>CM024674.1:35767543-38167543 GCA_014182725.1 Eucalyptus brandiana
GACAAAGAACAGAGGAGTGGTCTGCTTGATTGATTCTCAAACCAATTTAAGGTTCTGATTGTACGATATTAAAAAGATTTTCCTAACTTTAATAGTTAGTTATCGTTT
The DNA here is from genome assembly GCA_014182725.1 of Eucalyptus brandiana. NCBI lineage: Eukaryota > Viridiplantae > Streptophyta > Magnoliopsida > Myrtales > Myrtaceae > Eucalyptus > Eucalyptus brandiana. The sequence continues at coordinate 35,767,652 of CM024674.1, forward strand.
GTAAAAATGTTTTAATGAAAAATAGTTTTGCTATTAACAACAACTCATGCTTAAATATTTTTGTGGATACTAAGAATTTTTTCGACTCCTTCATTAAGGGATATAAATGATCAAAATTAGAAAAATAATTTGTAAATCATTGACTTTCCGTGAAACAAAATAGCTTGAGAAGGCAAAGTTGATATAGATGCACATCTGTGTTCTTCCTATAGGTTCCCACCAGCTCCCTCCTCGGTTGGTCATTTGATAGTGTGATAAGGAAATAAGAAATGGAACGTGCAATTCTTTTGATGTGAAACCAAGTTATTTTGTGACCTATTATTACCATCACCTATAAATGTTCACATGGTATCATTAAATAGGACAAAACCTCCATATATGATGTTGATATGGTGCCTTAGTTAGTACCAAAGAGAGTTTGATTATTTGGGATTGATCAAATAAGTGTTGGTAAGCCGTTCCAATAAGAGTTGGCAACCTTAAAATAGTTGTAACTTCGTCAGCTAAAAAATAAAGTTGATAAGTAACTCAAAAAAATTGCCACACGAAAAGTTGGCAACTTACCAAAAAAAAAAAGAGAGAGTAAATAGTTGAAATAATTGGTAATTCCAAAAAGACTTAATAAGCATTGCCAAGCGGCTCAACTAGACTATTTAACCAAAAAAAATTGTTTTGTAACTTTATCCGAAATAAAATTGGTAATTTCATATAAGAGTGAAAAACTTCAACAAAATTGGTTAAGTTATTACAAGACTTAATAATCTGACATCGATTGAATAAATGTTGGTCCGCGACTCCCATAAAATCCCTAACTTAAAACTAATTGGTAACATCATCGGAGAAAAGTTGATAACTCATTCGAAGTAAGGTCGGTTATTTCTTTAAAGGTTGGTAACTTTAACACGCAAGTAAATTATGATGATATCAGTTGGTAATTTAATGGAATTGTTGATGATTTATATATAATGAAATAAAGATTGCGGATGTAATATAAGATATGTTAATTCATGGCTCCGTTAGTTTCAGGAGGACATTTTTTAAGAAAACATTTTTCTCATTGTCAACGTTTGAATCACTTAGAAAAATGATTCAAGGTAAATATTTTTCTAGTCAATAGGGAAAATAATTTCCTCTTTAAAAGACTAGAAATCATTTTTCAAAATAAGATTAAATATCTGCGCTTAGACTAAAAACTTTGAACTTGAGCTCGGAAGCCCCAACACTCATTTCGGAATCTCTAGCATCTAGGATCAAGTCCTTGGCATCCAAGTGCCAGTCCATTGAGATTGGGCCCAAGGCTCCAATGCTTGGGTACATAGAGACAAGGCTCTAGTCCATCAAAGCTGAACTCGAGACCCTGATGCCTATGCCTAAATCCCTTGCACTTGAGATAGGTCCAATGAGCCCAAGACCTCAATGCCCGTGCCTAGGTCTCCAATGCCCAAAAGCCTAGACCCATCAAGGCTAAGCTTGGGCCCACCAAGGTTGGGCTCAACACCCCAGTGCTCATGCTTAGATCCCTTGCACTCAAGCTTGGGCCCATTGAGATCACAATTCTAGACCCTACTGCTTTAGGGATTTGAGCATGGGAATTAGGGTCTCAAGCTCGAGCATCGACGATCCAAGCACAAGCAATGGAGTCCCTAATGCGAAATCAATGGACCTCGTCGTCAAGCACCTAGGCATGGGCACTAACGTTTTGAGCCCAAGCACCAAGTTCTCAGCTGGTCTCTGTGGACCTAAGCCCAAGCTTGTGCACTAGGGTCCCGCACTCGACTTTTGTGGACCAAGGCTCAAGTGCCAATAATTTGGGCACGAGTATCAGGGCCTCGGGCTTGGCCTCTGTGGACCTAGGATTGGTGCCTATGCTTTTACTTAGGACCCAAGTTCCTAGTGCTTAAATCTAGGTCTATCGAGGCTAGCCCAAAATCCTAGTGCTCGTGCTCGGTTATTCGCTATTTGTGCATAAGTTACTAACACTTGAATAGGTGTATATTTAGGAAAATCAAATTAGATTTTCATTTCCTAAGACGGAAAATATTTTCAATTCTTTTAAGGTTTCAATAAAATACCGAAAAAATATTGTCATTTTCCACGAAAACAATGAGAAAGGACTTTCTCTCCCGTAGCTCTTTTGGTTCAAGTCAAAGGTATGTGAAAGGAAAAAAAAAAATTCTAAACTCCTTTTCGTAACTCTGTGGTTCATGTTAAATTTTCATGAAGTGCTAAGAGAGTCAAAACACAATTTTCTTTTTGGAATTACAAAGTTAAATAATCATTTTTCTCTCTTTTATTAGAGTTGGCATACATTGGTTGATTTACCTTGTCAACATTGTTGTAGCCCATTTTCATTTCCTATCATAATCGAACTCGTGGCTCTAGAGTGCTACAATGAACTCCTTTTCTGTGATTTGTAAATTGTACAATGATTATGAATCAATTGATGGAGGTTATCTCTATTCATGCATTTGTGACTTCTTTAGAAAATGAATCATAAGAAATTCTTATCATCTTCGTTTGTTAATTTTCTAATTCATTTACATCATATGTCATTCATACAAAACAACAGATAAGATATATCAAAATTTCTACATTTCATATCATATTTTATCAAGTTCTATATGACTAGAAATTTAGACAATTAAACACAACTTAACAGGTGCGGCAACACCTAGAGATTAAATTATAATGATCAGCAAAGCATAGATTTAAATATGTAATAAAGTATGCTATACAGAAGGTTTTGGATTCACTAATCTGCATATGAAACTGGGAGAAAGAATGAAACAGGGGAGGTGGGCTCCTGTGGGCAAACAAGAGGATAAGGTTGAAACCCTTGAGATGGTCACATGGGCATCTGCCCTACAATGTAGATATGCCTTAGATTTTTGCTAACTCTTTCTTTTTCCTCTCTCTCTCTCTCTCTCTCTCTCTCTCTCTCACTTTAAAATTTAAGAATAGAAATAAATATTGTTTTCTTGATGGATACGTACGCCAATTTTAGGTTCTCCCTTTCTCTCTCAATTGTTAGGGCTTTCTCTCTCCTGCCTTCTCTCTCTCTCTCTTTCTCTATCTCTTTCTCTTTCTCTTTCTCTTTCTCTATCTCTGTCTCTCTCTCTCTCATTGGTTTCTCTCTCCTCTCTCCTCTCTCTCTCTCTCTCTCTCTCTCTCTCCAGAAGCGCAAACCCTAAAGAGCCGTTTACACCCACCCAAGTAAGTTTTCTCTCTCCTCTCTCCTCTTTCTCTTTCTCCCTCTGTCTCTGTCTCCCTCACTACTCTCTCTCCATAATTTTCAATAGATGGGTCCTTGTACTGTTGTTCCTCCTTTGTATGTCCATGCACGACGCCCCGTTTGAGCTTAAATGGGCACCTGGGTTTGCTAATTCCGTCATCGGGATTTGCAGATCTGGCGTCAAAATCCCTAATTTCCGAATCTCTGAATTTGCCCCCTTTTAGCAATTAGTTCTTTGATCTGTAACGAGATCGCGAGGAAGAAATGTAGGAGACGGGATCGGATGGGGATTTTGAAAATTCCTCAAAATCCCCCTGCTGTTGTGTTGGATCGAAGCATGTTTAGCTTCGTTGTTCTGTCGGGAGAGATTGGGAAGCGTTTGGTTGGTTGATCTGTTTGATCTCGAGACATGTAGCGCATTTTAGATTTGCTGTTGGATATCTGGTTTTCCCTTTGTGTTTAATTCGATGGGTAGCAAGAAATTGGAGCATCTTTTTGTCCTAAGACCAGTTCTATCTTTTATGTATATAATTTCTTGGGACTTCCGAGGATGCTGCTTATATTCGTGTGTTTCCTTTTGGGGTCTTGTTAAATCTAGTGGCTTTCTACGTGTTCTCCTGTTACATTCGTTGCTTGAGCGCTGGCCGGTTTGAGCTTTTACCCTGAAAATGCATTGAAAATGAAACTTTTCTTTGTTTTTCTCTGAACTGTATAGTTATCATGGACGACGATGCGCTGAACATGCGTAATTGGGGTTATTATGAACCATCCTGCAAAGGACACCTCAATCTACAGCTCATGTCAACCATGGCCGAGCGAGATACGAAACCTTTCCTGCCCGGGCGTGATCCAACCATTCTGGTAGCTCCCAATGGAGCTTATCATCCTAGGGATTCTGTTGTTTCGGACACGCCTCTCCAATACAATTATGCGAGGGACAGTTGGATGAACCAAAGAGAGAAGTTTTTCAACATGTTGCCTCCAAATCATAATTATGCCATGCTTCCGGAAAGTTCTGGAGCCCACAATATGCAAATGTTACAGATGCCTGAGTCGTTGAGGGATGATAGGATTGGCAGGATTGAAGAGCCAAGCCCAGGGGTTAAAAAGGAAAATCCACAACCGAAGAAGAGGCAGAGCAATGGTATTCCTAAGACCCCCAAAGCCAAAAAGAGCAAGAAGCCGAAGGACAATACAAACCCTCCAATTCAGCGTGCAAAGCCACCAAAGAAGAGCATGGACGTTGTTATCAATGGCATTGACATGGATATATCCGGTATTCCGATACCAGTCTGCTCATGCACTGGTGCTCCTCAGCAATGTTACCGCTGGGGTTGTGGTGGTTGGCAATCGGCGTGTTGTACCACGCAGGTATCAATGTATCCATTGCCGATGAGCACCAAGCGACGAGGTGCAAGAATAGCTGGACGGAAAATGAGCCAAGGTGCATTTAAGAAGGTACTGGAGAAACTTGCAGCTGAAGGCTACAATTTTGCTAACCCAATTGACCTGAGGACCCATTGGGCCAAACATGGTACCAACAAGTTTGTGACTATCAGGTAGATTTACACTGTTGGTGCTGCTTGAGCAAGTTCTGATGCATATGGCCTGTCTTACCTGTATTTATGCCAAAAGGCCATTTGTAGAGAGGTTATCTACTTTGTAGTTTATGAATTTTTGTGACAATGCATGTTTTGAAATTGAGACATCCAGAATTTTTTGCCATTGCTAATTTTGCTATCCTGCTTGTCTTACGAGTGGAACCAGTAGACTCTGGTTGCCACTGTTTCAATGTTAATGAGTTTGGTATCTATTGTAATTTCAAGTAAATTTTTGCAACAATTCTTCCTGAAATGTTGATCAGACATTAGAGATTGATCTATCTTATATTTATCTTATGCTGTCCAGCCTTACGGTTGATAGTTGATGAACTATCACATTCTGTTTTTATCCATATTCTCTTGCAATTTCGATGATTGATCAATTCATTTCTCGATTGTCTCTTGTATTGCTGCAAATTATCTGTACTCGAAGCATGGGGTCTTCCTGTCAGGAGGGTGATAGATTTGTTCTCCATATTCTATGCTTATGTGTGGAACCATTTCCCCTTTCACGTGAATCTGTGCTTGAATGGAGTGTGCCCCTTACATATTGATGCCTGGGGAGTCTTTTGTACACAGTTCTTGCCTTGTTGGCAACCACATTCAATCGTTATGTAATTTCAATGTGAATGAGTGTGGTATCTATTGTAATTAAAGTAAATTTTTGCAGCAATTGTTCCTGAAATCTTGATCAGACATTACAAATTGATTAATTCATTTCTGGATTCTGTCTCTGGTGTTGCTGCAAATCATCTGTATTCGAAGCATAGGGTCTACCTGTCAGGAGGGTGACAGATTTGTTCTCCATATTCTATGCTTATGTGTGGAACCATTTCCCCTTTCATGTGAATCTTGTGATTGAAACATATTGATGCCTGCGGAGTCTTTTGTACACAGTTTATGCTTTGTTGGCAATCACATTCAATGCTTATGTAATTTTAATGTGAATGAGTGTGGTATCTATTGTAATTTTAAGTAAATTTTTGCAGCAATTGTTCCCAAAATCTTGATCAGACGGTAGAAGTCAATCTATCCCATATTCATCTTATGCTGACCAGCCTTTCAATTGATAGTTGATGAACTATCGCGTTCTGTCATTATCCATTTGCTCTTGCAATTTCAATGATCCATTAATTCATTTCTGGGTCCTGTCTCTAGTGTTGCTGCAAATCAGTATTAGAGGGATAGGGTCTACCTGTCAGGAGGGTGACAGATTTGTTCTCCATATTTGATGTTTGTCTGGAAGCATTCCTCTTTCATGTGAATCTGTGCTTGAATGGAGTGTACCCTGTACATATTGATGCCTGCGGAGTCTTTTGTATGCAGTCATGCTCTGTTTGCTATCAGTTAGTGGACAATTACATTACGAATGTCGCCGTGCTGGTTTGCCAGGAGACTACGAATATGGATTTCAGTAATACACCTCCGTTAGTGTACTTCTAGGTAAAGCTGATTATACCTTAATACTAGCGTGATCTAGAGATCGACTCGGGTTCAGTGCTCCAGTCCATTTGGCTTTTTGAGCATGACACTAGGCCAGCGGGATGCATCTCCTCATGGTTTGACAAATCTGTTACTTTCTGTTTGCATTCTTGAGGATAGCGTGAACGTGAACAATTGCCCTACTTGAGTCACGTTAATGGTGGAAAAGGGGATGGGAGCTTTTTGGGAGGTCGAGTTCTGTTTTTCAAAAGTTTCTGTTATCTTTCAGTCTCTTAAACTGTTGTTTGTAGGTTTAGTTGGGGACTGCATTTGCACTGTTAATGTATTACTGTTGGCTGATAGGGAGAGAGTTTCTTATGAGTATGGGAAAAGTTGCTGTAGATAAAAGGAATGATTTCGGAGATTGAATTCAAAGAGATGAACGAATGGCTGCAGCAGCACCACTGAGTTTGCTTCTCGAGATTTTTAGCTGTTCTTTCCTAAGCAGATGAACTTGACATGCTCGTTTTAGTCATGGCTTGACTAAAACGAGCGTCACCTTAATGACTAATACAAGCATCACCTTCGATTTGCGATTCGTCTTTAATCCCCCGGTTGAATTCCGTAGGAGGAAGAGGGATATTTCACTATGTAGAAATCTCCTAGTTATCCTGGGCAATAGCAATAGCCGGTTATGTTCATATCTTCGTATTACGCCGAAAGATGAGATATAACGGAGACGCCTACACATATTGGCGAAACCAACCCAAACAAAGTCGACATTGTACGATGTGTGTGATAAATCTCATGGGAAAATGTGGTTACCATTTACATATACTACCAGTACAAGGAAATATCTCAAAGAGAAATTAACAATGCAATATAATGTTTTCCCTCTCTTCCCCCGCTCACGTATGCATGCATAGTTATCGTCAAGACTATTGTGAAGTCAATAAGATGCAGAAGGTGTTACATAAAGCCATAAGACAAGTGAAATGTAGTCATGTGACACGTAGAAAGTAGCTGAAAGAGAAATTAACTACGTAGAATCTTTATCTCTCTCTTCTTTCTGTGTGCGCACAAGCGTTGGTGTGGTTTTCCTAGAGAGTAAGTTTAATAATTTGTAAGCCTCAGTTAAGCCCACAATATTAAAAAGAATCTGTAACCAATTGTGGACTCAATCGCTGAAAATGAAAATTAACTAACCAAAGACAAAGTACAATGACTCCTAATTAGACCATAAGTCAAATATTTGTGAGAGATTTGATACGTTTCTAGCCTTTCCTCCAACTCGTGCCTCGGGAGGGATAGGGAAAAGAAGACAAAATAGAGTTATTATTAAGGCTGACCGAAATTAATACTAGTGAGGATTGAGTATTTAATGCCAGGGATTTTGGTGTGCTTTGGTCTTGATATGATTAGCATCAAGTCAGAAATGCATATTGTAAGTACAATTTGTGCAGTCTGATCGATGATATAATGCTGATCTTGTTATGGTAATTCAAATTGTTCCCATAATTATTACCGGCCTTAATTTGCTGTCGACCGTTCATATAATATATAGAGCAACGTTAATATCGTTATACAGATTCACTTGACCGTTAGTCGTTAACGTAGTGTATATTCGATTAGTTAGTTATTAAGCGGTATAAATTTTGACAGGTTCCCTAACATTATAAACTTTTGGAGGAGCAAGAATTTTTTTTTTTGGCTCAGAGGAGGAACAAGATTTGTCTAACACGACGTCAGAATATAGATCACGGGGTTGTAAATCATGGCACTTTCTGCGAGTTTTATCTCCTGCTTGTTGCTCATGTTGTTCTACCTTTCTCGTTCCAAGATCATCTCGTTGATGTGATTATGAAAGAGATCAACTTACTCTGAGTGTTATCACGACTATTTAACAAGGTATTGGAATATAAATCATGGCACTTTCTCTGAATTTTATCTCCTGCTTGTTGTTCATGTTGTCCTACCCGTTTTCTTGTTCCCCGATCTAGATGACGTGACTATTGAAGGGATCGACTTACTTGCGGGGGGACCAAATAACAAATGTCTTAAATACAACGACACGTTCTTTACCAGTTTAGACTTTTGGGGAGGAGCGATTGTGTAACAAACTTGTTGATATTGCACATTGATAAGTTGGAATCGATTTGTGCACATTCATATACATTTGATTAAAGGGAAAGCTAAAGATTCTTTGTTTGCTTGGATGGAAACGAGAACACTAAAGGAAAAGGTGAGCAGGAACATCAGGAAATGGAAAATTACGATAAACTGAGGCTTGACACACCAACACGCATCGACTCTTATCTTACAAGACAACATGCAAAACGCCTCAGACCCTACTGGGCGTCACCGACGCCTTCGACCCTGTAGACTTCAGATCCTGTCCCTCGTCGAGGAACTGTTTTTCTTAGAACTAGAACCACGGCCATAATGCTTCTTGTTATTATACAGCCAAGTCGTGAACACGACCTTGGTGATGCCCAAGCTGGCGCAGAACACCATAATCTCAGGCCCGCGGCTCCGGTCCCTCGTTGACCACCCTAAGTTCTCAGCGAAAGCTCGCATCTGCTCGACTTGCTCCTTGGTAAATCTGGATTTCGGCCTCTTCTGCCTTTCATGCCGGGCAGGTTCCACCAGTTGGTTCAACCTCTCATCCTCTCCACCGGTGCCGATCATCGGCGGCACTGCCTCATGGTCAAAACTCTCTTCTTTTGGGGTGATTAAGTTGTGATCGCCAGGGCTGTGATTGCCACTGGCTTCAGTATTGTCAGAGTCGAAAATGGATACTTTTCTGTGATAGTTTCGGTGGCAGCCACAAGCAGCGCAAAGGAGATCAGCGCTAATAATCTTTGGGCTGTACTCATGGCATCCATCCACCATGTATCTACCCAGATTGGCAGCATGGTTGTGGAGGCACTCATTGTATGTCACTCTCTGCATCTCTCTCTCTCTCTCTCTCTCTCTCTCGCTCTTGCTCTCTCTGTGATCCTAGAGACTATGGAGAAGCGAGCGAGACACGAGCGGTATTTAAAGCCAAAGGAAAGTGCAATGTCATAAATTTTTAAGGTCAGTTACAGCATGAACTATTAAATAATGCTGCTAATATAGGGAAACAAAATCAGAGAAGCTAATAATGTAAATCTCTCCCTATAATGAACTTTTCTCTGCATGCAAGAATGGGTAGACAGAAAGAAAACTCTTTTTTTTTAATGAAAGGTCTTGAGATTCAAAATCATCCCACCTCCCTCTCCTTAATATCTTGCCAAGTAATAAGAGATGGGAAAAGAGGACAAAAATATGAGGTTATCGTCATTAATTAGGTTGCCTTTTAAACAATTACAAGAGAGGATTCGAAGTATCCGTTGTAAGAGTTTGCATTGATTTTTTTTTTTTTGTTTTACACCATATTTCCATGTTTCAACAATATTTTATATAAGTCTGTTGGTGAATGATAGAATGTTGAACTCTCGATATTTTAATGTAACTATTTTGATAATTATAATGAAAAAAAAAAAAAAAGAAGAACATTATTTACACTTAACAATTGAAATTTGTATTGCCTTTTGTTTTGCTTAGGTTTGATTATTTAAAAAGAAAAAAAAGAAGAAGAATGTGCAAGTAAAGTAAAATTTTGTTCTTTCAGAGAACAACTGGAATGTGATTATACTTGAGATGTGATGAAGAACATGTTGCTCAATCAAACAATAATTAACCTACACCTGACTTGATTCTCGAAATGTATAATTGTACTATTAATCTAGTAACTAATAACGAATTCAACGGCTAATAGGGCACACCGGAATTGTGCTAATGAATGACAGATCAAGTGAAATTCTACCGATAATAACGGTAACCTTCTTGATAAAAAGGCAAATGATAAACAAGTAGCAACCGTTGGTAACCATCTTAATGAAATGCCCAATGATTAAAGAAAGAGCGGGCATTAAGTATGATTCGCTGCAATAAGATAATTACATTTTTAGCCTCGCCAAGTTTGAAGGATGTGTACGTCAGTCTAATTCAGCTTCATGATAATAATTTTTAGATTTTAAAGAGTAAACATCTTACTTCTAAGGGTATAAGATATGATTAAACTTTGGGGATTAATTCAACCTTTTTTTAGATAGATTTCGGGCTCTAAGTATAGTTTCTAAACTATTTAAACCCTAAATGGACGGTTCTTGGTGAAGCTATGATTAAACTTTGGGGATTAATTCAACCTTTTTTTAGATAGATTTCAGGCTCTAAGTATGTTTCGTGAACTATTTAAACCCTAAATGGGTAGTTCTTGGTGCTCTGCTCCAGGTACGTCTGGCTTAACAACGCTCAACCCTAATAATAATTAGCCAAGTCCTTTTTTTTTTTATGTCGGTCCTACTCTATTTCTACTCTAACACTCACTCTCAGACTTTTGCCATACCTCATTGCAGGGCATGAGAGTTAAAATCCACTCCTGAAATTAAATCGTCCCCATCCCAACCCCTTAAGAAGGTGGGGATTTGAACTCGCACCTCCCTCTTCCAAATTGAAAAGGTGGCCACTGGGGTAAACCCCAGTAGTTTAGCCAAGTCATTTTGATCAAAGAGATTTAGAGCTGATAACATACTTAAGAGAGTCTCCGTAGTATCCGATTCTGTAGTTAATGAACATCGGATCCTCACTGCAACTTCGTTTAACGTCTATCAAAATAACTTTTGGAAAATCCCACAGCCCCCGTATCCGATATGGTTTCTCGATACTGTTTCTTTTACTCCCCGTTGCACAAGACGTTTCGGCATCATACATTGTCCCGTCAGAGAGCTTAGCTCATGCAAGGCAGTGCTTTATTTGTAGCACACGGTTTTACGCGATAGCATATGAACCAGCCTTGGCATCGCGATTAAGTGCAGAAGTTGGACATATTCGGCAGCTTGACCCTAACTGATCGCCGGAAAAAATGAATGATAAGCCATGTTTGTAACGAACATAATTAAAAACCAGGTTAGATACGTGAGGATCGATCAGCGTCGTTGGAACGAGCCGAAAGCTGGTCATGTGAGGGTAAAACTCCTATGCAGTCGGGCATTGGTGTGTCTATGGAGAGTTTTCTGTTAGCGGTGCGCCTTGCCGGAGAACTGAGGTTTCTCTGGCGAGGCGCCATCAACCCCGTGAGGAAATTTCGTTTCCGATTGAGTTACGGTTCTAAAGTCTCCGACTCTACGCGTTTTTGGCAGAACAGTTCGGGAGAAACAGCCTCCCAAGTTAGAGCTGCGCCCCAGGGACACCAGCCAGCGATCAGCCCAATTCGGGCGCCATTTAGTCAGACATTCGTTAATCATTCTGCTTCAAATTTGTGTTCACGTTGTCGCTCGTTGAACAAGCTTTCTAACCGTATATAGCTCACTCGAAACGGAGCCGGCACAGCAGAGCTACGGCCCTGCGCGCAGGGTTCGCCGGACAGCGCGTGGGCCACCGTCACCTCATTTTGGTCTGATTTTTGGCAACCCAGGAATCTTCCGTTAAAGTTTTCATGATTTGCGGTGAAAATGTATATACTGAAAAGCTAAGATTAATTCGCGTGATGCCAAGGTCCTGCTTTGACCTTTAGTTTGTACTAATATGAATAAATCAGTTATTTAGACTGGCTTTGTGAATATAAGATGTACTAATGGTTTTATATAACATGATGTCCACGAGGACGTTCGAGTTTAAGTCACCAAATTAAGGAAAACTTAATTTTCCGAGCAGGCGGTGACGTGTCTGATTGCATGAAATTAGAATAATTAAGAATTGATATTTAAGGTTATTAGAGAGTCATTAGAGGATTTAAGTCGGTTTCCACTCGAGGACGTTTTGGGCTCGTTTTCTCGTCTTAACGACAATTAGAGGGAATAATTAATTATTTGCGTGATTATTTGAAATATCAGGTGGTTTTTTTTCACCTCTGTTTGTAGTTTTGGAAAAAAAATGCACCATCTGAAAAAAATCATGAAATTATCATTTACTAATTGTAATTATCAAAACTTCATTATTTTATCATCCTTGGCCATGTATCTATGAAACGACGTTGCAGTACATAAAATGATGAATTTGTCATTGTGAGGTTGTGAATTATTTACATTTCCTTGAATATGGAAATTATTATCTTATATGGTTTGAGCCTTTGAGATTAGTACCCTTATTTTTAGATAAATAACCACACCCCTCCTAAAGGGACATACTATTGGAAAATGTGAGGCGCTACTACCCTAAGTTCGTGAAATTTTACGAGCTGTTAGGCTTCAGTATTTATGTGATTTTGAATTACACGTACAAAAGTATGAAATTGAAACTGCATGTCTGATCTCTCCGGGAGCTAGACGCTGCTTACGGGGCTAGTCGACTCATTCCATCGTGATCTTTGCTTTTCAGCACAGCTGATCGATGGGATTCGTCAAATCACCAGAGTTAGCCTTCCTCGGATCATGTGGTGATTGCTCTGCCCTTGCACCGTCGCGGGCTTAACTTCCGGCGGCACAGCATTTCCACGCTTCGGATATGGTTTAAGAACTTAATAGTCGATGGTATACTTAGATCGACCAAACAAACCGTCTCAAGACGGCATTTTGAAATGCAATAGGAGCACTTCGCATTGATGCAATCTCTTGGAACATTCCTCGTCCATCTGTATGATTTTCTCATACGGATGATGTTTGAAGTAGACTTATATGGATCTTGTCCATATATTTGCACATTGTTCCCGTATGCAATCGAAACAATGAATGGATCGATTGGTTAGCAAATTTTGCCCTGAACACTAGGCTTTGAACGTGCTCTTGGTTCCATGCAACATGGGTCGGTGGCATGTCAAAGAATGAATCATAGTCTTGTTTAAAGATGAGGTATTTCCACCGATAGCACGCATTCCCCACGTCGAATTTGCAGCAATAGATGCAACCATTGTGCTTAAGTGCAAGTCCGAATTCGACAATTTTGTTTCATATCTAACTCACTTCTCGGAACACTGGACAGTAGAGTAAGATCTTATCCTCGAAAATATAGGTGGTCATGTCATCGATAAGTATATTTTCAGACGAGAAAACCTTCTCCGCCATGCTTTTTTACCCTACATTGCCACCATTATCAGCCGCATAATGCCGCTGTAACTCACTGGCATCGCATAATGAACCCTAACATGTAACTTGTGCTCGATGCTATGACCTGGCGTCTGAGTATGTTTCAAAATGTGCTTCTTTGTTCATCATGCCACCTGATATGACTGTCACCATTGGAAGGCAGTGCAACTAAACCTACTCACGAATCATCTTAATGAAAACAGAACAAATAGAGAGCCTTTGGGACGTGAATGGTCTCTCCCGATTGAGATCTACGAATATATGTGCTTCAGAATGGTCATGTTTCTTCGGCGAACTTCCACAAAACACAGATATAAGTCTTATTAATGCACAAAACAGAACAAGACGAGGAGACAGTGCTCTCCATCCTGACTCTCATTTTCTCTTTCAAGATGCATATATTGTAAGACTATAGAGAAAATTCGCAGAAAAAGGACTATCCTGATGCCAACAGTACACGTATGGGTTACAATTACAGAGGAAGAATAATCATTCTACTAAGGAAATAAACAAGGCCACGCCCATACCCATTACTAGCGAAGTTAACTGAACTAATGTACTCTTCAACGTTACATGCCCGCTGTTATTCATTTCTGCGAGTACTCCAGCTACTGCAATGTATATAAAACCACCGGCCGTGAACCCCTGGAAAGACAGACAAGCTTCAGACAAATGAGACAAATATGAATTCCACAAACATCAATAAATTCGGCCATCATAAATTTTTTCTACCTCAATCAATGATGACTGCCCCGGCTCTTGTCCCAAAAGCAAAGCCTACAGCAACAGCAGCAAATGTTTTGATGTATAACTCGAGCACATTAGGAAAAAGTTCTTAGCAATGTTAAAGTTTATTTACTTACCAGTGTAGTTCCTCCTAAAGCAACCAGGGCAGAGAGAAAATTGAAAAAGAGGGCTTTGGATACACTAAATCCCGATCTTACTAAAATTCCAAAATCACCAACCTGCACAGGAGCATAACCAATGGGCAAGCCTATTTCAGTGAGTTGATCTCCAAAACAATCAAAGTACTTGCATTATCTCCACAATGCTATATTACGTGCTATGAGAGTAAGCTAAAAAAAATACTCTGAGAAAGAAGCAGATTCTTCCCACTTAGAATTTCGATCTTAAATATTATCGAGCATAACAGAAACAGCAGTAGGTGAACTTATTACTAGGTCCAAGTATCATCTTATATCAACAGTGCATGTTTACTGAGGCAAAACTAAAAGCATGAAGCTGTATGATTTTAGCATCAGAGTTGGTTGCCTCTATTATTATAAACAGAATAAAAACATTAAAGTGCAATGATCATATTCTTTTTATGCCTCATCATGTGTTGCCTACAAGGACACAGTCCCATCAGTAGATTCATGGGAAAACATTTAGTTTGTGTCTCCAAAGAACAAACAAGGACATTAATGCAAGAATCACATGCTCAGTCATATGAAGAAAACACCACATCCTAATGTGAGCTTCAAATCAGCACGATGAGTCCTTGCATCGGTTGAAGGAAATACAAACCTCTTGAGGAAGCTCATGAGCAAGCAGAAACAGAGTTCTGGACCATCCACCAACAGAACCGTAGAGAAGGAATGCACTTCCTAAAGCCATCCCATCAGTGAAATTGTGCTGCAAAAGTCAATCTTGATCAGATCAAGCTAATTTATCCCTGCACAAGAAGCTATAAGTCTTATTGAAGATAGACACTTTCTTTAAATTAATATATATACTTACAACACCATCAGAGAAGAGGTTAAGATAACCAAAGACAAGATTCGAAGGTGACTGAACCAAGTCTTTTTCCTTCGACAATATTTGAGCATTGGATGACTCATCAACCGCATTTTCATCTGGTTTACCATCTGCTTCAGAAACTATAGCTTTTCTCTGCAAAGCCAAAAATGATAGTGAAATAAATAACGATCTCCTTATTCTTTTTCTTTCTTTAACATAACACAATGTGTTACATTTCTCAATAGGATTCCCATTCCAGAAATACTATGCCATATACCATGAAGTAGAGATTTCGCAGTCATCATATTGCATAAGAGAACAGGCTTTCAACAAACAGATAGATGCACAGTAAGTTAGCCATGGTAATACCAGACATACACTATCAACCTGTCATCTCTATATCCTAATGGATCGAGTTAAGTAGTCATTTAATACTTCACAACACATGATGATATTTGAGATTAGCTTACCTTCCGAAGAGATTTATGTTGACCCATATTATCTCCATCCAAAGAATCATCAGAAACCTTCTCATCCTTTTTTGCTTCACTTTTTCCATCTGACAACTGTGAGTGCAACTCGTCATCTGAATCTTTCTTATCATTCAGCTTCTTACTACTCTTATGATGATGGTGATGATGACCGTGATTGAATACATTTGTCCCCCGAGACTTTTCCTCAACATACCTTACAAGCTTCTCTACAAGAAGAAAAAGCACAATTCCACCTGCGAGTACATATGGTCATGATGTGAGAGAAGCTCCCTTGTTCTACTTCAAATAAAGAAGGACAAGAGGGGATTCATCAAAGCAATGAGAATGAAACACATAAACATGTAAAAGATAGTGATCAAGCTCTATGAAAGGTGAGAATGCAAGAGTAGCAATTTCAAATAATGAACAATCAAGTATGTTTAAAACAAACTTGGTAAAGAAAAGAGAGACTCCTTGTCAATACTAATACAGCTGACGACAAAGGAGGAAGACAGATCTGCTCTTTGCTCAGAATTTATCCTGCTTGTTAATCAGTCAAGGAATACAAGGTAGAGGCTCAAGCGTCAGCCTCTTAGGAAGTGCTGATGAAGCCCTAATCCAGGAGTTCTACATCGGGATACTTCCTTTTGAGTCTTCTAGTCTTTTTTCTTTTTCTTTTTTTTCCTGGGTGTTGGTTCATGCAACATCTTCAAGTCACCTTAGATGGTACCAGAAGAATATAGCATTCGATCACACATCACGGATGTGTTTGTTTCGGGGAAAACTTCATAATAAAGGTAAATACTTCCCGGAATTCCTTTTCCAGGAAAAACTTTTCTCGTTTCTATTTAGGAAATTCATTTTCCTAACTGTAAGCATGCATAATCTCTTGAATTGTAATGATTTTCGGTTGACTAATCATTTTTAACAAACCAAATGCGTGAAAGTTCAACAAACTAATTCACGGAAAATTCTTTTCACTCAAATAAACACACCCCACATTTGCTTATGGAAAGCTTAGTGATGTTTCTTTAAAACCAATCGATACAACAAAACCCTTTCTCATCAATCAAATTTATATAAAATAGACATCAGACCACTGAGAGAAGTGAGAACATGTTGCCTCTGCTCAGTGTTGATGATGTCAAGGGTTCATGGGGAAAGTAGCATGTGCGGAAGCAGACGATGAAGTCATATCAGGAAAACATGTGCACACATGCACACACAAGCATGCACACAAGCATGCACAGAGAGAGAGAGAGAGAAGCAGGAGTAGGAGGATTACCCAGAATGGACATTCCCACAGAAAGATCCTTCAAACTGTGATGATGTTCATGTTCAGAATGGGGAAGATGAGAAGGGTCTACACTGTGATCATCTGAATGTGAGTGTCCACCCCCTGCATGCATAACATACATAATGTTTCTTCTATCTCAAAAAGAGCAAGACTTTACGTATTTGAATCAACAGTATATAAAGCTTTCACCATCAGAATATAAAATTTTTCTTTAAAATTTGCAACTACATAATGGCAACCTGAACAATAGCAGCAGCAACAGATACCCAAGTTTTCTCCCGCCATAGTGAACCCAAACTCCCGAACAAAATTTCATTGCCACAAGAAAGCTATAGAATTCACTTATGAAGCATCCAATGCAGATATTAAAATTGGCATCGATTTTCACATATACGAATCAAATGCAAGATCCTATATCCACATAGAGGCAAATAGATCAGAAAACCAATGAACGATGGCACATATTCGGCTTCTTTGTGAGCATTTCAGTGGAAACAACTAAAGCAACAGATTTGAAATTACACTATGTGCAACAAGCACAAGGTATCCAATATTTAAAAGCAACTACCCAATCATATGCTCATTCAACAGAACTACAATTTTCGACTGAGTTGAAGCTCTAGTTAAGCGAGCAACAAAAGCCTTTAAAAAAGCGTCTAATAAGTATCAAATATACCAAAAGCATGTGGAAGCTGGTGCAGAAAAGCATCTCCTAACATTGCACCTGCCTGAAAACAGAATGAATTAGAACGAACACAACTTCAGAATTCATGGGAAACAAGAGGGATTTCAGCTAGTTCATGTATGAAAAAGCCCCTCAATACAATCAGCATATCTTTGATCATCAATATAGCAACTTACACAACTTGACAACTTTTTTCTCAGATAATGCTGGTAAATATGACTGTAGAAGAAAAAAATTTCTTGCGACTTTATCAACTTGATACAAGTTGTACAGTGATGTATTCAAAAACTGCCAGTCAATTTAATATCTCTACTGTATGTAAACTGTAAATTTCTAAAATCGCTCGTCAAAACTTGTATATGCAAATTTGTACAGAATGTGTACATTCTAGCCAAAATTTAACAATTAAAACAATCTAAAGAGAGGATTGTGAGAGCACATAATAAGATTAGCAATTCATTGAATAGCAACAGGAGACCTCTTGTGAAAACCTTTATGACCTCTCACACTCAAGTACCAGCAATGATGAAAAGTTTGATACGCAGTCTGTATTTTAGAGTTCATACCTTATATAAACAGTTACACATGCACTCGCTGGAAATCAATTACTAGAAAGCGATTATAAGGAAAACTCGACACGCGCATCATTATCATGTGGTGAAGAACAAAAACACCTTGAACAAATATGATGAAGATAATCAGAAATGAAAATCAAACAAGGGCCCCCTAGTAATTAGAATGCACTGACTTTTAGTACTTAATGCACATATTGTACCATCCAAGAGTCTAAATCCAATTGTGATGAAGTGGACTTGGATATCTTAATTCTTACCCCAAATAATGCCAATGAATCAACAATTGCCTTAGACGGTTTCCCTTGCACTGCAAATGCATAGAATATTCAATCTTCAATTAGCACTAACTTTTTTATAGAAATTTTTCTTTAGAGTAAAATGTTTAAGTAAACACTAAGGCAGTTTGAAATCAGGACACAATCAATGTACCGAGAAAGTGAAAGGCACTAGGCTAGGTGCAACTACGATCGAGCAACTTACCAAAAATTAGAGGCAATATGATCAAACAAATGAGTGAAGCCATGCTAACCAACAATGAGCAGCCCAAGGCATGAACCCATAGACCTACAAAACAAGAAATTTACACGAACTGTTAGATCACATGGATGGTTCCAATATTAATGACCTATACAGACATGCTGTCAATTTCCACACTGCAAAGAGTTCATATCATGCTTTTCAATTCCAGAACAGTCCTAACCATAGAATTACATCAACACAGCCTTCAATCTACACACAGGATCCAGAATGCACAAGGCTCAATGAGACCATGGACAGCAATAAAATCAATATCTCCAACCAATACCTAAATCCTCAGTTACCGTCGCATTCCAACAACGGACAGCACAATCTACAACGATCAAAGTATTCACGACCCTATGCTGCATCAACTTTTACCATTTGGCAACTACAATCCAATCTGGTTAATGCACAACAGCCGACGCAACAAAAATGACCAATCAAACAAAGGGCAAGAAAAATGACCGTCCAAGAAGGCGACAGCGTCCAACAAATTACCTAGACCAGAGAGATCCGATTCACCAGACCGCCCATCCACGTGATGATGGTGATGGTGGTGGTCGTGGTGGTGGTCGTGGTCATGACCAGACTGGAAACCAAATCCATACAGCTTCAGATCCTCTTCCTCAGCCAACTCCTCGGGCAGCTTTCCACCTTTCTCCTCATGGTGATGGCCATGATCACTGTGGTGGTGATGACCCCCGCCGTGGTCGTGGTCGTGGTCGTGGCCGTGGTCGTGGCCGTGGTCACCGCAGCTGTGCACCTGCGGCGCAGGGGAAGAAAACCCAGAATGGGGACAGCTCCCCCCGTGCCCCAAACACAGATCCAAGCACAGGACGCAAACGACCACGAACAAACCGCTCATCCTGCCCATTCCCAGGCTCGGATTCGAACGGAACCGAACTGGGTTTTGACTTTCCCGAAGAGGGTTTTCGGGTTTCGAGCCGAAACGGACTGGTGGATCGAAAAATGCGGCCTCCTATCGCGGGTGGTCTTTATTTGGAGCGGCGCTTGCAGGTGCCCTCGATGGTGATGAAGCAGACGATGGCGAAGAAGAGGACGATGATAGCGATTATAACGCCGAATGTAACCACCCCCATCGCGGTTCCCTCGGTGCTGTAATAATAAATGCGGGATCTTTCATGAGCTTCGATTCTTCGGGCGCAGATTCGTCCTCGGAATCATACACAAAATTGAATCTTTCCAGACGAAAAATGCTCCTTTCGTGAGGGACAATCTTGGGTATAGTTCAGTTTCAGTGGGAGTTTTTCTCTTCCTCTTCTCGTTTCATGGATAAATCAGTTCAGGAGTACTTTTTTTTTTTTTTTTTTTTTTTGGTCGACAGTTCAGTAGTACTTCAGTGGGAGTCGTTAGAGCAGCTTTTTGGAACTCTACATCGCTTTTTTACCGGAGCTCACCGGTTCTAGGGGGTCGAAATCTACCATTTTGGGATTGGTTCTTGATATTTGAATTCGGAATTGGACTGATTTCTTTCCACGGCAATCGGTTCGAATTCAAGAAACGGACGTACTTTAAGTAATATAAATTTTTTGAAAGAACTATGGAGAGCTGTACTCTTTTTAATAAACACAATCTTAATATTTGTAGTATCGTTTCTTTTCTTTAAGATCATTCAAAGGGATCCCAATTTTGTTCTGTGGAGTTCAAAGAAAAAAAATGACCATGTCTAGTCATCTCCAATTTCGGATTCCTTCCGTGTCTCTATCTTTTCTTTTTATCTTCGCCTTGAGCTCTTTATCCTTTCTCTCCTTCCTTTTTCCCTTTGTTCACTTTCCTTACCATCCCCTGCCTGACTTGCCGCCATATCTAGTCGCATCGGAGACCGGTTAAGTGCAATGTCAAGACAAAGTTACTCCCGGTGATGCGCATGGATGAAAGAAGAGAATCGCGTCATTGAGAGAGAGAGAGAGAGAGAGTTGTGTGAGTATCTCTTGCACGTTTAGGACTTGACCTCTCCTGATTAGTCTAGTTAGGTCATGAATTTAAATGTGAAACGCAGAGCAATGCTGTAAAATGCAGTGAGTTTTTTTGTTTCTTAGGAAGTCAAATTCCCATCATCATAATCCATCCCTAACAAAAAAAAAAAAAAAAAGTGGCAGGAAGACATTTGGGATAGAAATTTAGATAAAAGTTCTACATGAGTTGCGCGTTCCATATACAATTTCTAAACAATCTTCCGGCGAAGGACTAAGAGAAAAAGAATACAATGACGGCCGGGAAACCAAAATCTATTGTTTGGCGAAAATGAAAGTTAGAGGGAGTTCCTACCACGCCTACACAAAAAAGGAGAAGAACGCGGAGCAAAGCATTCAGGAGGGCGTGTGGCGAGATCTCCTCCACCACCCTACCCTCTCCATTTGCCACATGCTCCACCTACGCCATTGAAACCCACTTCGTCTAACAAGCCTCTAGCATTTACTTCACACTACTCTATAGCCCTCACATTTTCAAGAATGCCAACATCACTTCCCCCATCAAAATACACTCACAAACATCACAATCAATTTCATGAAGACAATGTCTGTCCTCATCACCACCTCCCTCCTTGACCGGATCGAATGGCGACCACTGCTGCTAAGCAGTATCAGCGGGATGATATTTTCGCTCACCTCCCTCGAACTATGTCTCGACATTATTGACCCCAATCACACGAAGCTCATATGGGTAATAGCCATGTGCATTGCTCGTGTTTCCCTACATGGTCTTCTTGCTGAACATGTCAATGTACAGCTCCAAAATCTTCCTATCGAGGCTACGTGCGCAGGGATATGTAATGGCCATTGCCGTGAAAAAGGTGGAGTACAGTGATATTAGTGACATACTTATTACTGTACAAGGCATCCTCGGGGATCTTCCTATTGAGGCGTGCTCTTTGGGTGGATCTGGGGCTACAACGGTGACTATTCTTCTTGCATTGTCATGCATACACCATGGAGGTGTTGTCCTGGCCAAGCATATAAGCATCTCATAGGCCGGCACATGTAGCCACACAATGAACATAAGAGCAAATAACTTACTAATATTTATCAATGTTAAGTTGATGTCTTCAAACTTATCATTAGGCATGGATTGTTATGAACTGTAGGGGTGATCGGTTTCCTGATTCAATCCAATTCCTAATTTTTGGGACTAGGGACCGAACTGGATCGGACCGGTCCGGTCCGATCCAGTTCTATGTAACCGATCAATTAGCAAAAAAAAAAAGAAAAAATTCAATAAAATACTAGAATTGTTACTATTTTTAGACCGAACCAACAATCACCGGTTCCCTCTAGAAACTGAATCAAATTGCCAATCCAGGTAGTCCAACATGCCCACCCCTAATGAACCGTGCATTATGAAAGCCCAAGCTCATGACCGTGAATTGAAATTTCAAAACCTTTCCGAGGAACCGGTTTCGTCAGAATGTACAGAATGTACAGAATAATGTGCTAATAATGCAATCAAAATTCTTCAAAAAGGAGAAAGAAGAAGAAGAAAAGAATATCCGAAGTTCAAGAAAGGAAAAAGAGAGGGAGAGACAGAGAAGCCGAAGCAGAAGGTCGCGGGGAGGCAACAGCAAGATCTCTTCATTCATTCCCTCCCTCCAAAACGGGGCAAAGTCCTCCTTCCCGTTTTCTTCATCAGAATCCCGTCACCTCGGTCCCCCATTCCCGACCCAGCTCCCACCGCTCCGTCACGACCTCGGCAATGGCGGCGCGGGTGATAACGGTCGCGCAGGACGGCACGGGGGACTTCCGCACGGTGCAGGAGGCGGTGGACGCCGTCCCGCTCGGCAACGCCTGCCGCACCGTCGTCCGGGTCGCGCCCGGGGTCTACCGGCAGCCCGTGTACGTGCCCAAGACCAAGAACTTCATCACCCTCGCGGGGCTCCGGCCCGAGGACACCGTCCTCACCTGGCACAACACCGCCGCCAAGATCGACCACCACCAGGTGATACCCGCCTTCCCTTCTCTGCCAGTTTAAATTTCTGGAGCTGCCGTGGAGTCCCTTGATTGCGGCGGCTGATGCTTGGGAGGTCGGTGTTGTCTTTCTTCAGGCGGCTCGTTTGATCGGGACGGGGACGTTCGGGTGCGGGAGCACGATCGTGGAAGGGGAAGATTTCATTGCTGAGAACATCACTTTCGAGAACTCGGCTCCTGAGGTAAGGTGAACGTTGGAGGTATTTTTCTCGTTCTTTTTACGACCGCTGATGTGGTGGACCAACAAATGTTTGATAGAATGTCCGAGAGTAGAGAGAGAAGGAGAAGGAGAGAGAGAAAGAAGGGGAGAGAAGATAAGGAGAGAATAGTAAAAGAGATGGTCATTTCATTTATTTCTCGGATTCTTAGACCCTTTTTTTTTTTGGGAGCTTCTTGGATTCTTAAACTTGTTGAGTAGAGTTTGCGAAAAAATTCTCTCTTTCACAGAGTTCTTGGTCGGATAACTGTTAGTCACGGACAGGACGCCTTGTAACTGAAAAATGAGTCACTCGCTTGACAACTTAGCTACTAAGCATATCCAGGTGGGCTCAGCTTCTCCTTAAGATGGTGGACAGCCACATCCCCGACCTGGGCAAACCTGGAATGTTGGTCATTGGTTAGGATTAGAGGTGGCAGTAAGGGTAGTGGAAAGGTTGATGGAAGTTCCTGCTTCTAAGCATGGATTGTGAAAGTAAACTTGGAATTTGGCTTGTGAACTCCTCATCAGCCCATAAATGAAGGTGGAAATGAAGTTGGTTTCAGGCGAGCCAGGACTTTCTAAGAGCATCATTACCTCAATTCCTCGGACTTCTCTAGATGCCCATCCACATACCCCTTTCAGTTGAACCTTTTTAAAATCTTTTACATCATCTACCAACCCCCATCCCCAAATCTCTATCAAATCTCCCTCACAAACTCCTTCCCTGACACTCCTTCACAACTAAAGCTTCCTTAAGCATCACACTGATGGTTTCTTAAGCATCACATTTAAGAGAAGAATTGCATCACATAATTCCAAGGCAAATACTCACAAAAATCAATATTTCATTAACTTTATTGAAAAGAAAGTACAACTATATTGATAGACTCTCTAAAAGTTCTACTCCTGTTTGAAATAGGAAGGACAAAGGCACTAGAATTCCTCAAATTTTCCAAATTGTTCAATCAGGTGAATTGTTCCTTTTAGTACAATTGGGTCCCTAAAATATTTGTGTTCTTGTTCAAGTTGGTCCTTCTGTCAAAATTACGGACAGAACTTCTGATGTGACCATTAAGTTGCTGTTAAATGCTGACATGACATCCTACGTGGCATGAAATAAAAGATAATTCAGAAATAAAGAATATTTAAAACAAAATAAACATTAAAAAATTAAGAGAAAAGTTTTTTTTTTTTTTTTAAAAGATGGATGCGGAATAGGTGCTGCTGACATCGCGCCACCCCTGGTCACTCGTCACCTAGGGTCACCCGACACCAATGGCTGCTGGCTGGTGGTTATGCAACCCTAGCGAGCAATGACAACAATCATGCAACCCTAGCAAGACCTGATCTCAGGTTGTGCAATCTGAACTGGGTCTAGGCAACCCCTGCCTAGTGTTGCCTGTTTTGCCTGGTTGCATGACCCTCAGCCAGATTTAGCCTTGGCCAGGCTCGGCTGCCCTCGATGCCTGGGTGGCATCACCACCCCTATAGCCCCCCTCTCTATTTATCTCTCTTAGCTTTTTTTCTATAATTCTCTAATATTTTATCCAGTAAACAAATTAGGAAATTACACGTAACATCTTGTGCAGTTAGTGCTGATGTGGCGCCAATGAGTCAGTCCACATCAGGATTCGCATTTTTATTTGAATGGAAGAATCAACTTGAACAAAAAAGTACATACTGTAAAGACCTAATTGCCCAAAAAAAAGTTCAAGACAACGTTATATTCCCTGCCTCTATATATTTTATCACTGTGTTTGTGTGTAACTTAATAAAATCGCAAATAAACCCCATACTCTATACTAGGAAATAACATACTACGGTAGAATTAATAAATAACACAAAGAGAAATAAAGTCTCAAAGACAACTTTATATTCGCCACCAAGCTGGGGCATAGATGTCTATCGTGCCCAGCTTGTTAGATTACTTGATGGACAGAACAGCTTTGACAAGTCCCCTTACAGATCCTTTGATTTAACATGATCTTTGCCAACTTCTTTCCTCATCACTAAATCTTATTCCAATGCAAATAATCTTCACTGTGTTTTCATCACTGTTGACCATTTATTGCTAAAATGTGGTTAGTCAAGTTGGCTTTGCCAGTGGTGGGCGTTTATTTGTTTAGCGGAGAGACTACGCAAGAAGAGCTTGTTGGGTTATATGCACTAACAAAGAAAAGAGAAAGAGGATTCAGTTGATCGCTCTGGTGACTTCTTGTCTGATTTGAAGGGAAAGAAGCAGGAGATTTCTTAATAACATAGATAGTCATTTTGTAAACATTAGGGACTCTTGGCTTTCTACTTTGAATTTTTGGTATGCACAGAGACAGGCCTTAGTGTAAATGCCATTCTATGCATACTGAACTCCATCTCCTCTGACAAGCAATATTAGCCATCACCCATTGTGCCACCACATTTGCCTTTTACTTTTACATGTAATCAAATCCCTTCCAACATAAGTGCAATAACCAAGATAGACGTCCAATTACATGATGGCCATCTCAATTTATGTTGGAAAACCCAATTGGGTCAAGGGAATTGGAAGGCTCACGTCAACCTTTTGTAGAGTCCTTTTAGATAACATAAAACTCAACAGACACTTTCTCAGCATTATGTAGGTCTCTCCATAAATTGACCGAGAACTCCAAGTGCACACTTATAACAGTTCATGCCACTTTGAAGTTTATCCACTCCCCTCCTATGCCAGGACACCATTATATATTTGAAGTTTGACACTAAGATTTATAGGAAGATCTACAGGTTTTGCTCCCAAAAGTGTCATTTACTCCAAAAGCTTAGTGACACACTTTCCTATGAGAAAGATTGATCCCTTGTTTAGGTCTTGCTATTTTAATACTGATGAAGAACCTCAACAACCCAAATTCCTTCGTTTGAAAGTGATTGCTGAGTTGGCACTTTGTCGACGAATGCTATCTCTGTCAGTGTCATTAGTATTGTATCATCTAAATAGACAACTAGGAATGTAACCATTACAAAGTAAGTGTGCAAACTAGAATGATATGAAGCAACCTTTTTGTCTTGAGTTATGGGACAAAGTTGCCTGCCATCAGTTTGCATTCTGGACGTCATCAACATGCCATCACCATGACAGCCAGATCTCACAAATCACTGCCAGTCGGCATGCAGTGGCCCATCATATCAATCCCATTTCAACAGTACTGCTAAAGCTGGTGTTGTCCTACCATGTCATATTGACTGCCAATTGGTGCATGGCCTTGTCAGTATCCTAGTCATTATCCCATTGTTGGGCACATGGAGTTACGTTGTCAGTGTCGCCATTCTTCACTTTCCACAGATTAGAGTGTGAACTATTTATCTTCTTTAATCCATCGAAACCTAGTGGAATAGGTTGGTCAACCTATAGTGCCTGGCTGGGTCCAATACTAACAGAACCCATTCTTGACCAATTTGTCTTTGCTTCCTTTTAGTGATATGTAATGCATAATCAAATCTATTGTTAAAAGGCTCACTTGAGCTTAAAGCATGTTAAAAGGGAAAAATGAAACAAAAGATGGCGGAATTGCGAGAGTGGTTGCAGCATTGAGGCGGTGTGGGACAAGTCGTGGCTGGCATTCTATCTTCTGCAATTTCAAGATATTTTTACCTAATTTGTGGCTTTGAGGTGCGGACATTTGTATTGCTTTTGAATTATGATGTGGGTAATCAGATTTCTTTTTATCAGGGTTCAGGCCAAGCTGTGGCGATTAGGGTGACAGCAGACAGGTGTGCCTTCTACAACTGCAGGTTTCTTGGTTGGCAGGTAAAGTCACCATTTCATCTTGGAGTTTTTTGGTTGTCAAGTCATTGGAATCTGTTGAGACCTTAGTCCTAAGCTTCCTGAGAAAAAAAAAAAAAAGATGGAAGCTGATGTAGGGAAACTTTTAAAGGAGCAAGAAAGGAGTGAAGATTAAGGAGAAATCGATGGAGAAATCTTTGCATATCCAAGCATCATAACTAGCAATGTTTGGGTGAAATTACGTATGCATTCATCATCACTAGCTTATGGGATTACCCTGTGTACCCTGGTAGAGTCTGTGCAGTAGAACTACTTCAGCATCTTGGTTTTTCAATTTACATCATGGTTAACATCCGGGTTATTAAACCATGTCTTGGTTGGTCACTTCTTTTTTCTCAAGGAAGAATGAAGGAAACTGAGCTTAAATGAAACAATAATCCTCCCAAACAACTTCCTTGGGGGATGAATCAGATCACCAAACTCAAAATTTTAGGGATTGCTCCTTTGTCTCATTTGACGGTTCTATCCATGATAGCTTTGGTCCTGCTACAAATTGGATAGCTTTTGCAAGCAGATGTAAGGAGGCACAAACCTCTTACTTGCTTTCAACTTATATTTTCAACCGTAACACATGAAACACGAGCTGATCTAGACTACCTTATGGTTGTCACACTTAGGCAATAAGATCAATTCTACCAGCAACTGTCCTGAACGCTTTGTCTTGATCACTAGTGATGAGGAAGCACATGTTATTGTGATCATGAAATTTTGACACCTATAGTCATCTGAGGATGTGTTAAGAGTGAAAAAAAGGGCACCATGGTTAATCAATCTAATGATAAGCAAATTTTATTCTTCCTTCGTGATCCTGGTAAATACTTACATGATGTCTGTGGAGACATGACCCCTAGCATGTGTAGGGAGTTGACAAAGGTTAAAGTAAACTTCTCTTTGATTTTTTGATAGACATGTTGCCGTGAGGCAAAAGTGTGAATGTAATTATTTATCCCTGTCCAATAGAAAATTTGCTTCATTCTTCGATAAGTGCACAGTATACGAGAATGTGCTCCTAAAGTAGATGCTACTTAGCTACTGCCTACTATGTTGTACCCTGTCTGCATCATAATCTGTATAAAGTGAGAGAATCAGGTCTTCTTTGTGGATCGGATATCACTATAATTAATTTAGTGTCGTTACTGGCCTAAAAGGATCACACAAAAGAATCATTGGCCTTGGAGTCATTCTTTTGACTGCTGCAAACCTCCTGTTTCCAACTAAGAACGAGCATAGAAGTTATACAATGAATTGTTTGATCTTCAATCTTGTGACTCTCTGGTCTATTGTTTGCTGTAGATGGAGTAAAAGTGGCCGGTGGACTAGTCACTGTGGAATGGGAACTTGCTAACAGGTTCACCGGTTTTTCTGTTAATGATGCAGGATACATTGTACTTGCATTACGGGAAACAGTATTTAAGAGATTGCTACATTGAGGGAAGTGTAGACTTCATCTTTGGCAATAGTACTGCTCTTTTGGAGCACTGTCATATCCATTGCAAGTCAGCAGGTTTCATAACAGCACAAAGCAGGAAGTCTTCTCAGGAATTGACTGGTTACATATTCTTAAGGTTCTAAGCCAACCTTGCTTATTTTTTGCAAGGAGAATCGCATTTATCTGTTGATTCTTTTTATGCGTTCAACATAGACTACACTTGGCGCACTTGATTGCTGCTATCAGACATGAATTGGTGTTTTCTGCTAACTAATTGCATTTCATGCTGATGTCTAGACCATTCTAGCAGTGAGTGGAGCCTGTGTGCACACAACCAGAGCACTTGTATGACAAGATAGATTGTCATCTTTTGCTGGGAAAAAATTTTTACACCATTTATTCCACAAACTGTATATATATTGATGGGATAAGCGCACTAGAAGTCTTGAAACTTGCTAATGCAATCAATTTCAAATCCTGTCCAAGTAGTGCAATCAATAACTTTCATTAACTCCGTCCAATTTGAATACGGAAAATGTTGATGTTGTATTTTTTAATATTTTTTTAGAATATAAGGCTCTGATGTGTGGTCAAATGAGTGCCACATCAAGATAAAGGGAAAAGAATTTAAAAAGAAAAAAGAACTTGGGGAGAGAGAGAGAGGGAGAGGGAGGGAGGGAGGGAGGGATATCGCATGACCAGGGGAAGTTTGAAGGCTAGCGGTGCCTTCGCTGTGGTCCGTCAATCCTGTTTGATTCCACTCTACAATTAGCGTTTCTTGTTCGGTTGACAGTTCAATTACATGCCATTGAATTGATTGTTGAAGCTTGCAATCTAGTGAATTGAGGCTTCGATCGTTGAAAGATTAAGTTTTTGTATATTTAAGGCTCTGAATTTTTGTGAGAAACCAGGCTTGTTTTTTTTTTTTTTCTTTTTGTGAATTAGTCCAAGGATTTCCATGGTATTTTTGGGTGTAGTCAAAAAGAGGAGATTGAATTATTCGGTTGTCCAGTAATGGTGTTGGCCATTGATTAGAGTAAATCCTGTTTTGATAAAGGCATGTCATCATTGTCATGGTGATTCAAGCATACCCCTACAATATGGCATTAGGAAAGCTGCAAGGACATTGAATATTGCTGGCAAGGTTCCAATTGGAAGAAGAAAGCTAATAAAGATATTGAATTGATTGCTCAATTTA
Organism: Eucalyptus brandiana; assembly: GCA_014182725.1. Lineage (NCBI taxonomy): Eukaryota > Viridiplantae > Streptophyta > Magnoliopsida > Myrtales > Myrtaceae > Eucalyptus > Eucalyptus brandiana. The sequence goes on from CM024674.1 coordinate 35,796,928, forward strand.
ATAGTTCTGAGAAAAACATTAAGTTTTTGGATCAATGTACTGTAAAGAAGACTGCTCTTGTTGTGGTTAGTGATGAAGGACAGTTTCTCCATTAAAGTCTCGGTACAGAACATCTGGGAGTGTTCACTTACAAATTGCCTGTGGCGGGCCGAGGTTGCTGGGGTGGACGGACCTTGTCAGTCAAGGCGCCGCCACCCCTTCAAAGTCTCCTTAGTCATGCGTTCTCTCTCTCTATTTATCTCTCCCTCTCCCCCTCCCCCTTCCCCTCTCCCTCTCCCTCTCCCTCTCTCTCTCTTTCCCTCTCCATCTCCCCATGTTTTTTTTTTTTTTTTTTTTAAATATATTATATATTTTCGGCCTTAAAAAACATGAAAAAAATGTCACAAATGCATTTTTTGTCACTAGAATCAGATGGAGCTACAGAAGTTCTTGATTGCACTGATTGGAGAGTTTGAGGGTGCAATTACCTTCCTTGAGAGTTTTAGGATTTGATTACACTATCACAAGTTTTAAAACTCCTAGTGTACTTATCCCATATTAATTGTGAAGAACAATAATGTCCAAGTGGGAGGACAAAACATCAAATTTAAAATGTGTCAATGGATATGAGCACTGATGGCTGCATTTTTTACCAATGAAATTCTGCAATGCTGATGCAGATGTGTCATCACTGGCAATGGAGGAACTTCATATACGCATCTGGGACGACCATGGGGACCTTTTGGAAGGGTGGTATATGCATACACATACATGGATGCTTGTATCAAGCAAGTGGGCTGGAATAATTGGGGAAAGACTGAGAATGAAAGAACCGCTTGCTTTTATGAATACAGGTACATTTTCTTTGGACTCTAGGGAATTTCGCATTGAGCACATTCCATATCTAGGAGAGGCGTGAGCACTGCTAAATGGCAAATTGGCATTTGTTTTTGTGATATAATCTGGCTGTGGCTTGAGATTTTTGTGGAAAACCTGCATGTTTTGAGCATTCCCAAGCATCTTGGTTTGCCTACTCTGCTAACTTCGTGAACTTATACACTAGAACCACTAAAATATGGATGAACTTAAAGAACGAAAAAAAGGTGTTGGTTTCTTTGATTTGAGTCATAGCGTTATTTTTCTGCTAAACATAGGCTTCTTGGATTTGGTTATAGCGTTTTTTCTGGGTAAGTGGAGGTGTTGCGATACTTCTGTTTTAATTGAGGACAAAGAACAATGAAATGTGGCAGGATGCATACAAAAAGAATTGACGTCTATGGCTCTTTTTACATCTGAAGCAAAAAAACAGATATACAAGCAAATCGAGTAATATGCATTCTGGATCCATTGAATATTTGTCTAGTATAAACTAAGTGAACACTTGGTATATGCTTATTCATGGGGTATGGCAACAACCTACTTTTTTGGCTAACTATTCTAGTTGAGAGTGCAAGTAAATGCTAGGTTGGATGATTATATTCTATTTTCTTGGATGTCTTCTCTGCGCATGTGACTGTAGCCATGACTCAATACGTTCCTGATCAAATGCAGGTGCTTTGGGCCAGGCAGTTGTCCCTCAAAACGTGTGACATGGGCCAGAGAACTGGTTGATGAAGAAGCAGAACAGTTCCTAATGCATAACTTCATCGACCCTAACCCCGAGAATCCTTGGCTTGCTCAGAGAATGGCCGTTAGGATACCATATTCTGCCTAGATGGTTTCAAGGTGTCACACTTTTCAATAAATTTGGATTCTGTATTTTAAGCCAAGAATGTACGAGGGGAAATCAACTTGATGTCTGGACGTGGGGATAAGGGATTATGTGGCTGAGGAAGGATTATAATTATGTGGCTATTTAACGTGTGATGCTTTACTTGGTGCAGTTATTGTCTTTAGGTTCCGAGCAAAATAAGCACTCCTTTGATGCCATTTTTATCGCATTAGTAGAGGTGATAGACGGGTGGGTTGAATGTGGTAGCCCTGAGTGACCCATTCGTTATATATACGAATTGCCCAAAACCCAATCCAACCTGTAGAACTATTATCATTACGACTCAATTAACTTGGTTAAAACGGGAGTTTCATGTTTTTGAGTCTCTAATGTATCCATACGGCTGATGTGGATCCTTTATAGTTCTTGAGCCTTGCAAGACTAAAGTTAACTGGAAGCTTTTTAGTTGATGAATCTAGCTTTTATTTCTACTCTATGCGGCTTGGGAGGTAACAATCCCTCAATTCCTCCATGTTCTGCAGAAACTGGAGTACAATCTCACCTTTGCAGATTTTCATGGAAACAATTTCTCAACTCCAAAACCTTTCCAACTTACACTACTCGAATCTCACTAATAAGTATGATCTGGGTTTTGCTTAACTTGACGAGTTGTAATAAATATCGAAATCGTCCTCCTTGATTTAATTGCACCTGTCTGGTTTTGACCTTTCGAAAGCCAAGGATCGATCAACTTCCATCAACGTGCTTCCTTCTCTGCAATCTCGGCAAAACTAAATCATATTCTCACTCTCTCCATGTCAGTTTTCCTTCTCTAAGTCTTGCATTCCTCGATATCGCAGAGACCATTGGTAGCCACATGCAGCTTAGCTTCCCGGATAATCCATTAGTAAGCTTAGAAGGTGAATAGAAAAACTTTTAGCAGTCTTCTGTAAATTGCCGGCCAGTAACATTGAGAGCAGACAACTTTAAAGAAAATATTTCGGGCATCCAAGAGAGAACTTCACTTCGTTACATCTAATCACTTGGGACATCAGATATCTAACGCAGCCATCCGGATCCTGGGGCATCATTATGAGACCTACGCAATTAATGATTCGGATAAAAACTTTGATCTACAGAATCTATAGAACAACAATATTTTTCTTTATAGTTTGTCATCGTGTATATCTACTTAGTTTGCCAATTTCAATGTTACTGTGGTAAGATCCATCTCCCTGTAAAAATAAGCAAATACATTTGCATTTCCACTAATGGACCCAATCATTAGTGGTTGCATTTGATGTGTTAACCCATTTGACGGGTCTTACAAGGCATGACTTGGAATTTTTGAGTCGCTTTAGGTGGTCGGCTATAAGAGAAAAGGACTTTGAAAAGATGTTCATGACCTCTCTTAATATTTGTTCCTTTTTTCTTTTCTTTTTTTGTGAATGCAGATCAAGGTCTTCCTTAAGGACTTGGAAAAGATTTTTTTTTTCTTTTTGCATTTACTTAAAAGGCCTTCTTCACATTTTCCGTTTCTTTTAAAGTCTTTGTAAGTTGGACCTATTACAAGAATCTAGCTTTATATCATTTCATAATACAGAATATTAAAATTCCATAGATATTATTTTAAGAAATTAGTTGATTGGTTCCCCAAAAGCTAAGAATTTTCTTACACAGGAAAATTTTTATTACCATGCTTTTGTTTATTGGAATTTTTTATTTCAGTGATAGAAATAGGAGCTCATTTAGTGAAGACTCCTCTCATACCCCCAACCCCCAAAAAAAAACGTCAATGTACTGTTCACCTGATTTTTGTGCAATTTGTTGGTAACTTGCCAACATGTTTTTGATATTACCAACTTTTTATACGGTTCGCAAATTACCAACTTTTATCTTACTTTCTCACCAATGCCTTCAATTTACGAACTAATATTTATTTGATTTTATTCAAATAATCAACTTTTCTTATCTCTAAAAAAAAAAGTGATCTTATTTTTTTACCAACTTATATTTACTTTTCTTACCGATATCTTAAATTTATGTAAGATCGCATCAGATTAACAAGTGATTTACCAATTTTTGACTAAGTAACTTACTAACTATTGGGAAAATGGGATTTTGATTCCAAAACTATACGTGGTTTAATATCTACTTGATGATTGTAGATGTTCTTGTTGAAATAATGATTATGTTAGGAAGACCGTGGTAATATCAATAGTTTCCATATAGCTCGGTGAAGGATGTCCACAAGAATGTAGACCTTGACAAAGGAGAACATGTCAGATATGACGAGTGTTGGCACCAAGTTTTGCAGTAAGGATTCTTGGGATTCGGTAGCATATTAGAATTGAAACAGCCTCGGAGGATCTCCTACTTTGGGGCGGTGGATAGGATCATCGAGATTACCATGCTTTGGTTCAAGAGAGCTTCTTTATTTCTAAGACACAAGGAGCTCATTTGTTAAGGATTCCATCTCTCTCTCTCTCTCTCTCTCTCTCTCTCTCTCTCTCTCTCTCTCTCTCTCTCATTTCTTTTTCCTTTTACTTATGACAAACACTTCGTGCTCTCAATCATTCAATGCATACACGAGAATGAATGTTGACCGTAAGTGTGAAATCAAAACAGATTCTTGCATTTTCTGTTTGATAGGTCTAAGTCTTTCTAGCATTGAGGCATGGTTGCAGATTGTAAGATGAGCTGATCCAACCTCAGAGACGTCATGCCAACCCAGCAGTTCCCTTTTCTTCATGATGGGGGGAGATTGCTACAGAAGCTTCGAGTTGTATTCACTGCTCTTCAAATATGTTCTTTTCTCTTTCTATCGTCCTTCAAGATGAAAAACACGTGTAGAGGAGAACGATGAATGCTCTGCTATTGCCGAAATTCCAGTCAGACCGACGCAGAAGACATGTCATCACTGCATAGTTGCGAAGTTATATTTAAGTTGTCACTACTGTAACAATCACAATCGAGATATCAATGCGTCAGCTCATCCTTTTTCATCCGAGCCATGCAACAAAATTTGATGAAACTCAACATCCTATGCTTTGTTGCGGACGATTCCATCATTTCTTGCAGTGAAGCATGTACAGATTGTGACTGGTAAATTTAAAGCAGTGCTAGTAATTTGTCTTGTAATTACCATAGTACTTAGCGAATTAACCCGTCACTAAGCTACCAGCTAATGTCAAACCTTACCAATTTTGTGTTAGTAAATTACCAATCTTTCTTTGAAAACAGGCTCAACAGGCTCGTCGGTACAGCCCCTTATATTGTAACCGCCCGTATCGATCGGTGTGTTGAAGTGCATCAACAATCCATGATTTTTCGAAGTACCACTCGTCACGTGATATTGAGCCCTTGATCATTGCCAAAACGCAAAGATTGCGTTAGCTGATAAATGAATGGGCCTTCTGTGATCGCTCAAGGTAGCATTGATTTAAACAGGATTGTCTTAATTAATTGAAATTCTACTTTCTTGGGAGTGTGTTTTGCCAAATTCGTGCTTTAAACTGATAACTTTGCTTTTGGCGTTCGAGATTCAAGTTCGACTCAAATTCAAGACCGGATGTGCCTTTTAGCCTTGAACCACATCTTTAATAAATTTGTGATCATGTAGTCCAGAAGACACAGTAATTGACTACGGTGACTCGGATTTTAGTAAAAATAAAAGGATATCTTAAAAGCTACTGCAGCAAATTATGCAATCCAACAACTTTTTCCTGTCACTGCCAAATTTTTCATTGTACTATCATAAAAGGATTTCCATCAATGAGGAAAAAGAAGAGGAGAGAACCATCCAAGTTGCTTAAGAACATAAGCAGCATGCAGCAGACAATAACAAAAGCAAGATCAACCACACTTACGATGAATATATGTACATTCAACACTCCCGAATAACAAAAAATCCCGCAAAATAAATTGTAACTTTCACTACTTCACGTGCCGCCATATATTCCTACAATCTACGAAACAATAACTTGCAGTCACCAAAAAAAAAGCCACATCATATCCACAGAATCGCTAACTCATTCTAGAATCTCAAGAAAAAAACACCTGATTCACATCCTCAACTGTCAGCTAACCCACTCAAGAAGTCACTTTTGAGAAAGTACAATGGTAAGCTACTGTGTACAGTTCCTTCGCTATTCACAAGGTCGCTGCTGAATTTCCAGCACAAGTATCTTTTCCTGGAAATAGAAAAGATGTTTCGTGGACTGTTAAGTCTAGATCCTCAGAGGGGATTAGCGTATAAGAAACAATTATAACGCGACAAATCAACTCTCTCCAAGACATAATTAGCATCAATGGTGATGAAGTTGTCATCAGATTGCCATAGCTGATGAATATACAAGAGAATGGAAACATAGATGATATCGACTTGAAAGGACAATCATATCCAACCTCCTGTGCTGTGATGAAATTAATGCTGTTCTTTTAAAAGAGGAACACAGAACACGCACACGCACTGCCCATATTTCATTCTTTTCTTTTAGATTTTCTAAAATATGGATAAGCCGGTAGGCTAGTTAAATTCCAGAGCTCGTATGCTACTTAGTTTAAATGAGTTTGCACTAAAGGATGACAATAAGTAGAGAGCATTAACAAAAGATAAAGAAAGGGTTTCTTTAACAAAGAGAATGCATAGACAAGATAGAAAAGAGGTGCCTTGATTTTCTAACTTAGCAGTATAACTATTCACTAGGGAAGCCTTACCAAAAAAAAACTATTCACTAGGGAAGGAACATACATGCAGAATTTTGAATTGCATATTTTGGGACAGATGATGTACCGTCGCAGGTTTTCAGAGATGTGGAGGAGACCCCAGTTCGGAACCGCAAACAGACGTATACGTTGACATCGAGTCCTCTTTAGATATGGCCACAAAGTTCAGTGGAGCAGTGGATAGCCTTCTCATTGCTTTGAAATGTCCATTTTGACGTCCAGAATATGATCTTGGTGTGAGGAGCTCGGGAGTTACACCTCCCACTGAATTACGGCGTGGTGTTGGAGTCATGGATCCGTTCCCATTAGCAGAATAGCCATTTTGCTTCCTGAAGCTGTTGCTTTTTCTCGGACTAGGCTTAGACCCATACATGGCTTCCTTCTCTGTTAGAAGCAAATCTTGAAGCTTCTTTTGGCCCTGTAAAAGTAACATGTTCAGAAACTTTTCACTCTGAACTTCTTTCCCGATGCAGTTTAGGGATATTTAAATTCTTCAAGAAAATTTCGTTATTGTCGAATCAGAGAAAACTTTTCTTATCAACATGAGCTTCACTCAGATATTACATGTGAGACATTACCTTGCATCTCCTCTTCTCCTCTTCTTTCTGTTTTCTGGTCAATTTGTAATCGTCGAGTATGGATACCAGTCGTTCCTTTAAAGACATCATCATCAGAAAATTGAGTAACAGAAAGAACCAGAATGTGAGTTAAAGTATTATTGCAAAAGTACTCACTCCGTCATAAAGGAATAAAGCCCTTTTCTCATCTTCCCATGCCAGTGTTCTGTTCATTAGATTGTCAACCATTGCTGCATGGAACAGCTCTTTAGCCACGGGAACAAGTCGTTCACCAAAATGGGGTAAAAAAATTATATGATGAGACAAACACCTGGAATTTTGCTAACAGCCACTCGAGCTCGTTCGGCTCGTTTTAGGTTAATATGAGCTCCTCTTCCGGCATTGTATCGGTTCTCGTCCTAAAAGCAAGCACATAACAAGTAGGCAAAGGTTGGTAAATGATACGTTTAAGTGAAATACCAACTTCTGCTATATTCATCCGGTAATGATAATTAGACACTATAAGTACTTGGCTTGGGATTGCATTTCTAGGACCAAAAGCTTACTTGGTTATACTCTTCAAGCCAGTTTTCCTCCTCGCAGGCAGCAAGCCATCGGTCAATTCTATCCATTATTTCTTTTCTACTCTGGGCTTCATCTTTTACTTTAACTATCTGTGCTTCAATATTTGCCAAAAGCTCCGAAGGATCTACTAAACCTGAGACGCGCAGAATTTGTGACTTAAGGTTCTCATGTTAAACACGCTACGTGGAAGAAAGGGAATCACTAAGGCAAGGATTGAGAGAAAATACCAGAATCTATCAGTGCATTGGATTTCTCAGCAGAGGTACTAGTGTCAGGTACAATATGAGCAAGTCGGCAAAAATCTTCCAATTCTGACCTTCTTTTCATGACAAGTTCCTTCATTCTACTTGCTTTCAAAGTAGTGAGCCTATCCACTTCTGCCGATGCCTGGCCGCAAGGTTTCCTTTTTATTATTAGAGACATAGCATCAAAGAAAAGTACACATCAACAAACAGGGCACGTTCCGAACCTGTTCAATTATCTCCATTGACAGAACACCTGGCTCTGTAATATCACTTTCCGAAGACCTGAGGATGGATGTGATCCTTGAAAAATTACTCCGCTCCTCATTTGAGGAATCCATCAAATTCCATAATTCAAATAATGATGCAACAATATCTTTGACCTGTAAATTAACAATACAGATTGAAACATGTGAGAACCAAGATTAACGACCGATCTGAAACGATAAGGATTCAGCTTACTTTCTGGATTCGAGCCTTGCGTTCTGCTTTCAGCTTCAGAATGGCATGTTCCAGACCTTCCAAGGTATAATCGCTAATGTTTGTTGATTGTTCAATAGCGGTACCTTGCAGACTTGGATGCACCTCGCTGACAGTCTTTCCAAAATCCAATCCAAGCACACCACAGAGAGAATGAACCTCATTTACGTACTCTAGAACTTTCTGAAGGCGTTCAGACTGCAAAGAGACAAGTATAACCAAACTATTAGTCAAGAATGGTGAGAAATCAAGTGATACGCAGAACACTGCACAAGATTGACAACTTGTGCATATATGCATCTATGTTCATACTACATGTAGTGCGAGAAAAATATGCTGAATTACAGTTTTAGTCCGTATTAGTGCATTTGATTCTGTTAATTATTTATCGTTCTTTAAAGAACCTATATTAAGGTGCTACTTCACATGCTCTCGACAGAAGCTGAAAGTGAAAATGAAATTTCTAGACATTGTTTCTTCCCTGATTATTCTCTTCTTAAATCTACTCCCCCTATTTCATGTCACCAGCCGGCTTATTCATTAAAATTCTTCATCTTAGCATAGGGTTGACAAAGCTATTCTTTGTGCTCAAAGATATTGGACTGACGTGTTCAGAAGAGGTCCATTTTTCCCTCAATCTCCAGAGGATCACAAAAAGTACTCATGCATTCTAGCTTAAGTATTTCATCTTACGCCTCAAAAAAGCCAGGGAAAAATCAAAAGAATAGAGGAGTATTGAGCATCAGCGAAAATTGTCAAGAAAAATATACCTTCTCCTTCTGAAGAGTGCGAAGGCGTGTTTGATATTCAGAAAGCTTTCTAAGGGACAAGTCTTCTTCATCCAGACTCAGGCTACTGCTCGCACCATTGCTTGCATGACCATACTCCGATATCTCTCCACTGATCCTCTCAATCTGAGCCCGTATGTCAGCCAACTGTTTTATCCTTTCCTCTTTCTTTTTCCTCAGATCTTCCACCACAGGAGTCACAGAAGCAAGTTTCTGTTTCAATGATGCTGACCTCTTCTCAGCTTGAATCTGTAACATTTTGTATTAACAGCTCCATAAGCAACTGAAAATTGCCTAGAGAAATCTAAAGATATCTGCCAGTCTTGTTCAGACTAAGCTAAAAAACTGTGGCATTTCTAACATTATTTCGCTGATCAACACAAGAAAGTTCTCTTTGGATTGGTTTAATTGGCTATAAGTCACGGTCTGTGTGGATTCATATACTTATGAGAATTATATTTATATCCATCTTACATGCTGCAGCATACTTGTCAACGAAATTAGGTGATGATGGACCATGCAATCAAGCAGCCTAATATCCAGCCACCACACCATCCTACATATATTTCAGTTAGTTCAAGAAAGTGTCTGGGAACATTAATTTCTTCATATTGCTTTGTACATGAGAGTGCTTTTTCTGACCTGTCAATCTTCTACTAAAGATTTCTGCAGTAGCAGCATTCTCTTGTACAATAGAAAAGTGTAAGTTCAGATCATCTAAATGGCCCAGTTGACGTCCAGCATAAGATTTCTTTTTTACAATCTGATCTTTCCTCAGACAACTGAGGATCAACTGCCATCCACATTTCAACAAAGCAACCCAAATTCGTAAACAGGATGCCCTTGACAGAGTGTGCCATATTTCATCTCACTAACATACCTAAAAATGTGGGCTTTGGACATTTCTTTTATGGTGTTGATTACCTTCTCAATGTTAATGATATGGTGACAACACAACATGCCAGAGAACACATAAAAGAGGAGGAAAAATAATTGATGGCAGGAAAAAGGTTTTTACTGAAATTGCATTGTGGAACAAAATCACACGTTACAGGTAATTTCCTCTTACAGGCGAATGAATATTAAGTTCTCCGAGAGCAGCCGTAAGTGTTGCAAGCTCAGCTTCCTTGGCTGCAACAGACTGATGTAGACGAGCCTTGGCATTGGCAGCCTCCTCAACCTTTCTTCTATAAACTTGGAAGCATTCCGCCTCCAACTCTGTAAGCATGCGATCTTTATCCGCTTCACTTTCTCCAATGTCATTCCATAATTGCTGGTCCAAGAAAGAACAGGTTCACTATCGTTAAAGGTGATGTATCTGCTACTCGCACACTCTTTCTATAGAAACTACTAATTGCTTGAATATTGACTCAAAGAGAAGTTCCCATTCAGTTCAACAGAAATTTGACAGCTTTCCCCTCAGTTTAAAGGATAATTAAAAACAGTCCAGGAACTATAGGAATAATATGTTGATTGTAGTTTCTTGCACTTTACAATGATCCAGTCAAGAATTACTGTGTTGTCGGCCTTATTAAGAACGATGTTAGCCAAAAGCACCTCCTTTGAAACTTGAGGTCAACCCGTACTCTTCGACCCACCCAAAATTCCTTTTCGACATTTATCCCAGTAAGAAGGGGAATTCCCCAAGAGTCCAATCGATTCCAAAACAGATAACACGAAGAAACTGGAAAGCAGGTTCATTGAAGGAAAAGAAATGTAAATTCGCCAAGAAGCTAATTCACAATTCGGAAATCCAAACAGCTATATCGATTTGCAGTCACGGTCACAGCACGTGAAATGAAGAAAACCTAACCGAAAATAACCCCAAAAAAAAAAAAAAAGATACAGTGCCAAACTTCTAGAATTCATTACACTAAAAAATATTTCAAGTCACTAACATCTACTTAACAATACTTGAAAGTAAATGTATGGAGTATATAAACCAAAAAAGAAGTTAGAAATCCTCATGAACAGAGAGAACACTACAGGAAGAATTACTTGACGAGCAGGAAGTAGATAGACGACTCTTCTAGCCTAGGGATTAAAGAAACGAGGATCCTAATAACACGGCTCGAATTAGACCAACAAAACAATGATTTCATCAAAAAGCAAATCAGTGCTTTCTTCTTTTAGCGGAGTTAAAAACAGCGTAAAGCGATGGAAAAAACTACCCATCATTTAAAAGTGATTTTCCACTAAAAAGAGCACAGATTTTCCTTTTCCTCACCAAAGAGCAGCCTTCCCAAAGACTCTTGAAAAAACCCAAAAACAGTAAAAACCACGAAGGAGAAGAGAACACCGGGAAGGAAAAAGTAAAGAGGAGAGTAAGAAGAAAGACCTGAAGTTCCCCGAGCATAGTGTTGCAGCTGGAGCTTGAAAACAAGCCGCCCGAAGGGCTGCCAATCGCCAGCATTTCTCGCACCAATTCTTCCCTCTCTCTCTCTCTCTCTCTCTACAGAGAACGTAAAAATAGGAAACCCCACCAGGGATTTCGCTCCACCGCCCCCGCAAAGAACCAACAAAGAACAGAGTATCGAAAAGCTCCAAAATTTTGCAGCTTCCAAGAAACCAAAAACGGCCCTCACTTCTTTCGACTTCAAGCGAGCGTCACGCCACGAGAAGCTAAGACAGCACCCGTCCCTATCTCCATTGCTCGAAACAAACCTCTCTTCCCCAGATCTGGAGCTCGAAACCACACACGCACACGCACAAGCACACGCACGACCTTGCTCTGCTCCGCTTCCCTCAGCGCCAAGCAAGAATCTTTAAAAGGGAACCCCACCAGACGGCTCGAACCCAGAACAGGTAAGCCACGGCAGAAGCCCAAAAAACCGACCTTTGATCCGTGTAAGCGAAGACAGTAGCGAGAAAAGGCCCTTCAGGCTTCAGGTAAAGCTATATTCTAGAGAGAGACAGACGGAGAGAGAATGCAGAGCTAACAAGCATCCGAACTCCAACCGACAGGAGAGAGAAAAGAGGGGGAAAGGAAGGGGAAGGGGGAGGGGGAGTGAGTCTTTTTCAGGGTTTGGAGGTTAGGCTAAAATGCGCCGGGCCCATAGCCTGTAAAAGAGGGTGCGCAGGTTAGCCATTGTAGGGTTCTTCTTCTTCTTCTTCTTCTTTTCTCTCTCTCTCTCTCTGTTTCTTGCTCAGTGACGATCTGGTTCAGGACTAGAGCAGAAGAAAGTGGAGGTCGCTTTGAGTATTATTATTATTATTATTATTATTATTATTATTCTTATCTAAAAAAATTTATGGGAAAATGTGGGGTTCAGGAAAACCTTTCCCCACGCGCATCTCCAGCGCGTCGACGCCACGGGCCCAACTGGCGGCGCGCGTCCCGGCCACGCGCTTCGGCGGCGCGTGAGGCTCGTGTATTGACTCGAGTAGCTGTCGAAGTTTTTTTTTTTTTTTTGGTCAGTACTACTCTATTCCTACTCTACACTCACTTGCCCGCAGACTTCGCGCCCGCCTCTTGCGGGCGTGGGAGTCGCAACCCACTCTCGAAACTTACACGTCCCTATCCCCCCATCCCCCCCTGAGAAGGTGGGGATTTGAACCCCTCACCTCCCCTTCCACGTGTTAGAAGGGTGGCCACTGGGGCGAACCCCCAGTAGCTGTCGAAGTTGACGTACAAAAGCATGCACAGGACGGTGAATTTTTTTTTCTTTTTGTTATTTTTCCTCCTTTTTTTTTTTTTTTTTACCTCTTTCCTTTTAATTGTTTATAATTCCTTAATTTAAGGAAAAGGGGGGGAAAATCATCGAAATGCATATTCTCCTTTCGTGGAAAGGTGGAGTTTGGTGAGTTGAGCATGTGACTCGGAATTATACGTCGCCCACCTAATTAAATTTTCCCAATTCTTATAAATGACGCATGATATGGGGGAAAAAAGGGTCATTGGACCTTGCTGAATTTCACGTTCTTTTATTCTGTTCCTAAACTTCACATGCGGACGGGATCGACATGTAAGCCAAAAATAATTGACTAAATCGGTAGTTTGACTTGGAGAGTTGAAAAAAAGAAAAGGGTATCCGGCTTTTCTTTGACCCTTTTAAAGGGAAGAAAGGCGGAGGGGTCACCGGCGCGTTTAACTCCTCCGAAATTATCATAGAGGGCTCGTAACTATTGAAATAGTATCACAGTCTTGATGGATACTTTCAAGATTCGGTGTGGAGAAAGAAATTAGGGATGAAGGTGAGCATAGAGATTTAAGTTGAGAAATGCTGGTTGAATTTGAAAAGAAAAAGCCAAATACCCAGCTCACATGTGAAAGGAGAGATAATTGATTTGCACATGTTAATTTTGTTAGAAGAAGTCCCACGTCAAAGAATCGGATTGGTGGGAGGAGTTAATAAGTTCAATTGGGGTATAACCCATTAACTTATACCTTTTAAGTGAAAGCGGCTATAACTAAATATGTTAACAGCTTTGATTTGCGCTCCGTCTTGACAAACTCTTGTCTCGAAGGTATTAGACTTAAGTTGTGTTGTTTCAACGTTAGTATCATTTATTAGCATACGAAACGCAAATCCAATATCTCTAAGAAGATAATCACAATAGAGCTTAAATTTGGCCTATTAATGCATCCCATTTCATTCACATTTACTCAAAAGCTTTCGTAGGGGAAAGAGGGAAATTTAAAATATTCCTTCATCATTCATTCTTTCCTTTTTCTCTCTAACTTTCCAATAGAAACAAATTCACAATCAATCGTACATGTAATATAAGAAACCGATCGAGCCCCCATCCTTTTAATTGAACCTATATAATCCTAAACATTCTATTGAAAATGCAATAGTCCTCTATGCCAAATCCTACCTAAGCTATATGACATGGTAGTTCTGTCATCACTGACTGTCGTACATGTAACAATAACAACATAATGTAGATTATTTTCAACGAAATGACACCATTTTTACATCAAAGAAATGTCTCATCCCCTTAATAAGATATCATGCATCGTGACTTGATGTCAATGTTCTGTTTGCATCATATGGATGATGAATTCTACGAATGCATTCTTTATTTTAACATGTCGTTATCCCTACGCTTTGTGCCCCTAGTTTCTCTTGCATTTTTTTTCTTCATTGAAAAAGGGAATGCCCTCTTGATATTTTATTTCCCGATGATCCCGAGGTCCGAACAAGATCAAGGTTTTTAGGGACTTATTTAGGTTCAATTCCATACTACCCTTTGGTGATGTAATTTAGTATCATTTTAGTAACCATCAGTGATAGTTTATTTCTCAAAACATGCTGGTGACACATGCATGATGGACCCAAAAAAAAAAAAAAGAAGAGGGAATTAACCAGATGATGGTAAAGTCCCGACAAGGGGGAAAGGGGAAGGAAAGATAGAAAAGTTGGGTGCTCTTCTTTTGAAATGGTAATAATTATATCTATGACTGAAAGTCGATTGAACTGGCTGATACGAAGAAGACACGACAAGTAACTTACCCACACACCAACTCTTACACGCACATATATATGGAATCTTCATTTATATTTATGCGTAAAGACATGTTATTATTTATGAACCTCGAAGGTACACGAGTTAAAGATTATTCTCAGCATCATTTAGGACAGAATATATTTAATAAAGCTGGACAAGATAAGATTTATGTAATCTAATGCGCGAATGCAAAGGCCCCACAGAGCAGGCGATCATTAAAGGGATTGAGTTTGGTGGGCTTCTGGTACTAAGGAAAGAATTTTGCAGCACTCATCTGAAAAAGCAAAAAAAATTAAAAAAAATTAAAAAAATTAAAGCACCAAAATAAAAAATAAGAAAGAGAGAGAACACTTTCTTATCTGTCAGTTTGGAAGCTGTTGGAGTTCTTCTTTTCAAATGGGATTCTTGCATGCAGGTGAGACAAGAAAATGATGTTCGATTCTGTGTGTTTCTCTTCAGACACCACATAACTATATTTTACAAGATTTTTTTTTTTTTAAATATTTTCGATGGACCAGTCGAAGCCCGCAAAGGCTGACTATATTTGTGGATGCAGGAACTGGTTTAATTTCCTGGCATTAAATTGGTTTTCTCTCGAGCTTTTGTTAGTTGCAATTGGATAATCATCAAGTTCGTTTGTCTCGTCAAATGAAAATTAGGTGCTTTTCAATTATGAGGTAGCTCGAGATTCAATTATTCTTTCTATAATGATCTAATATGTACATTCATCATCATCATGTGGTAGTTTTATGGCGATTATTGATATGTATGCAATGCAAGATTCATATATAATTTGATTCTAAAGACCAAAAATAATTGCCTAAGATCCTGTCCCTAATATTTTAATCACATCAATGTCACGATCAAAGACATAAGAAACCCGTTGTCATCTTTCATTTTGAAAATTACATCAAGGAATTGCTGGATTCTATAAAATATTATACCTGTCTATAAAGCACTATAAAAATTAACTCTTTCAGAGAAATATGTAACATGATGGCTACGGTATCTTGTGAGAGTGACACTCCTTTAATTTTGCTATCCAATGGATTGTTATCGTATTGATATTATGGTTTTTAAGACGATAAGTTACACACATCCGTGACCTTAAAAGAAAAATGACAAGATGCAAACTCTTAATAAAATTAGGGATGTTGTCCTTGCAACTTTCGAGTCTTTTGTTGATATTTCATAATGTGATATATGTTTACCGAATTTACTAAAAGAATATCAAAACATCAATATAGCTTTTCCCCTAGAGACTAAGGGCCCGTTTGGTTCGGCTTTTGGAGAATGCATTTGCAGAAATGCAAATACCTTTGGGTAAATGGGGTTTTCCGAAATGCAAATATCGTTTGGTAAAATTTACATTGAGAAACAACTTTGGCCAAAATACCGTTTGGTAAAAATTGCATTTGTAATTGACTTTATTAAATTAAAGCAAAAATATATTTATATATATTTTTTGAAGTCGGGCCACTGGACCGTCGGATCCAGTTGCGCCAGATGGTCAGATCTGGTCCCCGAATGGTCGCGGGGTTGGGCGACCCCAAGCAACGATCGCTTGGGTCGCACAAACCCAGGCGGCCGTCGCCTGGGGTCGCCTGACCCCAGTGACCATCGCTTGAGGTCACGCGACCCAGCCGTCACTTGAGGTCCGGCGACGATTGCCGGGGTCAGGCGACTCTCAGGCAATGGTCGCCAGTGCGTTGCCAGCGTGTGAACCCCTTGGCGGGCGGTAGTTGGCCTCCGATCGGCTTCTCTGGAGAAGATAAATAGTAACCCAAACTTGCATTCCGAAAATGCAACTTCTCAAAGTATCTCAAGACTTACTTTGGGCTAAGGGTCCTTAGAGCTATTTGGAGATACAATTGCATCTTGCCAAAGTTGCCCAAAAAATCGAACCAAGCGAGGCCTGAATGACTAAAGTAAAAGGATGTTAACTAAGTAGAAGCTTTTTTTGACAAAGAAAATGAGACAATCTAGTGCATTAACTATCACATTCTAAGAGATGAGGCAGAATTTTGTTGGAAATTGAGTATAACCCACTTGTTAAAAATTGAGTTATGGTCTTTACGGGTAATTAGTTCTCGAGTGGGGTGGGGCGATTCCCACTGAAATCAAGAACCGCCCTTTAATTCTCGAGTGGGGTGGGGCGGTTCTCGAGTGGGTTTAGGAACCAGCTGCCTGTGAGATTTTCTCTAGGTGTATCTTCCCCCGTTTGTTGTTTCAAAATGGTCTCACCCTTTGTTTCTTTGTTACGCAATTCATCGAACACCTTCTGCTTAAAGGACAAGTCACATTCATCAACCAGGAGACTCTGGTCAAGTTCGACAATCGTGGTGGCTAAACAATGAATGACGATCCCTTAGGAGATATGCGATGCGATGGGAAGGTGAACCATGACGAGCAATAGGGAGTTGCAAAATAACACTAGTTGAAGCTCTTCATCCCGTCACAATGGCAAGGCAGGCGACATCTTCAAACCAATAACAACGTTTTTTGTGCTTTTTCAGTCGGTGTTGTAAGCAACAATTATCAAAGAGTTCAATCTTGATGAATTGCTACATGCTAGTGGTGTTTTAGTCGCAGTTGTAGTGAATTATCAGTTAGAAATATTCTAGTCGAGAACTTCACTCCTTTTTGGTTTCATAGAGAGAGATAGATTCTTCTCTCCCACTTCATCATTTAATTAGGATTTTCAAATATAATAATTAACATATATATATAATTAGAAAATAGATCGATTTCTATAGAAACCATCAAGAATTGGTGGATTTCATCCGATTTAGATGGTTCTCAACCTAATCTGATTCTTTTACTTACCACTAATAATCTTGACATCGCTTGGCATATTAATATATGGATTACTTCTATTATAGTAAGCATTTTTCTCAATACCTTAATCTATATAGCACCCTCTGCCTCTCTTTCTCTCTCTAGCACATAAGATAGATAAGATAGATATCATTATTGTCGCTTACAGATCTTTTGTTGACTCGATTTCATCTTCCTCGGTATAATAAATGGAAAATAAGAGGACAAAGGACATGATGGGTCGGTCAGTCAGTTCAAAGGCTTGTAGCTTGCCTTAGTTTTTTTTTTTTTTTTTTTTTTTTTTTTTTTTTTTTTTTTTTTTATTGACGGGTCAAAGGTTCCAAGACTTTCGTTTCTTATTAATCATACGTGATGTGTCCTTGCAAACCATTGCTATTGTTATTAATCAAGATTCCTGCATATTGATGTTCTTTTTCCAAACGTAAAGGTTTCCTTCATTTAGTCCATTGGCCTTATTTGAAAATGTCTTCTAATCTCACTTTTCTGTTTCCATCCGCAAAATTGACAGAAATTAAGACTTATTGCGAAATCTGTACCTCTTGATCCGCGTGACATGATATTCAGCAATTGTCTCCAAATGCTTATTATTATTATAGTTGTTGTTGTTAATTATTATTATTACAGAGGAGAGAGAGAAGGACAAAGGTGTTGGTGGCTCTTAGTGACAGACGCCACCCAGGCGTTATGAAATTTGTCTAGTGCTTACAATGCCCACTACGCCAAGTTTCAGAAGAGCCCACCTTAGGAATCACGAAACCAAGGTTGTTGGAGATATGTTGTATAAATATGGCACCTTCACTTGGAAATATGATCGAGAGGAAGTTCAGATCCAAACTCGTAAATATATTTAGTAAGTTATAAATTAATCAAAATATTTTAACGACTTTACATTATGTATCATATCCATGCAAGATTTCTTTTGCCTAACACCCTCATTGGTGCATCTAACAAATCTCTTCCTTATGTGTGAGTCTTTTGTATTAGATCCACTCTCCCTTAATCTTGGTATCCTCTCGCTTCAACATTATTTCAACTCCAAGTTCCACATATGTTAGGCCAAGTCTTATTAAACCATTGGCTTAAATATCACTTGTAGGAAACACATGGCAGATACTCAATTTTTTACCTAGAGGATCGCCATGGTGGTAGGGGTAATGGATTTCAAGATTGGTAGGCTCTTGATTTGAAACTTAGAACCTATCATGTTAGAACTAATTCTTAATTTTTGGAACTTGAAATTTATCATATTTGCTCTGGAGTTGGTTTCGAAACTTACTATGTTTTCTAGTTTGATTCAAAAGTTTACCTGAGAACTTGCTTTTTTTTTTTTTTTTTTTTTTTTACAGCAAAATAATGTGAATAATAAAACGATTCAAAGTAAAGATGAACAACATAAATCCTTATTTGCCAAAAACAACAATTCATAAGATGAACATAGTCACGTACAATTATTAATAATAAAAAGTTCAAATATGTAACATAAAACATAAATTATAACAATCCATCCTTCATTCATCCATAAAATTATCGCTTTAAATTTGCAATAAATCTATATAAAACCTTAGCATAGAAGTTATAAATAAAGAAACTAGGGTTTTTACTTCTTCTTTTTTAGCTTTATCAATCCGGTTCTCGGATGGTTCTTTCCTCAAAATTTGGAACTTAACTTATTTTTAGGACGATCCAGTCCAATTTCAAAGTAGAATAGGTATTCATTTAAAAGCTAAAGTCAATGAATTAAGTGCTCACCGGTATTATATTACATCACATTCTTGATGTGAGATTCTTTTTATCTAATACTTTCACGCGTGCACCTTAAGAAGGATTATAAACAACTTAACTCATACATAGATGCTCGATGCTCGAAGGGAGACTTCATTATCTCACCTCGACTACCACGCTCGTGTATATCCTCTCAAGTGTTTCGCCCGACAGAAATGAGCTTTTCAAAGGATGTAAACCGAGTCAACATTACTCTCTAAAATTTGAGCACAACAACCCCCCCGGGGTTAGCAGCAAAGGCTTCTCTTCGGCTCACCATCTAGAAAGATATCTTTTCACGAGTCGTGTATCCATAATTGCTATAGATATCATTACAACTCCAAAGGTTTCATCTCATGATTCGTCCCTCATATAGAATATCGCTGTCTGTATTGCATAAATATTCGCGAGACAGGCGCTTAACTGGTCGAACTCCAGCTCACGGACAACGATTCATCAAGAGCCAAGAGTCAATGACTCAACTGCACCCTAGATGTTTGCGATTTTAATTCGACGTGCATTTACTAATGCGAGGAATATATGTTGGGTACGTAGCAAAAAAACCCTAATTTCGTGGTCCACCATAGGATGTATTTGTAGACTGAGGCAACCCTAAAAAGCCATGCAACCACAATTTGGCTCTACGTATATCCTGTTGTTGACATTTTTTTTTTGGATGCATCCGGCATTAATACCGTCTTATCTCAACCCTCCATTTCCATAAAATTTATTCTATATAGTGGTTGGTTTGGTAGATTAGGTGCACGCTACATCATCAGTATCCCAATCATATCAATATTCCTACCAAATAGTCACGTAATCAGTATAATTGCAATAATCATTGTGGAGAGAGGGAGAGAGAGGGATGGGGAGGGAAATGTTGTTGCGCTACAACCCATGATTGCATATTGAAAAATATATAGCAACAAACGCAGAGCAAGACAAGGACAAGGGAACTGTGGCTGGACCAGTAGTATAAGCTATGATATGGACCCGCTTTGATATGAATATGAACCACACCAATGATTTTTCACTAGAAAAAATCCATCCGATGGTCCCCACGTGGCACTGCATTGCGGTTGTTCCAATAGAAAATCAAACAGTGATCAATCAAGATTAATTGGCCCATCAAATCCAAATCCCCAAATGTCAACAGTCTCTTTCTATTTAGTAGGTGGAGAAACGTAATCGCTTTTGGAAACAACACAGTAATTAAAAGGGACTTTTCAATAGTAAGCATTGATAAGCCGGTGAGAATAGTAGGATTGATAACGAGATATTAATTGTATGAACTCAGTGAAGTGTATTTAGCACCTCTAGTTCTGAGGATACTGATGCATTTGACAAGCACGTATTGAGCTTGTGCTGGAATTCTCGGTTCGATTGAGATATTTTATGGTCCCTCCTCCAATTAATTGGTAAGGAATATAGTGATATACCTAACTTGCCATTGCCCAATTCAAAGGGCATTATCTTGGGTTTTGACTTGTAAAACCTGTTCATTGATTCATTGCCTTTTCTGTGATTGAAGGGTAGCTTTCCTAATGATGCTAGGACAGCAATAATTTCCCGGAGGACGACAACAATTATACTGATGCAATTTTTGACAGCAGAAAAGCTCTCATCATTAGAAATTTGTCTAAAGCTTCAAACGTTAATTCACATCATTACCCTTTACCAAATCGATCCCCCTTTTTTAAAATTTCCAAATTAAGCTATGTTACAGCGGACTTGAATCAAGTGACGAGAATGAAGTGAGTGACTTAGATCATTGTGGATGGGAAGAAAATCATAAGCTGCTTTAATATCTGTAGAGAGGTACGGGAGAGCACGTACGGGAGGGCAACTGCCAGAGACCCAACCTCTCTTACAACGTGCAGGCTTGTTTGTTAAGTTTATTTTTCGAAGATAATTTAGAGTATGGTTTAGTATGTAAAATTTGCATGTTTAGAAAACGTGGTGTTAATCTAAGCTATGTAATCCATGCTTCGAATTTATTTAGCCATTTATGTTCTTCTGATTGGAGCACACAACAAAAGCCTCTATGTTCACTCGAGGAGGTCACCGAAATAAAGTTCAAATTCAAGCTGGTCAATATATTTAATTAAACCCATATTTACTTTAAAACTTAAGTCAATGAGTTAATAGCCATCTCAGATGTATTGATAATATCATGCAGTATTAATTCTTTTATGCAAGACTGTTAATATAACTTACATATATACTTTTTAACACAACTCGACACTTTTCACTTGTCACTTTAAAAAAAAAAAAAAAAGTTCCCCTTTCCTATTAGGACATGCAATAGATATTTGATTTTTTCACTTGAAAAGATCATAATGAGAGTTGCCAAATTCAAACTTGTCAACATATATAGTTGAACTTGTCTTTACTCAAAATGTTCATATAATGAGTTACGAGCTAAGTAAAAGCCTTGATTTTTCTGCATCAAAACAATTCCCCATGCAGTACTATTTTGACACAACTTAAACTAAATCTCAACATTTCCCTCTTGTACTTCTCACTCGCAATCTCTTCTTTTCACTAAAAGATAGTCCGGAAAAAAGTTGCGACCATCAAAGTGCTCAACATCTTTTATGGTCACAAAACGAGGTAGCGACACCAATAATTATTAGGATCGGTATTAGAATAAACATAATCTAAGTGAGTCCACTCAATTTGGGCATGTAAATTAGATGAGATCCATGTGGACTCCACTCAATGGATGATCGATCATGACTTTATGACTATACTTTTGGAGTAAAATCAAATTAAGTTAATCTCGGTATTCTAATAGATTGGAACTTACTCTTTCCCAAATCTGTACTTGATAAAGGTATCAGCTTATTGTTGTACGGCCTTACACATGCACTTTGTGAAAGCACCCATAATCATTTTCTTGATTGCACTTGAGCGAGAATCAGACATAATAAGCACGGCAGTGCTTGTCCAGACTATACATGTGGATTCCATTTCAAGACAGCATCGGTGAACTCATTTACCTTAACGATGAAAGCATGACATCTTACCAAACAAACTGACATTTTCACTGTCAATTGATTGCTCACATCCATCCAACTTCTGATTAGAAAGCTCGACTGCGTCCATCACGTTCCTGAAAAATCATCCTTTCATTCCTCTCGAGGAAGTTGTTTCTCACGTGATCCGCTCTCATCATATTTGGCCTTGTCCTTTTTTTTTTTTTTATGACGGTAGGAATCTGGTAGCAGTAGAATTTGGTACAATGGAAACTGATAAATGATCGAAGCACGATCCCGTCCTTTCCCTCCCCACGTACCATTGAAAGCTGGGGGAAAAACAAGGGAAAAATTGGAAGGTCCTCCGCCATATACAAAGGGAAAAAAAGTACCATATTATCAATGATGAGGTCCACACATATCTTTGTCCAGTCGTTTCAGAAGTGCAAGTTGTGATAGACCCGCTAGAAGTTCCCCAAATAGTAATCCAGAGTAGCATTTAAGAATGGGTATCAAATTTTTTTTTTTAAAAATATATCTATGAAAACATTATGATGGTGTATCAAACAAAAAACTCCCCAATATTTATGACAAAACATTATATAAATATCGATTTGAATGAATAGTATCCTAATGATTGTGGCACGAACTTCCAAGTACTAAGTCGAGGGTTCAACTCCAACTCGGATGCCTCGGTTGCTTTACTTTTATGTCGAGTGTCATTTTTTAAAAGTTCGTCTCTATTTTTTTATTGCCAAACAAACATAAGATTTTATATAGCTTAGTTTTCTCTTCTCTTTTTCCTTTTTGCTTTATTACTGTTTTAATCTAATAAATGAATATTTTCTTTATTTTTAACTTATTTTTTAAACATAAAAGCACACTTTAATTTCCTCTTTTTTTGGTCAAATCAACCAATTAATGTACCAATTATGAGTCAATTGTATGAAAAACAGATTTAGGATGAGAAACTTGCGCATTATGATATTATTGTCAAATAGTACTATTGATCCTAACTTTGATGATATATGATTTGATTGAACAAAAAATATTTTTTTTTAACAAGAAAGTGATGATTTTAAAATAATTTGTCAGGGTGAAAGTTTTATCCGTTGTTTTATTTTTAAGTCTATTGCCATTTGGGTCTTTTTTTTTTCCTTTGTGCATAGTGTTAACACCCAAAAATATTTAAGTTGGGATAAAAGCTTTTGGTGCATTGTCGACAGATCAGCTGCATTGTTATCGATAAATCACAATCGGCAAAAGTCAAAATTTAATACAAAGGAAAGGCAATAGCCGATCACAAAATCGAGGAAGAGCAAAGGAATACAGACGAAGCCGAGCAGTACTAAAAGAGAATTTGGAATTTGAATGAGAGCCGCTCTTCACCTGTTAATCTTTTAGTTTCCATAGTCTCTTAGTTTCATAGTTTCTTAGTCCGTAGAGTAGCCATAACCATTGTTCTTGTCCAAATTGTCATCAAACCCCATTCATTTAGAGAGCTGTAGATCTTACCATTGCTGAAAAATCTTCCGTCGACGATTAAGCCTGACGAAACACATCGTGATGAAGCCTAGCGCTAAGCCCTCGTGACCTCAAATCGAGGCCAAGGTCGATTTGATGGTGTAGTCAAATTGTCCTTCATCCTAGGTTGGTCACAACGTATGCACATGGAACTAGAACCAGAAAGGAGGTTGCAGTCAGGTATAGCGGTGGGAGGAGGAGAGCGGAGGAGATTCTTTTAGGCTGTAAAATGGCACTAATCCGAGCATTAACTGTTTGAATACCGTAGGTAGATACAATATGTCGTGACCGTATTCCTCGCTCAATTTTTGGCTTGCTTTCATTCACTAATTTTATGAAGCATTGAATAA
Source organism: Eucalyptus brandiana (assembly GCA_014182725.1). Lineage (NCBI taxonomy): Eukaryota > Viridiplantae > Streptophyta > Magnoliopsida > Myrtales > Myrtaceae > Eucalyptus > Eucalyptus brandiana. The sequence continues at coordinate 35,820,900 of CM024674.1, forward strand.
ATTAAGTTGTAGCATTTATTGAAGTTATCATTGTTAACAATCTAAATGCACATCAAGAAGAAGAGGAGAAAAACACAAGAATTAAAGAGATTTGACAATGTGCCTACATCCTCGAGTATGTACAGGCTCATATATATACAATTAGATGGACCTCTTCTACAAGTCAAGCCTCTATATATTAGGAAAATAGAATACTCTAAAACTTAGAAGGAAAATAAAATCCCCCACAAATTAGGGGCTAGAAAATAAAATCCCCTACAAATTAGAGGATTTCAGCTCACGCCAACAACCATTTAGCACATGAGCATTTTTGTTTTTAAATTCACATTGCCGAAGTATTAAGAATTTTTGGTTTGGTATCATTTGTGCAACAGAACCACTACTGACTATAAAAGTGTAAACTATTAAAAAAATGCGTAGTTTAATATTCAAATATTAAAACAAGATCTAATATTTTTAGAGAGTACGAGCAGCATGCATGTTGTCTTATGTCCAAAAATAGCAATATTACTCTCCGGATAACTACGTCATTCCAAACATTTTTCTCTTAGTTAGCTCGATTGCTTAGTGGTCACTTAGGTTATTGATGAATAATTATGCTGCTGTCACACAGACATTGGAGCTCATGAATACCGAACGTTAAAATGCTAATCGGTTCAAAAGTATTGAAATAAAGTTAGATTTATGTAAGTTGCAAATTTTCAGAAGAAAATGAATTTGATTCTCAAGCCGATTCAGAGATATTTTGTTTGGAAGAGTCAATTGCAGCAATGATTGGTATCTCTTGTCGGCTTGGAGTACACTTTGGACTAATGTGATAAATTACATTGCATGGATACAGGCTTGTTTATTTGTGCACCCATAGACGTTTGATTTATTTTATGAATGGCACTATCTTCGAGTTGCAGAAAATAGCTCGTTTTATAGCACAGGCTGTTTATTCAGGCGGCAGAGAGACGTCGGGGCACGTCGGCCATCCCGCCACGAGCATCAGCGCTGCCGCCGCCGCCGTCGCCGCACCCACAGCTGGTGGCGAGCACGTGAGGCCAAAAGGAGGCCTGACCCACCCGTGTCTTCTGTCTCTTCATCGAACCAATCGCACGCACGCTCCCGAAAGTTAATTTATTTGGAAGTCTTCGACTTATCGAGATAAATGTTTGTCGCTTTTAGAGGTGGGCTGGCCGACCGTACTTGATGAACTGCGCATTGACAGCCAGGATCAAAGCAAACATGAATCCAGCTGGTAATAGGGGGAAAGCTTAAGAAAAAACATAAAAATGGTCGAGGAAAAGACAAAGAATTTGTCGTCATCTTTCGATTCCTCATTTCCAGCCCAAAAGCAAAAAACAATTCCACGTCGGCAGGGGAAAAATAGGATCGTCGGTTGGTGGTTGCAAGGTGTATCCCTAAGAGGAGCCGCAACTTTCACAAGGATCTCCGTGCTTGATATATAAGGATGGTAGGCTTCACGGATGCATTCTTTATGCCTGCTTATCTTGCACCTCTATTGGAACAATATTTTTTTCTTGCCCTATTCGCGGCATTACTTTTTTGTTGTTTTACATCTAAGTGATTCCGAAATTTTAATAAGAAATCTTTCAAGAATTTGTTTAGATTTGTAGTAACTTTTATAATGACCATTGCGTTTTTAGTTTTGGTTCTATGAAAGGAACTTTAGACTTGAGTGGCAATAATATCTTCTATTATAAAGTAGATTATGTTTTAGTGATTAGCTGACATTTGAATCATTATAAATTCTTATAAAACATATGAAATGCGATGTCAAATTTGATAATGGGTCTCTTGAGTTTTGTCTTTTCGCATTACTCAATCAAGTCATTCTGTTGATTACCGTTATCAACATCACTAAATCAAGGATACCGATGTTGTGCTTGTTAAGCGTTGCATAAGCAAACATCAAGAACAAGAGTTAAAAATTAAAAATTAAAAAAGAGAAGGAGAGAGAGAGAGAGAGAGAGAGAGAGAGAGAGAGAGAGAGAGAGAGAGAGAGAGAGAGAGAGAGAGAGAGAGATACGCAATTGGGAGGAAGCAACGGCTGCTCGATCACCAAAATGAGGGTCCTACGACCCCCTCGCCTAGCAACAGCGAGGTCGAGCCCCCACTAGGTATAGATGGAATCCAACAACTCACTCCATGCTCAAGTGAGGTCGCCAAACCTTGCATAAAGAGAGAGGGGCAAAAAAGGGAGTTGGTGTGCTACAGGAGGCATCCTTACCTTCTACAACCCTCATTGGGGGTGGCAACACCTTAGCAGGGGTTAAGAGGCGATGATAAGGGTGAGCAATTGGGCTAATGTTTAATGGAATTAATCCCATTCTCGATTTTGAAACCGAGAATCAATCTTAATTGGTTTGATTCTTAATTTTATACTTTGAATTGGTCAATTCTACTTTGCACTTGGAATCGGCAAAGGGTACCGATTATCCATAATCCTAAGTAAGTTTTTTCACTTTTTATTAAATAGAAATTATTTGCTGAAATTGAATATGTTTGGTATGTTATGGGTAAATAGAAAGAATTGCATTCATGTTCATATCTGAAATGTGCATATTGTATAGCTAATAAAATTAAACAGAAAAAGGCCCAGACTAATTCATGGTCAACTGGGTCAATATCCGGTTCCAAATTCTAAGAACTGCCCTCGACAGGGTGTGTAGATTTCAGCTACCTTTCTCGAACTGATCATCCCTCGACGGTCATGCCCCCCCCCCCAAAAAAAACATTGTAATAGAATTTCCATATTGAGAGTGTGCTTATAAATCATGGAAAAACAAACAACCAACTTAGAATCAATTACAACTCCACTATAAATTGAAGTATGCGCATGCAAAAGTCTAAAAAAAATCATCCTAAATTGATCTCTAAATAAATCCAAGTTTTTACCAACCAAAAAAAAAAAAAAAAAAATCCAAGTTCCCGATCAAATGGATATTAGCTGAATACCAAGACACAATAGGTTCGACAGCATCAAGGTCTGACCCAATGTGCATGTGCATGATTCCTATAATGCTCGTAGAGTCGTCCATGATCCTAATGAGGTCCAATTAAAGTCATATGAACTTCATTTATGAAGCGCTGGATAACACCCACCATTTATTGCAAGTAAGACCCCATATAAAATTGTACAAATGCATCTCTCTCTCTCTCTCTCTCTCTCTCTCTCTCTCTCTCTCTCTCATTCGTGGTGATGATTGAGTCGCCTTAGGTCAGTGTGAACTCTTGCCTCAGCGACGCATTTGCTGACTGCATCTCTAATGGAGCTAAAGAGCAAACCCTACTCTATATATATACATGGACCACTAAGGTCAGGTGAGCCAACAGTTAGGTGCTCCTACACCCACCGACCTAACATATAGAGTTAGCCCCACGTAGACCGTGTTGCTCGAATAGTAAGCGTATCGTCCTCTTCCTCGCTCAAGACTTGAATTCGAATCATCATGCATGTGCATTCCTTCAAGACCTTCCCCAAAAGTACAGGCCTTCGTATTTTTGATAATTAGTTGGTGTGTGTGAGATGAAGAGATTGCTATGGTGAGAGAGGATTCATCGGAAGCTGAAAAAGAGATTTAAGTGCAACCAATACTGACAATCAGAGTGCTCATACCTTGATTGCGTGGCAAATCACGTATAGTTGGTGTCATGCATACGAACAGTGATCCAAAGTATAAGTGATTTTGAGAACGTCGTGTGAATGATGAATGTTCTTTTAAATCGCTTGTCTTGAAAACATAAAGGTCTATTATATTTCGATGATGCTAATGAAGAAGGAAATTGTAGAAAAGTGCCCCTGGTTCACTCTCGTCCGGGTGAATTACATGAATGGAGGACCATGACCTTTCTGGTCAACGTTGATGGCTGGGAAACCCAACGTGTTGCCAAATGGGCCTGTGATGTCTTATTGCGTCTGATTATTCATGTACTCTCTTATCCTCATCACAATAATTTGAATCCAACTGTGTTCAAAATTTGTTTCGATTAAAATTAGATCATAAAATAGTTAGATCGTATCGATTTAGGGTCTATTTGGGTATCTCTTGGTAGAATTTCTGTCCTGTTCCACCCTCATTTTCCCAATTTGCTGCTCCAGAACCAGCTCGCTGTTACGCTTGTCAAACAATTTGCATATGGTCTCTGAAGAAAAGAGAAAACGCCCAACAACATATTGAGCCCAAGGCCTCTTTGGGTCTTTACACTAACAGTGCAACGCATGTACATGGCCCAATCTCGACAGGGCATAAGGCCCTCGATGAAAATAAGGCACATTATCAATGGCCCTCCAATAGGCTCAAAAGTAGAATCCGTGGCTGTTCAACGAAAAACACCATTTGATTGATTACCAAGTATGATGCACAGTCCATTGATGCAATCGACTTCTTCTTTTAGGTGTCATGAATTGACAGTGCCACCTTGGAATTTATTCTTCCCGTAAATATTAGTGAACGTCGTCTTGATTCCTTGACACGAGGGGGAAACCTAAGATGCGACGTAGAGAATTTGTAATGAGGTAGAATAAGTTAGTATGGTAATGAAGCCGGCTTGAGCGAGATTAATGTTCCGCATCATCCGCTTCCTCGTTCCCACCCTCTGAACCACGTGGTAATGAAGCCGGCTTGAGCGAGATTAATGTTCCGCATCATCCGCTTCCTCGTTCCCACCCTCTGAACCACGTGCTTGTCCATACAAGAAATACCCCACTAATCGCAACCCCTCCATCTGCCTTTCAGCCTCTCCCCTCTCTCTCCCTTATGCACAACCACACCCGGCCCCGCCGCCATCGGCTCCGCACCTCCAGCCACCATATGTTGAGAACGACCTCTGATTGAGCCATCACTATGTTGATCCCTGAGCTCTTGCACCGGAGAAAGCTAGTGAATCCATTAAGCTTGTCGTTCGTGAAGGAGCTCACTATGGAGGTTGAGAGAATAAAGGGAAATTGTCAATAACATGTGGTGGCGCCGGTCTGGAGATGCCACAACGATATACAAATTGGCGGAAGGAAGGGAGAGAGAGAGAGAGAGAGATGGAAGGGGGTTGATGATGGGGAAATTGTTCGGATGTGTTGAGAGAATAAATGAAGATGATACGAGTTGCAATCTAAAGAGCAAGACAGGCAGATGGGAACATAAAGTGATGGCGGCCTTCAGTTTGCATTTACCGCTAGTATGTTCAGACATTAGTGCCTGTTATACTAGATCGACAAATTGTGAGAGACAGAAATATAGTTTGAAACAAGGAGCAATGTGTCCTCGCTACCATGTCCTGTCAAGGGAACTAATGGAACTAATGGAACTAACTAGATCAGTACTAACATTAGATGACGAGTGGTGGCCTTCAAATTAAAGGGGAGAAATAGAAGTTTCCATTGATTCTATTCAAGCTAGATTCATGTCAAGGGTCCTTCTTAAATGTTCAAAATGAGAAAAACAAATTTATCCTATGCCATTGTCAACTCCAGCAACTTGTATTGATATGGCCATGCCTGCAAAGCCAAAAGAAAAGGAGTGGAGATCTTGTGGCTCTAGCAGCTTGTCCTTCAGAATATGTATGTGCATCTCTTGTCCCAAACCCATCCACTTGCTCTTTTAAACCTTAAACAATTCCCCTCACCCCAGTTTCATGTCACAAACATAAAAAAAAATATCCCTCAAAAACCAAACTCCACCAACTAACAAGAGCAGATCCAGCACTAGCAGCTAGTCCACTATTCCAGCATTCAATGATGGGAATGGCCACAAGCAAATTGGCTAGGTGCATCATCATCCACGTCACCCTTCAAGTCCTCTTTTGCCAACTTGCTGATACCTCCTCTCCATAAAATCTTCTCCACCCCAAGAACCACCTTTCACTGGGTTTTATCTCTTTTACCTACCATGTGGCCCAAATCGGTAGCCAGCAAGATCCATGGAAAGAGGTTCAGCACCAGCAACAACAACTTCGTCGCTGACTTGCCGTGCATCGACACGGAGACAGAATTGGTGCCCCAAGTTCCAAGTTTGGAGAAGTTATCGTCTTGTTATTATAGGAAAAGCCTCTTAGATCATCACGAGGAAACGCATAAGTACAAGTAAGAGTCGCTTCACTTCTATTCTATACCGTAAATACAAGTATCGAGCGTTAAGCTTTTCTCATCGCCGTATCAATCTTGATCTCTTCCAGGATTTTCGTTAGCACTTGGAATGTTGGTGGTGTTGCACCAGGGGATGACTTGTCGATAGAAGATTGGCTCGACGTACGCAACAATCCATGCGATATTTACGTTCTAGGGTAAGTTTCCAGTCTCCGGTGTGAGCTCATATACCAAATCGATTGCATTTACAACAATGGTCCAAACTCTGCAGGACCGCACTAAAGAAACGACACGAACCATCAGTGTTCGATAACTGTGTAAGTTTGCGTTAAGGTTTGACTCCTTATCACCGGTCGAATGAGTCAACCTTGCGAATAATCTTGTTCCGGCCATATTCGGCCGTTCTTCATTAATATAGATCACACTGGGAGTTCAAAACATTTTGAACATAGATGGATGTGATGTCTTCTTTCGATCTATCCAGGTTTCAAGAAGCAGTTCCTCTGAAAGCTTCCGCCATTCTGAGGTCAGAAAACTGGACAATCCAAACGAAATGGAACGCCGCGATCGGGAAATCCTTGAACCGAACGGGACACGAGCAAGACAAGTTCCTTTGCATGGCGAGCAAGCAGATGGTCGGAATATTGGTCACTGTTTGGGTTCGCAGCGAGTTGCTCGCGCACGTAAGCCATCCAAGTGCTGCATGCGTAGGCTGCGGCATTATGGGCTGCCTCGGCAATAAGGTAGTCTCTCCTCAATTTGCCTCCACATGATATTCTTTATGGAAGTTTTCTTTTCTTAAAGAAATATTTTTTTATATTATCTTGTAATACGTATTTATAAAAATGTATACGGTTGGTCAGCAGTCCCCAATTCTGCCTTTCAAGGAAAAGTAAGGCCATAAATAAATATTAACATGTTGGTCAAGCTTATAGAAAAAGAAAAAAAGAAAAAAAGAAAATGTACGTAAGTTTATCTACACCGTACGCGCAATTACTTTGGAAGATAATTTTCAAGGGCCATATTTTCCTTCATCTATGAACCTGATTACTGATTAATGAGTTAAAAGTTATGAACGATGCCAAAGAAATTATTTGATAATGAGAAAGCCGGTTGAATCTAGCAATATCATGAAATAAATGGTAATCTTTTTCTAATTAATCTCTCCATGCTCTCTCTCTTTCTAAAAACATGGTTTTGCAGGGTTCGGTGTCGGTTCGATTCAAATTGCATGAAACGAGCTTCTGCTTTGTGTGCACTCATCTTGCTTCTGGCAATCGACAAGGAGATCGTAAGTTAAGAAACTCCAACGCGGCTGACATATTGTCAAGGACAAGCTTCCCGGAGGGCCCTTCAATGAATTCGCCTAGAAAGATCCTTGATCACGAGTGAGTACCTTGTTACTCATTCGAACTAATCCTAATTAACATCATTAACATTAAATACTCCAAAGTTTTGCATCAAAACACAGTTATTTTTGTCTTTTTCGCTAAGAGCCATGCATACAATCCGTAAACAAACAGTAATACTTATAATCTAGCATTATTTGTGCAACCTGTGGTTGTTTAAGCAAGCTGGTGGGTTGCAAAATCTTAAGGAGCAAAATATCAAATAACCACGTTGACGCTAAATCTTATTTTTGACCCATGACATTAAAGTTTTCACGAGCGTCCTCTGATCAAGTCGTGTTCATCGCAGTTGGGTAATCCTGCTAGGAGACTTGAATTACCGGATTTCCCTTCCGGAAGCAACGACACGGTCCCTCATCGAGCGAAATAAATGGAATAAGCTGCTAGAACACGATCAGGTAGTGAAAAAGGAAACACCAACCAATTTTCACTTCTTCATCAAGATCTTTTTTCTACAGTAATAACCCGAAATCTGATTCGTAATTTTACATATGGGAATTGAAGTTAAAGGCGGAGTTCAGGAATGGTCGAGTACTCCAAGGTTGGCAGGAGGGGAGAATCGATTTCGTTCCTACCTATAAATATTGCCCTAATTCGGACGTCTACTACGGAAGTGGCCGTGAGAATATCAAAGGAGGAAGAGGACGAGCTCCTGCATGGTATGTTATACATTCATATCGACTGATTTTTTACTTTGGAAATGTTCTCACTTCGACACCGTTTTTCTTCGAGTCATTTATAACGCGGTCACGTCGTCGTCGATGATGTATATACTGTATAGGTGCGATAGGATAATATGGCGCGGGGAAGGGCTGAAGCAGCACCTGTACAGGAGAGGCGAGTCGAAGTTGTCCGACCATCGGCCGGTGAAGGCGATCTTCACCGCGCAGGTTGGTGTCTTGCCGAAGCTCGGAGGCCTTCAAAGCTTCTAGCGGATTAAGAAATGTGTCGGCAGATGAGATTACGCATTCTGTGGCACGTCGAGCTTTCAAACTTTTTCAGTGTTGATTAATTTCGTGCGCTGACGCTTTGTACAGTGAATTGCCCAAATCAAGTCCAAGTCGACTTTTCCATTTCAATAAAAATTGATTTTTTTTTAATGCATTTGGCTCCAACTAACAATAGTGTAAGATGTGGTTGCCAATTAATCGGAAAAATACCTTCTGAACTCACAAAAAGAAAAGCTAATTTAAAAAAAAAAAAAAAAACAATAAGAATAATTTACATGAAAATTTCCATATTAATTAATGCAACTAGCTTCTATGGATTATCAAGTATGACCGACTTGTTTTATTGTCTACTTGCAAATTTTACCACATGATTAGAATAACAATTTGATAGATCGGTTTTAATAAATTTTGTTTCCTTTGGTAGAAGATAGATGTTAATAAACTCGGCATTGCTCAATTGCAAACATGGGTACAGTCTTGGGTACCAACCGAAATGACTGCAAATGTATAAAAATGGGTCGGATCCGTTCAAGACCCAACTTTTAAACCCGTAGGCCCGTACCCTAGTTACCAGCAACAGGTGTTTGGGCTGAAAGTACAAAAGATAAAGAGGCTCTTGCACATTCTTAAATTGACATTTGAGCTTTTTATTTGGGCTCAAAATCATAGGATCCAGGATATCAAAGATTGGGCCCATAGAAATTCGCGTTTGTAAAGTCTAGGGATCATATTAAACAAATTAAAAGTTCGAGATAATGTTGCACATTGTGTTAAAATTTATAGACCACATTAAATAAATTAACAGCATACATTATAACATTATGTTTTTCTGCTTTTCTATTTTTCTATTCTCGGGATCAAATTTGGAATAGAAGTCCATTTGGTAATGCAATTTCATTATTCTATTATTGGAACAGAAATGAGAAGCAATTTTTTTTTTTTTTTACTTTTCTAATATTGGAACCAAAAAAAAAAAATCTTGTTGCTCGCTCTTGTCACTAGCCGGTTGCTCGTTGCTTGCTTGAGAGGGATAAATTTACTGTTGCTATCAAACAATTTCTATTCTAGGAACATAAATTTTGTGTTGTTATCAAACATGTGTTTTTGCTCAAAAACTCGTCTAGAGAATAAAAAAAAATAAAATCTAAGGGCACGTTTTGTAACAATTCTATTTTGGGAAACAATTTTTGATCAAAAATTGTTTTTTCTAATTCTGTTCCTAGGAACAATTTCTGAGCAAAAGAGCGCGTTTGGTAACTGCACAAAATTTCTATTCTTGAAATAGAAAAAGAACAAAAATGTGTTTGGTAACTGTACAAAATTTCTATTCCAAATTTTTTCAAGTATTTTTTTTTTTAGAGAAGTGTAAACTTGGTATTAATTCTCCATCTCATGGAATACTCAACAATTTAATTTTGTTCATGGTGAGTGCAAGAAACATTATGAACATGGTCATATGTAAATACTTGGAAGAAAATTTTATAAAGCATGATATTATAAGTAAAGTTCGTACAACAAGAGCTAGCAAAAAGAAGGGTATCTTATAGATCTCTACATGGACCCTTTCATACATGACAACACAATAGTGAACTAATGTAGTTCATTGTTCAACTTTATCAGATTGACTTTGATAAGTTATTACTTAAAAAAAAATATTACAAAAGTCGGAAACACAAAGTCATGAAATCTCAGGCATATTGTAATTTCTTGTCATTTTATTTGTAATACTTTTCCTAAACATGTTTATCCCAGTTGCTTGCTCATGTGATGTATCATCTGCAACCTCCACTTTTCTTGGTCCGAATGGATACTCTGGATCTCCATATAAGGAAAAGTTTTTGTTCATCTTGTTTTGATCATGAATGTAACTATGGAGAGTACAACATGCAATTACAATAAGTGATGGCTTCTGAATTGTAAATAGAGGCATATGTTTTAAAATGGTGAAGCGATTTTTTAATGCCCCAAATGACCTTTCAATGATATTTTTTAGTGAAGAGTGCTTATGGTTGAACAATTCTCTTGTTGTTTTTGGCCGTCTCTCATTCCATCTATAATCGTTTAGATGATACCATTCGCTTTTAAATGGAGTTAAAAATTCCAAAAGTGCTGCATAACTAAAATCTACCACGTAGTATTTCGCTATAACATGATATATATTTGTTATGATATTCAACCATAATATAATCATAAAGAAAGTTTGTCTTTATAGACAAAGTAAATACCGGGTGGTGGTTAAGGGAATTGCAGTTGAGAAGTCTTGAGTGCTGTCGAAAGCACTTAACAATCATTGGCAAATCCTTTCCACCCAGCATACACGAAAATAAATTTCATATCAAATGAACATATACATAGCACATTCTGAGTGGTAATTCCTTTTCTGCCTTTAAATGGGATTTGCTGAGACATAGGGATGATATCATTTATATGGGCATAAGAACACCCCAAATGCCAAAATTTGGCACAATGAGACACTTAAGTGCCAAAAGTTACAAAAGTGACACTTAAGTGCCATATTTTTTACAAAGTGGGACACTTAAGTACCACATCCGGTGAAACTAGCCAAAAATCCTACATGGCAATTAGATATTAATATTGCTTGCTTACGTGACTTGCCGGAAAGCTAACTCAGCTTTGATTCACCCAAAATGACGTCGTTTCTATAAGTAGACAAAATAAAGCCCTTAAATCGACCAAAATGACGTTGTCTCCCTAATTGCCACAAATCTAAAATCCTAAATTGGGCAAAATACCATTGATGTGCTGGAGCCCTAACACGAACCCTAATTCGATTTGCCCCAAATTCTACAGTCGAATATTGAAAATGGAGAGCAGGACTTTCAGTAGCGGCTCAAATTCCTCTCGCCGAAGTGAAGGAGAAGGCGAGCGGTTCTACTTTTGTGGGTTACTAAGTCCAAGAAAAACATTGTGGACTCGAATGAATTTTAGGAGAAGATTCTATGGATGTGCCAAATATAAAGAAGGGTCGAAGTGCAAATATTTCATATGGGTCGATGCGAAATTCTCTTACCGAGTCAGAGATTCGTGCCAGGATGCCCCTCGCCCCCTCCACGCGACCATACTTGACAAACCATTGGGGAGATTTTGGCATGGCCAGAACCCCAAAAGTGACCAAGCCAAAAGGGATTCCTTCCAAATAGAACAGGTAAGACCGTGCGAATTTGGTGCGCATCTTGGATAAGAAATAGTGGGAGACATAGGCCAGGAGGGTGCCCCCGTTCATGAAAATCTGAAACACCCAAACAAGCATAAAAAACAATCAACTTCTTTAACTTAAATTTTATAACCTTAATTTTTACTTAGACAAAAGTTGATGATAAATTTTTTAAAAATAAATATATGCTACAAAATTAGGAAAGAAAAGAAAAGAAATGACTACCTTAGGGAATGACGTGAACAGGCCACAGTAAAAAGTGGGAGATATCTCTGTAATGTAGACAAAAGCTATAGTAAGGGTATAGCTCGCCTCAATATTGATGATAAGACAACTCAGTAGTAAGTAGAATAAGTCTGGCCCAAAGATCATGAAGAGAGAGCCGACAAAGTGAATGGTTGTAGCCAACACAACCTTGATACGGCTGGGAAGTCTGTTGGAGGTTAGTGCCGACCCAAAGAGGGAGAAGAGTTTAGATATTCCCAACCACAAATTATCGTCGTCATTGCTCAACTGTAGGTCTGGCTTTATGTATGCGCTCGCCTCAGTCATCATTCCAATTTTTGCCAAAATTTTTATTTGTTATACTAATATTCCAAGTAAATTTAGCCACATATAAGAAATTGAAAACATAAAAATGAAAAAGAAAATATTCTGTGAACTATTTTCTAGGAACTATTTTCTAGGATGATTTATCCCAAATTGGTTTTAAAAAAAAGGAAAAAGTGGATGATGTTATATAAAATTAAGTAATTTTTGTTGCTTTTTTATGCATATAAAAAAAGGACCTTTGGCAATAGATTTATCTTTTTTATCAGTAATAAAGCTAGACAAAAAGGAAAAAAAAGTGCACTCAAATATAACAACGGGATTGCTTCTTGTCAATTATACTTGGGCTCTTTAAACAGTTTCCCTTGTAACTTTACGCAATTGATTGACTTACATGAGGTGCCGATTGACTTGCTTTGCAGGAATTAGAAAACATTAAGATCGAAGTCAACAATAACGTTGGACTTCTAGCAGGCGTTGGACTCCTAAGTGTGTTATATACGTGTCGTGCTAGCATCGTGCATGTGTCGTGCTAGCATCGTGTGTATTATGTGCATATTCCAACTAGGGGTGAGCGCGGTTCCCAATTCTAAAGAGGGAGGTTCCGGTTCCCGGTACAAGAGCTTTCTGCTTGGATGAGGACTGACAACATATAACAGAAGCACAATTGATTGCAACATCCAGAAACGAGTCCTCCAAATTCTCGTTGAGAGCGAGTTTTAAGGACTTTCTATCAATTATCAACCCAGACTCCATAACACCTTCCTTTGCAGAAGTTAGTTGAGATTTTCTTTTTCTAATTTGCTTTGATATACTCTTCAGAGATGCCTAAAATGATTGACAATTGAAAGGAAAAAAGAACGATCAAAGAATATATATTACATCACAAAGATCGTATTTCCTAAGTCCAATGTTTGCTAGCGAAGCCCTTTCTATATGGCCCTTTGCTTTTCTTTCTCACATGGAGAAAATCATTCTTCCTAAACCACGATCTTCCTAAAACATGGGATAAATTGAATGAACTAATTACACGGTAAGGGAGCATAATATTGGCCTGTGATATTCGATTATTACAGCTTCATCAACATGTAATTGAGATGTTCGATATTATAGTGTCAACTGAAAACCGTCATACTTCACTAAAATTTAAGGGATAAATGCAATAGAAGTTTTAAAACTCGTCACGAAAATGTAATTGAGTCCTAAAACTTGCAAAAAATGCAATCAAGTCCTAAAATTTATCAAATTGTTTCAATCGAGTCCTAAAGTTAACACCATCAATTTTTTAATAGAAAATGCTGACGTGGCGCGGACATGCCATTTTAAATAATTTTTCATTTTCCACATGGCTTTTTAATTATTTTGTATTCAATTAAAAAAATAGATTTAAAAACTAAAAAGAAAAGCTAAAAATTTATTTTTAAAAATTGTTAGAAAAAAAAAGGCAACTCCTCCCTCGCCGACCCCTCTAGCGATGGTCACTGGCCCCTGTGGCGATGGGCGGCGGCGAAGGAAGCATCGGCCTTTTTTTTTGAACTGTTTTGTTTTTTAAATAAATTTTAACTTTTCTTTTCTAGTTTTTAAATTTAATTTAAATTAAAAAAACAATTTTAAAAAGGCACATGGAAAATAAAAATTAATTTTAAATGCCACGTCGGCATTTTTCCGTTAAAAAAGTTAACGGTGTTAACTTTAGGACTCGATTGAAATAATTTGACAAGTTTTAGAACTTAATTGCACTTTTTGCAAGTTTTAGGACTCAACTGCATTTTCGTGATAAGTTTTAGGACTTCTAATACACTTATCCCAAAATTTAATTGAGATTTTAAAATTACTAAATAGAGTATGTCCGGAATTCAGAATTAGAATCATAAAGATGATATCAAGCACCCTGGTTGGCCCTTGCGCTGCTCCACGCTGTCCATGAGCCAAATAGTTGTGTAATCTCTTCGAGTGACATTTGTTTTGTCTCTGGCATTAAGATGTAGACAAAGACCTAGGTCACCATAGCCATCCCCATGAATAGGAAGGCGGCACCTCTCAGGATGACCGCTCTATACAGAATCTTAAAACTCATGGACATTGTGCCGCTTACCACCTGGCCCACTGCAACGCTAATTGCGCACCCCTGGGCGCACAACCTCATCAGGAAGATCTCTGAGCTGTAGACCAATACTGTTGGCCCTATCCCATTGGAAAAGGAGGCTGTGTAGCATAGCGATGAGAAGACACATATGGCACCAGCCCACTTGACCTCCTCGTGGTGGTGGATGATAGTGAGGGATACATCCAGGGAGGTGAGAGACAAAATCATCCGGCCAACGCTAATGAGCATCAACCTTTGCTGCCCCACTCGATCAATGCTAATGACGCAAACCAGGATGAACATGGTCTTTACAAGGTTCACTGCTATAACAAGGAGGAGTTGTTCGCTGTGGTAGACAATGCTCGTCTGCTCAAAAATGCGAGGGCCGTAGATTAATGTCAGCTCTAGAAGCTTGTTGGAACAGGTAGATTCCAAACACACAAATGCTCATGTGTGGGATTGATCAGGTTGGGTGGATGATAGCCTACCACACGCTCTCTCCACTAGTTTGGCTAATGACCTCATCTAGCATCCAGCCGACGTGCCGCCTCCTCCTCGGAGTCAGAGATTCATGTTAGGATGCCCCTCGCCCCCTCCACGCGACCATGCTTGACAAGCCATCGAGGAGATTCTGGCATGGCCAGAACCTCAAAAGGGATTCCTCCTAAATAGAACATGTAAGATCGTGCGAATTTGGTGCGCATCCTGGATAAGAAATAGTGGGAGACATAGGCTAGGAGGGTGCCCTCGTTCATGAAAATCTGAAACACCCAAACAAGCATAAAAAACAATCAACTTTTTTAACTTAAATTTTCTAACCTTAATTTTTACTTAGACAAAAGTTGATGATAAATTTTTAAAAAATAAATATATGCTACAAAATTAGGAAAGAAAAGAAAAGAAATGACTACCTTAGGGAATGGCGTGAGCAGGCCGCGGTAAAAAGTGGGAGATATCTTCATAATGTAGACAGAAGCTATAGTAAGGGTATAGCCCGCCTCGATATTGATGATAAGGCGGCCCAGTAGTAAGTAGAAAAAGCCTGGCCCAAAGATCATGAAGAGAGAGCCGACAAAGAGAATGGTCGTAGCCAACACAACCTTGATACGGCTGGGAAGTCTGTTGGAGGTTAGTGCCGACCCAAAGAGGGAGAAGAGTTTAGATATTCCCAACCACAAATTATTGTCCTCATTACTCAACTGTAGGTTTGGCTTTATGTATGCGCTCGCCTCACTCATCATTCCAATTTCTGCCAAAAATCTTATTTGTTATACTAATATTCCAAGTAAATTTAGCCACATATAAGAAATTGAAAACATAAAAATGAAAAAGAAAATATTCAGTGAACTATTTTCTAGGAACTATTTTCTAGGATGATTTATCCCAAATTGGCTAAAAAATAAGGAAAAAGTGGATGATGTTATATAAAATTAAGTAATTTTTGTTGCTTTTTTATGCATTAAAAAAAGGACATGTGGCGATAGATTTATCAATGCACTCAAATAACAACGGGATTGCTTCTTGTCAATTATACTTGGGCTCTTTAAACAGTTTCCCTTGTAACTTTACGCAATTGATTGACTTACATGAGGTGCCAATTGACAAAAAACATTAAGATCAAAGTCAATGATAACATTGGACTTCTAGCAGGCGTTGGACTCCTAAGTGTGTTATGCACATGTCGTGCTAGCATCGTGCATGTGTCGTGTCAGCATCGTACGTATTATGTGCATATTCCAACTAGGGGTGAACGCTGTTCCCAGTTCTAAAGAGGGAGGTTCCGGTTCTCGGAACAAGAGCTTTCTGCTTGGATGAGGCTGACAACATATAACAGAAGCACAATTGATTGTAACATCCAGAAATGAGTCCTCCAAATTCTCGTTGAGAGCGAGTTTTAAGGACTTTCTATCAATTATCAACCCAGACTCCATAACACCTTCTTTTGCAGAAGTTAGTTCAGATTTTCTTTTTCTAATTTGCTTTGATATACTCTCCAGAGATGCCTAAAATGATTGACATTTGAAAGGAAAAAAGAACGATCAAAGAATATATATTACATCACCAAGATCGTATTTCCTAAGTCCAATGTTTGCTAGCGAAGCCCTTTCTATCTGGCCCTTTGCTTTCCTTTCTCACATGCAGAAAATCATTCTTCCTAAACCACGATCTTCCTAAAACACTCCTAAAACACGGGATAAATTGAATGAACTAATTACACGGTAAGGGAGCATAATATTGGCTTGTGATATTCGATGATTACAGCTTCATCAACATGTAATTGAGATGTTCAATATTATAGTGTCAACTGAAAACTGTCATACTTCACTAAAATTTTAGGGATAAGTATAATAGAAGTCTTAAAATTTGTCACGAAAATGCAATTGAGTTCTAAAACCTGCAAAAAGTGCAATCAAGTTCTAAAATTTATCAAATTGTTTTAATCGAGTCCTAAAGTTAACACCGTCAACTTTTTAAAAAAAAAATGCTGACGTGGTGCGGACATGCCATTTTAAATAAATTTTCATTTTCCACATGGCATTTTTAATTATTTTTATTCAATTAAAAAATAGATTTAATAACTAAAAAGAAAAGCTAAAATTTATTTTTAAAAATTGTTAAAAAAAGCCTTAGTATAATTCTCACTCGAAGTTATTTTGTAGATTGGAGAAATCGACAAATATATAGAGCTCTTTGACAAAACCTCAAATCTTGAGGGTGAGGGTCATGTCATGTTTCTCAGTAACAATGTCGGTTAAAATCCTAAACTCTCATCAAACATGGGTTCGAAAGCATTCTTCACCGCGACAATCAGGACACGATGTCGGAAACTCATGCTTAGCAACTGCACTTCCACCGACCCGTTACGCATCTCTCTTTGAAGTTTCTAGTACTCTCGTCGCGCACCCTCGTGCTACGGAATCTTGTGGTGGGTCAGTCATAAAGTATCAACAAGAGCGTCGATGAACGACTAGCTAATGTTTTGGGATTCAAAAAGATCAATATTGACACCGGGAGGCATAACAATTAGTTCATATCCGCAAGATACTGACATTATCATGGTAATAACACAAATCTCTTGACAAGATTTGGGAGGCAGCTAATTTGTTCTAGTCACACCTATAACCATAAAAATGTACCTTGCATTGCTTCTTGGACATCAGCTTTTTATGACTGAAAGTTCACCAACTTACCACACATGAGGGCCTGCCAAAACCCCTGCCCGGAGGAGGAAATCATAAAGATTTGCTCCCTTTGTCTTGACTAGTTACTTCACGTGAAACTCGAACTCATGAGCAGAGAAGTCGCGGAATCTATATGAAAGGAACTCTACAACTTCATCTACAAGCAAACTTGCCCAATCTAGTGAGACATACTGATAAATGCACGATTTTGATGCCTTGTTCATGCAACTACAACATGGAAAGGGAGTGAACAAAGCACATCTGGGGCATTCTGAAATAGCTAGTGTTTGCATGTAAAGCAGCTGACATTCAATAGGTAGCTATGCTAAATTTATCCAATTTTGGCTCATCGGCAGATTGGGTGATGAATGCGGGGTCGAGGCCGTTGTACAGTGTAAATTCTTTGAGCCTCTCAAAGTATGATATTTGCTTTGTGCCAAGCTCAATAGGCAGTCTGAAAATGTGCTCGGCATTTCCCATACCCTACAATAGCAAGGAACCTATTTAATAACCCAAATGATACCTTAAAACAAAGTACTAAAGCAATGAGCATGATGAAAATTCATGATGCAAACGCAGCATTCTCAATCTTATCTCTCTAAAGCAACCGAGAGAAATTGCACAGAGTCATTTACAAGCAAAAGTTATTTGGTTATTCATTCCCTGGGTAGGAGATTTATTTTCGATTTTTGAAGGGGTCCCCCGCTTTCGCATCATTAGTTTTTCCACCAGCTTTCATAAAACCGTTGGCTGAAGACATTAATTAGTACAAAAGAGATACAAGACAACGCATGCAAAAGGTTAAAACAACGTGAGGCACTGTCTTAGCTACATATAGGAATCATGCAATGCTTCCCTAACCAAAACTCAAACATATGTAGATGTTATTTTACAAGGTGAATGCTAATATAATCATGAAAAAGCAACTAACAAATCCAAATAGACTTCACATTACAAAGTTGATCGAACTATCGAGGTGTACAGAATTTTTCCTCCTTTTGTCACTTTGCTGGAAGTACTAAATCACAGAATTCAGTTGTTGTAGGCGCGTCATACCAAAGCTTCATTTGTCTGCATTCCTTGGGGCTAGCTATCCCTAAATTGCTTTCAAGAATAGATAACTCTATTTCCCATCTTCCACCCAACGCATTCCCAACATGATACGGATTTCCCCACTGCCCTTCTCTCCTTGGCAACACAAATCAAACCATATTCTCAGTTCGCATGCCACTCGTACAAGCACATTTTGTCCCCATTCAGTAGATGGATCTGTATAATGGAATGCGGGGGCTCTTGCCCCAACCCACTTCTCTAATATTTGGAGACAGCTGAAAGTCATAGAGTTATGCTCCAATATTTTGAACCCAAAAATAGGTTTTGCCCCTATTAAAATTTTCCAAAAGATACCAATATTTTCAATTCCTTTCCTGTAAAGGAAAGCAAGGGTGAAAATTGCATAGATCTTATTCATCAAGGTTTATGACATATAAATGAATTCATGCTCACCACGCCCGTTAACATCGTTTTTGTACTTAGAGAACTCCACACTCATAGCTACAGCTAATCTTAAACTTGCCACAAGGACTTACAAGCTCTTGACTATAGAAGGTGCAACGTCAAACCTTAAACAACCACGTTCTAATTGGTTCCAATTAGGAAAAACTTCTCATCATAGAAAATAATCACTTCCACTCTCTTCCTCACGGCAAATCAATAATAACGTTAAAACTTTCATACCAATAGAGGAGCAACAGGCTCGGCAGTGTTCTCTCTCTTTCTGCCACTAAGGTGCCCAAGAGACCAATGCGAGCATGGGTAGGAGAGAGAGAGAGAGAGAGAGAGAGAGAGAGAGAGAGAGAGAGGAGCCAGTTGATGAATTATAGCCATCAATGAGGCTTCGAGGTGACAGGGGAGGCGAAGGGGGCTTGGGACCAAACAACTACGATCGAGTAGGGGTCTTGGCAGAGGTGATATGCCAGAGGCAGATTTGAGTAGCACTCGTGACCGGCAGGGGCTTTGGGGAAGGGGGAGGCGGAGGCGGTGGTTGAGGCGATTGGGCATGTCAGAGAAAGAGAGAGAAGGTGTCTTCGTTAAACAGAAAGCAAAAAAATGCTTGAAAATTGAAAAGAGGGGAGAGGTTTTTGAGTGGCAAGAGCATTAATTATTGCTTTTACTGAATCTCTTTTCAATCGGCAGCCAGAGGAGAGAAAAAAAAAAATCCTCTGACTTTAGACTTCTCTATTTTCCGGCTAGTCCAAGTCAAAGGACACGTATCGGCCTGTTAGTGGAGACACCTTAGCTCGCATGCGCCATGTAGGACGATGACGTGGTGATTGCCAACCACCGAATATTTTCTCGTGAAAATGGTGGTAACCGATCAAAGTGCAGTTGAAGAAAAGGTTCAAGATGACCCTATTATCAATGAGGGGGCAGTTTAAGAGGAACACAATGATTCAGAGTAGACTAATGACGCTGAAGTACCTATCTTGAGGGGGTATAAACGTGTGAGAAAATCAAATGTAATTAAAGAGAACCATAGACCAATGATGAGGCAAAGAAAAACGTATCTCACATGCAATGGGAGTGTACTATGAAAGACAATATGGGCTCGTTACTTCCAAACAAAACTTGGGAGTTGACCAAGTTGTTCATAGGTAAAAAAGTTTCGTTAAACAAGTGGGTATACAGGATTAAGAATGAAGCAAATGGTAGTATCAAATACAATGCAAGACTTGTGATCAATGGCTTCTCTAAAAAAGAATGGATCAACTACTCTGAGATATTTTCACCAATAGTGAAAATGACATCAATCGGAGTTCTGCTAAGTATAGTTGCAATGGAGGATCTTCATCTTGAGCAGTTAAACATGAAATCGACATTTTTACACGGTAATCTAGATGAAGAATTACACATGGCACAACCTAAAAGTTTTGAAGTCAAAGATAATTAGCACATGGTATGTCGCTTGAAGAAAAGCTTATATGGCTTGAAACAAGTTTCGCAACAATGGTACCTAAAATTTGATGATTTCATGGAAGAAAACGGATTTGCACACTAAGAGACTAATCATTGTGTTTGATTTTGTAGGTATGACGATGACGACATGGTATCTCTCTTTCCATGTGGATGATATGTTGGTGGCTAGCTCCAATATGAAGAGAATCACAAAAGTGAATAAAATGTTAGCATTACAGTTTGCTTTGAAAGACTTGGGAGAGGCCGAAAATATTTTAGGCGTGAAAATCATTAAGGACGGGAAAAATAAGAAATTATGATTTTCGTAGGAAGATTATGTGAATAGGATGCTAAAGAGATTCAACATGGATAAGGCAAAATTGGTTGCGACTTCTCTAGCAAGTCACTTCAAGCTTTTCAAGGATATGTGTCCAAGTACTTAGACTTTGAAAATGAGATAACAGTAGTTCCATATGTATCAGCGGTGGGAAGTATGAGGTATGACATGGTGAGCACGAAACTAAACATTGCACAGGTAGTGGGAGTAGTGAGTCGATATATGCAGAACCCAAGTAAAGAGTATTAGAATGGAGTAAAATGGATATTGGGATATCCAATAGGCACATCAAATTATTCTTTTTGTTATGGTGGTACATTTTTAAAGTTGTAAGGTTATGTGGATGCATATCACTTGAGTGATCGAGATAGTGGTAAGAGTATTACTAGATATATCTTTACAATTGCAAGTACAATAATAAGTTGGATATCTCAACTACATAAAGTAGTGGCTCTATCAACAACAAAAGTGGAATATGTGGAGATCACGGAAGCCTTCATGTAAATTATGTGGTTATAAGATTACATGGAGATGTTACATTGAAAGTAGCCAGTGAACATACTATAGAGTGATAGTCAAAATGCAATGCACTTAGCAAAGAATGTAACTTATCCCTCAAGGACTAGACATATCAAGAAGCATTATCATTTCGTTGGGTTAGCATTGAAAGATAATGAGTTAGAGTTATAGAAAATTGATAACTCGAAAAATCCAATTGACATGTTTACCAAGGTAGTAGATAGAGAAAAATATATTTTCTGTAGTACTACCATTAGTATTATTCCACGATGATTGATGAAGAGTATCGCAGAGACACAAATTTTTCAGTTACTAGCTTTGAAGAAGATGGATGCGAAGTTGTTTGGTGTACCGGGAGTATTTGTCTTCAAGTGAGAAATTGTTGGTTGATGAGGCCAAATCGTTTTTAGGTGGGTTTTTTTTTTATTTATTGTCTTTTCTATTAATTTTGCTTTTTGGGTTAAAACCTACACTTTTATATCAGTAATAGTTAGATGCTAACCGTCAGGATGCTGAAAAAAGAAAATAGAGAGGAAAGAAAAGGAAAAAAAAAAGTGAGTTTTCTTTTTGTGAGAGTTCTCAATCTCTTTATACTTCAATCGTGAGAAAAGATAATCGTGGTATTCTAACTTTCTTCAAAATCTCATGAAATTATAGAATATCTTTGTGTGGAAATGTATCCCAAGTTTGGGTGAATTTTAATAATAAATTTTCTAGTGTGTTCTTCTAATTATGTTCTTTATTATTATATTTTATCTGAGCGGATTGTTTGCGTGTGTTATTTTTGTAGAATCGACATGTGATTCCTAACATAACTCGTGTCATAACGAGGGAAAAAAACACCAATGATTTAAACGTTGATCGACTGATTGGTATTCTTTCTCGAAATGATCATATGTCTTATTAACAGATGCGTTTTCTTTGTCCACGTATGAATGCTGTATTTCTAATATACGATATTCCCATCTACATGCACGGAACGTCGTGCACGTTAAAAGATCTTCTTTACCAGCTTAGGGAGAGAAAACCAATGTCTAGCGATTGACAAATTCATTCTTCTCCAAGTAACTGTAAGGGCAATAACCCAAGCGGGTCTCTGGATTAGCAAAATTTATTTATTTTTCTCCATGTAATTAGTGAGGATAATAACCAAAGTCGGCCCACACACACAATAATCATTAATCGCCCCCATTCCCAAAATGATCCCACGTTTCTCATGAATACCTTCGAATCTCGTTCCCACGGTCTACATCGGAAACATGATCGAATCATCTCCCGTACTTTAATAATACACCCAATTTCTTTTCATCGTTGTTGCGTTTCGCTTTACCGAAGGCATAAGAAAGGAGTTGCTTGCCTTTAAGCTTTACGTGCAACAGAAGAAACTCATTCCATTCCCACATTCTTTCTTCTTCTTCTTCCTCCACATTTCACTCTAAAGAGAACACACGCCATGGCTGTCCTGTGGAACAAGCCCTTGGTTCTTGGGTTAGTCCTAGGGTTTTGTCTGGTCTTTTCTCTGGGTGAACTCGAGCGGTTCGTAGAGTCGCCGAAAGCGGATGGGTCTCTCGCATTCTTGGTCGTCGGAGACTGGGGAAGAAGAGGCAACTACAACCAAACTGAAGTTGCTCGCCAGGTCACGCTTCTGTCTTTCTCTCTTCCTCCTTTTTTTCTGACTTTCTCTATGCTAGCCGTGTCATCTAGCCTTCTTTGACCAAGATCATAACCAGCGTCCACATAAAACGCCTGATTAATCTTTTTTTTCCTTTTATACCAAACGCCATCGTTAATCACAAGAAAGACTGACTCCGAGCGGGATCGGCATAAGAAAGTGCTACCTACCGCCACAGGAAGAAGAGGAACGTCTTGAGTTCGGACCTCCGTGTCGCTAAAATTTGTTTATTATTATTATTTTTTTGGGTCGGTTGCTAAAACTTGTTTTTTTTTTTTTTTTTCATGTCGCTAAAAGTTGTTTGGAAACTATAGAATAGCGTGCTTTTGTTATTAAATGATTTTCCTTGATTATAATCAAGTGTTTGACGATTGACGTGAATAAGATGATAATGTTAGGAAAACAGACAACACGTTGTCAGTCATTGTTAACTTGATTAAGACCTTAATGGGGATTCGCTAATATGGCCATATTCCAAAGCGTCTGAACAGTTCCCATCCAATGATTGTTGAACATGTGGCATGTTATGTAGTAGAATCATATTCTCGAGAGGGTATCATTCCCTTGGATATTCGATGTGCGAAACGCGGGGGCGGGGACAAAGTAACATTTTCCACTCGAGTTCACCTTTGGTGTAAAAAAAAAAAAAATCAAGATATAATTGATTAAATAGAAATGAACGCCGGCGCTGACCAAATCCCATAGGACAATTGACGTCAATATCAGTGATTTCCGACTAAAATTAATAGAATTGACTCAATTAATAATATGCCAAAAGATTTACGACTTAATTAATAATATTAAAATATTTATAGCTGAATTGATAAAAAAAAGAATGAATATATGATTTTTTAAATAATTTTCCCCACACCATATGTTTATCTTTTCGATTGATCTGGCCACAATACCTTTTTCCTCAAATAATGTCTAACCTGCTCCGCACGGACATGAAAATGTCATCATTCTTTTTGGGCAGTACATTCTTTGAACGGTAATGAGCTTATCAATATCTCATATTGTGCCTATATTATATATATAGATGGGAATAATTGGAGAGAAGCTAGACATCAACTTCGTGGTCTCGACGGGCGACAACTTCTACGAAGATGGCCTCACGGGCGTGGACGATCCGGCTTTCAAAGAGTCCTTCGTCAACATCTATACCCATTCCGGACTGCAGAAGCAGTGGTACAACGGTAAGTATTCCCCCAAAACCCTACAAAATAAATGGGCGAAATCACTACGTAGCTATGAAATACTGAAAAATAGTATATGACAAGGGGTCTTCTCTTTTTTGACAATTTCTATTGCGGTCGTTTCTCCAGTCTTGGGGAATCATGACTACAGGGGAAACGTGGAGGCACAGCTGAGCCCGATCCTTAAGAAAGTGGACAGCAGATGGCTTTGCTTGCGATCCTTCGTCGTCAATGCCGGTAAAGCAACATGATACAACCCACCCCTTTGTGCCCCTAAACTTTAGGACAAAGTCAAGTAAAAGAATTTCGTGACCAGATAGATGTGCTTATAGAATCTAATGCGTTTCTTGTTCATCGTGTTTCGGTTTTTTCGACAGAGATTGTGGAGCTGTTCTTCGTGGACACGACTCCTTTTGTGGACGAGTACTTCACGGAGCCAAAAGCCTATGACTGGAGTGGTGTGCTGCCCAGAAAGCCTTACCTCTCCAATCTCCTCAAGGTACTAACCCTAATCTCGTGCGCTCATGAAGTATTCTTGATAAACATGCATTGGACATTATAAGTATGTAAGTTCTCTTTTGAAAATGCCATGGACCGAAACGCAGAACGTTTCCGGCAAAACCCTAGTCCATGTGCTTGTTTGCAACCCTCCTTCGTGGCCTTTGACGTGGTCGTAATACAAAAGACCAAGAACTCACCAAGATTGACAATTAAGCAATTCTTAATTACTGCGAATCAGACTGAGCATCTTAATTTGCATCTTGCTTGTGGAACGAAGAACTAATCTCTTAGATTGCTGTGCTAGGACGTGGATTTGGCTCTAAAAGAGTCGAGAGCGAAATGGAAGATCGTCATAGGTCATCACCCCATCAAAAGTGCTGGAGAGCACGGCAGCACAGCTGAGCTAATCGCTCAGCTTCTTCCTATCATTCAGGTCCCTTCAACTAGATCTATCTTTCAACCAAAAGAAAATCTAGATATATTAATTGTATATATCGGTTGATCGGCCAATTTAATCGCACCTTTTTCATTTGCATTTTATGTGTCATTCAGGCAAACAATGTTGATCTCTACATAAACGGCCATGACCACTGCTTGCAACGCATCAGCACTTCCGATAGGTAGTTGTTTTCTAATGAGAGTGTGTGATGAAGGATCGTGACTAGTCGTCACTGTTGATCTCTCGATATCCTAGAAAGAAATAATGTCATTACCCTTTTTAATACTTTCTTTCTTTTCAAGTGCAGTCCTATTCAGTTCTTGACTAGTGGAGGTGGATCCAAGGCGTGGAGGGGTTACGTGAGCTGGCCAAATCCAGAAGAGCTCAAGTTCTACTACGATGGTCAAGGATTCATGACTCTGCAAGTCACAGAGGCCCATATCGACGTCGTTTTCTACGACATTGAAGGCCACGTTCGTCACCAATGGAGCGTTTGATCGCCCATTTTGTCACCATCATACGAGCAACCGACACTTGAAAAGTTATGATTGATCATGTAATGCCAAATTTCTACTGAGAGACTAATGTAAGAGTTTGTCATGTTGTATAAGTAGGTACGTACGTATGCCTAGCCTAATGCAAGATTTATATCAATGAGACTATTACGTTTGGAGTTACATACATACATACATACATACATACATATATATATATATTATTGTCATTTGGTGGCATTTCATTGCTACGAATTTGATCTTAGGGCATATCAAGAATGAATATTAATGAATATTAATGTTAATCAAGACTAGGACTGAAACTTCAATATGTCCTTTCAAGAATGAGAAGGACGGGGTATTGGATCTACAGATATAGTTTTCAAGACACGAATTCAGCCACGATTAGATGCAAGTGGGGGCCGATCCATATGGCTGTTGCCTTGTTTAATTGTCTAAAAGTACAATTAATTATCGTCACTTAGAGCAAAAGTTTTGACGCCAATTTGTTTTGTTATTATCATTAAATATCCCGGTAATTAATGATATTGCTTTTAGCCATTAAGAATGATAATTCATTTTTCGACATTTTTGTCTTATAAAAGCTGTCACTCGACCAAGTAGAAAACCTTTCGACAAACGCTCCACCAAGGAACTCATCTTTTGTCTTCGTTTTTCCTTATGTATTTCATCTTCAAGCACTTTCCTTTTCATGTCAATTTTCAACTCCAGTGATGTAATTCGTTTTACTGCTTGTCCATCTCGATATTCTTTAATGTCCTCGCAGTTTACAACTCAATCACATTAAAGATGATTATCGCTCCATCCAAGCCCATTTCGATCACTTTGTGCTTGATTGTGAAATTGCAAAGCAATTCCAATTCCTCTTCATCATATAAACTTCCGAAAGAAAATTATCCAAAGAGACCACTAGCCTTATCAGTGAAATAAAGAAAAGGAAAGAAATTACATTACATTACATTACATTAAATAAACAAAAATTTTAAATTTTAAAAACTGCAAAACTTGTCCGTGCAAGCAATGCTCATGGAACTTAGGATGATCGACATCCATTTTATCGATTACTAGCCAAAATTGATTAGAGGGACTAATTGACAAATTATATATATATATATATATAAAGTTTTAGGACTAGATTGACATAATAAAAAATTTTATGACTAAATTGACCGCCTAATGATAGATTTATCATTTTTTGGGCAATTTTCCAGAAGTTTCGATTGCATAGGTGCACGTGTATTTTTGTCAATATCTCTTTTGGCACATCCACAAATCGATTTTGCCCAATACGATGCAAGTATTTTTTTTCTGTTATTATCCCTCGAAATGACCGAAATAAGGAAAATGCCATCGATTACATCTATTTGCATACGTTGTGTTAATTGGCAGAAGTATAATTCAGAAGTCAAAATTAAGGAAAAATTCAAAAAAATTCCATTCCAGCCCCTGGACAGGTCGTCAAACTCGAAGTATCCCTGGTCCTCGTTATTATCCCGAGTCACTTCTTGAACTCGAGAAATGTGTACCAATTTCCAAAAGTGCTTTACGTCGATCGCTCGGTGGACAAAGTGGCCGCTTGTGAAAGATTTATTGTGAAATATAAACGCTCAATAATGACCAAACTTCAGCTTGAGTATCACTTTCTGCAAATAGTAACCTTTTCCAATTTAATTTTCTTTCCGATGCCTGGAAACAAAATCCCTAAAATGGGCAAAGACATCGTACGCAAATCCAGGCAAGCAATTTGACCAAAAACAAAAAAATCCAGGCAAACAATATTGATATTTACATAAAGGAAAAATAACACAAAGAATCTCTAAATTTTGCCTAATATGCACTACCATCTCTAACTTCATGATAGCGATAATAGTGAGCATTTATCATTGTTAATCTCTTGATAACAATAGTGAGTACTTTGAAACCCGTAAGCCCTTACCTGGTTACCAGCAACAGGTGTTTGGGCTGAAAGTTCAAAAGATAAAAGAGGCTCTCCCGCATTCTTAAATGAACACTTCAGCTTTGTGTTTGGGCTCAAAATCTTAGGATCCAAAGCACAAATGCTGCATTTGATTTGATAGGCTGGATACAAGTCTGGATTGGATAAGGTTTTCTCATCTTTAGTGTTTGGGATTAAGTCCAGATCTAAGTCTGAAACCAAGACCGGCGCTGCCTCAGCACCCATAACCACATCTAACCATAGCATTGCTAGCCAACACGCAGGGGCCACCACCATGACAGCAAATCCTCGTCACCTCCGCGCTCGACCACCACCAAGACCTCTACATTTCACCACCCATCGCCATTGACACTATAGCTCTTGGCTGGCAGTCCGTCACCTCTGATTCCACTTGGCAGGTCGACACCTTTGGTCAATTTTTTGCTAGAACTTTAGTAATACATTTCTGAAATATTATTCTACTTTTTTATACAAATACACTTATGTGACGAATTTGCCCCCGATAGTTAGTCACGTGTTGTCGAGTGGTCGAGCTCTAAGCACAATTCGGTCAGAGTCAACTCCAGGGCCACATTGCAACCGATTTCTAAAATTCATGGGTCAAAAATCAACACCTGGAGGAGTAATTTGCATTAAACCTTAAAATTTAGCAGGCAATATGTAATTAATAGTGCATAGCAAGTCAACCATATAAGAAAAACTGAGATTTTTTTTAAGAAATAGAATTAACCATCATCAAATTTCTTTTTTTCTTTTTCAATCTTCCATTCATGTGAGGGATATGGACTGTTGGGCCAAGGTTTCCTATCGATTCTCAGTGGAACACATGGATGACCTCACACTATATTCTTCATTTCTCTCTCTCTCTCTCTCTCTCTCTCTCTCTCTCTCTCTCTCTTCTTTTTTTGTGTGGATTTTATCAGTTGAACAATTGTAATGCGGTTATAGTCTTAGCTGTTCTTCGAGTACTTTCAATTTTTTTATGCACATTCAAACATTTTGGCAGCGACAAATGTGATACTGTGCTTCGTATTTTGATTGTCGATTCAGATAAGCAATGGACAGTCGACGTAGTACTTCAGCGGATATGCCTATCTATCCGGTCGCAGCGTCTCTCTCACCACATCTGCGGACAACTCTCTTAATGGTCGCTGAAGCCACATGGTCAGAAAGCACTTTTCTATCGTTCCAGAACGACAATAAAATAGAAATCGAAACAAAAAAAAAAAATGAGGAAAAGAAAGGAGAGAAATTCTTTTCTAACTGCCGCTAGAGGCGTGGGAAAAGAGATATTACTTGTAAGCACTCTCAATTTTTGACCTTTGGTCTCGATATCTTGAATTAGCTGAAAGATGAGGCCAAGGTTTGGTTCCGGATAATTCGTTCATTGCAGACTTTATACCTAAGGAATCTATTTGACTAAAGCATACAAGTTTCTGAGGTTGCACAAGTTGAATGTTTGTTTCGAAATGATGCCGAAGTATTATTTAGCCCGTGTGCCCCGAACTTCCGTGTTGAATAAACACAGTCGCATGACTTAACAATATGGGAATGAGAATAAGATACCGGATGATAAATAAAAGTACCCAAATTCTGACCACAGAAGCTGTGTTGTATGTAGAATGTAAAGGTGAGTTATCCTAAAGACTAGAGACTTAAGTTGCTGTGGGGACAAATTCGTGACCTAGCAAACATTATTTTCTTTAGGGTTCTAACAATTTCTATTGACCTAACTTATATTTTCTCAATAATAAAAAATTCAAGCAGGACAGAAGTTTTCCAAAATCACGAAGACAGCGAGGCTACAAAAGAAAAGCTGCCCACAACGGACAGGATAATTCAATGGCGACCCTTCAAATATTTTAATACTTAAACAGTCACCCTTCCAATAATAGAAGTAGCCTAACTTCTGCCCGCTTAAAGCTTTTCTCAAAGCCGCTTTCGCTTCACAGAGGACCACAGTGCAACGTGCCAAGCCAGTGGCATGGATTTCGTATTCTCTTATGATCCCTCGCATTAGCACAAGCCTGGATTTGCAGAAAGATTACCAAGAGCATAGAGCGAGTTAAGATAGGGAAAGACGTCCTTTTTTTCATCTCTCCTCTTTTCTTCGACAAATACGTTTCTTGATGATTTCCCTTCAAGTCAAAGGCCATGACCTCACAGCATCTAGCGAGGTCGAGCCTCATCCATGAACAGCGAGATCCGGTGACCGGTTGGAGGAAGAAGAAAGATGAAGAAAAAAAGAAAAGAAAAGAAAAGAAAATAGATAAATTGAAAAATTATTAAAATATTATGAAATTTGATCACGTCAGAGTCGGACATTACCTCCTAAGTCAACCGACATCCATGTCAACAATATTCAGCCAAAATACCTCGAATGAATGAATTGACACTAGGTGAAAATATTTAGAATTAAATTAACACTAATAAAAATTCATGACTAAATTAGTCTTAATACAATATGTTTAAGACTTTTCTAAATGTCAAGAAATTCAAATTGATAACTCTATATCGTGTGTCTTATTAACATATATCTTTTCTTTGCATTCATATTTCCAATATACGACATTCCCTTGGTGAAAAGTCGTGTACGTTATCTACTCTCCTAAATGCCCAGCGATAAACAAATTCATTTTTTTCCAAGTAACTGGTGAGGGCAATACCCTATGCGGGTACATAGATTAACAAATATATTTATTTTTCTTCACGCAACTAGTGCGGGCGATGACCTAAGTGGGTCCACACGCATAATAATCATTAATCGCCCCCATTCCCAAAATGACCCCACGTTTCTCACGGACCGGCCCTTGTCGATTTGTGGGTTATTAGGCTTAAATGCCCATAGATACCCTCGAATCTCGATCCCACGGGCAAATATCGGAAGACATAATCAAACCATCTCCCCCTACTTTTATAATATCCCCCAACCTCTTTGTCCACTGCTGCATTTCGCTTTCCCAAAGGCATATAAAAGGAGGTGCTTGCCTTTAAGCTTTTCTTGTAAAGGAGAAACTCCATTCCATTCTCTGTTTCTCTCTTTACCTTCACTCTCTCTCTCTCTCTCTTCTTCTTCTTCTTCCATATTTTACTCAATAGAGAACACACGCCATGGCTGCCGTGTGGAACGGGCTCTTGGTTCTTGGGTTAGTCCTAGGGTTTTGTCTGGTCTCTTCTCTGGGTGAGCTCGAACGGTTTGCGGAGTCGCCGAAAGGGGATGGGTCTCTCGCGTTCTTGGTCGTCGGAGACTGGGGAAGACGAGGCAACTACAACCAAACTGAAGTTGCTCACCAGGTCAGGCTCCTGTCTTTCTCTCTTCCTCCTCTTTTCTGACTTTTTCTGTGGCTTTGTCGTGTCATCTAGCCTTCTTCGAACAAGATCATAACCAGCGTCCACGTAAAACACCTGATTAGTTTTTTTTTTTCCTTTATACCAAATGCCATCTTTAATCACCAGAAGATTAACCCCGAGTGGATCGTCACAAGAAAGTGCTTTCTGCCTACCGCCACAAGAAGATAAGGAACGACTTGAGTTCGGACATCCGTGTTGCTAAAACTTGTTCGGAAGCCGTAGATTTATGTGGTTATCTTATTCCATGATTTCTTTTTTCTTGGTTAACATGAATAAAAATCATATATTAACTGCCGTGTAAAATGAGTCATCATCAACTTGATCAAAAGCTTTGGTTCTCTACTTTATCTTGTCTGTTCTTTCGCCAACGGATTAAGACCTTAGTAGGGATTCGCTAATATGGGCCAATTTTCCATTGGGCAGAGAGATGCTTTTTCCCTCTGAACAATTCCCGTCCAATCAGGGTCGAACACGTGGCACACCTACGCAGTAGAATTGTGTTCTCGAGTGGGTATTATTCTCTTGTTGATACCATGTGCTCTTTCCTTCATGTTGGCGTGTGGCAACCTCCCCCACCAATGACTATAGGACAAATCTATTTATGTGAACCCGGTCCAGATAAGCCTATCTGCGCAAATGACACTCCCTCTTTGAGTTTACTACAAAGGAATATTTTTCACTCAAGGTCGCCTCTGGTAAAAAAAAATTAAAAATACCAAGATATAATTAACTATAATAAAACCAGAGTTCAACTTAATTAACTATATTAGGGATGTCTCTTTTAAATGGGTCCAAGACGGGACACTTACAGCATATTATTTATCTTCTTGTACGATCTGGCCACCGACTCTTTTTGCTTTAAATGATGTCTAACCTGCTCCGCATGGGCATTAAAAAGTCATCATTCTTTTCTGGCAGTATATTCTTTGAATTATAATGAGCTTATCGATATCTTATCTTTTGTTTATATTATATCTATAGATGGGAATAATTGGAGAGAAGCTCGACATCGACTTCGTCGTCTCCACGGGCGACAACTTCTACGAAGATGGGCTCACGGGCGTGGACGATCCGGCTTTCCAAGAGTCCTTCGTCAACATCTACACACATCCTGGCTTGCAGAAGCAGTGGTACAGCGGTAAATACCCCCCACCCCCCCCAAAAAAAAAAAAAAAAAACCCTACAAGACAAGCGGGGGAAAAATCATAGCGTAGATATGAAATATCGAAAAAGAAATAAGGAAATGGGGTCTTCTCCTTTTTGACGATTTCTTTCGTGGGTTGCTTTTCCAGTCTTGGGAAATCATGACTACAGGGGCGATGTGGAGGCACAGTTGAGCCCAATCCTGAGGAAAATGGACAGCAGATGGCTTTGCTTGCGATCCTTCATCGTCAATGCCGGTAAAGCAACCGATAGGGACCAACCCCTTTATATGCCCCTAGACTTTTAGGATGATGTCGGATAAAAGAAAGTTCGTGATCAAAATAGATGTGCTTATATTAATTTAATACGTTTTAACTTTACTATTGTGTTTTCGATTCTTCGACAGAGATTGTGGAGCTGTTCTTCGTGGACACGACTCCTTTTGTGGACAAGTACTTCACGAAGCCGAAGGGAGATGTCTATGACTGGAGTGGCGTGTTGCCCAGAAAACGTTACCTCTCCAATGTGCTCAGGGTAAGAACCCTAGTCTCGGGTGCTCATGAAGCATTCTTGACAAACGTGCGTTTGAACATTATAAGTGTGTAAGTTCTTTTTTGACACTATCGTGGACCCTAGTCCGCGTCCTTTTTTGGAGCTCTCCCTCTACCTCATGAGACTGCAAACTCACTAAAATTTTGACCATTATATTCTTGATTACTGCAAATCAGACTGAGCATCTTAATTTGCATCTCACTTGTGAAACGAAGAATTGATCACTTAGATTGCGGTGACAGGATGTGGATTTGGCTCTGAGAGAGTCGAGAGCGAAATGGAAGATCGTAGTAGGTCACCACACCATCAAAAGCGCTGGACACCATAAGAACACCGATGAGCTCGGCGCTCAACTTCTTCCTATCATTCAGGTCCTTTCAACTAGATTTATAAAAAATATATGACACTTAATCAGCCTAGTTAATTACCTTTCTCATTTATATTTAATGTGATCATTCAGGCAAATAACGTTGATCTCTACATAAACGGCCATGACCACTGCTTAGAACGCATTGAGACTTCCGACAGGTATGTGTTTTTTATGAGAGTCCATGATGAGGAATTGTAACTAAAATCATCACCGTCTGTCGATGTCTTAGAAAGAATAATATCATTCTGACGTGCCCTTTTTAATATTATCTTCGTTTTGCAAAAGCAGTCCTATTCAGTTCTTGACTAGTGGAGGTGGGTCCAAGTCGTGGAGGGGTGACGTGAGCTGGCCAAATCCGGAGGAGCTCAAGTTCTACTACGATGGCCAAGGATTCATGACCGTGCAAGTCACGGAGGCCCAGATCGACGTCGTTTTCTACGACATCGAAGGCCAGGTTCTTCATCAGTGGAGCACTGCCAAGCCTCTTTTCTCCTTCATATGAGCAACCCACCACTCGAAAAGTTATGACTATGTAATCTCGAATTTCACTTAAGTAGCTAATGTAAAAGTTTGTCATGTTGTATGAGTAGTTATGTAGTTATGATGCCTAGCCTACCGCAAGAATTTTCATCAATGAGACTATAATATATATATTATTGTCATTCGGCTCTTTTCATTGCTACGAATGTGACCTCAGGGCATATCAAGTATATGAGACTTTTAATGAATATACTAATATTAATCAAGACTAAGACCAAGACCGGGTCACTACAATCTGTGTACTTTTTTTTTTTAAAACAACAATCTGTGTACTTTAATCTGTCCTTTTTCAAGAGTGTGGGTGACGGAGTATTGGATAATTTTCAAGACATAAATTCAACCGCCATTATGTACGAGTGGGGGCCGACGCATCTGACTTTTGCCTTGTTTAATTGTCTAAAAATTACAATAAAATGTTGTCACGTCACTTGATGCAAAAGTTTTGATGTGGGTTGATTTTGTTTTTACTATTAAATATCCCCACTAAAAATTATCAACGTAACTTAATTAATGCGTCGCTAGTGTGCAAACTTACTCATTAAGAGTGATCGACATTTTGCTCTTATTTCTTTGCTATTGCAGAGCATCGGTTATCAGACAAACAACAAAATAACATTTGTATACTGTTTTGATAAAGCAATGTCATAACGTTATGTCTATCATGTTATAGGATTTTATTATTTTCTTAGAGAGAACGGGACCTACAAACTTTAATGGTGAATATCTTTTTAGAAAATATCAGATAGTCAATTCTTGACCGTGGTTATTCGCTCTTAAAAGCGCGGATTGAATCTACATCAAATGTCTTTTTCATAAAATCATCCTTAACCATGAATAAGCAATTTGAAAATAAATTGCAAAGGGTACAATTCTTCGTTAGATTCCGAATATTCCCCTTGGAAACCAATGGACGAAGCTTCGTCCAACCATTCTCGGATAGGTTATTCGCAAATGCTATGTGCTGTTTCAAATTCATGGACCATAAAAGCTATTTGTGCTCGAGTGGGGACTGCAAAGCGATTTCAATCACTCTCTGTCGTATGAAGATTTGAGGGATAATTGTCCAAAAAGTCTTAATCTTGTTATTTCGATTATGACAATTTAGTTATAAGTCTTTTAACGATTTTTCATTAGCCATCCCCACCAAATTTTATCTAAAATTAGTAAATATTCACTGTGAAATAAACACCTACTAATAACCAAACTTCAGCTGATTATCACTTCCTGCAAATAGTTTCCTTTCCAGTTTAATAGTCCTTCCCAATACCAGCAAACAAATCTCTAATATCAGCAAAGAGATTGTACGCAAATCTTGGCAAACAACGTTGATCTTTACATAAAGGGAAAATAACACAAATGATCCTTAAGTTTTAACCCAGTATGTAATGTCATCTCTGAACTTTTAATTTATTTAATGTAATCTTTGACCATGTTTAATTTTGTTCATGTACAATATGAAAATGTTTAATCTTTTCCTGAACTTGCATCAATGGAAGGATAACATTGGGTATTTTAATGTAGTATAGGGACTAGACTACATTGGACATTTATCAAAAGTTCAAGAACCACATTAAATAAATTAAAAGTTCAAGGACAACATTGCATATTAGGTATTAAAGATCATTTGTACTATTTTCTCTTATAGAATTGGCCATGACTACTACTTAGAACACATAAACACTCCCGATGGCTAATTGTTTTTGCAGACGTCACCCTAAAGAAAGAATCTAAGAAGGTGCTAAAAAGATTAATGCTAATAATGATAGTGATAGCAATAAGCATGCATGATATTTAATAGGGACTATTTATCATCGCTGATCTCTCGATACCTAGAAAGATCCAATCTCATTTATATTTTCACGTCTCTAGTCTAACCCTACATAGATCGCAAAAAGTGTTTAAGATACATATAAGCTTGATTCAGGACCTAGGAATTTTTATTTAGTCGAGAGAAAATAATGTCATTTTAATGTATCCTTGTGATATTTTTTTGTCTAGTGCAGTTCCAGTTCAGTTCTTGACTAGTGGAGGTGGATCCAAAGTCAAAGAGAGAGAATAGGACAGTATGACAAAGAAAATTAACAGAGATCCTAATCCACATCATTTTCTATGACATCGAGGGCAAGGCTCTTCACCAATGGAGCACTGCCTAGCCTCTTTTCTCCATCATATAAGCATCGTCACTTGAAATTTTGTGATTCTGTGATGTCAAATTTCAACTAAGGATGTGTTTAATTGAAGGAAAGAATATCCCTTCAATGAGCTTTTAAGACTTTCACACGTTTGATTTGCTGAAAAATCATTGATCAACAAAAAATAATCTACAGTCATATAATATTATTATTTTTCTAAAAGTGATTTCTTTTATCATTTAAAATAATTAATTAATACAAATTTATTTCATTATCAACAACAATTTATATTTAAACATTTTGATAAATAATTAAAATATTTTTTAATTTATTTTTATAAATGATTCAACTAATCATTTTTATAAATATATTTTTTAAATTATTTATATTTTGTGAAATAGACGTGCCATGCGATTCAAACCGTGTTCCTACGTAGTGTACTTCAATTTGTCCTTTCAGAAGAATGAGAGCGATTGGGTATTGAATTTGTGGTTTGTACAGTTTGCAAGACACAAAATTCAACCACGATTCTTTTCAAAGTGGGGTCGATTGGTTTGATTGTTGCCCTTTGTTTTGTGGTATGAAAATACGGTCGATTACTGTCACGTCACTTGGTGCAAAAGTTTCAATGCGAGTTTGCTTGCAGTATAATCCATCTTATCACATGTTTACTGCCTCATAATTTATTTATTTTTTGGTCAAATACTACCTCCTAAGTTATCCGGCATGGATTAATTATGAAGAACTATAGCACATAGCATCGGTGTAAGCATAATTAAAATCTAATGACTAATACACAATCCATATGGATAGCTATGAGTCTATGACCTATCTCTTATGACTTACATGTGTACATTATAGAGGGAAAATCACCCGATCAATCTTAAATTTATTGTACGAATGTTAATTCAATTCTAAACTTTTCATAATTGTGAATTTAGTCATAAATATTTTCGTGAATTTAAATGTGGTTCTTTAGCCATTTTTTGCCGGAAATTGATAGCATAACAATCTAGTTATCTTTAGCCATTCTATGTAGCATACCATAACTCAAAGATTTCTAGTGAAAATTGGTTAGAAGACCTACATTGGAAATTTGCACAAAGATTTGGAAAAAAAATTGGTAAAATTGAATAATTTAAAACTAAATATGCATCCATATAATAAATTTATGATTGGATGGACAATTTTCCCGCATTATAGGGGTCCATTAATCTCATTCTCTAGTTCCACTATTCCTCTCTCTATCGGGGTGGCATATTATTAGTTATTAATTGAAAAAATGAACTACCATGATTATCAGATTCTAGTATATTGTATTGCTTATTGTTATACATCCCAGTAATTAATGATCAATTTTGGAGATTATATAGTGTGACAATTTTAATGCGTTAGGAGTGTATGGGTCTAGTCATTATATAACCAAGAGTGATAATTTGATTTTGGACAATTTACCCTCATTTATTTGCTATTACAAAATGGTGGTTCTCGAACCATCGATAAAATTACGTCCGTTCTATTATTCAAACAGTGCGACGTCATAACGTTATGGATATTGTATCAAAGGAAGCGAACTATAAACTTCAATGACGAATTCTTGATCATGGTTGCTTAGAATTGAATCTACATCAAATATATTTTCCCCAAATCGAACTATTTGAGTGCAAACTGCGAAGGACATAATGCCGTGTTAGATTCCGGATATTCTCCCCCCGCCCCCCGGGATTTTGATGTTTGTGGGGGATGTAGGAAGCTAAAAACCAAGGGTCGAAGCTTCCTTCTTTACAGCCTTCCTCGGTCGATTCATTCTCAGATGATGCCAAGCGTTTTCTCTTGCCCGCTCGCGTAAGGAATGCGGCTTTCGTCCCGCCTTCCCCGGACGAGCCATCCCCGAATCGCAACTGGTTTTTGGCTTACAAGCTTTATGCGAAGGACGTGGCTTTCTTTGTCACGTTGGCACCCTCGAATCGACCCGACGCTAGCGGTTTCTTTTAATTTATCATTCCTTGAAAATGTCAAAGATAGAAGGTGACACCGTCCTGGGGGTTTTGAATTCCCCGGCACATGGATTATTGTCGTGTCGTGTTAATCAGATGGAGAATGATTCAGAAGTCGAAAATAGGAAACCAATTTTAGAAAAATTCCATTCGGCTTCTACATGGATCGTGTGCTCCCCGGAACTTGGTCTTTTCTCCAATCACCTCGTATACTTGAGAAATGTGTATCAATCACAATGGGCTTCGTACATTCATCGCACCGTGGAAAAAGTGGCTGGTGCGGTGTAGCTGCACCTCGCGTTAGCGGTTTGGGATTATTTTTTGCCTTTTTAAATTGCTTATGTAGATTTTTTATTTTTTGTGAAAGAATGCTTACGTGGAATTTAAGAGGTTTTTTTTTTTTGGTCGGTATGTGGAATTTAAAAGATTGAAAAATGAATTAAAAAATGAATTAAAATTAGAGTGAGAGTTTATTGGGTTCGGCCTACGCGTAGATGAGAAAGCCGAAACTGTTTGAATTTGGGCCACACTAGGCCTTTCTTGTCGGCCTAGTCAAAATTTGAGCTCAATACTATTAGACCTGTTTCCAAAAGATAAAGATTAAAAAAAAAGGGTTAAATTTCAAGAATCATGAAGACATCGCAATTGCCTTTAAAAAGTAAGATCTACATTTTCGTAGAAAATCAAGGTAATCCATGTTTCAATTTTTAAGGGCTTGTTTGGCAACGTGCCAAACAAATGTCTGCATTCCGATTTTTGTTCTCGAATCGGTTTGGGACGAGAATCGCGTTTGGTAAAATTTTTGTTCCCGGGAACAATTTTGGACAAGATTTGAGAATAAAAAAAAAATTGATTCTCTGTCCGAGAATCAGAAAAAGAATCAAAATGGCGAAACCCTCACTCTTCCCTTTCGTCATCCCGGTTGCCGTCCGCCACCGCCCGCCGCCATTGGCCGCCGCCTGCCGCCGCCCACCGCTACCGGTCGCCAGAGGCTCGCCAGGCCAAGGCGAGGTCCGGCGAGCTCGCCGGAGGCAAGCCCGCCCACCGGCGAGGCCGGCCGGCCACCGGCGAGGCCGGGCGAGCCTCGCGGTGGCCGGGCAAGGCTCGGCCTTGCCGGATCGGGTGGGGTCGAGCCTCGCCGGTGGGCCGGGCGAGCCTCACCCAGCTGCCGGTGAGGCTCGCCCGGCCACCGGCGAGGCTTGCCTAGTTGCCGGCGAGGCTCGGCCGACAAAGGCCGACCTCGCGGAGGGCCGGCGACGCTCCGATGAGCGTCGCCGACCGGAGCCCTCTCGGCGATCGCCGGTCCGGCGACCGGCCAAACGAAGAAGAAGAAGAAGAATAGGAAAAAAGGGAAAAAAGAAAAAAAGTAAAAAGTAAAAAAATTATTTAAAATTTATTTAAAAATCAAAAGAAATTAATTTGGAACATAATCAATTAATACGGTATCAAACGCAATTCTATTAAAAATCAAAAATTTTGAACATTCACAAACGCGCTTTTTAATCGAATCGGTTCAGAATGTAATCAAAAATAATCATTTCTAGTCAGAATCAGCTCCCGGGAACAGAATCTTTACTAAACGCGCCCTAAGAGTCCAACGCAAAACACCAAAAGCAAAAAATGGAAATCACATTGAAATTCTACTACCACATTTATCTATTTAAACTATTACAATCTTCTTGTCACGAAACCATGACAATTCACTCAATATAATTCCTTTTTAAGGAAATGGGAAAAAAATTTATTGTCAAATTGAACATCATTACTCTATATATATTGGAAGAGTTGCAAGAAGCACCCACCATTATCTAAACTAACCCAATTTCCTCCTTGTGATAATCAAGTGAGTGTTTGTGCACCACGAATAAGTGCTGGAAAAGACTTATGAAGATGATCTTATTGTAAAATAAATGGCAAAGTAGATGAGTGTGGAACCGCAGAGCAATTTCGATCACTATGAAATTCGGATTGCCTATGTGTACCTTTGTTTCTATTAACATTTCTTCTGGCACGCTTGCGGATCCATTTTCCTCAACACAATGCAATTTCCAGTTATCATCATAAGAAATGACACAGATAAAGATGATATCATAATAGTGATTTTTGGAGTCCTAAATACGTTGATTGATGTCATGGTGTGTTAATTAGAAAAAGCTCAAGCATGGATCGTCAAATCTCAAAGCAACTGATGCTGTACAAGTGCATCTCATATGAGTGATTTGAAGGTATTTTTTGTCTCTTCAAATTTCTTACATGTAGAGATGAAAATGGATGGATAGGGTGGAATTTGGATAAGGGTCATAAATAAGTTGGACCCTAATTCATCTATATAGCTCACATTGGCCCATTTTTTCACTAAACAAAACAAATTAGATGGGCCATACCTAACCCAACATATGCCCACACAAGTGAAAAGACGTCCCAATCGAACGAGAACACGATGGCCGAGGACATCGAGATGGGAGAAAAATGACGGACACCCCCAAGATGAGCATTGAAGCGACCTCCGGGCCACAACCCTAATGATACGTCGAGAGATACGGACTTCACCGTCAACGACTCGCAGCTCTACGATCTGTTCAACCAGGTCGGCCAGGTCGTCTCCGTGAGGGTTTGCCGGGACCTGAGCACCCGCCGGTCCCTGGGTTATGGCTACGTCAACTATAGCGACCCTCAGGATGCGGCAAGGGCCTTGGATGTACTGAATTTCACTCCAGCGAATAACAAGCCCATTCGAATTATGTATTCCCATAGGGATCCCAGCATCCGCAAGAGTGGGACTGCGAACTTATTTATCAAGAATCTGGACAAGACGATTGACCACAAAGCGCTGCACGAAACTTTTTCTTCATTTGGCAACATTCTTTCCTGCAAAGTGGCCAATGATGCTCAAGGCCAATCAAAGGGTTATGGATTCGTTCAATTTGATAATGAAGAATCAGCTCAAAATGCAATAGATAAGTTGAATGGAATGCTGATCAACGATAAACAAGTTTATGTTGGACACTTTCTCCGCGAGCAAGAAAGGGATACTGCTCTTAACAAGACAAAATTCAACAATGTGTACGTAAAAAACTTATCAGAATCGACTACA
The DNA here is from genome assembly GCA_014182725.1 of Eucalyptus brandiana. Classification (NCBI taxonomy): domain Eukaryota; kingdom Viridiplantae; phylum Streptophyta; class Magnoliopsida; order Myrtales; family Myrtaceae; genus Eucalyptus; species Eucalyptus brandiana. Next base: position 35,861,609 of record CM024674.1, read on the forward strand.
GATGAGGATTTGAAGAGGACATTTGGCGAGTATGGGCCCATAACCAGTGCTGTAGTAATGAAAGATGGAGAGGGTAAATCAAAATGTTTTGGATTTGTCAATTTTGAAAATGCAGATGATGCTGCCAAAGCAGTTGACTCTTTGAATGGTAAAAAGATTGATGAGAAGGAATGGTATGTTGGAAGAGCCCAGAAAAAGTCTGAAAGAGAGCTCGAACTGAAAGCACGGTTTGAGCAGAGCATGAAGGAAACAGTAGACAAATTTCAAGGTGTAAATCTCTATGTTAAGAATCTCAAATGATAGCATTGATGATGAGAAACTCAAGGAATTGTTCTCAGAGTTTGGAACAATTACTACCTGTAAGGTTATGCGTGATCCTAATGGAATTAGCAGGGGCTCTGGATTTGCGGCATTCTCATCTTCTGATGAAGTAGCTCAAGCTCTTGCTGGTATGAATAATAAGATGGTTGTCAGCAAACCTCTGTATGTTGCACTTGCCCAAAGGAAAGAAGAGAGAAGAGCAAGATTGCAGGCGCAGTTCTCGCAGATGAGACACGTCGCTATGGCACCATCTGTTGGTCCTCGAATGCCTATGTATCCTCCTGATGCTCCAGGCTTGGGGCAACAGTTTTTATATGGCCAAGGTCCGACCTGCTATGGCCTTATCAGGAAAGCGGCATCAGCTCCCCTGATCAAAGCTGTTCACGAATCTTCAGTCATTTGCGCTCTCCCTGACAAGTGTGGCATTCCAAGCCAACTGAACTACTTTGGCAATACTTTCTTTCGCCTACTAAGCCGAAGAGCCACCTGCTCTACGGCTTCACCATCATGACCATCACTAACTTGCTCATAACCACGGTTGCTGGTTACTTCACGCTCTACAGGAGATTGCTTCCAAAAATTAATACAAATAGCAGACTCTTGCCGACTTACTTTATTAAAATCTCCAAGATTACCCAACGAAACAACAGATTCCTAATGAGAAACCTCACGAAAATTTGGATTCCCTGACTCCTCTCTATGTTGTTGTAGGCGCTTTTCACTGTATGGTTACCAACTTTAGTAGTAGTCTACACCAGTTTATCCTCTGATAGCTAGCGACTTAGAAGAAAAGCCAATATTTTTATTGTAATTTCAGCATCAAACATATCCTGCACCACCAGTTCATTTCACCTTGCATCCTTAGTGGTGATTAAACCAGCTACCCACTTAGGATCCCCACCAAGACCCCCAATTAGTCCTCTAGGCAGCCATTTATCTTCTCAAATGTTGATTTTTCCTTCATTTCCGACAACCCATCTAACCTGGGGATATGTAGTATCCCTATCCAATAAAATGCTTTGTGAACCCTAAGGAAGCCGGGGACCCGTTCTTGCATGCTAGAAATCACAACGAGGGAAATATAAACCTCTCATTAAGTGACTCCACGAAGAAAAAGGCGTTTGCATCATCCTCCAAGCTTGTTTCCCTAATATTGTCTTTTTTTTTTTTGGGTGAAGGGTAAGAATACTAATATTGTCTTGTTGAAGATAATTAAATCTCTAAATCCAAGTCTTCCTTCATTTTTTTTGGATTTTAGAACAACCCATTTCCTCCAGCGCATTCCATATTGGCTCTCAACATTTCTCCACCAAAAAAAAGCAACTTTTTTTTTAATGGCTTGACATATAGCAAAATGGATTTTGAAAATTAACATGGCATATGGCGAAAGAGATTGCTACACAAATTTAATTAGAATTTCTTTTCCAGCCTTAAATATCAATTTCTCTTTCCATCCTTCCAATTTCATATTTACCATACCTAGAATCCGTGCAAACATCTTTTTTTTTTTTTTTTTGGCACCAAAATCTGAAGGTATTCCCAAATTTTTGCTAGTCTTCTCTGTCTCAAGAACTCTCAACTCAATGCTCAATTTTTTAGACCCCTCAACTGATGCAATACTTCCTAGACACTACAGCACACGACGACTCGGATGAAAATGACCACCATGTTTATTGGGTTCGCCCTATGCGTAGACGGGCAAGCTGAAACCATTTGAATGTGGGCTTTACTAGGCCCTTTTTGTCGGCCTACTCAAAATCTAAGCTCAAAATTATTAGACCTATTTCCAAAAAATAAAAACAAAAGGTTAAATTGTTAAAATCATAAAGATATGGGATAATACTTCAAATTTTGAAGAGCTGATATCGAAACACCAAAAGCAGAGATCGTAATCATAATGAGAACTTTGCTGCTGCATTTTCTATTTAAAAGATTACTTTCTTCTCGTCACATAATCATAGCACTTTACTCAATATCTTTTCTTCTTAACAACTTATGAGTGATTTATTGTGAAAATTGAACATTCCTATTAATTGTATAAAATTGAAAAGTAGCACAAAACACCCGCTTAAATTTCCAAGCTAAGCTGATCTCATCACTTTCCGCAAGTTGTAACCTTTTTGAATTCAATTTTCCTTTTTAGTGCCAGCAAACCAATGCCTAAAACGGGCAAAGAGATCGTACGCAAATCCATAGAGTTGGCAAAAGCAAAGCCTCGCCTTTCTTTAATTACATAACCTCCAAAAAGGAGGAGCACCGTTGAGCTGGAAAAAAGAAAATCTTTCTAGTTGCACCTATTCAAGGATTTCAGACGGTTCTCTTGTGACCCACCCTTTTTATATAGCAACCCACTCTTTTCTATAGCAACCCATATGAGGCGTCTAATTCAATAATTTACCTCTCTTCCCTCCTGTTTAATTTAAGTTAAAAACACTTCCCCTTGTGGAGGGAAGCCCCTTTCATTTCCATGTACCGCACCGGCCTATTTCATCTGGAAAGGCATTGTAGAGATCTAGGGTGGGTCCCTTTACCCCCCCAAAGGGGGGTCGTGGCGGGTTGCCCTGTGGGGTCATACCCCATGTTTAACGTCTCCAGGGGACTCATTCGGACGAAGCCTTTTAAGGTCATGCGTAGGATCTCTTGTTCCTTGGATTTTTGTTTTTGTTGGTTCCCTAGGATAAACCGATGCCCAGTGGTTAAGGTCGCATGGGCTTGACCCACCCTTTTCTATAGCAACCCACTCTTTTCTATAGCAACATCCGAGGCGTCTAATTCAATAATTTACCTCTCTTCCCTCCTGTTTAATTTAAGTTAAAAGGCGGTTTAAGGTTCGGCTGGCAGGCTTTCCCATTGATTTTCGGAAATTTCGAGGAATGCACACGCGATAAGACCGGAATATCCATAGACCCCTGGGAAAAATTTCCCCCGACCCCTCCAAGAATAGACGAATAATCCATGGACCCTTAGGAATGAAGTACCTTGGTGTGGTTTGGTGCCCACATGGATCTTTGTCTCTATGCTCAAGAAAATGATTTCTCAAATGGCAACCATGAGGTGCTCTCTCTCTCTCTCTCTCAACCACCACAACTCAAAGCAATAACCTTTGAAAACAATTATTCCTCACAGACCAGGCCTCTGAGGAACAACAGATGCTCTTAACTGAACCTGGGATTCCACTTGGCCTCTGACAAAAATCTCCCTCCTCTCTGACCAGAAGATTTATAGACAAATGAAACCCCCCATTCACACCAACATAATAGGACAGCCCATGTCATGCTGAATCTGATGAGGGGACAAAAGACACTTTTGATTTATATGAGTGCAAGCGAGCAGACTGATGCCCCCCACCATGAACATGTTTATTGAAGCTAAAAAAGCAATGAGATATGCCCAAGTACATGAATCATATCCACCAAATTGAATTCAGCAATAGCCACAGAGACAAACAACATCAATGACAAATTCTTTTGGCCCACAAACATAATGGAATCACGAAACTATACATGAAATCCGCCGCGAAATCTGTCGACTTAACGTCAATATCCAATATCGCCTTCATCTCTCTCCCCGCCTATTCACAGGATAAATTCTGTAGACAGCCTTGTAGAATCGAATGGACAATCGGTTGGTGGCGCGAACTCACATGGAAGTAGCCGACACACGGCGGTGGCGACGCTTCGCAAAATGCCGCTTGCCTTGGCCGAAGGTGACAGGATCGAAGGACCGGAGGCGCTTGGCTTCTTTCACACTTAGGATGCACTCGGGAGGAGGTATCTTGTACCGAGCTCGGTCATAGCAGTACGAGTAAGTCATGTGCCTCTTCCTGAAGCTCTCCATCTGGACTCTCTGTTCACGTGCGATGGCTGTAGGGATCGATCCCGAAGGAAGGACTGCATCGCATGCTGATGAGTGTTCGATAGGATCGACTGCACACCCATGAAGGACCAGATCAGAGAACTCGACAATGTAGGGGGCGTACTTGTAGCTCACCCGGTATTTGCCTCCATTGGTAGCCCAACTGGATCCATCCCAGATTGTGGCATACAAGGTCATCGGTTTAGAGGGGAAGTCTCCGCCCATGGCCTTTGTTCGCTTGACCTCTCTAATAGGCACATTGTCCACATAAAATCTGTAGAAAAGAAACAATCAAAACAAGCAAATCATCGAATTAATCGCGATGACACGAAACCAAAACCAAGGGCAACTGAAAATGCCGAACCGAAAAAATCACACTAGAAACCACCGGTAAATATACATATAAATAAGCCTTTCAGATGTTTCGTATTCCTGCAAGGTGGAACTAGATATATGGATTATCTTGCAACGCTGTGTGTTCTGAATGTCATGGCCTTTGTAGAATCTTTACCTAATCAAACATCTCTGCAAAAGTTCCCAACTACGTTCCTTCCCTATTACAAAACCACGTACCGGCACACCCCATCTGTGACATTGCAACAACCCTTATGACATTTCTCACTCACATAGAAAGATGATTAGCGGGATATCAAACAAAGTAGCTGCATGCGTATGGCCCACTGAGATGGAGGTTGTTTCCTATATTCTGCTGCCATATCGCCAGTGACCAAAATGGCTCCTAGACACCATCTTCGATGTACTAATGAGGGAACCGGCGGGTTTGCGAAACGGGGGGTGCACATATTGGGCCAAAAGACAGATCAGCTGAACCTCCTAAAAATGCAACCATGCCCTACTCTACAGCAGATGCATCACCATCAAAGTACCTCCGAATGAATTCATGGAACCCCACATGTGTCTCACTAATGAAAAAATATAGTAACGGTAGTTTGGTGACAGTGACCGCTCTGACTTCTCAAGATTTTGAAAGATCCAATTTGCGCATGTATGTGCAAATGGAATGAAGAGAGATTGAAAATTGAGGGTCACCAGATTCTGATTGGGACTCACACTATCAGAGAATCGGTCCAGAGAATACTGTACTGGTGGAAATCATCGGAGGGATCGAACCAGAGGTTATATCTCTCTTCTCTGCCGACGCCGACGCTTCCATTGCCATAAACATTGGTCTGCACCCTCCATTCTTTGCCTCTGATGTTTCCCAAGAATTCGAAGTCGATTTCATCGTGAGTTTTCTCGAATATATCCCCATTGGACATCTGGAATAAAGAATTTGTAATTCGCAAAAATCAGTTAAAAGGTGTGCTTCACAATAAGATAACTAGTGAAGCTGTAACACCAACACCACCATTTTTAACATTGGGAAGAACCTAACGAAATGGAACGAGGAAATCTCTATGCGTATTGATTGCCCCCATCAATTTCTCGAGAACAGAATTCAAATATTAACCATAAAAGTGAAAACTTAGATGGGAAGTTTCGTTCTTGGGATGAACAATATCGACTGAAGGTGACCTACTATACTGACCTCAGTCTTGGAAACACAAACAGCAATATAGAGAACGCTACACATCTCCATGTTTTCATTTCTCACGCATGAAAAATCAAAGCGATGCCTAAAGAGTCTAGAATATCGATTAAATACAATCTCCAAGGACAAATCACCGTATTTTATGTTCATTTCATCTGGATGTGCGAGACCAAACAGGAGGGAGCTAAAAACAGCAACTTGAACCTGCTTCCAAACCCCCAAAGTGCAAGAATTGACAGCAGTAAGCAGTCGCCAGAGGTGTAGTTCGTGATTAAGCGAGGAAACATTCCAATGCATAACGTACAGAGCCAGATGTCCAAAGGCATATCAAACGAAATGAGCGAAACACGTGAGGTTCAATGGCTTGGTACTGAAGTTCTTGAAGAGCTTACTCACATAAAATGCAACCACAACTCCCGCAGTGTAATCCGCAGGCAGCTTAATCGAAGCACTGAAGAACCCGTGTAGGTAAAGATCCTGAGAAACAAATCCAGACCCTGCATTCGCATTCGAAAAACACAAACAGAGTCGCTTAAAAAAAGTGAAATTTTCGCGAACCCACGAACCCAATCAAACCAAACCACCCATCACATTAGAATGGCTCAGGAAAAAAGAAGGAGAAAAGAGAGAAAAAAGGGCAAGAACCTGTGCGCTCGTCGAGAGTCAGATGAACGGACTTTCCATCTCTGTGAATGACCAGATTGTCGTCTCCGAAGAGGTGGGCGTACCCTTCATCGAAAGAGACGACCGGCAACTCCGAATTCGAATTCTCCGGTGACCCGACGGCAAGAACGACGAGAAGCGCGCAGGAAGCGAAGAACAAGCAGCTCGTCACACTCCACGAAGCAGACATTTTTCGTATGCTCAATCAACGGCGAGTTTTCTTCCTTTTTATTCGGTGAAGTCCGCGATGCGCTGTGCGCGCATGTCAATGACAAAGCGGAGGCGTGCCAGGGAAGGAGAAGGAGATAGGGAGACGCCTGGAATGGCTGCAGGCTGCAGAACAGAGGATGCAGAGAGAGAGAGATATGAAGAAGGCGAGCTGACTGCTGTTTTATTTACGGTGGATATTTTTGTTTTTTGGGGAGAATATTGTGAAATCTATTTTTTGAATTATTATTGGATTTTTAAAATTGTGAGTGAGGAACAGGGTGTTCGAAAAATTATTCTTTCCGTCCAAGCCCCAAAAGAATGCTCGAGATCCTTGAGAAGGTACGGCGACAAAGAGAGCATGGAGAACTTCGTTCGGCATGAATTAATTGCCTTCCGAAAATTGAAGGATCAGTCTTGTTAAAATACAAAACATAAATTGCGAAAATCACTTTTAAAGCTGAAAGAAAAAGAAGAAGATAAGAAATCCCAAAAAATTGATTATAATTATTTCAATTTTTATTTAAATGTAATGTGATAAATCATCTATTCATCCTTTCATCCGTTCATTTGTCCATCGTTATGGTATTTATTGTCACAAGATTTAAAGTTGGTATATTTACGTGTTTAGGAAAAACATAGGAGTTCACTTCTAAATTGCCAAAGTACCCATTACAAAAATGGGATTTTTTTTTTTCGTTTTGTAACTATTTATTTTGTTGACAATAAATGGTATTTAGTGTTTATTTTTCAAACGGAAAAGGGAGAGAAAAAAAAAAAAAACCCACAATGCTAAGAAGGCCACATCATCAATTTTATTTTGTTGAAAAATTATATGCTTTTTGTTTTGCTCAAAATAGCATAATTGCTGCAAATGAGAGGTTTAGGTGAAAAACAATAAAGCACGCCAGGAAATAAAAAGGAAACAATTGAAAAATCCTCTCAAAGAGCCGCATCATCATTGCACTATTCCCACCCCCCCCAACAACCCAAACATTACATACATTATGTTTTCGAATTGAGATCATTTTCATTTTGCCATTCCTGACTTTTATCAGCTACAAACAGTACCGATGCACATCATAGACACAAAAACTGATTATGATTTTTCGAATTTTTATTTAATCGTAATTCGATAAATCATTCATCCATCGTTATTGTGCCTATTGTCGAAAGATTTAAATTTGGCGTCTATAAAAATTTGGATGTTCACTTCTAAATTGTGAAAGTACACATTACAAAAACGGGATACTTCTTGTTGTCTTGTAACTATTCATTTGACACTAAATGGTGATATTGAGTGTCTATTTTTCAGATTAAAAAAGGGGGAAAAAATTCACGATGGTAAGAAGGCCATGTCATTAATTCAATTTTGTTGAAAATGTATATACTTGTTGATTTGCTCAAAATAGGATATTTGTGGCAAATGAGAGGTTAGGTGAAAAAACAATAAAGCATGACAGGAAAAAAAATAAAAAGAAAAGGAAACCATCGAAAAATCTTCTCAAAGAACCGCATCATCATTTCACTATTCCCACCCCCCAACAACTTAAACATCACGTATAATTTGTTTTGCAATTGAGATCACTTTTATTTTGCATTATTTCCTTTTTTCAATTAGAATGTACGAAATTTTGAAATTCCAGTACTACTTTTACTTATAACTAATTCGGTTTGAAATTTTGAAAAACTATTAAAGGCTGCACCTGTTATGTTTTTAACTAATTCATCGAAACGTGATAAGAAATCACAGGTAAACGCACGTTTGTTTTACAACTCTCTATCTATTTCAAGTCACTTAACGTCACATTCTACCTTGTTCACCGTGCAATGTTTCCCGGCTCTTTTCCGAAAAAAAAAAAAATCAGAGCCGCCTTCATCCAAATCCTAAAGATTTTCCCCCAGTTAGAATGGAACGGGACAGGTTAAGATTCAAATCTTCCTTCCTTGATGCCATCAATTACGGGTGGGGGCGCTTTCCGATCCCGCTTTGAAAAATTAATTGTGAACGCCCAGACTGATCGCGCTTTATAAGACGCATTGAAACGAAAAGGCAAAGGAGAGGCAGCAAAAGTGGAGTCCAACTGTCGTCAAATTTGTCATTTACAAAAATAAGAGAGACTCTCGAGATGTTTTAAATCAATCGCGCAAAGGAGGGGGCAGGCGTGGAATCATTAGGCGAGGGGGAGGGGGACAAAAATTATTAAGGTTGGACTCGGGTGGGGCCCGCCCAAAAAGTAGAAAAGATGTTTCTCTTTTTATCAACCCTTTTTCTAAAAAAAAAAATGTTTTTTTAAAATTAATTGGATAACAAAATCAGAAAAAAGGCGGAGAGAGAGAGAGAGAGAGAGATGATAAATTGGTCGGGTGATGGGCGGTGGACAACCGATCCAGGCGCACACCCAGTTTCCCCCTTTGGCAGTTTCTGACGTCACTTTTTACCGAAACTACCCCCAGGGCTTTCTTAAACCCACGGCCTCCGGACGTAATTTACAATTTAGTCCATAGACTGTATAAAAATATTCAATATTAAACTACATTGAATTAATGGAATGAAAAAAATTAAACATATTAAACAAATTAAAAATCATTAATCACAAACATATTAGGCTAAAATTCGGGATTACGTTGAATAAATTTAAAGTTCATGAAGTACGTATCAATTTAAAATTTATGGGCCATTTATGTCTTTCACTCTAATTCGAAAGTCAAATTGAACAACGTGGCTCGAATTGGACTGATCGACCACTTGCAATTGGAGTTGACAAAATGGGTCCAAAAATATGTATTTAACTTGTTTGTCGATTGAAATGGATTGGGTACAAATTACTAAAAAATTTGATATGAGGTTTGAATGAGTTTACTGAAGTCAAAGCCCTACTAACATATGGACTCAGGGTCTATGGTTAAGGCTATCATGGAAATGCTTTAAATATATTGATATCTAAAACCCTGCTCGTCCTTCCACTCAAGTTGAGTATCTTGCCAAATTAAAGCTTGAGTCGTCGGTACTCAATTCGATAACCCTGCCGTTCTGATCGAGTTTCTATTATTCCTAAAGAATACCTAATGGATGTAAAAATTAAAAAAAAGAGAGGGATAATTTAAAATTGCATAAAGGGCGCGCATGCATAAAGGGCACCTCTCGTAAATAAAGTAGGTCGAGAAGGGCAAAGTCCGAATTCTACGCGCGTGGGGCCAGACCGCCGTTGCAACATTTCGGCGCAGAAAAAGGGGGTCTCCCCCCTTATTTCTTGCCTTAATCTAATGACGCGGAAGGGACACGTGGCGCGACGACGGGCATCGAGTGGCGCGAGAGAAAAAAAAGGGAAATGGAAATTGAGTTTCGGGCCCACCGCCGACCGGGGCCGCCCTCTCCCGGATTTATGGTTCCGGACGAGCCGCCTGACGTGGCGGTCCCGCTTCGGACCTCATGCGATCGATCGAGGTTCCTATGCTTTGTTGAGATGAGATTGCTATCCAACTGGCAATTGGGGGAAAAGATAAAAGGAAAAAGAAATTGCGGACAGTTGCCACATTTATTGCTTCTTTATTGTTATTTTTCCGCGTGCTGATTAAAAAAAAAAAAAAAAAGAAAGGAAATTGTACTCTTGTTTTAAAGTTTTATAGTAGCATTGATCATGGTTGGGCAGGATGTAAATGATAAAATTTATACTTCTCTATTTATTTATTTAAATAGGAATAGGTTTGGAGCAATCCATTTAGAACGATTTGATTTTTATTATTTCTGAAATATATTTTTATTCCAGAAATAGATTTGAAGAAAAACTTAAAAACTAAAATTTTTAATTTCTCAATTTCTATTTTAGAAATTAAGAAATCAATTTCTGTTCCAAAAATGTTGTCACGCGCACTTTAACCTATTCGTTTTACCATTCGTTATTAATTAAAATGCTCGAAGAAATCGTAATGGATCCATGTCTTGGTTTCAGCTGGTCATCATTGAACGAGTCGATTTGTACCGAGAATTAAAATTTGGGAAACATATCAAACATATTCAATGGTTATAATTTAGCGCTTATGCTACTTAATGTTTAATAAGGTCGATGGTTTGTGTTAGCGTATCATAATCATATATTGTATTCCGTGTCATGTCACACCTTATTGGGATTTTCTCTCTGTCATTTATGTGTCACGCATTTCATGGAAAAGAGTTGTGTCTAACATTGCAAGCTCCACTAAAAAATTCAGCACTTTTCAGTGCTCTATTTTCAGTTCTATCGAATGCAATCTAGAAGTGACTTTGAAGACACCCTCATCATTAGCAAATTTAGGAAAATCGAGCGGTACTGACCTAAAAATCCTTATTCAGAGCCAAACGTATCTTCTCTTTTCTGCAATGGACACATGTAGATATATTTTTCGTCGTTAGCCTTCCACGGATCTCAACAGAATTTTCTTTTTGCCGACTCTATTCTTTTCTTTCAAAATATAGAATGCCTTTCGCTTTCGGTCAGTTAAGCTGTCCAGAAAGGAATTCTGGGCCCACTTCTTTCCGGACACTTGGGCTTGAAGGGAGACCATTATTCTCCAAGCTGGCCTCGAACCCATCCGCCTTGTCAGCTTCTGCATGCTGACACGTCAAGTGGATATCGATTGCCACGTCATGTTGGTTACATCACAGAGAGATTCGGATGCAAAGAGCTTACGCGGTTGGGTCTTTTACATGACATCCATAGAATCTAAAAATTCGGGTATGCATCGATCAAATGCACAAAAAATATGGTCGATACACACCAGGTAATGTTGTGCATTAACCACCAGGATATCGTTGGGCTGAGTTGGTTAAAATTTAATCCCACGCAATTTAGAGCCTGCATGAATCCCCTAATAGCTCCTAAACTTGGGAAATTCGGATTCATTCACGGCATATGTAGCTTGAGAACTAGACTTAAACATCGTTTGTGTTTCCTCAACTCGCATCTAACGATACAATTGGGTGATAGGCTTGCTTAAAATGAACGGTAATCAAAGTCCAAACCAAACATTAATTTCCACCAAAGAGAGTAAATCAATCCCATGGCAATGCTCAGGAGAGTCTTTCACTTGTTCGTCGATTACCACGGCACCTTTTACTTACCTAGAAAAAGAAAAGGAAAATAACACAATGTCCGTCGTGTTGAGCCTTTTTTGTTAATTCCCCATCAATTTCCTTTTTCACAATTAATAGCAACGAGTGACTATTCCATCATGAGAGCCTACCTCCAATCGAGTTTTTCAAACAATTTCAAACATTTTTCAACTCGACCAAGAAATTATAAGATAAACCAATCAATTTATAGGGCCGACCTGTTAAAATTTAATCGAAACAAATCAAAACGAGATAAATCGAATTTATCCAGGCCCCAAATGCAATTACCACTCGCAGAATCAATAGATCAAGCCAAACCAAAGTCATCCAAGGAAGTGTTCAAAGTGCCTGGCGACAAACCCCACAGCGGTGTCTCACCCAAACCCTAGAGAGCCGCGAAGGTCGAAGCGTCCCATCACCCAAAAGCCACGCAAGCCTCGCGCCATCACACTGCGTCCCGGTGACATCTCCAACTGTCGCGACAAAACAAGACAAAACGGACATCTTCGCACGTGGTCAAAAGTCGAACCGACGCGCTGGAAATCGCGGGGGCAAGTTTCTTCCTGGAGCCGCACAAATGTCTGCTTCCTGTAGAATTTTTCAAAGGCGGGCTCGAGACAGGGTCTAGAGCTACAGAGCCGCGAGCCCTCATTCCCGTGCGTCCACAGTGCTCGATTGGACTTCGGAAGTTTCGGACTGACTGTCTTTCCGAATCTTTGACGTCCCCACGAGAGATGTTCACTCACGCAAGGAGGTGCTGCGCTCGTCGACGAGCCTTGATCTGCGGGAAGAAAATTCCGCCTCTACAACGGCCCCCGTGAACTTACCAAACGAGATTCGCTAGATTCAGCTTATGACCAAACCCTAGAAAAGCATAGACGATGAGACTTTTGTGTCTTTGTTTCTTCTGCATGCTTTGGTTTTTTGCCTCGTTGTCTCTACAGTTTTTTCTGCTATTTTCGCATCACGCTTCGCAGGCTCTCGACAAAACCGCGACGCCCACCTGGTGTCCGCTGCTTTTAAGCTTTGTTTGGTCCTCGTCGTTCCCTAGGTTTCGTGCTCTGGGCTTGATTATGGATGCGAAAATCATGCATTTGGCTAGTTGGTCTAGTGTATAACTTTAGTCCACGGTCGTGTGTCACGATTCATGATCGCCATGGGTAAGCTAAAAGGCAGCAGCGCCGGCGAAATCATCACGCAGGCAATACGTAAGTGATTCCTTGAGGGTCTGGCTCGTATTCCATGGTTTGTCTACATCCTGATCGGAAAAACCGGTGTTTGATTATTTCACGATTATGGTCTTGGCCGTGCATACATATAGATACACACGTGCATAATATGTGAATAGAGGGACCTCGGTCCCGTACGGCACCATTCACATCACTTCATTTCTCCTTTGGATAGAAATAGTCACATATCAGCAAAGCTTCGGGCTGTCTTTCTTTTTTTCCACCACTCTAGAGGAGGTTTGCACGGACCGGAAATGATGCCTGAAAAAGGGCTCATTCGCATTGCCGGAAGATGGAGGAAATTGGGCCTTCTGGGCCCTGAAATTTGCTCCTATTCACGGTGAATTCGAAGAATGGGCCCGCGTGTCATGAATTGAGGTGCTATCTTTAGAGAAGATTTCCTCCTTTTTTTTTGGCGTGTGTGGATATTACCAACTTTGTTAGAAAATACTAATCTCAATTACAGCGGTTATAAATTTTTCTCCCGATTAAATTATCAACTTATCTTGCATTTATAACTCTTATTTGAGTTAGCTAATGATTTTTTTTTCCTTTCATTGGTCGTAACAATTACCATTGTTTACTTGGTTATTTTGTTTTCACCTTACCAACTTCTCTTATCAAGAATGCACACATACAAAAACAGAAAGCCTCTAATCTTTTAGTAACTCTTATTTACTTTTTCTAGAAACACCTTAAACTTTCCGAATATTACATGAGATTAATAACATATTTCATATGAATTAGCAATTCTCATTTAAGTTGCTTAATAATTCTTATTTAATTTCTTAATTTATCAATGTCTCTATTGGCTTACTGCATTTATTTGCCTTACTTACCAGCCTTTAATATGATTAAATTTCCAACTAATTTTGTGTTACTAACTTTTATTTGAGTTAGTTACCAACTTAATTTTTCTAAGATTACTTTCTTATTTTTGACAAAAAGATTTTTTTTTTTTTGTTATTAACCAACTTTTATTTAAGTTTCTTACAAGCACCTTAAATTTACCCATCTTTATTTTATGACTTACCAACTTTATTCCCAATTAGGTAAACTAATATAAAAGTTGTCTGATTGAAGAATAATCAAATAAACACCGGTAACTTTTTCTAATGAGAGTTTGTAACCAAACTAGTTGACAACTTAAATAAAGCTACTAATTTCATATATGAGTAGGTAAATTTAAGGTTGACAAAAGATGACAAAAGCTTGTAATTAGAAAAAAAAAATTGGTAATTAACTCAAGTGAAAGTGATTTTTTTGGGGAAAAAAATAAAGAACACATTACAATTCCTCTAGCGAGTTTGCCACTAAAAGGGTACCTTAGGGTGTGCATGGTAACACTCCCAAAAAGTGTTCCCGCACACACACGTACGGAAAGTGTAGGGAACAAAAAAAGGAATGTAAACGCGTTTGGTTGCGTTTTGTTCCTTTTTTTTTTTTTTTTAACGGAATTGGAACAAAAAAAAAACACAAAATTTGTGTTTCTTTGTTAAAAACACAAATGAAAAAAACGTTTCTCTCTCTCTCTCTTCTTCTTTCTTCTTTTTTTTTTTTTCTTTTTTTTTTCGCTTTTTTCGGTCGCCGGCCTCGGCCATGGCCGGGCGGCCGGCCGTCGAGGCTCGGCCTCGCCAGATCCGGCGAGGCCGAGCGTCGCGCGGCCCGGCGAGGCTCGGCCTCGCCGGATGGGCGAGCTCGAGCTCGCCCGGCCATGGCGAGGCCGAGCCTCGGCCAACCACGGCGAGGCTCGGCCTCGCCGAGGGCCGGCGAGCCTCGCCGTGGCCGGGCGAGGCCGCGGCCCCGTCGGCCCGTCGCGGAGGGCGGTGACCGGCCGAAAAAAAAAAAAAAATAAAAAGAGGAAAAAATAAAAAATATAATAAAAATGTTTAAAAAATTAAAAGAAATAAAAAAGAATAAAATTTACCAAACGTGTTTCGTTCATTTTTTATTTAGGACCAAACGTTACCAAACGTGTTCTTTTTTTGTTGCGTTAGGAATGAAACAATTTTTTTTGTTTTCGTTTAAGAAACGTAAAATGGAACGAAAATGTTTCCATGCGGGCCTTAGTTTGAAATGGTTTTTTTGTTAAAGAAATGGGGGTTGACTGGCGTCTCTCGAACGACACAAACAGGGTTTGGAGAGAAATGTGGGGAAAAAGTTACCTAGGAAAACGTTTCCCTCGTATGGATGACTTTCCTTTTTTTCTGGTTGACTCAATGAAAGTGGAATTAAAGGGGGTCCATGAATTACTTTTTTATTCCAGATTTGTCCGTTTGGTAAAATAATTTCATTTTCTATTTCTAGAATATATTTATATTCCGAAATAGGTTTAGAACAGAAATAAGAAGTAATTTTTTTTACTTTTCTATTTCAAGAACAAAAATGAGAAATAAATTTTTTTCTCAATCATTGTCCTTTCTATTAGTTAGTTGCTCATTCGTTGTCACCGAAGGCCGTCCATTGTCTGTTGTCACCACTCTTAGCCACCGCCGCCGGCCGCCGCTGGTCATCGATCGCCCACCATTCACCATCTGTTGTCGCCACTCCCAGCCGTCGACCACCGTCGCCAGTCACTGGCCTCGCCGTTGGTCATCGACTATTTAATTATCATAGGGTAAAATCCAAAAAAAGTAGAATGAATGAACTGAGGATAAGACATCACACAAAACAGTCTCCTCAACACTTCATTTACATCTTTTGATATCTCGATTCATTTAATATTGAGAAAATAACACAAAGAGTTTATTAATTTTGGTTTAATGTGTAATATCATTTTTAAACTTTGAATTTATTCAATGTGGCCCCATACTTTTAATTTATTCAGGAATATTAAGCTAAAGTCCGTCTCTAAATTTGTAATTCAATTCGTCTATCTTACGTCGCTACTTCTTAATTATCTTTTACTGTGGCTAACTTTTATGTAAGGCGTCCTTCGAAGACTTTGTTGACCGACTATCTAAACCGAGGAAAGACTCGTGATTTCAATCGTCATCATCTGTCGTGTGGTTCACACCCTCCCAACACGCACTAGGTTCGGCCCAACCAACACGGAGAACTCATTGGAGTCTTCTAAATTTTGGCATTTGTTTTGCAAAATCCAAGTCAACTCAATAATGATGGCTAATGCCGTAGACGTCGCACCCCATCTTATGTTTCACTTTCCACTTAAGAAAGAAGGTGCGGGTCCAGTTAAGGCAAAAGAGTCGTCAATCTTCAAGTCATCGAGGAAAAGGTAATCTTCTCTTTATTTACCTCTCATCTTTGTTCTTGACTTAGTGGCAACTTAAGTAGCATCGACACGCAACACAACATGACATACCGATACGTTATTTTTCAAAAAATAGAGAATTCTGATATATCATGACACATTATATGTTAAAAATATACAAGATAAATTATCATTGGTATGATTTTATTTAATAAGAGTCTACAATGAATTTATACTAAAATATTAATTTACCATTTGTTAACATCATTCATTGTTTCAATTTGGCAAATTCAACTCCATTCCAATAATTCATAAAACTTGAAGGAAAAAAACAAGCAATCCACATTTAGGACTTCCGTGTTAGAGTGTGTCGAATTAAAAGAGAAAAAACAAACTTGGGGGATGAATTGTGTGTCATGGAAAGTGAGAATTAGAAGAGAACATAATACTAAATTTTTCTTCTTTCTCCATTTATCATTTTTATTTTTATTTTTACATATTTACATTTTGACCCCTCATTTATTGATTTTTTTTTTTTTTAAAATTGACCCATTGGGAGTTGGATTCACATGTCCAAATTCTAAATTCAGATGTCAGAATGTTGGACTCATGTGTCAAAGAGTATCTGGAGAGTTGACAAAGTGTTGGACACGTGTTGAAGTCTTCGACATGATATGAAGGCTCCCAAAAAATGTCAGTGCATTGCAGGTGGCAACCAATGAGATCGATAGATGAAAGTGCCCCACGATGAAGAGAAACCGACTTCTTAGTCCTAGAGTATAGTAACTCACTTAGCCTGGAAACTCCAAGTGCAATTGCCCAAAAATGCTAAAAGTTTGTGATATCATTTCTCTCAAGTTAATGTTTCTTAGTCCCCGGACATGCTTTCAAAAACAAGTGATCAACAAAATAAACAAAACAAGAAAATCAATTAGACTCCCAATTTATGTGGTATGGTCAATAGAACTGACTCCATAAGAGATACTCCATAAGAGAATAACATATGATTCAATTATAAATCAAGCGATATAACGGAAATTATAACCATACTTGACAAATCAATCTAAATTAGATAGATTTAACTTATTATTAACTTCTCTAATATGTGACGAGAAAAATTATCTTATCTTTCACTAAATTTATTTACTTTTCTTAAAAGCGCCTAACTAGATATTATATGAGATTACTAACCCTTTTTACTTTCCCATATTAAATTATCAAATCTCATTTCTTGAATTGTTCACAGACGTTCATTTGATTTTTCTTAATTCATCACTTTTTCCAGTGATTACGACATTTGTTTGCCTTACTTACCAACCTTTTGCATTACTAACTCTTTTTTGAATTAGTTGCCGATGTTTATTTTCTTAATATAACCGACCTTCACATATCTAGCAAAAAGAAAAAAGAAAAAAGAATATATATATATATCTTATTGTCTTACAACTTTTATTTTACTTTTCTATAAGCACTTTGGCTACGTTTGGTCGTCCAGATTTCTAATAGGGATAGGATTTGATAGGATAGAATATGAAATCATTGGATTTTTTTATATCCTATCTATTGTTTGGTGAATCGCAAAGTATTAAAGTCAGATATGTTCGCATCATATTATATACATTTTTTTGATATAAACGGCATATCATTATAAATGAATCTAAATGTTCATAAATGGAGATGATGAAAATCTCTCGTAATACTATTCATTAATTTATTTTTAATTTATTTTTCCTCTTTTTATATTTTTTTCTTTATTATTTTTCCCCTTTCATAATTCTTTAATAAAATTTTATCAAATAGTAAATTGTACTAACATACCTAAAATACAAAAATACCTAAAATATATAATAAATATAAATATTTAATTTATAGATTGGATGTTTATTATAAGATATAATTAAAGTTGAATATATAAATTAAAATAGAATTAATTAAAAATAATTTTTTTATTTCTTATTTCTTAAATTAGAATTCAAATATTATTTAAATTGAAATATCATTTCAATTTTCTTAATTTAATAATTTTTTTATTCGAGAAAAATAACTTTCCTATTATGGACATTAAATCCTATCCACCTTTATCCCACCTCCTCCATAGGATAATTTTATCCGTCTATATCCCCATTATATTCGACTTTATCCGTCCTAAGTGAAGACCAAACATAGGATATGATAAATCATATCCTATCCCGAATTTTATCCCGACTGCCAAACGCAGCCTTTAGATTTATTAATTATTATATAAAATTAATAATTTTTAATTTGATGACTTACCTACATTATTCCCGATTAATCAACTTAATGGTAAATTGAAAAAACCAAATAAACATTTGTAACTATTTTAAATGGGAGTTAGTAACCTAAACTAGTTGATAACTTAATTGGATAAAATTTGACAAGCCATTTAAATTAAAATTATAACCTTATATAAGACTAGGTAAATTTGAGGCTAATTAAGAAAGATAAATAAAAATATGTAAAAGAAGAGAAAATTTGGTATTGAAAGAAAAAATAAATTTGGTAGCTAATTCGACTTAAAGTTGGTAACTAGTTCGTAACTTAATCATAGAAAAGTTGTTAGATTACTCTAATTAAGTCTGTTATTCCTTTACAAAAAATGATAAATTTGAACATTGCTTAGAAATTTAAATAACATTTTGTCAAGGGTAAGAAAGGTTTCCAAATTAAACGAATTAAAAAATTATTGATGTGTAGCTCAAATAAAAATTTGTAACATAATATTAGGTGAGAAATAATGGGAGAAAAATTGGTGAGTCACGTTAATCTCTAAAAAGAGATAGTAAATGGAATGAGTGGCAAAGTAAGGCAAATGAAATTGATAACTCAATTGAAAAGTTGATAATTAAAAGAAAAATAGACATTGATATGTAATCTTCTTCCATAATCCCTAATGAGCTCAATCGCCATAGATATTTTTCAAGTCTAAGTCTTGTTTAAACTTCACTATAATCGAGGACCTCATCAGAACATCAACCTCACATGCACTTTTAGCTACTGCATAAGGATTTTCTGACACAACATTCTTTATCACAAATAAAACAAAACTATTGTTGCATTACTATATATCGGGAGATCGAACACTTACCCAGTCAAATTTAGCAGTTATAGTAATTGTTGGCTCTATATGCTCCACCTCACTATAAGTTCTATCAATGTCGATTACTTCGCTAATACCCACTACCTCATGAGTTTTTAGTTGCAACTTTACCTTAAGCCGAACACCGTTCAAACCTATATGAACATCGATATAATCACTCATAGCCATAAGTATTGGAGACTCATTTAATGTAACTTTTCTACTAACAATAGGTGAATTTAATTCCGGATATCACAACTTATAGCTCCGCTCACTTTGTGCATAGCTTAGGAATATACACTTTCTTGCCCTTCTATTGAACGTATCACCACTCACTAGAACATAACATGGACAACTAAATATTCTAAGAATAGAATAATCAGCAATGTTACTTGACCACACTATTTCGGGAATCTGACATCCAATCACAGTCAATGATGATCTATTCATCAAGTAGCTTGTTATATTAAATACATTCATTAGGAATCTCCTAGTCATACCAGCACTAGAGAATTTTTTATGGGTTGTCTTTAGTAATGTTTTGCTTATCAACTCTGCAATATGTTGTGCTTTATAAGCACTAATGCGATGTCTCACTATACCTTTCTTCATGTAGAATTCATTTAACAGCTTTTAACAAAACTTTATGCTACTGTTAGTCCGCACATAATTGATCATTTTATTAGTTTCCTTTTCGATCAAAGCTCTTAATCGTTTGATCCTAACAAACTTGTGCCTATGCACAAACACCCATGTCTTTCTCGAGTAATCATTCACAATTGTTAGCATAAATCTAGCTCTCTTCCTTGAAGGAAACCACAATAACCTATGAACATTCAAGTGACTTAACTTTGTAATTTCCGTGGTTTTTTTTAACTGTCATATTGAATCGCACTTTTTGCCATTGAATTAAATCACAGCTCCTACATACATTCGGTTCGTTAACTACATAATCACTTAACGGATTTTTTTTTCAATTAAGACCTTCACGCTTCTCTTGCCAATGTGCCCTTAATCGCATATGCCACAATTTAAACTCTTGAGTAGATGCATTCGAAGTCTTCATGGCGAAATCTGTCACTGCCTCATCTTGAAGCTCATATAGATCATTATGTTTGACTCATTTCATTATCATTAAAGCTCTTCGAAAAATTTTCAAAATTCTACATTCCGAAATACATTAACACTTAGCTAAATCTAGGGTACTTAAGTAAATTAAGTTCTTTTGTCTCACTTCAGTCAATGTCATCACAATACCATTATGTATTCTAATTTTAACATTGTCAACGCCTACAACATCGTACTCATCCTTGTTCACCAACTACACTTTACTAGTATCCATGCATTAATAAGTTGTAAACTAGTTTCTATTTGGTGTAGCATGAAACAAACAACCAAAGTTCATAATTCATCCATCAAACAGTGAATAATTAGTGATAAACAAGACAAAATTAATATTATCCAAATTATCATCAGCTATAGCTATAATATCATCTGCAGACGCAACTATAATTTCCTTATCTTTCTCCTTTTTCAACTTAAGGTAATTCCTTCTAAAGTATCCCCTCTTGCCACAACTCTAACAGACAGCACCACCAATTGATTACATCTATTTATTTTTATATTAGTTCTGCTAACATGTGCACTAGTTCTTCCTCTATTTCACCTACTAAAGTAGCAAATACAAGTTCACTAGATTCTCGTCTATGGATGTTCTCACTCAAAATTAAATCACAAACCTCATCAAACGTCCAACTTGTTGTCCTAGAGGAATTGCTAATAGCGGAAACATCAGTATTCCGATTATCGAGTAATGAGGATAATAGAATCAAAGCACATGCATCATCTTCAAAGTCAATCTCAACGGAACTTAATCGACTAACATTCACATTGAATTTATAAATATGATTTGTCACGGACGCACCTTCATTGATCTTTAAGATAAACAAACACCGCATCAAATAGATCTTATTGATTGTAGATGGCTTTTCATACACATCTGATAAGGCTTTCTTCAAAAATGCAGTGGTGTTCTCTTTCATGATGCTAAATGCAACATTACAAGCCAACATTAGTCAAATAACACCAAAAGTTTGTCTATTTAGCAATACCTAGTTAGCTTGCTTCATCATCTCTAGTTTCTTCCCAAACAGGGACAAGTGTAGTTTTATTTGATATAGATCATCCTCAATTTGCATCTTCTAGAAACCAAAATAATTCCCATCAAATCCATGAATTCTCACATTTCCTTCTATTGTCGCCATCAATTTGCTTAAACTCGGCCAAATCTAGCTGTGATACCAATTGTTGTGGAAACTAAGCAATCAAATAATAAAATAGACATAATAAAAAAAAATGAATCGGATACTAGATTTACGTGATTCGGTCATAACTACCTATGTTCACAGGGAAAGTAATAATGAATTATACTATAGATCAAACAATACAACAGAAATTATAACAATATTCGAGTCACTCAAATACTTTCACTATTTTTTAAGCACCAATTACACTCAATAACTCACATAGTGTTTATTCCTATAATTCCTCACTAAATACTCTCTCAATTTCACTAAGAAATTAGACACAGATTTTCACTACAAGAATTTAATTGCCTTCAACACTGTAGATCCAAAATAGGATATATCTTTTTAGGAAATCTTCTCAAAGTAGGAAACCAATCCAATTAGGAAACTAATCAAAATAGGAAATATCTTTTGAAATTTTTTCTCAAATTAGGAAACCTAATCAAAATAGGAAACTTTCATTTCCAGGCTCAAGAAAAAGAAGAAAGCTATGGAAAATATTAAGAACACATGAAAATGGTCTTGAGATTTATTTTCCTTTTTTTGTTCCTGTGTTGCGAGTTAGATTAAAAGGGTGATAAGCATATTGTTTGGATGGAAGTTGGAGGATTCATGAGCTTTTCAATCTGATGTGCCACAAGGACATCATGTGGAGAAGATGGTGTTGTTTCTCAATTCACCTTGCATCTAAATCTTTGGAGATCCTTAGCTAATCTTGACGTCAACAACACGCAATGTTCGATGACAAAGAGGTCACTGTCATTGAAGTGGCTAGATCAAAATGAGATGATCATGAAGAGATTTTGAAACTCTAAGAGAAGCTAGCAAAAGAGTTTGACATGAAGAATCTAGAAAGGTTGAAGTATTTCTTGGGCATTGAAGTTACTAGCCGAAGTTGGAATGTTGGAGTGTAAGCTTGCTAAAATCCCTATAGTTTAGAACTATAGAGTTGGGGAGTATTCAAATCAAGTGCTAACCAATAAGGATAGATATCAAAGGTTAGTAAGGAGACTGATCTATTTGTCACATACTCACCCTGATATCGCATTTGCTGTAGGCATCGTGAGTCAATTTATGCATGCCTAAGTGAAGATCATATGAATGTGGTGAGTCGAATTTTGTGCTACTTGAAGTTGACTCCAAGAAAAAGGTTTGTTCTTTGCGAAGAATGGTTATCTTGAGGTAGAGGGATTTACGGATGCGGATTGGGCAGGTAGCATCTCGGATAGGAGGTCTACGTCAGGGTGTTTTACATTTATGGGAGGAAATTTGGTTGCATGGAGGAGCAAGAAGTAAAAGGGTAGGAGCATTGTCTAGTGCTAAGGCAGAGTTTTGAGGGGTGGCTAAAGGGTTGTGTGAGCTACTATGGCTTAAGAGGTTGATGACAGAACTTGATTTCCCACCAAAGTCTGACATGAGCTTATTCTGTGATAATAAAGCAGCAATTGATATTTCCCGCAATCTAGTTCAACATCATGGGACCAAGCACATTGAGGTAAGCAAAATTTAGAGGCTAAGGTGGTTCGGTTTCCTATTGTTAAGTCTGAAGATCAATTGGTGGACATATTTACTAAGGCTGTGTCAAACAGGGCCTTTCATAGCTCACTTGTCAAATTGGGTATCGAAGATATTTTTTCACCCACTTGAGGGAAGTGGTGGCATTAGTTGTCAATTAGAGAAAATATAAAAATCTAAATCAATTTTTGGTACGAGCTATCAATTTGAGATAATATAGGAATTCAAGTCAATTTACTTTATATTTTGTTTCCTGATTAGGAGGACTATTAAGATTGACTCTCTTCTTTGTGTGTGTGTATATATATACTCAAAAGCATTGTAAAAAAATGATGTACAAAATACAAAGAATATAAAAACTTTCTTCAGAAAGCTATATGCGTTTTTTCGGGACATCATGTGCAGAAACTGAAGTTGTTTCTCAAATTCACCTTTTGCGTTTGAATCTTAGGAGATCCTTAGCTAATCTTGACGTCAACAACACGCAATGTTCAATGACAAAGAGGTGGCTGTCGAGGTCCCTCCTCAAATCGACAGGGCTCTAGAGATGGGTCGAAGCCGTCGCGGGTGTAAAATCCAAAGGGGGTGCCCCCGAAACACGGGGTGTAAAATCCGAGACCGAAGAGAGATTCCTATAAAGCTCCGTCCCTTTGCGCATAGTGAAGCGCACAAGGCTCTCGCTACCTCTCGACCTCGAATTATAATCGCACACTTGTGTGCGCAACGCTCGCTCGCCTATTTGAAGTCTCTTTCTACTAGTGATCGTCACATCCTTTGTCTCCCTCCCTCTGAACGCTCTAGAATCCCTCCATCTCTCTCTCTCTCTCTCTCTCTCTCTCTCTCTCTCTCTCTCTCTCGATCGAAAGGGTCAGCCATGGTGAAGAGACAGAGCATCCAGCTGTCCGCGACTCCGGCGGTGGTGCTGGCGCATCTACTACTCGTGGCGGTGGCGACCCTGATCCTCGTTTGGCTCCTCAAGTTCCGGGACGGCGTGGCCCTGTCGTCCGCCAACAAAATGAAGATTTTCAACGTGAGTCCGCGGTTCCCACTCCTTTTGCTGAAGGCTTCGGTCATAGCATAAGCGTCGGCTGAGTTTAGGAGCAGTAAAACCAACGCTCTTGATAGAATAAAAAATTAGTTATTTTGAAATGAACTCGAACTGAAGATGGAATTCTTTCCGGGCAAAAGAGGAAAAATTCGAGAATTCTCTGTTCAAATAGAAGTTGATGTTGTTCAATTCATTCCGTTCAGATGACTCATTCGTATGCTCTGTTCTTTGTGCAGCTGCATCCGCTCCTGATGGTGTTTGGGTTAATTCTCGCCGGTGGAGAAGGTGAGGACCACCGCCTACACTCGATATCTCAGGGTTTCTTTTGGCAATCGCAAACGTTTTTTCGTGCGAAAATCTGTATGTTTATCTCTTCGGGATATTAATCGTGTGGATACGAGGTTGGCCAAGTCGCTTCTCATATTTCCTTACAATCGTTCATTAAATTACTCTCACCGGTGCCTTATGTTGGCCCGCGTCGCGACAAAGCGTGTACGTTAGTCTTTTCGAAATACCTGGGATTCTTAATGGAATAGAGTACGAACTTCGATGGTCGATGCAGCTATCATGGTGTACAAGACGATTCCGGCGAAGAGGGAAGCTCAGAAAACGATCCACCTGATCCTGCACTTGATCGCTCTTGTGCTCGGGAGCGTGGGGGTTTATGCAGTCTTCAAGTTCCATAACGAGATGCATATCCCCAACCTGTACACCTTGCACTCCTGGCTCGGCATCACCACCATCTCCTTGTTTGGCCTGCAGGTAATCCTCGATTGATCTCGGCCTCGTCGTCGACCGGGAGAAACGCTAACCGGAAACACTGACCGTCGGGACTCTGTTTTTCTTTCCTTTTTCAGTGGGTGCTCGGCTTCTTCTCCTTCGTGTTCCCGAAAGCAAGAAGCTACGCCAGAGCCTCCTTCATCCCATGGCACGTCTTCCTCGGATCTGTCGTCTTCCTCCTCGCGGTCTGCACAGCCGAGTCCGGCCTGGTCGAGAAGTTCACCTTCCTGAAGCTCCAGTCGGGTCAGCAGGAGGCGCTCATCGTGAACTTCATCGGCCTGCTGATCGTCCTATTCGCCCTGAGCGTCGGCCTCACCGTCGTTCTTCCTAGCAGATTCCAGTGACCGGTCTCACCGGGGTCGTGCTTCGATGATGTCCATTCGTGTTGTAATACTAATGAACGCTCTAGGGCGATGGTTTTTGCTTTTGGATTTTTCAAGATTGTTAGATTAGTGTAAAAGAAGGGAGTAATGTGTACTGTCCATACCACGCTGGCCATTATAATTAGGTGTGTTTTTAATGTAGTGGTGTTCCTTTTGATTTTCAAGCGATGTCAGTGTCGGCCGGAGCAGAAAAAAAATGATCTTTCGAAACGTCTCTCTCTCTCGAGAAAACTCTCTCTCGCATGCTGCCTGGAAACGGAAATAACTGTTCAGGGAAAACATCGGATGGCGCTTTCAGTCGCTTCCAATGAGACGGCCATCGACTCATAGCTTCTTTTCCAAAGTAATCGTGTCGACGACGGACGCCTGGAATGCTTTTTAAGTAATTTTTATTAAAAAAATGCCGAGGTGCATCGTGAAATCATTCGGTGCGTCGGAAACATTTTCTTATTCAGTTACTTTTGGGAAACATTTTCCTATTCAGTTACTTTTCGGGATGAGTGCACCCAAAATCCTAATACTTAAATATAATCGAGTCTTAAAATTTTTCAAAGAGTCCAATTAAGTCTTAAAATTTATAATTTGTTCAATCAAATCATTCTGATAATTTCGTCCAACTTGGCTAGTGAAAAATGCTGAATGGCTTTTTATATCCCACGTGGCGTTAATATGGCCAAAATCACATCGGTCCAAATCTGATTTTTTTAATACAAATTCTATTTAAGTTATATTAAAAAATAAGTAAACTTTAATTATATATATAAAGGAAGACGTGGGTAGGGGTGTGTAAATGAACCACTCAAGCTGGGAACCGTTCAGATTGAACCGGACCGGATTGGCTGGTCCGGTCCGGTCCTTGGGAGTGTCAATTTGATTCCTGGTTCCTAAAATTGGAATCGTGTCCAGGCGGTCTGGTTCACGATTCCAAGAGGGATTGGACCAAACCAACTAAAATGCTTTTTTTTTTTATTATTATTATGTCTTCAAAAGAATTAGAAAAATATGAACTAAATACTATATCGTTCAATGGTATCATGAGTTATGGCACAATAACCCTTCACTCATCGTTTCTTCTATCAATATCTTAAAATTTGTTACTCTCTCTTGTTGTGCATAACCACCCTTTAGTGGAATAAAAGGTTGTTGATTCCATTAGACTGGATCGAAACCAATGGTCTAGTCCGGTTCTCAGTCCTAGAACCAAACGGTCTAGTGCTTGGTTCCCAAAATTGGGTGGAATAAAAGGTTGTCGATGCCATTAGACTGGATCGAAACCAATGGTCCAGTCCGGTTCTCAGTCCTAGAACCAAACGGTCTAGTGCTTGGTTCCCAAAATTGGGTGGAATCAGATTGCATTGGAAACCGATCACCCCTAGATGCATGCAAGGTGAGGGTTGCGAGCCCTTGTTCCTCCCCCCCACCCCCACCCCAACCCGACCATCACCAACGCTTATTGACAATGGTAAGGCGGTAGAACCCTTGCCAAAGTTTTCCTTTATTTTTCTTTATTTTTCTTTTTTGTGTTTTTAAATTTTTTATTTTTTGATATAATTTTAAAAATTGCATGAAAAAAAAAATCAAACTTGGATCAAAACGGCGTCATTTTAACCTTATGTTTCATGTTCTAGCCAAGTCATCACCACGTAGGACAGATGAAATAATAAAAAGGACACGTTAACATTTTTCCTTAGTGGACTTTTGTTTTTGGTTATACAAGAGAAAAACTTGATTGCACAAATTTGACAAATTTTGAAATTTAATTGCACTTTTTGAAAATTTTATGATTTAATTGTACTTTTTTGATAAGTTATAGGACTTCCGGTGCAGTTCTCCCTTGCTTTTCTTCATAACCGAGGGGCGCAACCACAATTAATTGGCCATATGAACGGGAATTGGCATGGTAGCGTATCGCGGTAGCCCTTCACTTAAATCCCAGGTGATTATTCTTTGACCAGTTTCCCCGGAGATGGAGAGATTTTTTCAAGAACATAGTTTTGATCGACCAACTTGTGATACAATCATAAATCAAACTCAAGAAGAATGATATCTCATAATTAGTGAGAGAACGAGTGCTTAAAATCGTCAAATCAACGGTGGAGTCTGCTTGTGAAATTTATTTTCGTACTCACTATTCACGTTGTAAGTAATGATTACATAAAGGAACGTAAGAAAGAATTTTGGAATTGTTATGGACGGGTCTCCTCTCCGATTTGAATAGTAGATAATATAATGAGCTTTCGATGGTTCAATTTTCGGTTTCAAGTCATGAACTCAAATCGAACCCAAATATAGTCCTGAAGTCGATATTGTTTTTTCTTTTTTAAGAATTGCGTAGCTATCTTAAATCGTCTCGAACCAACTTTAGGGTTCCACACGTTGAACGCAGCTCTTTGGTAATGTGAACCCAGGGTTTGAAAAGTCTGTCGTCCTCTGAAGACCCTGTCCCCGTCCTGGCCCCATCGAGAGCCAGGTAGAGCTGGAAACTTCCTCGTATCTGCTTCCCTCCTCCCTAATGCTTTTTGGCTCTTTTGGCTGACTGACAGGGACGAATGGGCAAATGTTTTCTTCCGTTCTTACACCTCTAACAAAAGCAGACTGCAAATGCATAAACTTGGTAAAGTAATTAAAAGATAATAAAAAAAAATGATAACCTAACTCGACCCAATCCAAACCGTTCTTTCAATTCAGGTTCGATGTGTTGTAATTACAGTGCATTAATGGATCGGCAAAAGCTTGTAAAACAAGACATATCTCTTTAATTCACATTTTCAAAGTCAAACCAAAAGTGTCCAAAGTTCATGAATCTCTTCCGTTCATGCATCTCTTGAATTCATGTTATCCATTGGAACTCTATAAATGGCATTAAATTATTCTTCATTCCGAAAGGAAGGTAGAGTATATGGAGTATATGAGAAAATAGAGTATAGAGTAGATGAATAAATATCTCTTCTCTTCAATTTTTATTTAAGTGTATTGATTTCGAGAGGTGTTCGACAGAGTCCTATTTGTGTAGTGCCAACTCAAACGGATTCAAGGTATTATATCTTAGGATGCATAGTTCATGAAACTATTTAGCATTATTTATAGGAACTAATCACTTTAATATTCAGTTAGCAGTACCTCACATCCTATTTAATTTTGTTACACTTTTATAGTAATTTTGCTAGTTTATATTTGGTTTGCATTGGTGCACACTTCACTTGTTGAGAAGATTCATTCCATACAGTTGCTCATTGACCTAAGTTGTTATCGCTTTCTCGGAGTTATTATTTGTTCTTATTATGACAAAACAGTGTTACGTACTTTTTCTTCAATACGTTATTTCCAATGGCAAGCACGCCTTTCATATTTGGATAGGGTCCGGTATCAAAAGCAGAGACTCGAACCGATTTAGCCCGTGAACACTTCCGTGATTACGCATTAAATGACATTGGTTGGAGGGTGATGTAAGCTCGTGCTCGGAGTCAGAGCATTTATTTATGGGTTTCTTTCGAGCCTGGTGCTGGGTATATCCATCCATCCCAGCTGATCTAATTCCTAACGAAGCCGGACGGTGCTGGCGTTTAGCGTTGGCATCCTCACCGGTGTGAAAGTTTTGGAGTTGCGAAAGATACAAAATTCCTAGGACCCGACAGCTACTGTGTCCCCAATGCCCTGGTTGGCGCCGAAATTATTGTTAAAATATATTAGATGGTTTACAAGATATAGTAGAGTAATATATGACATGTCGCTATTTAAGTGGTTGTCCAAAAAAGGGCACCACATTTTTTTTTGGGTTTCTTCTTGTGTTGGCAATTAGAGATTGGTGGGGAGAGTCTCTTGGGAATGATCGAAGGATTTATCTGTCCATTCAAGGTCGTTTGTTTTTTGGAAAATGACTAATTTAAAAATATATTTTTAAAAATAATTGTTTATATCGTTTAAAATAATAATAAATGAACTTTTACTTCATAAGACATTTAAAAAAGTCTCATTGTTCTCTTGCATAAGGTCAAGTTGAAGTGGATCATATCTAGTGCAGGCTCGGAAGCCTCAACTACTAATTTTGGTTGATTCTTGCGATCATCTTCTATATGACATGGAGGGTAAGTAATAGCCTCCCTGAGAAGAAGCTCTCAAGACTTCTAATTGTTTACAAATGACTTTGGTGACTTATACTAGTTTCAAAATGGTAGGAGAGGGAGAAAACCGAACTACTTCAACTAACGTTCTTTTTTCTCCCCTTCTTTCCATTATTTTGGCAGGAATATGAGAACAGCCTTTAGGAATCACCTTCAAGTTGAGGGAATCTATGTCGTTGATCGTCTTTCTGACAGAACAAACGTTAAAAAGGCAATACAACCAGCGAAATTGTTATCGGTGGAAGGGCTGAAAAGGCCTTTAAGGTACATATGAGCATACTTAAATTGAGAATTATAAATGTAGAGCGCTCTTTCACCAACTAATTTTTTCAATCTCTTCTACTTATATTAGATTATTTGTCCTACCTTTTTCTGTAGTTCTTATTTGTTTTGGTATGTTACTTCTCGAACATGGTTGCTCAATGTCTTATATTTATTCTCATGGCTTTTTTTAATCTAATTTATTGATTACTTTAGACAACTTTTCAAATTTGTGAACCTAAAAAGGGTTTCTTTCTACTCAGGATAAACCATTTGTAGACCTCCCTGTTAAGGCAGTAACATCATTTGCAAAGCCAAATATACAATGAATGAATCTTTAACGAGTGAATCTAGTGGTACAAATAGAAGGGGGCAGAGATCTGTTGCATGGGAACACTTTAAAATGATAGAAAATAGTCAAGATAAAGCCGAATGTCTATATTGTGGGGCTATTATTGGTTGTTCTAGTACTCAAAGGACTAGTGGGATGCATAATCATTTAGATAGATGCAAGAATTATCCATATGCCAACGTGGAGAAAAGGCAAAAAAGTGCCTTGAATGAATTTGTTGGGGGTTGGTAGTTCTATTTCAGCTAGTCCTTGGAAATTTGATCAGGATGTTAGTCGAAAAGATCTAGCGGCAATGTTTATTATTGGTGAACTACCCTTTAAGTTTGTGGAATTTGAGGAATTTTGGAAATTCGTGAGTAGAATTCAGCCAAAGTTTTTAATCCCTTCAAGAAACACATTAAGGGAGGACTATTATAAGTTATACCCGGAGGAAAGAAGCAAATTGAAAAAATATTTTTTCGATACTTCTCCAAGGGTTTGTCTTACGACTGATACGTGGACTTCATGTCAAAATCTAAGTTACATGTGTCTTATTGCTCACTTTGTAGACGCTGATTGGAAGTTGCAAAAGAAAATTTTGATTTTTTGTCAAATCCCAAGAAATTCGGCTGAGATTATAGGGAAATGGGTTGAGAAATACTTAACTAGTCGGGGGATCAAAGGCATTTTTTCTATCATTGTTGATAATGCTAGCTCCAATGACTCGGGAGTTCAATACTTGAAGAAAAGACTTAACTCTTGGAATACTCTGATATTATCAGGTAAGTTACTCCATGTGAGATATTGTGATCATATTTTTAGTTTGATTGTGAGAGAAGGTTTGAAAGATATAGATGATTCCATTGTTAGAATACGCTCAGTTGTACGTTATGTGAGATCTTCTCCTTCGAGATTGCAATGATTTAAGGAGTGTATTTTGTTGGAAAATATTGATTCCAATAATCTTGTATGTTTGGATATGGAGACTCGGTGGAATTCAACATACATGTTGGTGGCTTTGAAGTTTCAAAATGTTTTTATCTCATTAGATATTCAGGATAGAAGATTTGCTGAAGAGCTTTCCAAGGTAAGAGGGTTGCCTACTGATAATAATTGGGATTATGCCCATCGATTTCTTCATTTCTTGAAGTTGTTCTATGATGTGACTTTAAAAGTATCGAGCTCTTCTTACGTTACTTGCAATGATATGGCAAAAGATGTCTATGGGATTTATATGATGATTGATAGATATTGTAGGAATGAGGATAGGAGTTTGCAAAAAATAGCCAAGAGAATGAAGATCAAATTTAATAAGTATTTTGGCAATGTGAACAACTTAAATTTAACATGGCTCATTGCATGTATCCTTGACCCTCGACATAAGATGGAGTATGTGAAATGGATGACTAATCAAGTGTATTAAGGCAACTGGGCAAAAATTTTGTGAGATAGAGTGACAAAAATTTTGTAACTGAACTGAACCGTTGACACCGTTAGATAACAGGCAAACCCAATTGTTCTTTTTCCAAACAGAAAATTTTAAGAACCTCAATGGTTATTAAGTTATTAATTATAGATAAGGTAACTAAAATAACAAACAATATATGTAATTAGCATCATGTGAGTACTAAATAACTTGCAAACGTAAAAGTACACATCCAGAGAGTCACACACATTATCACATAATTACATTTGGGTAGAATACATGACATATAATTGTATACTCTCCGCATGACAATGGTTATGAGAATATATTCCAACTTTCGTGAATTCATCACCTTTAAGTGTATAAACCATTAGGATCAGTTACTCCTCCATTATATGTTGTTCATGTATCTCTCCATGAACTAATATATCACATTCTTTGAGAGTATGACCACGCATTAGGATAGAAGATATCCCATCATTATACAAGACCGATATTTCTCAAACCCAATTAGGTATGTCACTTTAGCAATCACACCAGGAATATAAACTTTATGTCTTACATTTATCTTATACATGTGATTTTAAATCTGATGATAGGGGTAATTTGTCATTAAAATCATATGTTATGCCAATTAAATTACTCCATAAATTATTACATGTTGAACTTATACGTGTAATCAATGAATCAATGCTCTACACTTTTTTATGTAATGATATACATGTGAGCTTGCACTTGTATTTCTAAAATTATAGAAAAATACAGAAAAATAAGTAAAAATACCCTAAAAATACGCATATTTAATGTTCTATATGTATTTTCACATCCATAAAATTATCAAACATAAAAAAATAAATATACCACGGTATAGACCATCTTCATACGAGCATATGGACTCCAAGAACACCACAATCAGAGGTTCGACGCACCCATACATGCGTCCAGAGTGTGTGGCGCGTGAAGCGCACGTGCAGGCTGGCTCGAACCAATCTAAACTAGTGGTCTGACTAGTCAACGTCCAATCTAATTGGTTAGACTGGTCAACATCCTATCCGACCGATTGAATGGAGAGCTAGGTCAGGCAAGTCAATGGGTCGATCAACGGTCAATTGAGTTAAGTCATCGGGTCAGGTCAGGGGTCAACAAGTCAAGTCGAACCCATGCCTCCAGTCACTGACGTCATGATGACATTAGCGTCGTGTGTGCAAAGCACAGGTAACACCCGCACGTAAGGGCACATGCTCGATGCACGTCGCCACCCACCCACATGTGGTCATGCAAGCGACGCGCCGACCACAGTTTTGCTTGACGAGCTCGTTCCATTTATGTGATTAAAATTTATTTTTGCTGCACAAAAATTCACGAAAAATGGCAAAATCTATATGTCCAAGTTTTAGGCTATGGTTGCTTTGATATCACATGTTAGACGCAAAAGCGCAACCTAAGCTCTCCATGACTAAAACCAAAAACACATATGTAATCAAGTAAAGAGATTTATGCACCTAATTTGGACTATTGTTCTTGATACGTAATGGTGACGATCTAAACTCAAAAACTTCTCATCTATCACCTTTTGTATCACTGGCTCAATAAGATAACCTTTCACCCCTAACACTTAGTAAAAGCTCCTTTGTGAGGATGATTGTCTGTATTAGGATTAGAGTATAAACTTGAGTACTATTCATAGAGTTTTTTGTCATGCCTTTTCATTACAAGCCGGATTCAACTTAGCCTACACTAGCTAACTCCATATTAGACTAATTAAAAAAAATTATATCTCATCTTAGACCAATTCCGTAAAATGGTAAATTACAATATCAATTAATGTAACTCACATAAGAAAAACTCTTATAGTATTAGGAAATATTGGAGGCTTAAGCAACTGTCATTGTCACACTCCGACGGTCACATTGATTAGAGAGACTCTCTATCTTCGGTAGCTCACTATGATAAATGGATCTTGGTATGTAGTTTCTAAATCGACGCAATAAATCGTATGGAAAAAATCGAAGTCATGAAGTGTATTACGTCTTTAAAACCCTCAATTTCTAACACTATATAATGAAAACCGCATTTTAGCAGCAAACTCAATTCCTCTTGCAATTACTTCAATGAAAAGGATTGTGGCTTCCTGGGTTGTTGTGTATCTGCAATTGCCACTCCTTCTCTTTCCCACTTTGATCCTCTCTTGCTTCTTCAAAGGTCTGCGGCTGATTCATTGGAGATAGATTGATGGAGGCCTCCAGAAGGGCCTCCCAATCCCAGCCGATGGCCTTCTCACCATCTTCAAGCTTGATCAATGGCTCTCTTTCATCTTCCTCGGATTTCACCACCAAGGCATTGTCCTCGAATTTCTCCCACTGCATGCTGACGAGGTTGACGTCCGCCCTCGGCATGAACTCGCCATCGTCTTCGGTCAATGACGACCTCGACCGTGCTATGGATGAAGAGGGTGATGCGGTCGACGAGGACGACGAGGGCGACTGATCCGTCAATTGCCACATCCGGTCGAGGAAACTTTCAAGCGCTTGGATCTGAATATGCGGGATTCGGTCGATGAACGGATATTCGTACGGCCCGCACAGGTCCCGCGCCTTGCACCAATCGTAGAATTCGCTAAGCTGTTGGGCTTGGAGAGCCGCTTTCTTGTAGATGCCAAAAGCGGAGATGCAGTTCCTGTGTGGCATGTGAAAGAGGTTCTCCAGCAGCACCACAATGTCTCTCCTAAATGTGGTGTAGCAGATGAAGCTGTCGCGAATTATGTGTTTCATCGTCGATTTTATGATGAAGCTCCTCGCTGCGGATCCAATCGGCCTGCAGTCCATGACACGGTCGATGAGGCTCTGTAGCTGCGGCAGAATCTCGAGCAACTTCCCCACTTCCCTCATCCTATCGGACAGATTTTCGGGCAATTCGCTGTCTTCGCTGAGTATAGTTTCAATGGAGAAGATATTGAGAGCTTCGTCAAGAAGCCCGGCATAGGCCCTGATGAAACTGTTGTAGTCCTCGGAGGCCGAGGAGGAGGCGTCCCGAAAGTGGCACGGGTTCAGCGAGAGCAATCGGGCTGAGCGGGTCCACAGCAGTTCGGACCGTAAGGGGCTATCTTCGGGGAGTGACCGGAGGAGACGGTGGAGGAGGAGCAAGCACTTGAGGGCGACGCGCCAGCAGTGCGTGCTGCGGAACCGGCGGGTGAAGCTGAGGGAGAACGAGCGGAACGAGCAAGGGGAGATGGAGAAGATCTTGAGCAGCTCGTGCACGTATCGTTCGGGGAGCGGGAGGTCGTCAGGGGCGGTCGCCTTGATGAGCAGGAGGTCGACATCGCAGAACCCGCTGGCCGTGGCGATCTTGGCGTAGCTGACGCGGCCATGCTCCTTTAGGGATGTGAAGAAACGTTGGAATCGCCTGTGCATTTTGTGCTAGTCGTGTGTGCGTACTAGAGAGGGAGAGATTGTTAACTTGGGTGGATGAAATAAGGCTTAGGGGAGACCTAAGAAACAACGAAATGAGTTGGCGATGGACAATAACCTTGGTGGATTACGATGGATGATTGTTCGTTTGCAAGATTCTAATTTCTTTGTTCGGATCAATGAAAAGCAAGGACAAAAAGGAAAGGGCCAAAACCTTAGATGCCATGTAAGAGGAGAGTTTCACATCACGATATTCCAGCCCAATTCACTCGATATGATGTCTGTTTTAACCCATCTTATACGAGCCTCGAGGTGTTTGTCCTTCAGAGTATCGGTTCTCAGGAATTCACACATTCTGACTGTGATCTTAGCCCAAAGAAGTCTCGATGCTAAAGCGCAACATCATGCTGAGCATCTAATCTGGGTTTCACATGGTTAATTTGGCAATACTCTCTCTTTGTTCTGTGTGTGATTCTGTTTGTCTCTGCATTATCATTCTAGAAGTCTTTGTCAGCAGTCGCACTTGATCGAACCCTCTCGCTCTGTACGTTTATTCTTAGACTTCCTATTGTGTATGGAAAAAATAAGGCTTTTACACACAATTTTTAGAGGGAGATGAAGAATTCTCACTTCATTTGGCAATTTAAGCTTGGATTCATTTCGCACAAGGTTTCAAAGTATGACCAACCAGGGCCAAAACCTATTGATTAGTAAGAAAAACGGATACGACCGTCGCTCGTTCGATTTTATTGGTTGAAAACAAAGAGTCAACATGGGCTACACACCTAATAAGGAGCCCCTTTTCTAGGATAAACACCGTAAAAGGAACAAGACAATGACATTGCTTGATATATACGGTGAAAGTCTTGCACGAATTTGACACGTTTTAAACAAAAGTCGGAACAAAACAGGTACATTTTAACCACTTCTAGTGAAGTCCTTGTTAAACACCCGCTAGTTTCATTTGGTGTACCAATGCAATCCTGCTAGAGTGGATTGCGCTCTAACATCACAACGTGACATTTGGGCTGAACTTGCTTGGTTTAACTCGTTTCGTATAAAGCCTTATAGTTTTGTACGATAATATATTGCTAAACATTTTTTAAGGAAATCACCTATCGTGGTACTTACTCGAGAAAGTTTAATATTGGAATTTCAATACTAAACCCATTCATTATACTAAAAGGTTCCCATTATGAATTAGTTTCAATTATAACAAATAAACACTTTTCCTGATTCAATGTATAGTGACTCATTTCCCCCCTTTCATCATTCTAGAAATTTGCCAGTGATTGCTCTCTACCCTCATCGCGCATATATTCGCTCTCTGCTCTTTTAAGGAGTCACAAGCAATAATTTATTTATTTATTTTTTAAAAAAAGGCTGATTTGACGCCTAAGTACACGTGTGAAGGTATTGGGTTATATGCAAAAACCAAAGAATTGCAGTCTTAAGGTCTCGTCATGTGTGAAGAGAGGTTAATATCTCCACAGAGCTCGTTTGGTACCACATTACGAGAACAATTTTTTTAAAAATAGTCAAGTTTACGATTCAACAAATTATAGATCAAAGTACTTTAAAAAAATCAAACAAATGAAAAGGAGAAGGAGCTCTGGTAAAATGCTTAAAACATTTGGATGAAGCTATACAAGATGCATTATCCAAGACAGATAACATAAGATTATAACATGGCAAGTTAATAGAAGAAGTACATGAAAAAAATGAAAATCAGTAAGAAAAAGTGTGTTTTACCTTTTAAAAGAGAACGAATGTTCCATGACAAGTCATTTTATTTTACACTAGTGGGCATACATGGAGTATTGAGAGAAATTTTCTGCATCTCCCACGGTCCCTTCAGTTCCCCTTCAAGCTTGAAGCGATTTGAGAAGACTTGGGAAGGTTAGGAAATTTGGGACTGTAATGCCTCCAAATCCCTTGATCTCAACGCCTCCTACCAAACAAAATAATTTCTTTTAAAAGCTTTTCTTATCCTCTCTTATCTCTCCTAATAACTCCTTCTAAATTTATTGCATCGAATAGTTTTTTTATCGATGATTAATACAACGGGTAAACAACGTAGTGTTAGGAATATAGTAATAAACGGAATATCATGTGAATAATGTCCAAACGCATGCACAAACTAGTTAGAAGTTGATGTCATTTTTCGAAGATAACCAGGGTAGGGCGATACTAAGTATGATATTAAATCTAGACACATGCCCACTAAGGAGAGTGAGATGCCATGGTTATCTTTCAACAGGGTGAAGTCTGAATGGGGTGAGATTATAGGACCACATGTAAGACAATTTCTATAGACTCTTCGCCCCTTTGAATGGGTCCTTATGAATCACATAAGGACCCAAACATGACGTTGATGTCCGATTGGTTATCCATCGTATCTTCGTGGACCATAAATCCATCGAGTGGTGTAATCAATAATTACAAAAGAGGGGATAAATCCACTCTAATTTGTATATATTTAAAGAACTCTCCATTATTATCTTTTTGCAACAAAGTCCCTAAATTTTCTATTTATTTTCTTGTGGGCCACGAGACTATGAACTTGATAGACCAGTCGCATTTTCTGTGGCCTTGTTTTCCAACCTCTTTCATACGCCAGAAGAAATTCCACACCCTCAAGTACGTTTTGGTCCCACGCCTAAAAAGTCCCTTTTGCGCCTTGAACAGGACAAATCCACTAAACCAGTCGTATGTGTTTAATAGCAAGAAAAATATCTAAAAGTCTGGGGACTAATTCAATATTTTTTCTTTCATTGACGTAAATATTTTTTTTAATTTTTTTTCTTTTATTTGTTTCAACTATGGGACAGCGAGATTATACAAGCTCCCACTTGTGACCAACAAGGTTAGCCGACCATTGTTCAGGCCCCAATGATCCCCAGTGGCCATCAATGAAAAAAGAAAAGAAAAGAAAAAATATAAGAATGAAAAATTTATTAAAAAAAAGGGGAAAAAATTTTAATGTCGAGGTCGACTGTACCATATAGAATGAGAAATGTCCACATCAGTGACTTTAAGCCACAGTTGATTGCAATGACTTAATTAAAAAATCATCAAAGTTTTAAAATTGAATTGGCCAAATTAAAAAGTTAATAATTAAGTTAGCCACCATATAATATGTTTATGAATTTTTGGACAACTATCATGTTTAATAGAGAAAGAGATTTTATAAAATTAAATAGTTTCGCTACGATGTCATTCTCCCACATATCATACGCTTTGCTACTTTAATATGAAGGAACCAAAGTGGCTCTCTCCCTTTGTAGGGCCAACCATTCATGTTCGTTCACTTTTTTTTTTTTTTTTTTTATAACAATATTATTCCGAGTGAGTCCAAATATAATAGTCTTAATCTAGAGCAAGTCTTGTTATTGCGCTGGTCAGAGCCCAGCTGCCATCATGCCAAGATGCGCGCCCCACCATTGTGGGGGAAGTAGAGCTTGGTCAGGCCGGGAGGTGGGTTGGGTTAGAACCCGGAGGGCCCGCGGGTTGTCATTGCGGAATTTATCTTTCTTCCGCCGACTCCGACAGAGCCCCAGTGTTTCACCCCACCCAGGAATTTTAAGGGTGGTTCCGCCCCATGGGCTTGGCGGGAGCCTTTTAGGGACCCTGCTTCAGGTCCAACCCACCGCCATCATACCAAGATGCGCGCGGTGTGGGGGAAGTAGAGGCTTGGTCAGGCAGGGGGTGGGTTGGAGTTAGAACCCAGGAGGGCCCCGCGGGTTGTCATTGCGGAATTTATCTTTCTTTCCGCCGACTCCGACAGAGCCTCAACAGCACCCCACCCGGAATTTTCCCGGGTGGTTCCGCCCCATGGGCTTGGCGGGAGCCTTTTAGGGACCTGCTCAGGTCCAGAGTCCAAATATAATAGTCTTAATCTAGAGCAAGTCTTGTTATTGCGCTGGTCAGAGCCGAATTCGTTAATGATAAGTTCCTTATTTATGAATTGTGTCCTCGCATCTTGTCGAGAATCTATAAATTTTTAAACTTCTTTTATTCCATTCGTTCGTCTCTCTCTCTCTCTCTCTCTCTCTCAAAAAAAAAAAAAAAAAACTTTAATCCCAACTCGAGGGCGTCAAACTAACAGCAATGCATCCCCAAAAAAAAAAAAAGAAAAAAGAAAAAGGAACTCATTGAACTACACCAAGTTGTGGAATCTCATTTTGTCGATCCTACAAAATTGCTAGATATTACAGAACACTTTGCAATAATAAGCATTTGTGATGCTCCATCAAATGATATCTGCGTCCGACTTGATGCAACTAGCACAAATCACCTTGAGGGGATGAATAGATGATTCTATAGAATCTTGACAAGATAATACGGAATAAAATGAGTCAAGTATAAAGTCTGAATAAATATCAAATTTTGGAATAGGGTTCAAAATTTGTTATGCAATAGAATAGACTTTCGAGACACCAGCAAGTGTACACTAGCAAGTGTGCAATGGACTATAATAAATGACAATAAGAGATTAGGGTATAAAGAAAATTGTACACAAAATTTATAGTGGTTTGGTTTAGGTCAAATATATGTTCCACTCTCCCATGTTGATAGCATACTGACCATATTCCATTATATGATCAATAAGATATTACAATTTTAAGTACAAACACCTAGTGATATTACACTGTTTTAGTAAGTTACTCTTTCCGTATTTCTCTTACTATCACAAAAGTTTAAACTCTCGAAAAATAAATATATGATGGAAGTGCATTGGAATTTCAAATTCTACCCCTTGTCTCTTGCTTGCTTGTTGGCACCTTAGTCTCCTTACATACGTTTTCACTTCCAAACTAGCTGTTGAACAGAATTTAGAGGATCAT
Organism: Eucalyptus brandiana; assembly: GCA_014182725.1. NCBI lineage: Eukaryota > Viridiplantae > Streptophyta > Magnoliopsida > Myrtales > Myrtaceae > Eucalyptus > Eucalyptus brandiana. The sequence goes on from CM024674.1 coordinate 35,901,261, forward strand.
CTTCCAATTTGATCGATGAATAGAACTGTATAAAGATGATTTGTTGTCGTTGAGTGACAAATGGTGAATCCCCATTTGATTATGGTCACTCAAACAACCAGAGTCTTGATTTCCATAAGAAGAGTTCCTTCGTTTAGAATAAACTTATTTTCAGGATTGATTTGTCAATCAATTTGATTGAATCAATATTCCATATTAGCGTGAGATCTAAACCAGATTATTAGCCATTATAGAATTTATAATGATCTCGTTGTGGACCTATTTCCTTCTGGATGAGCACTAGGTTTAGGACTTGTTTTGTTCACATGTTGAGCTGGTTACATCCTGAGCACGTCAGGATGAGAATAAGAAAACTTTTTCCCCTTTGTTTAAGATTAGATTTAACAACTTGAGAATAAGTTTGAGTGGATTTGACTTCGGTCTGTCTAAATATTATATGAGGCATTTCCAATTCTCGAACGTATACTTAAATCAACATTCTTCAAGACAATTAGCATTCTCAATATAATTTACTGGACAGTTTTGTCAAATTCAAAATGTAAGAGGTTTCTCCAACACGACCGAATTATATTGCTCGACTAAATCCTATTTGGGGCTTCGGCAACCATGAATTTAGTCCCCATTCTTGGTCAAGCACCTTAGTGGCCTCGAATCTAGGTTGCGGAGGCAGTGCAGGATTGAATTTAGGGAGATGGAGATGAGCTCAGATCCGACCTTAAGTGCAGGGGAAGAGGGAGGTGACGGTCGAGGTCGAGGCGGGCGACCGCAACGTTATGATGACTATTGCAACTGCGCGCGAGGGCCAAGCTCCACGAGGGCGTGGTTCTGCTCATGCATAGAAAAGTTGTGCGCCCGACCCAAGCCTATTCAACTTGATTATTCACACGGGCCAAAAATGGGTTTTGTAATGACCCGGTTCAATGAGGGCAAAGATTGATCGCCGGGGTCGAAGAAAGCCTAGACAACAAAGAGCAGCTCTCAACAGGCTTCTAGGATGGCGGATGGAGCAAGTATGATTCGAATTGTGCGTGAGAGCGATTTTAGAATATATATGTGAAAACTAGAATTAACTCACTAAGATAGCTTTTTGACAGTAAACTTGTCTTTGGAATTACAAAATTAAGTAAGCCCAAATTAGAGCACTATTAGAATGGTGACCTTTGTAGAATATAAAATTGCGAGGCTTGGTATGAGATGGACCAAAGCGGACAACACCTCAAGTGAATTAATTTAAGGATGTTGCGGGTTCCGTGGAAATCCATTAAGACCCGATCAAATAGAACTCTAATTTTTCAAATTCACTTTTACCCCGCCCTCTAACGATTCAACAATCCACGTACAACCCCAATTCAAATGATACGGTAATCCAAAAAATGGGTTTCATGGTCTACTTTAATACCTCTATATTACATCATTACCATACTTTTGCAATAGTTTCGTCATTTGTTAGCGGGCAATCGTTGGACAAAATGGACTTATTCGACAAGTTGCCACAATGGCCTTTTTTCTATCTGACCCCTTTCCCACGCGCGAAGACATTCGACGCCCTCGATGACGGTTCGGCCCGATGCCCTCGCACGGTCCCCTTTTCGCATCGCGAGCAGGACGAAACCCACTTGCCGTTTTATCAAAGATCGCGTCTTGTTAATCGATAGGGATGTATTCCTGCGTTATTTTATGTCTTCGTCAAGATATTTTAATGCGACGGCATTGTTCGAAGCCGGTCCAAAAAGGCGTTGCCTTGAAATCGAAGAAGCCGTGTCCTCGACTCCTCGACCGTGTGTGTGTGTCCGGGTCCATTGAATATTATTTTAGAATATGTGTACCGAAAGTCTTGAACTTATCATGAAAATATAATCGAGTCTTAAAAGATATGATTAAATTTTAAAATTTATCAAATTAGTATAATCGAATCATTTTATAAACTCCATTCATTTAGATGAATAAAAATACAGACGCGATTTTTTTTTTTAACTTCCTACATGGCCATGATAGATAAAATTCTAATTTATTTAACCCAAACATTAATTGAAAAATAGAAAGTATTGAAAATACACAAAAACAGGGAAGAAAAAAAAAGAAGCCAAAGGCAAGGGTGGCAGGATCTTGCCGCTGCCGTTCCCATCGTGAGAAAGGGCTAGCGAAGGTCGCTCGATCCTCGACTAAAGCCAGTGACCCTCACGGTCCGCAAGCAAGGGTCGCGGCCCTCCACCCAAATCTAAGTGAGGGTAGCCGACCCTCACCCAATTGTGGTGGCCCTTGGCAAGGGTGCGAGATTTTGGCAAGTGTTGCCTATGCTTTGTGAGAGTCACTAGCTTTGGCTGTGGCCATAGCAACGCCCCATTGGCCCTTTCCAGCAATGGGAGCGAGAGTGGTGAGGGCGACATGCCATTGCCCTTGCCCTTTTGTTTGTTCTTTTAATAACACTTTTATTTATTTAATTAAGATTCTGATTAAAAAATTAGAATTTAATTTAAAATGATGTCGTCTTAGTCATACTCCATATTTTAACTACATCATCACCATATATAAGAGGAGGAAAATATTAAAAGAAAAAGTCATGTCAATATTTTTTATTAGTCTAAACAAATAGAATTAACGAAAGAATTTGATTATATCAGTTTGACAAATTTTCAAATTTAATTACACTATTTATGACTTTTGAAATTCAATTTTACTTTCGCCGTAAGTTTTACGAGTTTCAATTCACATCTCTCGTCGTTTCCGAATCCCCGTTCGACTTCGAACGGGGCGGTGGGGAGGTATTTTTCCAACGCTGACTTTGTCAAACCCCGGCGCGGTAACGAACGAACCCCCCCACGAGAGGAGAGGACCCCACGAGAGGGTCCAATCCACAGTCAAAGAAATCGACTGAGACTCTCTGAAGTCTGCTATCCGTCCGCACAGTCGCCGCTGAAAAGTCGTCCCCCTTATCTCTCCCTCTCTCTCTCTCTCTCCTCTCCCCCCCATGAAAGCCGCCATTGTTATACCTTCGCCTCCCTCTCCCCCTCTCCCTCCTCGCAGTCCACGCCCGCCGTCTCTCTCTCTCTCTCTCTCTCAACCATGTCTCTCTCTCTGCTCCTCCTCCCTCTCCTCCTCGCCATCCCTCCGTCGCGGTCGGCCCTTGCTCAGGCCGCCAACATCTCCTCCTTCTCGTCCTCCGACCCCCCGTGGGGGCCCGGCCAGGGCCAGATCCTCCTCTCCCCCAAAGCCACCTTCGCCGCCGGCTTCCAGCCCCTCCTCCCCAACGCCTCGTCGGCCCAGTACACCTTCTCCGTCTGGTACTACGGGATCTCCCCCGTAACCGTCGTCTGGTCAGCCAAGACGACCTCCCCCGTCGACGCCTCCGCCTCCCTTGTCGTCACCCCCGGCGGGCAGCTCTTCCTCAACTCCTCCGGCGCCGTCCGCTGGGAGAAGAACGCGATGGCCGCCGCGGAGCTCTCGCTGGGCGACGACGGCAAACTGGTGTTCGGCGCCTGGGAGAGCTTCAGCTCCCCCGGGGACACTTTCCTGCCGAATCAGACCATGAACGGGACCACGCTGGTCTCCAAGAACGGTCGATTCTCGTTCGATTCGGAGAATTTGGTGTTCGATTTGAAGTATTTGAAGTTCAACGGCACCGAGATTTACTGGACGTCTAATAATAAAGATAAATTCCTGAAACTGGATGATTTGGGGAAGATCAGCCTAGAGAACGGCCAGTCCATCCTCTCCGCCGACTTCGGCGACTCCGTCCTGCGGCGGCTCAAGCTCGGCGACGACGGCAATCTGCAGCTGTTAAGCTACTCCCAGGGCAATTGGACGATGGTGTGGCAGGCGATGCCGGAGCTCTGCAAGATCCACGGCCTCTGCGGCCGCAACTCGATCTGCATGGGCGACGGCGCCGAGGGCACCTACTGCGTTTGCCCGCCGGGGTTCCGCTCGTCCGCCGTCGGGAACTACGAGTGCGAGCGGAAGGTCCCGGTGGCGAGCCGGCAGAAAGCCAAGTTCCTCCGCCTCGATTTCGTCAACTTCACCGGCGGGCTGGACCAGACGAACCTGCAGGTGGCGAACTTCTCCGATTGCCGGGCCAAGTGCCTGGCGAACCCGACTTGCGAGGGCTTCATGTTCAATTACGACGGGACTGGCTTCTGCGTCCTGCAGCTGGAACGGCTCCTGTACGGTTACTGGTCGCCGGGGGCGACGGCGAACGCGATGTTCCTGATGGTGGACCAGTCGGAGACTGACAAGACCAACTTCACGGGGCTTACCTCGGTGCTCGAGACGACGTGCCCGGTCAACGTGACGCTCCCGTTCCCGCCGGACGAGTCGAGCACGACGGCGAGGAACATCGCGATCATCTGCACGCTGTTCGCGGCGGAGCTGATCTCCGGGATGGCCTTCTTCTGGGCCTTCCTGAAGAAGTACATCAAGTATAGGAACATGGCGCAGACCCTGGGGCTCGAGCTGCTCCCCGCCGGCGGGCCGAAGAGATTCACGCTGGCCGAGATCAAGGCGGCGACCAAAGGGTTCTTGGACCCGATAGGGCGGGGCGGGTTCGGCGATGTGTACAAGGGCGAGCTGAGCGACAAGAGGGTCGTCGCCGTCAAGTGCCTCAAGAACGTGGCCGGCGGCGACGCTGAGTTCTGGGCGGAGGTCACCATCATCGCCCGGATGCACCACCTCAACCTGGTGAGGCTGTGGGGGTTCTGCGCCGAGAAGGGGCAGAGGATCCTGGTGTACGAGTACGTCCCGAACGGATCGCTCGACAAGTTCCTGTTCCGGTCGAGCCGTGCCACAGACCAAAGTGAGACGGGCGAGGCCGCCGCCGCGACCGATGAGAAGCCGATGCTCGACTGGGGCGTGCGGTACCGGATTGCCCTCGGGGTGGCCCGGGCCATCGCATACCTGCACGAGGAGTGCCTCGAATGGGTGCTCCACTGCGACATCAAGCCGGAGAACATCCTCCTAGGGGATGACTTCTGTCCCAAGATATCGGACTTCGGCCTGGCCAAGCTCCGGAAGAAGGAGGACATGGTAAGCATGTCCCGGATCCGGGGGACCCGGGGATACATGGCCCCCGAGTGGGTCAAGACGGACCAGATCACCCCGAAGGCCGACGTGTACAGCTTCGGGATGGTGCTGCTCGAGATCGTGAGCGGGGTCCGCAACTTCGAGATGCAAGGGTCGCGGATTGAGAGCGAGGACTGGTACTTCCCCGGGTGGGCGTTCGACAAGGCGTTCAAGGAGATGAAGGTGGAGGACATACTGGACCGCCAGATCAAGCACGCCTACGACGACAAGGTCCATTTCAAGCTCGTGGACCGGATGGTGAAGACGGCGATGTGGTGCCTCCAGGACCGGCCGGAGCTGAGGCCGTCGATGGGGAAGGTGGCCAAGATGTTGGAAGGGACGGTGGAGATCATGGAGCCCCGGAAGCCCACCATTTTCTACTTAGGAGATGAGTAGGGTTTTGTGGAAAACAAGCGTATACAATGAATCAGTACATGGCCTAGTCGGCTCGTGTTTGAGGTGCTCTAGAGCCTATAGTGTCATTTGCATCCATATAAAGGTATACAAAATTTTGAAATAAATGTATTGAATTCTAAAACTTGTCATGAAAGTGTAATTGAGTTATTAAACTTATAAAATATATAATCAAGTCCTATAACTTGTTATAATTGTGTGATTGAATTCCAAAATTTCCAAAAAATGTAATCGAATTTTAAAACTTATGAAACTGGTGTAATTAAGTCATTTTTCTTTTATCAAGTTGGATGGAGTTAGTGAAAATATTTGATTATACTTTTATGATAATTTTAGAAATTGATTGCATTTTCATAATCAGTTTTATAAGTTAATAAAAAGGAAATATTTTTCCATGACAACTCATCGTCACAAAATTAAATGAACGAGTCCCTCAATTTAGAATCGGAGGCGTATGAGGCTATAGTTATACAATGATAAAAAAAAAAAAAAAAAATTGTGTATTTTCAATATTATTTTAACTTGGATTTAATAAATACGATTTTGTCCGCATGCATCTAATAATGGAGATGACAAAGGATTGCCGCGTGCCACGTGCCACGTGCCCACCCCCTCCCCCGAAAAAAAAAAAAAAAAACCCCAACGGTGATGTGCAGGACCAAGAAGGATTATAGCTCTAGACTTAACAACTGAAGTAGCATAGAGAAGATTCGACCTAAAAAAAAAGCCAGTAGCATGGAAGATACAAAGAAATTTGCTAGTCGTTGACAACTACAATTTCTTTTTCTTTTTAATTGAGATCGACATTTGACATTGAAAGGGAAATGAAAATGCTTGTTCACATATGAAAAAAAAAATGATACAAATGATCCCTAAATTTTGAATAAATATTTATTAATTATTTATAGATCACATTTAATAAATTAAAAATTTAGGGATGGCATTATAGATCTAACTTCATTGACCATTTATATCATTATTCATTGCGTATATAATATTAGCAAAATGAGAGTGCTTTGCGTGTAAGCAAAAAAATTGATATTTAAAAGATTTTGCTTGACGAAATAGTTTGCAAATTAGAAAAGATTTGAAATTTTAAAAATTGAAGAACGTGAAAGACAGAATCGAATTACTGATTTATGCATTTGTCTATTGACAGAATATTTTAAAAATAAGCTAATTGATGACATTTTAGGAAAGCAATATATATATGCTTTGGATGACTAATTTCCCAAGTATCTCCTGAATGAAGTGACCTCAAGCATGTTCTTTACTAATTGCGAAACAGAATGTTCCAAAAAAAAAAAAAATTCAGGATTGGTTTTGATATGTATATCTATATTACCATTTAGTGTTGATTTTCTTTTAATTTAAGTTTTAATATATGAAAATATTTGAATGAATATTATAAGTGTCTAGTTTTCTAAAGGCTAAGAGGGAGGAAAATAAAAAAGTTTATTGCTATGTCCATTGCCAATATAAGAAGCACCCGTGCATTCATCACTATGTGTCAATCATTTAATGGTGAATATGTAAATTAATTTTTTTTATGTCGGTAGTGGTTGATATAATAAAAAATATCACGAAAAAGACATTTAAAAATATGTGCTTCTTAGGTTGGCAAATGGCTGGGATGGGCAGATTGATGTTGGATCCACACGGATCGCGAGGGACACCCCACTCTAAAAAGGAGCAAAAGCACTTCAACGAGGTTCCTCGTTTCTAGACGACTAGGCTTAATTTTGTTAAACAACTTTTAACCAACAAGTAGGCTTAATTTTATTAATAAGGCTATGTTAATTTTATTAATTTTGCAAAAATTGAATGATTTGAAAAATATATTTATTAAAATGATGATTCATATTGTTAGAAAAAAATTGTTGATAAAACATGTTTTAATTTTCAACGATAATTTATGCTTGTTAAGGACATGAGCGATTTACTACACGTGACGTCTATTAATAAAATGCAATATAATTATTCCTTTCATGTGTACAGATTAAAAATTAGAGTGCATTGATCGCATAAAATCGACTTTCTCATAGCAAACTTTAAAATTTGTAAAATACTGTGGGGAAAGAAAATAGAAATAACCAAATTACTTTCCTAACCAAAAAGAAATCGAGATTGCTACATATACTAAGAAATCTTAATGTATGTTTGATAGTAGCTTGTATCTTAACTTGTGATAATGACCGTCCAACTATTATTTCATTAGAGATCTAGAGTCAAATAACACAATAAAATCGACGCAATAAATTATAATTTAGAAATTACACACGTGTGCCATGTTCGACATCCAATAACGAAATATCACTTCACACAATATATATCGCTTTTTATAAAAGTAATAATGATGTAATTAGAAGTTACTCCATCATATAACTATAATTCCGAATGTAATTCCGATTTACATCCTTAATAAAAAGCTGTAAAAAAAAAAAAATCGAGGCAAAGCGCATTGCGCAAGGCAGCAATTACCAACCGGGGTCTTCCGGGCGCCTAGAATTCTCTCCGAAAGAGCAAACGCTCCGAAGCGATTCCAGAGAATTTGCGATCTTCTCCGCCGGAGAATCGGACTGCGCGCGCTTGGCGATCGGAATCTCGTCCCGTTGGCCGGCTGCCGCCGGAAAGTCTCCGCCGCGGAGCAGCCGCCGCCCATGGATTTGCGATCGAGGGGCCGGAGGCTGTCCTTCGAGATCCTGACCCAGAGCGACGACCTCCTCCTCCGGGAGGAATCGGAGGGCGAGTCGCCCTCCTCCGTTCTCCGATCGGACTCCGATCCCGTCCCTCTCGATTCGCCTCGCGACAAGTCCGCCCGCCGGAAGCGGAAGCACCGGCGGAAGAGGCAGGCTTCCTGCTCGGTCATCCCCGAGGACGACGGCGGTTCCCGCCGACCGAACGGTTCCGGTTCCCTCCCGGAGGCTGTCGAGCGCGGCGCGGGCGGCGTGTTTTGCGAGGACGGGAGCTCGGTCTCCCGGGACGGCGGCGTCGATTCGCGCGGGCGCGCCAACGGCGTGGAGTTCGATTGCAAGAGCTACAGCGCGGGGAGCCTGGGCTCTGTTACTCAGGTGGTGAATGCAGAGAGTCAGGGTAGTGTGTGTGGGGACGAGTGTAGGCGCGGAGAGTTGAGGCAGAGAGCCGTCAATGGCGGAGAGGATAGAACGGCGGGAGGGGAGCAGAGTTCGAGAGAGGAGAGCGGCATTGAGGCGAGCTCGGTCTTGAAGGGGCGTAGCGAGCCGAACGGGAGTGTGCCGCGGAAGTTGGAGAATGCGGAGTCCTTGGATTGGAAGAAGGTCGTAGCGGAGGATTCCTTTGGTGAGTCGTTGATTCTCTTCTGTATCGAGTTTGTCCTGTCATTGTCGCTGGGAAACAATCTTGTCAAATGGCAGCCTGAAGAAGCTTGCTTCGAGGCTGCTTTGAATTCGTTCAGCACGAGTCTCGTTCATTATGGGTTAGAATTTTGGGAGTCGGCCCTGCCAGAACTTGTCAAATCCTATCGGTGAATGCTAAAATTTGTTATTACGTAGTCTTTGGTCGGTGGAGTATCGGATAGGTAATTGGAAAAAAAGACTGTTTGTCTTGAGTCAAGGGATAACATATTTTGCCTTTGCTCTCACCTATTTGTGCAAGTTATTTATGCTAACTGATAAGCATGCGGTACTTACAATAAAGAACAATTCTCGATTCGCAACACCTAAGTATTGGGTGAGGGCTGTAAGGCATTTGGTTTATAGCCTTTGTGAGATATAGTTTGTACATGGGAGCCATGGGGCCTTTGCAGTGTGGAGACCATGAACATGGTGGATTCTTCTGTTCCTCAGTCCAGTGGGACAATAGAAGCTAATATGGTTTTTGTGCTTTTTGAGCTGGTTAATATGTTCATAGTGTATCTAAGTTCAGTGAATTGAAATGGTTTCACTGGTATGTGCTCCTAATTTTTTCTAGCAATAGTAGGAGGAGCTTTTAGTTTGTCCTGTAAAAAGGTCTAGTCTCCTTATTTTCCTGGTTTTGTTTGAATATCAGGTTGTTCTCTGCTATTTTTCTCACACATGTCTATGGTGCTGTTTTCAGTACAGAAGTCACCAATGAGGTACTTTTTGGACGAAATGAGCAATGGAAATTCATTGAGGAATACAACTACTCTCGGAAATGACAAAGAACGTGAGAGAGTATATGATACTATCTTCCGATTGCCTTGGAGATGTGAGCTGGTGATGTTCTCTTCCAGTTCCTTAATCTAATAACATCATGCTCTGTATGTAGTAAATTGGTTTTGAGATTCCTTGAACTTGCCAGAAGAAGTAGGTTTGAGTTCAAGTTAAGATTTGATGTGTGATATGTGGATGAATTAGGCCCATACATAATTCAATGAATCGGAGAGTGATCACCCAATTAAGAGTGCTTAGATAAGGTGCGGCTTCTAATAGACTTTAGGAGAATGGAGGGGGTAGGAATGGACTGGATCACACATTGTATAAGGGGGCATCACTGGGCGATATGTGTTACTACTGAGAAGGACATCGGTTCTTTAAGTGGGGGAGTTCGTAACATCTCAAAATCTCATGTCAAATGGGAGAACCCTTGATCAGTGATTCATAAGTAGACACCTGCTCCCTGATGGTCACCACCTTATGTGGTTATTTAGAGTACTCAGTTTGGGAGTTTGGCCCAAGTATAATGGGTGGGGTTGTTACAATATCTGTATGTAAATGAGAAATTGTATGTTCACAGCATGACATTATGTAAAAGTATGGTATATTACTCATTGAGAAGAATGCTGCATTCTTGTGCTAAATTGCTTCGAATTTCATTCAGCTAATTATTAGGAAATTGGTTGGATAAAATTAGCAATATACTTGATGTTAGTTGGATTATGGTTATATGTATCTTTTTCATGCAATGCCCAGTTACATGAAAAATACTGTGTATTTGGTCCTGCAACTTCTGACGTTGTTCACCTTTGCTCTGTTTAGCATATGTCTGGGAAGTATTAGAATAATTGGTTGATGCTTATTTCTCTGATTGATGCCTTTAATGCGTTTTTACATACCTTTACCTATGGTTCATTTGCAGCTTATAGATGTTGGTGTTCTTGTGTGCTTTGATTCATTTCTCTCATTGTTGACAATCATGCCAACAAGGATCGCCATATTACTATGGAGGCTTCTGAGTACGAGGTAATATGTTTATTTCTTTCACAATTTAAAGCAGTTCAAGCAGTCACATTGCAACTATTTATCTGTCTTTCACTACTATTTCTCAGTTGGTTTTTTGGTGGATATTTTTGTTTATACTAGTGGGGGTTTGAGAGTTTAAACCAGGTTCTTTGATGTAGACACCATGAGCACTCAATTGTTATTTAAGCTTTAGCTTCTCAGGCGTGAATCATTGAGCATGGCAACTAGCACCTTATACATGATAGAGAGATTACTTGGTACCCTAAGTTTCCAACTATTGAAAGAATATTCAGTATGGTTATCTTGTTATATATGGATGGAAATGGTTGCAAAATGTCCCTTGGCTATTGTTCCAACTTCCTTCCAAACTTTAAGGATGATTGACGAAGCAGTTTGATGTGAGCATTCGCGTATTTTTAAAGGTTTGTGCCATAATAGAAAACGAAGTTACTTTCCACTTCCTTTCCTTGTAATTTTTGGTGAAAATTATGTAAAGATGGAGGGGAGACTATTGGTAATGAAGCAGGGAGTTCTTTTAACAAAGAAATTTGAAACTTGGCTCTCTTTCTCTTCCTCCTTTATTTTTAACCTGAATCATAATATATGATTTATACTAGATCACCTAATTGTTCCTGTTGCAGACAGTTAAAGAGGCCTTCCGCGGAGGAGCTTTCTGATTTAGGGTGTTTTACTGTGCTCACTATTGGGGTTATTCTCTTAGGGAGAACAGGTGTGGCTAAGTACCTCTTACATTTATCTGTGGACTGTTGTTATTTTAACATGTGGATGCAAATTGTACTAACTTTCCTTTTCTTATTTTGAATTTTGGTGCCTCAGATATAAGCTTAATATATCATATGATTCGGGGTCAAGGAACAATCAAGCTCTATGTTGTGTACAACGTGCTAGAGGTCAGAGCATAATGAGCTACATTACCCTACAGCCATTTTCACCTCTTAGTTATTAATGTCTTTCACACGAATTTGTGAGTTGATTTCCTTCACTAGAGACTTTCACCTTAAGTAAACTTGAGTAAAGTAGAAATCAGTTATTTTGAGTAAAGTTAGAATCTTAGATTAAAATTTCAGTTATTGCTCTTGATGTAAATGCAGAACACCGTTACGGTTTCCTTTGTATTTGTTGAAATTTAATTTTCCCTAATGCACTAGTTGGGGAACTGTCAAAGAAGAAGCAAATCGGATCTGAATTCAATTCTCCAGAACCAGTCTTGTTTGGTAGAGTTGCTCAAATGTTGATGTATTTGCAGGACTTCTTGGTCATCATTCCAGGGAGATGCATTTCTTTATCCAATTTCTTTGTAGCTGCTATTTTTAAACAACTTGTTTCTGGAAACATGAAAATTATATGTTTGGTCAATTTCAATTTTCTTTGCTCTATTATGTGAGGAGATAAATGGTAACAAGAACGAATTATTAGGAAATCTTTCATCATGTTGTATGAAAACAATTCTCATAAAAATGTCCAAATGCATTTCTCTTCTTAATAGCACTTGAAGATTTTTCCTCTTTTCATTTGGCAATAAATGTCTTAAAGTAGAGTTTGAAGAACATGTCTGAAAGGCCACATAAATCATCGGTGATTACATGCATCTAAAAAGCCAGAAAAATTTCAAAGTTATTTGTAATGTATGTAAAGTCAGTGGATGCTGTCTGTGTATTACATTTTGAGACTAATACCTCTGCACCTCACCTAGTTTTATTGTCAGCAACGTCTGGAAGTGTTCTTATTCTTTTTTACTTGGTGGGAAGTTGAATGTAGGACTGAATGTCTCTTATTAAACTGAGATTCTTAAGTATATGTCTTCCGTAGGACTTCCAATGTGGAAGTAAGCCAGGGGCTTGGAACCTTGTTGTTCTCTGTACGAGTTCAGGCATATCAGCTCACTAGTCAAGTCAGTCTTATCCTTAGAAATATATTTAAGTTGGATATCTGCCTGTGGAAGCAACATCTACTACTTCTTATGCTGCCATTGTCATTTTTATGGACTGGTGTTACTATATACCATGGTAATAGTGATGCCTAGGATAAACTTTGATGAATTTGTTCTTCTTCTCGGACATTTGTGCAGATATTCGATAAACTATGCCAGAATTTTGGTGGGGATGTCCTGAAAACTCTGTTTAATTCTGCTGAAGAACTGGCAGGTTGTTCACCAGAAAAAATGATAGCCGACAGAACGAGATTCCTTTCAGATTTGGTACTAGCCGTGGGTGCCTCAAATATCCTTTTTTATTGTAATTTATATTTACTTCATTATAGCTCTTCTGTTTGCTTCTTTGTATTCCTCCTCCATTTTCAGGTTTGAAGTTCCTTTACAAATGATACTTGTTCATTCATTTATCTTATTAGCTCAGGCAATTACTTTGTCAACGTGTATTGTTGCTCACAATAATGCGCTGCTGGCATTGCTTGTATCAAATAACTTTGCTGAGATAAAGAGTAATGTTTTCAAGCGTTTCAGCAGAGACAATATTCATAGTCTTGTCTACTTTGGTAAGTGAACCACTTCCCACTGTTCTTTCAGAATTACTTCCAAGTGTTTATGGGATTGGGAATTTCATTTTTGATGTGCAACTGCTGTTATCTTTAGACTGTGTGACATTATTACCATCAGTTTTTACATGTCCACTCCTAGGCATTCAGTATTCTGACTTCCTCATACTGTATCTTTAATTAGCCAATTCTCTCCTTTCACTAGTTTTTTTTCCATGCTTCCATCTTGTGGATATGCAGATTCTTTTACCAGACAAAGACCTAGTAATCAATTTTTAGTCAAAGACAAAAACTTAATTTGGAAATCTATTTGTTAACTACCAATGTTTGCAACTAGCTATATGAAATTTGTAGTTTAATACCGCTTGGTTTTTGGTTTATTGGTTTGTTGGTTTGGTTTGCTGTAGAATACGTTTGTCATTCACTTTGATGGTTTCATTTTCCAGCTGAACGATAATAAAACCTTCTCTTGGCTCCTGTAAAATACCGTTTCTTGTGTAGTTATATCAATATTGTGCTGTTGTCTCAAAAAATCATATATTTCTTCGAATATAAAGTACTTTCTGAAAATTATAGATCTATATCTTTGAATAAAGAAAAATATTACCTACATAACCTTAAAATAGCGTTTATAAAGAATCCCAATAGAAAAGGCCTATTTAGTAATTATATTTTGGAGATGGTGTGAAGCGACTGTTAATTTTAGTTTTAATTTCCATTGCACAGGTATTCTTTATTTTTTATAACCAAACCATGGAATAGTGGGAAATAATGGAAGAGTATTGTGTTCTACTTTTGCAAAGCTCAGTAAATTCCTATTAACATATATGAAACCGTCACTTGAATTCATCTAACAACTGCAGAATTGCTTGACTAGAATTGATCACACATCTGCAGGATTTGCTTGGTTACCTCTACACTTGAAATAGGCTGAAAAATATGAATCAGCATAACCCAGCTTATGTATCTTTAGAATACCAGTGCAATAAGTGGGTCTCTATGAGTGGTGTATCTGTCACATGGTCGTGACTTGCATTTTTGTTAATGCTACCCAAACACATCAAGTTTGTCAGGGAAATATCTGCATGATTTTGTTGTTTTATGATTCATTCCTTAGGGGATTTTACTTTTTCCGGGATTACTGTTAAGTTGTTAGATGAGTTACCGGTATGCCTTTGCTTCCAAACAGATTCGGTTGAGAGATTCCACATTACAGCATTTGTATTATTTGTTCTTGCTCAGAATATTCTGGAGGCTGAAGGTCCATGGTTTGAAAGTTTTTTTATTGTAAGTTCTTTCGAGAACCTTTCAGCATAATTTGTTTTAAAGTCGATAATTTTCTTGCGGCACCATTTTCAATCTCTTATTCTGTCGTACTTGGACTCTGCAGAATGCTCTCATGGTTTACTTATGTGAGATATCTATTGATATCATTAAACATTCATTCATTGCCAAATTCAACGATATCAAACCCATTGCATACTCTGAGTTTCTTGAAGACCTTTGCAAGCAGGTACCTTATTTCTTCCAACAACTGCTTATTCAATTGTCTTTTCTTTTCCCCCTTCTGAGACACTGCAAGTGGCTTTCTAAGATTCATATCATTTTATTGCTTCTACTCATACTTACTTTTCTCCTCCTGTTTTTTTTTTGGTTAGACTTTGAATATGCAAACTGATCTGAAGAACAGTCTCACCTTTGTTCCTTTGGCACCAGCTTGTGTGGTAAGCGCCTGCTACTGAAAAGTCAAATCCTTTTCATGCATAGATCATCGTGCTTAATAGCATAGAAAGCCCCTTAACAACCACCTATTGGTCGTTGTCTGGAGTAAAAGAAATACTTGCCTAGAAGGTAGAAGGCATAGGCCATGAGAAATCTTTGTCTAGATAAAGCCTAGAATATCATTAACTACCTGTAGTAAAAAAATTGGTGAAAACTGCAATTTTGTGTGACGTTTTGGGTTCAGGTAATTCGGGTTCTGACTCCAGTATATGCTGCTCTTATTCCCTGCCATCCGCTCCCTTGGAGAGTTCTGTGGATCCTCCTCTTGTTAGCGGTGACATACATCATGCTCGTGAGTCTAAAAGTGATGGTCCGCTTGGGCCTGCAGAAGCATGCCGCTTGGTACGTCAGTAGATGCCAGAAGAGAAGACACCACTTACACTTAGATTGATTCGGAACCTGCTATGGAGAATTTTCAGCTAATTATCTGCCTAGAGAAATCCCCATGTGCGGAACTGCTCCTAATTCAAGAGCCACCTCTTTCGAGTTCTACTTATGAGCATCTGGAGCAAAGGCGGACGAGACATAAGGTTAGATATGAGTTTTCCAACAAATATGGATACAATACCTGGAGAGCATCCCTCTTTGCCGTGACCATGTAGACAAAGTTCACAAAATTTTGGTGTAATTTCGTAGTTCATGCTGTTGTTAAGAGGCGGTTGCTACCAAATACCAGATAGAATATGAACCGACGATAATCACACCCCGTCTTCAATTTAATGGCGGAATCGTTCTCACCAACCATGTCGATCATATGATGGTTTGGCCAATTTTATTGCCGATCATAAATTTTCTTTTAGATGTTAATATAACCATCCCGAGCAGACCCTTTAACTCGTTATGATGTATCGATGGATTAAAATTTCATAAAGTATATCGAACAATACTCCTGGATAAATTCAGATAATTACCTATTATCTCTATTTTGCAGTAGAAATCTCTAGGCAACTTCCAGGGAAGTGGACGAGGCAATGCACATGCAGCAGAGTATAATGAAGTTTCTGGGGAAGACTTCACCGGAAAGTCTTCCCTTCGTTTCGCGAATGACAGAAAAAAGTCGATCAATCTACTCCAAAAAATTAGGGAAAAACCTTAAAAGGCCGAAATCATCGGATACCGTAAGAAGACTGATCTCGCATGTTTCACACCTTTCGATTCATCATTCGCAAGGCTCCATTCGTCAAGCATGATAATCCCTCGATTGCGCGACGCCTTCCAAAATATCTAAATGGTAACTTCTCGAAAACAAATGTGATAAGGGAATCTCGCTGTGCTAAACTTTTGAATCCTCCCGTCCTCCTTTTTGGCCACAAAAAAACAAAACACTCCAAAACCCATTTGTCCCTGCCTTTGCACATGTCGACTGACCGGCACTAATGTCACAAATCAAATCCATCTCGTTTACTTTATAACCCACAATGTTGACTAATCAGTCTCTCTCAAGTTTTTCTCCCTCTCTCTCTCTCCTCCTTTTTATTACAATATGAGTGCCTCACCTTTATTGCCTTTTTCATAAGCTCGACACCAAACACCTCAAATGAGGACAAACCGAACAATGGACCGACCGAAAAATCCAATGCTTCGAACATTTAACCCTAATTGCAAATTTTTAAGGGAAAATAATTGACCGCAAAACGGCAATAAACATCCCCACAAAATCACATCAAATGAATGGCAGCGGCGCCACCAAAATCAACACCGTGCCCCCACCCCCACAAAAGCAAAAGAGAAGGCACGACCGGAAAATCCGCTCGCATTGGCGGGAACCCCCCTCCCATCCCATCCCATCCCATCCCATCCCATGGGCCCCGCCACGCGTCGCCCTCTCCCACGACCGCAGGCCGCCGGACAGGGGGGATCGGACGGCCGGGATGGGTTGGCCTCGATCGGTGGGGCCCACTTCGATCGGACGGCCAGAAGCGAATGCGCCTGCGCCTTCCCTCCCGCCTGTACCGCAAGTGCGGTAGGAAGGGCTGTGCGCTTCGCTCTTGTTTTTAAAGTAAGAAGCCGAAACGCGATTCTCACAGAAGAGAAAGATCTTGGTATCCAAAACCTCTCTCTCTCTCTCTCTTCTTCTTCTTCTTCTTCTTCTTTATATTCTCGCTCTCTCCATCATCATCATCATCATCGTCATTTTCATCTGCTTCATGATCGTCGCCTCCTCTCCAACCGCCGCCGCCGACCGCCGCCGCCGCCGCCGCCGCTGTCCCGGTCCCTCGCCGGATTCGCTCCAGAGCCGAGCAGATGGTACGATCTCGGGGACCTCCCCTCGCCGAACTCCGTTTCCCTCCGGCTCTCCGTCCGGATTCGTTTTTCCGTTTCGTCGCTCGATTCTTAGTTCGAGCTCTCGGTTTTCGCGCGCGTGTCGCGGTGGTCCGGATCGGTCGACGTCGTGCGAGTTTCCTCTCTCTCTGAGGAACCGCACCCGTCAGTCGCGACTCGGCTTGTGGAGAAGTCGCGGACGAGTGTCGGTCGGCGGGAAGTTCGTCGCCCGAGGAGAAGAAGGAGTCGTGAACTCGTCGAGTTCCGCGGCTTCGAGTTTATTAATCCGTTCGGTAGTCGAGATTCTATCAGTCGCCGGCGAAAGATTCCGTGAATTTCGCGTTCCGAGTTTTGCTTTGGAGGAGTCCCTTTCAGTTTGACTTGTTTTAGATTTCTGCTTCATGGAATCGCATCGGTCTGTCGAATTTCTTGTGAACTTGAAGTTTATTCTAACGGCGTCGCGAGTCGCGATTCTGCTTCGGAACCGGATTCGTCTGTAGTTTCGAGTTTCTGTAGTTTGGAGTCTCGTTCGCTCCTTCTCTGGCTGATCGTCGCGTTGTGATGTGCGTTTTTGCAGATAGGTTGCGGGTTCTATGCTAAGAAGAGACCGTCGTCGGATGGTAATTGGCTGAGCACTCTGCTGCGGTGCAACTTCTTCGGCTCGTGCGTCGCGCATCACTACCTGCGGAAGAATGAGAAGAACATATTCTGCATCGACTGCAACGTCGGGTTCTGCAAGCATTGCATGACGGCGCACGGCCTCCACCGCCGCCTGCAGATCTGCAAGTACGTGTACCAGGACGTGGTCCGCCTCCAGGAAGTTCAGAAGCATCTCGACTGTTCTAAAATTCAGGTATCTCATCATACAGCTCGAGAGGAAGTTAGTCCTGGTGTAGGCTACAATTCGCTACAATTCACGTGATTGCTTATCTGTACAATGCGTCTGCAATGTTTTGTCTTGTCAGTTCGTAAATTTGATTGATGATCACATTGATGAACAACCGAATTTGGATGATCTAGTTAGGTGAACCTATGGTGCTATGCCTATCAAATGCAATTCAATCATTAGTTAGCTAGACATGGAAAACTATGATAATCTTGCATTTATCTGTTGGTCTTCTTTGAGGAATCATTGAACAGGGATCTGTTGGGAAAAGTGTCGGACAATTATAGCCTGTGTTCCTTGTAGACTCGGGTTATAGATTCGGCGAATACAATGTCGAATTTATTTCTAGTTATTTCATTTTCGGTATAAGCCGGAATGTCGATTTAATAATGGCAAACTGCTATAGAAGATCAGTGAGCTGTCATTTCTCCTTTTCTTCTTATATTTTCCAGTTGGGCAAGGTTTGATCTTTAAATTCTGATAAAACGAAGCTCAGTTTAAGCAGTTGCTTTGATCTATGAATTTGTTTGTTCTTGCGATATGTGAAGGAAAAAGTCTTGAGTCTTTAATATCTCTTTTGCTGAAAGTTAGGCCAATGGCGCTAAGGGTCTGTTTCCCACAATTATTGATGATTTTGACATTGGCAGACATATAAGATCAATGGCGAAAAAGCAGTGCACCTAAATCCTCGGCCCCAATCCAAGGACACCAAGCCATCGACAAAATCGAAGAATGGAGGGACCTGTGAAGCTTGCAGAAGATACATCCAAGACCTGCCCAATCGCTTCTGCTCAATTGCTTGCAAGGTAAAAACAGTTGTGTTTTCCCCCCCTTCGAAGCATCTTCAATATATTATCAACTTTAATTCTTAAAACAATCAAATTCTTTTCCAGGTCTCAGTGGTGTCGCTGAAGCCAAACAACGAGCGAAATCCCGACATCATCACCATTCCCATTGAAGAACTAACCGATCTCTCACTGAAGGACAACTACTGCTCATCAAGTAATGGCGACGAAAAAGATTCTTCCACCTCCATGGCCGAATCCTCTGAGGATGCTCCTTTTGGGGTTAGCTCTGGCTTGAAACCGAGAAGTCGTTCGAACAAGCGAAAAGGGTTCCCTCGCAGGGCTCCCCTGCATTAAAATCCCCCTCGAGAGTGTAGCTACTTCCTTTGATAATTCCTTCTTTCCGATACATCATCATATACAGGTCACAAAAAAAGGAGCAATACAGGAATAAAAACCAATACAAGTACAGTATGCTTGGACATCGTGCGATGAACAAAGAATGTCACTTTTAAAGTTTCCCCTTGATTTCACTGAGTTGGGTTAGCTGCAAAAGTGAGTGTGGCCCCGGGGTAGAACATTTCAGAAGAGTCAAATTTTCCTTTGGGGGTTGGGGGTTGTACAGAGGAAATGACATGGCGACGTTGGCTGCAGCCGTGACTCTTATTTTTGGGTATTATTTAAAATAATCCATTTTTCTCGTTTCGAAGGGGGGTATTCTTATCATGGTTGTACCGGAATCACAATAAAAACGAGCTACCATCTGCCGAATTTCTCCTGTTGCTGATTTTGATCGCTCATGGGGGGTCGTCCCTTATGCATGATGGAATGTTTCTGGTTGTGTTGGCATTTGGACTTTTGCTTTGTTTTCCTTTCTCCCTTCTTTTCTTTAGTAGAGCCTTGTCTCGATCGCTTTCGGTGGAACAGGCCCTTCGGATTGTCCTGGTCTTCGTTTTAGTCGTGTGATGTTGGGCCCTCCTTTTCCTTAGATCATGGCCAGGAATATAATCTAAAGTTTTTATGTCCCGAGAGCCAATGTGGCAGACAAAAAAGATGGGGCCTCCGAAAGGTTTGCGGAGGGAACAGAATGAGCAGATTGTGGGGATGCAGCCACGAATTGTGAGTGCAAGAAGCACATGCACGGCTTGACTTTCCCCCTTTTTCTTTGTTTAATTTTCGGTGATTGACAATGTCACCATTAATCGATGCTCATAGTCAGCTTCTGTCGATCAAATTATGTCTATCCTTCCGACCCCAATCAAAAGCCGAATTCACATTGGGAGACCGTAATAGCTCGTGACATGGGTGCCGAATAAAGGACGAGACGAGTTCTCATCTAGTGGAATTTGAGACCAATCATCCGTTTCGTCACTGGGTTTAGTCTCTAGTGATGTATCTTTGACTTTTTTTTCTGTTGTGTTCCGTTATCTATATATCTATCCATCTATCCATCAATTAGGCATATATCATGGCGACATGAACTTGGGGAAGAAACGGATAGCCGCCGTGGGAGTGTAAACGTTGGTCACAGCAGTCCACGTTAGGCTCGAATGAGAAAGCGTGATTGTGCTGTCCCCGGGCAGTCCATTCTCTCCACTGTTCCTCCTTTGACTATGTGAGGAGTCGGATGGCAGCCCAGACCCACGATGCCCGAAGTCCGTCCTTTCCCACTTCTCCGGCCAGCGTGCGGAAGACAATAGTAAACGTTCGGCTTCAGCCACTATCGTTGAACTTGAAAGGGACTACGATGTAAAAAGACCCATAAAGCATGATGAAATCGGAAATTCTATTGCGATCCATCCGATCAACGATGAACGTGGCTAAAGAGATTAGGAGTCTTACTTAGAATCCGATGGCCTTTTCATGTTCGTGGTGGTTGGCTTGGTCCTTACTCCCCAATACGTTTTCTTGAGGTCGAGCTTGATAAAGCTGAAAAGCTTCTCCTGGCCGGTTACATCGTGCTTTATCGACCATCCAAGTTTTCCCATTTGATCTAGGAATGGTTTTACATATCCAAGCATTATTTGAAAGTCTCAACCCCATGTTCTCTGATTATGGGTCAAAAGGAGATCATGAAGGGTATGAGACTTCTTTTTCGCGAAGGACTAACGAGAAACTGATGAAGTTTCTTGCAATTTGAGCTTCTAGCCAGTACGAGGCCATTGGCTAAGTAGGAATAGCATCTTCTGTGTTCAGCATAAGCCTAAGCTAAAATGATCTTCCTCCTCCTTTACTTTTAATCCTTATCTTCCTCTTTTCTACATGGCCACAGCGCGTACACTCAAAGCAGAAGATAATCTTGATGATAAATCCAAGTTTGCAGCTTAATGTAATTGCGACTGCGACGGAGAAAATCTATCTCATTTCACCCGATAGCGATAACCTAAGATAGGACGAGAAGAGGAGAGGGTTGAAAGAGGAATATCCCAGCTGATTAAGAAAGGGACTGATCTTGGATTCCATAAGTTCCGTCCACCGACGTGAAAAGGCTCATTACATGTAATCTTGAAGAAAAGGTCCGAATCCTTGTCCTTTGGGAATGATCAATCGGTCATGTAGGGGAGTTTCGTCCTCCACTCACACGACCTAGAAAAAGAAGCAATCATCCGTTCTTGTCTTCTCATATGCACTCATGAAGGAATCGCTTGGACCGCATCATGGAACATGTAATTGATCGGAATGGAAGACCAACTTGTTTTTGTGGTCGTGATCTTTGGGCTCCGCAATCATGGCGTTGGAGATTTTTGGAGAATACTACGGTCTGCAGAATAGCCAAAGCTCAGGAAGGACAACGACAGTGTCTTGAGATGGCCATTAAACCCATGAAAGATTACTTTTTGGTAAGCAAAAGAGTGGGGGCAGTTGATCGGCGGTAACAGCATTCTCTCAACATTATAAAAGGATCTCACACTCGTTATAATATACTCGATTCAAATCATAATTATTCTAAATCACCTGCTATTCGAAAATTCGAAATTAACAAGCTTGTCACTGCGGTTCTATATAGAAGTTTGATAAAAGCATGTCTAAGCCAAGTCATTTGATCTAAATTAACAGCCTTACAAAGCCTTATGTACAAAACGAAATCAAGAGCATCTGGATTTCAAACTTTTGCGAAAAAGTTGCATGTGCTGGACGACCAAAATGACCAATAATTTCGGACAGTTATGAATATGGGAAAAATCGTATGCTTTTTGGCGCGTATTTACCACGCGTTCCTTCTACTAAGAGTACAAGAAAGCGGAGGTCCTCGAAATGCACAGTGGTCTATTTTATGCAATGTAATCCCTCTACCATTATTATCCTGGATTGATGAACCAAAGTGGAGAATTTCTTCCAAAATCGCTTCATCACATCACCATGAACCATTAAAGTCAATGGTTGGATCCTCAACTAAGGAGGAAAATGAGTCAATTATCTGATAATTTTATTTCCTAGATCTGCTTTGCAGGAAATAATTCATCAAATTGCAAGGAATGTGCTATAACCTCTCTCTCTCAGCGAGATTTTATGTGGGTGTCACTATGCTATTAATAAGCAAACGACGGATATATCAAGATTTCTTTGCAAAGTGCTATGACAAACTTCTTTTTGACATTGAAGATTAGGAGTGCGTATAATTTTAGGATAGGACCGGGAACTTGAGAATTGGACCGATGGGAACCGCTTTGGTTCCAAATTCTAGGATATGCCAAGATTCCAAAAATTGGGAAACTTGTTTTGATAGGTAAGTTTAAACCTGCAACAAGTTCATGTTTATTTATTCTCTTTACTTTTATAATATTTCATAATTTTTATATATCTAAATATGAGTTATGATCAGTAAATTATATCAAATAATGATCATTAGTGGTGATGATTATTGTAATTATTCAATTAAGAGTATATGTGAAACCTGAATAGATCCTGAAACCGACTGTAAATCTTATGATAAAGTAACTTTCAAATTTCAAAAATTAGAGAACTTGTTCAAACGAGTAGGTTTCGGATGAAACCATTCACCCCAATTGAAGATGTCATTTGTTTAAATGTCTACTCACAATTTTCACACAATAGTGTATTCACAACCTTGCTATGCGTAGCATTATTATTCTCAGTCCGAGAAGATTTAGTCTAGCAGAATGAATAAGTTATAGGGATCTGGCCCCATCTTCTTCTTTCCTTTCCTATAGAGCGTTTTATCAGTTTGACTCTCTACCCGATTTGCATGGGAGTAACCTCTGTCCAGCCCTAGGATACTCCCATGAAGGAATCTTTTGGGCCAAAGGAAAAGCAACACCCACCATTCAAATTTTCTTAAACCCTTCAGTACATAAAAGATAAAAAAAATTAGAGCTCTTTCACTAATTCCAAAGTTGAATAAAAAAATCGGATCTATGCCTGTTCAGTTCATCTGCAGGACCACAACTACATGGTGATCCTGATCAAGCAAAAACATTTCTTGACTACACGTTAGAGAGCCATAAACAAAATTGACTGAACGATATTTACCAGTTCTCTGACCCCAGAAAGGAAGGGAACAAAAGGGAACATATATACCAGTCAGTTCTTGCTGTGCTTCACTGCATTGCACCTACCACATATGAACATCGAAGGAACATCCTCGTCATCTTCAATACCGGCGCACAAGGTATGCTGCCACACCTGACAAACATCACAAGCCACCATCCTCTCGCCATCGTCGTCTCTTGCTCCACACACACAATCCACCATCCAATTATCTGTCCCACCTTCGTACCTCAGTTCACTCTCCAGGTCTAGCCCTTGGCCTCTGACCAACACCTCCATTTGCGACTCCAGAACGCGATGCTGCACTTGCTGATCATCTCTCACCTGCATTTCGCAAGCTTTCATTTCCCTCACGATGAACTGGTCCATTATGACGTACGTGTCCCTCAGCGCTTTCTGCACCACCAGCTTGAGCTCGCCGGTTGTCACGCACTGAGGGGCAACAATCAACTCGCCCGGTGGCAGTGGCCGTGTCAAATGCGACACCAACTCAGCGTAAGTCGGCATGACTCTGCATGTGATTCTCGTAAACTTCTCGTCCTTTGCGTTTGCATATTTCCACTCCTTGACGAAATGCTTGCTGTCCAGGATCACCTGGGTAGCCAAACTCACAGGGTGGGAATCTGGGTAGCCAAACAAAATGTTCTCATACAAACACAACAAGTCCTCATAAATATCAAACGCCTGCTCTACAACTGGAGAACACAAACGCAAACTATTTCTATCTTCAAGCTTTTCCTCCTTGCCAACTTCTTGAACAGTAAATACCAGAGTTTTGGTTTGTGGGTTCATCTTGCGACGAACAATCTGACTGCCCACAATTGTATTGTCTATGTTTTTTATGACAAAATCAATTAGTCCAGTATCTCCAATATATAGACGGACAGCATCTCGCAATTCTTGCCTGGACATGCTTTTGTGTCCTTTAACATCTGCTTGGTGTTCTTTCAAAGTGTTGACTATAATTTTAGCTGCATGCTCCAACCTTTTTGTTGGCCATCTAGAATATAATTCTGCGACAGGTATTGCGGAAATTGAAGACATATCTTCTGCAGAATTATCATCAACTGGGCTCTTCTCTTCATAGGATCTTGAGATATTGGCAGACAGTGGGGGCACAATATCATCAATTGTATTGAGAAGAGGTTTTCGATTGTCTGTTACCATTGGTGATTCAGAACATACAGCAGGGTATCCTTCCACAGTAGTCTTTTTCTGGATTGGATGTTTGTGCTTGAAAGCAAGCATAAACTGTAGCAGGTCGCTGATGGTGACCAATCGAGACTCACTAGCATCTTTATATTTACGTATGATTTGCCGAATTGCTCTTCCATGGCTTGTGTCGAAAAAGTCTTGGACAATGGTATTGAGATCCAATGAACCAAGAACTTCAAGTGCTCTGTTGTATTTGTCTTTCGTGACTCCGAAACTTCCGAGATTAAATTTGTAACCCCATTTCGCAAACCAAGAGCATCCATATGCAAGTCCATACAGCAACCGAAGGTCCATCGAACCCTTCCTTGACATATCATGGACTGTGATTTTCCTAACAGTAGAAGCCAAAGCCCATTAGGAAAAGCAACATTACATTGTCCTATCTATAACATGCGACATTCGATTTTTCGCTCGCAAGGCTAGTGTTCAAATTCACCTGGCTCGAAGAATCGCACAGATTCGATCCCACAGGTCCATCAACTCTTCGGCACGAATAGAACGAGACCCCTCTTCGTTACCATTAATACAGAGAAGGTGCCCGAAACCATTGCAGTGAATCATGCCATGTAAGAGGTGAGTGTCGAGCTCGAGTATGTCTCCGCTCATGGGTTTAGTCCATTCGCCTTCTCTGGGAATGATGAAGTGGTATCTCCTCTTGGACACAAAATGGTGACTCCAACCTTCAAAGCCCAACAAGACGCCGATCACAAACCGGTAAATTACAGATTCAGGAATCAAGAAACAAAACTCGAAATCCTTCCCCGACCACGTTCGACGAAATCCTCCCCCAAACCAGGACCAAGAACGAATTCCGAAACGATCTCGACGTCGCAGAAAAACTCAAGAACCCTACGCAAAGAACAAGAATCTAGAAAACCCAGAAGAACCCAACCCCGCAAGAACAAAAACGAATCCGGAACGCGGAAACCGCCGATCAGTGCGGGAACAGCCACGAAATAACAAGATTCCCGGAAACCGATCAAGAAAACCGACTCACCGACGTATCTGCAACCGTCGCAGAAGGGCCGCGGCGAGCCCCGGACGTCCTCCTCGACGGTGTAGAGGGGGAAGACGGCGTCCCCGCCGCCGCCGCCCACGAAGTCGGTGCGCCACGTGGGGCAGCCCCCGACGGCGGCGTGGCCCTGGGGCTGGG
Organism: Eucalyptus brandiana; assembly: GCA_014182725.1. NCBI lineage: Eukaryota > Viridiplantae > Streptophyta > Magnoliopsida > Myrtales > Myrtaceae > Eucalyptus > Eucalyptus brandiana. Next base: position 35,927,013 of record CM024674.1, read on the forward strand.
CGCATTCCCGGACGAAGCGGCGGACGCTGTCGCGGAAGGGGCCGGAGAAGTCCACGGAGTGGGAGGAGAAGGAGGCGGGGGACGGCGGCGGGGGGGAGGCGATCGGCGGCGGCGGCGGCCTCCTCTTGCGATTCTTGCCGGGGTCGGGCTCGGTTCTTGCCATCCAGAAGGAGTCGCCAGTGCGAGAGAAGCGAGAGTGTCTTTCTTGTTCAAGGGGACGAGACGAAAAGAATAAAAAAAAAATCAAGATCAAGATCAAGAAAGTGTGCGATCTTTTTTGAATTTTGTATATTTTTGGAGATGTTTGCGAATTTCTTTTTTGAAATTTTTTTTGCACTCTTTTTTTGGGCATTTAAATTCATTTTTTTGCTCTTATTGTTATTTCTTTTGGGATTTTTTTTTGTTGTTGAATTATTTGGATTTTGTGGATGTGGATTGAAACCCTAAATTGGCGGGAGTTGTAGGGGAACGGGGGGAGTGGCAATTCGGTAAAACCGGCCGAGTCGGTGGGCATCTTTCGTGAAGATTTTTCATGAGGCGGTTTCGGCGCATGCGTGGCACGGAGGGTCGTTTTTTCGTTCGCTGGTCGTGGTCTAGGTCGGGCCTAGCGCTGTCGCGGCGACACAAGTTTGGTCGGAGAAAGATAAGGCCGTCGGAATTCGGGTGGATGGTCAGAACGTGCGGTTACTCGGAGGACGCAATGATGCATCCCGATGAATATGAGCCCCATTGAAAATTTTCCCCTTTCCCCCCTAGTGTTTAGATGGACTTGAATGGTCAATATGAGCATGGATAAATTCGTCCCGTCAACAAGCAAATCGATGGTGTTTTGCTTATAGAACGGTCTTGCAACTCTTGAGATCAGGGATATTAGATCCGAGACGAGATCTTTTGAAACATATTCTAAGGAATAGATCCTATTGATAGAATGATTTAATCCCATTGGTTCGAGCCCTAAAATATTTAGATGAGAGTCAGGAGGCAAATTACTATATTCGCTCACGTTCGGAAGAGGATAGATTGGCATGTTTGGTGTCCAATGACTGAGATGAGTTCTGTTCCCTTATGAGAGGGTAGCGGCGGCATGGCGGCTCCTTTTGGGGATCAAGATCACGACCTCTGATCTTGAGGCAGTAAACCTTTAGATTGGAATGTCTCTCACCCCGGTCGGGGATGCATACGGGGTCCATGGTCGGGAGCGACCTCTCTCGATCAAGTGTCGCGTCTCACCAGGCGGGTTTGCAGGGCGATGCACGAGAAAGAGACCAGGGGCCGGGCACACATGGGCGGCGGCGGCCGGGGCTCATCTTAATCGGGTTGCTTGCTGATGCATGGACACGATTCCAATCTTGGAAAAGAACATGGACATCGTTGCTCAAGCCTAGGCTAGGCATGATGATCTCGCGCCTCTCCTCATCCCTCCGTAGGTCTCTGCAAAACGATTTATATATGGGGCTTGTGTATGGCTCGATAGGTCTAAGGACATTGTCACGAGCGGATCTGTCGAGCCTTCGAACTCGTCGCGTAAATGCAATGCGAAAAGAGCCCCCGAAAAACAGGGCAAGAGCGGTGCAGAAGCCAACGTGAACCACAGAGTCTCCGAAAGAGCGCGAAACTGTCGTTTTGAACATCATATTCTCTCTTTCTCTCTCTCTCTCTCTCTCATGTCTGAAGAAGGTTTCAATTGGTTCTAAAGAATTGTCTGAACGCCGATTCGCGATGTCGGTGAGTGCTTGATTTCTTGTGCTCTGTCTTTGTTGCTTCTGGTTTCGAATGATGCATTTGCTCTTTCCAAGCATTCCCATTTGCAAGCCCATGTTCAACCCTCTTGTTTCCTAAACGGATTCAACGTCTTCCTCATCCTACACTTCCTCAATTAATCTCGATTGTGCTCGCGACCTAATCCATCATGTAATTTGTCGCATAATTTCGACGTCACTTGTCATCTCCGAGATTGAATACGCTAATGTTCTGCTTTTCCCCTGAATATGCAGGTCTCGGAGGATAATGCAGAAAGGAAAAACGGGTCGGTCCCAGAATCCATCATGACGCCGAATTGGACAATCAACGTATCTGAGGTGCGGTCAGTTTCACCACTCGTTCGCACGAGATTTCGCCGTCTGCATGACATGAGTACTTGCCGGAATATACTAATATCGACACGCCTTATTACTGCATCATCAAAGTTTCTAAGCATGTCATCTCATCATCGAATGATTAATGCATTCGAAGTTCTTCATCTGCTCATCATGCTCCTCCACATTCTGTAGATAAAGACGATCAAGGTCAGCAACATATCACCAAATGTTTCGGACCTAGACGTTAGAGAGTTCTTTTCTTTCTCCGGTGATATCCAACATGTCGAAATGCGAAGGCGAGAACTTAATTAATAACTTCACCTCGTCGGAAAAGAAAGAATCCAATACGGTAGACTGATGATTTCACTTGCAGAGAATCGGAATCGTCGCAGCTCGCGTATGTCACTTTCAAAGAAGCGCAGGGTGCAGACACAGCAATGCTTCTCTCGGTAAGAACTCTAAACCAAAGCAGAATTTCAATGGCTGCACCGTAAAGTCACGGAAGAACAACTTAAGTTCGAACCTGCGTGTTCCACTTCTCTGTCGACGCTTAATGCTCGATGAAATACTCGGATGTATATTCTCCTGTGCTCAGTGCTAGATCGAATTCGTGGAAGGCGAAAGAAAGATCGTGTCGAGTGATTAGATGCTATGATCTGACATCAATTGCATTGCCTGTCTGTCGATTGAGGGTGAATACTAATTAGATCGATTTTCAGGGCGCTACCATAGCTGATCTTTGTGTCAGCATAACGCCTGTTGAAGATTACCAGCTCCCCCCAGAAGCTCTTCCCTCCACACCAGTAAGATCATGCTCTGTTTCAAATTCTTGGATGCCAATTTCTTTTTTTGTATAATGTTGCTATAAATGGTGATGCAATTAAATAGCTTGGGAAAATAAGTCAATGAAAAATAATGTTAAGATCAACAGTCTTTTTGAACTTACTTCTACTTAAATATATTTCTCATATATATTTGGAAGCGATATAGACTAATGTGATTAGGAAAAGATTTTACAAAAAGGGCATATGATTTGTCTATATAAATTCTTTCCTTTTCATGTGATTTGAATTGTGATATGAAGGAGAAGAAACCAACCATCGGCGGCGATGCCATCAAAAAGGCCGAGGACGTGGTGAGCTCGATGCTCGCAGCGGGCTTCGTCCTCGGGAAGGATGTGATGGCAAGGGCCAAGGCCCTCGACGAGCAGCACCACTGGACGTCAAGCGCATCCGCCACCGTCGCCTCTATCGGCGGCAAGATCGGCCTGGGCGACAGGCTCGGTGCAGGGACCACAATGGTCACGGGCAAGGTGAAGGAGATGGACGAGCGGCTCCATGTGTCCGAGATGACGAGATCGGCACTAGCGATGGCCGAGCAGATCAAGGCAGGCGGCTCGGCCGCAAACTCCAGCATCATGAGCAACCGGTACGTGTCGACCGGGGCGTCGTGGGTGTCGAGTGCTCTCGAGACAGTCGTTAAGGTGGCCGAGGACGTGAGCAACATGACGAAGGAGAAGGTCGAGAAGGCCGAGGAGGGTAAAACGGTAATTTTGGGCGAGGGAGAGGCTGGGATGGGGGGTGATGCTGTTGCAGCTACGCATGTTCATGTGGTTGGGTCTCCAGGAGGAGCTCCAATTGTGCCACTTGATTCTAAGGACACCCAACTTGGGATTATATGAAGGGAAGGGCTATTTCATCTTTTCCCCTTGCGTTCGTGGGGTTCATCACTTGTCTTTTTGGGTACTTGGGTCTTCTTGTGCATTAGGGTTGTGTACTATTAGCTGCTAAAAAGAGTATTCGACACGTGCACGTTGACGATAGCGATCTCGATGACCGTTGGGGCCGTCGTCATCTCCTAATTGCTTAACCTGACCCATATTGATTATCTTGTGAAGTTTTTCTATCTCGAAAGTTGTCTCACCTGATTCGGTTTTTCTGTCTACTGTCGCAGGGTGATAATTGCTGTTGTTTGGCTAACTTTAGAGTTGCCTACGTCTTTGTACCCTATTACTAGTCTTCTCAGCATGTTCATTTACTCTAGTTTGTATTGTGCTCTTTCGATGAGGCATTTTCTGTCTGGTGGATTTTGGAGTGGCATTGGTGAATTGAATGACTCTATGAATGCCGGGAATGAACCTGTGCAATGCTGTAGGGGATTGTTAGGAACTGTGAGATTCTCAAAGACAGCCTGCAGGGTAGTTCTTTACATGAACTTGGAGAATTGCTGCAGTTTGAGTGGCCGATTGGGCTGCACAAGAAGTATAAGGGAAGAAATTACATCCCGAGGGCGCATTTGGCAGCCTGAACAAGACGTGGGATAGCCATATCTGTTCCGTGAGGCGACCATCCCACCCGTGGTCGACATGGTCAGATGACCCTTGCCATGGAGGTAGCCGTCGGAAATGGTGATCACCGGGGGCGGCAATCGCATTGGGTACATAATAGAATAGCTAGACTTACCAAATAAAGTATTAGACGTAATAATTTAACACATTTCTCATCTTATCTTATCATCTTCTGGTCTTAATCCTTATCTTAACAACCAAATGAAACATGATAGTTTTAGTATAAACAGCTTTAGAGTTCCACATTCTCATGGTTATGCCACTCATTTTTTCAATCTGCTTGAGTGTCATGGGCAACGATATCTTTGTTCTTCTATGTGACAAATCTAAAAGTTGTAAAATGCAATCAATTACTCTAATATTTGGGGAATTTTGCAAATGGTCACTACACTTATGTTTGCAATCCAACCATTTGACTTTCATTGTCATTTAAGGAGTCAAACTTTGATTTTATGCAAATGATGTATTTTGATTAAAATCCACCCAAATTTCCAGCCAAATACTAACGAACACCTCATCGATTCGCAGGCGAGCGCTGTCTAACCCTAATTAGTGAGGGTGACGGCCCAGCAAGGGTTGAAAGACCCTCACCATTTCTAGTGGTAATTTGTAATGATGGGGTCTCATGGCCCTCAATAGGGCATTGCCCTCCTTCGTTCAGAGTTAGAGAACCCTTGCCTGCCACTAGTGAGTCATGCCACCATAAGCAATGATGCCCACATGTCTACTACCCTCGACAACTCTTAACTATCCCCTCTCTCTCTCTCAGTCTCTTGATCGGGCAACCCTGACTTGAACCCATCGAAGACCGCCGCACCCTTGACGCCTTTTGAGCGGGGTTAGGTGCAGGGTCGAGCGACCCTCTTCACGTTCTCTCTTTCACTTTGCATTAGTGCATATTCCTTTTCTTGTCAATCCCAAATATGGCCCGATATAAACGCTACGTGTCCAAAATTTTGGGCCACTTCATAAGTAATTTGATGGTTAATCAACAATCGGAGGACCGCATTGCACAAATTACAAAAGACAAAGGATCAAATGTAAAATAAAATAAAATGGAGGACCAGATGGCACAAACTTTAATGATCAAAGGACCAAAACTGTAATTAACCGAATCTAGAAGCAAAGACTGGATCCAGAGGAAGGAACGAAGCGCTAGGGTTACGCAACGACGCAACGTTCGCCTCTATAAAAACAGGGACTACCTCAGACCGAACGAGTAAGGTGTCGGCTTCAGCTGCTCGGCCGCAGCGAGGTCGGCCATACCGCCGAATAGCTCCGTCCCCTCCCCGAGTCCACCTTGCATTCGTTAGCTCTGCTGTTTCATTGCTCGAGACCATATTCGGGTCCCGTTGCTTGCTTCGAAACGGTGTCGACTCTCGATGCTGCGGATGCTGTATCCATCTATACAAGTATACCCTTGATTTCTTCGCTGCTGTTCACGACTTGGGTTCGGATCTTTCTTCGTTCTCCCCCTTTTTCTTGCGGGGTTCGATTGTGGGTCTCTTTCTTTTGCCGCTTTTCTTTCCGTTTTCGATGAGAAAATGCCATTTTTGATTTCGGGGATTCGAGCGTGATTGCGGGCATCATATAGATTTAAGGACAGCCACTGTATGGTTTTGCCTCCGTGATGAAGTTGCGATACTTTCGTTCTTCCGACATCTTCCGTGAGGAAAAGTTTTGGAGACCTGAAAAGTTTTACATCTAATCTATGTATGTTTTGCTTTCTGCAAGTACAGGACGCAAGAAAGCTATAATCTTTGTTTACCTTAGATCTGTTTTATGGGTTTTAAGGGACGTTATCTGCTCATTTAAACTTTAAGACAGTAGGTGTAGCGCCTCTGAGGATGAACATCTGAATACTTTCGTTCTTCCGAAATGCATCATGTGGAAGAATTATGGAGACCTGAACTGAAGAGGCGTGAACCATCTGTCTATGTTCTTGATCATGGCTTTACTTGATTGCTTCGCTTTGGTTTTCTTTCCAGTTCTTTTCTTTTGGCATTGCAAATTTCTCTTAGTTTGGTGAGAGGTAAATAGTTCCCAAAACGGAAGTTATATGCCTCCTGTCTTTCTTCTTGGTTTTATGCCTTATTTCTGGATGTGGTCTGGTGGCTACATTGTTCAGGCTGTCATTTCAAATTGTTGCTCCTCGACTTTCAAGATTCGAGTGGCCCAATTTGCTCAGCTGAGCGCTTTATTCCCTAGCAATTTTGGACGTAACAATCAATGCCTCTTGTGATGAATGTAAAAATACTTTCGTTCTTCCGAGATGTTTCATGCGGAAATGTATTGGAGACCTGAACTGAAGAGGCATATTGAATCTTATTCTTCTTTTCCTCCTCTGTGGTGTTACTCTCGTTTACAACACTTCTTTTCGTTTCTTTTTTGCGAGTCTGAATTGAGGGCTCCATTTTACCTAAGTTTGTGTGTGCTTGATTGCTTGACTTATTTGCTCTTTGGTCTGTAGTCATGAGGATTTGAGAATATTGATTCATATTTTGCTGAAGTGAAGTTTGAGCCGCTAACCCCAACCGGACCCCTTAGCCTACACCTTCTGCAAAAGAACAGAAAAACTAGTAACACTAGAGAAAGGCAACATAAGGCTTCCCTGGTTTATGCCTCTGATGATGATTATGACTGAACTTTCGTTCTTCCGAGATGTTTCATGCGGAAAATATCTGGAGACCTGAACTGAAGAGGCGTGTTTCACTTAGTGATTAATGAATGATGGACTTCATAGTGATTAATGATTGATGGCCTTTACTTTATAGTACAATTGCTATATTTCTTCAATAGCTTATTTGCATCAAGCCATGAACAGATGCGTTCGTCTCTTGTTGGTCTTTGTGGTCGTATTTCAAAGTCTAATTTAGATTGCAGACAGTGAAGAAAATTTGAAGCTCCTACTTAATGTCCTACTTTGGGTTCTTGCTTGATTGCTTCGTTTAGTACTTTCAAGAAGTACTTCTAGATGTTGCCTTTAACCATTTTTCCCCTTTAGACAAAGCAACACCTGTGGTCTTTAAAGGTTAATTTGTTTTTTGGGGTTAGTTCCTTACCATTGAAAACTATTGTTGCTCATATTGATCCATTCACTTGATTCTCCTTTGTTGAATTGCAGTCAGGATTTGTGCAGCAGCCAAATTCCACGAGTATTCTCTGGTCAACTGTGAATTGTTTCTTTTGGTTTTGTAATTAGCTTCTAGTTCAGCTTGGTCACTTGCAACTTTCTCCCAAATTCAATCTAGAGGACGCTGTATAATTAACCCACTTATTCCCACTGTTTTCTTTTCTCCCCCCATCACCGATAACTCATCTGATTGGGCTTCAGAATTACACAAATGGCAATTTGAATTTGAAGCGATTCTTGAATGTCTGAGATATACATGGATGTTGCAACAAGACAGAATCATAGTAGTCAATGTTTCTTGCCACTCTTTTCTGGTTTTTATGCTACTTCGATGAGAGGTTGTGTAGATGCTCTCAGTTTCTGTTTTCTCTTCTGAACATGGCATTTGCAAGAGTTTAGATTCATTTGGTCTTTGTCGATTCCGAAGGACTGCTCGTGCTCTTGGAAAACGCTACTGAAGCGCGGAGATCCTCATTTAGCTATCAAGGACGGCAGTTCTAGCTGTATTTGGTTCAAGGCATCCATTTAGTTTGCTAGTGTGGATGCGATTAGTGGAGCATTTTGAAAGCCAATTAGGTAAATGCAAAAACAATTTGGTAAATTACGTTTTGAAAAGCAACTCTAAAAGAAATGTTGTTTGGTAGAAAGCACGTTTAAAAAACATTTTGGTAATTAATATTAGTTTTTTAATCTTTATTTGTTTAAAATTGAAAAAAAAAAAATGAAATATATATATATTTTTAAAAAAGATCAAATCCTTTGTTGGACCGGTTAAGGGCTATGGCTATCGGCAAACCATATTTGGTGTTGGCAATGGTCGACCTCAAGCAACCTCTAGCGAGGGTTGCGCAACCTTGGCAAGAGTGCCATATGTCGTGTGACCCAAGCAATCGTCGTCGGTCCAAAGTTAGTGTTTACTAGCATTAGGCTTTCAGTCTTGGAAACTTCAAAAACTGTTCAGCATTTTCTTTAGGGGTTTTGGAGGCCGAAAGCTCTTTGTAACGTCAAATAATACACCATACATTTTGTGGACTATTTTTGATTCAAGATTTGGCTCTTCCTAAGCAAGCACTGTGGCCTACTACTATAAAGCGATGTGACAGGGTCTGGCCTAGTGTCAGTGGTGATACTTGGTAGATGTATGATCTGCACTTCGTGGAGATTTCTACCCCTTGGTCACTGCGAGAGGACTAAGTTAATGTGGTGATTGTGCCTGTGGACACCTCAATTTTGATCTAAGATTTTTCAGTGTTGACCAAAGTTGACTAGAAATCAAAGCTCGATAAAAAACTTAAGGGTTAATACCTTAAAAAACCCCCAAACCTATGACACTTGTGACAAATTTACCCCAAACTATTTTTTTTACCATAAAAACTCCAAACCCGGTAAACTTGTGACAAATTTACCTCGATCGATTATAAAAAACCCTAAACCCAGTACATTTATGACAAATTATCCCAAACTAATTTATTCGACTATAAAAACCCTAAACCTGGTAAATTTGTGACAAATATACCCTATGCTAAATTGGATTAATACCATAAAAAAATCATAAAAATTGTAAAGCTGTGACAAACGGAACGTAAAATCCTAAATTTGTATATTGGTTGGTTAAGCGTCACGTGTCATTTAACTTAATAATTTGAGAATAAAATTTAACGAAAACTAACATAAGGTAAATTTGTCACAAGTGTACCCAGGTTTGGGATAAATTTGTCAAAAGTATACCAGGTTTGAGGTTTTGGTGGTCAAAAAAATAGTTTGGGGTAAATTTGTCACAAGTGTACCAGTTTGGGGTTTTTTAGGGTATTATCCCAAAACTTTAACAAGAATTGGTAACCAAAACTAATCCGTAATTTAATGAGAGAATAATGGGCTATACTTATTTTGTATGGTGATAGAGTTAGCTAATGTAAGGTAGGAATGATCGATTGTAAGGGTCATCCTTTTCCTTTATTCATTTGATTAGATATACATACGCATGTAGCAAACATGAATACAATTCTTTTTACTTGAGAATAATATGTCAAAATATATTCAATTTTGACAAATATTATATGTTTTAAAAAGAGTGTAAAAGAATTTACTTAGTGTTATATATAGCTAAATTGGTTCAAAATCGATTTGGTTCTAGGTTTCTTGATAGTATAGGAAATTGAATCAGTCAAGGCTAGTTTTCAATTTTTAGAATAGAGAACTAGATTGATCCTTTTGTGAATTGGCCATAAACTGGTTGAGCAAAGTCAGTTAGGCCTAGTTCAACTTGCGAACCAGTTTGTTTGCTTACCCATAATGTAAGGGGTAGCTAACCATTGAAGCTAAAAATTTGTGACTCAACGAAAGAGTTGGTAAATAGGAAAAAAAAGACCGTTCAACATTTGTAAGTAATTCAAGTGAGTGTTACTAGTTCAAAATTAGTTGATAATATATAATTGATAAAAAATTTCATAAGTCACTCTAATTTAGTTTGAAATTTTATATAAAGGGAAAGTGTCAAAAAAATCCTAAACATTTTGCATTTATGCCAATTTAGTCTTAAATCTTCTGTTAATGCCAAATTAGTCTTAAGCCTTTTGTTTGGTGCCAATTCAATCTTTCCGTCTAACTTTGGTTGGATTTTGTTGATGTGGCACAGTGGGTCCCGATATTGACAACTTTTAATAATATTTTAATATTTTTAGAAAATTTTATTTTAAATTTTATTTATTTATTTATTTTTCTTTTCCTCCTCTTTTCTCAAGCTAGTTGCTGGACCTTAATGACTTGGCCAGAGACGATGATTGGCGAGGTTGAGGTCAACCTCGCTAGAGTTCATGAGGTTGTGCCTACAAGAGCTAAAGCCCTCGCGAATGGCCGAGTGAGGCCAACCTCGTTTATGGTCAGTAAGGCTTAACCTTTGCCAGATTTGGCGAGGGTGAGCCTCGCCTCATGGCTTGGGTTGCCTCGAGCTAGCCTCGCCCATGGTTGGTGATAGTGAGCCTTGCCGACCATTGCCTTTGGCCGTCCTCGAGGTTCGACGATCAACTGGAGAAAGGATGAGAAGGGAAAAAGAAAAATAAAAGGCAAAAGAAAAAAAACAAAATTTTTGAAAAAATATTAAAATATTATTAAAAGTTGTCCACATTAGTGTTAGTTATGCCACATTAGTTGACTGACGTCTAATTAGCAAAATCCAGCCAAAATTAACTGAAAATAATTGAATTGGTACCAAGTCAAAAAGTTTAGGACTAAATTAATATCAAGTAAAAATGTTTAGAACTAAATTGGCACTAATAAAAGGTTTATAAACTAAATTGACACAAATACAAAAGGTTTAAGACTTTTTTTGACACTTTTCCCTCATATAAATGATAGCAAATTTGAAGCATTAAGTAAGTTATGCAGATAAAAAGGGTTAAGTTATTACAAAATTACTGATTTGTAAACTATCAAAAAGTTGATAATTTCGTAAAAATGATGATAAAATTATAAATAACTTACCGGGGAAAAGGTATCCGGGTTTTTTTATTTTACCAATGATAATCAATAGCACTGCTAAAGAATCCTGTATTTTTGGACACGAGGCAATAAAGTAATGGTCAGCGAAGATCAAGTGAGATCTTAAAAGGTTGGGGGTGTGCCCCTCCAGTGCCGATGAGGATGAGATCTCTGCGGTCTCAAAGACCCTCATGATTATCACCATAAAGAAAGGGGATTCAGTAACTTTCAAAAGCAGATGTCATTGGGAATTCTCTGAATTCAATCTCAGCAAAGTCAGATGTGGATTAGCCAAGAGCTAGAGAGAGAGAGAGAGAGAGAGAGAGAGAGAGAGAGAGATGTGGATTAGCCAAGACCCTCATGATTATCACCATAAACAAAGGGGATTCAGTAACTTTCAAAAGCAGATGTCATTGGGAATTCTCTCAATTCAATCTAAGCAAAGTCAGATGTGGATTAGCCAAGAGCTAGAGAGAGAGAGAGAGAGAGAGAGATGGTATGATGGATGCAAGATGCATGAACTTTTGCGAAAGTACACCCTTAAGCGCTAAAATTGTCTCCTCCTCACTTCTGTATTTTATTTTGGGTACTTTTATTTATACACGATCCGGGTCCATATGTCTCACGTTTTTATTTTGAGTACACTTTTCAAGTGATTGCCACTCGTTTTTATGCGACTCATTTAAATGGAGAAGTAAACTCAACATTCTTGACTCATAAGGACAACCGTAGCCAAGCAACATCGCCATTCGTCGTGCTCCACTGTCCTTCTGAGCATAGCTGAATCCAGGCTAAGATGAATAGTCGACGTATAGATGAAAGGGGCAAATCGTCACGTGTTGCGAAAGTGGAGGAGGCAAAAGCAAAATGAGATAAAACTTTCCCAATTAAGAAATTGATGAAGATTGGGATGTTTCAGGGGTCAAAAGCCTTGCATCTTTTTCCACCCACCGGCAGCATCACTTCCCTGAAAAGAAAAGTAGAAAAGCAAGATGTATAGAGGCCATTGCGACCTAGTCCAAAAGATCAAGGGAAAAATTATCGAAAAAGTCCTAGACTTATTGTAATTACGCTAATCCGATTTTAAATCTTTTCTTGACCAATTCAATCCATTTAGCCAATTTTGGCTGGCTGGCACTCGTTATCTAATTAACGTTGATGTGAAAATTTTCTAATGATTCTATTTATTTTTTTCAATTTTTTTATGTTCCTTTTTCCTTTCCTTTTCTTTTCCCTCCTTTGGCTTCTTTTCCGTGTAGTGGCTGGCGAGGCTCTGGCGATGCTCGTTGACCATTGGGCAAGGACTACGAAGCTCTTGTTGGCCATCAACGAGGGTTGCTGCCCTCTCCAAGCGTGGGGGCCTCAAGCGAGGTGGCTTTGACTAGATGTAGGCGAGGCCAGCCTTGCCATGGCCTTGCCGATTGCGGGTGAAGGTGGCCTCGCCCATGGCTAGTGAGGCCTTGGCTGCCTGCACCAGCCTCACCTAGATCTAGGCAAAGCTACCTCACCAAAGCCTTGTCGACCATTATGGGGAAAATAATCTAAAGGAGGAAGAAGAGAAAAAAGAAAAAAAGGAAAAAGAAAGGAAAATGGAGAAGAAAAAGAAAAAATATTTAAAACTGCCACGTCATACTGTTGGTCCACTTTAGCATCAGTCGATTGAAATTGACCGGATGGATTGAATTGATATAATTGTAACAAGTTTAGAATTTAATTGGCATAATTATAATAAAATTTTTTATTGTGGGATCGTCTTTAATTCACTATGGGAATAATACCATAAAAAATCAAATAGTAAATAATTATAAATTGTTGTGGGGTTTGCTCATTTAAGAATTTGTGGCTAAAATAGTTCCGAGACTGTTATGCTAATAAAGTTTATTATAATAGGCTTAGGGTTTTTTTTTTTTGCCCGCTATCCTTTCAAAGACCAAGCGATCATACTCCTTTCTTTCTCCCTCATCTTCTCCGGCGGTCAATTCGGCGTGGCGTGTGGCACACTGCACTGGGAATCACACAAGGCCCAGTCCCCCCCACAAAAAAAAAGCAGGGAAAGCCAGCGAATCGCTGTCCCTTTTTCCCATTTCGTTCCCATCTCTCTAATGTCATCCCCCCCTTTTTCCAGTTTTTTCTCGGTGCGTGTGGACAACACATGCCATTAGGGGCAAAAGACAGGAAAAAAGCAATCGGAAAAGCAGGGGCAAATCATACCCACCGAAGGGTAAAGAAACAGACAGGAAGAACGTGATGACCACCATTAGCGTTGAGGGAAAAAGGTCGCTCCTGCCGCTTTTGTTCTTCGCAGTGGGCTCGTGCCTCAAATGCCAGGAATTCAGATTCCAATTCGCGAGCTGGATTCATGGGGAAAAAAGGTATGGTGGTGTGGGGAGAGGAAGGAGAGTGACTTATTTTTGGTTTTTGCAGGGACTTTCTTTAACAATTTTTTCTTTTTTTGTGATCCATCGGTGTTGAACTCATCACATATCTAAAGTTTGGATGGGACTTTGTTCCTACTACATGGAGATTGACATGAGAATTTGGGGAAGGAAGATGGTCGGGCACGATTGATTATTTTAGAAAGTCTAGCTGCGTGTATCATGTGTCAATAATGATAATTGAAGTTCTCTTTTTGATGGATTATCAGAAAGTTTGGCTTTGTAACACGTGAGAACTATTTATTTAATGAGGTCTTCGAGTAAATAGAAATTTAGGTTCGCCCGTGTCGAATTGATCTCCCATAGTATCTATTTCCAAGTACTACCCACATTTGCATTTTAAATTTATTGGGAAGACATTTTCTCAAAAAAGAAAACAATTTTGACCCATAGGCAACTGGGTTGTGGTGCTAGTGTACCTGGTAATATTTAGGTATGGGGTTCATTTTCATGGAATTTTCGTTCAATGCAAGTCAAATGTATTAGATAAAATTAAAAGGGATAATGACATGAATAACTTTTAAATTATAATTGAATGTGCAATGTGGTCATCGAATTTTATCCCAATGTGCCATATGGTCTCTGAATTTTTTAAATTGTATAACGTGGTTCATGTATTTTTGCTACATGTTAAATTTAGTCTATAAACTATATGAGAATGTTTAATATTGCTCTTTTATTAATTCAAGTTCAGAGACAACATCAAGCATTAAATTAAACATGTACCAAAGGTTCAAAAATTACATTGAAAAGTTTAAAAGTAAAGGAATGATACTGTATATTGAGTTAAAGTTTAGGAAACATATTGAATATATTTAAATTTCAAGATCACATTATATGTTGGGTTAGCACTTGTATTATTTTTTCAAATGAAAAATTGGTCAAACTAATCGGCATCGGAGAAGAAAAATGCCATGTACTTGTGTGCTATGTTCTTGAGTTTTCAGACCCATTAAAGCAACTTTACTAGAAAAGCAAAACAAAAAAATGGGCCTCTGGACCCCTCTCTTGTCACTTTATCAGACTTTCACATCGATGAAAGTGAAACTTTATGCCACCCTAATTCAAAAAAGTATGTACGTATATATATATATACTGATATATCTTAAATAAAAAAATTACTCTAGGGTAATTATGTGGGTCAGAAACTTGATGCTCGATGCATGTCACTTTATTCTTTTTTCAATAATTGCTTCCCGCCAATTATACTCAGGTGATCTAATAACTTTTTCTTTCCTTCTTTTTTTGCCCTTTTATGTCCCCCGATTCATGAAATGTGAATTCACGTGGCGTTTATCAACTCCTAAATTAAGCTACATTATCCAAGAAAGATGACACTTTATTATTAGGGTTGTATCATAAAAATATCAAACCGATACATTCATATCCCATTTATTCCGAGTTAATTTTCACATCATAAAAAATTTCAAAGAAATTAAATGTACTAATTATAAATCTACCTGCCATTAGCTTCCATCTAATATTCTCGTTATAATGCTGACGAATAAACACATATGACAAACAACTTATATGATGGGTGTATGACGTGAATCCCACTTTGAAATTCAACATAAAATGATCTCCTAAACAACCTCATTTTGGGACACCGCATCCGAAGGAATGATCTCCTAAAATTGGGACATCCGCCATAAGAGCTCCTTCACACTTTGAAAAGTTTGCTAAAATCCCTAATTTCTATTAAAATTTTGGTTGATTTATTATGGGTGTAACTAGCTCGGAATTTTTTTGTGACACTAAAATTAGTTTGTAATAAACGTAGTATAATATAACTTTTTCAAATTTTTGGTGATATTGGGCTTCGTTTGTTTTGTAAAGAATGAATTATTTGAATTTTTTTTCCTAAAAACAATAACTTGTATCACGTACAAAAACATAAAAAATGAAAAATATTATTGAAACATAATTTGTTGTTGATAATGAGAATATTTCTCGATGACTAATTATTTCAATCGATATAAGTAATTGTTTTCAGAAATTCTTTTAAAATAATTTATTTTTTGCAAAACAAATCAAGTCTTAACCTAATTTTAATCATTATTATTCGAGAGCAAGGCACATGGTTTTATGGATAAGTTGTCTGAACGGGGAGGCATAATGAATTATGATGAGCAAGATGGAGATACTTTGGGCAAATGGAAGAAACCCACATGTCTAAAAAGCAAAGCAGAGGAATGATTTCCCATCCGTACGCGTGTGAACCCGAGCTTTTGGAGAATAATTATTGATGGCATCTGAGTAAAATATACAGTTATTATTTTGTCGTGCTTTGTCTTTTTTTTTTTTTTTTTTTGGGTCACAAAAAGAAAGTAGTCATCACGTGCCGAAAATTCTATTCTTATCTTCATAAGTCTGGAGCCATTTCTTCAGTTTCACGTTCATTAATTAACAAGTTTAGTCCCCATGACTTTTGATGAATTATTCGAATCTTTGTAGATTAGAAAACAAACAAGCAAGTGAATGTAGATCTTCATCTAATTGATTGAAAAGGAACTTTAACTAGATTTTGCTTTTGAAGTGCAACCTAATACTCAAGTTAGAATGAAGATATTTGAGGGTTAGATTTGATGTCTCTCCATCTTTCTCAAATCTTCGTTTAGACTTCCATTTTACTAAGAGAGAATTTCAAGTACTACATGAAATTTGCTGTCGAAGTGTCAATTACAACTCTCTACCAATGAAAGCTTTTGTCGTAATAAAAAACTAAAAGGGAAAAGTTCTCGCTTAGTTTTCACCATCATTATGGACTCTCTCACAAATGAAACTAGACATATGTACGAGAAGGGCCCTCTTAGCACAATCGACGTGATGCTCCAAAGCATAATCATGAAGTCCCAAGGTGAGAGCTTCGCCAGATACAAGCAGCTAATTCCATTTATTCAACTTTGTCACGCCCCAAAGCACAGTCATGGACTCACAAGGGGAGAGCTTCGCCGGCTATGAGCAGTTAACTCCATTTATTTAGAAGTGTTTCTATAACGTATTGAAGGTAATATCTTATTTCGATAAAAAGAAATGGTGGGTCTTATTTAGTATTTCCTTTTTTGGAGTGATCTCACATTTCTTCTTCTTCTTCTTTTATTTTTTAGGGTAGAGGGAGATAATGTCTTTTCTCCATCCATACCGACAAAGCTTTTCTCCCAACCTTTGGAAGAGAGCGGCCTTGTGTTCGGCACACGCCTTTAGTGACCGGTGACAATGACTTCGTGGAACCGAATGAATATCCAAAATTTTGAGTTCCATCATTATTTTCAATTGGTGGACGAACCAGATCGGAATTTGGACAGAGGATAGGACAAAACGACTCCAGAGTGAACGCATCCCCTCCGATCCACGCCCCCAAAACATGCGGACCCCTATCAATCGATTGCCCTGGCCTTGCTTTTTCCAGGAATCTGGAAGGTGAAAAAAAAAAGTTTAGCCCTAGAACTTTTACGATTCATATATCGAACCTAATCTATAAAATGTCATGTGATGATTAATGGGTTCGTTTTATAGTAGTGAAAAAGAGAGCGAAACCCTAGAACTTTGGCAATTCATATATGAGCTTAATCTATTAAATGGCATGTGATGATAAATGGGTTTGTTTTATGTTAGTGAATGAGCTATAATATTATGGTGAGACTTAGCCTATTAGAACCAATGGGTTTCCAAGCCTAATATAGACATCCGAGTGGTAATCTTTCTGTAATCTTAAATCTAAAGATTTCATAAATGATGCGATATTTTATGACAATTTCTATATGGATTAGTCCAACTAGTAGCCCCTCCTTATCTTGGTCAAGCTGGTCGGAAAAATATGAAAAAAGGGCTACCATGGTTTGTTGATATGAACCGTTTATTTTAAAGTTCGCTCAATCTTTTTTTGTCGCGACGTGATGTACTTTTTTTTTAAAAATGAATGTAGTGCGCCTAATGGAAGTGATGTTACTGAAAAGAAACGCCCGCACCAACTTTTCTTTCTTAATTTGCATCCGGACACGCACTAATTAACAAACTCCACACGCCCTTCTGCCTCTATTTAAAGCCCCTACACTTACTCTTCACTTCATCACTTTCAAAGCTTTATTAAGTTGCTCCTTCTGTCGATAGTTTCTTTGTGCCGAACGAGCTGGTGCGAAACGTTATGGCCCCGAACGGGCATTCGGACCTGGAGAAGCAGAGGCTGCTCCTGCACGACCACGAGGAGAAGCACTTCACGTCGAGTGAGGTCGTCCGTGACATCATCCTCGGCGTCTCTGACGGCCTCACCGTCCCCTTTGCCCTCGCCGCCGGCCTCTCCGGGGCTGACGTCCCATCCTCCATTATCCTGATTGCTGGCATCGCTGAGGTCGTGGCTGGTTCGATTTCCATGGGACTTGGAGGGTACTTTTCGAGTAGTCTGGGACCTGATTAATGATATGCATGCCCCCACTACTGGGACCTGATTAATGATATGCATGCCCCCACTAACTCTAGTATTCCCTTTAGTGTGTTGAATAGCGTGTATAATCAGAATGTAATGGTTATGCAGGTATCTGGCGGCGAAAAGCGAGACTGATCACTACTATAGAGAACTAAAGAGAGAACAAGAAGAGATTATCAGCGTGCCAGACATAGGTCTCTTCACGTTCATATTGCAGTTACATGATAATCATATAATCACACTTTTCTGGGCAAATAACTTAGAATGAGCAAAACAAACCACCTTTCCAACATGAAACGAGGAGGTGGGGAGTTCGAATCCCCACCTTTTCTCGGGGAGTGGGGTGGGGACGATTTAGTTTCAGGTGTGGATTTCGACTCTTACGTGACAAAAGTCTGAGAGTGAGAGTAAGAATAGAAATAGAGTAGGATCGACCAAAACAAAAACTTAAAATAAGCAATAAATGCAACACAGAGCATTATACTAACTTGAAGGTGAAATCAAATGGAATTTGTTTGTCTATTGATACGATTCCTCTTGCATTTTTACGTGATATTGCTAGCATCACGAGGTGAAAACGATTTTGGGAGAAGAGGGGACTGATATTTCTAGTAATTATGTTGCAGAGGCCGCCGAGATTGCTGAAATATTGGCACAATATGGGGTCGAGCCCCACGAGTACGAGCCCGTCGTGAATGCCCTGAGGAGGAACCCCCAAGCATGGCTTGATTTCATGATGAAGTAAGCCATTAATCTATCTCTGTCTCTCTCAAGTTGCATTGAATCCTGAAACTAATAATGGCAATCCCCCAGGTTTGAACTAGGACTAGAGAAGCCAAACCCCTTGAGAGCCCTGCAGAGCGCAGCGACCATCGCCTTTTCCTACATAGTTGGCGGAATGGTGCCCCTAATACCGTACATGGCGATCCCGATCGCTGACAAGGCCGTGCTTGCCTCTGTCGGGATCACGCTCCTTGCATTGCTCATCTTCGGCTTCGTCAAGGGCCACTTCACCGGCGACCGGCCACTCCGGAGTGCCCTCCAGACTGCCCTTATCGGTGCCGTTGCCTCTGCAGCCGCTTACTCCATAGCCAAGCTCTTCAGAGCTTGATCCTCATGTCCAAAACCGTTGCCCCCCGTTTCTTCTCTCTCTCTCTCTCTCTCTCTCTCTCTGTATGTTTACCTTTGCTTTTGTCAAATGGAGGGTAGCTTGGCTCTTGTTTGCTTCCCCATATGACTTGGGTTTTCTCTTTCACTCTTTGTTTCAACCTTGGTTTGGACGAGTTGATGATATCCGAGTATGTTTAATCGCAATGTCAAAATGGTCCTTGGCTTCTGCTTTATGTCTAGATGATAAGTGAGAAGAACTAGTATGTCATCATAGCTTATTAAACTAAGGGACGATAGTGGAGTATGAAAAAGGTACTATTCTCTGGAATGATGTATATCTAACTTTACACCTATCGAGCTTACCCAGAAGCATGGAAAGATGCTTTTGACCCACCAAAAAAGAGTTGAGATGCATCATGATGCCCCCTCCCCATCCCATTCGTCTTCTCCACGTATATACCTCATCCTATAGCCGGGACAAGAAAAGGGTTTTCTTTTAAACGCCCAGTAACTCATTTGTCATGCATAATTATCACAAATAAATCATAGGCCAGACGCAAGAGTTGCTAATGAAGTACTGATGTCCTTGCAAATTAGCACACTAAAAAGTTCCTACTTTGAAAAGGGTGTCCATGGTATTTAGTGTCAAGCGTTAATGGAGAAAGGTGACTACTTTGCACCTCTTGATCAAAGATTCTTGTCGTATTAACCCTTTCCTTTTCCATGCCAAGGACAAAAGATGGATTTTCCATCATCAAGCCCAGTCAATTCGAAGCACAGAGACAATTATATTCTTGCAAATAGCTTATGTAGCATAATTTAAGGTTTGGATATTGACTATATTTTCATGATACAACTAATGATACTGTGCGTTCGACACAAGATAGCGTCAAAACTCATTCGTAATGATTAGCTTCGAAGTGGATGTATTGCACGGCTTGTCTTGAATTGAATGTAATCTCAAAAAGATTTAACATTTATTGCGATGAGAATTAATCTAAGCATTTCACGTGATACGTGTGATCAAATGACAAGGATGTGTAAAAAAGAGAACGGTAAATCGTGCTATGGATCTTAATTCGATCTATTTTCCTTTTGGGCCCCTCTAAATCTTGGAATTGCTCAAACGTCCTAGTTTGGTAGGGGTGAGCACGGTTCGAGTTGAGCTGGTCCACCTCCTAACCTTAGAATCAACTCTCACAGTACTGGTTCTCAATTTTTGGAACCGAGGACCAGACCGACCCAATAGATTTGGTCCGGTCTAGGGTCAACCAGGACTAACTGATAATTTTTTATTTCATTTTTTTGTACTTCCTAAAAAAGCGATTGAGGACCGGACTGACCCAATAGGTTCGGTCCGATTTCAAGGTCAATCCAAAACTAAAAAATAGTTTTTTATTTCATTTTTTGTACTCCTTAAAAGGGCAACCGATGATCGTATTGATCAAATGGATTTGAGATGAGCAAGGTCAGCTAAGAAAGGCAAACAGTGAGAGTCAAGTGAGGTGAACGTCGAACATAATGAGTATTAAATGTTGAGCGGAGAGTAACAAGCCAAGGGAGCATTGAGCGGCGAGCGGCACAAATGACCCAAAGCGAGCGAGGCGAGTGTTGAGTGATGAGCGGAGAAGTTTTTATTTTTTTTTTAATTTTTTTTATTTTAGCAAATTGAAGACTAAGAGAACAAATAAGACAGAAGAGAACGAATACTAAATGATGATGTCATAAGGTGCCTTTTTGGATGCCATGAGAACTTTTCATAAAAACATTTTTCTTGTTCGTAAATTATGACTATTTACGCCGTAAAAGATATTAAAAACTTAAGTTATTAAAGAATAATGTAAAATTACTTGAACTTGTTATTAAAAAGTTGTTTAATGTTATTGACGCTGTTTATTTTAATGTTTTCTCTCTATATATATACACACATTAAGGATTGAATCGACTTAAAACTCTCAAGACCGAAAATCGATCTGCACAATACTGAACCTGGAATTTTAGGACCAAGAACCGACTAGTCTCCCTGGAAGTAGGACCAGAAATGGCAAGGTTAGGCTGGTCTAGGGTCGGTCTAGGGTTGACCCTGGACCGATGAGAACTGTGTAAACTTTGTTTGCATCCGGGTCCCCTTAGAATTCGATATTTACGAGATTCGCAACACTGCTCTCCACAGTCCACTTAGCACCTGCACGAACAGCATGGCCACTGGCCCTTCGGTTCCTCCACTCATTCATGTACAAAAGGACAAGAAGAGCGATCGCCCGCTTCGAGCCGATCGACGCTGTCCCCGTCGCACGCTCGGTCGTGTCGTCGTCCCGTTTCGCCTCCACCGGCCGCGACCCAAAAGAAGGAATCGCTCGTGATCCATCATGGCTGACGGCGTGAACGACAGGGGGAATCCGGGGGCAGAGGAGCAGCAGAGGCTCCTGGACCAGCACAAGGAGGCCCACTTCACCGCCGGCGAGATCGTCCGCGACATCATCATCGGCGTCTCCGATGGCCTCACCGTCCCCTTCGCCCTCGCCGCCGGCCTGTCCGGCGCCAACGCTTCTTCGTCCATCGTGCTCACCGCCGGCATTGCCGAGGTCGCCGCCGGCGCCATCTCCATGGGTCTCGGCGGGTACTTCCTCCGTTTTTTGGGTCTTTTCTCGCTCTCCAGTCCGTGCGCTTGCCTTTTCTCTGAGATCGTTAAAGGTCGCTCCTTTTCGCATCTCCCCTTCAACTGCTAATACCAAAAAAAGAAAAAAATAAGTTGACTTTTTTTATTCGGAGTGAATCTGAATCCTGTGACCAGCGTCCACATGACGCGGGATATTCTTGCTCGTCTGGAGAAGCGTGAGATCCCCATTTTCCATTTCTTGACAGTGGACAAGAAGCTAACTTCATATATCTCAGGAGATCACAGTTTCTTGAGCTGACCGGTTTGGTCTTATGCGCCTAAGCTGGATCATGGCAAGAATGCGAATTTCATATTGAATATGGTTTTTGCACGAGCGTTGTTGGTCTTAGACGTAGCCAAGATGCTAGTGACGTTAAACAAACTAATAGATATTGATGAGAGTATATGGCTATTTGGTGGAAGCCTGGCGGAAGTGATTATGATGCAAGAAAATATTGAAGCATGTAAAACTGACATTCTTTATAGGTGTAAAGAGTGTGTGGAGGTTATCCTTCTGATTAGTACGCTTATGAGGGGAGGTGCAGGTATCTCGCGGCTAAGAGTGAGGCGGACAACTATGCGAGGGAGTTGAAGAGAGAACAAGAAGAGATCATCAGAGTTCCAGATACAGGTTTCCCCACTTTTACATGGGATGAATAAAAATCCTAGTTCTGCAGTACAATAATGTTTTACCCTATTCGAGAGTCGTGCTGGGTCTATATGTTCTCGTCGTCTTGTTCGAGACACTAGATCTTCATCTGATTTGGAGAGTGCTCCTTGAATGCAGAGGCTGCGGAGGTAGCTGAGATTCTTGCACGGTATGGTATAGAGCCCCATGAATATGGTCCGGTTGTCAATGCTCTGAGGAAGAAGCCCCAGGCGTGGCTTGATTTCATGATGAAGTAAGTTGAATTCTTACATACCTCGTATGGCATGTTTAATCAGCCCCCTTGGTGGCTGAAAAGTCAAGAAGAACATCTGAATGTGATGAGGGAATTCTGTGAATGTGTAACATCAACAAAGCTATAAATCCCAGTGAACTACTTAACATGATGAATTTTGTATCTGAAATGTGAGAATAGTATGAAGATAGTCATTCTGTTTTGATCTCAAGAAAGTTATGATTACTGTTGTTGGATTTGACCCAATTATGTGGGTGACCCTGTCGTCAGTAGAAAATGGAAAACCTTGAGGAGAGTTTGCTGACATATTAGTAAGTAAAATAGTGCGCTGTGGCTACAATCTCCTTACTTAAAAAAGACCACATAAGAGAACAGAGAGAAGATAACAGAGTCATGCTTTTACTTTCAATGAAATCTTCAACACTCTTACATGATGTAAAGAGGAATGTCAATTTTTTAATAAAGTGTGTAGCTTTTTGACTATATGCTCTGCATACTGCTAACTGCCATATGAAAATGCATCAATGAGAAACGCTTCATTGCTTTATTCTTATATTAAACCCTTCGATCCTCCCTTTGATGGTTCCTTCGTAAACCTTACCCTATGTATAGGTTCTGCTGCGTGTTATGATTCTTTGTATCCTTCGACACATTATTTGGGACTCCATGAACCCAGCTCTTAAGTTGTTCCTACTGATGATAAAGTCTTTAGAAATTTGAAAGTTCCTCTTTCTAAAATTACCTATGAGGTGCAGGTCATTTTGCCATAGTTAGAGTGCTGAAGGAATGATTGGCTGGATCTGAGTAATAGTGGGATCAACTGTCGAAGAATCTTCTATCTTTTACTCTTTTTTCCCCAAATGTGAAGATTGTTCATAAACTAAACTACTTGAGTCAAATTGCCCATGCTATGTATTGAAGCATGTTGAATTATACCATACGGTGTCTATGGATAACAATTGCAAAGAGAAATAACACTGGAGGATATGCCTGTTGTTGTTTTTTGAAAGTGCAATAGTCAAAGAAAGCAGAGGGATGTAATGAATTGTAATACTCTAAAGATTAATGAGGTACTGTTTAATATGAGTGATTGATTGATCTATTAGTTTCATCTGTTATTTGGCATTTCCTGCCATGAGATCACACATATTAAGGGTTAAGTGAACGGGCTTCAAAGGAGTGGATGCATAATGTGTGTAAAAAGTACATTGTTGGTCTTTTGCTGAGTGACAAGGTTGCAGTTGTTGTCCACGAACCGAATGTGTTGTGAATACAACAGTTTGTTGGCAATTGAATGATTGATGGTAATCTTGATTAATGCCTGAAGCAAAATGTAGCAACTGAAAATGCAACCAAATACTGTGATTTCAGGTTTGAACTCGGACTCGAGAAGCCAGATCCTAAGAGAGCGCTTCAAAGTGCGTTCACGATTGCCATTGCCTACGTCTTGGGTGGGCTTGTTCCTCTCATTCCCTACATGTTCATTCCAGTAGCAGGAAAAGCTGTGGTAGCGTCTGTTATCTTGACACTGATGGCCTTGCTGATCTTTGGGTATGCCAAGGGCTACTTCACCGACAATAAACCTTTCAAAAGTGCGTTGCAAACCGCTTTGATCGGTGCCATCGCTTCGGCAGCTGCTTTTGGCATGGCGAAGGCCGTTCAATCATAGGCCTGTGTTGCTGCAATAAAACTAGCAGTTTGCGGAGAGGTTTGTCTACTTAGTACTGTTTTGAAGTTACTTGGGCACGGATTCTTGCGGTTATAGGACCCGTGGTTCAATCCATTAAACTACTAGTGCTGCAGAATCCGAAGAAAAAGCTCGTCCGGCAGGGACCAAGACCAAACCTTCCCAGACTTTGTAGAAGATGGAACTGCATCTCTATTTGTGTTGCGTAGATCCTTACGTTACTTCCAAACGACATATAGAGGATAATTCGGCTTTTGTTTCTTACTTTCTAAGATATTGAAGTTTTAAGCGATCTTATTGCCTTTTCACATCTATGTCCTATTAATTTTAGAAAATAGAAAAAAACAAAACGATGATAGTCTACCATTACCCTTTGTTGCTTGTCTTACGATTCTATTAAGGCTTCATCCGCTTTGTGTAAAATGAATGATTTGAAAAATATTTTTCTAAAATTGATCGATTATATCTCTTATAAAAATAAATGAATAATAAATATTTTCATCGTTCATGAAATGTTTAGTTTTAAATTGTTGTTTGTAATGAAAATATTTTTAATCAATTATTTACTTTAAAGGATATAAGTGATCATTTTTAGGAGATTATTTTTTAAATCATTTATTTTTTTCGTGAAATAAAGGGAGTTTTGGGATTTTAATGTGATAACTATTTTTGACTTCTCTGCTTCTTTGAGTTAAGGTTTATACCACCTAAGAGACTTTTTGAAATTTATGATGTTTTCTGGGATAAGGTCTGCTTTTGCAATAAATCTCATAATTATGTTGTTTAACATTCTTAAATGTTGCTTAATGACATGGTTTATGAGGTATAGAGTAAGGTTTTGGTCATTATAGCATTTTCAGGAATGTTGATATAGAAGAAAGGTTTTCTACAGTGTAGATGACCAAATCCCCATGTTATAGTGTGATGGTTACTATGGTCATTAACACTGATAGGATTATTATGGTCATTAAGTATTATGTAATAATAAAAGTGTGAGACATGGAAAACCTTAATCAGTTTTACACGTTCTCCTTGTTCCTTTTTAATCAATTTCTACATCGCTTTTTTTTTTTTTTCTCCTATATTAATTTCTACATGGTAGTCGAGGTTGTGGTGGTGGTCGAAGTGGTGGCGTCAGTCGTAGTTTTGTTAGAGGCCAATCACCCTCTGCTAGCAACACTTATAGTGACATAGGGGGTAATACCAGTTTGGTTCGAACTTGTCGTTACTGTGGTTTATCTGGACATATTAAGAGATTCTGTTATAAGCTTCATGGAAGGCCCTCTCAACAGGCTACAACTAATGTAGCTAATGTAGTGGAATCTAGTGCTTCTTCACAACCATTGCAGGAGGAAAGTTGATCAAAATGTTGGAGGAGAAATTTGCTAAGTATAATCAATTCTAGATTTCCTAGCTAGTTTCACTGTCCTCATCCACAGCTACTTTTGTTCAGACAAGTAATGCTAAAGTGTGTCTTTCTTTTGCTTCTCGCCCCTGGGTCATTGATTCGGGTGCTACCGATAATATGACTGGAGTCTCAAGTATCTTTTTTGATTTTCATGAGTCTATGTCTAATGTTACATTAGCTGATGGTTCTTTATCCATAGTGAAGGGATATACACAGTTCCTTTAACATCCTCCATATCTTTATCTTCAGTCATGTATCTCCTTAATTTTGCGTTCAACCTTATATTTGTTAGTCAGCTTACCAAAGCATATGATTGTTCCGTAACTTTCTATCCCGATTTTTGTATTTTTCAGAACTTGAAGACAAGGAAGACGATTGGTAAAGGACATGTGTTAGGGGGGCTATACTTGCTTGATAATACTTGCTTCCCTACGTTAGATCCATTGTCGTTTGGGCCATCAATCCTTGGAAAGTTTGAAGAAGTTAGATCCTCAATTTCAATCTTTATCTAGTCTTGAGTGTGAGTCATGTCAGTTTGAGAAATTGCACCGTATTAGTTATCATCCAAGAGTCAATAAACATGCCTCTCATCCGTTTGTGTTAGTTCATTATGATATATGGGGTCCCTGTCCTACTATTTCTAAGTTGGGTTTCAAGTACTTCATTACTTTTGTAAATGACTATTCAAGAGCCACTTGGCTATATCTAATAAAAAGTCGTTCTGAGTTATTTTCTATATTTTGTGCATTTGTTAACGAAGTACGTACATAATTTTTAGTTCCTGTTCGTATTCTTCAAAGTGATAATGTTAAAGAATATTTTTCTAATTATTTTTCTGAATTCATGACCCAATGGGGCATCCTTCATCAATCTTCTTGTTCGGATACACAACAACAAAATGATGTCGCCGAATGTAAGAACCGTCACTTACTAGAAGTTGCTCGATCATTGATGTTTGAAATGAAGGTAAACAAATCTTTTTGAGCTGATGCTATCATGATCGCACATTATCTTGTCAATCGCATGCCGTCCTCTGTTCTTAAGGGTGTAACATCACACTCTCTTCTTTTTCCTTTGGAATCCTTGTTTCATTTACCACCTCATATATTTGGTTGTATCTGCTATATTCATGACCATCGTTTAAGGCTTTCCAAACTAGACCCTCGGTCTCTTAAATGCATTTTTGTGGGGTATTCTCGTACACAAAAGGGATATTGTTGTTACTGTCCTTTTTTGCATAAGTATTTCACCACTGTAGATGTTTCCTTTTTTGAGTCAACTATTTATTCTGATGAACCAATGAAGCCTTGTACAGTGGATGACGATTCCTTTACATGTCATTATGAAATCCATTTCAGATTCTCCTCCAATCCCTCCACCAGTTTAGTATGTATGTAGTAGACGTCATCATCGACATGTGGAGCCCCCTACAAATGTACCTCCGCCTATTTCGTCTTCTCCGTCTTCTAAGTCTGAGGTATGCCTATCACATACTGATCTTGATATCCCTATTGCTTATCGCAGAAGGGTTCACAGTTTTACCCAACACCCTATTGCATAGTTTGTCACATATTCTGGTCTGTTTGCATCTTTTCGAGCTCGTCTAGATATTATTGATAAACATCCTACTTTTAAAACTGTTGTTGAAGCATTATTTTAGTCAAGGCTAGAGGACAGCTATGGAGGATGAACTAATGGCACTTGACCAAAACAAGACTTGGGTCTTGTTCCTCTACCTGAAGGAAAAACTACTATTGGATGTACATGGGTATTCACTATTAAAGTTAATCCTAATGGTTCTCTTGCTTGCCTCAAGGCCAGATTGGTTGCTAAAGGTTATGTACAGGTTTATGAGGTTGATTATGGCGATACTTTCTCTCTAGTGGCTAAGATGACCTCTGTTCGTCTTTTAGTTTTGTTGGCTGCTTCTGCTTGTTGGCATTTTTTTTCAGTTTGATATTAAAAATGCCTTTCTTCATGGTGATTTAAATGAAGAAGTGTATATTGCTTAAGGGGAGTCTGGTCATGTTTGTCGTTTGAAGAAATCTTTATATGGTTTGAAGCAATCTCCTAAAGCCTGGTTTGGGAGGTTTACAGAAGTGGTGCTCTAGTTTGGACTGTTTAGATGTAGTGGAGATCATTCTATGATTTACTGTGTTTCAGAAGTTGGTCGGATGTTTATTGTAGTTTATGTGGATGGTATTGTCATAACTGGAGATGATTCTATAGGCATTGATGAATTGAAATTGCACTTGCAACAACAATTTCAAACAAAGGATTTCGAGACGACTTAGATATTTTTTGGGTATCGAAATGGCATAGGCAAAAAAAGATATCCATATCTCATAACACAAGTATGTTTTGGATTTGCTTAGAGAGACAGGTATGCTAGGAGCAAAATCTCTAGATACACCATGGAAGTTGGCTCAAAATTAATGGCAGAGGAAGGCGAACTATTGAATGATCCAGAACGGTATCAAAGGCTTGTTGGAAAATTGAATTATCTAACTGTCACTCGACTCGATATTTCCTTTTCTGTGAGTGTTGCGAGTCAATTTATGATCTTTTCTTCGGTGATCATGGTTACAGAGGAGTGGAAGCATTTTCGGATGCTAATTGGGCTGGATCTCCTACGGATTGAAGGTCTACATTAGGTTATTGCACTTTTGTGAGAGGAAACCTAGTATCTTGGAAGAATAAGAAGCAAAGTGTTGTGACTAGATCCAGTGCAGAATCAGAATACGGAGTTATGACTCAAGTTACTTGTGAATTAATTTGGATACATCAACTATTAGTTGAACTTAGATTCGAAGATCCCATGCCAATGAAGCTGTGGTGTGATAATTAGGCAGCAATCCATATTGCTTCAAATCCAATATTCCATGAGCGTACCAAGCATATTAAAGTTCATTGTCACTTTATCTGTGAGAAGCTTTAGGTTAGAGTTATTTCTACTAGTCATGTTAGAACCAGTGAGCAACTAGCTGATATTTCACCAAATCTTTAGAGAGTAGTAGGGTTGAGTATATTTGCAACAAGTTGGGCATGCTTGACATCTATGCTCCAGCTTGAGGGAGAGTGTTACAGTGTGAAGGTTATTATGGTCATTAAGTATTATTTAATATAAAAGTGTGAGATGTGGAAAACCCTAATCAGTTTTACACGTTCTCCTCGTTCCTCCTTTATCAATTCCTACATCGCTCTATTTTCTTCTCCTATATTAATTTATACACCACAAAAGCTTGTCAGAGGCACCCGAACCGAAATCCGAACAACAGAGAAGAGTTTGATTTCGAAACCGTGCGAAGTCTTCTTTAATGCTTGTTTGCTGGTCTTTGCTCGAGTGTGTTGCGCGAGTGGATGCATTGCTTTTGGGGTGTGCGTGCCCATCTATGTGCGCTGCCGGATCGTTCCGCTCTCGCCGTTTTCAATCAACTCGCTCCCGGCTTCAAGAGTCATGACTTCTCTGAACCTTTGATGCCTTGTCATCATCACTTGATTTCCAATTGGACGTGGTAAACTGTTACCGCCGTGAAGAATTGGGCCAAGCATCACCGATGTTAAGGACTTCGGCCTATCTAACTTGATTGTGTGTTATCTTAGTTGTTTTCATGACAACGCATGCGAGAAGGTGAGATACATCCACTAACCTCGTGTTAAATGATAATGTCTTGTCATCATCACTTGGTTCCCAACTAAACGTGGTATATTGTTATCAGTGACGTTACCATTGCATATAATTGGGCCGAGCATCACTGGTAACATCCTTCTCATCCCGTGGCTTGGCTTCATCATTCTTGACTAATCACCGTACCTAGATATTTGATGAAATTTCCCCAGCGTAGCCACATGCATTGTGTCAGATCTTGCATCTCCATATTGTTGACATTTTAATTTTGGCGACCCGATTATTCATTTATTGTATAGAAAAATAGGGGTTGATTTTTAACCCATAAATAAAAATATTAAATTAAATTTACATATAAATATTAGGAGCATTTGCATTAATAGTTACACATGCATTGGAGTTATGGCGGGTGGACTCAAATGGAAGGTTTTGAGCTTAACTGCAAATTGGGCCATGAACTAAAAGAATTCGGCCAAGCTTGTTCATTATTGAGGCTGAAATTTTTGCACGTTGGTGTCATACTTGGAAAAATTGCATTATCGGTCAAATTTGAGAAGATTTTAGGAATATATACATGGAGGTTCACAGTTGAGGATTCGATCGAGCTAGGGGATATAAACATATAGATCAAGAAAAAAAAAAAGATCAGCAGGTTTCGAGGAGGAAAGCGGAATTGGTCAACGTGGGGATATATTCGAGACCATCTTTAGGCGTCCATGGCCATGGACGAAATCAAGCCAAATATATTCGTATATCGAGAAATAAGGAAAGAAAGATATGCGCATTGGTTCTTTCCAGGAGCGGACACTTTGCTTGGCTTATAAAAGGAGAAGGAACATCGAACCAAGAGGAGAGAGAGGCCACACATTGAATACGCAAGGCCACAATATTGAGAGAATCAACCGAGCAAGAGGGTAAGCACAAAGAAGAAGAAACCAAAAGAAAAGAGGGCATGAAGCATTGAGACTCCATTAGTGAGTGGAAGAATAGAAAATTGAGTAGTTAAAGAGGAATTGTGAGTGGTGATTTGTGGAGATTAAATCACGTGAATCACAGGCAATTCTCACATCTCGGACGCCACTTTCCGAGACCAACATCAACGAAGCCAGTCCTCGCCCACTCCGCAGCTTTCCGGTGTTTCATCCAGCGATTCCGGCGGCCGCCGCATTGGTTCCAGCAACACCACCGCGAGCCTCGACAGCTTGCTGCACTTCCGCTGAGGCAACGCAGTCACCATTTCCTTAACGTGGTGCTCGCCTCGCTGCAGCGACAACATTGTTGCTCTGTCCCGGCGACACCAACGCTGCTGCGCTGAGACCACGCGTCGATTTGTTGTCTAGCCGTTGCCCTGTTGACGACGTCCTTGTTTGTGAAATGCCGCGAATTGAGCATCATCTAAGCCATGCCAGTGTGACGATGAATCCAAATTCGGGAACAATATCTGTGAAATAGGTAAAGATATTATCCGACTTTAATTTGGTTGTTTCCTTACTTAACTCTTTGATATTGTGATCAAATTCAAATTTTTGAATGATATATCTTATCTAAAGTTTCCCAAAAAGCCTTTAAATTAGGGATTCCAATTTTATGTTCAAAATATGACTTGCGATTATATGGAAAATCGTTAGTCATATCTCACGCACGAGATATGATTTGCAATTTCGTGAAAAATTGGGCAATCCGATCTCACACTCGAAATACAATTCGTTAATTTATTTCCAAAATTAAACAGACATGGATGATATATTGCCTGATTTGTTGCCATGCTGTCCTTGATACCTTTGTTTGAATTAATTTTCCTTCCAAAAAAGGAAAACCCAAAAAAAGTAGTAAGATTTGATTCTTGCTAGAATATTACTTGTTTTATGCTAGATTGCATGTTTAGATTAGATAATTTATTTATTCCGAATTTTTAAAATAAAAAAATATCAAAAACATTGCTTTAGGATGTTAGATTTCCTTTTCCTTGATTAAAATTGCATGTTTAACTATTAGGTGTCGAATTTTAATTAAAAAGAAAAGAAAACATAAAAAATATTATGCGTGTCATGTAGAGTTAGTTCATAATGCATGCTTAGGATAATTTAAACATGCGATATATTATGATAGTTGCATTAATATCTGTTCGTTATTAAATTAGGTCACGTAAGTAACGTCACATGACATATAGTTTGCATATTAAGTTACGTATAGATATATTTTTGTACATTATTGCATTGCGTTGCACGTGGATTATGTTTCATTAAATAAGAGAAAATCCCAAAATATTGAGTAATTTTGTGTTAATTAGAAATCACATTTAGAGCTATTGATGTGAATTCTGAGCTAACATCACATATACTTTTGATGCCATTAGGTAAGTCTTGTAATTTATTTATTATTTTATTGGGTGTTAAATTGGTGGATTGCGTATTTGCTTGGTCACCTTACATATTAGGGAATAATAAAATGAATTTAAGCTGCTTGATAATTTTTTTTTGAGAAATCTAGGGGGTGAATGATAACCATTTTGGCCAGAAATTGATTTCTGGAAGAGAAATAGATTTTTCTATTTCTATTTCTAGAAGAGTTTCTAAGCAAAAATAACCGTTTAATAACGACACAAAATTTATACTATAAAAATAGAAATTTGTTTGATAACGACACGAAATTTTTTCCTTTCGAACAGCGGCGGAACAGTGGATGGCGGTGGACCGGCGATCGGCGATGGCGAACGCCAGCGGGCGGTGTTCGGTGTGCGGCGGGCGACGGCGGGCAGCGGGCGGCGGGCGGTGTCCGGCGCCCAGCGGCGGCGGGCGACCGATGGACGGTGGTTGGCGGTGACGAATGAAGAATCGGTTGACGAACGATGAGAAGAATTTTTATTTCTCATTTCTGTTCCGGAAATAGAGAAGCAGAAAATTTTTACTTCGATTTCTATTCCAAACCTATTTCTGGAACAAGAATCTATTTTAGAAATAGAAAATTGAAATAATTTTATCAAATGGATTTCTATTCCAGAAACAAGTCTAGAATAGAAAAATTGAATCTAGAACAGAAACAGGTGGTTGTCATGCACCCCCTTAGTGAACCAAGTCTTTGTATCCAAATTCTCCGGTTCGTAGGAGTAAAATAATTATCTTGTTATTTCATTTAGGTGTCTAGTTGAGTTACCATAAACTGATTAGTGGCGACTCCTAGATAAAAGTCATTTGCATGCTAAAAACTTGAACCTAAGTTACAAATAGGTATGGGCTTGGGAGAGCTTGAACTAAGTTTAAACTTAGTAATCCATTGGCCAAACCCTAAGTAGTCCAATCCGCTTTGAGATGGTCGTGACACATATCTAGCTAGGGATGAGCATGGTCTAGATTAGGTCGGTCCATCACCTAAACCAAGGATAAACCCTCATAATGTTGGTCCTCAATTTTTGAGACCTAGGATTGACTCGGGTGAACTTAGGACCTAAGATTGAACCGGCCCTAATGAACCTGGGATCGAGGATTTAACTAATCTTGTGGGTCCAATCCAGTTTTAGGGTCAAGCTGGAATTCATTGGTTCTTCTTTTGTGATGGAAACAGATTCCTAAAATTGAACATATACTCGAATGATCGAATATATCTTATTTATCATGGATTAAGTACTTGTTGCAATCTTGAAAGAAATGGATTGAAGCCTTTGAGTTAAATTCTTGAGAGAAAATACATTGTCGTAAAAAACAGGAAGAACATACATACTGTTTCATACACTCAACGTTCCTATATATATATACAGTAGTTTATTTTACTTAAAAATAACTACATTCTCTCTTATAGGCCCTTCTCCTACGAGCCGAGTTTGTCCCAATATGGGCGGATAGGCCTAGCTTGGCCCAATAAGTTTTATAAAAACCCATCATCTCCCACTCGCATATGGTAGATGAACATAACTATCTCTTCTCCTCTCTACAACGTTCATACTAATAAGTAATTCGTATGACTAGCATGTTTTGAGAGCTTGTTATCATACATCTATCAAGACTATATAATAGCTTAAAATTGACATTACATTTTCGAGTATATATAGTATGCAGTGCCATAAATCAATTGATCATATTTATGTCTCTCGTTTTTTTTATTTTTTATTTATGATATATTGCATTTACAATTATAATTATCCTAGGACAATCATAATTGGTCGAGTAGTTAATACAAATCTAGAATGTGATATCATAAACTCAATCTTCCTCTTTTCTTAACTTGCTTTTCTAGAAATGATCCATTAAATTAAATCAATTCATGATCATAAGCAAAATTCTAAGATAGCAAATATTAAATAGAAATCTTGAGGATAAGTAAGAGTCATGAGGGCATTTAATTGATGAACTCTTTTTCTCAAGAGTCTCACTTGGTATAAAAGTTCAAATAAAAAGTTTTGCCACTCTTATTGGTCGTCTCATGCATATATATAGTATGAAATATGTATTATGATATTAACTCTTTTTTCATGGAGCGTGTGCCGTTAATTTCAATACTGTATAGATAATAGTTCAAATATACTTAATGTCTAACTTTAAATTCACATATATACTTTTTCAAAAAATCCATCAAAACCCACACATGGTATCAACAATAGATAAAGTATAATATGTTGGTTATTTTATTTTCGAACATAATAAATAATATGTCATAATCTTAACACTTAGTTAATGCAACATTCATATTTTAAGCTCGAGCTCTCAATTATCACCCAGATATAAGCTTAAAAAATTGTCTCATCTCCATTTAAATGGAGGTGATTACTCGTGTGAGTTTACTAATCTCTTATTTGTCAAATATACTTTCTCAATTCTATAATGCACTAAGCATTAAAATGCATAAACATCAAACAAAAAACTCATAGGCATTAATAATGAAAATATGATTTCATATTAAATGTGAACATTTAAGGAAATTATAATATTCGATGCATCAGTCTCTATGTAGTCCTATAAATTTTACGTGATCACAGAAGATATATATCTTTTCGTTATAGGATCTACTATCGTTGTATGTGTACAAGTTTACATCTTTTCGTGTAAATATATCTTTGACAAAGTTGTATTTGGTATCTATATGTTTGGTCTTGCCATGATATTTCGGATCTTGGTGTGTGCTATCGTTGCCTGGCTATCACAGTTAACCAATAATGAGTTTGCAGCATTCTTAACAACATTTAAATGATTACAAAATCTCCTAAGCCAAACATTCTCTTGTACAGCTACTGATAATACCACGAACTGAACTTTCATCCTGGACAAGGCTCTATTCATTTGTTTCTTATTGCTCTAAGATATAGTGTCATTATTTGATAAGAAAACAAATTTAGAGATAGATTTCATTTCATTTAAATCTTATCTTCAATTAAGATCCAAGTAGTCTTCAAGCTGCATATCTTTTTCCTAATAACTCAGTAAATAGTTGATAGTGCCCTTTATATACCTCAGCATTCTTTCGACAACTGTTCAATGTGCTTGACTTGGATTGGACCGGTACCTACTTATCGTTTTAATTACAAAACATATGTCAAGTCTCATACACATCATAGTTGTATATTAAGTTTCTAACGGCACTAGCATAGCGGACATGTTACATTTGTTCAATCTCTTGTGGAGTCATTGGACACAGTTTATAGCTTAATCTTTCTTCTTTTATAATAGGAGTATTTATGAGTTTACAGTCTTGCATACGAAATCGTTTAAGAACCTTCTTTATATAGATCTCTTATGAAAGAGACGATAATCTCTTTGAATGATTCCTTGAAATCTTAACTTCAATAATATATGCAGCATCATCCATGTCTTTCATCTTAAAGTTGAAAGATAACCAATTTTTAGCAATATTAACAAATTACATATTGTTTCCGGCAATTAATATATCATTATATATGATTACAAATTGAACTTTAGATCTTTTGATATATATATATATATATATATATATATATATATATATATATATATAATGATTCTCATCATCATTGTAAAATCATACATTATTATGGTTTTATGAAAACATATATACTATTGTTTCGATGATTGTTTAAGGTCATTTATTGATCTCAAAAATTGACATACATTTTGTTCTTGGCCTTTTGAAATGAAACTAATGAGTTATTCCTATAAACTTTTTTTTTTCTAATTCTCGATTGAGAAAATCAGTTTTTATATTAATTTGATATAATTCAATATCCATACTTGCACTATTGCCAAAATAAGGCAAATTGAGGTAAATCTCATTGTAGGAAAAATATTTTCTCATAACTAATTCATTCCTTTTGATTATACTTCTTCGCCACAATGTTAGCCTTATATCTTTCTATTGAACCATTAATTTTATGCTTTATTTTGAGAATCTATTTGTTCTTTTTGAAAGATCAACTAGTTCCTAAACACGGTTTGACTTTATTACTCTATTTCCTCTTCCATTGAACATATCCATTTTTCTTTATTAGGGCAATTTAAAGCCTCATTTACAATCTTTAGCTGATCTTCATCTTGTAAAGCGATCATGAAAGTTTCCCTTTCAATATCAAAATATCGATGGCGAATACTTTTGCGACTTGCTCATCGCACAAGAGATTGTACACTTTGCACATTAATCTCCATTACATTCCTATCAGATAAGATAATAATGATATCGTCCCATTAGATTGTTGTAATTGAGACTAAGTTGAATTTAATTTCTCACTTCTCATATTGCTCCCACTTGGACGAATCTTGATCAAATGTTTCAAATATGGAGTAGTTCTCACTTATTTCATCCTTTTTAGGAAATTCATTCTCTTAGAATGTGACGTCTCGTGATTCAAATTTAGTTATACTTCCGCTTTGTTACTTACTTATAAATACATATCCTTTTAAGTATTCTGAATATATTATGAAAATACTTTGCCTTTAAGACCTAATTTTCCATACTTGTGAGAGGGTTGATGATTATAGGCAGATTTTAAAAAAACTTAAGTTGATATTTTTACCTGTCCATAACTCATATGGAGTACAAGTGATTGATTTAGAAAGTATACGGTTAAGTATATAGGTAGTAGTTAACAAAGTATCATTCCAAAATGTGATAGGTAAGTTAGAATACGCTATCATATACCTAATAATTTCTAGTAGGGTTATGTTTTTTCTTTTTGCAACACTATTTTGTTGAAGAGTATAGGAAATAAACAACTGTCTTTCTATTGAGAAAATATTCATTGGTTCGCAAGTGCCACGTCATTTGCGGATGTGGTGTGCTTTTTTTTTTTTTTTTTCAATTTCAACCAATCATAATTTGACACATATATGTTGACAATGATTTAATTAAACAAAATAAAAATTTCAGTCCACCTCACTTTTTTCCTCCTCTACCTTTTCTTCTCCGTCTCTGGCCACCTCAAGCCCAATCTCCTGTCTCCTTCTGCCATCACCACTGGTGGAGTTGCCAGTGCCAAGTTTAAGGAGAGAACTACTGGGCGGAGTTACAGATTTGCAAGTGGACCATCGACACTTACGGCCATGGACGAGCCACTGTCACTAGAGATATAGATCTAGAAGTCCTATCATGAGCAACGACGACTTATGAACTGCCATTGTAATGAGAAGGAAGCTTCCCCTTCGTCGTCATCCGTCCTCGGCTTGTGGTCGGCCCCTTCCATGGCTGAGCCAATAACAGCTAGGTTGTAGATCTAGAAGTCCCGTTATGAGCAATGACAACTCATGGATTGCCATGGCAATGGGAAGGAAGCTTCCCATTCGTTGTGCTTGTAGTAGACTCTATCTTCCTCCATCATTGCCCACCCTTTGCTCGTGGTCGGCTTCGTCCATGGCCAAGCCACCCCGCCATCGTTATGGTGGCTCGCGGTCGTTGCCCATCTAGATCTGGTCCAAATTTGGACTGGAGTCAGGCCTCCAGATCTGATCTCATCCATTGCGACAAGCCTAACTCATCCATAGCTTGCAAGGAGGCAACGTGTTTGAGATCTCGATGACCATGGATCGTGAGCTTGAATAACAAAAGAAACTTTAGAGGAATATATGTCGGGGAAGACGACGAGAGCTTGTACGTAGTCCATGGCTAGTGACTCTGTCACTGGGTTCAACCTAATTAATGCGCCCGCCCCTTCGCTAGTGGTGATGGTGGGAGAGGAGCGGAGGTCGGGCCAGATTTGAACGAAGGGAGAGAGAGAGAGGGAGGAAGAGAGAGAAAAACTTATTTCAGTATTTTTCTTTTTAATTCCAAGTCAGTGTTTATGTGTCAATTTCTGATTGGATATGAATAAAAACATGCATGCCACGTCAACAACTGATGTGGCAATTGCAAATCACTGAATATTTCATTATTTCTATTCATTTTTCATTACATAAATTTTTGAACTCATCAAATAGATATTCTTAACTTTGATTGGATCTCAATACTTTTATTTTCTTATATAGTTGATTTTTTGACAAGCTCATAAACTTCTTGAAACAACAATGTCTCAGATTTATGATAAATCGAATAGACATATTTGAATCGAATATAATCATTTATAAACATGATAAAATATATAGTCTCATGCCTTACTGTCACATTCATTGGACTACAGATGTCAGAATGGATTAAATGTAAATGAAATTCAGCTCTTGTACATTTTTCAAATAATTTCCTTATCGTTTTTCCTGTTAGGCAATGCTCGCATATGAGCAAATTGACTTTTTCAATATTGCCTAATGAACTCTCTTTAATTAGTTGTTTCATTCGTTGTTAGTCAATATAACCAAGTTTAGCATACAATACATTTGCATTATTATCTTATGAATCATAAGATATAGAGAGGAATAACAAATATTGACATTATTATAATCAACATCCAAAATAATAAAGTCATCTAGAAAATAATTACAACCATAGTAACTCGTATCTAAATATAAGTTGACACCATTATTATGGAAATTCAAATTAAAACTAAGTCGAACCAACACTAAAACATGTACTAAGTTATGAAGAATTTCCAGAACATATAGTATATCATTTAGGAAAAAAGTGCATTCACGGCGCATAACTAAGTGGAAGGTGCCAATTTTTTTAACTTCAGTTTTCGAGTTATTCCTTACATAGATTCATTTTGTTCTAATCGGTATTCATCGAAATTCTACAAAGGCTTCTCTATCATTTGTTACATGATTTGTTACTCCAAAGGGTGTTTAAACAAAGTTCTTAAAAATATAGAACTTAATACATAAACAAAGCTCTTAAAAATATAAAGCGTGTTTAACTTCTTTAGTTCGCCACAATTACTAGCATAGTGACATTTCTTGTTACAGTTGTAACACTTCACCCTTAACATCCTTTTCACACGAGGATGCTTTCCTCTTTTATATTGGTTAACTCTTGGTTTCTTCCTTGAAGAG
This sequence comes from Eucalyptus brandiana, assembly GCA_014182725.1. Lineage (NCBI taxonomy): Eukaryota > Viridiplantae > Streptophyta > Magnoliopsida > Myrtales > Myrtaceae > Eucalyptus > Eucalyptus brandiana. The sequence goes on from CM024674.1 coordinate 35,965,674, forward strand.
CTTGCTCTCTCACCTTTTCACTTTTTGAATGATTAAGACACTTGCACTTGGAGCTTTAAGTCTCCTGTGAGCTAGAACCAGCATAATAAATATCAATTTCTAGCTTAACGGCCAGGAGGCGGTCCTCTTCTAACTTAAGGTGGCGCATTACATCATAAACAATTTTGATGTTCTTATTGGGAGTCAGGTTTACCTTCATATGCTCCCAACTTTAAGGCAATAAACAGATCACTGCTTATACTTGCTACTAGTCAGTCAGAATGTGGCCAGCATCTTTCAACTCATTAATCATGTTTGACATTTTTCTTAGATGTTGTTTCATAATCTGACCATGAGATTTCTTGTACGAGTCAAACTTTATAGTGAGCTATTTCAGCTTGGTCACCATTGTATGATTAAATCTCATTGCCAATGCTTCCCATATCTCTTTAGCATTCTCAAAACGCATGAACTCTCGCATGATATCATTCTCCATTTTTTTTTGTTTTCCATGTAGCAATTATACTCTTGTCTATTTTGTGTTGTGCAGTGGTTTCAAGCTTTTCCATAACCATGTTAAGAGCTTCTAGTGTTTCTTACTCTTCCAGTATATATTAGATTTTCATATGCCATATTTCATAATTATTGCTATATAGCTTCTCTCCTTTATTCAATTCAACGGCTATGCTCTTAGTTGCCGAAACCATTGGATTTGAACATATTAGACACACATGCATAAATTATTAATGCTTATCATTTATGCATCATTTTGCATAAACTAATTATATTAATAAATAAATTCAAATAAGATTTTAGAATCAAAAGGTCATTATTGTTTTCCATCATTGATCGAAATCCTAAATCAAAATTTGTCATAATATAATCTCCTATGCAAAATAAGTCATTTGAAGCTACTATAACTTCTATGAACTACTTATGAAAATTAATAATAACAGAAGCGATTGACATTGAACATCCATTAACTTAAAAAAAAAAACACATTTTACATAATGTAACCAATATATTAGGAGACACAACAACATCAACATTGAAGAAACTATCGATATAAGATATCCATAAAACATCCTAAATAAACACCAATTCAATTACGCCAAGCTAACCTATGAACCTGTAACTACTTTTCAAAGAACTAGGTAAACTTAAGTTCCTTATTTGGTAACTAAGGGAAGATAGACGAAAATCCCCTAGGGTTTTTTCCTCGCACATTCATTCCCATCAAGTCATACTTATTCTTAGGTTCGAAGTTTTTGTGGCCTCAATCCTATAATATTTTTTCAAAAAAAGCCATTACAAGTTTCTTATAATCCGGAATCACGTTGACCTCATATAGGCGATTCAACACTACTTGCCATTTAGATGGAAGAATTTTAATCAGGGATCGCACCATCTCAAAAGCTGGCATGGGATAACCGTTTCAAATGATTCTTTGTATCACTTGTTCCATTATATCACCACTTTCCCATCGATAATCAGCCAACTCAACTATCATCCTTATAAGTCTCGCCTTTTGTCCTTCTAATAATATGCGAATAGATGTACGCATGCGATGGGGAGGCATTATTATTCATGCAACAAATGCAAGACAAAAATGGATCACACATAATTTATAATGAATATAATTGAAAAACGCATTTTATGATTTTTTTTCTGTGGTCAACAGTCAACGGTCAAGGTTAGTGGTCGACGAATGACCGGGCTGGGAGTTAATAGGTCACTGGGTCAATCTAATCAGGTCAAGTTGAATTGACCAACCCAACGGCTGGCTGACATCGTGATGATGTCAATCGCACGTGCCTCACAAGTGTGTAGGCAACCGCTGACTGACATCACGATGATGTTAGCCATGTGTGTGGTGCATGCACATGGGCAGCCGCTTGCACGTGTGTTGCATGACTATGGGGCGAAAACCATGGCATGTGTATTGCACGTGCCGGCGGTTCTACGGGCCTGTTTGGTTCAACTTTGGAGAAATAGCTTTGCATTTTCCTAAGTATCTATAGAGGAATGGTCATTTGGTGAAGGCAAGAGTGTTTGGATACTCTCATTTTAGTGTATTTTGCAAAGTAGCTTTGAGGTGAAAAGAAAAAAGAAAAAAAAGAAAAGGAAAAAGGAGGAGGAGATGCTAAAGCAGAGGGCGAAATGATCAAGAGGCAGCTGGAGCTGATGGTTGTGGTGGGGGAAGCGGTGGGTCGCGTGACCCAAACGCTACTGCCTGAGGTCGCATAGGTCTCACAACCCAACAACCTGAGGTCGTCGACCTCAAGAATTGCGACCCACCCGCCTGAGGCCGCACGACCCAAGAGATGGTGGTGTGCGGGTTGTGCGACCCAGGCGGTGTCGCTTGAGGCTGCGCAACCCAGGCGACCCTTCTCGGCAACCAAATCTGGCCGGCGAAGCCCGCAGCTGAGCTCCGCCGGCTGAGCTTCACTAGTGGAGCAACAAGTCCAAGGAGGAAGACAATGAACAGTAATTTTTTAGGGTAAAAGAGGAAAATGGAATTATCAGTGAGGGCAATATTGGAAGAAAAAAATCATCAAACCCCTATTTAGCATTCCGAAAATGCTGAAAGCCCAAAGTAGGTCCCTACCTGCTTTGGGCTTTCAACATTTCAAATTCTGGCATTGGACAAATGACACCTCAAAATGCTAAATCAAACACTTGATATTTTTCCCAAGGGGCTTTGGGGGCTCAAAGACCCTTGGGAATGCCGAACCAAATGGGGCCTATGCCTAATGCCCACGTGCGACGCACATGTCAGCGCCCTGTTGCTTCCAGTTGTGCATAGGGGCATGTTTGATGTCCCCCGGTGGTGTGCCACCCATCAATTGCCTCATCTCAATGAGAACTTTCAACTCTACACTTTCAAAAAACAAATTTTGATATACGAAAAAATCAAAAGGGGAGGGGGGGTGAATAGTACGTCGGTTGTCGAGATTATACTTGAATTCCGGCCATAAAACCAAAATAATGATCGGGAAACAATAACACTATGCTCTGATACCAATGACAGAAACAAATCCTATAAATGAACAAATACTCGAATGATTGAATAACAAAAACAAACGCAGAAATAGGCCTGAGGATATATGTAACACTGATTAAAAGGCACATTACTAAGACAAACGTATCTTATTGCCACGGATTAAGTATTTGTTACAATCTTGAGAGGGATGGATTGAAGCTTTTGAGTTCCGTTCTTGAGAGAGTACACATTGTCGTCAAAAATAGAAAGAACGTGTATATGGTTTCATATATACTCAACGTTCCTCTTTTTTTTTTCTTCTTTTTATACAACAGTTTATTTTACTTAAAAATAACTGCCATTTCTCTTATAGGCCCTTCTCTCATAGGTCGGGTTTGGCCCAACATGGGCGGACGGGCTTGGGTTGGCCCAACAAGTTTTATAAAAACTCATCATTTTGTTTCATTTATTTTTTGTATTCCTTGAAAGGAAAAACATACTATTTAAAGTTGCATGTCCAGTGCTAATGCAATATTGAGCAACAAAATGCAAAACATTGGTAAAAATTAAACATAAATCTAAGTTAAGGCAAAAACATAAATCTCCACTTGCCAAAAGCAACAAACTATAGAAGAAGACGTAAAATGAAAAAAAAATAAAATAAAATATGAAACATTATAACATAGAACATGAACTATAATTTTTTTTTTTTTTTTTTTGGTAAAGAGAATTATAATGTTTCATATCTTGTTCATTCATAAAAGATTGTTTCCAATGAGTAGAAAGAATCGATTGTTGAGTCCAAATGAGTGGAGAGAAGATGAAGAGATTGCCTCTAAAGAGATGTAAACTGAATATTCAAGCAATAATCTAAGATTGAGGGAGAGAGTGAGACTCTGAGAAAGGAAAACGTTGGAAGAAGAAGAGGGGCATTTATAGTTATATACCTAAGGTTTGGAAATAAAGAAGAAGAAAGGATATATAGAACTTTTAAAACTTATCAAAAAAGTGCATATGAATTCTAAAACTTACAAAAAAATGGAATTAAGTGCTAAAATTTGTCAAATTAATACAATTGAATTATTCCATTAACTTTGTTTAACTTGGCAAACGGAAAATGCTGATATAATTTTTTAAAATATTTTCTTTTTCCTATGTGGCAAGACATGGCCAAAATAATGTCGTTTTGGTCCAAATATGATTTGTAATACAAATTTTATTTTATTTAAATAAAATATATGCTATTTTTTTTTTAAAAGAGAGGAAGAAGTAGGCGGTGAGGGTGCCACCCCCACCATCTTTGGGAAGGGCTGACGATAGTGGGGGAATGGTCATCGAGATCGTTGAGCCTTGACAACCTTTGCCTGATTTGCAAAAGGGCCTATAGGCCCTCGCCGCCTGCTTATTCTTCTTCTTGTTCTTCTTCTTTCTTAATATAAATTTTAATTTACTTTTTATTTAATTTAAATAAAATTTGGATTGAAAATCATATTTAGACCAAAATAATGTCATTTTATGAGAGGGAAAATATTACAAAAAAGTTATATTAGCATTTTCCATTAGTCATGTTAAACGAGTTAACGGAAATACTCAATTACACAAATCTAATAAGTTTTATGTAGTGAAAGTTTTAATTTTCAATTATATTTTTATGACAAGTTTTAGGATTTTATGCATATATAAAAAAAAAAAAACTTTTAACCTAAAAAAAAAAAAAAAAAAAACTTAGGATTGGTTTTGGTAGGATTAACTCTAAAGTTTTAGAATCAAGAACCAATTCGCACAACACAAATTCAAGCTACTTCAGGACCAGGGACTGGCTCAATCCCTCTAGTAATTGGACTCAAACCTATATGGGCGAGTTGGGCTGATTTAAAGATGAGTTAAGGGTCAACCTCCGACTGATACTTACGCCTATATTTAGCTGTCAACCTACAAACTTGTCCATTGTAGTGGCATTGGCTTGGAACTTAAATCAATGAGAGGTGTCAGATGAGGATAGAGACGAACCCACAAGTGGCGGGGAGAGAGAAGGGGAGAGAGAAGGAGAGAGATGTGGAGACTACTATGATGGCAATGTGGGAGCCAATCCAAGGGTGCATTTAAAGCAGCTATGTTGAGAGAGATAATGACGTAAATAATTTATAAATTTTGAAAGTTTAAAAATGACATTATATATGTAATTAAAATTCAAATAAAAAATTAAAAATCACATTATATATTGATTTAAAATTCAGAGCTAATTTTCCTTCTTCACTCGTTAATATGTCTGGTCGTTTCTGACAAAAAGGAAAAATGTGTGGTCGCTGATCCCCTAATCGAAACTGCGTGTAGCTTGGCCTGGCCGAGAAACCCAAAACGGCGGGTCGTGCGCTGCTCCCAAAACCCTAAACGGAAGCCTCAGTTCGTTGGGACTCAGAGACAAAACCCTAATCAGGTAAGTTCTTGATTTCCGCAATCCCTTGGCCCCTTTTCATGTCCTCATTGCAATTGCAATTGCAATTTTCTACTTTCTCTCCAGCATAAGCCGTTTCCCAGCTCAATTTCGAAGCATCATTTGACTCGCTTCCGGTCAACTTTTTGCACAGCGTGAGAACGCACAGGGCCTAGCCATGGAGGTGGATGCCGACGCCGGCGGCGGCTCTCTCGTCCTGCTGAAGCAAGGTGCAGAAGCTGTGAGTGAAAAAGTTTTGATCTTGTTGCATCGATTTGCTGAATTTCCTTGTTTATCTTCTTGTATGATTGTTGAGAACTTTGCTTGTTTATTATGAGCTGATAAGCCGTGCTCCGATTCTTAATTCCGCTGTAAATACCCATCGTGGTAATATATTTGGTGGAAAAATCTGATTTTTCAGAGAGTTTTCGAGTCCAATTTCGTGGGGAAGAGGTGTATCGTCAAAGAGCGCTTCTCGAAGAAGTACCGGCATCCGTCCTTGGACTCGAAACTCACTTCGAAGCGCTTGAATGCGGTTAGTTAGATAGACATTGTGTTTTCGTAAGCGCATTGAGCTCGTGCGTGAAGCGGGTGTTGCTCTGAATGCTGTATCGGTCCGCCTTACTCGTCCAATTAACTATGGAGCAGGAGGCTAGGTGCATGACGAAAGCGAGGCGCTTGGGGGTCGCCACTCCTGTTCTCTACGGTGTGGACCCGGTGCTGCATACTCTGACGTTTGAATATGTGGATGGCCCTTCGGTCAAGGATGTGTTTCTCGAGTTTGGGTCGCGTGGTGTTGTGGAAGAGCGTTTGGATGATATCGCTGCGCAGATCGGCGATGCAATTGGGAAGCTTCATGATGGAGGTCTGGTTCATGGAGACCTGACCACGTCGAACATGTTGATCCGGAGCAGCACTAATCAGCTGGTAAAATCTTTAGCTTCATACCTTAATGGGTAGGAGAGTTGTGAGAAAACTAAAATCCAGTTGAACACAGAGAATAAACAATGCGCGACAATCTTGATATATCATGCTCAGTCACCTATTCTAGGCTAGTTTTGTTGAGCTATGCTATTCTGAGTGTTCCTCAAGGAAGCAACCCTTGCATCTTTATTCATTTTTACCTTTGCGGTTTTTGTTCTATAGATACTGGTGTCCAGCTTTGAGTGGCATTCGAGGTTCTTTTTAATTTATTTCCATACGTTGGTGCTGGCATAGAGTTCTTGTTGACATTTCATTGAGAAATTGTTCTCATCAGTCTGCACATTATCTGTCATTTTGTTTCAGGTCCTTATTGATTTTGGTCTGAGCTTTACATCAACACTTCCAGAAGATAAAGCTGTTGATCTGTATGTACTTGAGAGAGCACTGCTTTCCATGCACTCATCTTGTGGAAATGTGGTATGCCGGGTGGTCTTCTTATTTCTTTTTTTCTTTCTATAGTGGTGTTTATTCTGTCTGTGGCTGGGCATTGGAAAGCTGCAGTCTTTATGAATTTGCTTCACCATTTGAAATGAAAACTAACACGACTGATCTGAATTGGTTCTGAAAATGGGAAGGCATTGCATGAATTGCATAACTATTGCAAAGTTTTTGAAAAATTATTCCATGTTGAAATGACTTTCATGAGATTGGTTCTCTCCTTTCTTGAAACTTGAAAGTGATTTAAATTTGAGGGGCTGTCTTGGGAATGTGTTGTGAGGCACGAATACATCTGGAACTTGAATCTGAACAATGCGTAATGTTGATTGTCATTTAGATGGATCGCATACTTGCTGCATATCGGAAGTCCTCGAAACAGTGGTCATCTACATTGAACAAACTAGCTCAAGGTGAATCCTGATCCTCCCTTCGCTTTCCACTTTAGGAGGAAAAGTGACTGATTTAGTTTATTTACATTTTTTCTTCTTCTCACTTTCTAATAACTTATGCAGTGCGGCAAAGAGGTCGAAAGCGTACGATGGTTGGATAATCGAGCTGCTCCGCAATACCTGTGGTGAAGACATTGATAATTAAGTGACTGATATGCGAATGAGCTACATTACCCTTTGATTATGGTAATTGTATTTTCTATTGAAAACTGCCAATGTCAATCAGTGACATATTTATAGATGGTGTACGGTGATCGGTTGTCCATGTTTTCTTTGGCGTACCACGGTTCCCTGAATTTTCATATAGCAGATAAAGATAGATTGGATGACTCCTGATAGCTTCATTCCTTTGAACCTTTATAATTAACTAACATGATTTCGGGGATTTGAAGTAATCATTATAAGCAGAATGCTTTATCTAGCACATCTGAAGCCACTCATATTGGTGCAAATGTTGCGTTCTGGGATTCTTAGGCCCCTGCAACTGAATCCTGCTCCAAGTTTGTTGTCTGGGCCTCTCATGATTGTCTTTATAGGAGGCACTGCAGGATCTGCAATTTGATATTTTTTTAGCTTCATTTTGGGCAGTTACTTGAATGATCTTATCGCAGAAGTTGAGGTTTTCACTTAGGTTAGCAATGCGAAATTTGAGGGCGACATTGTTGCCTGGAATAGTTCAAGGTACCATCTTTTCTTTCTAATATATTTTCTGGTCAAGCTTTGTTATTGTCTTTTTTGTTCAATTTCTCTGCTTCAACCGGCTTCTTATTGAGCAAATTTGTCGGCAGTGGTTCAGGTTACCATTTTCTTCTGTGTTTTTGTGCACATTGATGATATATCTTAACTGACGGGAGACTGGAACAAATTGAAGCAAGTTGAAATTGAAGCTTTTCTCTTTATGTTTCTTTACACTAATTACTTGATATGCGGATCAAAATTTGAGTTTCCAAGTTTTAAGTTGAGTGGGAAATATGGTTGTTGATGTATATGAACACTGTGTCTTGTAGAAACTTTAGAATAGAATTCTAAGCTGGGACTTTTCTTAGTTCCTTCTGCAACTTGCTGTCTTGTGGAAACTCTAAAGTTGAATTCTAAGCTGGGAACATTCTTAGTTTCATCTGCAACTTGCTTTCCCTTTTATACACAAGATGCGACAGATGTGAATGGTCGCTCGTTGCGTGTTCTACTCAAGGCACATGGTCCTTAAAACATGAGCCCGACACGGCATTATTTTTTGGTCGGAGCGGAGGCATGACTTGATGGATATTACATAGCAGTCGCAGACTGGCTTTAAACACTTGCACGGTTATGCCAAATTCCACAAGACTGGATTGTTGATGAATGTCCGGATTACTTCCCTCATATCCCCCTGACGTGGATTTTCAAATGTCAAATTCCCAATGCGCGTCTCGTGGACTTGATTTCGTTTTCACTACAATTGACCGAACTGTGAATGGTTTTGGTTTGTGGCCCGAAAACAGAGTATTTAGCGAATACGTCCGCGGCAATAGAACCTTTGCTTCCCCTAAGTTGGTGCTAATCGTAGCAAGCCAAGATTGGTCTGTTGCATAATTGAGGACGAGATACACTCAATAAACTTGTCGTCCCGTTCTTGGGGACAAGTCGCGATCGACCCTTAACATAAGGTTCTTCATAGTTTCGCTCTCAGAAGACAAACTAGAGGCTGATGTTCAATACCTCCGCCTGATCTTTCTGCCCGTTCTGTTGGTGGAAGATGCTTTGGTGGTCAAGTCCAATGTGCTACTTCGACTTGACCAACCAACCGAACCCCTTTTAGCAGTCAAGTATTCATGTCCACCCGATCGCAAAACAACAGAAGAAGGGGCCGAAAGGAAGACTACGAAAAAGAGGTGTGGTCAACACACGTAAAAACCGAATGGAAATCAGCAAGTTCTTACAAGGAAAAATCATCAAATTGGTCTTACACTTTAGCCCTTCAACCACGCAAATATATGAACACATTTTTTAACACATAAGAATCCTAAGAGGCTGAGAATATATTTTTATAACAGCAATAGCTTTGGTCACCCTTCAATGAACGAAAGAGAAAGGGCTTGAGGACTTGGGACTCGATGGGTGTGACCTGACGTAAGGTCCCTACACTCTCTCTCCCATCTGTCACGAGCCTGTTCTGCAATTGGACCGACTTCAGCGATTTCTCCCATGGCACGCTTGTGAACACATCTTGGCAATTTCTTAGGATTCATCGTTTTGACTTTTTTCCAGTCGAAGAAAGGTTGTGGATGACATCAAAGTCACCGCCTTGCAGCTGAGTGCAACGACTCATCTTTTACCAAGAAAGATGCACTCGCAAAGTTCCATGGTCACCGCCTTGAAGCCAAGTGCAACGACTTGTCTTTTACCAAGAAAGACGCACCCGCAAAGTTCCACGCGACAGTGACGTTATTGGTGGGGGGAGGGAAGCAGCCAAAGGACCCTGCTTCCATCTCAACTGAAGTCCATCCAACGCGTGGAAGATTCTTGGAGTTCTTGAGGGGCTTATCGTCTGGGTTGGATGATTGCTTTTGCTCTATGCTTTTTAATTTCTTTATCAGGTTTCACACTGGAACTGTGTCTTGTGGAAAGTGCAGCAAGTGTAAAAAGGGTCTTGCCCAAGTCATGGCAAAGTCTTCCCCCAGTTTGGTCCTCTTCGCTTGACTTTGTTTTGGAAGTATATGCTTCATTATCTAGCTGTGCCAGGGATTATCTCATGGTTTGCACTTCATGTGAAACTATGGCTTGGCATATTATGGTATCTAAAATTGTGCCCTAATCTTTAAAATTATTCCAAGTTGAAGGGAGAGTTTGGGACCGGATATGGCTTGGCATATTATGATATCTAAAATTGTGCCCTAATCTTTAAAATTATTCTGAGTTGAAGGGAGAGCTTAGGACTGGATAAAGCGGCTTTAGCTTTGTGTTGAACTAATCAAGACAGCAATGTATCACAGGCCGTGTTATTCTCCATTCCTCGTGATTTCATCCTACCGGTCTTCTGATTGTTGGGTTACAAATTATGAACGGTAGTAATATTTACATGTGAGTGATGTCCCACTGGCAAATAACATATGAGCCGGGTTGACTTTGTTTTGGAAGTATGCTCATTATCTAGCCGTGCCAAGGATTATCTCATGGTTTGCACTTCATATGAAACTCTGGCTTACCATATTATGGTATCTCATATCATGCCCTAGCTTTGAATTATTCGAGTCATTCGGGACCAGATAAATCGACTTTAGCTTTGTGTCTGACATTGATCAAGATGACAATGTACCAGGGGCCATGTTTTTCTCCATTCCTCTTAATTTCATCCTATCAGTCTTTCGAGTGTTGGGTTGCAAATTATGAACGATAGTGAAATTTACGTGTGAATGACGTCCCATTAGCAAATAATGTATGAGCTGGCTTGACTTTGTTTTGGAAATATGTCTCATTATCTAGCTCCACCAGGCGTTATCTCATGGTTTGCACTTCATGTGAAACTGTGGCTTGGCATATTATGGTATCTCAGATTGTGCCCTAGCTTTAAAATTATAAGAGTTATTTAGGATCAAATAAAGTGGCTTTAGCTTTGAGTCGAACTGATCAAGACGGCAACATGCCATAACTTGTGTTTTTCTCCATTTCTCGTGATTTCTTATCACCAGTCTTCTAATTGGTGAATTACAAATTATGAACGGTAGTGACATTTACTCTGTTAAGTTCATATGTAAGTGATGTTCATAATTGATATCCCATCAGCAAATAGCATAGGAGCCGGCTTGACTCTAAACAAACTAGAGCCAAATCCAAATAGGCAGGTTTATTCATACATTCAAGCTATTTTTATCAACGAAATTGTCATAATTTTGGGGGATGTCTCGACCTATCAATCAATTCATATGTCCTTCACCTATGGGGGAATTGGTAGTCACGCGAACCTCCACTCATAACAAGTAACGCCCTTCTCAGCGTCAATCTTAGGCGATATCACATTAGACCCATAACATTCTAGAGGTGATTCCACAAGTTCAAGAGACGGCTCCAACCCATTTTACATCATGCTTCGAGAGGGAGAATCCCGCGCCGCAGCACTTTGTTCTGGTCAATGCTCTCGGCTGTCAGGCTGCTCCGACACCATCCGTCGCCATCCGATGCATCCTACGCGAACCATGTTTCCAAAAACAGTAATCGAAAGGAGGCAACAACGAGGTACAAGAAGGACGGGTTAGTCCAGTGCAATAGTACATCTTCCCGATGTGGATGAAAGCGTGTTATGCGACCAAAGAGTTAAGCACTTGATTTCACACGGCATCGTCAGTAGAAAATCCTCTCACTTCGCAAAACGCATGGAGGCAGGCCCACTCAATAATTGGCAAATACGTCCAAAAGGAAGCGAATCCGACGAAGTCTCGTCAACAGCGTCCAGACCTGACAAACGTGATTAGAACCTAACATTCCGGAGACAATACGTTCACGTAATTCCTTTATAACAGATTGATGTGATCGGAGGTTGTAGTATTTCGCCGGCCTGTCTCTTCGAAGGTGTGACTTGTCACCTACCATGACTTCATAATGAAATAGGTTTGAGTTTATGAACATTGGCCGATGGCCTATGTTCATCGACTGAGCAGGGCTAGAAAGTTGCTAGGCTCGGATGAACTCGAGATCTCGCTTGCACCCAAAAATCTATTTGATTTGATTGTAGATCGGATGTCCTATATATGTAGATATTGATTCACAATCATCGACAGCAATTGCTTAATGCTGGGAAATCGGGTTGGGACGAAGGACAAGCGTGCCGGCATCCAAACGATTCCTTTGCCTTGCAAGCAACCTTAAGCACGCGGATTTGAGATTTAGGGAGATCAAAGGAAACACTTATCGCAGTTTGATGATTTGGTATTATCTTTTCAGACACATTCGGCAGCATTGGCTTTCATTAGTTTCTTTGCATTCACACGCGGTACGACTTTTTCAAATATTCTGATGTGGCACACTTATGAACATGATTGAAGTATGTAACAAATTAAACCGGGTTAGGTAGAACTGCAGTCCTCTTGACTCAAGTACTTTAATATATTACATTCCACTCAGACTCGAGAACTCAGAATGGTTAATTTCCGACTCGAACTCCCTTTCCACCAGGTCCTACTTGAACAGTTTTTGAAAAATGTTAGATGTATGGAAGATTCCCCGTCGAAGCATGTATGCTAAATGATGTGTCGAAGTTTGATTAGGTGTCTAAATAAGTGGGATCATATATTCAATGATGGGAAAATGACATTTAGCTCAATCTTCAATGTTGTCCATAAACTTTTAATTTATTCAACTTAGTCCTTAATTTATTGGTAAATGATCAATTTAGTTCTTAAACTATACGATAATGTTCAAGATTATCCTTCCATTTATATAAGTTAATATAATATGCCGAAGATGGCTTCTAATTTGTAAAGAAAATTTACACACCGATTGTCCACATAAGATATTCATCTCAAATCAAGAAAAGAAATTTCCATGTGGGTATCATCACAAAAGTGCTCAAAATGAAAACTCCAACAGAGGTCGCCAATAAAATGAAAAATAAATGTTGATCTTTATAAAGTTTATGATTAAATTGGCACAAGTGAAATATTTAATGTTAAATTAATAAATTGTTAAAATTTTTAAGATTAAATTGACACAATTGAAAAGTTTATGATTAAATTGGCTGTCATACAATAGGTTTAAGACTTTTTGAATAATTATCTTGTAATTTTTCATTAGATTACAGGACTAGATAGCCTGAACTGAAACAAAATGTTCCATAATATGGGTAGGAAATCTTTAAAGTAACGCCTAGAGCGGACTCAAAATCTTAAGAGCTGGGCGACTACTCCTCCCTGAAACAAATCCCCTTATCATCGAGCCTAGCAGGCAGAGATTCGAAGGGGTCCGACGTCGGTCAAGCGGACTCCCATCAGTAGGTCAAAGTCACACCTCATCCTCTCTCGGATTCACTTTACTTAGGAAGCAAAAAAATACCAAAATTACCTCGGTCTTCATTCTCGATTGGTCAGCACATATGAAATGGACAAAGCAGCACTCCAACTCGTACGTCCGTGTGAACGTTTTGAGCATCGAACACACCACTTTGGATCTTATTTTCCTCGTATCTCGGTCTCTCGTTTCACACTCATCATCGTCGTCGAGACAAGGAGAAGAATCGAACATGTCTTGACAGATGGAAATTTCCTGACTATCTCTCCGTCATTCTAATCTATTCTTTCCTCTCTCTCTCTCTCTCTTTCTCTCTCTCTCTTCATATTCTGCTTATTTATTAAAGCGCAAGTCAAAACGTGCCCAACCCTGAAAATTTCTCCGCAAAGGCCCCCTCCTCTCTCTTCCTTCCTTCCTCCTCATATACACATCAGGATCTCTCTCGCCCCACCACTCATCATCATCGACCAACTACTTGTAATCCATATAATAGAAAGCAGAAGAGAGAGAGAGAGAGAGAGAGAGAGAGAGAGAGAGAGAGAGAGTTATGAGTAATGGAACAATGGAGAATGCTGTGGCCAGCCTCGGCAAAGGGTTCGACTTGACCTCTGATTTCAGGCTCAAGTTCTGCAAGGGCGGAAAGAGGTTAGTCCAGCTCAATGAAACAGAGAAGAGGACGCTGGTGATCCCCGGCTTCGGACCTGTACACAACGTCCCCTCTGACATACGATGCGACAAGGGCGATCGGTGCCGGTACCAATCCGACATCCTCGAATTCAGCAAGGTAAAAAGGAGGAAAAAACCAACCACTCGCCTTCTGATTTCTCTCGAACCATGAACTTTTATCTGATACACCCGCTGGGCGATTCGGGGGGCGGCTTTGGATAGATGTAGTGCCAGATTTTGGTGACTATTTGCACTCCTGTGCGTTTTCAGATGTCGGAATGGTTCAACCAGAAATCGGCGGTACTGGGGAAGATCCCCTCAGGTCTGTTCAACTCGATGTTCGAGTTCCAAAGCAACTGCTGGGCACACGACGCAGCGAAGATCAAGTACTTGGGCCTCGACGGCTACTTCATCGTGCTGTTCAACCTCCACATTGACCGGTACCCGCTCGTCCTCGCCGACGAGGTCCTCGAGGCGGTTCCGGCAGCTTGGGACCCCTCGGCTCTCGCGAGGTATGTGATTTTGACACACGTCTGCTATGGTTTCTTGAACGTTAAGTTGGCCTTGTTTTAGGATCAGAACTGCTTTATGAGTAGAGTAGGATTTGGCATTCGCATTTCCTCGCTATGCTTCTTCTTCTTCTTCATCCTCCTCCTCCTCCTCCTCCTCCTCCTCCCTCTCCTCTAGTTGACTTTGGCCATTTCCCCTCCTCACCAAACTAAAATATTAACAAACCTTTGAATCATCAAACTGGCAAACTCGATTTATTTTTACAGAAAATGAATAATTTTAAAAAATATATATTTTCTTTTGATAAAAATGAATGAATGAAAAATATTTTCATCATTTGTAAAAATATTTAGGTATACATTCTGTCGATAATAAAAACAGTTTTTATTGGTTAATTACTTCAAAAGATACGAACAATCATTTTTAGGAAGAATATTCTTCAAATAATTTATTTCTATGAAACTAATCAAGCAAAGTCTATATAATACTTAGAGAGGGAAAAAGGGAGAGGAGACCATAAATCTTGACCCTTAATTTCTGGGAAAACATCAGCCACATCCCTTAATATGGAGAAATTGCCTAGGCGGCTGGGCTAGGTGATGTGTACAATTAATGCCCACATTTCCCTAATGAAATTTCTTAGGAACGACAAAAAGATCATAAATCTTGACCCATAACTTTTGACGAAACAGTAGTCACATCCCTTAAAATTGAGAAACTACCTAGACGGCGGAGCTAGGTCATGTGTACAATTAATGGTCATATCCAACCCTCCAATGAATTTCCCTCCTAGAAAAACAAGGGGCACAAATTCAAAATTTCTAGATTCACATCACTGTCGTGAAAGGGAGAAATTATTTCAGGGCCGAGTTCCTTGTCCCCAGGCATTCAATTTTAAAACGAAGTTGCCCAGTGTTCGACGGTACACGTCGTAGGATTACTATACAAGGTAACGTCACGAATGCTAAATTCCAACATCATTTGTACTGAAACGAGCCGCCCCCGCACGTTGTTCTTTCTTCCCAGACCTTACACATTCCCTGGCCAGAAAAATGACAAATTTCTGGATTTCTTCGTGGCCTAACCTAACTTGCGAAATAGGGCATGGGGAGAAATTATAGCCAGATCATCATGTAAAGACAAAGTCAAAGGTGGTCCGTAGGACTGACCCTTCCATAAATATGAAAAAACATAAACGAAACCGACACCTGTCGCGGGCCCCACCCGTAAGGAAATTGGCTGGCCCGGCGCACCAATCAAGGCACCCCCGGGAAAGAAATTTTTCCAAGTTTGACCGCGTAGGGACCTGGACTCGGTCCGGGCGCCAAAAAGTCAACGGAATCGACGGCCTAGGAGGGGGTCTTGAGGGATGCCGCCAGGGCGACGGTGGTCCGATCGGACGGCTGGGCCATGATCCCGCCCGTGGAGAAAGTTCGCGCCGGGAATCGCGATTGCGGGGCTGGCGTTCGGTGCGAAAGCTCGACAGATGTTTGACACTCCATCGAGACTTTACACTTCAATTTATTTCATTATATATACATATAATAGAGAAGTTTATAAAGTATAATGAAACTTTGGAAATGGTCAAAAGTAGCCGCAGGGTTTCATTCTTTTTACTACATATAGAATCACCATTTTATATTAGGGATGAGCATGATTTCAAAATAGAATCTAGAACCAAAGAGTTTGACTAATGGGGCTAGGTTGTAAGGTATATAAGGTATATTCTTAGAACTTAGAATCTAAAATAAGTTTTTGTATTTTTCTTGATCTATGTTTTCGTGGGATCTTGCGGTATTCCATATAGTTAAATAATCTAAAATCACTAGTTTGAGTTTCCATTTTATGATTGAGCTTTTATTTTATTAATGTTTCATATTTTTCGTGTATTTGAATGTAAATTATAATTAATGGATTGTGGTAGTAAATAATGATTATTAAATGTGATAATTTATTGCAATGGTTCAATTAATAATACATGTAGAACTTGGATATAATTTGTAACTGACTCTGAAACCTGTGACGAGATAGGTTTCGGGTTTCAAAAAATAAGAAATCTATTTCAATGGGTCGCTCGGAATATTCGAAATTTGAAATCGCCTATCCCTATTTTACACTCACATATTTTAAGTTAACACTAAATCAATTGATTTTTCCATTATGAATATTCATTTGGAATTATGATTTCATTGATCAGAATTCCGAATGCTTCGTTAGTATTGCAAATTCTTGAAGATTTTCGTGATTAATAAATAAATTTCCAATTTCGCGAGAAAATAATATATATCGTTTCTCTCTCGCTCTCTTTGTCTCTTCAGATTTGTAGAGAAATATGGGACCCACGTGATCGTGGGGCTGGGGGTGGGAGGCCAGGACGTGGTGGTGGTGAGGCAAGAAAGATCGTCCAACTTGGAGCCGTCGGATCTGAAGAAGCACTTGGACGACCTGGGCGACCAGCTCTTCACCGGGGCTTGCGCTTTGGCTCCTTTTCACTCCAGGACCAAGGAGTCTAAACACCACAAGGTATATTCACTCTCTGAATAACCCTCTTTTTTTTTCTTTTTTTTTTTTGTTTAGTTTCATTGGTGAAATCTTTTTAATGGGCATCGTTTGATTATCATTACTATTATGATTCTAATTTCGCCCTTTACTTCGTCGCGACCTTCAGACACCGCAGGCCTTCAATCTGTTCGATTCGCAGCCGATCGCCTTCAACGACTTGCCGACCTGCAACTCCAAAGATGTAGGTTTGGTCCCTCGTGATTTTTCTTTTTGCCCATCGTGATTTAGATGATGACGATGATGAACTGTTTCCTCAATTTCGCATTGAATTTGGATGTACACGTTGTCAACGAGGAGAGAGTTCCGCACGGAACAACAATGAATAGAGAGACAGTTGGTAAGAAAGAGCATGAGAATTAATTAAGCAAGTGTTGAATTTTGGGTACGTCTATGTACAATGGATTTGTCACTTTAATAGACGGCTTGGTCAAGGTTACTATTATGGGTCATTGGCTTGGGTATGAATGTCTACGTTCAGGATAGAAGGGTATCACTGAAATAAAATTCTTTCTAAGACACATAGAATAAAGAAGCCAATTTTGACTAACTATTCTAAAGAAAAAAAATATCATTGCAAGATTTGAATCTTGAGAAAATGAAGAACTGGAACTGGATTCCCTTTCACACATTCAAGATTGGAGTACTCACCCTTATAAAATTAGATTTTCATTACTAATTCTTAATAATTAGATTTTTCTTATATACTAACGCGATCGCGTTTTTTCCATTCGCTTTTCTAGCATTTCAAAATATTTATCGTCGTCATGTTATAATATGGATATTCTCTTCGCATGAAGATATATGACTATATATAATTAGTTCATAGCATTAAGATGCCATCTCCAATAAATAATTATTACCACCGATTAATTACCATACCTTCTCCTCCTCCCTATGTTACCATTCCTCCTTCTCGACATGACCATCGTCCATTGCTTTATTCCTCCACCGCCACCGCAACCGCTCTTCCGTAGCCGCAACCACCGCTGTCACGGGGCTCGACCATTGCAAAGGCCGCCGCCACCGGTCATCGCTTCTGGATCAACTCTTTCGAGCTACTGGCACCATCATTGGCATCAGAGCCAATTACCATTGTCATCACGATCCTCTTCATGAAGGCCATACAGTAGACCCATTTCATACTGTCACATAGATGTGCATTGCTGCATGTTTCAATACTGCGATCGGTTCTGCTTATCGTCGCGACAACTTGCGAAGCACGATTCTCACGACCAAAATTTGGTCCGGCAAATGTATTGCAGGGAATCACGGTGATTAGCTCGAAGAGAGGAGGGGACCTGAAGGCCGAGAGCCACTGCGAATGGCTCTTGACCGTGCCTTCGATGCCGGAAGCCATCCACTTCAGCTTCATCCCCATCACTTCTCTCCTCAAAGGCGTCCCCGGCAGCGGCTTCTTGTCCCACGCCATCAACCTCTACCTCCGCTGTACGTTTCGCACTCAATTTCGTTCGGTCGAGCTCATATTTACTCACCTGTTCTCCTTCGAAATCCCATCAGTTTTCCGTGAATCATCCTTCTTTTTTCGGGGTTCTTTGCAGATAAGCCTCCGCTACGTGATCTGCAGTCCTTCCTGGAGTTCCAAACCCACAAACTTTGGGCTCCCATGCACAACGACCAACCTCTCGGTCCGACCACGAATAGAGCCACTTCATCGCCTTCCCTCAGCTTCGGCTTGATGGGACCAAAGCTGCATGTCAACACTTCCCAGGTACACATCTCGTATCTGCTGAACTACTTACGATCGTGCAGTAGTTGTCTTTGCAAGTTGGATGCACGCATAGAGCTAGCTTGGACCCAAACATGTTGCAATGACGTCTCCTTTGATATAAGGTCTAGGATGTTTCAAAAGTAGAGAGATCACAATGGATATTGATCATGGAGATTTGATACAAACTCGAACTGAACCGCATGATTAGGTCCCTGAGAATTATTGTTTTCGTTTGGTTTCAGGTTGTAGTAGGGAAGAGGCCGGTCACGGGGATGCGGTTCTTCCTTGAGGGGATGAAATGCAACAAGCTAGCCCTGCACCTCCAACACCTCTCCAACACCCCATCCATGCTAGAGAGTTTGGTAGATGACACGCCGATATGGCGAGGATCGGAGGAAGTTGCCCCCGGCGATGCCTACTTCGAAGGCATCCAAGGGAAGAAGTTCTCTCACATATGCGTTGCCCATATTGAATATTTGCCGCCCCCTGCGAAGGACGTTGCCTACATCGTGACAGGTGCCCAACTTCACGTGAAGAAGCACGACTCAAAAAACGTTCTCCATCTCCGGCTCCGTTTCTCCAAGGTCTCGCACTCGTTCCTAGCGTCTCCTACCTGGGACCGTGGGCCCGAACACTCCCAAAAGTCAGGGTTGCTTTCGGCAATTAGCACGTCTCTCGGGGGAAATAGCGCTGCCAAAGAGAAAAGTCCGGTAATACATATGGACTCCAGCGTGTACCCGACAGAGCCGCCCGTGCCAGTGCAAACACAGAAGCTTCTGAAATTCGTGGATACATCGCAACGTTGTAAGGGGCCTCAAGATAGTCCGGGGCATTGGCTAGTGACCGGAGCTAAGTTGGATTTGGAGAAGGGGAAGATTTGCGTGCATGTCAAGTTCTCCTTGTTGTACCTAATTACTGGAATTTGAAGAACAACAAAAAGGATCGAGATTGAAGTTTTTTGAGTCTATTACGGAAATATACTAAAGGAGAAGAGAAAAGCAGCTCTCTTTGATGCCGCAATGGCCACATTCAAAGTGGAATGAAGGATGGTCGAAGCAGTCGTCAATCATGCCATGTCTGTCATGAAGGGGAATGCTTCGGAACATGGTGAGATGATACGAGATCGATGATGTAAATGTGAAGTGCGTGATTCATATTTCTTTCATTTGTTTTTGCCCTTAGTTGATGATGAAGATGTTAATATGTATATATGAACAGAAATAGTTGGTCTTTTCTTTTCCATTTCTGGTGACAAAGCAAGCATAGTTTTCATTACTAAATGTAAGCAAGCAAAAGTCAAATATTTACAATTCTTTTGGGTTTCTGCAAATGTCATTTTGAGCAAGAGCATCTTCTTCATGGTTATATTTACTTTACTCAAGTTCCCTCTATCTTCACCAAGACCCATACTGAAGGACGTGTCTCGCTCTCGAACGCAAACTCGCGCAACATTACGTAAGTTTGCCTCACGTAGCCATCGATTGCATACTCAATATGTCACACCCCGATTCACAAGAAGAAGGGCATGACACGGCCGTCGTTTTTCCAAAGGACGCAGCCTCAACGTAACCAAAATATCAACCCGATATCAACATATATACATCCACATATATATATATTTGACAAAAAGGGGCAATTAGTTACAATATCAGAGTATATCTATAATCCACAAACATCAAAACATAAACCTTCTACAAATACTAACTTATAAACTTATGAACTATGCATAAGCCATACTCAAAATTTCCACCAAAAAAAGTCCTCCCCGAGCGAACGCTCACGCCTACTCGCGACTCGCTGAAGAACCTGAAAAACAAGTAGATGAGAGGAGTGAGCTACCACGGCTCAGTGAGTAACACATTTCTTCTAAGCGGATCGAGAAATTACTATGCACATTTAAAACATAACTCGAAAACATAATCATAACTCAAATACCGAAATACTAATGGTCCAGTCCATTAGTTAATCTCATAAAACATGCATCAATGGTCTATTCCATTGATTAATCTCATCAAATCATATCGATGGTCCACTCCATCGACCAAACTCAAATCACACGTCAATGGTCTACTCCATTGACTAATTCATGCTCAAATGTCTAACCATGGTCACGCTTAACGCCCGTGACAAGACGACCAAGATTCCCCTTGGCAAGGTCTCCACTTATTATTAGCCGGTGGCTCGGCCCACAAGGATATCCTGGAATAGTATGCGCATACCCACACCCCTCGGGGTCCACAGAGACATTGAGCACCAACCACCAATCACAATATCCAGAATCCAACGTCGAAAGGAAGTCATATCACAACTCAAAATTCGATATATAAATATCAAAGCATCCTTCAAAGCATTTCAAGATTATTTCACAAAGAATTTCACAAATCCTTTTTCACACAACCATTCAAATTAACGTCAAAATACAACTCCCTTCAAACCAAAAATGTCAGTAATATCTCGATCCTGTTTTATGCAACAAAACATGCTTTTTATCAACTCATAGAGTATTTAATCCACCATGTTTCTCAAAACATGAGTTTAAAATACAAAGAAGAAATAGTGTCACTCACCTGGGAAAAGCCACAAATCAACTATGACGCTCACATGAACCGACGCATTCAGATTCCTAACAATTAACGGAAAAATATTAAAAAGCCGAGTAAAAATGATATTCTTATAACGACTCGCCTATATTAGGCCTATTAGTCGATAAACGACACCTACGCGCCCCAAAAGCTCACAATTTAGCATAAACCCATCATTTTCAGCTAAGCGCGACCCATGCGCCAACTTCGTCACGCCATAACTTCCTCCACAAAATTCCGTTTCAAGCCGTCTTATAGTCTTTAGAAAGCTCTCTTAACGTACAACAACAACCCCAACTCAGCCGCTCCAAAACAGTACCGGAAATAACAAAAAAAAGAGACTCGAAGACACTGATCGCTACAGTACCAGATTGCGCCTCCAACTTCAAAAATCCGTTCCAAACAAACCGCAAGCTCAAATCACGATCCGAAAGATGCTATAGCTTCACAACATCCCAAAGTACCATTTCTAAAAAAATTTACGGCTTAACGACTCAAAAATTGGGTTTCGCCACACAAATACTCATGAAATCCGAATTTCGAACCCTAATTGCGGCAATTGCTTCAAACAAGTGATTAAAGGCTTCAATTTCTTACCGGCCTTGCAAAACACGCTTGAGTCGGCTTGATGACACGTCCGGGTCACGAGCGCGCCAAAATTTTTCCCCTTTTTTTTTTTTTTTTTTCCTTTCTCTTCTTTCTCTCCTCCCCTGTTTCGCGTTTCCCCTGTTTCTGCCCGCTGCTCTTCTCTCTCTCCCTCTTTCTCTCTTTTTAAAGCTCAGCCGAAAGTTCCACATACCTCTCCAGCCTCCCTTTTTGACTTTTCAAACCTTTTCTTTTTCTCTTCTTTTATTTTATTTCCTTACTTTAAAGCCCATATATTACATTCTCCCCTCCTTAAAAAATTTCGTCCTCGAAATTTACAAGCACCTCAATCATGAAACAAGCGAGGGTATTTGCGCCTTGCCTCTTCCTCGAGTTCCCAAGTGGCCTCTCTCTCTGTGTGATTCTGCCATTGGATCTTCACATAAGGAATAGTGCGTCGTCGCAACACCTGATCCTTCTTATCAATAATACGAATGGGCTGCTCTTCGTACGTTAAGTTTTCTCTCAACTTCAATGGTGTAAAATCCAATACGTGATCAGGATTTGGCACATATTTCCGTAATAAGGATACATGAAACACATTATGGACTCCGGATAATGCTGGAGGTAAAGCTAGCTTATAAGCAACTTCACCAATCTTTTCTAATATCAAAAATGGTCCCACGTACCTTGGACTTAATTTACCACGCGTGCCAAATCTCATGACGCCCTTCATGGGCGAAACCTTCAAAAATACATGGTCTCCTACATTAAATTCTACTTTGCGCCTCTTAAGGTCCGCATAACTTTTCTGACGACTTTGTGCTGTTTTCAAACGCTCTCGAATGAGTCTGATTTTCTCTTCTGATTGTTGTATGAATTCAGGACCGGTTAATCTTTTCTCACCAACATCATCCCAGCAAACAGGAGTCCTACATTTACGCCCATATAAAGCTTCAAAAGGAGCCATTTTAATACTAGAATGATAGCTGTTATTATATGAAAACTCTGCCAAGTGTAAATGTTCATCCCACGAACCACCAAAGTCAATAACGCAAGATCGTAGCATATCCTCTAATGTCTGAATAGTTCTTTCTGACTGACCATCTGTTTGTGGATGAAAAGCTGTGCTAAAGTTGAGTTGAGTACCTAATGCCCCTTGTAAACTCTTCCAAAAGTTGGACACAAACCTGGGATCTCTATCGGAAACAATACTCACTGGAACTCCATGAAGTCTCACTATCTCATTGACGTATCGCTTCGCCATGTCTTCAAGTGAAAGACCAAATCGATAAGACAAAAAGTGTGCAGATTTAGTTAATCGATCAACAATCACCCATATGGCATTCTTACCACTAGGCGTCCTCGGTAAACCAACGATGAAATCCATGGTAATATGCTCCCACTTCCATTTAGGTACTTCAAGTGGGTGTAGCTGACCACCTGGTTTCTGATGCTCAATTTTCACTTGCTGACAAACTAGACATTGGTCGACAAACTTCACAATATCTTTCTTCATATTGATCCACCAAAAATTTCCTCTCAAATCCCTGTACATCTTGGTGCTTCCTGGATGAATCGAGAATCTAGTGCTATGAGCTTCTTGTAGTATCTCCTTTTTCAATTCTGAATCATTGGGAACACATAATCGACCACGAAATCTCAATGACCCATCTACATGGATACTAAAGTCATCTTGCTTCCCGGCTTCTACGCCTTCTTTGATCTTCTCCAATTGAGGATCTTCATTTTGTTTAGCCTTGATTATGTCAATCAATGTTGGTTGTACTCGAAGATTAGCTAATTGAACACCAAGCCGATGGACCAAAACCTCCAGGTCTAGCTTTCTCATATCTTCAAGAATAGGCTTTTGAGAAGTGAGCAATGCTGCCATATTTCCAGAGGATTTGCGACTCAAGGCATCGGCTACCACGTTAGCTTTACCTGGATGGTAATTGATGGATAAATCATAATCCTTCAAAAGTTCTAGCCATCTCCTCTGTCTCATGTTAAGTTCTTTCTGAGTAAAAATATATTTCAAACTTTTATGATCGGTAAAGACTTCACATTTCTCACCATACAAGTAGTGCCGCCATATTTTTAATGCAAACACAACCGCCGCCAACTCTAGATCATGAGTAGGATAGTTCTTCTCATGAGTCTTCAACTGTCTAGAGGCATATGCCACAACTTTACCATCTTGCATAAGAACACAACCTAAACCTTCCTTAGATGCATCGCAATAAATTGTAAAGCCACCAATTCCTGAAGGCAAAGTCAATATAGGAGCTGACACCAATCGCCTCTTCAACTCTTGGAAACTGCGCTCACATTGATCTGACCACACAAATTTAACTCCCTTCTGAGTTAGGCGAGTAAGTGGACTTGCAATTTTAGAAAACCCTTCTATAAATCTCCTGTAATAACCTGCTAGCCCAAGAAAACTTCTTACCTCCGTGACATTGGTAGGGCGGTTCCATTGAACAACTGCTTCAACTTTCTTTGGATCAACTGAAATTCCATCCTTTGATATTACATGACCCAGGAATTCTATATGATCAAGCCAGAAGGCACACTTACTAAATTTAGCATACAACTTCTTTTCACGCAAAGTTTGTAAAACAACTCTCAAGTGTTGTTCATGTTCTCCCAAACTCCTCGAATACACCAAAATATCATCGATGAATACCACAATAAATCTGTCAAGAAATTGCCTGAATACCCTGTTCATCAAATCCATGAAAGCCGCAGGTGCATTCGTTAACCCAAAAGGCATGACAAGGAATTCATAATGTCCATACCTTGTTCTGAAAGCAGTCTTTGGCACATCATCAACTTTTATCTTCAACTGATGATACCCAGAACGAAGGTCGATCTTAGAAAATACCTGAGCCCCTTGAAGTTGATCAAATAAATCATCTATCCGAGGTAAAGGATATTTATTTTTTATCGTCACCTTGTTAAGTTCCCAATAATCTATGCAAAGTCGCATACTACCGTCTTTCTTCTTCACAAATAGAACAGGAGCTCCCCAAGGCGATACACTAGGCCTAATAAAACCCTTATTCAAAAGCTCTTGCAATTGAGTCTTCAATTCACTCAATTCAGAAGGTGCCATCCGATATGGGGTCTTAGAGATGGGTGTTGTACCAGGCATTAAATCGATGCAAAACTCTATCTCTCTATCAGGAGGCAAGCCAGGTAAATCTTCAGGAAATACATCAGGAAATTCTCTGACAACAGGAACATTTTCTAGCTTTACCGGCTCCTTACTTGTATCTTTTACACGAGCCAAATAACCGTAACAACCATTTCTCAAAAGCTTTCTTGCTCGCATAGCTGAAATTAACCTTGGAAAAGTGCCTTCATAACTTCCCGAAAAAGAGAATTCTGGTTGATTTGGAGGTTGAAAAATAACTTTCTTTGAATAACAATCGACAGTGGCATGATATTTTGATAACCAATCCATCCCTAGAATAACATCGAAATCTCGTATATCTAACTCCACCAAATTCACAAGCAATGGTACATTATCAATTCGCAACAAACAATTCTTGAACACACGATTAGCAATCAAGAAATCACCAGTGGGAGTATCGATACACAATTCATAATTTAGAAGCTCAGGCAACATATCAAGTTTCCTTGCAAAGTTAATGGAAGTAAAGGAATGCGTGGCACCGGGATCAAACAATGCATAAGCAAGTTGTGAGGCAATAGAAATATTACCTGCAACAACTGTATTAGAAGCCGCCGCATCCTCTCCTGTCATCTTAAAAACTTTCCCAGTCACCCTTTGCCTTTGCTGGCCTTCTTGTGGCTTATCAACTGGAGGTGCGGTCTTCCTCATAGAACATTATAGGCTCGATGTCCAGGTTGTCCACATACAAAACATACTCTACTATCTCCAGGGGCATTCTTTTGTGTTGGACAATCACGTGCCATATGTCCCATTTTTCCACAAGTGAAACATGCTCCTCTCTTGCGGTAACAAGGACCGCTATGTCATTTCCCACATGTAGTACAAGGGCCTGGATTATTCTGAATTCTAGGCTTTCCTGGCTGATTAAAAGCTTTCCTCTTTCCACTGCCACCGGCGCCGCTATCCTGATAGTCAGTGAATCTCAACTTCTTATGCTGAGGTACACCTTGCACATCTCGCTCCAGAATCTTTTGTTCCACTCTGATCGCTCGTTCCAGCACGTCTTTATAAGATGTCAATGCTAGAGGTGTGAGTGCCGAACCAATTTCATACCGGAGCCCCCTCTGGAAGTGATCAGCTTTATCTTGCTCATTAGACACATATTGCTCAGCAAATCTACTCATCTGATTAAAGCGGGCTGCATACTCCAAAACCGTGGAGTCACCTTGAGATATGTGTATAAAATCACTCTTCATTTTTGTCTGAAATGACATTGGGAAGAATTGGGCATTGAAAGCTTGCTTAAAGTCCTCCCAAGCTATAGCACCATCCCTATCTCCAAGTGCTGGCCTCATTCCCTCCCACCAATGCTCTGCCTCGCCTTCTAAGTATCGAGAAGCAAAAATAACTTTCTTATCTTCAGGAACACCTTCAGCTTCAAAGATCCCTTCAATCTTTCTAGTCCACTGCTCAGCTGCAAAAGGATCAGCTTTCCCATCATAAGTTGGTGGTTTCGCCTTTCTGAATTGCGCAAAGGTGTATGAGCCAGTTGCTCCATCTCCACTTAATTCCTTTGCTTGACGATACCAATGAATCATAGCTTGCTCAAAGTCACTCGGGGGAAATGACCGTTGGTTAACTTCCCTGACTTCATGCGGGTTAGGGCTTTCATCACGCCGATCCTCCCGTCTCCTCCTTAGAGACGCACCTCGAGAAGCTTGAGGCGTGTCTCTAGCATCGTGGGCTACAACTTGCTTGCCTTTACTATTTCTACGAAGCGAAGCAAGTGTCTCCGAGTCACGCATGATCACCTGAATCCAAGAACGGAGCGACAACTTAATATCTAAAAGGCTAACGCGTTAAAAAAAATCTATCACACAATCTCACATCGTCCCACATCTACCCAAACAAATCAAAACCTAAGCTCTGATACCAACAAATGTCACACCCCGATTCACAAGAAGAAGGGCATGACACGGCCGTCGTTTTTCCAAAGGACGCAGCCTCAACGTAACCAAAATATCAACCCGATATCAACATATATACATCCACATATATATATATTTGACAAAAAGGGGCAATTGGTTACAATATCGAGTATATCTATAATCCACAAACATCAAAACATAAACCTTCTACAAATACTAACTTATAAACTTATGAACTATGCATAAGCCATACTCAAAATTTCCACCAAAAAAAGTCCTCCCGAGCGAACGCTCACGCCTACTCGCGACTCGTGAAGAACTGAAAAACAAGTAGATGAGAGGAGTGAGCTACCACGGCTCGATGAGTAACACATTTCTTCTAAGCGGATCGAGAAATTACTATGCACATTTAAAACATAACTCGAAAACATAATCATAACTCAAATACCGAAAATACTAATGGTCCAGTCCATTAGTTAATCTCATAAAACATGCATCAATGGTCTATTCCATTGATTAATCTCATCAAATCATATCGATGGTCCACTCCATCGACCAAACTCAAATCACACGTCAATGGTCTACTCCATTGACTAATTCATGCTCAAATGTCTAACCATGGTCACGCTTAACGCCCGTGACAAGACGACCAAGATTCCCCCCTTGGCAAGGTCTCCACTTATTATTAGCCGGTGGCTCGGCCCACAAGGATATCCTGGAATAGTATGCGCATACCCACACCCCTCAGGGTCCACAGAGACATTGAGCACCAACCACCAATCACAATATCCAGTAATCCAACGTCAGAAAGGAAGTCATATCACAACTCAAAATTCGATATATAAATATCAAAGCATCCTTCAAAGCATTTCAAGATTATTTCACAAAGAATTTCACAAATCCTTTTTCACACAACCATTCAAATTAACGTCAAAATACAACTCCCTTCCAACCAAAAATGTCAGTAATATCTCGATCCTGTTTTATGCAACAAAACATGCTTTTTATCAACTCATAGAGTATTTAATCCACCATGTTTCTCAAAACATGAGTTTAAAATACAAAGAAGAAATAGTGTCACTCACCTGGGAAAAGCCACAAATCAACTATGACGCTCACATGAACCGACGCATTCAGATTCCTAACAATTAACGGAAAAATATTAAAAAGCCGAGTAAAAATGATATTCTTATAACGACTCGCCTATATTAGGCCTATTAGTCGATAAACGACACCTACGCGCCCCAAAAGCTCACAATTTAGCATAAACCCATCATTTTCAGCTAAGCGCGACCCATGCGCCAACTTCGTCACGCCATAACTTCCTCCACAAAATTCCGTTTCAAACCGTCTTATAATCTTTAGAAAGCTCTCTTAACGTACAACAACAACCCCAACTCAGCCGCTCCAAAACAGTACCGGAAATAACAAAAAAAAAAGAGACTCGAAGACACTGATGCTACAGTACCAGATTGCGCCTCCAACTTCAAAAATCCGTTCCAAACAAACCGCAAGCTCAAATCACGATCCGAAAGATGCTATAGCTTCACAACATCCCAAAGTACCATTTCTAAAAAAATTTACGGCTTAACGACTCAAAAATTGGGTTTCGCCACACAAATACTCATGAAATCCGAATTTCGAACCCTAATTGCGGCAATTGCTTCAAACAAGTGATTAAAGGCTTCAATTTCTTACCGGCCTTGCAAAACACGCTTGAGTCGGCTTGATGACACGTCCGGGTCACGAGCGCGCCAAAATTTTTCCCCTTTTTCTCTTTTTTTTTTCCTTTCCTTTCTTTCTTTCTCTCCTCCCCTGTTTCGCGTTTCCCCTGTTTCTGCCCGCTGCTCTTCTCTCTCTCCCTCTTTCTCTCTTTTTAAAGCTCAGCCGAAAGTTCCACATACCTCTCCAGCCTCCCTTTTTGACTTTTCAAACCTTTTCTTTTTCTCTTCTTTTATTTTATTTCCTTACTTTAAAGCCCATATATTACACAATAGAGGTGGTTAGGTGTTGCCTTCAGATCAGTGCTTACTGTCAGGATTTGAAGCCAGAAGTCATCACCCTGTTGGTACGTTATCAAGGGAAAACAGAAAAAGTCTTGACAAAATCTGAAGTAGAAGAAGAAGAAGAAGTGGGGAAATTTTGTATTCATTCATTGTATTGTGTAATGTACAAAAGAATCCCTATATAATACAGATGACTAGTAATAAAAAGAGAATGATTATATTTCTCTAATCTACGATTATCGGATCTAATCCTAAATTGACTAAAATAAATCTTCAGCATCTCTTGAGATATTCTTCCCAATCAACATCATATCTTCCAACAAGGTCAATCGCTTATCTTTCACATAATTGCCAGCTTCAGTGCATAATCCTAATTCCGTGATTCTAATTGGAAATGAACTATCTTCTGAAATCGACGTGTTAGGATTTTATGCTCTTGGTCGTTGCTTGCCAATTAAATTTCAATTGACTTATCTCCATAGAAGGAAAGAGAGAGAGAGAGAGAGAGAGAGAGAGAGAGAGAGAGAGTAGGTAGGCCGCACAGAGAGACCCAAAAACTTGCGTGCAAATGACTAGCTGCACCAACGATTACGGAGTGGAGAAAAGGACAGCGATTTGATTTATTTTTTTATGCTTAGGAAGCCGCGTACTTTCGGAGCGAGCATCGCATAGAATAAAATTTATTGCTACCGCGTCGATCACGTTTCAAGAATCTGCATGACCCACGAGTAGTTCTGATCTGCGAGTTTCCACGTTGTTCTCGCACATGGATTGATTCTGTTGATCTCATCGCCCCCCTTCAACTAAGGTCTGTAAGAGATTTTTTCTCGTCCTCTAAGCAAAAACCATGTTAAATCTCCTCTTCTAACAAGCGTAACGCACCAGCAATCCGTTGCAGACCATGCGGGTTCAGACAATCATCGAAAACTCGTCTTCTTTGAACCTAGAGAAGTTTCAAAGGTCGCTCTCTTCTTTTTCATAAAAGGAAAACTATATTACGCTTCGTCTTGATTCAGAAGCAACAATCTTTTCGGTTGAAGATTTGGACATATTGGCCCTGTCACGTTCGTACATGACACAAAGAGCTCGGTCACGTTCCATCACAACACTACTGCAACATCTGACTTTCGGTTGCAACGGTGATTGCTGGCGGTGCAGTGATGGCTGTCTTTGTTTGGTTTGCAGGGGAGAGAAAGAGATGACCGGAAAATCAAGACTGGAAGACGACCCACGGACATTATAGCATGCAATTCAGCAACTTGACCGCATCGACGCACATGTCTGCCACAATCTTCTAATATTTTGAAACTCGAGATGAAAAAGAAAATGCTCGATTGAACGATGAATAAAAGTTCAAGTACTTCCCATGTACAACGAACTCTGGCTTTGAAATTTGGTTCGAACTTCGCCGAGTTCTTCCGCCAAGATGTGTATCATTTTGAAGCGCTAAATGTCACGAGCGCTTAGCCTTCTTTTTGCTTGAAGATACTTCGAGTCCTCCCCGTGAATTGTAATAAACAGCTTGTAATGCGTTTCCTTTCTTTAAAGATCAATTCTGCTAGAATAAGGAATTGCATTTGCAATAAAAAAAAAAAAATGTTGAAATAGTTTATTGTCATAAAATACCGTCACTTAACTTAGAGAGTACGTGACTCTTAGTCAAGAGAATATATGACTCTTGATTATGAAAAGAGGTGGCTTTTCATTCCAAAAAGAGGTTATCAGTAGTTATGAATAGAAGTTATTCTTGAAATGAAGAGTGGTGATGATTGGGATAAGATATCTATTCCTAAGAGATGTGTTGATTGGTTATTTATGAATAGAGACAAATTCACATAGTATTTATGATAACCACAACTATTTATAAATACTTCTTATTCAAAACTCTCTTTTGTTCTCTTTTCATACACATAACTTTAAGACATTCAAGGTAAAATTCCAAGAGAGAATTGAGCAATTGCTGAACTCATTTCTCTGTAGTTTTAGTATAAATCCCGGAGGTATATTTATTCTAAACACAATAACAACAATAGTGGGGGCAAATAATACCTTAAAAACAGTGGTCATTGTCACGCACCAAAGCACTAATGATCTGCTACTACTTTTCTATCTTCTTCACTAGACAAAATTTCCCCAACAAATTCTTACCTTTTACCAAAAAAAATAAAATTTCCCCAACAAAAAACGTGAGACTTGCACCAAGATTCACTTGAAAAAAGCCAGTTTCTTTACAGTTTTTCCATTGTAATTGATTCTAATCACCATATCACTTATACATCAGTCTCTAATATTTGCTCGTCAATTAGACATTTCTTTTTCCTTTGCTATAGTCCCAGTAAGCAGAGAATCCCATTAAAGGAGTTTTGATGAAACACTCAAGAAGAGTAGTATATAAGAACTTGAGTACTTCAACCTAAAACGCAGAGAGAGAGAGAGAGAGAGAGAGAGAGAGAGAGATTTCGAAAAGCTGAAAATGAGCAGCGGCACGGAGTTGGCGGAGGCAGCGGAATACACAATGAATGGCGGAGATAGCACATATAGCTACCTCAAGAACTCTCGCTTTCAGGTACTTCATTCATTTGACATTAAACTGGATGCTGCTGCATTTCCATTTGCCATTCATCAGGCGTCTCTGGGCAGTTGCCATGTCTCATTAACTGCTCTTAGCATATTAACTAGGAAGTATTGATGTCAGTTTGCAATAAAATTCTAACACATGGTTCGTAGAGAGCGGCAACAGATGTCGCCAAGGCCACCATCGAGAAGGCAATCATGGAGAAGCTTGACATCAGGCGATTCTCTCCGGCTCCAACCACATTCCAAATTGCAGATTTGGGCTGTTCGGTTGGACCAAACACCTTTGTCGCGGTTCAGAACATCCTAGAAGCCGTTCGACGCAAGTACGTCACGCAAGGCCTCTCCTCTCAAATGCCCGATTTCCTAGTGCTGTTCAACGACCATGCATCGAACGACTTCAACACCCTCTTCGCTTCCCTGCCGCCTGATCGGCAGTACTATGCAGCCGGCGTGCCGGGGTCCTTCCACGGGCGGGTGTTCCCCGATGCGTCGCTCCATGTGGCGCATTCGGCTCATGCACTTCCCTGGCTTCGCAAGTTGCCTGAGGAATTGCTTGATGCGAACTCCCCGGCATTCAACAAGGGGAGAGTCTACTACATCAGTGCTCCGAGTCAAGTGCTTGATGCCTATGCGGCTCAGTTCGCAAAGGACACGGCGATGTTTCTAAGCGCCCGAGGAAAGGAAGTTGTGAGCGGGGGCATCATGATTCTGCTCATGCCTGGAAGAGCTAACGGGATTGCCCATTCATGTGTACTTTCGGACGTGATGTTTGATCTTTTGGGGGCATGCTTGATGGACATGGCAAAGGAGGTAAGAACAGGAGAACTATACGTTATAGTTTCTTTACTTACCTGTGCTTTAAATATATCTGCATATCAGCATAATGAAATTACGTATGCATAAAATACTGATTAAACCAACTCTTTTTAACAGGGTAAAACAAGCGAGGCTCTGGTGGATTCATTCAATGCTCCGGTGTACACTCCCTCTCCCGAGGAGATGACAGCGATAACCGAGCGAAATGGGTGTTTCAGCATAGAGACAATGGACTTAACCCCTTTCAATGCCAAGGTCGACGGCTCTGCCGCAGCCCATGCCTGCACGATGCACGTGCGTGCTGGAGTGGAAGGCCTTATCGGCAAACATTTCGGAAGTGAGATTGTCAACGAACTGTTTGATCGGCTCCTCGAGAAGGCCAAGGAATCATCCGACCGTATAAGTTCGGTCTTTCTTCACGGATGCCAACTAGTCGTCGTGCTAAAGCGTAAATAGCGCGGCCGCCGAGAGCGAGTTCAAGGGTACATGAAGGGTGATCGTGTTGATTAATAATCTTCAATTCAGTGTTGAACTTTCTGTCACTAGTCTTCATTTGGGTTTAATTTCTTTAAGAGACGCATGCTGTAATTAGAGAGCTATTCCAAGTTTTAAGTGTGTTCTCAATTGTGATTTAGTGAGGTAGTAAGTTAGAACCCTAGAATTATCTAGGTATCTATTTACAACCTATGTACTCGAGCATTTGGTGAGTGTGTTCAATAAGAGAAACTACTCTACAAGTTCTCTCTTTGAATCTCCTCTTCATCTTCATCCAAATTATGGGGAGGGGTGATTTTTTATTTTAGAAACTCAAAAATCTGATCCTAACAATAGTTGTATTGCATTGTCATCCATTCCTAATCTTAAGCCTAAATGCATGCTATTCATACCAAACATTAATAATAATTTAAAGAATGGCTTATTTTTAATTATGTGAATAAACAGAAGATTAATAAAGATAGTCACTTGATTTTTAAAAGAAAGGCAGTAAAGATAGATGTTTATAGTAGCTAATAGTATATAATAATTGTGAATAACTTATGTTTGAATTAACTTGAATATTGCGAGATATGGGGTATTCTCATATAACTTCTAATTCGATCAACTCGCGTAAGTATTTTGTTAGTCATCACTCGCCCATCAGAACTAATTCTATCAATATTTTTTGTTATTCCCTATCATTACCTCATCACTTGATGTGTAGAAACATGTTATAAGAATTAGCAACATGAGTACAATGCATTATTGGTTCAATACGTGGTATAGTCGTCGACTCGTCGATGATGTAGACTTTTTAAAATTTTAAATTTTTCTGAATTTTTTATTACTTTCTTTTAAAAAATTTTCCCAACTATGAGCCCACGACCTTGCCAGCCCACAATTGGAGAAAAACAAAAACAAAAACAGAAAAAAATGAAAAAAAAAAAAAAAGAAAATAAAAGAATTATTAAAAAACTTAGAAAATTTAAAAATAAAATTTTAAAAATTTAAAAAGTGTCCAAGTTGGTGCATATTGTGCTGGGTGAGATGGTTGGCGTCCAACTCAATGATAAAGAAATGACTAGACTTTTCTTGGCCATTACTTTTTGATACGATCTCTTTAACAAGGAAAAATCAAAGAGGGAAACAATGGGCATCCTTGGTAGGCTATCCATGGGTCAACAAAGGCAGGGTGACCTCCAAACGGTATTGAAGAAGGGAAGATGAAGGGTTTGGTGATATTCGGACGCAATTAAATTCAGTTGGACGAGGGATGGGCACCCGAGCGGGTCAAGAAATTTGGAACTTATTTTTTCGAGCAAGAAAAAATCATTAAATGTCTAGTTCTTGCATTTTAGATTACTCAGAAATTTAGAATAATTTCTAAAATTTTAGTAGTTTCTTGGAATTTACTTTCCCCAAACATAATAGAATGATGAAATCGAAACTATACATGTGTGTATAAAGGGTGAAAAGGCATAGGTGCAAGCTAAAACGAAAATAAAAAAAGGGCATGGGCAGAGGCATAAATCGACATGTAAAAGTAAGCACAATTAGAGATGACTTAAAATTTGAAACTTACTCCGTATAAGTTTACTTGAAATTTAAAACTTACACATTGGAACATATTTCTTATTTTCTGGAATTTAGAACCTACCTTATAAATTTTGGAACTTGGAACCTACCTTATCATATGTTTATTAATTGAACGATTATATTGACTAATCACTACTTATTGTTACTGTCACGCCCCGAACCTCGAGCGCGCCAACATCCCACCATGGTCATTCAAATGCGACATTCCCAGGTAGTGTCGCCGACCCCATTCATTTAATATTGCGCAAGCGGAACGTATTATAAAACCCCTGACAATTAAATATGGGATAGAAAAGCAGGAAGCAAAACCACAACATATCACTTTCATAATTCAACAGAATTACAAACAAAAGCCTACAGCCAAAAGTCTACAAAAGACCGGCTCTTAAAAAGGAATTGTCCTACGACCTACAAGTCTGACATGTTCTCCAATCTTATGACTTCACCTCTGCAACTCCTCAAGGTCAACCAAAGCTATCTGGTCGCTCCGTCCACCAGGGACCTGAAATTTTAATCCCACAACCGGGATGAGACGATGTCTCAGCAAGTTCAACCCCCTAAACCCCTATTAGAAAGAAAATACGCCTCGGGAGGCTTAGCCACCTCACACAGAAGACTTACCTCGCATTAGCCTTCATCTGCAGGTTAACACAATTTATGTAATTCAACCACGTACAATTATGATAACCAAACAACCGTGGCACAATCACATCGTCAGAACAATTCAACCACTTGGATCGTCTCGATCGATCAATCGACTTGGCCGATTACATGTCAATTCAGCAAATCAATCATTACTCATAATCACGGCCCCACTCGGCAAAATTAGAATCAGTGGCATCACGGCCCCACTCGGCGCGACCTTTATCAGGTGGCAATTCACGGCCTCTGGGCGCGACCTTTATCGGTGGCAATTCACGGCCCCACCGGGCGCAACCTCTAATAGGTGGCATATCACGGCCCCACTGGGCGCGACCTCTAATAGGTGGCAAATCACGGCTCCACTGGACACGACCTCTAATAGGTGGTTAATCACGGCCAACTCTTCCATAAATTTTGACACTTGGGAATTTATAAAAAGAATCCCTATTTATCACAATCACACTCAATTTGCCACAGTCAATCATCAAATTCAAATTCTAAATACACAGCAGCGGTCGGCACGAAATTCGAGAGAACAAGGTCCCGACGAAATTTTCGAATTTTAATAAATAATTAAATTTATTCCGAAAATTAATTAAATAATAATCTTCATATCTTTCACGATCCACTCCCAATTTATAATATCCAATCATCAATTTCAAAATCTAATCGCACAAAGAACGACCGGCATGAAATTATGAGAATTTAGGGTCCCGACAAAATTTTCGGAATTTAATAAATAATTAAATTTATTCGAAAACAATTAAATAATAATATTTTAAATTTCGAATAATAATATATTATTAAATTATTAAATAATTTCGAGATATTTAAATAAATCAAAAGTAAATTCCTTTATGTCACATCAATGATTATATTAATGTAAACATTCCCTTAACCTTAATTTAATCACACTTTAAGCTAATTAAACACATTAATATAATCCACACTTAAATAAATTAAACTAACCACCTAATCACACTTAACATAAACTAAACACACCTAAAGCATCATTAACCCTCTAAGCGAGGTTTAGTGAGTTAAACTCACCGGATTAGCAAACCGAGCGGACCAAAACGACGGGGACGACGCGAGGATCGACTTTCCTCAAAGCGGGCCGAGCATCCGGGCTCGGGAAGGCGGCCAAAACGACCCACGAAGGGGCTGCCATACCCATTTTCCGCAACTTCCGGTGGGCTGCCTGGTTGGGGGCGGATCCGGCGGCGATTCGGCAGAGGAACGGCGGAGGAGAGACCGGCGGGGCTTGGACGAGCTAGGGGAGTCAACGGCGGCTCACGGCGAGGCGCACGGCGGTCCACGGTGGCTCGGCAGCTCTTGCGCGAGCGAATGCAGCGGCTCGGGACGACGATTTAGCCGGGCGGAGCGGCGCGCGGGCGCGGGCCCGCGCGGACGACGGCGACCGCGGCCGCTCCGGCGGCGAGCTGGCGGCGACGGGCGACGGCGGCGTTGCTGGCTGCTGCTTCGGCGTCCTACCAGATCTGGAATTTTCGAGCAGCAAACGGAGGGAGAGAAGAGAGGGCTTCGACTACGGCTGAAGAGGGAGAGGGAGACGGTTGCGCGGCCGGCGAGCAGCTTGGCGGCGGCGACGACGAGCTCCGGCGACGGGCGACGGCGGCGAACGACGTGCGAGCTGCTGGCCGAGCTCCTCCCTGCATCGCACGCCCCTCCCCCTTGCACGGTTCAAACATGGAGGAAGAAGATGAAGATGAAGAGAGAGAGAGGGATGGGACCATTCTCTTTTCTTTTCCTTTTTTTCTTTAATCCCACAAATGGCCCACCATGACCTCATCCCATGTCATACTCCACTAACTTCAAATCCCTTCCCACAACAATCTTCAATGGGTCCATTTTATTTTTCCGCCGGGGCATGAAACTTTGTACATCAATTCCTTCAATTCCAATCAATTCTCTCCCAATCGAATTAAATTGAAGTCCATAAAATTAATCCAATGTCACCACACTTCAATTCACATCTTCACTTACCCGTAGAACTAACTTAAGTCCCAAAAGCAAGACCAAAGGCGCGCTTACTAATTTATCGAGCCAAAATAGCCATTATCTCGATTTAATTTGAAAAACTCGATTACATGAAAAATCTTCTAAAGATAAGCCAATGATCTCGGAAATGATTTGTGACACACCCGGACTTCCAATTTCGAATTCGATCTCAATTCCACGGTTAATTTCACTTTGGCACGATACTAGCGCGGCCCAACCTACCGGGTAGCCTTTAGAAATTTTTATGCATTTGACCTGTGGTTAATCATCTCAAGCCACAATGTACATCTTTGAAACATTGGCGACTTTCGGTTGTCGAGGTAATCCCAAGGTTTCAAATACGAATACAGGGTACCCAATCGATAGAAAAGTCGGTCCAGTGTCGATCGACAAGAATTGTGCGATCTTGTGGAATCACCCACACTCGATCACATGCCTCTGTCGAGTCAACCTATCTCCGGTCTCTAATCGATTTTTATTTGTGCCGTAATGACCCTTGTAGATTAGCTCGGTCGAAAGGTCGCTTCCTGGTCAAATTCTCGAGTCTGATGCATTAGAATTTCTTAACGACTTCACCCGATAAACTAGTTTTCACATGAGTGGCCGACTCAAGGAAAGGAACTATATGCATGCCAACGAAATGCCCGTCTCAATTTATTGAAAATAGAATCGGAAAATCGGGATGTCACATTTACAATCCACTGATCACATTTTATATTTAGATACACGAATAATATGAAATATTAACAAAGTAAAAATCCCATTCATAAAATTGGAATTTAAACTAGTAGTTTTAGATTATAAACTCATCATCAAATGTCGTACCAAGAAAACACAAAAACCTATTCCAGGTCTCAGGTCCTAGATTCTAGGTTCCATATACTTAGAACGTGGAACCTACCCATCAAAATAGGTTCAAAATTCAAAACCTACTTTGTGTATCTTAAAATCTAGAACTGGACATATTTCCACCGATTCGGTTCTTAGGTGCCAGATTCTATCCTAGAACTATGCTCAGTCCATATCACAACATCAGGGAAATGACAAAGGGCAAAGCAAAAACGTGCATGAATTGGAAAAAAGAAATCACATGTGCGCATGTGAAAAGGAAACGAAATGAAGCATGTTTCAGACAAAAGAAAATCGAAGGACAGACAGAGGCAATGTTTGTTCAAGCTACAAGTCGGTGGGAATTCTCGTTGGAGTATGGAAAATATGGCCATTTTATTGTCAATTTTGGCGGCTGAAGAGAAGACATTGGCACCGCCGCCACAAGATCACAAAGGACTACATGTCTTCAGTAGAACCTTCGAACACCGATAAGGTGGACTGGACAAACATGACCTTATGTTATGATTGCTGTGCCAACAGTTGGACAATATACTAGAAAAGCTGTAGATGGAAAGCACACGAGGAAGAGGACATAACCAGAGCACTAGTACCTAAAACTGAACTAGCACAGAGAGAGAGAGAGAGAGAGAGAGATGAGCAGCAGTGTCTCGGAGGCGGTGATGGCGGCGGAATCATACCCGATGAACGGTGGAGACAGCACATTTAGCTACAAAAAGTACTCTTCCTTTCAGGTTCTTCATTGGGCAGTAAGTAGATGCATTTCCAAGCAACCATTTCCTGATTTCATGGAATAAGAGCTAAATGACAGAATGAATTGCTCTATCTTTCGCTAAGCTTTGCCGGAATTCAGCTTTTGAAACTACTCTCCGGTAATCGATTTCTTGTGATTTTTTATGGCTTCAATGAGACGAGTTTCGAATTATCAAATATTGAACTTACGACTCTGAGATGCATCTCAGAGAGCGGCAACAAACGTCACCCAGGCGACAATTGACGAGGTCATCGCAGAGAAGCTCGACTTAGAGCGATTTTCTCCCGCTTTGAATAGAACTATGCATTAAAACCTTCACTAAAATCCTTCCATGAAATATTGCATCATTACCTTTGAAGGCCGGTCTAGTTCCTTCCCACCAACAAATAGCTTTGCCTTCAAAACATCGAGTGGCAAAGTTGACATTTTGTTCATCACGAATATTCTTGGCTCTGAAAGTCCCCTGCATGTTTCTAATGCAACAGTTGGCCTTGAAAGGATCCAATTTCGCTTAACTTAGATGGGTCCGCCATGACTCATTTATGCCAATCATAATATAACAACTCACGAGAATAAGTAGAGTTCTATATTACTTCAACCCAACTATATTAATAGCAGCATTTCCCTTTCATCTATAAAATCAAAACATGTATCATTGGTTCAATTCAATAATCGAATTCGTCACATCTCATAGCAATGGTTCATTTCATGCTCAATATCTAACTCGAGGCTCCAAAAATGACTTTCACGAAATTACGTTAAAGTGTAGTATTTAGTCCTTATCCAATGTATATATCAAAGGTACATGGCCCTAGAGATGGCTCTCACAAATACATTATCATGCAATACTTAGCTCTTTATTACGCATGTTAATAGTGCAAAGACCCTAGAGGTGACTTCCACGTAACTTAAGTTGCCATGTAGTATTTAACTCTTTACTACAAAACTCTAAAGGTGGTTCACACAAAATTCCGTTATTATGTAATACGTAATCCTTTACCGATTCACATTACAATTAG
Source organism: Eucalyptus brandiana (assembly GCA_014182725.1). Lineage (NCBI taxonomy): Eukaryota > Viridiplantae > Streptophyta > Magnoliopsida > Myrtales > Myrtaceae > Eucalyptus > Eucalyptus brandiana. The sequence goes on from CM024674.1 coordinate 36,005,379, forward strand.
TTTTCTGAACCCAAAACATATCATCTTACAAGAGTTATCTTATAAATCAAATGTACAAAATAGCACTCATGACCCTTCAAGAATAGTTTATTGAACCATCCCCAATAACACAAAAGTATCAAACATTTTATTCAGCTTTATACAAAATATATATATATATATATATATATATATATATATATATATATATATATATATATATATATATATGTGTGTGTATATCAAATTATCCTTATCTCAATACATGAATTTTACAAAATCAAATAAGATATTAGTATTATAACATCGTCGTCTACTATCAAACAATAAAAGGTACTTATATTGGCAAACTTGCGGCTTAAGCGTTACATTGCATAGTCATATCGACGAAATCCCCTTTTTCTCTCTCTCTCTCTGTTCTATCTCTCCCCCGGGAGCTCTCGGCCCCTTTTAAAACCGAGCGTGACCTGTTTCTGCTTTCCTTCTCCTTTTTCCTTATTTTATTTTGTTTTCCTTTTTTTTTTATTGCGGGTCCCACCACCCTTATGAGGTCAACCTTGGCCGGCTGGCCGGGCTTGATAAAGAGCGTGCCCTCTTTTTGCTTTCCTTCTACCTTTTTTTTTTTTTTTGGTTTGGAATATGCTTAGTTAACCGTACCCTCATATGATTAATCGCCAGCCACATATTTTGGAAGAGAGGGAGAATTGTGTCTTGCTTGGATGCTTGAGTTCTTTTATGGAGTCCACAAAATGTGTGGCTGGGGATTCACCTTCCATTTTCCAAGCTAAGGGTACGGTTAACCAAGTATATTTGGGAAAAATATTGGGTGGTCCGGGACCGCCACGTCAGCGTGGTCCCAGACCACTCACACGGCGCCACGTGTATGGGGAGCGCAGACAAAAGACAAAAACCGGACCCACTTCTCTGACGCTCTCTCTCCTCTCTCTCTCTTTTGTCCCCTCCCCTCATATGTGGCGCCATATGAGTGGTCCGGGACCACGCTGACGTGGCGGTCCCAGACCACCCAATATTTTCTCATATATTTGCACCGCTTTGAAAAGTCGAATATTACGAAGCAACCTTGAATAGCCAGACGTGAGATAAAGAAATGTCAGAGTCAAAGAAGGCAGGGTGACTTCCAACTGAAGAAACGTCACGTATGGCTATGATAGCTGTGCCAACTGTCGGAGAATATATAATGGTAAAGGCTTTAGATGAAACGCACACAAAGTAGATGACTTAGCCAGAGCACTAGCTCATAAAACTTAACTAGCCGAGAGAGAGAAAGAGAGAGAGAGAGAGAGAGAGAGATGAGCAGCAGCGGCACAGAGGAGGTGGCGGTTATGGAATCGTACCCGATGAACGGTGGGGATGGCACTTTCAGCTACAACAAGAACTCTTACTTGCAGGTTCTTCATTTGATGTTAAGTAGATACACTTCCAAGCAACCATTTCTTAAATTTCATGGAATAAGAGCTAAAGGATAGAATTAATTGGTCTATCTTTCGCTAAGCTTTGCCTGAATTCAGCTTTTGAAACTACTCTCTGGTTGTTCATCTCTTGTGACCCCTTATGGTTTCAACTAGACAAGCATCAAATCATCAAATGTCGAACTTGCTACTCTGACATGCATTGCAGAGAGCGTCAACCAACGTCTCCCGGGCGACAATCGACAAGGTGATCGCAGAGAAGCTCGACATAAAGCAATTTTCTCCTGCTCTGACCACATGCCAGATCGCGGATTTAGGCTGCTCGATCGGGCCAAACACCTTCCTTGCAGTCCAAAACATCATAGAGGCAGTCCGACGCAAGTACGAATCACAAGGCCTCTCCTCCCAACTGCCTGATTTCCAAGTCCTGTTCAACGACCACGCGTCCAATGATTTCAACACCCTCTTCGCTTCCCTGCCATCTGACCGTCCGTACTACGCGGCTGGTGTGCCAGGATCCTTTCATGGGCGACTGTTCCCCAAGGCGTCTCTCCATTTCGTGCATTCGTCTTATGCGCTTCAATGGCTTTCCAAGGTGCCTAAAGAATTGGTTGATCCAAATTCCCCAGCATTCAACAGGGGGAGAGTTCACTACACAAATGCTCCACGCGAAGTGAGCGATGCTTATACATCTCAGTATGCAAAGGACATGGTGACATTTCTGCACGCTAGAGGTGAGGAAATTGCGAGTGGAGGCATCATGGTTCTAGTCATACCCGGGATTGCTAATGGCATTCCTTATTCACGTCTTCCATCGGGCGTGATGTTCGACCTTTTGGGATTTAGCTTGATGGATATGGCAAAGGAGGTAAAAACTGGAAACGTTGTCAGCAAAATTTTCTTTCTTACCAAAAATAGTTATATATGTGTGCAAGTGTATATCAGCATAGTTCACTTACAGGTCTCACAAATTTGTATTTAGCGAAAATATAGATAATCCATAGTTCATGTCTCATTTGTGCATGTCTTAATGTGTTTATCATATGCATGTGGACCCTTTAACGGATTTCTTAAGGCTTTCATTCCATCGTTAGTTCACTTATATTCAAAGCAATCCCATTGAGTTGCACAGATGACTTGATGAAAGTAACTCTCTACAGGGTATAATAAGTGAGGCTCAGGTGGATTCATTTAATTTGCCGGTGTACGCTCCCTCTCCTGACGAGCTGACGGCACTAGTAGAGAGCAATGGGTGTTTTAGCATAGAGAGGATGGATTTAGCAGCTATTGGATCGAAGATCGATGACTCGTTCGGAGGGCATGCTTGCATGCTGCACTTAAGAGCTGGAATGGAAGGCATCATCAGCAAACATTTTGGAAGCGAGATAATTGACGACCTGTTTGATCGTTATCTCGGGAAAACCAATGAATTTTCCGACCGTTTAAACTCTTCAGTACGTCAAGGAAGCCAACTGGTAGCAATACTGAAGCGGAAATAATGCGCACCTGGGAGTGGGGTCCGCACTTTTTTCAAATAAAGTTCCAGATATCTACTTTCCTCTTCGAATTCATATGTCCCATATAAGGCACTCGAAATCTGAATACGGTGAGGATATTTAGCATTTGTCCTGGTATGATCTTTACAGTACTTGTATTGCAATTTTTGATGAAGTATCAATGTATTGAACTTTTTGGTACTCTGAGGCTTCGTTAAGCAAGAAGTCATCACCTCCGCAATGACGTGCACCAAGAAGGTGCTTCATCAAGAAATAAAGTCAACCAGCATTACGATGCTTGTCCTCATACATGGAGTAGCTTTGGCACATATTTCTAAATTTTTGATTCTATAAGTAATTTCAATATTTGAAATTTGATGTGTTGGGCTTCCTTTTCTACTGAGCTGGACTGCATAACTTCTTTCAATTTATCCCACGAGAAAAGAAGAAAGAAACTAGGTAGATTGTATTGTGAGACCTAGAATCGAGCGTGTAAATAATTGCTTCACTGGAAGCTGATTTCCAAACTGCAGATTTTGGTGCAGTGAGATAATGAGTCTCAAATTTTTCTGCTCCTACTTTTTAAGATAATATTGTACTTTTGGCATCAATATCTTGTGATTGCTGTGCCAACAGTCGGACAATATACTTGAAAAGCTGTAGATGGAAAGCACAAAAGGAAGAGGACATAACCAGAGCACTAGTACCTAAAACTGAACTAGTAGAGAGAGAGAGAGAGAGAGAGAGAGAGAGAGAGAGAGAGATGAGCAGCAGTGGCTCGGAGGCGGTGATGGCAGCGGAATCGTACCTGATGAACGGTGGAGACGGCACATTTAGCTACAAAAAGTACTCTTCCTTTCAGGTTCTTCATTGCGCATTAAGTAGATGCATTTCCAAGCAACCATTTCCTGATTTCATGGAATAAGAGCTGAATGAGAGAATGAATTGCTCTATCTTTCACTAAGCTTTGCCTTAATTCAGCTTTTGAAACTACTCTCTGGTAATCGATATCTTGTGATTTTCTATGGCTTCAATGAGACAAGTTTCCAAGGTCCCTAAAGAATTGGTTGATCCAAACTCCCCGGCATTTAACAAGGGGAGAGTTCACTAAACAAGTGCTTCAAGTGAAGTGAGAGATGCTTATACATCTCAGTTTGCAAAGGACACGGTGACATTTCTTGTTGTTACTGATCAAAACAGTAAACAAGAAAATAGAAAACCAGAAGCTATATTTTTCATATGAGGAAGAGAAGCGCAGAGAAACAGAACACAAACTTGTATACGTCTGTTCTAAGGAAACTGTCAAGTACAAGACAACTTAAACAAGAACAAAAACTGGTTACAAACCACACACACATGCAGCATATAACTGCACCTAAACGTGCTAATTCACATCCTAGAAAATAGCAAAAACACTAAATACGTAACTAAATGAACTTGCTGTTTTTTTAATAAAAAAACTGAGTAAAACAGAGGAAAAAAAAACAGAACAGAAAACAGAGTAAAAAAAAGAAAACAGCAACTGAGACATTATTAATCTAACAAACTCCTCCTTGGATCAGTTGCTGCTGCATACTCCAATTTTCTTTCTTAATACTTCAAATCTTCCAGCTTGAAGTGGTTTTGTGAACATGTCTGCGAGCTGATCTTCAGATCTGCAATAGACCAACTTAACTTCGCCACTTTGTTGCACCTCACGCAGAAAGAAAATTTTGACTTTGAAATGCTTGGTTTTGCCATGAAAAACTGAATTCTGTGATATTGCTAAGGCAACCCGATTATCCACATTAACTTCAATGCAATTACTTTGGAATTCAACCACAAATCCTTCATTATCTTCTTGACCACAAAGCTTGATTTGCAAAGCTGCAGTGAGCTGCTATAAACTCGGCCTCTGCAGTAGGCGAGCTACAATCTCTTGCTTTTTGGAACACCGGGAGAAACAAGCAGAACCAAGATTGAAACAATACCCGCACGTACTTTTCATGTCATCCACTGAACCAGTCCCAGTCACTATCAGAAAATCCTTGCAAATTAAACTTCTGACATTTCTTAAACTTCACACCAAAGAACAATATTCCTTTGAGATATCTCAATACCCTTTTTGCGGCAATGAAATGTAACTAACTAAGACTACTCATAAACCTGGATAAAACATTCACAGCAAATAGAATATCTGGTCTGGTTGCTGTAAGATACATAAGACACCCAATTAGACTTCTATACATAGAAGCATCTACGCATCTGTTCCATCATTCTTCTGCAGCTTCTCTTTAGCAGCCATAGGAGTGCTTACACTTCGACAATCTTCCATCCGAAACTTCTTTAAAATTTCATTCATGTATTTTTCCGATGAGATGAAGATCTCATATGAAGCCCGTTTGACTTCCGGACCCAAAAAATAAGACATCTTTCCCAAGTCGACATCTCAAAAGCGCAAATAAATCTTGCTTCACCTTCTCTATCAATTCCATATCATTCCCCGTCACTAAAAGATCATATACATAAAGTGACAGAATTACAACACTGTGATTCACCTTCTTGACATAAAGAGTGAACTCACTTAAGCTTTTTACGAAGCCAAAATCCTGCAAATATCGATCTATCTTCCCATACCAAGCTCTTGGAGCCTGTTTCAGTCCATATAAAGCTTTCTTCAACCTGTATACACTCTCTTCTTGCCCTTTGATACTAAAGCCTTCAGGTTGTTCAACAAAAATCTCCTCCTCAAGCTCTCCATTCAGAAATGCAGACTTGACATCTAACTGAAATATAGGCCACCCCTTCTCTGCTGCAATAGCTAATAATAACCTTATTGTATCAAGTCGTGCAACAGGAGCAAATGTTTCAGAATAGTCTACTCCCCATATTTGTGCATAGCCTTTCACCACCGAGTCTAGCTTTGTATTTATTAATGGAACCATCGGGATTAAGTTTTGTTCTAAACACCCACTTAACCCCAATCACATTCTTATCGATGGTCTGTCAACGAGCTCCCATGTGTGGTTTTTCTGGATCATTGAAATCTCCTCCTACATTGCTGCAATCCACCTCTGATCCTCCTTAGCTTCCACAAAGTTAGATGGTTCGAGCATTGCCACATTGCTTTTTTCATAGATTTCAGCAAGTGACCTTGTACCTCTCACTGGTAAATCATCAACACTGTCTTCCAATCCATCTATAACTTCATCAACCTCTACATCTGTTGCAGGTTGTTTTTCAAACTATTCTTCGTTTCCGCACTCTTTCCTTCCATCCAATTCCACTCATCTTCCTCTAGAAAAACAACATCTCTCGCTTACAGTCACCTTTCCTGTCATAGGGTGAAAAATCCTATAAGCCTTTGATTGAAGACTATACCCGATGAAGATTCCAAGCTCAGCTCTTTTATCCAACTTGTCCATCTTGACCTCAGGAACATGAGTGTAACACAAACACCCAAAAACCTTCAAATTTTTCACAGAAGGTTTAACACCATACCAGACTTCAAAAGGTGTTGACCTCTCTAAGGCCTTTGTGGGCAATCTGTTCAACAGAACACTGCAAAGATTATGCGTTTGTTTCAGCCCGTAACTTCTTAGGCAACATCTTCTCTTGCATCATACATCGGCCATCTCCATAATACTTCTATTTTTCCTCTCACTGACCCCATTCTGTTGAGGTGAATAGGGAGCAGTGAACTGCTGCACAATTCCTGAAAGAAGATAACCTCGATCGGGCCTGAGTCATCTTCCCTGAGTCTGAATCTCAACCAAAAAGGAGTTCAACTGACTTGGAATGCTAACCTAACCGGATTGGAATACTGGACAGCTTAGCTTCTTCGAAAGCTAAGGAACAGCTAAGGTACGGGCTTGGAATGATAGCAAAGAGAAAAAGAAATCAAATACGAAGAATCTATTCTTTATTCATGCTTATTTCTACTACTATGTTCCGTTTTTACACGTTTTTGGGGATCTACTTGGAGTTTTCGACTTTTTTATTTTATATCCATCGGAAAAAAAGTCCTTAAATGGGCCTTCTCTTTCTATCTACAAAAACTAGGATTCCATAACTTGAACCGCAGAGCTTCCAGTCTCCGCTTCTGATTCACTTGCTAATACCGAATCTCTCCTTTCCTAAGGCTTATGAAAGAAAGAAGAGTAAGTGAACCGACCGAGTGAGCTATAAGTTCTTTAGCTACCTGTCTTACCCTAGCTCCACTTCGGGATTAGGCATACCGGGCCGAGAAAGCCCGAGAGGATGAGGCTATGTCTTACTATCACCCGGAATAGGCCGAGAGAGAGTCTTTAGCTTGAGCTTGCATTTCGGTAGAGGAAGGGCAACTATCGCCCTAGCAAATAAGTCTCGAGTTCGCAAAGTGACCGATACCCGCAAGGTCCCGGGTTTTGGTCACTTGTGAGCAGTATACTCAAAACCATTATCAGACCTGGGCATTTTAATTTTCTTCCCACTCTGATTCTCAACTAAGGCTTTAAACTTCACAAACACATCAGCAACTTCAGACTTGGCTTGCAGAAAATAAATCCAACTCATCCTAGTCATATCATCGGTGAAGGTAATGAAATACTGCTACCATTGAGAGAAGACTCGAGACATAGGTCCACATAAATCTGTGTGGACTAATTGCAGCTTCTCACATGCTCTCCAGCCTCCTCCTTTGAAAGGAAATCGGCTTGCTTGCCAAGAAGACAAGTTTTGCACTGTGGAAATTCCTCCTCCAAACTTGGCAAGTCATCTCGCAAGCTATTTTCCGCATAAACAACATGCTCTTCCCGTGAACATGCCCAAGTCTTTTATGCCATATCTCGCATTTTCTTCTTTGCACTTTAAAGCCATTTGTTGCATCTCTTGTGGCTTGAACATGAAACTCTTGTCCTCCATTGGAATTCTTAGCACTTCTTTGCTATCTGCATTATTAATAAGACATTCATTCCCTTTGAATTTCACTTTATAGCCCTTCTCAACTAATTGACCAACACTTAACAAATTATGGTCAATATTTGGCACAAAGAGAACATCACTGATCAGCTTCATCTCCTGATTTCCTTCAATAGCCACTGTACCCTTCCCTTGCACTTCGATATACCGTCCATTGCCAATTCGACTCGGACTCGATCGACCCACCGGAATCCTAAACAGCTTTGAATTGCCAGTCATATGATTGGTACAGCCACTATCCACCAGCCATGCATCATTCCTAACAGAAGATTCAGAAAATGAAGCTACAAACAAGTGCTCTTCCTCAGTTTCATTCACTGCTACCTGGGCTTTTCCTGCTTGCTGGTAATTTTTTTCTTTGCAGATGGCTTCCATGTGACCCAACTTGTGACATCTTCTCGCATCTAGCATCAGGCTTTCTCCAACATCTAAAAAGCGATGATTAGTTCCACCACGGTATTGACAAGGCTTTTTGTTCATCTTCCATTTGCTAGACCCACCAGAATTTCCTTCTTTTGCTACAAACTTGGAGTCACCGTCATTTTCTCTAGACTGAATCAATTTCTTCCCTTTGCCTCCATCATTTGACTTCACTCTAGCTTGCAGCGCACCCTCTACAAAGTCTTCTCTTCTCATCAGTCTTCTGTGCTCCTGTGCCTGCAGAGCATTTAACAATTCTGCAAGCTTTATATCAGGTAAGTCTCTTGTATTTTCCAGAGACGCTATGGTGGCTTCGAACTTCTCTCGGAAGAGACACCGGGATCTTCGAACAAGCCTTTCATCCTTCAAGTCAGTCCCTAAAACTCTGATTTTATCAGCTATCCCAACCAACCTATCAGAGTACTCCTTCACTGACTCTGGATCCTTCATCTGCTGTCTCTCAAACTCCCTCAAGAGATTCAGCACCTTCATACCTCTTATCTTCTCATCTCCTTCATATTCTTCCTTCAAGAAGTCCCATATGGCCTTTGCAGAGTCACACTTCATAATTCTGGTAAAGATGGTAGGCGAGACAGCAAAGCATACATGCAAGATTTTGCCTTGGCTTTTCTTGTGGTTCTCTCTTTATGAAGTTTGATTTGATTCATGGTCGGATTATCTCGGAACTGGAGCAACTTCATAATCATCCTCCACAGCTTCCCACAGATCATGACCCTCCAAAAATGCTGTCATCTTAACAGCCCATGCTTGATAATTCTCTCCAGTAAATACTGGAGAAGCCATCGTAGAGAAACCACTCAACCCTGTCTCCATCACCCTTTAACTTCTTTACACTTCGATACTTGCTTCACTTCACAGTCCCTCAAGATCATACACGCTCTGATACCACTGTTGTTACTGATCAAAACAGTAAACAAGAAAATAGAAAACTAGAAGCTATATTTTTCATATGAGGAAGAGAAGCGCAGAGAAACAGAACACAAACTTGCATACGTTTGTTCTAAGGAAACTGTCAAGTACAAGACAACTTAAACAAGAACAAAAACTGCTTACAAACCACACACACGTGCAGCATATAACTGCACCTAAACGTGCTAATTCACATCCTAGAAAATAGCAAAAACACTAAATACATAACTAAATGAACTTGCTGTTTTTTTAATAAAAAAAACAGAGTAAAACAGAGGAAAAAAAAAACAGAACAGAAAACAGAGTAAAAAAAAGAAAACAGCAACTGAGACATTATTAATCTAACATTTTTGCATGCAAGACGTCAGGAAATTGCGAGCGGAGGCATCTTGGTCCTGATCATGCCTGGGATTGCTAATGACATTCCTGATTCACGTGCACCATCGGGCTTCATGTTCGACCTTTTGGGGTTCAGCTTGATGGATATGGCAAAAGAGGAAAAAATTGGAAATACTATCGGCACAATTTCCTTTCTTATCAAAAATAGTTATATGTGTGCATCTCTATATCAGCTTAGTGCAGTTACAGCTTTCGCAGATTTGAATTGAGCAAAAACATATATAATCCATAGTTCATGTCCCATTTGCGCATGTCTTAAGTTGTTTATCATATGCGTGTGGATCCTTTAACGGAGTTCTTGAGGTTTTCATTCTGTCATTAGTTCACTTATATTCAAAGCAATCTCATTGAGTTGCACAGCTGACCTGATGAAAGTAACTCTCTACAGGGTATAATAAGTAAGGCTAAGGTGGATTCATTCGATTTGCCTGTATACGCTCGCTCCCTCTCCTGACGAGATGACGGCACTAGTAGAGAGCAATGGGTGTTTTAGCATAGAGAGGATGTATTTAGCAGCTCCTAGATCAAAGATCAATGACTCGGTTGGAGGGCATGCGTGCATGCTGCACTTAAGAGCCGGAATGGAAGGCATCGTCAGCAAAAATTTTGGAAATGAGATTATTGACGACCTGTTTGATCGTTTTCTCTGGAAAATCAAGGAATTTTCTGACCGTTTAAACTTTGCATTTCTTCAAGGAACCCTACTGGTAGTGATACTGAAGCGCAAGTGATGCGCGCCTGTTAGTGAGTTCCCCATTTTTTTCTAAAGTTCCAGATATGTACTTTTTTGTTCCAATTCATTTGTCCCATAAAAGTTACTCAAAATCTTAATACAGTGAGGAGATTAGCACTTTCCTGGTCTGATCTTTAAAGTATTTGTATTGCTATTTTAGATTAAGTATCGATGTATTGAACCTTTTGGTACTCCGAGGCTTCGTTAAGCAAGAAGTCATCACCTTCACAATGCCATGCATCAAGATGGTGCTTTATCAAGAAATAAAGTCAAGCATTACGTTGCTTGTCCTCATACATGGAGTAGCTCGGTACATGATCCTAATTTTGTGATTCTACAAGTAAATTAATTATTTGACATTTGATGCATTGGGCTTTGTATACTGTCACATCCTGAATCTTACAATGATAAGGATAATGACATAGCTATTCTTCCACTCGAAAGGCGCAACCTTAAACTCCCAAAAGTCTCTATCGATATCACTCTCGTTTTATTGACTGCTAACCAAGGAACTTGAAAAGATTGGGAAGGAATGGGATGAACAGTTACAACTCAGTTAGTAGTGCTAATCTCTTCTAAGTAGATTGAGCAGCCACTATGCATATATAAGACAGTACTAGAAACTCATAATCCAAAGTTACCTTATAATCTATATATATATATCGAGACAAATAAATATTGTTTCATTTCAACATATCTTTATATAAATTGGAAATACTCATTTAATTCCACCACACAACACAATAGTCAAGTCCATCGATCAATCTTAAATCACATATCAATTGTCCATCCATCAACCAATCTATTATTCAATATCCTACCATAGTCACGAACAACGCTTGGTGACAAGATGACCAAAATTCCTCTTGGGAAAATCTCCACCTACAAAGCAGGTGGCTAAGTCCATAAGGATATCTTGACATTAGTATACATACCCATAAATCTCTCAATTGGTTCACGTGAGACATTGAGCATCAATATTAACTTACAACAACATCCACAATTTACAAAGCTAAATTTAGAATCAATATTACAAATCGATTTACAAAACAAAGTGCACAATCCTTCGTACCTCAACTCATCCATTAGAATATCATTTGCAATTCATTTCATAAACTATTCTTAAACCATTTCAGATAACAAATAAAATAGCAAATGCCCGATCTAGAGTTATGCATCCAATATGCCATAAACATACTTTTCCTTCTTAAAGAAATGTTAAACATGTGATCCCTCTTTAACTCATAATATATCCTTCTACCACTTCAAGATATGAGTTTTTATAAAATCAAGAAGATATAAGTACTACTCACCTGAGAATGCCAAGAACGTAGTTACATGCGCAAACGATCTCATGATCATAATAATTAAACGAGAATTGACGTTGAAATCAAGAAAAATACTACATCAACTATGAAACTGTTATACTAAGTTTAAACACTAACAAAGTGATTCTTAAGTGACAACAAGTTGCTCACTTAAAGCGATTATTCAAACCTAAACACAACATGAAACTCATACGCAAAATCCTAAAGTTTGGTTTGGACAAAACCATTGCTTCAATTCAATTGGCATCAAACCCCACAATTCTATAACACCATAATCCACCATTTCCCTGAAATCCCAAAACTCAATAACTCAAAAATTGGACTTCGTGGGTCAAATTTTACAAAATTTCGAATTTAAGCGTTAATTCTGAAATGGATTGCGCTAGGAGAGCAGCACCGTTACTTCCTACAAGTAACCACGCAATTTAGACCATTCATTTTGTTTTGTGCATAATAGGCAACCAGACCATTAATTTGCTGTACAAGACAATCTCTTTTGCATATTTGTATAGTCCAAGGAAACATATATACTAATTTCCAAGAAAAAGAAAGTCATGGAGCTATTGACTATATCTGGTCAGAGAGGCGGTCCCGACGAGTACGAGGATCTTGAGGTAGGGAGGTGGGGAAGCCGCCAGAGAAGGAATTGTCGCGAGGGACTTGAGGTTGACGAGGTCGGAGAGGTTGAGGACATTGCTGGAGATCGAGCTGTCCTTGAGGCTGAGGTCGCAAAGCGGGTCAAGCCGGTTTAGGGTCCTCTGTCCAACGTGCTGATCATGTTCAAGGACTTAAGGACGAGCCTGGGGACGCTGTCTTCACTTTGATGTGCATAGAGAGAGGAACCGCCAATTTGGGTCATTTTCAGGAAATCTTCTTCTCTTTGTAGCAGCGCTTGCTCTGCTTCTGATCTCTGGCACACCACTCACTCATAGTCGCAGATGGGGAAATTGTAAAAAATAAAATAAAAATAAATAAACCCTAGAAGTTGTAATTGCAGAGACGGTGTTTAAGGGGTCAGAGAGAAGAGAGCTCGAACTGGAGTAGACGAAATCTTCGTGGCATGTACACACAACTCCTCTTTCCGTTCCTTTCTTTTTCTTTCTTTTCTTTCCTTATTTATTTCTTTCTTTCTTTTCCTCCCAAGCGCTGCTCTCGGCCTTATAAAGCTACAATAATAATTGTGAATAACTTATATTTGAATAAAATTTAATAATGACGAATGTGGGATATTCTTAGATAACTTCTTAGTTGTTCGATTCATGTAATTATTTAGTTAGCCATCACTCATCAATCAAAATTAATTCTATCATTAGTTTTTATTCCCTATCATTTCCTTATGTCTTGGTGTCTAGCAAACGTGTTATAGAAATTATAATACGAGTGCAATGCACCTTGATTCAACACTAATTTTTTAGCAATGAAGAGCATACTTGCTTTTTAATATATTATGATAAGTTATTTTTATATATTGTATTATGCTACAATTGAAAGCAAGAGGAACACGTTATATATCTAGATTTCTTCTTCTCGAATTTCACATTACATAGTAGAAACACACCTAGTAATCTTCATCAATGCGAACCCACCCCCTATATGGCTATTATAAACCGTCGTTCCTATACTTTTCTTTACTAGTATGGTAATTTTTTTTCCAACTAAATGCGAGAAGAGCAACCGATGTTTTCGCACTCAAATATAATCTTTGCAATCTATATAAATATATTATTATAGAGAACTCTCTACAAGTATCCTTATTAAGTGCCATTCAGACTTCAGATTTCGATCATTTTCCATGTAAGGGGAGCTTTTCTTATTCTCCCCTCCCCTAAGTGCTCGCCTCATTCAATACCATTGGTTTAAATGAGCCTTGATGTTGCAAATTATTGATGTAAATCTTCCTATTTCGTCAATTTTAATCCCGTAACAAAATATCTTTCACCGAATGTTGGTCTCAGCTTTTATTTGATAGGGAGAAAGGTTTTGTGTTGATTCCAGACAGAGGATATCAAATGCAATGCAAAGATTGAATTTCCAATTTCAAATAGTACTGTACAACCCTGATGATTAATCTACTAACTCCAGGCCCCACGTGACATCCGAATTCTGACTCGATGGAATAGTGAGCCTCGAATGCTTAATGGTCCAAACCACGTCACGAAGCTCGTCATCGGACCGCACCATCCGTGTCGCCACCTTGTCATCTAGCCACCGTACCCGCCCGCACTGCCCTCAACGTCACCTGACCGTGTCATCAAGTCGCCCGAGCCAAGTTACCCTCCGCACACGAAACCGCCACCTCAGCCCCAAGCGCGCGAACCGCACCACTCCGCCACGCCGTGCCCGTCATGCCACTTCCTCAGCCGGATAACATCACGTCCTCATCCAGCTGTTGCAAGCTCGGGCATGCGGAGTCAACGATCAACGGCACGAAGACCAGCTGGCTTGAGGTCCTGTTGCCGAGTCAATTAGTCACCGCATCAACAGCAAGCGGTGGATGGAAACGAGGAAGTATAAAAGCGGCAACATGCAGTCTTCTTCATCTCTTTCACCTCAACCCCATCCATCACCTCTCTCTCTCTCTTCGTAGCTTCTTTTCTTTTAGCGTGTACAATACCGCAGCTCACTGGCGACGCCTTGGCTCAGCCAACGCTTGTGCCGTCGTTCCATCGCCCACATCGTCTTTCTCGACCGCCGCAACTCAACTAAGGACCAGCAAACTCAGGAATCTTTGGCCACCATCCAAGCCGTGAAAAACAGCTCGCTTAGGACTCAAGGCAAGTGAATTACTGCCCATTTATGCTACATAGGTCGATTTCGGTATTTCGAGGTCGACTTCCTCGAATTGTAGTCGCCTCGGTTGTTTTTGTGCTTAATCGTGTTCATTGATGGTTTCGGAATATATGTGTTGCGAGCAGTGTTAATATTTTAGTACATCGAGTATATTAAGATGTTGTTGGAATGCTGGATATTGAAGTGTGTATCGGTTTGCACTTAATTGACACGAATCGTGAATGAATCCAAGGTTACGACAATTTTTTGGGTCTATTTACTATAGGCTGAATTTTGCTAATTTTGTGCAGATTTTTGTAGTAAATTTGATGGGACTTTCTCACGAAAGTTGTCCGTTTTGACTTGTGCTACAACATACTTGAATTTTAGATTTTTGAACTTTGTATGTGCAAAATATATTTCAAAAACTATTCAGGTCCGAAATTGATTTTGTAAGCTGTTTCCGAACCTTTGTTCAGTTTCCATTTTCTACTGAATTTTTGACAAACAATTTGGACTAGTGTCCTTCATAAAAGTTTTAGAACACATCCTATAACATGGAATTTTTCCATGATTTTTGGAACTCATTCAGACATCCAAAATGCAACTTCCTGACCCGGTTGCAATCTGGAATCGTGTTATGCTTTGATCTAAACTTTAGAAAATTATTGGGACTCATACAAGCTAAACCAAACCTTGAGTCCTTCCCTAAAAAAAGAAATGTTCCTCAGAGTCTCATCCACATCGTGTTAAAGTTTAGCAATTTTCAAAATTGATTTACGTGGTAAATGCCACTGATCTTTTTTTTTTTTTTTTTTTTTTTGGTCGAAAGATTCCTCATTTCATTTCAAGTAGTAAAATTAGAGGAACAACCCAAATAGGCTTCAGAACAAAGAACATCCAAAAGAGATTGAGGGGAACGAGAGACCCAATTCCGAGGTAGAGGTTGGCGGAGATGGGCTTTTGCAACCCAATCTGTGGTTTTATTTAACTCTCTCGGCTCATGGGTCAATCTTAAACCTGGATTAGAAACGAGCGCAGCCCGACCCATTTGGACTACGTAGTTGACTTCCCAAGGGGGAGGATTTATCCCCAAAATCGTCTGAACTGCTATGGAGCAATTAGACGCAACAGCTACCCCACGTGACCCTTCTTTCTTCCTCCACTTCGCTGCCATTTCCAGACCTTCACAAACAGCTAGGGTTTCGACATGCAAGGGGGATTGTGCTTTAATCGAGCTGGCAAAACTGTCGAGTAGCACATCATTCTCGTCCCCGCACACCCCTATTACAGATCCGTTGTTAGTCTTTAGTGTGAAGGCTCCGTCAACATTGATTTTCACCCATCTCGAGTCCAGCGGTCTCCATCTTGCAGGTTTTGCGTTATTTCTCTTGGTATTTTGCTGCTGTGATGGAGTTTGATCGGTATTTTTCTGCTAAGATGGAGTTTGATTCATTAATTTTTGCTGTGATGTGAGCAGATCAACCACTACACCTTGCGGATCTGGTTTCCTTGCTCGGAAAACTACTGTGTTCCTCTGTTTCCAGATGAGCCAGAGGGCTTTGGTGACTATTTCAGGTTGGGGAGCTTGAGACAGGTGGCTTTTATACTCCATAAACCAGCGATCTATGCTCCTTAATTCTGTACTTTGTTTTTTAATCTGGAGAAGGTGATTTGACCATATTTCACGGGTCTAGGGGCAGAGTAAGAACAAATGTTCTGCTGATTCGGGGGACGCTTTGCATAGGGACACCACGGCTCGAGTAAGACTCTTCTTTTGGCTAGGTTCTCTTTAGTAGGAAGGGCATTTTGACATAAATTCCACATAAATACTCTAACTTTGGGAAGCGTGCGTAGACTCCAGATTTTGCTCCACGGTTCTTTGGGTTTTTGATATGAAGATGAGGGTGATGTGTGGGCCAAGTGGTCTTCTAAACTTCTAAGTTGATTATACCCACTTTTTACTGAATAATTGCCTGATTTAGTCGCCATCCAAATGCATTTATCTGCCCTTCTATTTGATGGTAAGGGGATGGCCAAAATTTCGCTTACAATTTTGTCTTCAAACAAGTTTTGAAGGCTTTCTTCCTTCCATGTTGAACTGTTTGTATCTATGAGCTCGACTACCATCAAGGGGTCATCTCGATTAGCTGGGCCAGGGATTGTGCCTCGCTTTAACTATCTATCTTCATGTATTTTAATTGATGCACCGTTACCTACTGCCCATAGTGCTGAGCCTGAAATAGCATCTTTACCCCTTAGTAGACTTTTCCATCCCCATGATGATCGATGGCCTGTCTTGGCATGATAGAAATCTGTAGAAGGGAAATAGAGACCCTTGAATAGTTTACTCCATAAAGACAAAAGGATTTTCTATCAATCGCCAAGCCTATCTTCCTAGCATTGCTTTGTTGAATGTGATTAGATCTCTAAAACCCATTCCTCCCCGGTCCTTCCTTATCTTCAGCATACTCCAACTTTTCCAATGAATTCCAGCCTTGGATTCAGTGTTCTTCCACCAAAAGGAAGCAATTTTTTTCTTTATAGCTTTACAGATGGAGACTGGGACCTTGAAGATGGACATCGCGTATTGAGGTAATGCTTGAATAACTGCTTTCAATAGAATTTCTTTCCCAGCTTTGAA
The DNA here is from genome assembly GCA_014182725.1 of Eucalyptus brandiana. Taxonomy (NCBI): domain Eukaryota; kingdom Viridiplantae; phylum Streptophyta; class Magnoliopsida; order Myrtales; family Myrtaceae; genus Eucalyptus; species Eucalyptus brandiana. The sequence goes on from CM024674.1 coordinate 36,022,445, forward strand.
CATCTACTTTTCCTTCCATCCTTCTACCTTCATATTCACTCTAGCCAATATCCAAGCGAACATTTGTTTTTTAGATGTTCCCAAATCCGACGGAATACCTAGATATTTCCCCGTTTTATCAATTTCCGGTACTCTCAATTCCCATGCCATGTTTCTCCTTAAAGTCTGAGGACAACCCGGACTAAAAAATATAGCCAGTAGCCATGCAGTATTGGTTAAGAACATCAGCCAAATTTTGGCATTCCTTCACCTTTCCATCCAAAAAGAATATCGAGTCATCCGCAAATAAGAGATGAGATAGTGTTGGGCAATTGCTATTTAGTTTTATGCCTTTCACTCTCCCTTCCCCAACTGCTTTTTTCATAAGAAGGGATAAGACATTTGCTACTAGTGTGAAGAGATAAGGGGAGAGGAGATCATCTTGACAAAGTCCCCTTGATGGCTGAAAATAAAGTAACAATTCTCCGTTAAACTTGACACTAAAAGAGACTGAAGTCACACAATGCATGATCCATGAGACCCATTTCTAACAAAACCCCATCTTCAACATACAAGCCTTTAAAAAGTCTCATTCTATTCTGTCATATGCCTTCTTTATATCAAGCTTCAACACAGCTTGAAATTTCTTCTTTCTTTTCCTTATTCTTAGCTGGTGAAGCACCTCTTGAACAATAAGAATGTTGTCCGATATTTGTTGCCCTTTAACAAACGCACTTTGTTCCATTTCGATCAATTCTGGAAAAAGGAGCTTTAAACGATTTGCTAAAACCTTAGAGATGATTTTATAAGTAAGATTGCATAGGCTAATTGGTCTATACTGATCCATCGTTTCCGGGTTTGGGACCTTTGGAATGAGGACAATTTGGGTTCTATTAAAGTCTGGGTTGAACTGATTTGTCTCCATAAAACCCCCTACTAACCTCAATAGATCCTCTTGGATGTCTATCCAATGATGGTGGAAAAAATGACCACTTAAACCATCTAGCCCTGGAGCCTTGATGGCTCCTAATTGAAAGACATTATCATTTATCTCCTATAGTGTAACTTTTTCTATCAATGCTTCATTCATCTCCTCCTGGACTAGAGTTGGGCATTGGTCTATCACTAGGTAGAAATTACGGGACCAACTGTGTTGTATAAATCAAAGAAAAATTGAACTGTCGCCTCTTTTAAATTCATGGTGTCTCTACACCACTCACCATTTGGCAGCTGGAGCATGAAGATTTTATTTCTTTATTGACGTTGTATTGTTGTGGCGTGAAAGTATTTTGTGTTTCTATTGCCCCACTTCAACCACATGATTCTCGAACGCATTCCCCAATACATCTCTTCTTGTTTCCACAGTTGTTCAATTTCTCGTTTGATGCTTGGGGCTCTTCCCCTGCCGTGATTAGCCTCTTGATTGTTTGTGATGGATACTGACTCAGCTTTGAGAATTTTGATCTGTTTATGGGCATTTGAGAATTTTTTACTCCATTCCAGAAGGGTTCTTTTAACCTTTTGTTGTTTCTGTTCCCAACTCAGGTTTTCTGCATTGGATGCTACCAAAGCTGATCTAATGATGTCCTCATATTCTATGTCTTCTGCCTAGAAAGCTTCGTATTTAAATTCCTTTCTTCGTCTCACCTTTTCAGCTGATAACGACACCAATAAGGGACTACGATCAAATCCTACTAAAAGAAAAGCAAAAGCTTCAGCCTCAGGGTAAGAAACCCTCCATTCTATGTTGCATAAAGCCCGGTCTAGTCGTTCTTTGATGTAATCCTCTCCTTCTCGATTGTTTGACCATGTAAATGCACAACATTTTCCCTCCAAATCCATCAATGAACAATCATTTAGAACTTCTCGGAATGCCAGCATCCGATAATGTTCCGCCATTCTTTTTCCAACTTTCTCCCAATGGTAGAGTACTTCATTAAAATCACCTACACATACCCAAGGAAGAGAGTTACAAGACTTAATATGTCTTAGTTCATCCCATAACCCCATTCTCATCTGAAAAGTATATGGGGCATGGATTAGTGTAAGTCTCATAATTGTTTTGTTTGCCTCCCATCTGCAGGTAGCATTAATAAAATTAGCAACAAAAGAATCGATTGTTAAAGTTATGTCTCCATTCCACATTAGTGCAAGCCCCCCAGCAATACCTTCTGGATTCACAACAAAAATAAATTGGTAATTTAACATTTTCTTTATCCTTTGCACCATTGGTTCCCTTTTTTTGTCTCCATTCAGAGGACTACATTGGGCCTTTCTCGAGCCATTAGGACTCTAAGGGGGTGCATGATAATCAAAATTTCTATTCCAGAAATAATTTTTCTATTCCAGACCTGTTTCTGGAATAGAAACATGTTTGATAAACCTACTTTCGGTTTTTTATTTCGGAATAGATTTCTATTCCAGAAATTGATTTGGAAGAGAAACCAAAAGTAGAAATTTTCTACTTCGATTTCGGAAGAGAAATCGAAATAATTTCTCTCACTAAACCCCGATTTCGGTGAGTCCTCCCTCATCTCCTCTACGTCTCTACCTCCTCCTCCTCCTCCTCCTCCTCCTCTGCCTCTCCTCATTTTATTAAAAATAAAAATAAATAAAAAGAAATATATTCATTATAAAATTTATTAAAATAAATTTATTAAAAATAAATAAATTATTTTTATTTATCATTTTATTTTTACTTGCCTTGAGTGTTTTGCCAAATAAATTTATTTTTATTTTTATTTTTATTTTTATTCATTTTAAAATAAATATATTCGTAAAATAAAATAAAATAGAAAAAATAAAATAAATTTATTTTTAAGGATATTTTAATTTTAAAATAAAATGATATTTTTATTTTATTTTTTATGATTTATTTTATTTTATTTTATTTTATTATTTTGTTACTAAATCATTTTTATTTTTTATATTAAAGGTCGTCGGTCGTTGCCGCCGCCATCCGAAAGGAAGAAATTTTGTGTCGTTATCAAACGGTTATTTTTTGCTTAGAAACTCTTCTAGAAATAGAAATAGAAAAATCTATTTCTGAAACAGAATGGTTGTAAATGCCCGCCATAAGTTCTTGAATTGTCGGGGATTGCCTAACCCCGACAATTCCATCTTAAGATTTTCATTGGTACCTCGGTGGCTTATTAGGGCTAACCACCAAAGCCCATTGACCCTCTCCTTTCACCGCTTGAATAAGGATTTCTAACAACTGAGTTTCATCAATTAATAACTGCATATCCTTTTCTGGAGCATAAGGGCTGAATCTTTTTTTCTTTTTAGCACTTAGTTTAACTCTTTTTCTTTCTCCTTTCTGGTTTGTTTCTGCAGATTTTCTTCCTATGTTGGAAATAGGAGCTTTCCCCTTATCTGGCCATTTTAGTAGCAAGAAAGGGGGTTACGTCACGCCCGATCCTCGTGCACGCACACATCCGTCTCACTTGGTCGATTTTATAATGCGATATCCGGGACAATGTATCGCCGACCCTTTCAATTTTAAGCACATGCGGAAGCGTTAAAATCAGAGACAATAAAACGATGGGATAGAAAACGGGGCCATAATTTTCATACGAAATTTATAACCAAACTTTTATACAAACCACAAACCCTTTCATAACTATTCACATCAAAACGGAGATCTCAAAAGAAGACAGAAACTTAGACAAATTGGGCCGTACTCAAGGCCCCTCTCAAGATTGTCTTCTTCTTCCGAAAATCCTTCTCCTCAAATCTCACTTCCGAGTTCTCCTTCTCGGATTCCTCCTCCTCAGCTCTTCAGCGGGGTCCTGAAATGGTTTTCCCCAAACTGGGATGAGACTACGTCTCAGCGAGTTCTACCCCACTAAGCCCGATTAGCAAACCATTATACTAAAGGCTGCCTAAACACGCACAGGGCAGAGGACTTACATTGGCCTCTGATCCCACCTGCAAGTCAATACAATTCACAATAAGCACCAATTTACTTCAAACAAATCGAACCAGTCGATGACATGTTATACAATTCAATCCCCACTGTGGGATATTTAAAAACTAGGCCACGTGCATTCTCCAGGACGACCTTCCAAGTCTCCAAGTTCACATGCCTCGAACCTTGGGCCCACGTGCATTCTCTCAGGCGACCTTTTCGCCAAAGTGATGCATCAAGTCACCGAGCCCACGTGCCCTTTTAGATGCCCTACACTTAGTCACAGAGCTCCATCAATGCTCTCGGGCGTCGATTCGCCAAGGTGACGTACGGAAACACTTTACTATGCTCTCGGGCGTCTTTTCGCCAAGGTGATACACCGATCACGAGCCAACACAAACAATTCAATATGCTCTCGGGCGTCTTTTCGCCAAGGTGATATATGCGATCACAGAGCCAACACAAACAATTCAATATTTTCAACCACCGAACTCACGTGCATTCTCCGGGTGATATTCCAATTCACCGAGCCACGTGCTTCTTTCAAGTGGTTACCAATCAACTTTCAATGCCGACAACCAATGCCTAATGATTTCTCAATCAAATAATTAAATCAATTCAACAAAGCATTATAAATACTAAATAACATACTTGGCTAACATACTTGGCCATTTACCAATCAACAATTCAATCTCAATCAATTCCAATCGATTTAGGGTAAATCCCTAAAATATCACAATTTATCCAATTCCATACAACGTGGAGCTCAAATAAATAAACGGACTGCGCCACGACGATCAGCACGAGATTTCGGTCGTCGGCCATCAAAATCTTAATTTCCGAAAAATAATTAATTAATTAATTATTAATTACTAAAAATTCAATTTAGCTCAAATTACAGCCCGATTAAATAAACGGACTTCACCACGGTCATCAGCATAATTTTCCAGTTCCAGGCCATCTCAGTTGAATTTTCGGAAAATAAATAATTATTTAATTTAATTCCGAAAATTAATATTTAAATACTAAAAAATCCACTTAGGCCCGAAAAGCCTAAATGGAGCCCACTAAGGGTCGGGAAAAATCCCGAGGCACTTCCAATAATTAGTAGACCACGTCTACTTGCTAATTGCACAATCAATTTATCTAAATTGCATCACAATTGTCTAATAATTGCTAATTTAATCTAATCTAACAACCTAAACATAATTAAATAAATCTAAACCAAAATTAAGCATAATTAGCCACTAATCCTAGATTAGTGAGATTACTCACCAAATCGCGCGCAAATCGGATCAATCCGACGGCGGCGACGCGAGGAACGATACTTCCCAAAGCGACTCGCGGATCCGGGGCCGGGAAACGGCCCCAAAAGCGGGCCCGAACGCTGGATACCCACTCCGTGGGTATGCGGGTCGGGCCGATCGGGGTGGTTCCGGCGGCTAGGGCGGCGGGGGAAGGCCGGCGGAGGGCAAGGGGGTCACGGGGAGGTCCGGCGGGGTTGGCGGTGGCGGAGGCGGCCGGAGATGGGTCGGTCTTTGGAACAGAGGGGAAACGGGGCTGGTTCGCTCGGCAGGCGCACGGACGGGCGGCCCAGGCGCGGGCGGCGCGGGTGCGGCGCGGCGGTGCGGCGGTGCGGCGCGCGCGACGGCGGACGGCGGCGAGCGGGCGAGGGCGGGCGGGGTTCTGGGTTCGGTCGGCGTGAAGAAAAGAAGGAGAAGAAGAAAGAAGAACAGGGGGTTCGGTCGAGCGTGCGAGAGGAAGAAAGAAGAGAGAGGAGAGAGAAAGAGAGAGAGAAAAAGAGAGAGAGGGAATGGGCGGTGGGGAGGGGGAATTGCACGGACGGGGGAAAGGGGAGAGGAGAGAGGAGAGAGAAAGAAAAGAGAGAAAAAGAAAGAAAAGAAAAGAGAGGGGGAGAGAAAGAAAAGAGAGAAAAGAAAAGGGGAGAGAGAGAGAAAAAGAAAATAAAATGCATACTTCCATTATGCAATTTTTTTCTTTTCTCATTCTATTTTAATTTGGTCTTCACTTTTTCTTCCGATAATTTCTTTATTGAAATTTCGGACTCGTCAATAAATTGACGAGCGATGAGACAGATCCTAAAAATAAGAATTATGACGCGTTTAAAATTCGATTCCCGAAATCGAGTTTAATTTCGTGGTTAAAAATCGATCGACGTGATTTTAGCTCAATCCAACCAATTAGGTAGCTTTTAGGGATTTTACGGCCGATACATCCCTTAACGGCTTCACCCAATAGAGTTAGTTAACTCGTGAGTGATCGCCTCGAGAAAAAGGCCATGGGCACGCCGACGAAATGCCCATTTCACTTTATCGAAACGGGGTCGAATTTTAGGATGTCACAACTCTTCCCCTCTTATAAAAATTTCGTCCTCGAAATTTAAACCATTACACTTTGTTCAAAAAGGTGGGGGTACAACTGTCTCATTGATTCTTCAGTCTCCCAAGTCGCTCCTTCGGTACCGTGGTGTTGCCAGACCACTTTGACCAACGGGATGGTCTTTGTACGCAGAACTTGCTCTTTACGATCGACAATCTGAACCGGGCTTTCAACGTATGACACACGGTCATCCACGTCCAATTCCTCGAAATTGAGCACGTGGGTCGGGTCGCTCGTACTTCCTTAACATCGACACGTGAAAGACGTCATGCACTTGCGCCAATCTTGGCGGCAACGCAAGACGATACGCTAGGTTTCCGATTCTTTCAAGAATCTCAAACGAACCTACGTACCTCGGACTCGGTTGCCTTTCTTACCCAAGCGCGAAGTTCCCTCATTGGTGACACTTTCAGAAAAACGTGATCACCAACTTGGAATTCCAAAGACCTTCGACGCTTATCTGCATAACTTTTCTGCCTGCTCTACGCTGTCTTCAATCTGTCTCTGATTACTGCCACGGCATCTACTGATTGCTGAACCAACTCTGGGCCTGTTATCTTCCTTTCCCCAACTTCATCCCAACACACTGGAGTTCTGCATGCTCTGCCATACAACGCTTCAAATGGAGCCATCTTGATGCTCTGCTGATAACTATTATTGTAGGCGAATTCCATCAGATGAAGCTGATCTTCCCAGCTTCCTTTGAAGTCTATTACACACGCTCTCAGCATGTTTTCAAGAGTCTGAATCGTCCTTTCAGACTGGCCATCCGTTTGAGGGTGATATGCCGTACTGTACTGAAGCTTTGTACCCAAAGCACTCTGCAAGCTCTTCCAAAAAGCAGCAGTAAATCTCGGGTCTCTATCAGATGTTATCGTAACTGGCACTCCATGCATACGAACCACCTGACGCACATACAGGTCTGCGTGTCTATCCAGACTCAGATCTTTTCGAACTGCAATGAAGTGAGCCGACTTTGTTAGCCTGTCGACTACTACCCAAATCGAATCATTTCCCCTTTGATTCCTTGGTATCCAGTCACGAAGTCCATTGTGATATGCTCCCATTTCCACTCTAGGATCGCGAGAGGTTGTAGAAATCCTCCCGGCTTGCAATGCTGGGCTTTTACTTGCTGACAAGTCAAACACTTGGCCACATGCTTGGCGATGTCCGCCTTCATACCTGACCACCAATAGTGTTGACGCAAATTCTGATACATTTTAGTGCTTCCAGGATGAACGCTGTAATTGTTACGATGTGTTTCAGATAAAATTTCTTCTCTAAGCTCTACATCGTCAGGTACAACCAAACGTCCTTGAAACCTTAGAGTCCCATCATCAGAAACTTGAAAATCAGCCTTTCTTTTATCAGTATCCTCTTGAAGAATTTTCGTACGTCCGGATCATCGGTTGAAGTTGCTTGATTCGACTGGACATCCGGCTCAATTCGAGGGTGGCCATAAAACTTGAGAGGTGGCCTACCTCAAATTTGAATTCCGAATCTCGAGCTCTCTCGATTAAGTTCCACTCCTTAACCAAGATCTTTGCCACTGAAGACTTCCGATTCGGTGCATCGGCGACCTTGTTCGCCTTTCCCAGGGTGATATAGAATGTCACAGTCGTAGTCTTTCAGCAATTCCATCCATCGCCGCTGTCTCATGTTCAACTCTTTCTGAGAGAACAAATACTTGAGACTTTGATGGTCCGTGAAGATCTGAAACTTTTCCCCACATAAGTAGTGTCTCCAAATCTTCAACGCAAATATGATGGCTGCGAGTTCTAAGTCATGCATCGGGTAATTCAATTCATGAGGTCTCAACTGCCGGGAAGCGTATGCAACAACTCTACCATGTTGCATCAGCACGCAACCCAATCCCCTAAATGACGCATCACTATAGATCTCGAATCCTCCAGGACCAGATGGAATCGTCAGCACAGGTGCGGTAGTCAGCTTTTCCTTCAGCTTTTGAAAACTACACTCGCACTTGTCTGTCCATATGAACTTCTCATTTTTCTTTGTGAGCTTTGTCAGAGGCGACGCTATCGATGAGAATCCTTCCACAAACCGTCGTAATAACCGCTAACCCCAGAAAACTTCGATCTCATCGTCACCGATGTCGGTCTCGGCCACTTGATCACGGCTTCTATCTTGCTCGGGTCGACAGAGATTCCTTCTCCGGAAATCACATGACCTAAGAACGCAACACGAGTCAGCCCAAAACTCGCATTTGCTAAACTTAGCATATAGCGATGAGTTCTTAAGGTCCGAAGCACTAATCTCGAGATGATTCTCGTGCTCTTCATTACTTCTCGAATAGACCGGGATATCATCTATGAACACGATTACAAACGATCTAGATATTCCTTGAACACTCTGTTCATCAAATCCATAAAAAGGCAGCCGGAGCATTCGTCAATCCGAACGGCATCACTTTGTGAACTCGTAATGCCCGTCACCGGGTACGAAATGCCGACTTAGGAATATCCTCTTTCCGAATCCTCAGCTGATGATATCCTGTCCTTAAATCGATCTTCGAGAATATTGACGCTCCTTGCAGTTGATCAAACAAGTCATCTATCCTCGGCAATGGATACTTGTTCTTGATCGTTACTCGATTGATTTGTCGATAGTCGATGCACAAACGCAACGAACCATCTTTCTTCTTAACAAATAGAAGCGGGTGCTTCCCAAGGCGATGCACTAGGACGAATAAATCCTTTATCCAGTAACTCTTGCATCTGCACCTTCAGTTCCTTCAACTCAGATAACGACATTCGATAAGGTGCCTTTGAGATCGGTTCTGTCCCTGGTGCTAGCTCGACTACAAATTCAATCTCTCTTTCTGGCGGTAACCCTGGCAATTCTTTTGGAAAGACATCTGGAAATTCCTGTACCACTGCAATATCTTCCATTTTCAGCTCATCAACTGTCGTATCCATGACAGTCGCTAAGTACCCTCGGCAACCCTCGTCTAACAAACGAGTTGCTTCCAGCCAACGAGATTAATGAAATCGAAGATTCTTTTCGACTCTCAATAACCTCGACACTTTCACATGTTAATAGACTAAACTGGATTACTCCATGACCGTGATTCATTATCACTAGATGCTCCATGAGCCCACACTATTCATGTGGCATCATATTCACACCTCAGCAACTAGTCAAGCACAACTGTTACTAATGATTTCTTCTCTGTCACTTTTACTTCAACAATTTAAATTCTACCAACTCAGCACAAAGCTCTACTACGCTACTCTAATAAAATCACTTCCAACACATTCTTTCTCTGATCAGTGCAAGGTTCATTCTACTCCCATTCCTTTCGCCATCCTAGTGGCATTCTGGCCGTAGTAGCGATGTCCATGCTACCTTAGACTTCCACTGACAGTCCTTCACCTGGTAGCCATGCTGGTCATCATCACTACATGTTCTAGTCATATTCGGACACTGGATTCATCCATGCTTCCTTCTACAATTCTGACACTTATCTGGTGAGTCTTCTATCTCCTACCAAGTGACAGCACACACTCTTTCTGGTTGCCCCATCATCCTGCTAGGATCACTCCCGACCAAATATCCATGTTGGCTATACTCCAAACAATTTCGCGTCCTAGGAAGGACATAAGACCGATCTTCATTATCATGTCCGGAAACAATCTGATCTATTTGACTCAGTGCTGACTTGACTATCTCACTCTTCTTCGTGAGTGGAATAGAATACTTTTCTCTCGACCTCGATCTTTTCCTTGACCAATTTTCGTTTCTGCCTGAACTGGATCTATACATCGGCTCGAATGCAATGACTCGCTCCCGGATCACGTCTCCACTCTGGATCTCAGCAGGTGAGGCGACAACAACGGTTGCGGTACTGACGGCAGCTCGATCTTAAGCCTGCTGGCTCTTCTAGTTCCCAATGAACACTAGCATCAGAACGATCCTATCGAACTTAGGATCATTCGACGCTGCTACACTAGTGCCAACCTACGGTTGTACTCTTACACTCGAGCTGATCAGAGCCAACACTCTGCCACAACCACCTCGGGTACTGACCTTTGTCAGTGCATTAACCCGAGTCACAGAGGACATTGTCCTCTTACTAGGAGTTTTCAACTCCTGCTCGCTCATGGTTCAGTCTTTATACTGAAACCCGCCTTCCAAATCCACATTGGATTAGAAGGTGAGCGATCCATACACAACAAACAATCTTAGCACTCAGCTAACACAGACATGCACCAGCATGAATTTAAAGGCCTTTCCTACTAACTATCCCATGGTCATCGCTCCTTATCACTCCAATCTTCAACTTCGCTCTGATACCACTTAAACAGGATGTCACGCCCGATCCTCGGCACGCACACATCCGTCTCACTTGGTCAATTTATAATGCGATATCCAGGACAATGTATCGCCGACCCTTTCAATTTTAAGCACATGCGGAAGCGATTAAAATCCCAGACAATAAAACGATGGGATAAAAAAGCGGGGCCATAATTTTCATACGAAATTTATAACCAAACTTTTATACAAACCACAAACCCTTTCATAACTATTCACATCAAAACGGAGATCTCAAAAGAAGACAGAAACTTAGACAAACTGGGCCGTACTCAAGGCCCCTCTCAAGATTGTCTTCTTCTTCCGAAAATCCTTCTCCTCAGATCTCACTTCCGAGTTCTCCTTCTCGGATTCCTCCTCCTCAGCTCTTCAACGGGGTCCTGAAATGGTTTTCCCCAAACTGGGATGAGACTACGTCTCAGCGAGTTCTACCCCACTAAGCCCGATTAGCAAACCATTATACTAAAGGCTGCCTAAACACGCACAGGGCAGAGGACTTACCTTGGCCTCGATCCCACCCGCAAGTCGGTACAATTCACAATAAGCACCAATTTACTTCAAAAAATCGAACCGTCGATTACATGTACAATTCAATCCCCACTTTGTGGGATATTTAAAAACTAGGCCACGTGCATTCTCCGGGACGACCTTCCAAGTCTCCAAGTTCACGTGCCTCGAACCTTGGGCCCACGTGCATTCTCTCGGGCGACCTTTTCGCCAAAGTGATGCATCAAGTCACCGAGCCCACGTGCCCTTTTAGATGCCTACACTTAGTCACGAGCTCCATCAATGCTCTCGGGCGTCGATTCGCCAATGTGACGTACGGTGAACACTTTACTATGCTCTCGGGCGTCTTTTTTCGCCAAGGTGATACACGATCACGAGCCAACACAAACAATTCAATATGCTCTCGGGCGTCTTTTTTTTCGCCAAGGTGATACACTCGATCACAGAGCCAACACAAACAATTCAATATGCTCTCGGGCGTCTTTTCGCCAAGGTGATACACGATCACAGAGCCAACACAAACAATTCAATATGCTCTCCGGTGTCTTTTTCGCCAAGGTGATATACTGATCACAGAGCCAACACAAACAATTCAATATTTTCAACCACTGAACTCACGTGCATTCTCCAAGTGATATTCCAATTCACCGAGCCACGTGCTTCTTTCAAGTGGTTACCAATCAACTTTCAATGCTGACAACCAATGCCCAATGATTTCTCAATCAAATAATTAAATCAATTCAACAAAGCATTATAAATACTAAATAACATACTTGGCTAACATACTTGGCCATTTACCAATCAACAATTCAATCTCAATCAATTCCAATCGATTTAGGGTAAATCCCTAAAATATCACAATTTATCTAATTCCATACAACGTGGAGCTCAAATAAATAAACGGACTGCGCCACGACGATCAGCACGAGATTTTGGTCGTCGGGCATCAAAATCTTAATTTCCGAAAAATAATTAATTAATTAATTATTAATTACTAAAAATTCAATTTAGCTCAAATTACAGCCCGATTAAATAAACGGACTTCACCACGGTCATCAGCATAATTTTCCAGTTCCAGGCCATCTCAGTTGAATTTTCGGAAAATAAATAATTATTTAATTTAATTCCGAAAATTAATATTTAAATACTAAAAAAAAATCCACTTAGGCCCGAAAAGCCTAATTGGAGCCCACTAAGGGTCGGGAAAAATCCCGAGGCACTTCCAATAATTAGTAGACCACGTCTACTTGCTAATTGCACAATCAATTTATCTAAATTGCATCACAATTGTCTAATAATTGATAATTTAATCTAATCTAACAACCTAAACATAATTAATTAAATCTAAACCAAAATTTAGCATAATTAGCCACTAATCCTAGATTAGTGAGATTACTCACCAAATCGCGCGCAAATCGGATCAATCCGACGGCGGCGACGCGAGGAACGATACTTCCCAAAGCGACTCGCGGATCGGGGCCGGGAAACGGCCCAAAAGCGGGCCCGAACGCTGGATACCCACTCCGTGGGTATGCTGGTCGGGGCCGATCGGGGTGGTTCCGACGGCTAGGGCGGCGGGGGAAGGCCGGCGGAGGGCAAGGGGGTCACGGGGGAGGTCCGGCGGGGTTGGCGGTGGCCGGAGGCGGCCGGAGATGGGCTGGTCGGTGCTGGAACAGAGGGGAAACAGGGCTGGTTCGCTCGGCCTGGGCGCGCGGACGGGCGGCTGGGCGCGGGCGAAGCGCGCGGGTGCGGCGCGGCGGTGCGGCGGTGCGGCGGCGCGATGGCAGGACGGCGGCGAGCGGCTGAGGGCGGCTGGTTCTGGTTCGGTCGGCGTGAAGAAAAGAAGGAGAAGAAGAAAGAAGAACAGGGGGTTCGGTCGAGCGTGCAGAGGAAGAAAGAAGAGAGAGGAGAGAGAAAGAGAGAGAGAAAAGAGAGAGAGAGGGAATAGGCGGTGGGGAGGGGGAATCGCACGGATGGGGGAAAGGGGAGAGGAGAGAGGAGAGAGAAAGAAAAGAGAGAAAAAGAAAGAAAAGAAAGAAAAGAAAAGAGAGGGGGAGAGAAAGAAAAGAGAGAAAAGAAAAGGGGAGAGAGAGAGAAAAAGAAAAAAAGAGAGAGAGAAAAAGAAAATAAAATGCATACTTCCATTATGCAATTTTTTTCTTTTCTCATTCTATTTTAATTTGGTCTTCACTTTTTCTTCCGATAATTTCTTTATTGAAATTTCGGACTCGTCAATAAATTGATGAGCGATGAGACAGGATCCTAAAAATAAGAATTATGACGCGTTTAAAATTCGATTCCCGAAATCGAGTTTAATTTCGTGGTTAAAAATCGATCAGACGTGATTTTAGCTCAATCCAACCAATTAGGTAGCTTTTAGGGATTTTACGGCCGATACATCCCTTAACGGCTTCACCCAATAGGTTAGTTAACTCGTGAGTGATCGGCTCGAGAGAAAAGGCCATGGGCACGCCGACGAAATGCCCATTTCACTTTATCGAAACGGGGTCGAATTTCAGGATGTCACATTACCACTTGCCTCATTGCCACCTGAACTCTTGCTATCCATCTCCTTTCTCTTCTCAGCTTTGTCTGAATGACTAGGTTGGGGGTATGCTGGTTGGATAATCTCCATTTGGTTCGAGAGGTTTTGAGTTTCAGGTATGAATTCCTCTGCTGCCTTGTCCTCCCATTTATCTTCATAAAATAGCTTCCAAATTGGGCTAAACTCCCTAGCTTCTGCTTTCAGCTAGAATCCAAACCTTAGGTTCTCCATTTTGTCTTCATCAACCGGATTTTCAGTGTGGTGGGTGGTATAATGACCTAGATTACCACATGCATAGCAGTAGTGGGGTAATCTCTCATATTTTTACTCGACCTAAAAGTTTTTTCTAGCACGTTTGATTACACTCCCCTGTTTCAAAGGCGCATACAAGTCGAGCTCCACTTTCACTCTCTCCGATGCAAATGCCGCAAAGCATTTTGTTTCTATTTTGATTTCTATAACATTTCCTAGCTCCATGGCTATCTTTCTTATAGCTTTTTCATTACGCCATTCAACAGGTAAGCCATAGATATGCACCCAGAAAGCTCCTCTCATGAAATCATAGCAATGAGGAGGTGTATTAGATTCCCATGGTTTCAACAAGAGAATGTGGTTGGCAAAAGACCAAGGACCTCCATCCAGCACTCATTTAATATTCATAACAGATTTGAAAGCAAACAGAAAGTGACCTTGTTTCAACAGAGTGATACTAACATCATCTATTTTCCAAGCCTTTTTCATTGTACTTTGGAAAGCTTGGAAATTAATAGAGGGGCTTGTGAACAACTTATCGATCAACATCAGTTTACAGTCATTTTCTTCTTTAGAGGCATCCATTTCTTCTAGATCAATAATGTCATTTTCTGACCACATATCTCCTAATTTCTTGCATAGTAGCTCTAGTCGGGGATCAGCTTTTCTATTCTCCATTTCTAAAACTCAGTATTCAGTTAGGCAAAACAACAAACAGGTGAAAGATTTAGCTGCAAGAAGCCACCAGAACCAGCCCAGAACAATACTTGAGATTAAAGATCCTGACGCGTTTCTTCTATACCCAAGGACTCAGCGTGTGACATCCTGATTTTTCAAATCTGATTTCAATTGAATAAATCGGGCCTTTCGTCGACGCGTCTATAGTGCTATTCTCTGAGTCAATCACTCAAGAGATGATTAGACTATCCGGGAAAATTATTAAGGGATTTTAACGCAAAAGACTTAAGAATTCGACCAAGAATCGACTGCTCGACCGTGCTAATTTGCAAGGGTCATTACGTCACACTTAAAATTCGATCAGAGATTAGAAATAGGTCGATTCGACTGAGATGGGTGATCAAAATGTGGATGATTTCACCTGATTGCAAAATTCTCATCAATCGGCACTAAATTGATTTTCAATCGTTTTGGGTACCCTGTGTCCGTATTTGAAATATTGAGATTTTCACGACAATCGAGAGTTGTCAATGTGTCGAAGATGTATATTGTGACTCAAGATAAATCGATCACAGGTCAATTGTACTAAAAAATTCCTAAAAACTACCTAATAGATTAGGTCACGCTAAAAGCGCGCCGGATTGAAAATAACCGTGAATTTGAACCCGATTTCAAAAATTGAAAGTTCTATAGTGTCACGAGCTATTTGAGGAACGTTGACTCATTCTCCGAAGAATTTTCAGAGATTCTGGGATTTTTGCGGAAAATCGATACGGACGTTGCGGAAATTCGGATAAATTTAAATTGATGGAAATTGAACTTTAAGGCGAGCATGTGAGCGTCGGGGACTTACGAGAAAATTGTTCGGGATTTTTCCTTGGCGAAATTGGACCTTGACTTAGAGAATTGGTGAAGAATTTGAGGATTAATTGAGTGAATTCGAAGCTGGATTTTGGGGCAGAAAAATGGGCTTCAAAATTTGATTAATTGAGGATTATAATTCAAGAAAGAAATAGGGGGACAAGAAGTTAATGCATGGGATAAGCTTGCTGACTTTTTTCATTATCTTTTGTTCCCCCAAGCTGTCGGGCACGCCATCGCCGTCTCTATCTCTTCCTCTCTCTCTCTCTCGATCCCTCACTTGTTTCTACTTTGCTTTTCATTTTTTTCCTTCATCTCTTCAAAGCATCTTCGGTGTTCTGTTTTGCTTTCTACTCCCCTGCAAACCCCACCGAACTCCATCACCCACTGAAATTCCCTCTCTGCCATGCGTCCGTAGCCCACGCCGGTCAACCTTCACCGTCGAAGCTCCCTTCCCACGTCTCCTCCCCACGAAGACCGAAGCTGTGCCGCCCCACCATCTTGGATTTCTGCTTCATTTCTTCCCAGTTCGGCCACGAATCCGAACGCCCCTGCTCCACCGCTTCTCTTCTCTGCAGCCTACGCCCATCCTCCACTAAGTTTTGTTTCCTGCCAAGTCAACTAAAAGAGCTAGAAGTTGACTCACCAGCTCCATCTCCACGAACTCACCCACTTCATTTGTGGCCCACGATTCCACCAAAGTTGGTCGCAAGCTTGCTGCCAGCGAAGCCTTGTCCGTGTTAGCTCGCCCATCTTCACGAAGCCGAGCTTCGTTGCCGCGTCCAAGCAGTTCCTTCTTCGGTCAAAGCTCCCCCAACTTGCTTCGATTGTTGACCCACCAGTAGCCCGACGAAGATCGAAGACTGAAGTTGCTGCACGCGTGTCTTCGGCCCAGCAAGCCCAGAAACCAGCGAAGCCCAAGCAATTTCGCTCAATCCAGCCCACATGTGCAGTAGCCCATCTTGAGTTTAGCAGCCCACATGAATCAAGCTCAGCCCGTGTCCTCAGTCCAGCGAAGTTCAGCCCAACCTTCAGCAGTTTTCAGCCCATCCTCAGTCAATTGAAGCCCAGCCCAAGTTGAAAACAAATCTCAGATTTTGGCTGAGATTTGTTGGGCCCGTTTTAGGCCCGACCCAAGTCCGCCGACACCGCCGAAAATTCAGATTTCGGCCGTCGTCGCGTCGTCGTTGCAGTGAACCGGTTTCCGCAATTAACCGGTGAGTTTATACTCTAAACTCTGCTTAGTAGGTTAATGACGTTTAAGATGTGTTTAGATTTATTTTATTAGGAATTAGGTGGTTAGTTAGATTAAATTAGAAATGTAATTATTTAATTGAGCATGTTAGGTGATTAGCATGGTTTAGCTAAGGCCTAAATAAATTATACTATTTATCTAGAAGGGTTCGAGAATTTCTCCGAGTCCATATTGGTTATTAATTTAATGATTCTGGCCTAGGTTAGTATTTTTAGAATTTAAATTGATTTATTTAATTAATTTCAGTAATTATTTAATTATTAATTATTTTTCCGGAAATTAGGTCGGGATATAGGTATTTGGAATTTCGTCTTTGATTGCGATGGTGTGGTTAAATTTACGCAATTGAGTGTTAAATTATGTAAATTGAGTGTTGATTTGGATTTTTGGTATTTAATTCCAAAAATTGTGAATTCCCAATATTTATTCAGAAAATCCCGGGTGTCAGGTTTTGGCATCGAAAATAGTTTTTAGTACTATTTGAAATAGTGGGATTTCAAAAAGGAAGAGTATCAATTTTTCTGTGTCAAGTTGACCAGGTGTCCCACACACAAGTAATTTCATGTGAATTTCTAATACGAAGAAAAAGGCTAGGCTCACCATTTTAATTGAAGCATTTCAGTGCAATGCACGGTGCCCTGGGCCATATTTGAATGATCGTGTGATGATTAAAAGAAATCGTCACAGGCTGTTGAGCTGGACGTTATCCCTATTTGGGATACCCCCTGGACAACGGGAAGCCGGTCGCAGTAGATTCTGGACCCTATGCTCCTTCGGGAAAGCCGTCTAAAAGAGACGTGCCGTGCTCAATGGGGTGAGACGAAGCCTAGCAATGCCAGAAGACCGCCGAACTGAGAGTAGGCCGTGCTATATGCCGAAATCAAAACTAGGAACGTATGATTAATTGAGTGTGGCGTTTCAGTTATTGGAGCTTATTTGTTGCTCATGCTCTCATGTTGTCTGTGAGATAAATTGTACTGACCTGCGGGTGGATCTGAGACGAGGTAAGTCTCTTTGATTGTGTGCTTGTGTGATTAGGACACTTCTGGGCATATTTCCCTCCTAATTGGGGTTTAGAGCTTAGATTTGCTGAGATGATATCTCACCCCATTGTGGGACAACATTTTCAGGGTCGTCGAGTGGAGGACCTAGAGCTAAGAGGAGGTGATCGGAAGCGTAGGTCAGTTAGGACTGCTTCTTTTTGGAAGGCCAGTCTTTTGTAGTCTTTTGGCCACAGACTTTTGTATATGACTCAATATGAATATAAAAGCATGTTTGTTTATGAATTCGTATCCTGCTTTTCTCCCGAGATGATTACTGTCAGGGGATTTTTTTTCGCTTCCGCATGTGCAATAAAAGGGAAAGGGTTGGCAACTCGTCTTGAGAAGTCGCAAATTATTATCGACCAGATAGGGATGGGCACTCGCTCGGGGTTCGAGGCGTGACACAGCGACAAGACCAGGATACGAAAGGCTTTAGAGCTTCGAGAGCTACTTGGTACTCAGCGACAACATGATAGAAGATAAGATGAAAGGAGACTATGGGGATTCCAAGCGGGTAGGGTACGGCAGGTTGAAGATGTGGGAGCTTTGCAATGGAATAGTAGTTGTGTGGAAACCTTCCATCGCAGAGATAGTTATATATTTATGGAAGTGAAAAGGGGTTTCGTTGAGGAGTGTGGTTTTAGGGTTTAATGAGTGAGCGTGCAAAGAGGTATCTGTAAGGTATGGGATCTGGGGATGGTGAGGAGATTAGGTAGGGTTTTTGGAGAGGAAGATGATAGGTACTGAAGAGATGGAAGACATAGCTACACCAAAGGTAGATAAACTCTCCATGTGAGAGAGAGAAAACCTCTTCTGATTTAGATGTATACGAGTTGTTTTACTACTTAATTGTAATTTAATGCGAGATGGATGAAGAGACCTTGGCTTTTTGGGCCAACCACGCCATCGGAGCTGTGGCTGCGTTGCCAGCATTGTTTAAATGCCACTGATCTAAGGATGGGCGAACTACCCTTTTTATTGAAATTGAGACTTGGAATTTCCCTTTTTGCACTTATCTTTTGGCGAATACTAAACAACCTATCGTCCTACATCATTTTTCTGGCTTTCAAATGGACAATGGATGGATGATTGTGAATTGAATGAATCTCTATGCTTTAACTCATTGAAAGACATGTTTCATTTGTATTATAGAATGGCTGCACCAAGGGCTGAGTGTGTGATTTGAGAATATTGCCGATCCTTGGGATGACAATGCCCTCGGTGATAGTAAGGATGCTTGAAGGGGTAACTGAGTTCCTCCAAATGTCTTGGTGTATAACACAATTCCCTTAGATGTCCTCACGATGCAGAATGGATACGAGATGCCCGGGGGGTAACGGGGTTTCTCAGAAAATGGTGGAAGTCAATTCATAGTAAAGATCATCAATTGCATTTCCACATTTCATTGAAGCTTTATTGGATTACTATTTTTAGAGAAAATATTGTCTATTTGTTATCCTGATTATGAGAAAGGTCTTGGGTAAGTCGATATCATAATGATATTCTATCTTTTATATTTAAATTTCCCTGAATGTGCTATTTTAGACTTACGTGATGTAGACAGATTAGTAATTAGCATGCTAAGCTTTATGCTCACTCGTGGTTGATCATTATTTCTCATATTAGTAGCATTTTGGGAAGAACAAGCCAAAATTTTGGACGTACTATGGGTGGGAGACAGATGACATAGTACATACATAGTATCCAGGTTGGGATGATACAATTACTAGAGCTTTTGGATGTAGTACGGAGTAGTGGTACCTTTTGCTTGTCCCCTAGTGTATCTTGACCCTGTCACCTAAAATATATGTATAAATAAGAAATGAAAGTGCCTGGTTTGCATTTCGGCATGTGTCCCTTTGAAATTTTATGTCCTGGGTGTTCTTTATCCATACACATTTCCGCATGCTTAAATAATGAAAAGACTTTAATAATTGTGTTAGCCGTGGCGTGCTGGGGCCTCACAACCCAACTCAAACTATGCCGGAATTTAATTGATGGCACAACTTTAAGATAATATGACACATCGCAAGAATTTAATTAACGACAATGTGACTAGATAAAAGACATAACGTCGGAACCAAATCAATAATGCTGCACTAGAGATACAACGTCGAAATTTAATCAACAACGATGCACCAATATATAGACACTCACCAAAATTTAATCAATGATGGGAATTTAAAAGCTATTGCTAGAGAAAACTAAGATAATGCAGAAATAAAAAGATAACATTTGATGTGTTATTTGGCCCTGGGGGGTTTCCTATTGGATGATTGGGATATTTATACAGAAAGTTGGTAAATGCTGAGCAGTTGTCCTTCTTATAGTAAATGCTTCCAACTTTAGACTCGTCCCTTTTTCTTTGTAACCAACTCGTCCATTTCCTTGGTGACCAGCACATGATAGTGCGGCCGACTTTGAGTGTCAACATTTTCTATCAAATATTTCCTCTGATAATCTTCACTATGTTCTTGTAATAGTAAAGTAATGCAGTTGATTACATATAAAATCTCCTTATGTCATATAACAAGAACGATTAGGAATTTTTAACTTTTATCGCGTCCCTATGGCACTAATATATCATACGAACTAAGAATTTCAATTTCTTTTTTTCTTTTTTCTTTTTTTAATGTTAGGAAGGTTCGTATAAAATGAGATGAATTGAGTTCACACTTTCCTTGGTCTTAAAACCAGTCATGGGCGGGCCCGTCCGCATACATTTGGTTCTTTAGTGCTGTCTCTTAGGCTGAGATCTTTGTCCTTGAGCCTAGCCTTTTCTTCTAGGGTTAGACTTTTCTTGGCCATTAAGTTTTCGATTTTGTCTTTAACAAGGCAAAATCAAAGAGGTTAACCTTGGATGGCTGGACATGCAACAGAGACATGGCAAGGTCAACAAGGCAGGGCGACATCCAACGGAAGACTAGCTAGGAGAATTTCTGAACACCAATGGGGTGGACTGAAGAAACATCGCGTTTGGCTATGATTGCCTTGCCAACAGTCGGACAAGATAATAGAAAAAGGCGTAGATGGAACGCATGCAAAGAAGAGGACATAACCAAAGCACTAGTGGAATTCTTTTTCATAAATAGAGCTGGAGCTCCCTTAGGCGAAACACTGGGTTTGATGAAACATTTATCCAAAAGCTCTTGCAGCAGTGTTTTCAATTCTTTCAATTCAGCAAGTGTCATTTGACATGATGCCTTAAAGATCAGTGCTATGCCAGGCATCAATTCAATACAAAACTCAACTTCTCTATCATGAGGCAAATCTAGTAAATCCTCATAAAGCACACTTAGAAACTCTCTAACAACAGGAACATTCTCCAACTTCACTATGACCTTACTTGTGTCTTTTATACAAGTTAGATAACCATAACAATCTTTTCTCAAAAGTTTCCTCCCTTGCAAAGTTGAGATTAACCTTGAAAAGATATCTTTATAACTTCCCAAAAAAGAGAATTCCAATTGATTCAGAAGTCTAAAAATCGTTTTCTTCGAAAAATAATCAACAGTAGCATGATATGTAGATACCCAATCCATTCCATAATAATATCGAAATCTCGAATATTTAACTTCACTAGATCCACGAGCATTTCAACATTATTAATCCAAAGCATACATCTGTTGAATACATGATTAGCAACCAAGAAATCACCAATAGGAATATCAACACACAATTCATATCTAAGAGGCTCAGGCAACACATTAAACTTCTTTGTAAATTTAGTTGAAATGAATGAATGTATAGCACCGGGATCAAACGACGCATAAGCACGTTGCGAGGTAAAAGAAATGTTAGTTGCAACAACTACGTTAGATGCCATCATGTCCTCCTTCGTCATTGCAAAAACTTTCCCACTTATCCTCTATCTTTATTGGTTCTCTTGAGGCCTACCAACTGAAGGGGCATTCTTTCACATGGAGCATCTGCATGCTACGTGTCCTTGTTCTCCACACAAAAAACATATTTTACTATATGTAGGGACATCCTTCTTTGTGGGACAATTGCACACTATATGTTCCATTTTTCAGCAAAGAAAACATGCTCCTAATTGATACCAATGACCACCGTGAAGTTTCCCAAAAGTAGCATAAAGGCTTTGATTACTTTGATTTCAGGACCTTCTCGGCTGATTGAAATCTCTTCACTTTTCGTTACCGCTAGTACGACTATCCTGGTAATTAATGGGCCTAAACCTCTTGTATTAAGGCACTCCTTGTATGCCATGCTCCAATGTGTATTGCTTGATTGTAATCGCTCGATTCAAAACATCTTTGTACATTGTTAGTTCAAAAGGTATGAGCATAGTACAGATATCCAATCGGAGTAGCATTGAAAGTGTCAACCCTTACGTCTTTCACTAGTTGCAAAACCATCCTCAAATCTACTTCATTGATTAAAATGGGTCACATATTACATAATTGTTGAGATACCTTGAGATATATTGACAAAGTCGCTCCTTATCTTTACTTGGAAGGACTCTGAAAAGAACTATGCATTAAAAACCTTCACTAAAATCCTTCCATGAAATGACTACATCATTACCTTTGAAGGCCGGTCTAGTTCCTTCCCACCAACAAATAGCTTTGCCTTCAAAACATCGAGTGGCAAAGTTGACTTTTTGTTCATCACGAACATTCTTGGCTCTGAAAATCTCCTCCATGTTTCTAATCCAACAGTTGGCCTTGAAAGGATCCAATTTTGCTGAACTTATATGGGCCCGCCATTCTCAATTGGATGAATGTGCATAAACCAATTACTCCATCTTCACTTAATTCTTTCACTTGACTATATTAGTGAAGCATTGCCTGCATGAACTTAGTCGGAGGAACCAACTCTTGGGACTTTTCCTTGATTTCATGCAAGTTGAGACTCCCATCAAATTGGTCCTCTAATCTCCTCCTTGAAGCTATACCTTGAGAAGCTTGAGGCATATCTCTAGTATGGGGGGTAGCGACTCCCTTACCTTTGCAACTCCTATGAAGTAAGGCAAGCGTCTCTGAGTTGGAACACATGGTCACCCGAAACCAAGAATGAAACTATATCTTAGTATCTAAAAGCTAAGCACTAAATTCTATCATATGATCTCACATTGTTTGAAATATGTACTCGTAAAAGTTAAAACTTAAACTCTAATACCAAAAGATGTCACGCCCCAAAATTACAAAAATATGGGGATGACATGGCTATCCTTCCCCACGAAAGATGCAGCTTCAAATATAACTAACAACCCGATATCAAAATATATATCTCCAATCATATTTACATATCAAATAAACCAACTGGTTGGTTACAATATTAGAGTTTCCTTAATCCACCACAAAGAATATGTACAACCAAAACTCTCCCAACAAACTTAAAAGAATAATATACACTGATTCCTTAAGCTATACCCAAAAGTATGACTCCCAAAAGTTTCCCATAATAGTACTCTTGTCCTACTTGCTATTAACTGAGGGACCTGAAAAACATGAAGAATGAGTAGAATGAACAATCACAGCTCAATGAGTAATATATAACTTCTAAGAAGCAACATTTCCCTTTCATATCTATAAAATCAAAACATGTATCATTGGTTCAATTCAATAATTGAACTCACCATATCTCATATCAATGGTTCATTCCATGCTCAATATCTAACTCAATGCTCCAAAAATGACTCATGAATTTTTACGTTATCGTATAGTACTTAGTCATTACCTAATGTATATCAAAGGTACATGGCCCTAGATGGCTCCCACAAATACATTATCATGCAATACTTAGCTCTTTATTACGCATGTTAAAAGTGCAAAACCCTAGAGGTGGCTCCCACATGATTTAAGTTGCCATGTAGTACTTAATTCTTGACTACAAGGCTCTAAAGGTGATTCATACGAAGTTTCGTTATCATGTAACACTTAATCATTTACCAATTCACATTACAATTAGTTTTCTGAACCCAAAACATATCATCTTACAAGAGTTATCTCATAAATCAAATGTACAAAATAGCACGCATGACCCTTCAAGAATAGTTTATCGAGCCATCCCCAATAACTCAAAAGTATCAAACATTTTATTCAGCTTTATACAACAAATATGTCATCACTTCCATATATATATATATATATATCCTTACCTCAATACATGGGGTTTACAAAATCAAAAAAGGTGTTAGTACTATGATCTTGTCGTCTACAACCCAACAATAAAAGGTACTCATATTGTCAAACTTGCGGTTTAAGCACTACGTTGCGTAGTTAAATTGGCTTGTTTGGCATGCGCATATGAAATCCCCTTTGTCTCTTCCCTATTTTTCTTTCTCTCTCTGTTCTATCTCTCCCCCGGGAGCTCTCGGCCCCTTTTAAAACCGAGCGTGACCTGTTTCTGCTTTCCTTCTCCTTTTTTCTTTTTTTATTTTGTTTTCCTTTTTTTTTTCGGGTCCCACCACCCTTTCGAGGTCAACCCCGGACGGCCGGACGTGATAAAGAGCGTGCCCTGATTTTGCTTTCCTTCTCCGTTTTCTTCCTTTTTTTTTGGTTTGGAATATGCTTAGTAAACCGTACCCTCATATAAATTATAATTAATCCCCCACATATTTTCGAAGAAAGAGAGAGGGAGAATTTTGTCTTGTTTGGATGCTTGAGTTCTTTCATAGAGTCCACAAAATGTGTGGCTGGGGATTCACCGTCCATTTTCCAAGCTAAGGGTACGGTTAACCAAGTATATTTCTTTTTTGGTGGCTCGCACCGCTTTGAAAAGTCAAATATTACGAAGCAACCTTGAATAGCCGGACATGAGATAAAGAAATGTCAGAGTCAAAGAAGGCAGGGTGACTTCCAACTGAAGACAAACAAGGAGAACCTCTGAAGGCCAATGGGGCGGACTGAAGAAACGTCACGTTTGGCTATGATAGCTGTGCCAACAGTCGGAGAATATATAATGGTAAAGTCTTTAGATGAAACGCACACAAAGAAGAGGACTTAACCAGAGCACTAGCTCATAAAACTTAACTAGCCGAGAGAGAGAGAGAGAGAGAGAGATGAGCAGCAGCGGCAAGGAGGAGGTGGCGGTTATGGAATCGTACCCGATGAACGGTGGGGATGGCACATTCAGCTACAACAAGAACTCTAATTTGCAGGTTCTTCATTTGATGTTAAGTAGATGCATTTCCAAGCAACCATTTCTTATATTTCATGGAATAAGAGCTAAATGATAGAATTAATTGTTCTGTCTTTCGCTAAGCTTTGCCTGAATTCAGCTTTTGAAACTACTCTCTGGTTGTTCATCTCTTGTGACCCCTTATGGTTTCAACGAGACAAGTATCAAATCATCAAATATCGAACTTGCTACTCTGACATGCATCGCAGAGAGTGGCGACAAACGTTGCCCGGGAGACAATCAACGAGGTGATCGCAGAGAAGCTCGACGTAAAGCAATTTTCTCCTGCTCTGACCACATTCCAGATCGCGGATTTAGGCTGTTCGGTCGGGCCAAACACCTTCCTTGCAGTCCAAAACATCATAGAGGCAGTCCGACGCAAGTACGAATCACAAGGCCTCTCCTCCCAACTGCCTGATTTCCATGTCCTGTTCAACGACCACGCGTCCAATGATTTCAACACCCTCTTCGCTTCCCTGCCATCTGACCGACCGTACTACGCAGCTGGTGTGCCAGGATCCTTCCATGGGCGACTGTTCCCCAAGGCGTCCCTCCATTTCGTGCATTCGTCTTATGCGCTTCAATGGCTTTGCAAGGTGCCTGAAGAATTGGTTGATCCAAATTCCCCAGCATTTAACAGGGGGAGAGTTCACTACACAAGTGCTCCACGCGAAGTGAGCGATGCTTATACATCTCAGTTTGCAAAGGACATGGTGACATTTCTGCACGCTAGAGGTGAGGAAATTGCGAGTGGAGGCATCATGGTTCTAGTCATGCCCGGGATTGCTAATGGCATTCCTTATTCACGTGTACCATCGGGCGTGATGTTCGACCTTTTGGGGTTCAGCTTGATGGATATGGCAAAGGAGGTAAAAACTGGAAACATTGTCAGCAAAAATTTCTTTCTTACTAAAAATAGTTAAATATGTGTGCAAGTGTATATCAGCATAGTTCACTTACAGGCTATGTAGCACCGACACGCGACACGCGACACGTGACACGACACGACACGACACGCGACACGTCATTTCCCAAAAAGTAAAGAATTTCGACACGTTCCGACACGTTAAATATTAAATAAATATTTTTATATATAAATGTATAAATAAGTAGGTCTCGTATAATTGAGAATAGGACTATAAATTCTATCGTTTGCAAGTTTTGAAATTGACTTTGATGGGAAACTTTGAATGGCGTTACTCTTCGATAGAAAACTTAAAATCAATGAGTCAATATAGAGAAAGGATAAAATAAAAGTCTAACAATACTATAAAATGAGAGAGTTATTTCAAATCTCACCGCTCATCAAGACATTGACAACAAATAAGCTCAAGTTCGAGACTTTGTGGGAATTTCAAAAGATGTATGAAAAATAATAAGTTTTAAATCAATGCAAGGAAAAACTAATATTCATAAGCCCGTATGAATGAAGATTTTAAGTTCTTATGACAAGATTCACGCAACAACACCCATTACACCCATTCACACAAGCCACAGACAAAAAAATTCAAGAAATTTACTAATCCACCTCAAACTCAGCGTGTGCGACTGAAGAGAAGAGTCTGAAATCGTGCGAGCGCGTGCGAAGTCTAAGTTTCAACTTTTAATTTTTTAATTTTTTTTTAATTTTTTTCATATATTTATATTTAGTCCCCAAAGTTTTGGAAATTTATAAAAATAACCCCGTGCGTGTCGGAGTCACGTGTCGGAAATTCCGACTCTCGTGTCGGAGCGTGTCGGAGAGAGTTGACCGCGTGTCGGTTTTCCCGACACGCGTTGACCACGTGTCGGAGCGTGTCGGAGCGTGTCGAAGCGTGTCGGACACGTGTCGGAGTGTCGGACACGACACGAAGGGTCCCGGAGAGTGTCCGTGCTTCATAGCTTACAGGTCTCACAAATTTAAATTTAGCGAAAATATAGATAATCCATAGTTCATGTCTCATTTGTGCATGTCTTAATGTGTTTATCATATGCATGTGGACCCTTTAACGGATTTCTTAAGGCTTTCATTCCATCGTTAGTTCACTTATATTCAAAGCAATCCCATTGAGTTGCACAGATGACTTGATGAAAGTAACTTTCTACAGGGTATAATAAGTGAGGCCCAGGTGGATTCATTCAATTTGCCAGTGTACGCTCCCTCTCCTGCCGAGATGACGGCACTAGTAGAGAGCAATGGGTGCTTTAGCATAGAGAGGATGGATTTAGCAGCTCCTGGATCGAAGATCGATGTCTCATTCGGAGGGCAAGCTTGCATGCTGCACTTAAGAGCTGGAATGGAAGGCATCATCAGCAAACATTTTGGAAGCGAGATAATTGACGACCTGTTTGATCGTTTTCTCGGGAAAACCAATGAATTTTCCGACCGTTTAAACTCTGCATATCGTCAAGGAAGCCAACTGGTAGCAATACTGAAGCGCAAATAATGCGCACCTGGGAATGGGGTCCGCACTTTTTTCAAATAAAGTTCCAGATATCTACTTTCCTCTTCGAATTCATATGTCCCATATAAGGCACTCGAAATCTGAATACGGTGAGGATATTTAGTATCTGTCCTGGTATGATCTTTACAGTACTTGTATTGCAATTTTTGATGAAATACCAATGTATTGAACTTTTTGGTACTCTGAGGCTTCGTTAAGCAAGAAGTCATCACCTCCGCAATGACGTGCACCAATAAGGTGCTTCATCAAGAAATAAAGTCAACCAGCATTACGATGCTTGCCCTCATACATGGAGTAGCTTTGGCACATATTTCTAAATTTTTGATTCTATAAGTAATTTCAATATTTGAAATTTGATGTGTTGGGCTTCCTTTTCTACTGAGCTGGACTGGATAACTTCTTTCAATTTATCCCACGAGAAAAGAAGAAAGAAACTAGGTAGATTGTATTGTGAGACCTAGAATCGAGCGTGTAAATAATTGCTTCACTGGAAGCTGATTTCCAAACTGCAGGTTTTGGTGCAGTGAGATAATGAGTCGCAAATTTTTCTGCTCCTACTTTTTAAGATAATATTGTACTTTTTGGCATCAATATGATCTTTAAATTCCTCGTAAGAAATACTTTGTTAATCTCCTTTGTGCTGAGGAATGTTCCATCCCCATGATAACAGCTGCCGCAAATTTTTCCCCATCAGCCATGGCAAGAGCATGATCTATTCTCAAATTCCATGACAAACCAAATCTGATGCAGCATGATCTGGCCTAGAGCCATTATCTGAGATTACAGAAATGTTATTTAAGTTCAAACCCACCAGCATTAGGAATCCAAGGAACCTGTGGCATGGAAGAATAACTATCGTACACAGAAATTTATGGGGTATGCAAAGTTTATCGCGATACGGAAATTCCAATTCAGAAAGACTATAGACAGTGAACAGCCGTTTGACATTACCATTATGTACAAAAAGATGTAATGCACACACAAATAGCAGTCAGAATGTTATTTAAGCTTTCGCTACACAAACAGCGGGAATTTAGGAGTACCGTTGCCTACACATTTGCAGAAGACCCAAATACAACAACTTCGGTTTCTTCAACTGAGAAAATATCCAAGTTGGATTTCTCAATTCAGACGCAATCGGGTGAAGTAGTCTTCAAGAGTGGAGCTACGAGCAGTTATCCTACCTCGTTTTTCCTTCTTAATTTGGATTAGTTTATCATATACACACCAAGGAAAGCTAAGATAATGATCTCGTTTTAAACCCTCGTTGTAGCAACCCCAATACTCCGGATGATACGTGACATGATACCACGCAGATGCTTTTGCATATTCATCAACGGGCTCAGAATACGAACCACTTCCCTTATCATTAAACCAGGTCCGAGCTTCCTTTCTCAGGGATTTTACTGCCATAGTGATGGATTCAGCGTCCCTCCTCTTGGTGAAAGATTTGGACATTTTTATTATGCAGCCACTAAGTATTTCAGCCTCTGTGTCAATCCCATAATACTCCATCAGATTCCCCAGCTTGTAATCATAATTACCCTTGTGATAGAAAGCGTCATCAACATAATCCTCAAATCCGTCCACTTCCATCTCTGGGTCATAAGATTGCCTTGCCATTTCCAGCGTGAACTTCCGAATAGAGCTTGATGCATATGCTTCCTCTTTGACTTCCCGGAAAAGCTTTCCAATCACGTTATAGGATGGGTAGCTGGACTTGTCAAGCTTCTCCATGAAGTCTGGGTATTCCTTGACATACAGATTAGGAGGTATCACAGCAGGTACACCAGTTTTTGGGAAGTCAACCGCAATAGAGAAAAGTCTGGCAAGGTCTAAACATTCAGGGCACATGGCCTTTTCAATCTGACTATCTGCAAAGACGGTGTGGGCATTGGCAATAATTCCAAGGCTGTCATTAAGTATGTAATTTACGAAGTACTCCTCCACTTCCTGTTTAAGCAACAAAACCACAAAAGGGTTTTAATTACCCACATATCCATAGAGCATTACAAGAGAAATCAAGCGGCGAATTTCCAAATGCAACTCATTGATTTCAGCAAATTGATCATCAATAACCCTTCAAAAATAAAGTGTGCTCAGATATACATCTTCTCTTAAGAGTTCAAGGTATATATGTGCTGGTCACTTCCAATTTCAATGTTCCCAATGATTCAAAATAATCCGTTCATTTCATTATCAAGAAAAGGAAATGTTCTGTAATGCAAAAGAACAATGCATAAACCAATCTTAGTAGATGTATATGCATGGGCAAGTATAGGCTTGCAGGTAGATGCTTATTGCCATGGTATTTCCAGCAGAATCAATCTTAATAAAAACAATAATACCAATTCAGAGAATGGAAGCCTCGTAACGACCGCCACCTAAAAGAACAAGAAATTCTCAACAGCAGTGAAGAGTGGGAAATCCAAGGTCAAGAACATATGCAAAGTTTTACTTATAGAGTCACGCTGGAACAAAACTTATTATAAAGACCAAAAGATTCTTTCCATAAACCCATGCATCATCATCGTAATGATAACTTCCAAACCCCAATTTAAGAAACGCCACAGTTAAAACAAGTATACAGCTAACCCCAAAGCATGAGCCCAATCCTATTCCCCCCAATAGCAAGGATGAGTTATCATGTATGAATCTTTATTCTCTAGAAGAGTTTCTTCACAAGGAGAAAATTGAATGGACCGACCCATGGTATATCTAATTTCAGATCATTAATATTTCCCATGATGGCCAGCCTTCTAGATAAGGAAAAATACCACAGTAGTAAGGTAGTTTCACTTGGTGATGAAAATGATGCTTTCCATGATCACACACTTTAATCCATCACTTCCTATTGCATTGATATTTCCTAGATAATAATCAAATTTAACATAACAGATTCACATATTATTTAGATTCACAACAGCCAGAATATAAACAAAACCCGTGCATCATTTCAGTATGCCTACTTTTTCATTCCCTCATCTTTACTTAAAAAAATTAGCTATGTCCCTCCACAACAGTCACTTGAACTGCATCCAAGCACAATGCCTGACCAAATACACCTCTTAAGTTTGGCAAAATATATTAAATGTTGAAATAGGGTTTCAGAACCAGTGAAATGGCTCTGCTAGCCTTTATAGATACATTTGATGAGCGGCTCTTAATCATAGGTAAACCCACATCCGAGTCAAGACAACACTACAGCCTTAAGTGCTTCATTATTTACCATAATCACTTTTTGTTTCCCTTCAAAGATTCATATCACTTTGTGTGCAGTTGTGCCTGAAGTTGAGTGAGCAAAATTTGGCAGTTAGCTTTTAGGGCAGAAGATGAATAGAGGCATTGACAAACTAGGGAAGCCTCCAAACAAGCAAAAATTAATGAACTACATGTGGAGAATTCTGAGTGCAAGTTCTTTCCAGGGACTTCTCATAGAATAGTCCTGGTCAAACAGCCAATTCCATGTTATGTAAGGCATAAACAAATCTTTGACTATAAGAATCCTATTGACCTAGTGGTTGAATTAATGAGCCCACTCATACTCAACTGTTTGCTTCTTGACTAATTTTTAAGCTATCATCTGCTTGCAGAGGGTGCAAATTTTAGCTTCTCAGGGGTTCTTCCAGCCCAGGGAAGGAAGGAAGAGAAGCACACAAATTTATAAGTAAAAGGAACCAATAAGAAACCAAAAGAATACAGCAGGTTTGACAAGACATTTTGCTCACATGCCAAATTCCTCGGCAAAGATAAAATTATCCAAGTATCATGTCAGACAAGCCAAGTCAAGTGAAAAGATAGAGAATGCCAAATGATGGATGCTAGATGGATTTCCTACTATAACTGTAAGCTGTTCAAAACGTTTCACAGCATCATAAAAAGTCATTACAATATATATAATTCCATGGAAATCCTGAGAAAAAGCATTACCTCAATTGTGACATCATGATCTAACCTCTCACTTGGGGCAGGTGTGTAATCCATAGGTTGTCTCTGGTGATGCGGAATTAATTCTGAGTCCCAGGAGACAAAGTAAATATCTCCATCCAAATCACTCCCTGAACACTCATTTGGATGAGGCCTATTTCATTCAAGAATCGCATTATGCATTAACAAGAGAAATTGTCTGAGATGAGAATCATTAAAAGGACAGATCAATATCATATTTTGCTTTCTACTTTTATCTATTAAAAGTGTGTTTGGGACAATTTAAAGTAGAAGAAAGTCAACCCAAATTACTCAAATTATGGGGAAGGAATTTTTTGCCTCTACTTTTAGCTAGTAGAATTAAAGGGTAAACCTATCAGTGTTTATCCAGAACTAGAACTATCAGAAGCATAGAACAACAACATAGTAGAGGATGCTTCTTAGCAAAGTCGCATCACATGTAGACAGAATCTACATACAAGCCTCGGATCTGTGAACTCAAACCTCATACAAGAAAGAGACAAACCAGAAGCAGGATCAACAAAATTTCAAATCTAGCCACCAAATCCCACTGGATAAATATTCTAGCATTTATTCTCAAAGCTTAAAGGTGATAGAAAAGCAGGCCCAAAACTATTTCTAAAGAAAAAATGTCAAAATTATCTTTGGCTATGTAAAATGCGGAAAAAATTAAATTGGGTTGCACATCAGTTCATTTATTTTAGACCTAGTACAAACATAATATTAGAAATTTTAGACCTTATTAATATAACTGAACCAAATCAAAACAATAGCCAAAGATCCACAACCAAAAGCAAAAACAAGTCCAAAATGGATCCGCGACAAGTGCCAGTGCAACTGAGGTAATTGCAAGCCAATAACAAGGCATGTTAGAGTCATACCTTTTTCCCTTCTGTGGAAAAACAACACAATCCACCATATGATGTAAAGCTGGCACATCTATAGCAGTTAGAACACGCACATCACCTGGATGTAAGCAAGGATTCTTGGCAACAACTACTTTTCCCTGTACAACAAAGCTTTGATCTGAGTCAGTACCAATGAACACGATTGACTCATCCCACATCTGTTCTTTTCTTCTACCGGAATACTGCACAAACACCTCGCCATATTCCAAAGTTTGGGTTTCGTCAAGGCATCCCATCATTGATCTTCCTTCAGGAAGAAATATCCTCGTTTTTGTCCGCAATTCAGACAATTTTGTTGCTCTGAATGTTCGCAGCATCATCGATAGAAAAGGCTCAGCATCAGGCTTATAACCACACTTTAGCATTTCTTTGAGAATGTTACCATTCTCCCCTGGGGACATTAAATCTAGAGCCTCTTGTGCTCGCAGGGGATCAACTAAAATGGCATTTAGCTGATCTACAGCATTTTTTTGTTTTTTCTCGAACACGTGATCTCGAACGCCAAGTGTTGATAGAAGAGTGATCAACTGGCGATTCAGAAAGCAAGGCTGATATTTGCTCCATCCCAAGACATTTAGCTTTGTCTCATTTGATTCATACTTTAACATGCTCTTTCTGAGTGATAGTTTAACACATGACGTTGGATCAACCGCTACAACACCTTTATATCCAGCATAGCGAATTTGAAACGCAGAAGGAGTATAGCCCTTGAAGCCACATTTTCTTGCAACTTTCCGAGCGAACTCTCCAGATATTTTCCCAATTCCATCAGAAAAGACATAATTCATATCCTCAACAAGTGACTTGACTTCAATATCCGGAATGAGTTCAACTTCATGTTCACCTACATTGAGAGTTTCGGTAGATGAACTCAAGGATTGGCCAAGTCTCGCGGCATATTTTGCCACATTTCTTATTGCACTGAATTCACCCATCTTTGCCCTAATAGTTGCAGCAGTTGTATCAATTGTTGGAGCAAACATCCAAGCAGAATTTTCGCGTAACTGACTGGATGAGAAGGCAAGAAATTCAAAATGCTTATCACCTATTTTTATGCCATTCCTGAGAATAGAAAGGATCCTTTCATATATATCCGTTCTCCCATGTCCCGACGCAGTGCGAGGAGATAAATCAGTTGAATACATTTTATCCAGGTCCTCATCCACAAAAGAAATACGGATAAAATTGTCAATATACTCAGAATAACTCCGCAATACATGATTTGAGACATTAATTTCTGGACCAAAAAAATACACCCTACATGGTGTTATTTGCACCCTATGTACATAAACCAAGCCAGCATCTAACGATATTGAAGACAGTTTTGTAGAATGCCGGGAGGTGAGATATTTCTTGTGTTGCTCAATCAACCACTGTGAAGGCTCATAACAACATTCTTTCAAATGGAACAGCTTGTCCAAGGCATCTAGGATTATGTCCATGTCCATCCTCCGCGGATCAACCATTCGATAAAAGGACAAATCAAGAGAAGGTCCAGCTAGACAGCCATTCTGAACTAACAAATTTATCTTAAAGATGATCTCATAAGGCAAGTCAATTCCTCTGGGAGGGCCTACGATTGGAACTAGATCCGCACTGCAGGAGAAAGGAGAACCATTTTCCATAGAAAGCATTCCATCGGTTTCCTTATAATTGACAAAGTTCTCGTGAAAATTTGGAAGTGGATATTCACAAGGAATTTCTAAACATACAGCAGAAGACTGTCCAATGCAAGCTGAGGGAGTAAAATCAATCGCTCTCACCCACTGGTCATCAGAGCCATCTTTGAAAAAGTTGTAGAAATGACTGACCAAAACATCCACTGAATACTGAACAACTTTTTTACGAATATAGGGAGCCCCGTACAGCTAACATCCACAAGAACAAATTTATAGAAATATATTAGGTCCTGTATCATAAGCAGCATATTATGCAGAAAAGCATGCATGGTTGAACGGGAAGTGCAAGCATAAGAAAATAGATAAAGGACTGGGTTTCTTTCATGTCAGTGAAAGTGAATGTTTGGGGGGCTGAAGCTGAAGCCCCAGAAACTGGCTCCTTATAAAGGAAAATCCATGATGTCCATCAATATATTTGCCTCCATGGAAGATTTGCCACTATGCCGAAAGTGTAAAATTCTAAACCTTTTAGGCTCTAAAACATTCAAAAGTTCCAAATTAGCCAGAAGCGAGAATATGATCAGCAGATATGAACTCTTATCTCTATCACTGAAGGGAACTTGTGTACCCTGCTTAGCCTCCTACTTAACCAACCTTGCCATGACCCAGAAGTTCATTAAATTCAATTAACAATACACAAATCAGACAAGAGTCTTCATCTAACATTAACATGTAGCCTAAGAAGATTGGAATTATTTAACCTAACAAATCACACGATTCCTAAAATCAAGAAACAACAACCTCGTGAAAAGTTATAATCATAAACCTCCAAGCCTTATCCTTTAAGACTGTTTACAAAATTCTATCATGTCTTGCTGTGATACTGAGCCTTAGTGAGTTTTCAAATACTGAGTTTCAGTTAGGAAATTATCAACCACGGAAAATGGCATTGAATGTCATAAATCCTGAAGTCATAACCTTTCAATTGTTGCAATCAAGTCTTCCTAGCCATAACTCAATTTGAGTTCTCTTGTCTAGCAGTTCTCTTGTCTGGCAGCCTGTCTCAAGCTACCGCGTCTGCATTTCAGGAAGAACGCAATTGGATAATTTTTCAAAAAGTCCAAAATTTGATCGCACATATTTACAAGTGCAGAACTTGCTCCATTGTATACTCAAGTTTTACAACTTCTAATACACTTTTCCCTATCAATCAAATAGCATGCAACCTAAGTACAAGGTAGCCCCTAATGTGATCTCCAATAGGTGTATCACCAGTGGTCCCTGCAGAACTTGCTTCATCCCTCTACTTTCTTTCTCCCGATTCACATGCATCCCTTTATTTAAAAAGTTCCACATTACTCCCTCTGTTATGTGTTTTCTCTTGTTTGCATAAATAATTGAATTACTAAGTTGAACGTCAAAGCACGCATGCTGTCTTATGATTCATGGAATTTTTTTATGTGGCGCCAAAAAGGAACCGCATCAGACAACATAAAAATCGAAAACAAAAAAAAAAACAAAAAGAGAGAGACAGGAGCACGGACTCGTGGCCATGGCCACTTGATCCGGAGCATGCAACCATGGCACTCGAGCTCGTGGCCTCCATGGCCACTAGATTTGGAGTTCCCCAAACCTTGAGCTCGCGGCCATGGCCACCAGTTCTGGAGCTTGCCTTGGCCGCTCGAGCTCCAGCTCCAGCTTGCAGCTGCTATGGCTACCAGATCTGGAGCTCACCAAACCTTGAGCTCGCAGCCACCATGGCCGCTCGTGCACAAGGTTTATTTTTTCCATATCTGGGATTTGAGGGGGGTAGTAGATGGTGACCACTTAGTAACTGGTGTGTCAGCAGAACATGTCCTTGATTTTAAACTAAATCTGTGTGCTTCCTACAATGAAAGTTCAACCATATCTTTTCTAAAGAGCCCTCTTCCACAATCTCTCTCTTAATTTACGAAGTTGTTTTTGTCTAAGTCTCCCTTCAACATCCATTATACCGGTCCAATTTTTAAGAAATTCCTTGTAGATTGTAGATACTGGAGAACTCATCCTTCACTCCCACAAACTCACTACCTTGACCCATTGTCGCAACCTAGCTCAATGACCCTTGGGTCCCAAGATGAGTGGCTGTACCAGAATTTTCCTCGTCCAGCCAGAGCCGACCAATAATGTTTGGAGTTCTGCCAGCCATTTCTCTGTTAAGATAAGGTCTTGGCAAGCTATCTATGTTCATGAGACATTTGATCCAGGCAGAAATACCATGAAGGTTAAACAGGGACAAAAAAAAAAAAAAGAAAACAAAACATCTTCTAAATGAGTTACATCAAGTCATCAACTGGGAGCTTGAATAACCCCATTTAGTGAGCTAAAAATCAAATCCCAACACTATTGGGAAGAGTGTAGTACGAAGAATTTTAATGTTCATTGGAATTAGAAGATCACACCCAAAACGATGTCCAGTCAAATATAAAAACCAAATATGCATTGTAGGATAAATCACAATATTAGCACAAAATAGTAAATCAGTCTCTTGTAATCTGAATGAAGTCCACTTACCTGAATCACAAGAGACATTGTTTTATGGCCTCTTGCACGATGTAGCTCGATCTGCCAAATATTTTCATAGGATAACTCGAGCTTATACTCCGTATTGTGATAAGATAAAAGGAAGCAGAATTTTCTCATCCCAAGCCCAAAATTTAGGGAGACATTCACCCCTTTCCACAGAGTAGAGAACCTTTTACTTGATACCTGACAGCCAAAATGCAAAGTGATACCTTCCATTGAATGCAAAAGGGTTCTTGGCCTTTGTACAATATCATGCTCAACCCTGCGAGCAGTTAGATAAGATCGCCCATACCACAAATCTTTTCGACTAGCAAGTAAAATAATCAACTCTGCATGTTCAGCATTCATAAATTGGACAATCGCATATGATCGAACCCCACGTTTATCCTGTCTAACTTTGATGGCATAAATAGTACCTCTGCCAGTCCTTTGCTCCAGGCATCCCCTGACTGTATCTACAGTCACTAATGAAGGGAATCCGTGTACATTTATAGTCTTACCCATTTAACTGATGCAAACTTTATAGCACTCTGTTACACCATATCAAGGGCATCGCCAGGAATGACAGAAGAATGCCAGCCAAGGGCCTTTGAAAAGCACATGCACCATTCAACTCCAAGCATGAAGTTTGCCGTACTGAAAGGGGAAAAAATTAGACAGGAAACATGAAAATTTATATAAATTGATCGTTGCCTCAAACTACCACAAATCATCATAGCGATTGATCATCAAATGAACACTTGATTTCTCCATCTCGAGAAATCTATTTACAAGCATAATGGGCTTCAAACAGCTTTGTTCACAGTAAGCACAAGAGCAACCAGCATCAGAAAAACATCAAAACGGCCTGCAATTTTAGGCAACCATATCAACATATGACAGTGATGGACTTTATTTCCAATTAACAAAAATGCCTTCCCAAAAAGATCTACATGTTGATAATCATGAATTCTTCAACGAAGCAAAATAAGGAATTCAAAATAAGAATATCATTGGGACATTCACAGCACTTCGAGTCCTTCTTAACCTGCAAGAGAGTGTGAAACTGCAACCAACTCACTATTGTGAAATCATGTGCAATTTTATCATTCAGGCAAACCTCATTCGGAGAGAATGAGTATTGGAGGAGAATTATTGCTGAAGGGTAGTTAGCACTTTATGTCAGCTGCCAGCAATTGCAGCAGAACCAAATCTGTATCTTGGCACAAATCAAAATGACAGAGAGAAATCAGTTGTTTGCAACTATTGTTTCTTCAATCTCGGATCCATGCTGATAAAAGTATCCACGAAAACCCAAGATGTGTTGATCCCAACTAAACTTAAGTCAAATTTCAAGCAGCAGAAGTTCTCAGGATGCTGTCCAAACACGTTCGTGAGTGGAACAACAGGACGTAACTGAGCTTTCCAACGAACAAATTGCTACAGAGGTGAAACAGAAGGAATTCCTAAACCTTTCCCCATGGTATTTTGACAGGCATACAAAAGAAATAGATAATTCCGCTAGGAATGTAAAGTACCAAGATGAAAACCTACCACAAGTCCATAATACTATGTCAAATTGCAATTAGATTCTCCACGATGCTTCTTGAAAAATTCCTCCCGAGTCAATGTTTATATTTTATAGTTGAGAAAAGGTTGCAATTCTAACATTCACACTCCAGAACATAAAACGAACAAGGAAGCAGAAATTCCCTTTTGTAGATCGGAGAAAATGTCGTAATTCTTCTCAAATGTCCGGAGCTTTTCTTTTCCAATCACTTGACTTCTCTAATGATATTTAGACGGGGCTACAAAAATTCTTTCGAAGAAGTTGCACACAAAAAACACACATCAATCAGCAGAAAGTCCCATCTTGGCAACGACAGGGTCACAATTCAGCATTTCAGCGCAAGCAGCAAAACAGGACACATTTCAACACAAAGAGCGCGAATGTAGCGCGCCACACGCCACTTGAGCGGCAGAACCAATCAACACAGTAGGAAGTAAACTATCGGCAAGCACACGCTTGCGTTTTTTCGTCTTTTCTTTTCCCCTATACCCAAGCACCATCTCACTCCTGAAGCAAATTCCCACACAATGTAGCTTCTCCGAACCAAACCAACCCCCTCCCCCGGCCCCCGCCAAAAAAAAAAAAAAAACGTGAGATCCACACGTGATCGCAAACGTTCTTCACACGCCGGAGTTCCCACTCTTGAATATAATGTCCCCGTACAGCCAAAAAAGGAAAAAACACGGCGATCATCAAAAATCCAAACTTTACTGACAAGAAGGAGAAGAAGAAGAAACCCAGTTACCTCTGAGAGCTCGCCGAGCAGGGAAGCAAGAAGGGTTTGTCTCTGCGGCGACACAGAGGATAGTAGAAAAGGAAAGTGCCCAGGAAAGAAGACGGAGCAGCGTCCCTTCCGCCGACGTCCACCCCGAGTCAACCCCTCAGTCAACAACACCACACTGCACTAAAAAGTCAATCAGTCTCCCTCTCTCTCTCCCTCTCTCTCGCTCACGCTCACGCTCAGTCGCTCCTGCTCTTCTGCATTTGATATAGGGGTGGGGGAAGAGAGAGAGACAGAGAGAGAGAGAGAGAGAGGGTGGAAAAAGCGACAATTCCGTCCTTCGCGGGCCATGCTGATTGCTGGCTGACGAATGAGAACGTGAGGATCCCTTCTCTGCATGAAGCGGAGCGAGTTCCTTGTTAAGGAAGGTGTTTCCTCGGGACGGGACCCACACGCGCACGAAGAGAAGAATATTGCCGTACTGCCACGTTTCGAGAGGTCACTGCTTCTCCTCCCTTTCTCAATTTTTCTCTTTCCCTTTTCCACTCCCGAGACTTATTGAAGAAATTCTAGCCCCCCCGAATCAATTGGCAAATAAAATAATCCTGATTTCATATCTTTCACAAAAAAAAAATATATGATTTGAGAAGTATTTTATGAAAAAGTGTCGCTTGTATGATTTATAAAGATAAATGGACGAGTTGGTCATATTTTTATTGTCATCATGAAGATATTTTCAATAAAAATTATTATTGATAATGAAAAAAATTCCATTGATCAATTATTCCGATCGAAACAAGCGATTAGTTTTAGAAATGTATTTTTCAATCATTCATCATTCATGAAATAAAATGTGGCTAAGTATTATTTTGATAATCCATGAGATTAATTGGATACTGAAAAATGATATTAAAAGTGTCATGACTTTTATGTGGCACTCGTCTTAGTACCAAAACTTTTTAACCGACTACTTAAATGTAATGTCGGTGAAAAATCGTTCA
This sequence comes from Eucalyptus brandiana, assembly GCA_014182725.1. NCBI lineage: Eukaryota > Viridiplantae > Streptophyta > Magnoliopsida > Myrtales > Myrtaceae > Eucalyptus > Eucalyptus brandiana. The sequence goes on from CM024674.1 coordinate 36,062,111, forward strand.
CTTCATTATCTATTCTAGCTATTCGTCCCCTCGTGACTTTTCAAATTAATTTTTTAGAACGATCGTGGCTTTTCAAAAGAAAAATCTAAGTCTAAGGTGGACAATCTTCAATCAAAATGACAAAGAATGATTCGTTTCGTTTTGGCCCTTTTGTTACGCGAATTCATTCGAAACCGAAACCCTTAATTCTACAAAGGTAATCCTCTCCCCGAGAAGCTTGAGCAGTGGAGAGATTCAAGATGAGATGAGCAGTGGAGAGGTTCGAGCTTACGAGATGACAAAGTGGGGATCGGTCGAATCAGCTTCGTGGAGGTCGAGATGATGACGAGACAACGTGACACGAGGAATTGCGCTTGATTTGAACGAATCAGAAAGAACTTGCTGGTTTTGGGACAGGAATCGCGGTGTGCCTTGCCGGAATCCTGCAAATCGCAGACAAATCGAAGGTTACGGAGATGGCACGTTGGGTGCATTAGTGGAAAATCGCCTGCATCTTCCTAAACATTTTTGCAGCTCCTCCTCTCCAGTTAGATTTTTTTCCACTTTTTAAGCTCTTGGCTTGAACATCTTCTACCAAATTATTTTGCCAGGTTCACACTGTTATCTTACAAAAATCCCTCCACCGAATCCGCTCAGTCCTTTTCTTTTCAATTCCAGATTGTAGTGTGTATTTTCCTCGTCAATTCTACACAAACTTTAAATGACTGAGCTCCACTGAAGAACCATCATCGCTCAACCATTGGAGAGGAAGAGGGACAAACGGAGCAAAAAATCTCTTCCCCTTTTTTTCTGGTTTTTATTTATAGTTTTGCCGATAAGGCCAAAACAACTTCGTTTTTTCTTCATGATTTTTGCTGATTGGATTTTCTTTGGCAAGCCACGTCAATTGATTTACGGTAAATTAACATCATGTCGGATTTTCGAATCATACAAATCGCCGATGACAATAAAGTGATTCTTTTTTTCCAAAGTGGCACTCAAGTGATCTCTAAAAAAATTTGGTATTAAGAGGCATATGAAAATTATGAAACTTCTACTTTGAACACTAGTTAATAGAAGTGTATATCAGTCCAATCCGATCCGATCCAACCCAAGAACCGGATTGGATCGGATTGGATCGAATTGGTTAATTCTAGATGGTTTCAATGAGAATTGGTCTAATTCCTAGTTCTAAAAATGTGAAATTGGGAATAACCAATCCAATTTTCGAATCGGGAATTAAATTGGTGTTCGATTCCTTGTGTGAAACTAGACCAAACCAAAACGTCAAAGCCAGCTAGAGGTAACCCTAAATTAAAATTAGAGCTCTTTCTCTCACTTTTAGACCAAAGCTTCTCACCGCTCTGAGCTGCTCACCTCTCTTTCGTGCAACCACCACCATGGTTTCTCGAGCAACCACCATCACAGCGAAGCTCCTCGTGTGGAAACCCTTGGATGCTTGATGCGACGAGAGAGAGTAGAGGTAAAGTATAAAGAGAGAGATGCGGGTGTTTTAATAATAAAAGGAAAAGGGACATCCATGAAAATATTTCCCTAGTAGCTTGTCAATTCCCTCTGTGCACACTTTCTCAGGTAAATGTTGCTTTGGTCCCACGAGGACTTAAAAAAAAAGTAGTAAGGTACCTGTCTTTTCAATTTTTTGGCTAAATTAATGATTTATTTAAAAAGAGTAAAGTAAATATAGTTGCGAACAACTGTATTTTACTCGGTTCCTTCCCGAGTAAAATCAAGAATTAAATTAAACTGAAACCTAAAACCTTTTCTCGATTCTAGAACCACTTGGTCTAGCTTCGGAATTGGGAGGCACAAGGTTAATTCTCGATTCTACGCCATGGATTGATCGATTGAGAACCAATCACCCATATTGATTAAAAACTCATAATAATATAAAATTTGTACATTGTGTTTCCATAATGAGCTGGAAGCTACTTATCCTCCGTGGAAAGTGGTCAAAAACTAATGAATTTTGCAATTCAAATGTCATGTGAGAAGAAGAAATTTTAAGAGAAATCAACAATGAATGATACCTAATTTGCTTTGGGCTTCAGAACCTAAGCCAGCCACTAGGAGATTTACTATGAATCCACATGGTACAGATTTATCAATCTTTCGATTGGTCAAGTGTTTCCCAAACACTAACCTCTTACAGAGAATTCACTTTAAAAATTTCAGAAAAACTCTTTAAACTTTTTTGTTTGCTCTAGAGAGTTAACCAATTTGAATTCCATCTACTGTATATACATGATGCTTGTATCCAAAATAAAAACTTTTAGGAAACTTGTTGAAACTACTCAAATTAGGAAACCTATATAAACTAAGAAACCTATTTAGATGGGGCTCAAATTTAAGTCATATTCTTAACATAAGCTTACTAATCACGTAACAAGTTAATCAGCAACATATTGATATTTGACGAGGACATGGCGCTACTCACAAGGAAATTCAAGAGCATCATGAGAAAAAAGGAAGGAGCTTCAAAGGCAAGAGGCTAATGGGATCCTCTGAAGATAATGAAGTTCTCCAAATATAAAATGAGAATAAATGTCAGGATGCAGTTGGCTATGAATGCAGGAAACCTGATCATGCCAAACCAGAAGTTCTCTAGACCAAAAGGAAGAATAGCAAGTTTGAAAAGAAGAAAAGAGTGCTGAAAGCAAAAGCGTGGAGATAAGGTCGAGAATCGTATAGCTCATCCCATAAAGAAGGGAGTTTTCAATTTTGAGAAACATCTAGGCCTTTGCGTTAAAAATTTAGAGGCCCAAGTAGGAAATATTACCATGACCCTCCGACGGAATTGCATCAAACGAGCATATCTCGACTCTTGAGACGTCTTTTCACTTTTGTTATTGTGTTTTTTTTTGTTTTCCGTCCATTAGTATAAGTTACTTGTGCAATAAATACGTTGTAGTCACTTATGGAATATTATTGGATATCAATCACATGTGTAGTGATGGTGAAAGCGTTGCTAATTAAAGGTAAATATACTTTTGGTATCTGTTAAACTTTAGTTGGTTATATCATCCATGCTAGTGCCGCCATGTTGCTTAGGATAACTAGCGTTGACTACACTATCATGTTAGCAATCTCTAGCTAAAGTTAGCTTATATGACTAAATTAATAAATCGTCAAAATATTTATGATTAATTTGGCAAAATGATATAATGACTAAATTGGTGCAACTACAACGGAATTTGGACTAAATTGATCAAATTGAAATGTTTAAGACGAATTGGCGCGGGGTAATAAGTTTAGGATTTTTTTGGTAATTTTCCCTAGGAATTTTATGTGATCACGAGTATGACTTATAAAAATAAATGGACGAGTCGGTCATATTTTTATTGTGATCACGAAGATATTTTCAATAAAAATTATTATTGATAATGAAAAAAATTCCATTGATCAATTATTCCGATCGAAACAAGCGATTAGTTTTAGAAATGTATTTTTCAATCATTCATCATCCATGAAATAAAATGAGGCTAAGCATTATTTTGATAATTCATGAGATTAATTGGATACTGAAAAATGATATTAAAAGTGTCATAACTTTTATGTGGCGCTCGTCTTAATACCAAAACTTTTTGACCGACTACTTAAATGTAATGTCGGTGAAAAACTGTTCACATCATTATCTATTCTAGCTAATCATCCCTCTTGACTTTTCAAGTTAATTTTTCAGAACGATCGTGGCTTTTCAAAAGAAAAATCTAAGTCTAAGGTGGACAATCTTCAATCAAAATGACAAAGGTTGTTACCCAAATTCATTCGAAACCGAAACCCTAAATTCTACAAAAGGATTCCTCTCCCCGAGAAGCTTGAGCAGTGGAGAGATTCAAGATGAGATGAGCATTGAGCAGTGGAGAGGGTCGAGCTTACGAGATGACCAAGTGGGGATCGATCGAATCAGCTTCGGTGAGGTCCAGATGATGACCAAATAACGTGACACAAGGAATTGCGCTTGATTTGGATGAATCACAAAGAACTTGCTGGTTTTTTTGGGACATGAATCGCGGTGTCCCTTGCCGGAATCCTGCAAATCGCAGACAAATCTCTTCCCCTTTTTTTTTTCTTTTTTTCTTTTTGGTTTTTATTTATAGTTTTACCGATAAGGCCAAAACAACTTCGTTTTTTCTTCATGATTTTGGCTGATTGGATTTTCTTTGGCAAGCCACGTCAATTGATTTACGGTAAATTAACGTCATGTCGGATTTTCGAATCACACAAATCGCCGATGACAATGAAGTGATTCTCTTTTTCCAAAGTGGTACTCAAGTGATCTCTTCAAAAAAATTTGTCATTAAAAGTTGTATGAAAGTTATGATACTTGAATACTAGTTAATAGAAGTGTATATCGGTCCAATCCAATCCAAGAATCGGATTGGATTGGACCGAATCGGTTAATTCTAGGTGGTTTCCACGAGAATCGGTCTAATTCCTAGTTCTGAAAATGTGAAATTGGGAATAACCGATCCAATTTTGGAATCGGGAACTAAACTAGTGTTCGGTCCCTTATGTGAAACTAGACCGAACCAAAACGTCAAAACCAGCTAGAGGTAACCCTAAATTAAAATTAGAGCTCTTTCTCTCTCTTTTAGACCAAAGCTTCTCACCGCTCTGAGCTGCTCACCTCTCTTTCGTGCAACCACCACCATGGTCTCGAGCAACCACCATCACAGCGAAGCTCCTCGTGTGGAAACCCTTGGATGCTTGATGCGACGAGAGAGAGTAGAGGTAAAGTATAAAGAGAGAGATGCGGCTGTTTTAATAACAAAAGGAAAAGGGACATCCATGAAAATATTTCCCTAGTAGCTTGTCAATTCCCTCTTTGCACACTTTCTTAGGTAAATGTTGCTTTGGTCCCACGAGGACTTTAAAAAAAAAAGTAATAAGGTACCTGTCTTTTCAATTTTTTGGCTAAATTAATGATTTATTTAAAAAGAGTATAGTAAATATAGTTGCGAACATCTGTATTTTACTCAGTTCCTTTCTTGAGTAAAATCAAGAATTAAACCAAATCGAAACCGAAAACATTTTCTCAATTCCAGAACCACTTGGTTCGATTCCTAATTCTAACCTTCGGAATTGGCAGGCACAAGATTGATTCTCGGTTCTAGGCCATGGATTGATCAATTGAGAACCAATCACTCATATTGATTAAAAACTCATAATAATATAAAATTTGTACGTTGTGTTTTCATAATGAGTTGGAAGCTACTTATCCTCCATGGAAAGTGGTCAAAAACTAATGAATTTTGCAATTCTAATGTCATGTGAGAAGAAGAAATTTTAAGAGAAATCAACAATGAATGATACCTAATTTGCTTCGGGCTTCAGAACCTCAGCCAGCCACTAGGAGATTTACTATGAATCCACATGGTACAGATTTATCAATCTTTCGATTGGTCAAGTGTTTCCCAAGCACTAACCTCTTACAGAGAATTCACTTAAAAAAATTTCAGAAAAAACTCTTTAAACTTTTTTTGTTTGCTCTAGAGAGTTAACCAATTTGAATTCCATCTACTGTATATACATGATGCTTGTATCCAAAATAAAAACTTTTAGGAAACTTGTTGAAACTATTCAAATTAGGAAACCTATATAAACTAAGAAACCTATTTAGACTGGGCTTAAATTTAAGTCATATTCTTAACATAAGCTTACTAATCACGTGACAAGTTAATCAGCAACATATTGATATTTGACGAGGACATGGCGCTACTCACAAGGAAATTCAAGAGCATCATGAGAAAAAGGGAAGGAGCTTCAAAGGCAAGAGACTAATGGGATCCTCTGAAGATAATGAAGTTCTCCAAATATAAAATAAGAATAAAAATCAGGATGCAGTTGGCTATGAATGCAGGAAACCTGATCATGCCAAACCAGAAGTTCACTTGACCAAAAGGAAGAATAGCAAGTTTGAAAAGAAGAAAAGAGTGCTGAAAGCAAAAGCGTGGAGATAAGGTCGAGAATCATATAGCTCATCCCATAAGGAAGAGAGTTTTCAATTTTGAGAAACATCTAGGCCTTTGCGTTAAAAATTTAGAGGCCCAAGTAGGAAATATTACCATGACCCTCCGACGGAATTGCATCAAACGAGCATATCTCGACTCTTGAGACGTCTGTTCACTTTTGCTATTGTGTTTTTTTTTTTTTTTCGGTCCATTAGTATAAGTTAGGACTTTTTTGGTAATTTTCCCTAGGAATTTTATGTACTTGAAGAGTTAATATGCATAATTTCCCAGTAATTTTTCGTAGTTGTTAAGTACCTTTAACACTGCTTTTCATTCGAGGTTCCTTCAAATGTAATTAGAAGTTGATCTTAGATTTCTTTTGTTGTAGTACAAGAAGAAATTATATTAAATATAGATGGAGACAATACATAATATAAGAGATGAATAGTTTTAGCATTTAGTGCAAGTTTAATTTCGTCACGATTAGCAGCAAGTGGAGCTGGTGGACAAAAAAGATCCAATACCAATTGTTGAGGCTAGCAATACAACTTAGAGGGAGTGAATAGGTCTATTAAAAACTTAAAACAATTTTTCTCGCGGAAGATAACATTATGTACTTTGACGGTAGCAAGAATAGATTAACAACAATAAGTAAGCTGATACTTCTATCAGGCAGTTAAAGCAATAATGAATAGATAGAAAGTAGCACACAACAATATATAGTGTTTCGGCTTATTCTCAAGTCTACGTTCAAGGAAGTCAATTAGTAAAGATACTAAAGTGTAAATAATTCGCCCCCGAGAGTGAGTTCCACATTTCTTTTCCCTAATTTTAATTCATATGTCGCGTAAAATGTACTCAAAATTTGAATACAGTGAGGAGATCAGCATCTTTCCTGGTCTGATCTTTACAGTACTCGTATTGCTTTTGTTCATGAAGTTTGAACGTATTGACCTTTTGGTACTCTTGGGGCTTCGATAAGCAAGAAGTCATCACCCTAACAATGACCAGTATCAATGTGGTGCTTCTTCAAGAAATTAAAGTCAAAAAGGCATTAGGTTGCTCGTCCTCATGCAGGGGGTAGCTTCGGTAGATGATCCCAGTTCTTTAAGTAGATTTGTGAAACTAGGTGCATTGTATTGTGAAACCGACACTTGCGTGCCTAAATGATTACTTCACCAGAAGCTGTTTTTCGAACTGCAGATTTCCGTGCAATGCTAATCCCCTATGTGCTGTTTCGACCAAAAGAAAACAAAAATCTCCTATGTGCTGCTACATAGTGTACCGTTCTCGTGATCACAAACTGCTGCAAAATTTTCCAACATCACACATTGCAAGAGCATAATATTATTCTCCAAATCCACGACAAACTAAATCTGATGCAGCATCATCTGGACTAGAGCTGTCATCTGAAATTACAGAAATGTTATAATGTTCGAATCCCCCTCCATTAGGAATCGGAGGAACCTATGTCATGGAAGAATAACTGTCATTCACCGAAATTTACGGGGTATGCAACGTTCATTGTGACACCATGGAAAGTCCCATTCAGAGAGATTGTAAACCGTGAACAGCCGTCAGGCATTACCATCATGTAGTAAAAGATGTAATGCATGCACAAACAGCAGCCAGTATTCAAGCTTTGCTAAATAAAAGCAGGAGTCTAGGAGGAACGTTGCCTGCACATTGCAGAAGGCACAAAAACACAATAACTCCGCTCCCTCCAACTAATAAAATATCTGAGTAGGATTTGTCAGGTACAATCCACGGGTTAAGTGGTCTTCAAGAGTGGACATATTATCAGTTATCCTACCTCGTTTTTTCTTCTTAATTTGGATCAGTTTATCATATACACACCAAGGAAAGCTAAGATAATGATCTCGATTCAGACCCTCGTTATAGCAACCCCAATAACTCGGGTGATATGTGACATGATACCAAGCAGACGCTTTTGCATATTCATCGACAGCCTCAGAATCTGAACCACTTCCCTTATCATTAAACCAGTTCCGAGCTTCCTTTCTCAGGGATTTTACAGCCCTGGTAATGCTGTCAGAGTCCCTCCTCTTGGTAAAAGATTTGGACATTTTCATTATGCAGCCACTAAGTATTTCGGCCTCTGTGTTAATCCCATAGTACTCCATCATATTACCCAGCTTGTAATCATAATTACCCTTGTGATAAAAAGCGTCATCGACATATTCCTCAAATCCGTCCACTTCCATCTCTGGGTCATAAGATTGCCTCGCCATTTCCAGCGTGAACTTCCGAATAGAGCTCGATGCATATGCTAACTCTTTGACTTCCCGGAAAAGCTTTCCGATCACGTTATTGGATGGGTAGCTGGACTTGTCAGGCTTCTCCATGAAGTCTGGGCATTCTTTGGCATACAGATTAGGAGGTATCACAGCAGGTACACCAGTTTTTGGAAAGTCGACAGCAATAGAGAAAAGTCTGGCAAGCTCTAAACATTCAGGGCTCATGGCCTTTCCAGGCTTACTATCTGCAAACGCGGTGTGGGAGTCGGCAATAATTCCAAGGCTGTCATTAAGCATGAATTTTACAAAATACTCTTCCACTTCCTGTTTAAGCAACAACACCACCACAAAAAGAGTTGAATTAACCCCTACATCCACGAAGCATTACTAGAGAAATCAAGGGGTGAATTTCAAACTGGATGCAACTCATTCATCTCCCGCATAATCGATTATCGATTACCTTACAAAATAAAGGTAGACAGGCAAACTTATCGATCTCCCACATATTTGATCATCGATTACCTTATGAAAACAAAGGTACGCTGGGATATACTCTTCTCATAAGTAATTCAAGGTACATGTTGACCATTTCCTGTTCCAGCATTCCCAATGTTTCCCAATAATCCGTTCATTTCATCATCATGAAAAGGAAATGTTCCGCATAGCAAAAGAACAATGTATACACCCATCTTAGTAAAAGCGAATATGCATGGGAAAGTATAGCCTAATAATGACTACACTTGAACAAAAAAAAAAAAAAAAAAAAGGAAATTCTCAACAGCAGTGAAGAGCAGGTCCCAAATCCAACATCAAGCAGGTACAATCAAGTATCGAGGCCAAGTTCTAGGAATAATTACCAATTAAATCCTAAACCTAATGTATGGATTTTGATTCAGTTTTAAATTTTTCAACTTTGTCGATGTAGTTCTAAACATTTGTGCAAAATCACACTTTTATTCCTTATGGTCAATTGCCGCCCAAAATAGCTGATGTCACGATTCACAAATTGTCCACGTTAACATGTTATATAGGAAAACCGGTGATGATTGGACTCCATCTTAGCAATTTCTAGCAGCAATTGGCCGAAGGAACTATATTGAAATTTTGTGCAAAGGTTTGGGACTACATTGGCAAAATATAATAGATTTAGAACTGATGGGTAATTATCCCGAAATTTTACTTGTAGATTTGCATTGGAACAAAATCTTATTATAAAGATCTAAAGATTCTTTTCCATACAAACCCATACATCACCATCGTAAATGATAACCTCCAAACAAACCCAAATTAAGTGAAGCCACAGTTAAAACAAGCAAATAGCCAACACCAAAGTATGAGCCCCAGCCCTTTTCCCCCAAAAGCAAGGATGAGTTATCATGATGAATCTCTCTTCTCTGGAAGAGTTTCTTCGCAATAAGGAAATTGAATGGACCGATGTACGGTACCTCCAATTTTAGATGATCGATATTTCCGTTGTTGCCTAGCCATCTAGATAACACCACAGCATCTAGTGCTTCATTATTTACCATAATCGCTTTTTGTTTCCCTACAAATATTTATCACTTTGTTTAAAGTGGCGTCTGAAGTTGTGACCGAAAATTTGGCGTTTAGCTTTTAGGGCAGAAGATGTATGGTTCGGCTTTATGAATCCTATCAACGTAATGGTTGAATCAATGAGCCCAGTTATACTCAACTGTATGATTAGTAAGTAATCTTTTAAGCTATCATCTGCTTGCCAAAGGTGCAAACTTAGGGGTTCTTCCAACCCAGGGTAGGAAGAAAGAGAGGCACACAAATTTAGAAGCAGAAGGAACCAGCGAGAAAACAAAAGAACATAGCAGGGTTGACATGACATGATGCTCACACGCCTAATTCCTCCGCGAGGATGAAATGCAATCCAAGCATCATGTTGGACAAGCCAAGTCGAATGAAAAGAAAGACAATGTGAAGATAATGGATGCTAGATGTATTTCCTACTATAACTGTAATCTGTTATACAAGTTTCATGGTACCAGAAAAAAGTTATTAAGTTATTACAGGGTATAGAATTCCCTGAAAATGCTCAGGAAAAGCATTACCTCAATAGTGACATCGTGATCCAACTGTTCAATCGGGGCAGGTGTGTAATCCATAGGTTCGCTCTGGAGAGGTGGAACTAATTCTGAGTCCCAGGAGACGAAGTAACCATCTCCATCCAAATCACCCCCTGAACACTCACTGGGATGCGGCCTATTTTGTGCAAAAGTGTAAGATGCATTAAGAGAGTATGCATTAAGAAAGAGAAATTGTCTGAGATGAGAATCAAAATAAGTGCAGATCAATATCATGTTTTGCTTTCTACTTTTATCAACTAACAGTGTGTTAGGGAGGATTAAAAGTAGAAAAGTTAACCCAAATTATGGGGAAGGAATTTCTTGCCTCTACTTTTATAGCTAGTAGAATTAAGGGGAAAAACTAAAGGGATTTATCCAGAACCAGAACTATCAGAAGCATAGACAACATAGAGGATGCTTCTTAGCAAGGTTGGACACAAAATTTACTCATCAGCCTCGGATCACTGAACTCAAACCACATTCAAGAAAGAGACACCAGGAGAAAGATTAACAAGAGTTCAAATCTAGCCATCAAGTCCCACTGGATAAACATTTGAGTATTTATTCTCAAAACTCAGAGGTGATAGAAAAGAAGGCCCAAAACTATTCCTAAAGAACTGTCAAAATCATCCTTGGCTATGGAAAATGAGGAAAAGATTAAATTGGGTTACACATCCGACCATATATTTCAGACCTAATACAAACATAATATCAGAAATTTTAGACCTTATTACTATGATCGAACCCAAATCAAAACAATAGTCAAAGATCCACAACCAAAAGCAAAAACAAGCCCAGGATAGATCCTTGACAAGTGCCAGTGCAACTACGGTCATTGTATCATTGTAAGCCAATAACAAGGCACGTTCGAGTCATACCGTTTTCCTTTTTGTGGAAAAACAACACAATCCACCATATGACGTAAAGCTGGCACATCTACGGCAGTTAGAACTCGAACATCACCGGGATGTAAGCAAGGATTCCTCGCAACAACTACATTTCCCCGTACAACAGTTTGATCTGAGTCAGAACTTCTGAACATGATTGACTCATCCCACATCTGTTTTTTCCTTCTACCAGAATACTGCACAAACACCTGACCATATTGTAAAGTTCGGGTCTCATCAAGGCATCCCATCATGTATCTTCCTTCAGGAAGAAATATCTTTGTTTTTGTCCGTAAAAGAAACAATTTTGCAGCTCTGAATGTTCGCAGCATCATCGATAGAAATGGCTCAGCATCAGGCTCATAACCACACTTTAGCATTTCTTTGAGAAGGTTACCATTCTCGCCAGGGGACATTAAATCTAGAGCCTCTTGTGCTCGTAAGGGATCAACTAAAATAGCATTTAGCTGATCTACAGCATTTCTTTGTTTTTTCTCAAACACGTGATCTGGAACGCCAAGCGTTGAGAGAAGAGTGATTAACTGGCGATTCAGAAAGAGAGGCTGATATTTGCTCCACGCCAAGACATTTAGCTTTGTCTCATTCGATTCATACTTGGACATGCTCTCTCTGAGTGACAGTTTAACAGAGGATGTCGGATCAACAGCTACAACACCTTTGTATCCGCCATAGCGAATTTGAAATGCTGAAGGAGTATAGCCGTTGAAGCCACATTTTCTTGCAACTTTCCGAGCCAACTTTTCAGATATTTTCCCGATTCCATCAGAGAAGTTATAATATTTATCCTCAACGTGTGATTTGACTTTAACATCCGGAATGACTTCAACTTCATGTCTATCTACATTGAGAGTTTCAGTAGATGAACTAAAGGATTGGCCGAGTCTTGCGGCATATCTTGCGACATTTCTTATTTTTCTCAATTCACCCATCTTTGCCCTGATAGTTGCAGCAGTTGTACCATTTGTTGGAGCAAACATCCAAGCAGAATTTTCGCGTAACTGACTGGATGAGAAGGCAAGAAATTCAAACTCCTTATCACCTATTCTTATGCCATTCTTGAGTACAGAAAGGATCCTTTCATATATATCCGTCCTTCCATGTCTCAAATCTGTGCGAGGAGATAAATCAGTTGAATGCATTTTTTCCAAGTTCTCATCCACAAAAGAAATGCGGATAAAATTGTCAATGTACTGAGAATAACTCCGCAATACATGATTTGAGACATTAATTTCTGGACCAAAAAAATACACCCTGCATGGTGTTATTTGCACCCTATGTACATAAACCAAGCCAGCATCTAACGTTATTGAAGACAGTTTCGTAGAATGCCGGGAGGTGAGATATTTTTTGTACTGCTTAATCAGCCACTCTGAGGGTTCATAACAACATTCTTTCATATGGAACAGTTTGTCTAAGGCATCTAGGATCATGTCCATGTCTATCCTCCGTGTATCAACCATTCGATAAAATAAAGAATCAAGACAAGGTCCTGCTAGACAGCCATTCTGAACTAACAAATTGATCTTAAAGACAATCTCATACGGCAAGTCGAGTCCCCTGGGAGGGCCTACGATTGGAACCAGATCCGCACTGGAGGAGAAAGGAGAACCAACTTCCATATACAATGTTCCATCGGTTTCCTTATAATTGACAAAGTTTTCATGAAAATCTGGAACCGTGCATTCCCGAGGAATCTCTAAACAGACAGCACACGACTGTCCAATGCAAGCCAATGAAGTAAAATCAGTCGCTCTAACCCACTGGTCATCAGAACCATCTTTGAAAAAGTTGTAGAGAGGACTGCCCCAGATATTCTCCGATTCCGAATGCTGAACAACTTTTTTATGAATAGAAGGAGCCCCATACAGCTAACATCCAAGAGAACAAAAGTTACAGAAATTTATCAGGTCCTCCTCTATCATAAGAAGCATACCATGTAGAAAAGCATGCATGGTTGTGCAAGCATAAGAAAAAAGATGAGGACCGGGCCTCTTTATCTCAGTGAAAGTGAAAGTTTTCTTATAGAGAATCCAAAAAGGGCTGAAGCCCTGAAAGCTGGCTCTACATAAAGGAAAATTCATGATGTCTATCAGTATGTGAACGTCCATGGAAAATTTTCCACTACGCCAAAAGTAAAAAGTTATAAACTCTAACTTTGCAGAGGCTCTAAAACATTTGTAAGTTCCGAATTAGCCAGATGCCAGAATATGATCAGCATAGATGAAATTTAATCTCTATTACCGGAGGGAACTTCTGTACCCTGCTTAGCCTCCTGCCTAACCAACCTTGCCATGACCCCGAAGTTTGTTAAGATCAACTAATAATACACGGATCAGACAAGAGTCTTCATCTAGCATTAACTCGTGGCCTTAGAAGATTGGAACTTTTTAATATAACAAGATGCAGGATTCCCAAAATCAAGAAACAACAGCCTCATGAAAGATTTTGATCATAAACCTCCAAGCTTTATTCCTACGTTTGGTCGTCCGGATTTCTAATCGGGATAGGATTGGATAGGATAGGATATGAAATCCAGGATTTTTTTATGCCCCATCCAATGTTTGGTGAATCACAAGTATTAAAGTCGGATATGTTCACATCACGTACATTTTTATTTTTTTTATATAAACGACATATCATTATAAATGAACATAAATGTTCATAAATGAAGATGGTGAAAATATCTCGTAACAATATTCCTTAATTTATTTATTATTTATTATTTATTATATTTTTCCTCTTTTTTTATATTATTTTCATTATTATTTCTTTTTTCCCTTTCATCATTCTTTAATAAAAATTTATCAAATAGTAAACTGTACTAACATATTTAAAATACAAAAATACCTAAAATATATAATAAATATAAATATTTAATTTATAGATTGAATGTTTATTATAAAATAGAATTAAAATAAGATTAATTAAAAATAATTTTTTTTTTTCTTAAATTAGAATTCAAATATTATTTATATTGAAATATAATTTCAATTTTGTTAATTTAAGAAGTTTACAAAAACACTATCGTGTCTGCTTGTGATTTTAACCGTGCGTTAGTAAGTCCTTAAAATGCTGAGAGTTTTAATTAGGAAATTATTTATTGAAAATATGTCTTGAGTTTGAAACTAAAAAGGAAACTTTCCTAATTCAAGAGTTTATATCATGAGAAATTGTATGACTAAACATTGTATGAATTATTAGGTGTAATTGAAAACTAAAAATATTGAATGTGTTTGAACGACTCGAATATGGTTGTTTTCTCTACTATGTCACTTAATCTATAATGTAATTTTTGCTACTCTCCCCATAAGTGTAGCTTACCTAACCAAACCACATAAATCTAGCGTCCTATTTTTTTATTTTTTTTTCAGTTCTGTCTATTTTACTATTCGATTGCTTGCTTCCACAACACTATCATTTACGGAAAATGGTATTGAAAGTCATATATCTTGTGTACAAAATGCAATCAAGTGACAAACTTTTCAATTGGAGCAATCAAGTCCTCCTAGCTATAATGTTCTTTATTTCTCTTATTTGGCAGCCTATCTCAATCTATCAGGTATGCATTTTAGAGGGAACGTGACTGGATATTTTTCAAAATGGCTAAAATTTGGTTTCACAAATTTAAATGTTCAGAACTCGATTCATTGAATACACAAATTTTACGATTTCTAGTAAACTTTTCCCTATTAATCAAATTGCATGCGACATAAATAAAAGGTAGCCCTTAACATAATCTCCAATAGGTGTAATGTCACAATGATCCTTGGACTTTTACCCAAAAATCAAAATCCCTCTACCCTTTTCAATTCAAAAGCATCCCTTAATTTTTTTTTAAATGTTAAACATTAATCCCTTTGTTATATATCTTCCCTTGTCTGCATGCACAGTCGAATTGTTGAGTTGGACGTCTAAGTACACAGGTCACCATATTATTCATGGAATTTTTTTTTTTTTTATGTGGTGCCAAATAGGCACAGCATCACACAACATAAAAATTTTAAGAAAAAACATGAGAGAGAGAAAGAGGGAGGAGCATGGACTCACGGCCATGGCCACTTGAGCTTGAGCTCACAGCGGCCGTGGCCACCAGCGAGCTCGAGCTCGCAAATGCCATAACCACCAACTCTGGAGCTCACAAAACCTCGAGCCCATCGCCATCATGGCTGCCTGGGCATGTGGTTTAGTTTTCCCGTATCTGGAATTTGAGGGGAGGAGGAGATGGCGGCCTCTTAGAATGCGCATGATAAGTTGTCAATTTCTATGTTCTTTTGTTCCTCATAATAAGAAAAAAGAATAGAAATTCGTTTGATAACGTCAACTAATTTTTCTATTCCCTGTAATAGAAAAATAGCCGGGGAATAAATTTAGAAGAGAAACAAAAAGTAGAAAAAAATAACTTATTATCCTCGGGAATAATTTTTAGAAATAAGTCATTTTTTTTTTCTTTTCTTTTCTTTTTCTTTTCTTCTTCTTCCTCACTAGTCGCCGCCCCCACCATCCATTGCCCCCACCAGCCGCCACCTACTGCCACCGTCTAGAGGAGGAGCAAGAAGAAGAAGAGAGGGAAAAAAAATCTAAAAAAATTAAAAAATTAAAAAAAAAAAAAAAATCTACGTTACAGAAAAAATTGTGAACGTATCAAACACATTCATATTATTTTTCTATTGCGAAAATAGAAATTTCGTATAATTACCAAACACATTCTTTTACTCATAAATTGTTTCGAGAAATAAAAATAGAAAAAGACTTTCTAAAAAGAAATTATTCCCCAATAGAAATATTACCAAACGCATATTTAGTTATTGGTGCGCAATACAACATATTCTTTGATTTCCAAACTAAGTCCATCTGCATCCTAAGAAAAAAAAATTCAACCATATCTTTTCTAAGGAGCCCTCTTCCACCACTCTCTCTCTCTCTCTCTCGCTTTACAATGCTATTTTTGCCCAGGTCTCTTTGGAACATACACTATACTGGTCCAATCTTTAAGTAATTCCTTGCAGATTGTAAATACTTGAGAACTCGTCATTTACTCCCACAAACTTACTACCTTGACCCTTCATAGCAACCTATCCCAATGACCCCCTGAATCCCAATTGATAAGACGAGGCCAAACCAGAACCCCTTTTCCTAGTCCCAACTAGAGCCCACCAAAAATGTTTGGAGTTTGCCTGCCATTTCTCTGTTAAGGACTGGAAAATACAATAAAATTTAAACAAAAAGTAACTACTGGGAGCCTGAAACAACCCCATTTAGAGAGCCGAAAATCAGAATTTTAACGTTCATTAGAATTAGGAGGTTGCACACAAGGCGGTGTCTGATCAAATGTAAAAACCAATTATGCATCGGAGGATAAATCACGATATTGGTGTAAATTAGTCCCGTGATCTGAATGAAGTTCACTCACCTGAATCACGAGATGCATTGCCCCACGGCCTCTCGGACGGTGTAGCTCCATCTGCCAGATGTTTTCGTAGGATAACTCGAGCTTATACTCCGCATCGAAATGAGACAAAAAAGCAGAATTTTCTCCGCTTCGTTCCGAAATTCACAGTGACATTCGCCCCTGTCCACAGTCTAGAGAACCTTTTAGCTGATACCTGGCAGCCAAAATGCAGAGCTACACCTTCCATCGAATGCCAAAGGGTTCTTGGCTTCTGCACAATATCGTAATCCGCCTTGCAAACGGTCAAACAAGAACACTGATACCACAAACCTTGACTAGCCGATGAAATAATCGACTCAGCATATTCAGGGTCGATAAACTGGACATAAGCATGGGATCCATCCCCACGTTTGTTTGGTCTAACCTTGATGGCGTCAACAGTATCTTTCCCGGTCTTTTGCTCCAGGAATTTCCTGACTGTATCATTCGTCACTAATGAAGAGAATCCGCGTACCAGTATAATCTTACCCATTCTACTGACGAGAACTTTATAGCGCTCTGTTACACCGTATCGAGGAGGTCACCAGCAGTGACAGAGCAGCGTCTGCAGCCTAGGGTCCTTCAAAAACAAGTTGGGCCATTAGACAGGAAACATGAGAACTTACATAAACTAATGGTTGCCTCAAACTACCACGGATCATCTTAGTGATCGATTATCAAAATGAATGCTTGATCACTGCTATTTGAAAAGCACTCAGAAAAACTATATACAGGCGCAACGGGATCAATCAGCATTGTACACCTTAAGGGAAAGAGCGACTGGCACCCGGAAAAAAAACATCAGAACAGCCTACAAGTTCAGGCAACCATACCGGACGTACGACAGCGATGGATTCTAATTCCAGATAATGAAGTTGCCTTCCTAAAGATACTCACGTCACGTGCTAATAATCACGAATCCTTCACGGTACTTAAGACCCCTTCTCAACGTGCACCATCTCACTCCGTGAAGCAGTCACGGAAAACCGCGAGATCCACGCACGATCGTAAGAGACAGCCGCACGGAGTTCGCACTCTCGAACATGATGTCAAGTCACAGCGGGAGAGAACGGCGATCATCGAAAACCCAAGCTTGACTGACAAGAATAAGTAGAAGTAGTAGAAGAAGAAGCGCAGTTACCCGGAAGAGCTGGCACGGCGGGGAAGGAATGGTCTGTCTCAGCGGTGCTCGAGAGAGAGAGAAAGGGAGAGGGAGTAGAAAAGGAGAGTGGCGGAGAGAAGGGAGAGCGTCTCCTTCGTCGTCAACTCCGTGTCAACCTCTCTCAGTCAACAACCCCCCACTGCAAGATACCGCTGCATTGCA
The DNA here is from genome assembly GCA_014182725.1 of Eucalyptus brandiana. Taxonomy (NCBI): domain Eukaryota; kingdom Viridiplantae; phylum Streptophyta; class Magnoliopsida; order Myrtales; family Myrtaceae; genus Eucalyptus; species Eucalyptus brandiana. The sequence goes on from CM024674.1 coordinate 36,080,073, forward strand.
CTAGTCTCAGTCATTCTCTCCGTCACTGCTCCGTAACGATAGGAGGGAGAGAGAGAGAGAGAGAGAGTAGAAAAGCCAGGATTCCCATCGCTTCGCGGGGAAGGTGGCGACCGCTCTGCATGAGCCAACGTGCTCGTCAAGTTAAGGAAGCAATTGGCCTCGGGACCCACGACGATAGAGTATACCGTACCGGCCGCGTGTCGGTAGGCCACTGGTTCTCCTACCCTCTTTTTCTCATTTTTTTTGTTGCCCTTTCCATTGGTGACATTCCGACGTGGACTCGATGCTTCCCTTCCTGCGTCAACTTCCTACGCCACAACGCATACCTACCCAAAAACTGCAACCGTAGGATTTAATACCATTTGTTGAGTACGCATGGCACAAACCCAATACCTTCACTTAGAGAAATTACCATAAAAGAGCTCAAGTGCAAGCTCATCAATATATTCAATTGGATCGATATTTACTCAAAAGTTTAAATTAATGAGTTATGAGCCAATTAAGATATATTAACTATTCTATACCATATCAGTTTTCTGAGATGGAATTTCTCTAATATAACTCACGTATGTATCCTAACGAGGTCCTCCTAAATTAAATTTGCAATAAAACTTATTAACAATACCAAAACCCCGTTGCCTTGTTTGATGAACCAGTGAGGTTCATTAGACTCTAATCAAGACCAATTGACTAGTTTCTCTAAATTTCGACACTTCAAATCAAGCTCAAGATCTTTCATCCCGTTCTGTCATTGAAGAATTTTAACTTATATAATTTGTTAGATAACACTTTTATAACTTACTCTTAACATCTTGAGATAATGTGGGATCAATTTAAGAGGATCGAAAGAAGATTTCAGGAGGATGGCATGTGTAGGGACCATGTCACCCCTCCACCATTGACACAACTTCCGCTCGCCCGTGTGCGGGCAAGGGTCAACCCTCCTATCCTTCTCATTGAGCGGTAGCAATTCGAATCTCATATTATACCATACAAGAGTTTTTGTTTTTGGATTTTTATTGGTGGATAAGTTTTTAAGTTATCGAACTACATATTTATGAAAAATTCCAAACTATAATAAATAAATATAAATAATAATACTACACAGTGTGCAATTCATAATGGGTTAAAAGTGTTCTACATGAAAAGTTAGTTACTAATTATTGATGAGTCGAAAGTTACTTATTCTTAAGAAAAATGTTGTGAAACTAACGGATCTTGCACTTGGAGGAACAAAAAATTACCATAGAAATTAACAGTGAACAATTAGGGCTGTTTGTTAATGTTCTTTGTTTCGTTTATAAACAAATTTTTTGTTTTTTTGTTCCAAGGAACAAAAAGAAGAAACGTTTGTTTGCATTTTTGTTCCAAATCTATTTTTTTGTTCCCAGGAACTCATTTGGAACAAAAACAAGAAACAAGAATTCTGGAACAATTTTTAAGAACAAATTTTCTCTCTCCTCTCTTTTTCTTCTCTTTTTTTTCTTTTCTTTTTTCTTTTTTCTTTGGCTGATCGCCAGCCTCAGCCATGGCCGGCGACCGGCCATCAAGGGCCGGCGACCTCACGGACCGGCCCCCGGCAAGGCCGAGCCTTGCCGGCGCGGGGCAAGGCCGGGCGAGCTCGAGCTCGCCCGGATCCGGCGAGCCCAAGCTTGCCTAGCCACTGGCGAGGCTGGATCCGGGCGAGGCCGCCGGCCCTTGTCGCCGGTCGCCGGCCATGGCCGAGGCCGGCGACCGGCCAAAAGAAGAAAAAAAGAAAAAAGAAAATAAATAAATAAAATTAAAATTAAAATATTAAAAAATTAAAAAATTAAAAGAAACAAAAAAATAACATAAATTTACCAAACGTGTTTGTTCATTTTTTATTCCTAACAAGTTTACCAAACGAGTTTTTTATTCAAAAATTGTTCCTCGGAATAAAAACACTTTTTTTCTATTTCATTCCCTAGAACAATTTTTAAACGAAATGTTACCAAACGTACCCTTAGGGGGTGCATGACAACCCAAAATTTCTGTTCCAGAAATAGTTTTTCTGTTCCAAACCTGTTTCTGGAAGAGAAATCTTTTTGATAAACCTATTCAGTTTTTTTATTTCTGGAATAGATTTCTATTCCGAAATAGGTTTGAAGAGAAATCGAAACTAAGGGCGCGTTTGTTTGTGTTTCGTTTAAAAATTGTTCCAGGGAACGAAATAGAAAAAAGTGTTTGTTAGGGGAACAATTTTTGAACAAAAAAAAGCGTTTGGTAAATTTGTTCGGGAATAAAAAATAAACGAAACATGTTTGGTAAATTTGGATAATTTTTTTATTTCTTTTATTTTTTCTATTTTTTTTTTTTTTTTTTCCTTTTTTTCTTTTTTTCTTTTTCATTTTTTTCTTCTTTTGGCGGTCGCCGGCCAAGGCCTTGGCCGGCGACCGGCCCGGCGAGGGTCGGCCTCGCCTTGATCCGGCGAGGCCGAGCTCGCCCCGGCGGGCGGGAGGCGCGGCCTCGCCGGGCCACCGCGGGCGAGGCCGAGGCTCGCCGCCCCGGGCGAGCTCGGCCTCGCCGGATCGGGCGAGATCGAGCTCGCCCAAGCCGGCGCGAGGTCGGCCTCGCCTTGATCCGGCGAGGCCGAGCTCGCCCGGCGGCGGGCGAGGCACGGCCTCGCCGAGCCACCACCGGGCGAGGCCGAGGCTCGCCGCCGCCGGGCGAGCTCGGCCTCGCCGGATCCGGGCGAGATCGAGCTCGCCCGGGCCGGCGCGAGGTCGGCCTCGCCATGGCCGGGCGAGCTCGAGCTCGCCCGGATCCGGCGAGGCCGACCTCGCCCGGCCGGCCGGCGAGCCTCGGCCTCGGCCTCGCCGAGCCACCGCCAGTCGGCGTCGCGGCGGTGGCTCGGCGAGGCCGAGGCTCGCCGGCCGCCGGGCGAGGTCGGCTCGCCGGGGACGGCGAGCGTCGGCCTCGCCGGGGGCCGGCGAGCCTCGCCGTGGCCGGGCGAGGCCGCCGGCCCCCTCGTCGGCCGGTCGCCGGCCATGGGCCGAGGCGGCGACCGGCCAAAAGAAAAAGAACAAGAAAATAAGAGAAAAAAAGAAAAAAGAAAAAAAGTGTTTCTCATTTTGTGTTAAACAAGAAACACAAAATTTGTGTTTCTTGTTTTGTTTTCATTTTTTTTCCGGGAACAAAAGAACAAAAAAGGAATGTAAACGCACCCAAACGCGTTTGTGTTCCTTTTTTGTTCCGAGAACAAAAAAAAAACAGAAAAAGTGTTTAAAAAAAAAAAGAACACAAACAAACGCCTTTTAAAATTTTCTACTTCTGATTTTTGGAAGAGAAATCAGAAATAATTTCTCTCACTAAACCCTAATTTCGGTAAGTCCTCTTTCATCTCCTCTATGTCTCTGCCTCCTCCTCCTCCTTCGCCTCTCCTCATTTTATTAAAAATAAAAATAAATATATTCATTTTATTCATTTAAAAATAAAATAAATTTATTAAAATAAATAAATTATTTTTATTTATCATTTTATTTTTAGTTTATTAAAAATAAATTTATTAAATTTATTAAAAATAATTTATTTATGATAAATAAATAGAAATTTATTAAAAATAAATTTAATAAATTTATTTTTATTTGCCTTGAGTGTTTTTCCATATAATTTTTTTTATTCATTTTAAAATAAATTTATTCGTAAAATAAAATAAAATAGAATAAATAAAATAAATTTATTTTTAAGGATATTTTTAAGGATATTTTTATGATTTATTTTATTTTATTTTATTCATTATTTTTATTGTTACTAAATCATTTTTATTTTTATTTTTTATATTAAAGGTCGTCGTCGTCGCCGCATTTGTTTGAAAGGAAGAAATTTTTGTGTCGTTATCAAACGAATTTCTATTTTTAGAGTAGAAATTTTGTGTCGTTATCAAACGGTTATTTTTGCTTAAAAACTCTTCAGAAATAGAAATAGAAAAATCATTTTACATTAAACTATTTGCAACGGAGAATGGTTGTCATCTTGCGCGCCCTTAGTCACCAAAGATTTACATGGTTCATTTCAAGTGTCAATACCTACCCGTGAGAAAATTAACTACCATAAAATCTACTATGAATCTACAAAGTATAGATTTTACTGTCTTTCAATTACTTAAGTGTTTCCCAAGCATTAATTGTGAACAAAGTGAAGACTCAAGTATCATATCGTAATCTCGTATGGAAAATTCACTCAAAAAATGTACATAAAAATATATATATATCTCTCTCTCTCTCTCTCTCTCTCTCTCTCTCTCTCTCTCTCTCTCTCTCTCTCTCTCTCTCTCTCTCTCTCTCTCTCTCTCTCTCTCTCTCTCTCTCTCTCTCTCTCTCTCTCTCTCTCTCTCTCTCTCTCTCTCTCTCTCAACACTTCATCTAGTGCGTATATACAGGTAGAATTTCCATCTCCTATATATACATGATATTTCTTTCCAAAATAAGAGACACTACTAAAGCTAGAAAACCTAACCAAATTAAGGCTCCGTTCGTTTCGTGGAAAATAATTTCGGAAAAATGTTTTCCGAATTTTTTAAGCGTTCGTTTCACGGAAAACGAATTCCTTGGGGAAAATGTTTTCCATGAAAAGAAAAAAGTCTTCTAAATTATGAGAAAATATTTTCCATTTTTGAAAAATAGAAAATATTTTCCTCACTTGATCTCTCTTATCTCACAACTCTACAAATCCTCACTTTCTCCTCCCTTTTCTTCTTCTTCTTTTCTTTTTTTATTCGAATTATTTTTTAATTTTCTTTTTCTGTTTTAATTCGAGTTATTTATTTTCCTTTTTCTTTTCTATTTCTTTTCTTTCTTTTTTTTTTTTCTTTTCTTTGTTTCCCATCTTCATATTTCTTAGCTAGTCATTGGCTATCGCCAGACAAACCTCGAGCTCATCGATCTCAAGCTCGCACTCGTCGATCTGGTGAGCCTCGAACTCGACGCTCACGCTTGCCAATTTGATGAGCAGCAAGCCTTGTGCTTGTCGGCGAGCTTAAGACTCGCCGATGACCGGTCTCGGGCCATTGCCATGGTCAGCAACCGGCCAAAAAAGAAGGAGATGGAAAACAAAGAAAAATGAAAAAAATTAATAATAGATTTTAAAAATTAAAAATCAATTTTTAAAAATATGAAAAATCCATTTTAAAAAATAAAATAAATGAAAAAGAGTATATGTAGGAAAAGATTTTCCTTACTGAACAACGAAAAATATTTTCCACTTCATTTTTAGGTTTCATCCAAACACCGAAAAATAATTACATTTTCTTGAAAAATGACTTTTTGGAAAATATTTTCCAGAAACGTCACATTTTCCACGAAATGAACGGAGCCTTAGAAAATCAACATTCTTTGCGTACTCAAACTTGACATATATTCTCAACAAAAACTAATCAATTTGTGGAAAAGTTACTAATCATGTAACAAGTTAATCGGCAACCTACTTGACATATTGGTACTTTTTTCGTATGAAAAATGGTGTCAAAGATACTCGTCTGATTGAAAATCTACCGACCATGAAAATATCAGTAGCGACTGATGCATACTAACTCTTCAAGCACATAAAGTCACCAATTCCTATGAATAAGTTGTCAACTATTTAGAGAATGAAAGTTATTTGTCCCCATGATAAATCACTAATCTCGCGAAAATAATTATGAGTTTTTGACATATGCATACCCTTCTCCTTACCAATCACGCACAAAAATAAGAATGGCGTACTCAATTATCGATGCTTTATTTATCCTAATGAAAAGTTGCGGAACTACTACCTAATCACATCCTAGTGAAGTTCTGACAGAAATATTGAAAGTCTATTTATCTTTAATAAGCAACGCTTACGTAATTTAGAGAAAAGCAACTTCACATATATAGATTGCCAGTAACTTCTCCATAAGTACTACAACAAGTATAAGATTCGATAGAAAAAAGAAAAAAAAAAACTACAAAAAACCCTAACTATATCCACTATGACACATTTACCCAAAATTTAAATTTGTACCTATCTAACACATTTACCATCCTTTAAAGTTCCATCAAACGATATTTCCATCAAAATTTTTAAATCATCCATCGTCCATGTAGATAGATTTTTAAAATTTAGACCGGGGCCTAATTAGGCCCCACAGATATAAATTTGGAATTTTTGGTATCACCAAAAAAATTCAAGAATAAATGTGTCACACTGGCATAATATCATTTTTTTTTTTTGGCTTTTCCCCCAGAAAATAATAACCATTAAAGTATTTATATAGCTAGTAATTCGGTCATGTAATTAGTTATTCTATATGAGGGAAGTAACTAAACATGCTGAATATAAGTTCCTATTCCACTTTTATTTTCCCACACATACCAAATATGTCCTCAGTTCAGAGTAGGAAGAAAATCGCCCTTCCTCGGGGGGGGCGGGGGTGTGAGAGAACGAGTGAGAAATCAATGAATAAATATCAACATCCTACTCCAAATGACTACACATCAGAGTGTCGCAGCGGCAAAAGCAGCCTAAGCACCAAAAGGTTACAAACAGTTTTCTGCATCTCGAGGAAAGACAGCAGCAGCTTCGGTATCACAGCTTAAGAAGGTGGTGATAATGAATAAATGGATATCAACATCCTAGTCCATAAGGCTTATTTTCGCCTCGGAACTGTGCATAAGTTTAATGAAATGCATTTATACACGCGGTTCAGCAACAATTAGTAAGTCTCTAGAAGAAAACATTACAGTTTCGAACCAGAATCCGTCCCACCCCCGAGAAGTGGATAAATCTGTGCTTCTCGATCAAATGGAACAGAGCCTCCAAACCAATCAAACAGCATAGGCATCCTGTGGAAAGGGCAATTTGTTAGGCAATTGCATGTAACTACGGTTATCGTAAAAGAGGGTCAAGGCTTAGGTCATCAGATAATTATGAATGACCATCATGCGCATTAAGTTTCAACTAATACTGACTGCAAATTCATACAATTGAATTAAATGACAGGTAGAGACTTTCAAGTCCCAGCTTGCATATAGTAGACATAATGCCAATTGTACTAAAGTAGGAGCACAATGAAGAAACTACTGCTGTGTGAAATTCCTTGGACATGCCACGATTCAGCAGTCATAGTTTAACAAGTGCCTGCAGAGATGCAGAGAACAGCCCTCACAGTTTCTCATACATACCGTGCTGGAAAAACATTGTTTTAAGAAAATTGTTGAAAAGGTCAATCATTTTGCACACTCATTCAATTTTACCACCACCTCATAACCAGTTCACCACTGACCATATTTGACAAAGTTATCAACCGCAATTTGTTAACAAAAATCCATCAAGGTGACATGGTACTATGTCCAGGGAGACAGTGGATATTAGTACAAAGGGATGCAGGAACACCCACAGGGACAGCTTACATTCTTGGAAGGCTGTCTATAACATAGCAACAAAATTGATCAAGGTCCTACGTCGAAGGGGAAGGTGGAGATTCCAGAACAATAATAAAGACACGACTACAGAACATTATATAGAAGTAAACCTGTTAAATGGGTGAGTCGGGTCAGGTTCGGGTCGGGTCGGGTCATAAATGGTCTGACCCAAATCGACCCATTTAACCCGTTTATAACCCATTTATTACAATACAAAAAATTTGACCCATACCCAACCTATTTAACTAAACTTAAGAAAGCTTATTTCTTATATATATAAAAATGGTATTGCTAAAATAGTTTTATACAACACAAATTTAATGGACAATTTTTATAATTTTTGAAATAATTATTTTTAAAAAATCAAATTTTAATTATTTTATATTTTTTAAATTAAATTTTTAATTCTTTTTATTTTTTTTTTTAAATACTTTTTCTTTTTTCTTTTTCTTTTTTTCTTTTTTTCCTTCTTGTTCTTCTTCTTCTTTGGCCGGCCACGACGATGGCCGGCGACCGGCCGAGGCGAGCCTCGAGCTCGCCGGCTCGCCAGATCGGCGAGGCCTCTACCTTGCCAGATCCGGCGAGCTCGAGCTTGCCCTTGACCGGACGTCGGCGAGGCCTTCGCCTCACCTGGATCAAGGGAGCTCAAGGCTCGCTTGGCCAGTGAAAAAAAAAAAAAAAAAAAAAAGAAAGAAAGAAAAAGGAAAGAAAAAAGAAGAAAATTAAAATTAAAAAAAATAATTATAATTTCGATTTTTATAATATATATATATATATATATATATATATATATTTTTTTTTTTTTTTGTAAAGTTAAAAAGAGAGATTGTGAGGTTTTGGGTGAAAATAAGTTCTAATTCCAACCCATTTAAGATCTACTTAAGACCCACCTATTAAATTCTTTAATTATTAAACCCATTTAACTATTTTTTTGTCAAAAAAACAAGTGACCCATATATGACCCATTTATGATTTAAATGGGCCATATATGGGTCTAAGACCCATTTTGCACCTTTATATAGAAGTCATGATTTCTTACAATATTATGCGCATAGGAAAATGGACAGAAGAATAACAAAATAGAAAAAAACTTTACCTATTCAGTGAAAACGCTCATAAGATCATTTGGCGAAAGTTGCTCCAATACTGGATAGACACTTTTGCATCCACAAAGTCAAAGCTCGGTTCTTGTTTGACTCTACGTGCACTACTCTCCAGATGGACTTTTCCACTGTATATTTGTTTCAACGGTGGTCCAAATTCATCAACTGCAAAAAGGCTTGGGGTGCCTGATCCCTTACTAACAAATCCTAGATTCTTTAACAGTCCTCGATCAATGGCTTCACCTGACTTAGCATCATAAGAACCCTGGATATTGGAAAAATCAGAAACAACACCTGGTGCTTTGCCAACGATGTTATATTTTGCAGATGGATTCCGAAGTGGACAGCTATTGCTACTGTAAGCATTCGCTGAACTAGACGACAAAGTCGGTGAAATGGAACCTTGTACAGAGTAGCCACCAAGCACGCCAGAGGTTTTGAGATCTTTATCTGAGGCCAAACCAGTATTTAAAGCAGTATTGCCTTGATATGATGGAAGACTGTAGTCAATGACGGCACTTCTATTGTAGGTGGAACTCTGGTTCACAGAAGCAGGACTACCCGCTGCTTGAAAACCAGCTGATGAGTGGGGAACAACAAGGCAAGATGGTTGCACATTAATTAAACGGCTAGGCTCTAGGAGAGGCTGTTGTGGCAGTTGTTGCTGTTGCTGTTGCTGTTGCTGCTGCTGCTGCTGCTGCTGCTGCTGCTGTAATTGCTGCTTTTGCTGATACTGCTGTTGTCTTTGAAATATATCCATCAAAGTGTTATTACTCTGAATATTCGACCCTGCAACAATGTTATTGTTTCCAACTGTACTAAGGCTAGAAGCTTGCCACGGTCCAAATCCCGGAGGTGCATCCTGACTCGATAGAATGGACTGTTGATACTGCTTGGAGACATTAGATGGGCATTTAATCAGAGGCTGACCAAAGGCCACACCATGTTCAACAGGATGACACTTGGATCCCTGCAGGGAAGCTTGCAAGAGAGTTGGCTGATCAAATGACGGTAACAATAGGTTGCTTGTTGGTCGACCCAAAAGCTCAGATTGCAGTGCTGCTAATGCCTGCGGAGAAATCTGACCAGAGGCTGCCAAAGCTTGGATATCATATCTTCCCAGGGGACCCAACTTGATATTTGATTCTACAGTTCCACAGAATGAACTAGATATCCCACCTTGCTGCTGAGCTACTCCACTTAATCTCTTCAAATACAACCTAAATTTCTGAAATTGTTTGACACAGCCAGCAAAACTCAGTACCCAGACAAGATGATCATATGCAAACTAGATCAACTAGACATTCTGTGCAAGTGACAAAAGATGATATAATATTCAGTTCAACAACAGCTACAACAGTAAGCAGTTTCTGCAAAATCATTGAATTTTACAAATAATTACTTATTCATGCTACATCAGCATCAAAAGAAGTTTAAAAGAAAAGGGTAAATGACACAAATGGTCTCTGAATTTTGGTCCAATAAACAATGTGGTTCCTAAACTTTAAATTCGTTCAATGTGGTCCCGACTCCAAGGACTAAGGGCTCGTTTGGTTCGGCTTTTGGGGAATGCATTTGCAAAAATGCAAATACCTTTGGGTGAAGGGAGTTTTCCAAAATGCAAATAACGTTTGATAAAATTTGCATTGAAAAATAACTTTGGCCAAAATACTGTTTAGTAAAATTTGCATTTGTAAATGACTTTTATTAAATTAAAAAAAAAAAAAAAAAAAAAAAATTTGTATTTTTTTTTTTTGAAGTCCGGCCATCGGACCGCCGGATCTAGCGGCCGAACCATCGGATCTGGGTAGTCAGATGGCCAGATCTAGCCCCCGAATGGTCGCCAGGGTCGGGCAACCCCAGGCTGCCCAATCTCAAGCGACCATCGCCTACAGTTGTGTGACCTTAGACGACCACCTGGGTCGCGCAATTCAAGCCATCAGTCTCCTGGGTCGCGCGATCTAAGCGTCGCCTAAGGTCCAGCGATGGTCGCCAAGGTCGGGCGGTCGCCGGCGCGCGCGACCCCCTAGCTGGCGGTCATCAACCTTCGATTGGCTTCTCCACCGGAGAAGATGAACAATTATCGTCTTTATTCTATTAAGGCACTCCTTGTATGCCATGCTCCAATGTGTCTTGCTCGATTGTAATCGCTCGATTCAAAACATCTTTGTACATTGTTAGTTCAAAAGGTATGAGCATAGTACAGATATCCAATCGGAGTAGCATTGAAAGTGTTAACCCTTACGTCTTTCACTAGTCGCAAAACCATCCTCAAATCTACTTCATTGATTAAAATGGGTCACGTATTACATAATTGTTGAGATACCTTGAGATATATTGACAAAGTCGCTTCTTATCTTTACTTGGAAGGACTCTGAAAAGAACTATGCATTAAAACCTTCACTAAAATCCTTCCATGAAATGACTACATCATTACCTTCGAAGGCCGGTCTAGTTCCTTCCCACCAACAAATAGCTTTGCCTTCAAAACATCGAGTGGCAAAGTTGACTTTTTGTTCATCAGGAACATTCTTGGCTCTAAAAATCTCCTCCATGTTTCTAATCCAACAGTTGGCCTTGAAAGGATCCAATTTTGCTTAACTTATATGGGTCCGCCATTCTCAATTGGATGAATGTGCATAAGCCAATTACTCCATCTTCACTTAATTCTTTCACTTGACTATATTAGTGAAGCATTGCCTGCATGAACTTAGTCGGAGGAACCAACTCTTGGGACTTTTCCTTGGCTTCATGCAAGTTGAGACTCCCATCAAATTGGTCCTCTAATCTCCTCCTTGAAGCTATACCTCGAGAAGCTTGAGGCATATCTCTAGTATGGGGGGTAGCGACTCCCTTACCTTTGCAACTCCTATGAAGTAAGGCAAGCGTCTCTGAGTTGGAACACATGGTCACCCGAAACTAAGAATGAAACTATATCTTAGTATCTAAAAGCCTAAGTACTAAATTCTATCATATGATCTCACATTGTTTGAAATATGTACTCGTAAAAGTTAAAACTTAAACTTTAATACCAAAAGATGTCACGCCCCAAAATTACAAAAATATGGGGATGACGTGGCTGTCCTTCCCCACGAAAGATGCAGCTTCAAATATAACTAACAACCCGATATCAAAATATATATATCTCCAATCATATTTACGTATCAAATAAACCAACTGGTTGATTACAATATCAGAGTTTCCTTAATCCACCACAAAGAATATGTACAACCAAAACTCTCCCAACAAACTTAAAAGAATAATATACACTGATTCCTTAAGCTATACCCAAAAGTATGACTCCCAAAAGTTTCCCATAATAGTACTCTCATCCTACTTGCTGTTAACTGAGGGACCTGAAAAACATGAAGAATGAGTAGAATGAACAACCACGGCTCAATGAGTAATATATAACTTCTAAGAAGCAACATTTCCCTTTCATATCTATAAAATCAAAACATGTATCATTGGTTCAATTCAATAATTGAACTCGTCATATCTCATATCAATGGTTCATTCCATGCTCAATATCTAACTCAATGCTCCAAAAATGACTCACGAATTTTTACGTTATCATGTAGTACTTAGTTCTTACCCAATATATATCAAACTAGATGGCTCCCACAAATACATTATCATGCAATACTTAGCTCTTTATTACGCATGTTAAAAGTGCAAAACCCGAGAGGTGGCTCCCACATGACTTAAGTTGCCATGTAGTACTTAATTCTTGACTACAAGGCTCTAAAGGTGATTCATACGAAATTTCGTTATTATGTAACACTTAATCATTTACCAATTCACGTTACAATTAGTTTTCTGAACCCAAAACATATCATCTTACAAGAGTTATCTCATAAATTAAATGTACAAAATAGCACGCATGACTCTTCAAGAATAGTTTATCGAACCATCCCCAATAACTCAAAAGTATCAAACATTTTATTCAGCTTTATACAACAAAAAAAAAAAATATATATATATATATATATATATATATATTCTTACCTCAATACATGGGTTTTACAAAATCAAAAAAGGTGTTAGTACTATGATCTTGTCGTCTACGACCCAACAATAACAGGTACTCATATTGTCAAACTTGCGGTTTTAAGCGCTACGTCGCGTAGTTAAATTGGCTTGTTTGGCATGCGCATATGAAATCCCCTTTGTCTCTTCCCTATTTTTCTCTCTCTCTCTGTTCTATCTCTCCCCCGGGAGCTCTCGGCCCCTTTTAAAACCGAGAGTGACCTGTTTCTGCTTTCCTTCTCCTTTTTTCTTTTTTTATTTTGTTTTCCTTTTTTTTTTTCGGGTCCCACCACCCTTACGAGGTCAACCCGGGACGGCAGGACGTGATAAAGAGCGTGCCCTGATTTTGCTTTCCTTCTCCGTTTTCCTTTTTTTTTTTTTTTTGGTTTGGAATATGCTTAGTAAACCGTACCCTCATATAAATTATAATTAATCCCCACATATTTTCGAAGAGAGAGAGGGAGAATTTTGTCTTGTTTGGATGCTTGTGTTCTTTCATAGAGTCCACAAAATGTGTGGCTGGGGATTCACCGTCCATTTTCCTCTGAGGGTACGGTTAACCAAGTATATTTCTTTTTTGGTGGCTCGCACCGCTTTGAAAAGTCAAATATTACGAAGCAACCTTGAATAGCCGGACATGAGATAAAGAAATGTCAGAGTCAAAGAAGGCAGGGTGACTTCCAACTGAAGACAAACAAGGAGAACCTCTGAGGGCCAATGGGGCGGACTGAAGAAACGTCACGTTTGGCTATGATAGCTGTGCCAACAGTCGGAGAATATATAATGGTAAAGGCTTTAGATGAAACGCACACAAAGAAGAGGACTTAACCAGAGCACTAGCTCATAAAACTTAACTAGCCGAGAGAGAGAGAGAGAGAGAGATGAGCAGCAGCGGCAAGGAGGAGGTGGCGGTTATGGAATCGTACCCGATGAACGGTGGGGATGGCACATTCAGCTACAACAAGAACTCTAATTTGCAGGTTCTTCATTTGATGTTAAGTAGATGCATTTCCAAGCAACCATTTCTTAAATTTCATGGAATAAGAGCTAAATGATAGAATTAATTGTTCTGTCTTTCGCTAAGCTTTGCCTGAATTCAGCTTTTGAAACTACTCTCTGGTTGTTCATCTCTTGTGACCCCTTATGGTTTCAACGAGACAAGTATCAAATCATCAAATATCGAACTTGCTACTCTGACATGCATCGCAGAGAGTGGCGACAAACGTTGCCCGGGAGACAATCAACGAGGTGATCGCAGAGAAGCTCGACGTAAAGCAATTTTCTCCTGCTCTGACCACATTCCAGATCGCGGATTTAGGCTGTTCGGTCGGGCCAAACACCTTCCTTGCAGTCCAAAACATCATAGAGGCAGTCCGACGCAAGTACGAATCACAAGGCCTCTCCTCCCAACTGCCTGATTTCCATGTCCTGTTCAACGACCACGCGTCCAATGATTTCAACACCCTCTTCGCTTCCCTGCCATCTGACCGGCCGTACTACGCGGCTGGTGTGCCAGGATCCTTCCATGGGCGACTGTTCCCCAAGGCGTCCCTCCATTTCGTGCATTCATCTTATGCGCTTCAATGGCTTTGCAAGGTGCCTAAAGAATTGGTTGATCCAAATTCCCCAGCATTTAACAGGGGGAGAGTTCACTACACAAGTGCTCCACGCGAAGTGAGCGATGCTTATACATCTCAGTATGCAAAGGACATGGTGACATTTCTGCACGCTAGAGGTGAGGAAATTGCGAGTGGAGGCATCATGGTTCTAGTCATGCCCGGGATTGCTAATGGCATTCCTTATTCACGTGTACCATCGGGCGTGATGTTCGACCTTTTGGGGTTCAGCTTGATGGATATGGCAAAGGAGGTAAAAACTGGAAACATTGTCAGCAAAATTTTCTTTCTTACCAAAAATAGTTAAATATGTGTGCAAGTGTATATCAGCATAGTTCACTTACAGGTCTCACAAATTTAAATTTAGCGAAAATATAGATAATCCATAGTTCATGTCTCATTTGTGCATGTCTTAATGTGTTTATCATATGCATGTGGACCCTTTAACGGATTTCTTAAGGCTTTCATTCCATCGTTAGTTCACTTATATTCAAAGCAATCCCATTGAGTTGCACAGATGACTTGATGAAAGTAACTCTCTACAGGGTATAATAAGTGAGGCTCAGGTGGATTCATTCAATTTGCCAGTGTACGCTCCCTCTCCTGACGAGATGACGGCACTAGTAGAGAGCAATGGGTGCTTTAGCATAGAGAGGATGGATTTAGCAGCTCCTGGATCGAAGATCGATGTCTCGTTCGGAGGGCATGCTTGCATGCTGCACTTAAGAGCTGGAATGGAAGGCATCATCAGCAAACATTTTGGAAGCGAGATAATTGACGACCTGTTTGATCGTTTTCTCGGGAAAACCAATGAATTTTCCGACCGTTTAAACTCTGCATATCGTCAAGGAAGCCAACTGGTAGCAATACTGAAGCGCAAATAATGCGCACTTGGGAGTGGAGTCCGCACTTTTTTCAAATAAAGTTCCAGATATCTACTTTCCTCTTCGAATTCATATGTCCCATATAAGGCACTCGAAATCTGAATACGGTGTGGATATTTAGCATTTGTCCTGGTATGATCTTTACAGTACTTGTATTGCAATTTTTGATGAAGTATCAATGTATTGAACTTTTTGGTACTCTGAGGCTTCGTTAAGCAAGAAGTCATCACCTCCGCAATGACGTGCACCAAGAAGGTGCTTCATCAAGCAATAAAGTCAAGCAGCATTACGATGCTTGTCCTCATACATGGAGTAGCATTGGCACATAATTCTAATTTTTTGATTCTATAAGTAATTTAAATATTTGAAATTTGATGTGTTGGGCTTTCTTTTCTACTGAGCTGGACTGCATAACTTCTTTCAATTTATCCCACGAGAAAAGAAGAAAGAAACTAGGTAGATTGTATTGTGAGACCTAGCTGCTTCACTGGAAGCTGATTTCCAAACTGCAGATTTTGGTGCAGTGAGTTAATGAGTCGCAAATTTTTCTGCTCCTACTTTTTAAGATAATACTGTACTTTTGGCATCAATATGATCTTTAAATTCCTCATAAGAAAATCTTGTTAATCTCCTTTGTGCTAAGGAATGTTCCATCCCCATGATAACAGCTGCTGCAAATTTTTCCCCATCAGCCATGGCAAGAGCATGATCTATTCTCAAATTCCATGACAAACCAAATCTGATGCAGCATCATCTGGCCTAGAGCCATTATCTGAGATTACAGAAATGTTATTATGTTCAAACCCACCAGCATTAGGAATCCGAGGAACCTGTGGCATGGAAGAATAACTATCCTACACAGAAATTTATGGGGTTTGCAAAGTTTATCGCGATATGGAAATTCCAATTCAGAAAGACTACAAACAGTGAACAGCCATTTGACATTACCATTATGTACAAAAAGATGTAATGCACACACAAATAGCAGTCAGAATGTTATTTAAGCTTCGCTACACAAACAGCAGGAATTTGGCAGTACCGTTGCCTACACATTTGCAGAAGACCCAAATACCACAACTTCGGTTTCTTCAACTGAGAAAATATCCAAGTTGGATTTCTCAATTCAGACGCAATCGGGTGAAGTAGTCTTCAAGAGTGGACCTACGAGCAGTTATCCTACCTCGTTTTTCCTTCTTAATTTGGATTAGTTTATCATATACACACCAAGGAAAGCTAAGATAATGATCTCGTTTTAAACCCTCGTTGTAGCAACCCCAATACTCCGGATGATACGTGACATGATACCATGCAGATGCTTTTGCATATTCATCAACGGGCTCAGAATACGAATCACTTCCCTTATCATTAAACCAGGTCCGAGCTTCCTTTCTCAGGGATTTTACCGCCATAGTGATGGATTCAGCATCCCTCCTCTTGGTGAAAGATTTCGACATTTTTATTATGCAGCCACTAAGTATTTCAGCCTCTGTGCCAATCCCATAATACTCCATCAGATTCCCCAGCTTGTAATCATAATTACCCTTGTGATAGAAAGCGTCATCGACATAATCCTCAAATCCGTCCACTTCCATCTCTGGGTCATAAGATTGCCTCGCCATTTCCAGCGTGAACTTCCGAATAGAGCTTGATGCATATGCTTCCTCTTTGACTTCCCGGAAAAGCTTTCCGATCACGTTATTGGATGGGTAGCTGGACTTGTCAAGCTTCTCCATGAAGTCTGGGTATTCCTTGACATACAGATTAGCAGGTATCACAGCAGGTACACCAGTTTTTGGGAAGTCAACCGCAATAGAGAAAAGTCTGGCAAGGTCTAAACATTCAGGGCACATGGCCTTTTCAGGCTGACTATCTGCAAAGACGGTGTGGGCATTGGCAATAATTCCAAGGCTGTCATTAAGTATGTAATTTACGAAGTACTCCTCCACTTCCTGTATAAGCAACAAAACCACAAAAGTGTTATAATTACCCACATATCCATAGAGCATTACAAGAGAAATCAAGCGGCGAATTTCCAAATGCAACTCATTGATTTCGGCAAATTGATCATCAATAACCCTTCAAAAATAAAGTGTGCTCAGATATACATCTTCTCTTAAGTGTTCAAGGTATATATGTGCTGGTCACTTCCAATTTCAATGTTCCCAATGATTCAAACTAATCCGTTCATTTCATTATCAAGAAAAGGAAATGTTCTGTAACACAAACGAATAATGCATAAACCAATCTTAGTAGATGTATATGCATGGGCAAGTATAGGCTTGCAGGTAGATGCTTATCGCCACGGTATTTCCAGCAGAATCAATCTTAATAAAAACAATAATACCAATTCAGAGAATCGAAGCCTCGTAACGACTGCCACCTAAATGAACAAGGAATTCTCAACAGCAGTGAAGAGTGGGTACCAAATCCAAGGTCAAGAACATAGGCAAAGTTTTACTTACAGAGTCACGCTGGAACAAAACTTATTATAAAGACCAAAAGATTCTTTCCATAAACCCATGCATCATTATCGTAATGATAACTTCCAAACCCCAATTTAAGAAACGCCACAGTTAAAACAAGTATACAGCTAATCCCAAAGCATGAGCCCAATCCTATTCCCCCAATAGCAAGAATGAGTTATCATGTATGAATCTTTATTCTCTAGAAGAGTTTCTTCACAGGGAGGAAATTGAATGGACCGACCCATGGTATATTTAATTTCAGATCATTAATATTTCCTACAATGGCCAGCCTTCTAGATAAGGAAAAATACCACAGTAGTAAGGTAGTTTCACTTGGTGATGAAAATGATGCTTTCCATGATCACACACTTTAATCCATCACTTCCTATTGCATTGATATTTCCTAGATAATAATCAAATTTAACATAACAGATCCACATATTATTTAGATTCACAACAGCCGGAATATAAACAAAACCCGTGCATCATTTCAGTAAGCCTACTTTTTCATTCCCCCGTCTTTACTCAATAAATTAGCTATGTCCCTCCACAACAGTCACTTGAACTGCATCCAAGCACAATGCCTGACCAAATACACTTCTAAGTTTAGCAAAATATATGAAATGTTGAAATAGGGTTTCAGAACCAGTGAAATGGCTCTGCTAGCCTTTATAGATACATTTGATGAGCGGCTCTTAATCAAAGGTAAACCCACATCCGAGTCGAGACAACACTACAGCCTTAAGTGCTTCATTATTTACCATAATCGCTTTTTGTTTCCCTACAAAGATTCATATCACTTTGTGTGGAGTTGTGCCTGAAGTTGAGTGCGCAAAATTTGGCAGTTAGCTTTTAGGGCAGAAGATGAATAGAGGCATTGACAAACTAGGGAAGCCTCCAAACAAGCAAAAATTAATGAACTACATGTGGAGAATTCTGAGTGCAAGTTCTTTCCAGGGACTTCTCATAGAATAGTCCTGGTCAAACAGCCAATTCCATGTTATGTAAGGCATAAACAGATCTTTGACTATAAGAATCCTATTGACCTAATGGTTGAATTAATGAGCCCACTCATACTCAACTGTTTGCTTCGTGACTAATTTTTAAGCTATCATCTGCTTGCAGAGGGTGCAAATTTTAGCTTCTCAGGGATTCTTCCAGCCCAGGGAAGGAAGGAAGAGAAGCACACAAATTTATAAGTAAAAGGAACCAATAAGAAACCAAAAGAATACAGCAGGTTTGACAAGACATTTTGCTCACATGCCAAATTCCTCAGCAAAGATAAAATTATCCAAGTATCATGTCAGACAAGCCAAGTCAAGTGAAAAGATAGAGAATGCCAAATGATGGATGCTAGATGGATTTCCTACTATAACTGTAAGCTGTTCAAAACGTTTCACAGCATCATAAAAAGTCATTACAATATATATAATTCTGTGGAAATCCTGAGAAAAAGCATTACCTCAATTGTGACATCATGATCTAACCTCTCACTTGGGGCGGCTGTGTAATCCATAGGTTGTCTCTGGTGATGCGGAATTAATTCTGAGTCCCAGGAGACAAAGTAGATATCTCCGTCCAAATCACTCCCTGAACACTCATTTGGATGAGGCCTATTTCATTCAAGAATCGCATTATGCATTAACAAGAGAAATTGTCTGAGATGAGAATCATTAAAAGGACAGATCAATATCATATTTTGCTTTCTACTTTTATCTATTAAAAGTGTGTTTGGGACAATTCAAAGTAGAAGAAAGTCAACCCGAATTACTCAAATTATGGGGAAGGAATTTTTTGCCTCTACTTTTAGCTAGTAGAATTAAAGGGTAAACCTATCAGTGTTTATCCAGAACTAGAACTATCAGAAGCATAGAACAACAGCATAGTAGAGGATGCTTCTTAGCAAAGTCGCATCACATGTAGACACAATCTACATACAAGCCTTGAACTCAAACCTCATACAAGAAAGAGACAAACCAGAAGCAGGATCAACAAAATTTCAAATCTAGCCACCAAATCCCACTGGATAAATATTCTAGCATTTATTCTCAAAGCTTAAAGGTGATAGAAAAGCAGGCCCAAAACTATTTCTAAAGAAAAAATGTCAAAATTATCCTTGGCTATGTAAAATGCGGAAAAAATTAAATTGGGTTGCACATCAGTTCATTTACTATAACTGAACCAAATCAAAACAATAGCCAAAGATCCACAACCAAAAGCAAAAACAAGTCCAAAATGGATCCATGACAAGTGCCAGCGCAACTTAGGTAATTGCAAGCCAATGACAAGGCATCTTAGAGTCATACCTTTTTCCCTTCTGTGGAAAAACAACACAATCCACCATATGATGTAAAGCTGGCACATCTATAGCAGTTAGAACACGCACATCACCTGGATGTAAGCAAGGATTCTTGGCAACAACTACTTTTCCCTGTACAACAAAGCTTTGATCTGAGTCAGTACCAATGAACACAATTGACTCATCCCACATCCGTTCTTTTCTTCTACCCGAATACTGCACAAACACCTGGCCATATTCCAAACTTTGGGTTTCGTCAAGGCATCCCATCATTGATCTTCCTTCAGGAAGAAATATCCTCGTTTTTGTCCGCAATTCAGACAATTTTGTTGCTCTGAATGTTCGCAGCATCATCGATAGAAAAGGCTCAGCATCAGGCTTATAACCACACTTTAGCATTTCTTTGAGAATGTTACCATTCTCCCCCGGGGACATTAAATCTAGAGCCTCTTGTGCTCGTAGTGGATCAACTAAAATGGCATTTAGCTGATCTACAGCATTTTTTTGTTTTTTCTCGAACACGTGATCTCGAACACCAAGTGTTGATAGAAGAGTGATCAACTGGCGATTCAGAAAGCAAGGCTGATATTTGCTCCATCCCAAGACATTTAACTTTGTCTCATTTGATTCATACTTTAACATGCTCTTTCTGAGTGATAGTTTAAAACATGACGTTGGATCAACCGCTACAACGCCTTTATATCCAGCATAACGAATTTGAAATGCAGAAGGAGTATAGCCCTTGAAGCCACATTTTCTTGCAACTTTCCGAGCGAACTCTCCAGATATTTTCCCAATTCCATCAGAAAAGATATAATTCATATCCTCAACAAGTGACTTGACTTCAATATCCGGAATGACTTCAACTTCATGTATACCTACATTGAGAGTTTCGGTAGATGAACTCAAGGATTGGCCAAGTCTCGCGGCATATTTTGCCACATTTCTTATTGCACTGAATTCACCCATCTTTGCCCTAATAGTTGCAGCAGTTGTACCATTTGTTGGAGCAAACATCCAAGCAGAATTTTCGCGTAACTGACTGGATGAGAAGGCAAGAAATTCAAAATGCTTATCACCTATTTTTATGCCATTCTTGAGAATAGAAAGGATCCTTTCATATATATCCGTTCTCCCATGTCCCGAAGCAGTGCGAGGAGATAAATCAGTTGAATACATTTTATCCAGGTCCTCATCCACAAAAGAAATACGGATAAAATTGTCAATGTACTTAGAATAACTCCGCAGTACATGATTTGAGACATTAATTTCTGGACCAAAAAAATACACCCTACATGGTGTTATTTGCACCCTATGTACATAAACCAAGCCAGCATCTAACGATATTGAAGACAGTTTTGTAGAATACTGGGAGGTGAGATATTTCTTGTGTTGCTCAATCAACCACTGTGAAGGATCATAACAACATTCTTTCAAATGGAACAGCTTGTCCAAGGCATCTAGGATTATGTCCAAGGGATCTAGGATTATGTCCAAGGGATCTAGGATTATGTCCGAGGCATCTAGGATTATGTCCATGTCCATCCTCTGTGGATCAACCATTTCATAAAAGGACAAATCAAGAGAAGGTCCAGCTAGACAGCCATTCTGAACTAACAAATTTATCTTAAAGATGATCTCATAAGGCAAGTCAACTCCTCTGGGAGGACCTACGATTGGAACTAGATCCGCACTGCAGGAGAAAGGAGAACCATTTTCCATAGAAAGTGTTCCATCGGTTTCCTTATAATTGACAAAGTTCTCTTGAAAATTTGGAAGTTGATATTCACAAGGAATTTCTAAACATACAGCAGAAGACTGTCCAATGCAAGCTGAGGGAGTAAAATCAATCGCTCTCACCCACTGGTCATCAGAGCCATCTTTGAAAAAGTTGTAGAAATGACTGACCAAAACATCCTCTGAATACTGAACAACTTTTTTACGAATATAGGGAGCCCCATACAGCTAACATCCACAAGAACAAAATTTATAGAAATGTATTAGGTCCTCTTCATAAGCAGCATATTATGCAGAAAAGCATGCATGGTTGAATGGGAAGTGCAAGCATAAGAAAATAGATAAAGGACTGGGTTTCTTTCATGTCAGTGAAAGTGAAGGTTTGGGGGGCTGAAGCCGAAGCCCCAGAAGCTGGCTCCTTATAAAGGAAAATTCATGATGGCCATCAATATATTTGCGCCATGGAAGATTTGCCACTATGCCAAAAGTGTAAAATTCTAAACCTTTTAGGCTCTAAAACATTCAAAAGTTCCAAATTAGCCAGAAGCGAGAATATGATCAGCAGATATGAACTCTTATCTCTATCACTGAAGGGAACTTGTGTACCCTGCTTAGCCTCCTACTTAACCAACCTTGCCGTGACCCAGAAGTTCATTAAGATCAATTAACAATACACGAATCAGACAAGAGTCTTCATCTAACATTAACACGTAGTCTAAGAAGATTGGAATTATTTAACTTAACAAATCCCATGATTCCTAAAATCAAGAAACAACAACCTCATGAAAAATTATAATCAGAAACCTCCAAGCCTTAACCTTTAAGACTGTTTACAAAAGTTCTATCATGTCTTGTTGTGATACTGTGCCTTAGTGAGTTTTCAAATACTGAGTTTCAGTTAGGAAATTATCAACCACGGAAAATGGCATTGAATGTCGTAAATCCTGAAGTCATAACCTTTCAATTGTTGCAATCAAGTCTTCCTAGCCATAACTCAATTTGAGTTCTCTTGTCTAGCAGTTCTCTTGTCCGGCAGCCTGTCTCAAGCTACCGCGTCTGCATTTCAGGAAGAACGTAATTGGATAATTTTTCAAAAAGTCCAAAATTTCATCGCACATATTTACAAGTGCAGAACTTGCTTCATTGTATACTCAAGTTTTACGACTTCTAATACACCTTTCCCTATCAATCAAATAGCATGCAACCTAAGTACAAGGTAGCCCCTAATGTGATCTCCAATAGGTGTATCACCAGTGGTCCCTGCAGAACTTGCTTCATCCCTCTACTTTCTTTCTCCCAATTCATATGCATCCCTTTATCTAAAAAGTTCCACATTACTCCCTCTGTTATGTGTTTTCTCTTGTTTGCATAAAAAAAAGAGAGAGAGAGACAGACAGACAGAGGCACGGACTCGTGGCCATGGCCACTTGATCCGGAGCATGCAACCATGGCGCTCGAGCTCGTGACCTCCATGGCCACTAGATTTGGAGTTCCCCAAACCTTGAGCTCACGGCCATGGCCACCAGATTTGGAGTTCCCCAAACCTGGAGCTTGCCTTGGCCGCTTGAGCTCCAGCTCCAGCTTGCGGCTGCTATGGCTACCAGATCTGGAGCTCACCAAACCTTGAGCTCGCAGCCACCATGGCTGCTCGTGCACAAGGTTTATTTTTTCCATATCTGGGATTTGAGGGGGGTAGTAGATAGTGACCACTTAGTAATTGGTGTGTCAGCAGAACACGTCCTTGATTTTAAACTAAATCCGTGTGCTTCCTACAGTGAAAGTTTCAACCATATCTTTCCTAAAGAGCCCTCTTCCACAATCTCTCTCTTAATTTACAAAGTTGTTTTTGTCTAAGTCTCCCTTCAACATCCATTATACTGGTCCAATTTTTAAGAAATTCCTTGTAGATTGTAGATACTGGAGAACTCATCCTTCACTCCCACAAACTCACTACCTTGACCCATTGTCGCAACCTAGCTCAATGACCCTTGGGTCCCAAGATGAGTGGCTGTACCAGAATTTTCCTCGTCCAGCCAGAGCCGACCAATAATGTTTGGAGTTCTGCCAGCCATTTCTCTGTTAAGATAAGGTCTTGGCAAGCTATCTATGTTCATGAGACATTTGATCCAGGCAGAAATACCATGAAGGTTAAACAGGGACAAAAAAAAAAGAAAACAAAACATCTTCTAAATGAGTTACATCAAGTCATCAACTGGGAGCTTGAATAACCCCATTTAGTGAGCTAAAAATCAAATCCCAACACTATTGGGAAGAGTGTAGTACGAAGAATTTTAATGTTCATTGGAATTAGAAGATCACACCCAAAACGATGTCCAGTCAAATATAAAAACCAAATATGCATTGTAGGATAAATCACAATATTAGCACAAAATAGTAAATCAGTCTCTTGTAATCTGAATGAAGTCCACTTACCTGAATCACAAGAGACATTGTTTTATGGCCTCTTGCACGATGTAGCTCGATCTGCCAAATATTTTCATAGGATAACTCGAGCTTATACTCCGTATTGTGATAAGATAAAAGGAAGCAGAATTTTCTCATCCCAAGCCCAAAATTTAGGGAGACATTCACCCCTTTCCACAGAGTAGAGAACCTTTTACTTGATACCTGACAGCCAAAATGCAAAGTGATACCTTCCATTGAATGCAAAAGGGTTCTTGGCCTTTGTACAATATCATGCTCAACCCTGCGAGCAGTTAGATAAGATCGCCCATACCACAAATCTTTTCGACTAGCAAGTAAAATAATCAACTCTGCATGTTCAGCATTCATAAATTGGACAATCGCATATGATCGAACCCCACGTTTATCCTGTCTAACTTTGATGGCATAAATAGTACCTCTGCCAGTCCTTTGCTCCAGGCATCCCCTGACTGTATCTACAGTCACTAATGAAGGGAATCCGTGTACATTTATAGTCTTACCCATTTAACTGATGCAAACTTTATAGCACTCTGTTACACCATATCAAGGGCATCGCCAGGAATGACAGAAGAATGCCAGCCAAGGGCCTTTGAAAAGCACATGCACCATTCAACTCCAAGCATGAAGTTTGCCGTACTGAAAGGGGAAAAAATTAG
This sequence comes from Eucalyptus brandiana, assembly GCA_014182725.1. Taxonomy (NCBI): domain Eukaryota; kingdom Viridiplantae; phylum Streptophyta; class Magnoliopsida; order Myrtales; family Myrtaceae; genus Eucalyptus; species Eucalyptus brandiana. The sequence continues at coordinate 36,104,707 of CM024674.1, forward strand.
ACAGGAAACATGAAAATTTATATAAATTGATCGTTGCCTCAAACTACCACAAATCATCATAGCGATTGATCATCAAATGAACACTTGATTTCTCCATCTCGAGAAATCTATTTACAAGCATAATGGGCTTCAAACAGCTTTGTTCACAGTAAGCACAAGAGCAACCAGCATCAGAAAAACATCAAAACGGCCTGCAATTTTAGGCAACCATATCAACATATGACAGTGATGGACTTTATTTCCAATTAACAAAAATGCCTTCCCAAAAAGATCTACATGTTGATAATCATGAATTCTTCAACGAAGCAAAATAAGGAATTCAAAATAAGAATATCATTGGGACATTCACAGCACTTCGAGTCCTTCTTAACCTGCAAGAGAGTGTGAAACTGCAACCAACTCACTATTGTGAAATCATGTGCAATTTTATCATTCAGGCAAACCTCATTCGGAGAGAATGAGTATTGGAGGAGAATTATTGCTGAAGGGTAGTTAGCACTTTATGTCAGCTGCCAGCAATTGCAGCAGAACCAAATCTGTATCTTGGCACAAATCAAAATGACAGAGAGAAATCAGTTGTTTGCAACTATTGTTTCTTCAATCTCGGATCCATGCTGATAAAAGTATCCACGAAAACCCAAGATGTGTTGATCCCAACTAAACTTAAGTCAAATTTCAAGCAGCAGAAGTTCTCAGGATGCTGTCCAAACACGTTCGTGAGTGGAACAACAGGACGTAACTGAGCTTTCCAACGAACAAATTGCTACAGAGGTGAAACAGAAGGAATTCCTAAACCTTTCCCCATGGTATTTTGACAGGCATACAAAAGAAATAGATAATTCCGCTAGGAATGTAAAGTACCAAGATGAAAACCTACCACAAGTCCATAATACTATGTCAAATTGCAATTAGATTCTCCACGATGCTTCTTGAAAAATTCCTCCCGAGTCAATGTTTATATTTTATAGTTGAGAAAAGGTTGCAATTCTAACATTCACACTCCAGAACATAAAACGAACAAGGAAGCAGAAATTCCCTTTTGTAGATCGGAGAAAATGTCGTAATTCTTCTCAAATGTCCGGAGCTTTTCTTTTCCAATCACTTGACTTCTCTAATGATATTTAGACGGGGCTACAAAAATTCTTTCGAAGAAGTTGCACACAAAAAACACACATCAATCAGCAGAAAGTCCCATCTTGGCAACGACAGGGTCACAATTCAGCATTTCAGCGCAAGCAGCAAAACAGGACACATTTCAACACAAAGAGCGCGAATGTAGCGCGCCACACGCCACTTGAGCGGCAGAACCAATCAACACAGTAGGAAGTAAACTATCGGCAAGCACACGCTTGCGTTTTTTCGTCTTTTCTTTTCCCCTATACCCAAGCACCATCTCACTCCTGAAGCAAATTCCCACACAATGTAGCTTCTCCGAACCAAACCAACCCCCTCCCCCCGGCCCCCGCCAAAAAAAAAAAAAAAAAACGTGAGATCCACACGTGATCGCGAACGTTCTTCACACGCCGGAGTTCCCACTCTTGAATATAATGTCCCCGTACAGCCAAAAAAGGAAAAAAACACGGCGATCATCAAAAAATCCAAACTTTACTGACAAGAAGGAGAAGAAGAAGAAACCCAGTTACCTCTGAGAGCTCGCCGAGCAGGGAAGCAAGAAGGGTTTGTCTCTGCGGCGACACAGAGGATAGTAGAAAAGGAAAGTGCCCAGGAAAGAAGACGGAGCAGCGTCCCTTCCGCCGACGTCCACCCCGAGTCAACCCCTCAGTCAACAACACCACACTGCACTAAAAAGTCAATCAGTCTCCCTCTCTCTCTCCCTCTCTCTCGCTCACGCTCACGCTCAGTCGCTCCTGCTCTTCTGCATTTGATATAGGGGTGGGGGAAGAGAGAGAGACAGAGAGAGAGAGAGAGAGAGGGTGGAAAAAGCGACAATTCCGTCCTTCGCGGGCCATGCTGATTGCTGGCTGACGAATGAGAACGTGAGGATCCCTTCTCTGCATGAAGCGGAGCGAGTTCCTTGTTAAGGAAGGTGTTTCCTCGGGACGGGACCCACACGCGCACGAAGAGAAGAATATTGCCGTACTGCCACGTTTCGAGAGGTCACTGCTTCTCCTCCCTTTCTCAATTTTTCTCTTTCCCTTTTCCACTCCCGAGACTTATTGAAGAAATTCTAGCCCCCCCGAATCAATTGGCAAATAAAATAATCCTGATTTCATATCTTTCACAAAAAAAAATATATGATTTGAGAAGTATTTTATGAAAAAGTGTCGCTTGTATGATTTATAAAGATAAATGGACGAGTTGGTCATATTTTTATTGTCATCATGAAGATATTTTCAATAAAAATTATTATTGATAATGAAAAAAATTCCATTGATCAATTATTCCGATCGAAACAAGCGATTAGTTTTAGAAATGTATTTTTCAATCATTCATCATTCATGAAATAAAATGTGGTAAGTATTATTTTGATAATCCATGAGATTAATTGATCTTGAAAAATGATATTAAAAGTGTCATTACGACTTTTATGTGGCACTCGTCTTAGTACCAAAACTTTTTAACCGACTACTTAAATGTAATGTCGGTGAAAAATCGTTCACTTCATTATCTATTCTAGCTATTCGTCCCTCGTGACTTTTCAAATTAATTTTTTAGAACGATCGTGGCTTTTCAAAAGAAAAATCTAAGTCTAAGGTGGACAATCTTCAATCAAAATGACAAAGAATGATTCGTTTCGTTTTGGCCCTTTTGTTACGCGAATTCATTCGAAACCGAAACCCTTAATTCTACAAAGGTAATCCTCTCCCCGAGAAGCTTGAGCAGTGGAGAGATTCAAGATGAGATGAGCAGTGGAGAGGTTCGAGCTTACGAGATGACAAAGTGGGGATCGGTCGAATCAGCTTCGTGGAGGTCGAGATGATGACGAGACAACGTGACACGAGGAATTGCGCTTGATTTGAACGAATCAGAAAGAACTTGCTGGTTTTGGGACAGGAATCGCGGTGTGCCTTGCCGGAATCCTGCAAATCGCAGACAAATCGAAGGTTACGGAGATGGCACGTTGGGTGCATTAGTGGAAAATCGCCTGCATCTTCCTAAACATTTTTGCAGCTCCTCCTCTCCAGTTAGATTTTTTTTCCACTTTTTAAGCTCTTGGCTTGAACATCTTCTACCAAATTATTTTGCCAGGTTCACACTGTTATCTTACAAAAAATCCCTCCACCGAATCCGCTCAGTCCTTTTCTTTTCAATTCCAGATTGTAGTGTGTATTTTCCTCGTCAATTCTACACAAACTTTAAATGACTGAGCTCCACTGAAGAACCATCATCGCTCAACCATTGGAGAGGAAGAGGGACAAACGGAGCAAAAAATCTCTTCCCCTTTTTTTCTGGTTTTTATTTATAGTTTTGCCGATAAGGCCAAAACAACTTCGTTTTTTCTTCATGATTTTTGCTGATTGGATTTTCTTTGGCAAGCCACGTCAATTGATTTACGGTAAATTAACATCATGTCGGATTTTCGAATCATACAAATCGCCGATGACAATAAAGTGATTCTTTTTTTCCAAAGTGGCACTCAAGTGATCTCTTAAAAAAATTTGGTATTAAGAGGCATATGAAAATTATGAAACTTCTACTTTGAACACTAGTTAATAGAAGTGTATATCAGTCCAATCCGATCCGATCCAACCCAAGAACCGGATTGGATCGGATTGGATCGAATTGGTTAATTCTAGATGGTTTCAATGAGAATTGGTCTAATTCCTAGTTCTAAAAATGTGAAATTGGGAATAACCAATCCAATTTTCGAATCGGGAATTAAATTGGTGTTCGATTCCTTGTGTGAAACTAGACCAAACCAAAACGTCAAAGCCAGCTAGAGGTAACCCTAAATTAAAATTAGAGCTCTTTCTCTCACTTTTAGACCAAAGCTTCTCACCGCTCTGAGCTGCTCACCTCTCTTTCGTGCAACCACCACCATGGTTTCTCGAGCAACCACCATCACAGCGAAGCTCCTCGTGTGGAAACCCTTGGATGCTTGATGCGACGAGAGAGAGTAGAGGTAAAGTATAAAGAGAGAGATGCGGGTGTTTTAATAATAAAAGGAAAAGGGACATCCATGAAAATATTTCCCTAGTAGCTTGTCAATTCCCTCTGTGCACACTTTCTCAGGTAAATGTTGCTTTGGTCCCACGAGGACTTAAAAAAAAAAAAGTAGTAAGGTACCTGTCTTTTCAATTTTTGGCTAAATTAATGATTTATTTAAAAAGAGTAAAGTAAATATAGTTGCGAACAACTGTATTTTACTCGGTTCCTTCCCGAGTAAAATCAAGAATTAAATTAAACTGAAACCTAAAACCTTTTCTCGATTCTAGAACCACTTGGTCTAGCTTCGGAATTGGGAGGCACAAGGTTAATTCTCGATTCTACGCCATGGATTGATCGATTGAGAACCAATCACCCATATTGATTAAAAACTCATAATAATATAAAATTTGTACATTGTGTTTCCATAATGAGCTGGAAGCTACTTATCCTCCGTGGAAAGTGGTCAAAAACTAATGAATTTTGCAATTCAAATGTCATGTGAGAAGAAGAAATTTTAAGAGAAATCAACAATGAATGATACCTAATTTGCTTTGGGCTTCAGAACCTAAGCCAGCCACTAGGAGATTTACTATGAATCCACATGGTACAGATTTATCAATCTTTCGATTGGTCAAGTGTTTCCCAAACACTAACCTCTTACAGAGAATTCACTTTAAAAAATTTCAGAAAAAACTCTTTAAACTTTTTTTGTTTGCTCTAGAGAGTTAACCAATTTGAATTCCATCTACTGTATATACATGATGCTTGTATCCAAAATAAAAACTTTTAGGAAACTTGTTGAAACTACTCAAATTAGGAAACCTATATAAACTAAGAAACCTATTTAGATGGGGCTCAAATTTAAGTCATATTCTTAACATAAGCTTACTAATCACGTGACAAGTTAATCAGCAACATATTGATATTTGACGAGGACATGGCGCTACTCACAAGGAAATTCAAGAGCATCATGAGAAAAAAGGAAGGAGCTTCAAAGGCAAGAGGCTAATGGGATCCTCTGAAGATAATGAAGTTCTCCAAATATAAAATGAGAATAAATGTCAGGATGCAGTTGGCTATGAATGCAGGAAACCTGATCATGCCAAACCAGAAGTTCTCTAGACCAAAAGGAAGAATAGCAAGTTTGAAAAGAAGAAAAGAGTGCTGAAAGCAAAAGCGTGGAGATAAGGTCGAGAATCGTATAGCTCATCCCATAAAGAAGGGAGTTTTCAATTTTGAGAAACATCTAGGCCTTTGCGTTAAAAATTTAGAGGCCCAAGTAGGAAATATTACCATGACCCTCCGACGGAATTGCATCAAACGAGCATATCTCGACTCTTGAGACGTCTTTTCACTTTTGTTTTGTTATTGTTTTTTTTTTTTCCGTCCATTAGTATAAGTTACTTGTGCAATAAATACGTTGTAGTCACTTATGGAATATTATTGGATATCAATCACATGTGTAGTGATGGTGAAAGCGTTGCTAATTAAAGGTAAATATACTTTTGGTATCTGTTAAACTTTAGTTGGTTATATCATCCATGCTAGTGCCGCCATGTTGCTTAGGATAACTAGCGTTGACTACACTATCATGTTAGCAATCTCTAGCTAAAGTTAGCTTATATGACTAAATTAATAAATCGTCAAAATATTTATGATTAATTTGGCAAAATGATATAATGACTAAATTGGTGCAACTACAACGGAATTTGGACTAAATTGATCAAATTGAAATGTTTAAGACTGAATTGGCGCGGGGTAATAAGTTTAGGATTTTTTTGGTAATTTTCCCTAGGAATTTTATGTACTTGAAGAGTTAATATACATAATTTCCCAGTAATTTTTCGTAGCTGTTAAGTACCTTTAACACTGCTTTTCATTCGAGGTTCCTTCAAATGTAATTAGGAGTTGATCTTAGATTTCTTTTGTTGTAGTACAAGAAGAAATTATATTAAATATAGATGGAGACAATACATAATATAAGAGATGAATAGTTTTAGCATTTAGTGCAAGTTTAATTTCGTCACGGTTAGCAGCAAGTGGAGCTAGTGGATGTTCTTCTCTAGCTGGTGGAATAGAAGGTCCTGCTGGTGGAGGAATTACCAATCCATTCTCAATTACATCCCACATAGGAATCTCTGTAGCTTGAAGAAACACTTTCATCTTTTGTTTCCATTTCCAGTAGTTGTCGTCGGTATCATCAAAGTAAGCTAGCTTACTGGGAGCTTGTCCATTAGGAGCACCAAAACCAATAATGTTAAACATAGATAAGATTTTACTTCAAATGACAAACAAAAAAGATCCGATACCAATTGTTGAGGCCAGCAATACAATTTAGAGGGAGTCAATTTGTCTATTAAAAACTTCAACAATTTTTCTCGTGGAAGATAACATGATGTACTTTGACACTAGCAAGAATAGATTAACAACAATAAGTAAGCTAATACTTCTATCAGGCGGTTAAAGCAATAATGAATAGATAGAAAGTAGCACACAACAATATATAGTGTTTCGGCTTATTCTCAAGTCTACGTTCAAGGAAGTCAATTAGTAAAGATACTAAAGTGTAAATAATTCGCCCCTGAGAGTGAGTTCCACATTTCTTTTCCCTAATTTTAATTCATATGTCGCGTAAAATGTACTCAAAATTTGAATACAGTGAGGAGATCAGCGTCTTTCCTGGTCTGATCTTTACAGTACTCGTATTGCTTTTGTTCATGAAGTTCGAACGTATTGACCTTTTGGTACTCTTGGGGCTTCGATAAGCAAGAAGTCATCACCTTCACAATGACCAGTATCAATGTGGTGCTTCTTCAAGAAATTAAAGTCAAAAAGGCATTAGGTTGCTCGTCCTCATGCAGGGAGTAGCTTCGGTAGATTATCCCAGTTCTTTTAAGTAGATTTGTGAAACTAGGTGCATTGTATTGTGAAACCGACAACTTGCGTGCCTAAATGATTACTTCACCAGAAGCTGTTTTTCGAACTGCAGATTTCCGTGCAATGCTAATCCCCTATGTGCTGTTTTTTTTTTTTGGTAAAGTAATCCCCTATGTGCTGTTTCGACCAAAAGAAAACAAAAATCTCCTATGTGCTGCTACATAGTGTACCGTTCCCGTGATCACAAACTGCTGCAAAATTTTCCAACATCACACATTGCAAGAGCATAATATTATTCTCCAAATCCACGACAAACTAAATCTGATGCAGCATCATCTGGACTAGAGCTGTCATCTGAAATTACAGAAATGTTATAATGTTCGAATCCCCCTCCATTAGGAATCGGAGGAACCTATGTCATGGAAGAATAACCGTCATTCACCAAAATTTACGGGGTCAACATTTATTGTGACACCATGGAAAGTCCCGTTCAGAGAGTCTGTAAACCGTGAACAGCCGTCAGGCATTACCATCATGTAGTAAAAGATGTAATGCATGCACAAACAGCAGCCAGTATTCAAGCTTTGCTAAATAAAAGCAGGAGTCTAGGAGTAACGTTGCCTGCACATTGCAGAAGGCACAAAAACACAATAACTCCACTCCCTCCAACTAATAAAATATCTGAGTAGGATTTGTCAGGTACAATCCACGGGTTAAGTGGTCTTCAAGAGTGGACATATTATCAGTTATCCTACCTCGTTTTTTCTTCTTAATTTGGATCAGTTTATCATATACACACCAAGGAAAGCTAAGATAATGATCTCGATTCAGACCCTCGTTATAGCAACCCCAATAACTCGGGTGATATGTGACATGATACCAAGCAGACGCTTTTGCATATTCATCGACAGCCTCAGAATCTGAACCACTTCCCTTATCATTAAACCAGTTCCGAGCTTCCTTTCTCAGGGATTTTACAGCCCTGGTAATGCTGTCAGAGTCCCTCCTCTTGGTAAAAGATTTGGACATTTTCATTATGCAGCCACTAAGTATTTCGGCCTCTGTGTTAATCCCATAGTACTCCATCATATTACCCAGCTTGCAATCATAATTACCCTTGTGATAGAAAGCGTCATCGACATATTCCTGAAATCCGTCCACTTCCATCTCTGGGTCATAAGATTGCCTCGCCATTTCCAGCGTGAACTTCCGAATAGAGCTCGATGCATATGCTAACTCTTTGACTTCCCGGAAAAGCTTTCCGATCACGTTATTGGATGGGTAGCTGGACTTGTCAGGCTTCTCCATGAAGTCTGGGCATTCTTTGGTATACAGATTAGGAGGTATCACAGCAGGTACACCAGTTTTTGGAAAGTCGACAGCAATAGAGAAAAGTCTGGCAAGCTCTAAACATTCAGGGCTCATGGCCTTTCCAGGCTTACTATCTGCAAACGCGGTGTGGGAGTCGGCAATAATTCCAAGGCTGTCATTAAGCATGAATTTTACAAAATACTCTTCCACTTCCTGTTTAAGCAACAACACCACCACAAAAAGAGTTGAATTAACCCCTACATCCATGAAGCATTACTAGAGAAATCAAGGGGTGAATTTCAAACTGGATGCAACTCATCCATCTCCCGCATAATCGATTATCGATTACCTTACAAAATAAAGGTAGACAGGCAAACTTATCGATCTCCCACGTATTTGATCATCGATTACCTTATGAAAACAAAGGTACGCTAGGAAATACTCTTCTCATTTAAGTAATTCAAGGTACATGTTGACCATTTCCTGTTCCAGCATTCCCAATGTTTCCCGATAATCCGTTCATTTCATCATCATGAAAAGGAAATGTTCCGCATAGCAAAAGAACAATGTATACACCCATCTTAGTAAAAACGAATATGCATGAGAGAGTATAGCCTAATAATGACTACACTTAAAAAAAAAAAAAAAAAGGAAATTATCAACAGCAGTGAAGAGCAGGTCCCAAATCCAACGTCAGGAAGGTACAATCAAGTATCGAGGCCAAGTTCTAGGAATAATTACCAATTAAATCCTAAACCTAATGTATGGATTTCGATTCATTTTTAAATTTCTCAACTTTGTCAATGTAGTTCTAAACATTTGTGCAAAATCACACTTTTATTCCTTATGGCCAATTGCTGCCCGGAATAGCTGACGCCGCACTGTAGTTCACAAATTGTCCACACTAGCATGTTATGTAGGAAAACCAATGATGATTGGACTCCACCTTAGTAATTTCCGACGGCAATTGGCTGGAGGAACTATATTGAAATTTTGCGAAAATATTCGGGACTACATTGGCAAAATATAATAGATTTAGAACTAATTAGGTAATTATCCCGAAATTTTACTTGTAGATTTGCGTTGGAATAAAATCTTATTATAAAGATCTAAAGATTCTTTTCCATACAAACCCATACATCACCATCGTAAATGATAACCTCCATACAAACCCAAATTAAGTGAAGCCACAGTTAAAACAAGCAAATCGCCAACACCAAAGTATGAGCCCAGCCCTTTTCCCCCAAAAGCAAGGATGAGTTATCATGATGAATCTCTGTTCTCTGGAAGAGTTTCTTCGCAATAAGGAAATTGAATGGACCGATGTACGGTACCTCCAATTTTAGATGATCGATATTTCCGTTGTTGCCTAGCCATCTAGATAACACCACAGCATCTAGTGCTTCATTATTTACCATAATTGCTTTTTGTTTCCCTACAAATGCTTAGCACTTTGTTTAAAGTGGCGTCTGAAGTTGTGACCGAAAATTTGGCGTTTAGCTTTTAGGACAGAAGATGTATGGTTCGGCTTTATGAATCCTATCAACGTAATGGTTGAACCAATGAGCCCAGTTATACTCAACTGTATGATTAGTAAGTAATCTTTTAAGCTATCATCTGCTTGCCAAAGGTGCAAACTTAGGGGTTCTTCCAACCCAGGGTAGGAAGAAAGAGAAGCACACAAATTTAGAAGCAGAAGGAACCAGCGAGAAAACAAATGAACATAGCAGGGTTGACATGACATGATGCTCACACGCCTAATTCCTCCGCGAGGATGAAATGCAACCCAAGCATCATGTTGGACAAGCCAAGTCAAATGAAAAGAAAGACAATGTGAAGATAATGGATGCTACATGTATTTCCTACTATAACTGTAATCTTTGTTATATAAGTTTCATGGTACCAGAAAAAAGTTATTACAGGGTATAGAATTCCCTGAAAATGCTCAGGAAAAGCATTACCTCAATAGTGACATCGTGATCCAACTGTTCAATCGGGGCAGGTGTGTAATCCATAGGTTCGCTCTGGAGAGGTGGAACTAATTCTGAGTCCCAGGAGACGAAGTAACCATCTCCATCCAAATCACCCCCTGAACACTCACTAGGATGCGGCCTATTTTGTGCAAAAAGTGTAAGATGCATTAAGAGAGTATGCATTAAGAAAGAGAAATTGTCTGAGATGAGAATCAAAATAAGTGCAGATCAATATCATGTTTTGCTTTCTACTTTTATCAACTAACAGTGTGTTAGGGAGGATTAAAAGTAGAAAAGTTAACCCAAATTATGGGGAAGGAATTTCTTCTCTCTACTTTTATAGCTAGTAGAATTAAGGGGAAAAACTAACGGGATTTATCCAGAACCAGAACTATCAGAAGCATAGACAACATAGAGGATGCTTCTTAGCAAGGTTGGACACAAAATTTACTCATCAGCCTCAGATCACTGAACTCAAACCACGTTCAAGAAAGAGACACCAGGAGAAAGATTAACAAGAGTTTAAATCTAGCCATCAAGTCCCACTGGATAAACATTTGAGTATTTATTCTCAAAACTCAGGTGATAGAAAAGAAGGCCCAAAACTATTCCTAAAGAACTGTCAAAATCATCCTTGGCTATGGAAAATGAGGAAAAGATTAAATTGGGTTACACATCCGACCATATATTTCAGACCTAATACAAACATAATATCAGAAATTTAGACCTTATTACTATGATCGAACCCAAATCAAAACAATAGTCAAAGATCCACAACCAAAAGCAAAAACAAGCCCAGGATAGATCCTTGACAAGTGCCAGTGCAACTACGGTCATTGTATCATTGTAAGCCAATAACAAGGCACGTTCGAGTCATACCTTTTTCCTTTTTGTGGAAAAACAACACAATCCACCATATGACGTAAAGCTGGCACATCTACGGCAGTTAGAACTCGAACATCACCGGGATGTAAGCAAGGATTCCTCGCAACAACTACATTTCCCTGTACAACAGTTTGATCTGAGTCAGAACTTCTGAACATGATTGACTCATCCCACATCTGTTTTTTCCTTCTACCAGAATACTGCACAAACACCTGACCATATTGTAAAGTTCGGGTCTCATCAAGGCATCCCATCATGTATCTTCCTTCAGGAAGAAATATCTTTGTTTTTGTCCGTAAAAGAAACAATTTTGCAGCTCTGAATGTTCGCAGCATCATCGATAGAAATGGCTCAGCATCAGGCTCATAACCACACTTTAGCATTTCTTTGAGAATGTTACCATTCTCGCCAGGGGACATTAAATCTAGAGCCTCTTGTGCTCGTAAGGGATCAACTAAAATAGCATTTAGCTGATCTACAGCATTTCTTTGTTTTTTCTCAAACACGTGATCTGGAACGCCAAGCGTTGAGAGAAGAGTGATTAACTGGCGATTCAGAAAGAAAGGCTGATATTTGCTCCACGCCAAGACATTTAGCTTTGTCTCATTCGATTCATACTTGGACATGCTCTCTCTGAGTGACAGTTTAACAGAGGATGTCGGATCAACAGCTACAACACCTTTGTATCCGCCATAGCGAATTTGAAATGCTGAAGGAGTATAGCCGTTGAAGCCACATTTTCTTGCAACTTCCCGAGCGAACTTTTCAGATATTTTCCCGATTCCGTCAGAGAAGTTATAATATTTATCCTCAACATGTGATTTGACTTTAACATCCGGAATGACTTCAACTTCATGTCTATCTACATTGAGAGTTTCAGTAGATGAACTAAAGGATTGGCCGAGTCTTGCGGCATATCTTGCGACATTTCTTATTTTTCTGAATTCACCCATCTTTGCCCTGATAGTTGCAGCAGTTGTACCATTTGTTGGAGCAAACATCCAAGCAGAATTTTCGCGTAACTGACTGGATGAGAAGGCAAGAAATTCAAACTCCTTATCACCTATTCTTATGCCATTCTTGAGTATAGAAAGGATCCTTTCATATATATCCGTCCTTCCATGTCTCAAATCAGTGCGAGGAGATAAATCAGTTGAATGCATTTTTTCCAAGTTCTCATCCACAAAAGAAATGCGGATAAAATTGTCAATGTACTGAGAATAACTCCGCAATACATGATTTGAGACATTAATTTCTGGACCAAAAAAATACACCCTGCATGGTGTTATTTGCACCCTATGTACATAAACCAAGCCGGCATCTAACGTTATTGAAGACAGTTTAGTAGAATGCCGGGAGGTGAGATATTTCTTGTACTGCTTAATCAGCCACACTGAGGGTTCATAACAACATTCTTTCAAATGGAACAGCTTGTCCAAGGCATCTAGGATTATGTCCATGTCCATCCTCCGTGGATCAACCATTCGATAAAAGATCAAATCAAGAGAAGGTCCTGCTAGACAGCCATTCTGAACTAACAAATTGATCTTAAAGACAATCTCATACGGCAAGTCGAGTCCCCTGGGAGGGCCTACGATTGGAACCAGATCCGCACTGGAGGAGAAAGGAGAACCAACTTCCATATACAATGTTCCATCGGTTTCCTTATAATTGACAAAGTTTTCATGAAAATCTGGAACCGTGCATTCCCGAGGAATCTCTAAACAGACAGCACATGACTGTCCAATGCAAGCCAATGAAGTAAAATCAGTCGCTCTAACCCACTGGTCATCAGAACCATCTTTGAAAAAGTTGTAGAGAGGACTGCCCCAGATATTCTCTGATTCCGAATGCTGAACTTTTTTATGAATACAAGGAGCCCCATACAGCTAACATCCACGAGAACAAAAGTTACAGAAATTTATCAGGTCCTCCTCTATCATAAGAAGCATATACCATGTAGAAAAGCATGCATGGTTGTGCAAGCATAAGAAAAAAAATGAGGACCGGGCCTCTTTATCTCAGTGAAAGTGAAAGTTTTCTTATAGAGAATCCAAAAAGGGCTGAAGCCCTGAAAGCTGGCTCTACATAAAGGAAAATTCATGATGTCTATCAGTATGTGAACGTCCATGGAAAATTTTCCACTACGCCAAAAGTATAAAGTTATAAACTCTAACTTTGCAGAGGCTCTAAAACGTTTGTAAGTTCCAAATTAGCCAGATGCCAGAATATGATCAGCATAGATGAAATTTAATCTCTATTACCGGAGGGAACTTCTGTACCCTGCTTAGCCTCCTGCTTAACCAACCTTGCCGTGACCCCGAAGTTTGTTAAGATCAACTAATAATACACGGATCAGGCAAGAGTCTTCATCTAGCAGTAACACGTAGCCTTAGAAGATTGGAACTTTTCAATATAACAAGATGCAGGATTCCCAAAATCAAGAAACAACAGCCTCATGAAAGATTATGATCATAAACCTCCAAGCTTTATTCTTTAAGAAGTTTACAAAAACACTATCGTGTCTTCTTGTGATTTTAACCGTGCGTTAGTAAGTCCTTAAAATGCTGAGAGTTTTAATTAGGAAATTATTTGTTGAAAATATATCTCAAGTTTGAAGCTAAAAAGGAAACTTTCCTAATTCAAGAGTTTATATCATGAGAAATTGTATGACTACACACTGTATGAGTTATTAGGTGTAATTGACAACTCAAAATATTGAATGTGTTTGAACAACTCGAATATGGTTGTTTTCTCTGCTATATCACTTAATCTATAATGTAATTTTTTGCTACTCTCACCATGGACGTAAGTTATCTAACCAAACCACATAAATCTAGCGTCTTATTTATTTTTCAGTTATGTCTATTTTACTATTCGATTGCTTGCTTCCACAACACTATCATTTATGGAAAATGGTATTGAAAGTCATAAATCTTGTGTACAAAATGTAATCAAGTGATAAACTTTTCAATTGGCACAATCAAGTCCTCCTAGCTATAACGTTCTTTATTTCTCTTATTTGGCAGCCTATCCCAAGCTATCAGGTATGCATTTTAGAGGAAACGTGACTGGATATTTTTCAAAATGGCTAAAATTTGATTGCACAAATTTAAATGTTCAGAACTTGATTCATTGAATACACATTTTACGATTTCTGATCAACTTTTCCCCATTAATCAAATTGCATGCGACATAAATAAAAGGTAGCCCTTAACATAATCTCCAATGGGTGTGTGTAATCACAGTGGTCCTTGGACTTTTGCCCAAAAATTAAAATACCTCTACCTTTTTCAATTCAAAAGCCATCCCTTAATTTTTTAAAATGTTAAACATTAATCCCTTTGTTATATATCTTCCCTTGTCTGCATGCACAGTCAAATTGTTGAGTTGGACGTCTAAGTACACAAGTCACCTTATTATTCATGGAATTCTTTTTTTCTTTTATGTGGTGCCAAATAGGCACAGCATCACACAATATAAGAATTAAAAAAAAAAAAAAAATACGAAAGAGAGAGAGAGGGAGGAGCATGGACTCACGGCCATGACCACTTGAGCTTTAGCTCACAGCAGCCATGGCCACCAGCGAGCTCGAGCTTGCAAATGCCACAACCACCAAATCTGGAGCTCACAAAACCTCGAGCCCGTCGCCATCATGGCTGCTTGGGCGTGTGGTTTAGTTTTCCCGTATCTGGAATTTGAGGGGAGGAGGAGATGGTTGCCTCTTAGAATGCGCATGATAAGTTGTCAATTTCTCTTTCTTTTGTTCATCGGAATAAGAAAAAAGAATAGAAATTCATTTGATAACGTCAACTAATTTTTCTATTCCTTAAAAATAAAAAAGTAGCCAGGAAATAAATTTAGAATAGAAACAAAAAATAGAAAAAAATAACTTCTTATTCTCGGGAATAATTTTTAGAAATAAGTCATTTTTTCTTTTCTTTTTTTCTTTTCTTCTTCTTCCTCACTAGTCGCCGCCCCCCACCATCCGTCGCCCCCACCGGCTGCCACCTGCCGCCACCGGCTAGAGGAGGAGCAAGAAGAAGAAGAGAGGGAAAAAAAGAAAATTCTATAAAAAAAATTATAAAATTATAAAAAAAAAAATTCTATGTTACGAGAAAAAATTGTGAATTATATCAAACGCATTCATATTATTTTTCTATTGTGAAAATAGAAATTTTGTATAGTTACTAAACGCGTTCTTTTACTTATAAATTGTTTGGGAAATAGAAATAGAAAAAAGACTTTCTAAAAAGAAATTATTCCCCATAATAGAAATATTACCAAACGCATATTTAGTCATTGGTGCGCAGTACAACATATTCTTTGATTTCCAAACTAAGTCCATCTGCATCCTTAGAAAAAAAAATTCAACCATATCTTTTCTAAGGAGCCCTCTTCCACCATCTCTCTCTCTCTCTCAATTTACAATGTTATTGTTGCCCAGGTTTCTTTGGAACATACACTATGCTGGTCCAATCTTTAAGTAATTCCTTGCAGATTGTAAATACTTGAGAACTCATCATTTACTCCCACAAACTTACTACCTTGACCCTTCATAGCAACCTATCCCAATGACCCCCTGAATCCCAATTGATAAGACGAGGCCAAACCGGAACCCCTTTTCCTAGTCCCAACCAGAGCCCACCAAAAATGTTTGAGAGTTTGCCTGCCATTTCTCTGTTAAGGTCTGGAAAATACAATAAAATTTAAACAAAAAGTAACTACTGGGAGCCTGAAACAACCCCATTTAGAGAGCCAAAAATCAGAATTTTAACGTTCATAAGAATTAGGAGGTTGCACACAAGGCGATGTCTGATCAAATGTAAAACCAATTATGCATCGGAGGATAAATCGCGATATCAGTGTAAATAGCAAATTAGTCCCGTGATCTGAATGAAGTTCACTCACCTGAATCACGAGATGCATTGTCCTACGGCCACTCGGACGGTGTAGCTCCATCTGCCAGATGTTCTCGTAGGATAACTCAAGCTTATACTCCGCATCGAAATGAGACACAAAAAAGCAGAATTTTCTCCGCTTCGTTCCGAAATTCACAGTGACATTCGCCCCTGTCCACAGTCTAGAGAACCTTTTAGCTGATACCTGGCAGCCAAAATGCAGAGCTATACCTTCCATCGAATGCCAAAGGGTTCTTGGCTTCTGCACAATATCGTAATTAGCCTTGCATACAGTCAAACAGGAACACTGATACCACAAACCTTGACTAGCCGATGAAATAATCGACTCAGCGTATTCAGGGTCGATAAACTGGACATAAGCATGGGATCCATCCCCAGGTTTGTTTGGTCTAACCTTGATGGCGTCAACAGTATCTTTCCCGGTCTTTTGCTCCAGGAATTTCCTGACTGTATCATTCGTCACTAATGAAGAGAATCCGCGTACCAGTATAGTCTTACCCATTCTTCTGACGAGAACTTTATAGCGCTGTGTTACACCGTATCGAGGAGGTCACCAGCAGTGACAGAGCAGCGTCTGCAGCCTAGGGTCCTTCAAAAACAAGTTGGACCATTAGACAGGAAACATGAGAACTTACATAAAGTAATGGTTGCCTCAAACTACTACGGATCATCTTAGTGATCGATTATCAAAATGAATGCTTGATCACTGCTATTTGAAAAGCACTCAGAAAAACTCTATACAGGCGCAACAGGATCAATCAGCATTGTACACCTCAAGGGAAAGAGCGACCGGCCCCCGGAAAAAAACATCAGAACAGCCTACAAGTTCAGGCAACCATACCGGACGCACAACAGCGATGGATTCTAATTCCAGATAATGAAGTTGCCTTCCTAAAGAGACTCACGTCACGTGCTAACAATCATGAATCCTTCACGGTACTTAAGACCCCTTCTCAACGTGCACCATCTCACTCTGTGAAGCAGTCACGGAAAACCACAAGATCCACGCACGATCGTAAGAGACAGCCGCACGGAGTTCGCACTCTCGAACATGATGTCAAGTTACAGCGAGAGAGAACGGCGATCATCGAAAACCCAAGCTTGACTGACAAGAATTAGAAGTAGTAGAAGAAGAAGCGCAGTTACCCGGAAGAGCTGGCACAGCGGGGAAGGAATGGTCTGTCTCAGCGGTGCTCGAGAGAGAGAGAGAAAGGGACAGGGAGTGGAAAAGGAGAGTGACGGAGAGAAGGGAGAGCGTCTCCTTCGTCGTCTAACTCCGAGTCAACCTCTCTCAGTCAACAACCCCCCGTTGCAAGGTACCATTGCATTGCACTAGTCAGTCATTCTCTCCGTCACCGCTCCGTAACGATAGGAGAGATAGAGAGAGAGAGAGAGTAGAAAAGCTAGGATTCCCTCCGCTTCGCGGGCCATTCCTGGTGACGAATGCCAAGGTGGCGACGGCTCTGCATGAGCCAACCTGCTCGTCAAGTTAAGGAAGCAATTGGCCTCGGGACCCACGACGAGAGGTATACCGTACCGCCCACGTGTCGGTAGGCCACTGGTTCTCCTACCCTCTTTTTCTCATTTTTTTTTTGTTGCCCTTTCCATTGGTGACATTCCAACGTGGACTCGATGCTTCCCTTCACCTTATGCTCCGTTCGTTTCGTGAAAAATAACTTTCAGGAAAATATTTTTTTGAATTTCCGGTGTTCGGGTGGGCGGAAAATACATGGTCAAGGAAAACATTTTCCGATCAACGGAAAATTCTCTCTTGACATTGAGGAAAATGTTTTCTAAAACATTTTCCTGGCCTCTCGCGCTCTCCCTCGCGCTGTTTTTTCCTTCTCATTTCTGCACTCTCTCACAAAAGCTTAGGGTTTCTGATCTCCTCCTCCTCCTTCGACGCCGACGATGGGCGAAGCATCCCTCATTCTCCGCCCTCCCCGGCCGCTCCTGCCCGCCTGCTCCGGCCTGGGCGCCGCCGCCGCCATGGCGCTCCGCTTCCCCGGCGGTTCGAAGCTGCTTAGGAGGATCCAGCTCAAGAGGGAGCACCGCGGCGGCGCTAGGAGGCTCGCGAGGAGCCCGCCGTCCAGGCCGCTCATCGTGCGGTGCGAGGCTTCCGGTGGATGGGTGATTGCCCCCGATTCCTTTCCTTGAGTTTTTTTTAGCGCTCCGCGTGTTTGCTTGTGTGTTCATTCGTTGCTCTGTTTTGGGGATTTGGTTATGCTTGTTTAGGGTGATGCGATGAGGTCACAGATCTAGCAGCGGAGCTCGCGGCTCGCCGGATCTAGCGGCGGAGCTCGCAGCTCGCCGATCCAAGTGAGCTCGAGCTCTGTCGCCAGATCCGGCGAGCTCTGGTGAGATCGGCCGAGCCTCGAGCTCGCCGAATCTAGCCATCGGGTCTTGTTCGGCCGCTAGGCAGCCGACCATCATCAGGCAGGAAGGAGGTGGCGGCGGCAGAAGGAGGAGGAAGAAGGAGGAGGAAGGAGGCGATGGCAGAGGAAGGAGGAAGAAGGAGGAGGAGGAAGGAAAAGAAAAAGAAATAATAAATAATAAAAATTTCGATTTTTAAAAATATAAATAATTAAAAAATCATTTTTTTAAAAATATAAATAAATAAAATAATTTTTTTGGTCATTTAAAAATATTAAAATTCAATTTTTGATAAATTTTCCCAAACAATTAAATGAGCTAACGAACGGTGGAAAATATTTTCGATTCAAATTTTAAATTTTTAACACCTAGGAAAATAGAGTCATTTTCTTGGAAAATGACTTAGGGATAATATTTTTCGGAAACATGATATTTTCCGCGAAAGAACGGAGCCAAGCTTCGTTCGATTCGCAGAAAATAATTTCTGAAAAACGTTTTCCCAATTTTTCGGTGTTCGTTTCACTGGAAAATGAATTCGCTTAGGAAAAATGTTTTTCATGAAAAGAAAAAAAATTTCTCAATTAGGAGAAAATGTTTTCCATTTTTGAAAAGTGGAAAATATTTTCCTCACTGATCTCTCTTATCTCACAACTTTACAAATCATCATTTTCTCCTCCCTTTTCTTTTTTATTCGAATTATTTTTTAATTTTTTTTTTTAATTCGAGTTATTTATTTTCCTTTTTCTTTTTTTTTTTTTTTTTTTTTTTTTTCTTTTTATTTTCTTTGTTTCCCATCTTCATCTTTCTTGTCTAATCGTCGGCCGTTGCAGGCGAACCTCGAGCTTATCGATCTCAAGCTCGTGCTCGTCGATCCGGTGAGCCTTAAGCTCAACGCTCGCGCTCGCCAATCCGGTGAGCGGCAAGCCTTATGCTTGTCGACAAGCTCGAGACTTGCCGGTGGCTGGCGACTAGCCAAGAAAGAAGGAAATAGAAAACAAAGTAAAATGAAAGAAATTAATAATAGATTTTAAAAATTAAAAATCAATTTTTAAAAAATATGAAAAATCCATTTTAAAAAATAAAATAAATGAAAAAGAGTATATGTAGAAAAATATTTTCCTTCTTGAACAATGAAAAATATTTTCTACTTCATTTTTAGGTTTCATCCGAACACCGGAAAATAATTACATTTTCCTGAAAAATGGCTTCTGGGAAAATATTTTCCAAAAACGCCATATTTTCCGCGAAACAAATGGAGCTTTAAAAAATCAACATTCTTTGCGTACTCAAACTTGACATATATTCTGAACAAAAACTAATCAATTTATGGAAAAGTTACTAATCTTGTAACAAGTTAATCGGCAACATACTTGACATATTGGTACTTTTTTCGTATGAAAAATGGTGTCAAAGATATTCATCTGATTGAAAATCTACCCACCATGAAAATATCAGTAGCGACTGATGCATACTAACTCTTCAAGCACATAAAATCACCAATTCCCATGAATAAGTTGTCAACTATTTAGAGAATGAAAGTTATTTGTCCTCATGATAAATCATTAATCTTGCGAAAATAATTACGAGTTTTTGACATATGCATACCCTTCTCCTTACTATTCACGCACAAAAATAAGAATGGCGTACTCAATTATTGATGCTTTATTTTTCCTAATGAAAAGTTGCGGAACTACTACCTAATCACATCCTAGTAAAGTTTTGACAGAAATATTGAAAGTCTATTTATCTTTAATAAGCAATGCTTACGTAATTCAGAGAAAAGCAACTTCACATATATAGATTGCCAGTAACTTCTCCATAAGTGCTACAACGATTTCACTACACAAGTATAAGATTCGATAGAAAAAAAAAATCCCACAAAAAACCCTAACTATATCCACCATGACACATTTACCCTAAATTTAAATTTGTACCTATCTAACACATTTACCATCCTTTAAAGTTCCATCAAACGATATTTCCATCAAATTTTTTAAATCATCCAACGTCCATGTAGACAGATTTTTAAAATTTAGATGGAGGGCAAATTAGGCCCCACGGATATAAATTTGGAATTTTCAGTATCACCAAAAAAAATCAAGAATAAATGTGTCACACTGGCATAGTATGATTTTTTTTTTTTTGGCTTTTTCCCTAGAAAATAATAACCATTAAAGTATTTATAGCTAGTAATTCGGTCATGTAATTAGTTATTCTATATGAGGGAAGTAACTAAACATGCTGAATATAAGTTCCTATTCCACTTTTATTTTCCCACACATACCAAATATGTCCTCAGTTCAGAGTAGGAAGAAAATCGCCACTCCTCGCGGGGGGGTGTGGTGTTGTGTGGAAACGAGTGAGAAATTAATAAATAAATATCAACATCCTATTCCAAATGACTACACATCAGAGTGTCGCAGCGGCAAAAGCAGCCTAAGCACCAAAAGGTTACAAACAGTTTTCTGCATCTCGAGGAAAGACAGCAGCAGCTTCGGTATCACAGCTTAAGAAGGTGGTGATAATGAATAAATGGATATCAACATCCTAGTCCAAATGACTACACATCAGTCAAATGTGAGTCCGAGAAGTGAAACCAAGCCCCTAAATATTACATACAGCTTATTTTCGCCTCGGAACTGTGCATAAGTTTAATGAAATGCATTTATACACGCGGTTCAGCAACAATTAGTAAGTCTCTAGAAGAAAACATTACAGTTTCGAACCAGAATCCGTCCCACCCCGAGAAGTGGATAAATCTGTGCTTCTCGATCAAATGGAACAGAGCCTCCAAACCAATCAAACAGCATAGGCATCCTGTGGAAAGGGCAATTTGTTAGGCAATTGCATGTAACTACGGTTATCGTAAAAGAGGGTCAAGGCTTAGGTCATCAGATAATTATGAATGACCATCATGCGCATTAAGTTTCAACTAATACTGACTGCAAATTCATACAATTGAATTAAATGACAGGTAGAGACTTTCAAGTCCCAGCTTGCATATAGTAGACATAATGCCAATTGTACTAAAGTAGGAGCACAATGAAGAAACTACAGCTGTGTGAAATTCCTTGGATATGCTGCGATTCAGCAGTCATAGTTTAACAAGTGCCTGCAGAGATGCAGAGAACAGCCCTCACAGTTTCTCATACATACCGTGCTGGAAAAACATTGTTTTAAGAAAATTGTTGAAAAGGTCAATCATTTTGCACACTCATTCAATTTTACCGCCATTTCATAACCAGTTCACCGCTGACCATATTTGACAAAGTTATCAACCACAATTTGTTAACAAAAATCCATCAAGGTGACATGGTCCCATGTCCAGGGAGATGGTGGATATTAGTACAAAGGGATGCAGGAACACCCACAGAGACAGCTTACATTCTTGGAAGGCTGTCTATAACATAGCAACAAAATTGATCAAGGTCCTACGACGAAGGGGAAGGTGGAGATTCCAGAACAATAGTAAAGACACGACTACAGAACATTATATAGAAGTAGGCCCGTTAAACGGGTCGGTCGGGTCGGGTCGGTTATAAATGGTCCAACCCATTTAACCCGTTTATGACCCATTTATTGCAATGCAAAATTTTTAACTCATACCCGACCTAACCCATACCCAATCCATTTAACTAAACTTAAGACAGCTTATTCTTATATATATATAAAAATGGAATTGCTAAAATAGTTTTATACAACACAAATTTAATGGACAATTTTTATAATTTTTAAAATAATTATTTTAAAAATCGAATTTTAATTATTTTTTATTTTTTAATTAAATTTTTAATTATTTTTATTTTATTTTAAAAATATAACTTTCTTTTTTTTTTTTTTCTTTTTCTTTTTTTCTTTTTTCTTCTTTGGCCGGCCACGATGACAGCCGGCAGCCGGCCACAGGCAAGCCTCAAGCTCGCCCAGCTCGCCAACGCCGACAAGCTCAAGGCTCGCTAGATCCGGCAAGCTCAAGCTCACCCACGGCTAGATCCAGCGAGCTCAAACTCGCCCCTTGCTGGACCTGGCGAGGCTTGAGCCTCGCCCAACGCCGGCGAGTTCTAGTCTTGCCAAATCGGTGAGGCTCGAGCCTCGCCAGGCGTTAGCAAGGTCTCCGCCTCGCCAAATCCAGCAAGCTCGAGGCTCGCCTGGCCGGTCACCGGCCATCGCTGTGTCGGCGACCAAAGGAAGATGAAAAAAAAAATAAAAGAAAATTATAATTATAATTATAATTATAATTTCGGTTTTTATAAAATAATATTTTTGTAAAGTTAAAGAGAGAAGAGAGAGATTGTGAGCTTTTGGGTGAAAATGGATTCTAAATCCAACCCATTTTAGACCCACCTATCAAAATCTTTAATTGTTAAACCCATTTAACTACTTTTTGTCAAAAAACAAGTGACTCATTTATGATTTAAATAGGTTATATATGGGTCTAAGACCCATTTTGCCACCTCTGTGTAGAAGTCATGATTTCTTACGATACTATGCGCATAGGAAAATGGACAGAAGAATAACAAAATAGAAAAAAACTTTACCTATTCAGTGAAAACGCTCATAAGATCATTCGACGAAAGTTGCTCCAATACTGGGATAGACACTTTTGCATCCACAAAGTCAAAGCTCGGTTCTTGTTTGACTCTACCTGCACTACTCTCCAGATGGACTTTTCCACTGTATATTTGTTTCAACGGTGGTCCAAATTCATCAACTGTGAAAAGGCTCGGGGTGCCCGATCCCTTACTAACAAATCCTAGATTCTTTAGCAGTCCTTGATCAATGGCTTCACCTGACTTAGCATCATAAGAACCCTGGATATTGGAAAAATCAGAAACAACACCCGGTGCTTGTCCAATGATGTTATATTTTGCAGATGGATTCCGAAGTGGACAGCTATTGCTACTGTCAGCATTCGCTGAACTAGACGACAAAGTCGGTGAAAGGGAACCTTGTACAGAGTAGCCACCAAGTACGCCAGAGGTTTTGAGATCTTTATCCGAGGCCAGACCAGTATTTAAAGCAGCATTGCCTTGATATGATGGAAGACTGTAGTCAATGACGGCACTTCTATTGAAGGTGGAACTCTGGTTCACAGAAGCAGGACTACCCGCTGCTTGAAAACCAGCTGATGAGTGGGGAACAACAAGGCAAGATGGTTGCACATTAATTAAACGGCTAGGCTCTAGGAGAGGCTGTTGTGGCAGTTGTTGCTGCTGCTGCTGCTGCTGCTGTAATTGCTGCTTTTGCTGATACTGCTGTTGTCTTTGAAATATATCCATCAAAGTGTTATTACTCTGAATATTCGACCCTGCAACAATGTTATTGTTTCCAACTGTACTAAGGCTAGTAGCTTGCCACGGTCCAAATCCCGAAGGTGCATCCTGACTCGATAGAATGGACTGTTGATACTGCTTGGAGACATTAGATGGGCATTTAATCAGAGGCTGACCAAAGGCCACACCATGTTCAACAGGAAGACACTTGGATCCCTGCAGGGAAGCTTGCAAGAGAGTTGGCTGATCAAATGACGGTAACACTAGGTTGCTTGTTGGTCGACCCAAAAGCTCAGATTGCAGTGCTGCTAATGCCTGCGGAGAAATCTGACCAGAGGCTGCCAAAGCTTGGATATCATATCTTCCCAGGGGACCCAACTTGATATTTGATTCTACAGTTCCACAGAATGAACTAGATATCCCACCTTGCTGCTGAGCTACTCCACTTAATCTCTTCAAATACAACCTAAATTTCTGAAATTGTTTGAAACAGCCAGCAAAACTCAGTACCCAGACAAGATGATCATATGCAAACTAGATCAACTAGACATTCTGTGCAAGTGACAAAAGATGATATCATATTCAGTTCAACAACAGCTACAACAGTAAGCAGTTTCTGCAAAACCATTGAATTTTACAAATAATTACTTATTCATACTACATCAGCATCAAAAAAAGTTTAAAAGAAAAGGGTAAATGACACAAATAGTCTCTAAATTTTGGTCCAATAAACAATGTGGTTCCTAAATTTTATATTTGTTCAATGTGGTCCCGACTCCAAGGACTAAGGGCTCCTTTGGTTCCGCTTTTA
This sequence comes from Eucalyptus brandiana, assembly GCA_014182725.1. Classification (NCBI taxonomy): domain Eukaryota; kingdom Viridiplantae; phylum Streptophyta; class Magnoliopsida; order Myrtales; family Myrtaceae; genus Eucalyptus; species Eucalyptus brandiana. Next base: position 36,129,239 of record CM024674.1, read on the forward strand.
GGGAATGCATTTGCAAAAATGCAAATACCTTTGGATGAAGGGGATTTTCTGAAATGCAAATAACGTTTGGTAAAATTTGCATTGAAAAATAACTTTGGCCAAAATATCGTTTGGTAAAATTTGCATTTGTAAATGACTTTTATTAAATTAAAAAAAACAAAAAAATTTAAGTCTGGCCACCGGACTGCCAGATCTAGCGGCCGAACCATCAGATCTGGCGGCCGGATGGCCAGATCTAGCCCCCGGACAGTTGCCAGGGTCGGGCGACCCCAGGCAACGGCCGCCTGAGGTTGCGTGACCCCAGGTGGCCCAATCTCAGGCGACCATCGCCTAGGGTTGCGTGACCTCAGGCGGCCGCCTAGGTTGCGCAATTCAGGCCATTAGTTGCCTGGGTCACGCGACCTAAGTGTCGCCTAAGATCTAGCAATGGTCGCCAAGGTCGGGCGACTCTCAGGCGGCGGTCACCGACGCACGCAATCCCTTGGCTAGCAATCATCGGCCTCCGATTGGCTTCTCCACCGGAGAAGATGAACAATAATCGGAACTTGCATTCTGAAAATGCAAGTTCCTAAAGGAACTCTATACCTACTTTTGACTAAGGACCCTTAGAGTTCTTTGGAGATGCAATTGCATCTTGCCAAAGTCGCCCAAAAAAATCAAACCAAACGCATTTGCATTTGGCCAAAGGACTTTAAAGTCCCAAAGCCCATTCCCAAAGCCGAAGCAAACGGAGCCTAAATTAAACATGTAACAAAAGTCCAGAAATTGTATTGAACAAATTAATAGTTTAGGAAGAGCATTGCACATTGGGCTAAAGTTCAAAAATACATTAAACAAATTTAAAGTTCAGGGACCACATTGTATATTGAGAGGGACGATTTGTATCATTTATCCCTTAAAAGAAAAAATCACGAGCATAATAACAAGTTAATTAATTCAAAGTTTTTTTAGTGATTGACCAATAATGTAAGTTGCACATCATTGCAACGACACCAACCCCTTTCACAAGTTCACAACCATTCTTGCTTGCCTCTATGCCACCTTTTTTCCTTCTTAACTGAATAGTCACTAAATGAAAGCTCATCTGATGGTAACTTCTCATCAAGAACCAACCACTAATACTCAACCAAGGACCAAATGGCTTGAATGGCTTGATAACAATTCTTATAAAACCGAGGAACAGCTAAGAGATAACATGTGATTTAATGGTCCCTTTTCAGAAAATAAAAATAGTTGAGCTATTAAAAAGCCTCTGCATTGAAAACATTCTGAACTGTATAGAATCTTCACATCAAGTCTGTTCAGCTACTGTATTCAGAAAAAAGGAACTTCCCCAGATATCTCCATCCACTTTAGACTTCAGCAAGCAAATGAAAGCTAACCTAAGATTATTATCTAATGCAGCAACGCAACATTCAGCAATAGGTTCCTTTCACTTATCAAAAATATCCAAAGAAATTAAAGACTCATCCAAGCGGAAACCTACACTGACCTAAAATCCATAAAATCAAGTTCTTCAGCATCAAAATTTTCAAAAGCTGCCTCTCTTCAATTTACAAGCATTTCAGCAACAAATTCAAAAGGGAACTACAAGCAGCCAGAAATACTCAAGTGGTATGTCAACAAAAGGCTCTAAAATTTCATTGAAGCTACAAGGAACATCAGCAAAACAGCTCTGCCATCAAGGATTTTCAGCTACAATGGCCAAAAATTCTACTGATTAGACAAAGTTCAACTTTATCCCTATGCAACGCTTATCTGGAAGCCTGCCTTATTTCTAGCAGTTTCACCTAGAGTCTGTTTAAAAGTGCCAGAGGATAAGAATTTATTTTGACATGAAAGAAGAAAAATAACTTGGTATTACACATCAACTACTTGGGCCCCTAAATTTTTCACAGGAAGACCTTGATGTTTCTCATAAGAGTATATCGGTCACCATTCCCTGATAGAGCTATCAACATAGAAGAAACAATATATGGCCAATGGAAACCAACCAGCATGTGAGGAAGGAGAAGTAAACAAACCTGCAGATGACTTGCAACATTCTCCCTAGTTAAGCCAGGAACATTCATCAATTCTAGGATTCGTTTAGGCACAGCCTCTGAAAAACAAACCAAAAGGAACCATTTCAGAGGTAGCAAACAGTGGCTACAACTTTGATGATGCTTATGTCCTGAAAACTATAATGAGGATACCTCCTTTACTATTTCTACTTTAAGTACCTTCATATCACGATAAAACCAGCACACAAAGAAAACAAAGCACAAAATTACGGTCTAGGACCATACTGTCAATTCCAAGTTGGTTTACAGCACTGACAAATTGTTGATGGAGCTCCACCGACCACACTACACGTGGTTTCTTTGATGTAGTAGGATCATCACTATCTAATTCAGGTTCATCTTCTTCTTTAGAAATGCTGCGCTTTTTCTGGTTTTTCAGCAAGCCTTCCGCCCCTTCATTAACAGCAGAACCATCAGCATCATCACTTCCTCGCTTATGCCGATCATTATCTTCTAGGCTTCCTGAATGTTCAATCTCCTTATTTCCATTCCATTTTTTCCTAACGACATGTTGCCATATATTCTGAAGCTCTTCGGGGCGAATAGGTTTAATAAGATAATCACATGCTCCATGTCTAATTCCTCTCATAACAGCATTCGTGCTTCCATCACCAGACATCACTGCAATAGGATCCTGTCAAATTTGGCTTTCATAACAAGAGGGAAATCCATATCTCAAGCAAACAAATTATACTTACTAATAACAGGAAGGTCCATCTCAAGCCCAACATGTTCAAGGAGTTTATAACCATCCATATCAGGCATGTGAACATCACTTAAAACAATGTCAAAACAGCCTTTCTTCTCTCGGAGCAGATTCAATGCCACAGTTGCCTGGGCGCAAGTTGTAACTGCAGCCAAAAAAAGGTCATCAAAAGAGTTCGCCAGAGTTTAAGCACCAAGATCTCAGCTACCTCTAAATTGTGAACTAGTTGCATATTTATCATATAAATTGTCAGCCAGAAGATTTTGGCTATGCCAAGCCAAAATCAAGGAGAAAAAAGGAATGTACTGTGGATTGTGGCACCAAGCACCACTTCTTTGACAATAGTTTTTTTTCCAAGCAATGTCTGTTAAAAAGGCGTCTAACTACAGTATTAGGAAAAAGAAAACAAGTAAGATGCCCCAGTGAGTACTTCCATGATGTGATATAGGTGGTGTAGAGATTATGATACAGCAATTCTCCCATTCTTTACATGATATTTAGGATACAAATTGGTTTCCACAAAAAGGAGGTTTAAATTTAATTCATTCAAAATTTAATGACCGCATAGTACTGTAGATGTACAAACTCTCAAAAAGACTGTAACGAGGGAAGCACCTCAAAATCATAACCTCAACTTTGAAAAGCTTTGTATACTTTGATACCTTGTATATCCACCATCAAAACATCATTGCTTCTAGACCAGGTATTCTTCCATTATTTCTTTTGCTCTTTCTCATTTCACTACCAAGTAGAAGAACAAGAGATGAATATATCCATGCTTATTCTACTTTCCTTCAATTGCTTGTCCGGAACCAATTACCTTCATCTTTTTAAAAAAAATTAAATTAAATTAACATTCAAGGTGTGAATTACCACAAATAAGTTTTCCAGTCTCCAATTTCAAATGCTTCCTTAAAAGAAATATTTGTAACAAAACGTCAACCAACGCAATGCAGCTTTCAGGAAGTGACTTTTTTTTTTTTTTTGGCACTTCACCTTACCGAGAACCAAATTCAATGGATGATTAAATGGTACATGCCACCAGCCCAGACCATTACCAAACATGCTCCTCACATTTTCCTACATGACTTGTTTACATTCTTGGATGCTTTCAAACATTCTGCATCAACCACTTATGGATTCCTACAATATGTTTGGATGCCATGATTTGGAAACAAGAGGAAAAAAAAACCTAGAGAAAAGATGAGAACACAAAAGAATTAATTTAAGTTTCTAGTAGTTTGGATGAGATCAAGAAATCGAAACGGCAACAAAGGAAATAAACATAGATCAAACAAATGTGACCTAAATGATAAGTAACAATCCAATCCATCCCAATCATCCCACTTTTGGACAGACTTGGAGGGATTCACGAGTTACTTAAAACTAACAAGAGAGCAAGGAAGAATCTCTCCATATACATTCAACTCCTTCAAGTTAAACCAACCAAACAATGGACTCTGCAAGTCCCTCCCCCAAATCTCTTCTCTTCCCACCAAATCTCCCCAACCAAAGATACTGTCGGTTATAATACTATTTCAATTATTCATTTGTCATCCATCTCGCCTTTCCCTCAATTTTCCACAATCTGCCAAATGAAAAAAGTGACACTGACTAGGCTGCAATTCATCTACAATGCTAATTGCATGTATGCAATTTCTGAAAGTTCTAGAAAACGAAAGGCCTTGACAAAATGCCCGCTTCCTATCTTGACAATAGCCCTTTCTTCTCAATCACAATTTCCAATCACAATTTCAAATCCATTTGTTTTATTGCAAACTCTTTTATTATTCCACAGTTGTCATCGCAGTATGATTCTTCTTTGTACCTATGCAGAACATGAGGGACAATAACTGTACATTTCGGCTGTTTTAGTCATCAAATTTACTCTAATAGATGAATGCAGTGAACTTCACATATACATGGAACTACAGAAGTCTAGCAATAACAGTTACAGAATTTTAACTCTCACATTTGCTGAGATTGTTGGTATTCAACAGTTAGTGGTAAGAAAGTTGATCCCTGCGGCCCACAGAACAGCTTCAGATTGGTCCATTTCCTCAAATAGTTTCATTTTCTTTATCGTATGGTTCTTGGTCATACAGCAAAAATGCCCTAGCACTTCACAGCATATGAAAAAGGAGATGATATCATCCCTAAATCCCGACAATAAGTAGTAACAAATGAAGTTACCAACAAAATGCCATCACCAATCAAAATCTAAATATTCTTGGTCACACTTATACAACACATAACTCCACCACCTCAGATTCCCTACACAGTTTCAACCTCGATCCATCAAGAGAAGCTGTCCACCTAAGATTTAGCAATCCTTCATCTGTTCTCACTCTGTAAATCTATTACAACTAGCAAACGTACCTAGAAATATTGCTTGACCTGCCCTAGAAGCAATTGCTTCGCGAAATTGAAAAGCATGCCAACTTTCCCAATCACCCACTCCCATGGAGATCAATTACCCTATCGATTCCTACTCAAGCACTTGGAAGTTGGACTCCACAGTCGAGCACGAAATGTTTACTTGAGAACTAGGAGCCATCACCCTCACAGAAAACGACTATCCAAGACGACAGCAAAATTGAAAATTCACAAATTGGGGCAAGTAATCAAGCAATCTACCGTTATAAGCGCAGCGGCGAAGCATCTGCTCCAGCACTTTCAAGCAAATGAGGTCGTCGTCCACCACGAGAACCCTCAGACCCACCGGGAACTGATCGGGCACCGCCAAATCGCCGCCGCCGCCGCCGCCCCTGCCCGAGGCGTGCGGGCCGTATCCGCCCGCCCCCGGCGGCTGAACCGCCCTCTGCAACGCATCCATCGCCGTAAACCCCCCGCCCCCCAGCTCGAAAAACCCCAAAAGAACCGCCGAGCTCTAGTGCGTGCCGGTGTCCGCGAAGCTAGGGAGCGCCATTTCTTCTTTGCTCCCGCGATCGTCAGAGGAGGAGAAACCGGAGGCCGACGGCGAAGCCGAGCACCGGCGGATCTGAGGCGGGGAACCCTAGGACTCCGAGCGGCGAAGCGAGGCGAGCCGGAGAAGAGAGAGGGGGGCGGAACGCCGGCCGCCGCCGCGGGAATCGGAGAGGTCGGTCGGTCGGTCGGTCGGTCGGTCGGTCGGTCGGCGGGGACTTCAGAAGCGGCGCGATGATTGAGGAGCGGAGGGGAGGAGATGACGGTGATGATGAGGTAATGAAGAGGGACGACGACGACGGCGGCGACGATGAAGATAAAATACTACTACTAATCACTGCTGACTGACTCTTCCGGTCTTCCGGTGGAGCGCTTTTTTCAATTCTATTCGATTAATTCTTCTCCAAGCGAAAACGAAGGCCGACGCGCCGCCGCGACCTTGTTTTTCCTTGCGCCTCACGCGCCGTCGTCCCGATTTATGACGTCATCGGAACCGGCTATTTTCCAGCATGGAGGAGGTACTTTATTCTTTTTTGTTTTTTTATTATTATTATTCTGCTGCCGCGATTCGAGCTTGTGATTTTTTTAATTAATTAAAGAATTAAGACGTGATAGGTGGCTGAGGAGAGTTGACGCGGCTGCGAGATTGAGAGAGAGAGAAAGGCGCCAATAATTGGGGGGGCGCGGCAGTCGATGGGATATCGTGGCCCCGCCGTCCAGTCCCACGCGCGGCAGCCCACTCGCGTGCGGTTTAATCTGTTCCGTCTTTGAATTCGGCTCTACGGCGCCGTTTTCGGAGCAGCTAAGTAGCCCGGTACCGACGGCGAAGCACCCCATTTTTTGATACAATCTTAGGGTCCTAGGATACAAGTTGACGCATGGCTTTTTTCTGGGTATGTTCCTAGCGACGCCGGACTCCAGGAGAGGCAGGTTTGTCCCGTTCATCACAGAAAGGAGAAGTCTTTTCAATTTTAGTCTCAGAAGAACTTTTCGACGCTTCAATTGATATAATGTACACGTGATGAAACGAAAGAGAGCCAATGCATATCAAGATTATGGTAACATACCTACTTCACCGTGGGACTTATGCATTTATGAGGGGGTGAAGCTTGCTCCGTGAGGGGTGCAAGTCTCTGGTTGGGTCAAATCGCTCTGAGTAGAACCCCATGGACTGGTCTAATGCTTGGGCTTGGATCGACTTATGAAGTTGGGCCTTGCACGAGAAACGCATTATCCACCTCCCAAGTCCTCCAATGGCCTAGGCTTGATTGGCCAAAGGCAAATCCAAAGGGCGATTTTTTTTTTTTTATTATTATTATTACAACAGCAACGCTCTTAGTCAAGTCTTGAAAAATTCATGACAATTTACTTTAGTCACAAATCCTAGTTTGCCATGGTCTCCATTCTTATCTCAACTAAATTTGCTTATAAGCAAGGCCTTAGCCATCGGGTTAAAGTGTGAAAAAATGAAGATCAAACTTATTCCATGATTGTGGCAATAGGTGTCTGTGCCAGGAACTTGCGAACGTTACGTTATTGATTCGATGCTGATGCCACTTTCTAGATTTGGGCAATGGCTAATTTAAGTCGGTTGTAATGTTAAGATCTCACAAGAGGCATGAGATATCAATCCCATCTTATGTAGATGCACCCCATCAATACTAAAAGTTCACCTAATACATGGTGAATCATGATAAATGGCGTACCATTCTCCCATTTCAAATCATATAAGCTCATCTCCCATTTCTCTAAAAGTCGTGAGATTTTTTTAAATTATAAATTTTGGGAGAAAAAATAAAATAAAAAACTAATACTAATAATAATGATGATGATGATGATGATGAAAAGTCAAATTAGAGTAGGTTGTGGTTCTTCCCCAACTTCAACTATTAGGTCACGAACGACATGACCTTATCCTCAGAGCCACAACGTTTGACCATAAACGCTCAACACACACGGAAATGCTTCACAGCTTGGGCAAATGGGCGGCCCTTCCTTCGCCGCCCAAGCTCCCTTGCCCCCCAACCACTCACGACCAACCTTGCGCATCCTCGACACTCCTAGCTCGAAAGCAACACAAGAGCCGTCCCCACAGCACGGCCATCCGGTGCGCCCGGAGGAGGAGGTCGGTGCAGTATGGCGGCAGCACCGAGAAGGAGGAGGAGGCTGAGGGCGACGGGGAAGAGTACGGCCCCAACGAGGAGATCGCGATGCTGGAGCTGTACAGCCAGTCCGCAAGAGGGGACGCTCTTGTGGTGCATGCCGATGTGGGCGGAGAGGAAGTGGAAGTCCTCATCTATAAGGTCAGTCCATCACGGAAAGGAGAAGTCTTCTCAACTTTGGCTTCAGAAGAACCTTCCGAGACTTCAATTGATATAATGCATACGTGATGAAATGAAAGAGAGCCGACGTGTATCGAAATTAAGGTAACATACCTACTTCATCATGGGATTTATGCATTTATGAGGGGGTGAAGCTTGTTCGGTGAGAGGTGCAAATCTCAAGTTGGATCAAATCGCTCTGAGTAGGGCCCCATGGGCTGGTCTAATGCTTGGGTGTGGATCGACTTATGAAGTTGGGCCTTGCACGAGAAACGGGTTGTCCACCTCCCAAGTCCTCCAATGGCCTAGGCTTGATTGGCCAAAGGGCGATTTTTTTTTTATTATTATTACAACAACGCTCTTAGCCAAGTCTAGAAAATTCATGACAATTTATATCAGTCGCAAATCCTAGTTTGTCGCAGTCTCCATTCTCATCTAAACTAAATCTGCTTATAAGCAACGCCTTAGCCATCGGGTTAAACTGTGAAAAAATGAAGATCAAACTCATTCGATGGAAGTGGCAACAGGTGTCTATGTCGAGAATTTACAAATGTTATGTTATTGATTCGATAATGCCACTTTCTAAATTTGGGCAATGGCTAATTCAAGTAAGTCATAATGTTAAGATCTCACACGAGGCATGAGATATCAATCATATCTTATATAGATGCACCCCATCAATTATGAAAGCTCACCTAATTCATCGTGAATCATGATAAATGTCATATCATTATGTGTTTTAAGGTAATACGCCCTGAAGATATTATAAATGTCAATACATCAAATCATATAAGCTCGTCTCCCATTTCTCTAAAAGCGGTGAGATCTTTGAATTTTCGGAGGAAACATAAAAAAAAACTAATAATAATTATAATTATAATTATAATTATGAAAGTCAAATTAGAGTGGGTTGTGGTTCTTCCCCGACTTCAACTATTAGGTCACGAACCACTTGACCTTATCCTCAGAACCACAACGTTTGACCATAAACGCTTAACACACACGGAAATGCTTCACAACTTGGGCAAATGGGCGGCCCTCCCTTCGCCGCCCAAGCTCCCTCGCCTCCCAACCACTCACAAGCAACCTTGCGCATCCACGGCACTCCGAGCTCAAAAGCAACACAAGAGCCGTCCCTACGGCACGGCCATCCGGTGCGCCGCGAGGAGGAGGTCAGTGCGGTACGGCGGCAGCACTGAGGAGGAGGAGGAGGAGGAGGAGGCTGAAGGCGACGGGGAAGAGTACGGCCCCAACAAAGAGATCGCGATGCTGGAGCTGTACAGCCAGTCCGCAAGAGGGGAAGCTCTTGTGGTGCATGCCGATGTGGGCGGAGAGGAAGTGGAAGTCCTCATCTATAAGGTCAGTCCATCGAAAATTTCTGAGAAATTTTTAGGAAAAGGTATAATGCTAGGTATAAATTTCACTCTGAAAATTATAGGCGTAGAGCAGTGTTATTGCACCCTTTGGCTCAATTTCTAGGAGATATTTTTTTTGGGGTTTTTTTTTTTTTTTGGGGGGGCATATACTTAATAAAATCATCCTTGCTTGGTTGCTATATGTAAAATTTATATTGCGCAACTAATTTTCAGGGATTTTCTTCAAGCTTGAGCTATGGAACAGCGCCGGACCCATCAAAAAGTGTTCTTCCGGCAAAGGCACAGATCAAGTGGATTGATAGAATCAAGGGACCCTTCGACCCTTCTAACATTGAGTACATCGAGAAAGGATTGACATGGGAAAATTTCGAGCAATTTCTCAAACCCAAATGAAAATACTCTTCCAATGTCATTTCTTTTTGTTTTCTTGTTTTATGGGCATTTTTTGGGATTTTCTCTCTCTTCTGTTTTGCTGATCAAAAAATTTACCATATATTACATAGCATTGCTTTCCGTATCCTACAAAGGAAAACGTAATTTAAAAGTAGGGAGTATTCACTTGAGATACGGGGTATGTTGGTATTCTTTCTAATGTTAAAGACATTTGAAAACAAGTCCTACTGGAAAGTAAAAGAGGAAGAGTTTGTATGTATGTGTGCCACAATAAGTACTACAATAGAGTGTAGGCTCACTTATAAATCTGAGAGCATTGAATCAACCTTATAATCATTCATCTTGACTAGTCATTTGGCCATCTTTGAGCTAGTTTAATTCTTTTTGAAAAGGGAAATTCTCAATGGATTCGATGTTTCACATAATCTAACAACATTTTCTTCTCCAAACTCACAAAGAGAAACCCTAAAAGAAAAGATGCTTTGATGTGCAGTATATGTTAAACCCTCGAAACATAAGCTTCAAAACGAGGCTATGAGTTTACGGCATCTCTTGAGCTCCTGGCAAGGCTCCTGCTTTTCGGCCCCACCTACCGTTCATGACTAGCGCACTCACAAGGTTGGCCATGCGCCTGTAAGGCTGGCCAGCAACTTGACCCAAAAATGATTGGTAATACGGAGTGACAATTCAAGACCGAGACTTGGCCGCAAACTCGAGCCAAGGAGAAGATTTGTTGAGTTCGTCTCGAGCTTTGGCCAATGATTCGAGGGATGATTGAAGCTCGAACATGTGGATATGCCCAAAGACGTTTGGCTAGGATTCTAAAGGAGGCGAGGACGGCCAGGCACCTGAGCACAAGGGCCTGGGCAGTTGGCCGGGTGCTTGGATAAGCCCAATCGCAATGGCCATAAAGCACAAGTCCGGCCAAACTCGGCCAGGTGCTCGAGAGACGACGTAAACTCGTCAAGGACCGGTTCAAAAGCCTGTTTTTCGAGGGTTTTAGACACAAGAGCCTCCAGAGTGTTTCTAGGATTGCTCTTCGTGAGATTTGAGAGGATAACACTGATGGGAGATGGTGTGAAACAATGAGTCGGGATTCATTTTCGGTAATCAAGGCTCGAGATTGAGAGTGACATAGTTCCAAGCTCGTTATTTTCTTGTTCATAGTGACTTTATTGCTACTGCACTTCTGTGCATGTAGGTATCCACTCGAGAGCAATACGCGTAAATTTTAATGTATTGTTGTCTTTATTTCTTCGTTAATTAGGCAATTATGGTCAATTGGACGATCCTATTCTGCAATACATTTTTATGTGATAAGAATATTTGATATAGGGATAACTATTAAACTATCATCTTCAATACATTTTATGTTAGAATTGACGGGGTGAGTATTTCCTTATTATTTTTTTCCTAACTTATTTAAAGATTGTGGGAATAGAGTTTTGTGATGATATGACTCATGTATTCCACAAATACGAAAGATGCCTAATTCAAAAGACTATGAATATCACCTTGTACTTCAACCTTTGTGAAAATCTTTTATGATCAAAACGAATACAATTATAATATATATATATATTATGTGGCTTAAAAGTTATAATCAAGCAAGATCAAGGATTAACTTAATTGATAACTTTACTGGAAGTCCTAAAACTTATTATAAAAATACAAAACTTATCATAAAAAAGCAAAGGAGTCCTAAAAATTTCAAATAGTATAATTAAATTTTAAAACTTGTCGTAAAAGTACAATTGAGTCCTAAAACTTTTAAAGATCAATAAAATCCTAAAATTTGTTATAAAAGTACAATCGAATCTTAAAACTTTCAAAAAATGTACTCAACGGAATGACTTGATTTGATCAATTTGACAATTTTCAGGAATTGATTTTTTTTTAAAAAAATTTTAAGACTCAATTGCATTTTCGTAATAAGTTTTAGGACTTCATTGCATTTTTATGACAAGTTTAAAGACTTTTAATACACTTGTCACATTCTTTTTATAATGGACTATGACCATCAACTTTACTCTAAACTTTGTGAAGTTGTTTTAGAATAAAGTGAATAGAAGTATAAATAAGTTATGTGATTCAGAGCTCTAAACCTCACAAAAACAAACATTTGACTCCACTGGAACTAATTTGAAAGTTCTTTACGGTGAACTTTAGAGTCATTACACGAATCAGGCAGGTATGTAGCCAATCCAAAATATTTGTGTTGTTCGAAAGAAGAGCAGTTATTTGGCAAATCATGCTAAACATGAGATCCATCACTAAAAGATACGATAATTCATTGTATATACATTAAGTGTATATAGAAATTTGTACCCTTACTTGTTCCTGCCCTGACACAATTCTATTTCTAAGTTTATGATTTAGTTACATTGATTCTCAAAGTTTTTTATGACTAGTTAAGTTATTGAAAAAGATAGGATAAATGTACTGAAAGTCCTAAAATTGGCCATGAAGGTGTAATTGAATCTTAAAATTTTCAAAAAATACAATCAAATGATAAAATTTGTCAAGTTAGTGCAACCAAGTCATTTCATTAACTCCATCCAATTTAACAAATGGAAAATACCAACAGATTTTAAGACTTAATTACACTAGTTTAACAAGTGTTAGCTTGATGCATTTTAAGATTTAATTGTACTTTTTAAAAATTTTAAAACTCAATTGCATTTCCATAATAACTTTTAATATTTAATTACATGCTTTGAAAGTTTTAAAACTTAATTAAACTTAATTTAATACCACGAGAAACCCTAAACTAGTATACTACGACAAATTTACTCAAAATTAATTTTTTGACCACCAAAAACTCCAAATTGGTATGTTTGTTATAAAGTTATTCCAAATGACCACAAAAAAACCCTAAATTAGTACAGTTGTGACAAATTTACCTCAAAATAATTTTTTTGACTGTTAAAAATCACAAACTAGTACATTTATGACAAAAATAATCTTCATTAAATTGGATTAGTATTACAAAAAATACAAAACTAGTACAATTATGACAAGCGAGGAGTAATATCTCAAACCGATACACCATTTAATTATCATGTATCATCAAACTTAGCAATTTGACAGTAAAATCTAACGAAAACTAACAAAAGATAAATTTGTCATAAGTGTACTAGTTTGGAGTAAACTTGTTAAGGTATACTAGTTTGGGGATTTTAGTAAAAAATTAATTTTGGGTAAATTTATCATAGGTGCAGTAGTTTGAAATTTTTCAAGTATTAACCCATTAAACTTTTGCGATAAGTTTTAAGACTTCTAATATGCGTATCCTAAAAAACAAACATAATACCCAAAACTAGACTTGTCAAACAAGTGGGTCGGGTCGAGTCGGGTCAAAAATGGTCCGATCCATGTTGACCCATTTAATCCATTTGACCCATTTTTATACAATACAAATCTAGTTACTCATATTGTTAAAAGACTTCAATATTAAATACAATTTAGAAAAACTTGTTTCTTATAAATTTTTAAAAATATATATTGTTAGAACACTATGACAATTTTTATAATTTTATAAAAGACAATGATTTTTTATATTTTATATTTTTTCTTTCTTTTCATTTTTTTTTATTGTATGTCCAGTGACCGATGATTCGCAACAGGTGGTAGTGACCAATGACCGACCATCGACAATCAAATATTGATACCCAACAATGATTGGTGATCGGCAGTAGCCATTGATGGCGTCAGGTAGTAACTGACAAGTGGCGACTAGCTAGCAACCTTTGTTGAATTTGCTAAAAAAAGGAAAAGAAAAAAATAAAAATTATGAAAATTTAGAATACTAAGAGAATTATAAAAAAAAATGACTTATTTATCCATGACCCACTTAAACTTATTAGATAACTAATGGGACTGTTAACTAATCCATATAACCCACTTCACTCTTCAAAACTCAAAGTAACCCATTTGTGACCCACACTATTAAATATAGGTTAGAATATGCAACTCATTTATGACCCGCACTATTAAATATAGATTATAATATGAATTTTAAATCCATATTGTCACAGCTGGCTTTGTCGGAATAGCTAGAGTATTTTTACAAGCCTAAGCAAAAAAAGAAAATTGATGTATTACGCCTACACAAGGAGCAATTTGTTTGGTTGACTTCCACGTTATTCTCCCTCTAGTATGGTATGCAAGCAATATTAGATTAATAAAAACCCTACTGTGTACAATTTATTTCCTTCAAGGCGGAAAAATGAATCTTTATCTTTATTTTTCTCAATGCGCAAAAGTCGTGCATCCGTACGAAAAACCAAGTACATGTTATATCGAGAAAAAACGACTAGCTCGGGCTTCATCTTGTAACGTTTAGAGTTCTCTGATAATTTGATTTGGGAAAGTTATCTGAAAAATCCTAAACTTATTGCACTTTTATTAATTGAGTCATAAATTTGTCAATTGAGTCATATACATTTTCATATTTTGCTAATAAAATTCATCCAATCAATTTTGATTGGAAATCACTACTATGGACACCGATCATCCTATATGATACGATTGGTATTGACGTGAATAATTTTTAATTATATTTTTCATTAATATTTTCCTTCTCTTTCTCTTCTTTTTTCTTCCTTTCTTCCTCCTCTAACCAATTGCTGGGCCTAGGCAAGGGCTTGCAAGGGCCACGCCGGCATAGGACGGCCTCACATCTACATCAGCAATTTCCGACCCAAATTTGGTCATACGAACTCGATTGACAAAACGCGAAAAATATTCATAACTCAATTGATAAAAATAAAAAGTTCACGACCAAACTAACGGAAACCGCAATAGGTCTCTCTAGACGACATTTCCAATTTAAACAATCGTCATCTAACTTTCTCCTCATCACCTGAAGCACAAATCGAAGGGTCAAAAGAAAAAGTTCCCAATCGAATCGAAAGATATTTTCCGCAATATCCCCGCGGTGGCATGGCCCCATGGGCAAAGAACCGCATATTCCTCTCCGCGTGTGCATGCGCGGGTGGCCTCGTCCCCTGGCCTCGCCTCGCGTTTCTTTTTTTTCTGGTGGGAGAACGAGTAATCCCGCCGCACCCAAGCAAAGCAAGCGACCGCCGGGCCCCACCGCCCGTTGGGATTGGACAGTCGTTTGGCTTCGACGAGGGGCGATCGGATTGGACGGCGGGAGCCGAAAGTGGAGCGAGAAGCCGGACGAGGGGCGCGAGAGAAAATATCTTCCTGGCTCTGACAAAGACGGTGACGTGGAGGCCGGATAGTGGATGGTTCCCCCTCCCTCTCTCTCTTCCCCCCAAGATATTTTCCTCCCGAAATATCAGCCTGCCACGTGCTCTCCTCGCTCGGCACCGACGTGGACTCCTCCCGAGCATCCTCGCCCTCGCACTTGGGTAGAAACTACCGAATTGCCACTCCCCTTGTGCCAGGAAACCGCCAGCGCCCGCACATAGGTACTGAATTAATCTTTGAATTGAACGTACGATGGACGGTCGGCTACTACTTTTTTTTTTTTTAACAATTGCAGGGGCGGCAATAAATTTCAACGGCAGTCCTATCTCATAAAATAACTTTTTGATTATGTGGCTAGCATGAGAAAATGTCACTAGCAAATCTTAATTTTACAAGTAGAAGGAAAAGAGTTAATATTACGAAAATTTTCAAATTAAATATTTATGATCAATTTATCTCAAATTAACTTTTTGATTACCAAAAATTCAAATTAGTATCTATGATAAATTTATCACAAATAACCATAAAAAACTTAAACTAATATACAAATGATAAATTTTCCATAAATTAATTTTTTTATTCTTAAAAATCTCAAACGATACATTTATGATAAATATACACACCATGAAATTGGATTGATACCACAAAAAGTCATAAAATCGGTATAATTATGAGAAACGAAGAGTAAGATCTTAAACTGCTATACTAGACAACTGTCAATAAAATTTAACGAAAATTAATATAAGATAAATTTATCATAAATATACCAACTTAGGATTTTTTATTGTAAAAAAATAATTTTTGATAAATTTATCATGAATGTATCGATTTAGAGTTTTTCGTGGTATTAACCTAAAAATAAAATGATGTTTAGTGAATTTTAATGAATCATCACTAAAAATTGCACTAGACACCTAATTGCTCTATCGGTCCCCTTCAATCCACCATTGAGGACTCCAAGCACTTGTCAATTAGGCAATATGCTAAAAATGTGAACATCAAAATAACATGAAATTTCATTTTAAACTTTGGTTCGAGACAAAAGTTTTCGTAGTAAAAAAAGAAAAGAAAAACAAAATCATTTCATTTCTCGTGAAAATGATTCTCGATCAGATTAGGAAGACAAAGTATGGTGAAAAGCTGTTTCAATGCGATGTATGGTGTCGGATCGCAACCTTCACGTAATCTGATTATCACGTACACATGCGAAAAACAGTCGCTATAGCTCAAAAACGTCGTGGTAAAACTTGTCGATGAGAAGTTGACCGTGGTCCTTCACGAGGATGGCAGGCTCGTAATTAAGACATACGAGCAGGGCCATTTCCGCCAAACGCCGCCGACTTGCCTATGACTCCACCTCATTTCAACCCCGTCCCACGACCCCACGACCCCTCAATCTCTCTCTCTCTCTCTCTCTCTCTCTTTCTTTCGCTCCCGCTAGAGCGAGAAACCTGCAGAAGAATCTCCCCAACCATGGCGGCAAGCAAGGAGGAGGAGGAGCTGAAGGGGTCCGGCAAGAGGCTCAAGTGCTCCGTGACCGGCCGCTACCGAGCGGTCGTCGCGGAGGAGGACGTCAGGCCATGCGAAGAGGCGGAGGAAGGAGTAGCAGCAGGAGATGGCGAGGATGATGATGGTGGTGGTGGCGATGAGCAACTGGGGGGGGAGGAGGAGGAGGAGGAGGACAGCGAGCTCCCGATGAAGCCCGGGCTCTTCTTCTACCCTCTGACGCCCACGTCCTTCGTCGTGTCCGACGCCCTCGAGCCCGATTTCCCCATCATTTACGTGAACACCGTCTTCGAGAGCTTCACCGGGTACAGGGCCGACGAGGTCCTGGGTCGGAACTGGTGAGTTCGTCCCTCTCGTGTCAGATTTGATTCGTGGGGTGGGTAGTGGAAATGGAGAGGATTTCTGGGCTCTGCTCTTCTTTTGTTTTGCTGTATGGGGGTAGTCCTGGGATCTATCTGGAGAATGGAGGAGAGCTTGTTGTTTTGATGTCTGAGATTTGTTATAAAGGAGCGTTTTTTTTTTCCGGCTGCCTCTGTTCTGGTCGTTCTAGTGGGTAGTGGAAATGGAGAGGATTTCTGGGCTCTGATCTTCTTTGTTTTACTGTTTGGGGGTAGTCCTGGGATCTATCTGAAGAATGAAGGAGAGCTTGTTGCTTTGATGTTTGAGATTTGTTGTAAAGGAGCGACTTTTCGCAGAGGGTTCGTGTTACCTCGTTTGGTATGTGAGAGAATTTGAAGGATAGAAGGAATACGGGGGAAGAGATGTTGATTGGTGTACCAGAGATCGTGAAAATAGGGAGGTTTTATTGGTACATCATCAGTAATAATTTCAATTTGGGGTGTGGTCTTGTAATATAGATATAGCGTACTTAATAGGCAGACCAATCAGAATCCACGGCAGGCATAGATATGATCTTCGTAGCTTTCACTTAAGCTCTATTTTTTTTTTTTTTTTTGGGGGGGGGGGATCGAATCACTTAAGCTTTTCAAGAGTTTCAATTTGAGAACTGTTTAGGGACATGATCACCCAAGATTGTCATTGATGGCTTGTTGTTGAAGAGATAAATGATGGAGCTTCTACTGTGTGCCAATCTGTTTTAGAATGGGCTACACTGGGGAGACCAGACTATTTAATCCAAAAATTTTCTTGATGGACATCTGAGTCTTTTGCACTGTCTTCTCTTTCATGTTCATCATGATAATGCTATGTTTGGAGTATTGCGTCTGTGTTGCTTTTGGGAGCTTGTTAGCTTCTCATTTGACTCTTCTGATACTCCTTTGTTTCAGCCGATTCTTGCAATATAGAGATCCTCGTGCACAGAGACGGCATCCTTTGGTCGATCCAGTGGTTGTTTCTGAAATCAGACGATGTCTCGAGCAAGGTCTTGAATTTCAAGGCGAGCTCCTCAATTTTAGGAAGGATGGCACTCCTTTGGTGAATAGGTTAAAGCTAGCTCCAATACACGATGATGATGGAATAGTCACGCATGTAATAGGCATTCAAATATTTTCTGAAGCAAAAATTGATATGAACTGCATATCTTATCCTGTTTTCAAGGAGACCTACAACAATGAGTGTGAGCAGATGAGTGTATACACTCCGAAAGATGGGCCATTGCCTTTTGTACAAGATCAAGAAATGTGCGGGATACTTCAACTATCTGATGAAGTTTTAGCACACAATATTTTGTCACGGCTAACACCAAGGGACGTGGCATCGATTGGATCTGTCTGTAGAAGGATTCGTCACCTAACGAAGAATGAGCATCTAAGGAAGATGGTTTGTCAAAATGCTTGGGGAAGAGACGTCACAGGCGCGTTGGAAAGGATGACTGAGAAATTAGGCTGGGGGCGTTTGGCTAGGGAATTAACGACTTTGGAGGCTGTTTGCTGGAGGAAATTGACAGTTGGAGGAGCAGTGGAACCTTCTAGGTGCAACTTCAGTGCTTGTGCTGCAGGGAATCGGCTTGTGCTGTTTGGAGGTGAAGGGGTTAACATGCAGCCGATGGATGATACATTTGTGCTCAACCTCGATGCTGCGAATCCAGAGTGGAGACGTGTGAGTGTGGAGTCGTCTCCCCCAGGCCGGTGGGGCCACACACTTTCGTGCATCAATGGATCGTGGTTGGTGGTGTTTGGAGGTTGTGGGAGGCAAGGATTGCTAAATGACGTGTTTGTGCTGGATTTGGATGCTAAACAGCCGACATGGACAGAAGTCTTGGGTGGGACCCCACCTCTTCCTAGATCTTGGCACAGCTCTTGCACAGTAGAGGGTTCTAAACTGGTTGTCTCTGGTGGTTGCACTGATGCTGGAGTACTCCTCAGCGACACTTACTTGTTGGATCTCACCACAGACAAGCCTGCATGGAAGGAGATCCCAACTTCTTGGGCTCCGCCATCAAGATTGGGACATTCTCTCTCGGTTTACGGTAGGACAAAACTCCTCATGTTTGGTGGGTTGGCAAAAAGTGGGCACTTGAGGCTGCGATCGGGCGAGGCCTACACCATTGACTTGGATGATGAAGAGCCACAATGGAGACTGTTGGAGTGCAGCGCATTGACTGGCATTGGCGGTCAAAGTGCTGTGGTCCCACCTCCTAGACTGGACCATGTGGCAGTCAGCATGCCTTGTGGTAGGATTTTGATCTTTGGTGGTTCTATTGCGGGCTTGCACTCACCATCTCAAGTCTTCCTATTGGATCCTTCTGAAGAGAAACCATCTTGGAGGATTCTTAATGCTCCAGGACAACCGCCGAAATACGCATGGGGACACAGTACCTGTGTTGTTGGAGGCACGCGAGTTCTGGTATTAGGTGGTCATACTGGGGAAGAATGGATCCTGAATGAATTGCATGAACTGTGCTTGGCGAGCTGGCAAGATATGGATGCTGCTTCAGATGAGTGATTTACGACTAGATGCTTGAGTTATTGGTTTGCGCTTAGTCCTGCATGAGAGTTTTTGAGCATGCTGCTTTCTTCTCTCCTTTTCATCCCTCACCAGTTACATTTCCTGGTAATGTAAATTGGTTTCTTGATCCAAAGTTTCTGTCATCTTTTTCCTCCACAAATTTCTGTAAAATTAGCCTTGTTCACTTGGTCACTCTTTGTACATTATGCTGATAGGTGGTGAACATGCTATTACTTGTTTGACAGAGCTCATTTCTTGCTCATCTGCATATTACTTCTTTATTCTGTCTACTCTCCATTCTGTCTAGTCAAGTCGCCGATACAGAATTATCTACTACTGGTGATATTGTGATTGATGGACATATGAATCATGGAAAAGGTTACAATTGAAGAAATTTTGGTGGTTCTTGTAAGTGACTTTGTTTGAACGCACGTGCCTAATCAACAACAAAAATTTGGGACCATTTGCAGTTAGCCCCTCTGAAGACCCGGTCTGGGTCTATGTCCAAATGTCGGGAACTTTTCCTGTTAGACCTGTGTAAGCAGTGAATCTTTGCGGTCCATTCGAACGTGTGAGGCGATCTTGAGGATTGCTCTAAGTTCTTCGCTCTACTGCACGACAGATTGTCGCTTCTTGGGGTTAGCACTTAAACATGCTGTTGCTACTCTAGCAGTTTATGGACCAAAGTCCTGCAAAAAGCTGTAGGATTGATCCAGCTTATGATGCTAAGAGACTGATGAGGATCATTAACATCTCTCCCTCGAACAAAACATACTTGCATTGATAAAAATTGAGTACCATCTTGGGGAATGACTTTGTCCGACTTTCGAGGTGATTGGAGAGATGAACTTGGCAACCTCTCAATGTACTGAGGTCAGGATTTCCAATGTTGGTTCCATGACTCGAATGAAGTCGCATGATATGTTTGTCATCACATGTGATGTGTAAACTTTAGAATCATCGACTCTTAATTAGCTTATTAAATTGCATGTTACTGTCATGGGACATGACAATCACATGAAATACCTTTTCCATTCTGCAGATTCACGCAAATCAAGTCATTAATATCATACCATCACTCTTTTCAATTAGTATAACACCTCAGTGAGTGCTTGAAGTGACTATATATAATGGGGATAATTTAAGGATCAGTGTTTATTTATGAATCATTTATCATGAACTCTCTCATTCAACGTGAAACTTTAGAATAATATCATGAATGCGAATTATCTTGAACAAACATGATAAGAGGGAGAAGTTCTATTAATAGTAACGCGCAAATACTACATGTAGAAGTACTGATATTTTACTGATTTAGGTGAGCAATCGGATGACAAGAAGAGAACTGGTTTTCCTCACACCATTTGCTTCCCCTACAAACAACGGCTTCCAAACATGGGGTTGAATGTTGATGGGTTGGGCAGTCCTTATGCGTGTGATTCGAGATTAGTCGACTATTCTTTGCCATTTGGGCCATTGGCATCAAAACGAAGATTCTCTAATTGACTCCCTTGACTCTTCGCAAGCCCACGTTCACACATCTCTCTTCCGCTAGGCACACGGTATTCCCTTTCTCTAGAAAAAAAAAAGCCCAATCTCTTGCACTTATACAAAAACAACATTCCCCAAAAAGGTAAGAATTAGTCAATGAGCCTGCAAATTTTTCTTTTGTCTTAACAATGATTGCTCTAGGAGCTTATAACACAGAGACAGCGAATTAAAAATTACAAGTTTTAATATTTAAGTGTTAGCAAATTCCTTCTTTAAAAAAAAAAAAAATCTTAATGATATCGAAAATCTATCTTTAGTTTATATGTTTGTATTGAGTTTCTTTATTTGAGCAACATTATTTAAAAAGAATAAAATAATTTATAACACTATTTACTTTGTTTATACTAACATCCTCACCACGTTCATATGAACCAATTACTTCACATGCTTTCCGTAATTATCATTGGTTACATTTGATGTCGAGACCAATTGATGGGTCTCGCATGGCATGACTTCACACGATATCTTCAACCTCCAATTCGCGACAATGTAATTAACATAACTCTTGTAATGGCAATAATTTTTGCAATAAAATTAGAGATTCATCTCAATAAGTATAAGAAACCCTATGTGGTAATGGTCGCATTTGATGTCTTGACCGATGGACAGGCCTTGCAAGGCACGACTTGGAATTCTGAGTCAATTTGGGTTAGCAGCCACCAGAGAAAAGGACTTTGAAAAGATGTTAATGTCTTTTTCTTTTTCCCTTATTTTTTTTTGTGAATCGAGACCAAGATCCATGTAAGAAAGAAATATTTCGCAACATTTAAAACATCCGAAAATAAAACCCAGCCTTTCATCGGCGGGAGAAAAAAGCGCGCCCGTTACAAATACAATCTACACTATTGACTCCCTTGACTCTATGCAAGCCCATGTTCACACATCTCACTTCCGCGAGGCTCACGGCATCCCTTTCTCTAGAAAAAAAGAAAAAAAATCCAATCTTTTGCACTTCATACAAGAATAGCATTCCCCAAAAAGTTAAGAATTAGTCAATGAGCCTGCAAATTTTTTTTTGGTCTTAATAACGATTGCTCTGGGGGCTTATAACACAGCGACAGTGAATTAAAAATCACAAGTTTCAATATTTGAGTGTTAATAAATTCCTTCACAAGTTTTAATACTTGAGTGTTAACAAATTCCTTCTTTTTCTTAATCTTAAAGATATCGAAAATCTATTTTGGATTTATAGGATTGTATTGGGTTTCTTTATTTGAGTAACATTTCTTCAAAAGAAAAAAATTGCAACAATATTTACTTCGTTTATACTAACATCCTCGCCATGTTCATATGAACCAATTACTTCACATGCTTTCCACAGTTATTATTGGTTACATTTGATGTCTAGACCAATTGATGGGTCTTGCATGGGACGGCTGGGTACCAATTGCTTCACACGATATCTTCAACATCCAATCCTTGACAAGTTAATTGACATAACTCTTGTAAAGGCGATAATTTTTGCAATAAAATTAGAGATTCGTCTCATTAAGTATAAGAAACCCTATGTTGTATTGGTCGCATTTGATGTCTTGACCGTTGGACAGGTCTTCCAAGGCAAGGCACGAATTGGAATTATAAGTCAATTTAGGTTGCTAGCGGCCAGAGAAAAGGACGCTGAAGAGATGCTGATCTCCTTCTTTCTTCCCTTTTTTTTTATATCGTGAATCGAGACCAAGATCCGTATAAGGAAGAAAATAATATCTTCCTTAAGGGAAGTGTTTGTTTTTCCTATATAAACGGAAATTCTTGGGTTCATTATAGACAACAATGGCATCCTCCACGTCCACTGGCTTCGTGCCTACACTCTTGTGTGCACTCCTTGTCATTCAAGCCTTGAAATTCAGTTATTCCAACGCTTTAACAAATGTAAGTTGCATCAGAGTTGAGAGGGAAGCTCTTTTGAAGTTCAAGCATGATCTCATTGATCCTTCTGAACGTTTGTGGTCGTGGACCGGCAAGGATTGTTGCAAGTGGGAAGGAGTTGAATGCAACGAGGAGACCAGTCATGTCTCAAAGCTTGATCTTCGTAATCCTTGCGATGGACCTTGGGAGTGCACCTTGGGAGGTAAGATACATCCCGCTATATACGAATTGAACCATTTGAAGTATCTAGACCTCAGCTTCAATAATTTCTCAACCCAAAAAATCCCAGCGTCCTTAGCTTCTCTACAAAATTTGGAGTATCTCAACCTCTCACATGGAGGCTTCTATGGAGATCTTCCAGGTCAACTTAGTAACCTTTCCAAGTTACGGTACTTGGATCTTAGTAGTTATCAATGGGAGCACCCTTTACAAACAAAGAACCTTCAATGGTTATCGACATTTTCTAAGTTGAAGTACTTGGACCTATCTTATGTCTCCCTTCTCAACCCCAAAGAGTGGTTAAGTCCTATCAACATGCTTTCCTCTTTGGAAGTTTTAATATTGAGGGGATGTTATTTGAGAGATGCTTCAGCATCTCTGCATGTCAATTTCACTTCTCTTAGATTCCTTGATCTAAGTAACAACTTCATTAATCCATCCATTCCTCCTTGGATTCAAAACTTCAGTAAACTCAGCCATCTAGATTTAAGTTCTAATGATCTCCAAGGCATATATTCCCCATTGTCATCCTTGAAAATAGCCAACGGTTGAAGTTCCTTGATGTCTCGTCAAATAGGCTAGAAGGTGAACTTTTGAAAAACTTGACCATTTTCTGCAAAATGCAAGTACTAAACTTGCGTTCTAACAAATTTAGTGGACGGATTTCTGATACCAAAGATGATGCTTTAATCTGTGGACAAAGTGACTTGAAGATTATTGATGTTGGCAACAACAATTTTAGTGGTCACCTACCCAATCAATTTTGGAATTTCAAAAATCTAGAATCCCTTGATCTTTCATTGAACTCGATTTCAGGTCCTATTCCCATTACCATGAGCCAACTGTCATCTTTGAGAAACTTGTACCTCTCTTTTAACAAATTGAGTGGGAGCATTCCAGAAAGTATTGGGCTACTATCCAATCTAGAGTTGATGGACATTGCGAATAATCAGTTACATGGAGCTGTCAACGAACTTCACTTTGCAAATCTCACTAGCTTGATCTACTTGTACTTAGATTCAAACGAGCTTGTTATAAATGTCAGCACATCTTGGGTTCCTCCTTTTCAAATTCATATGATTACCATGTCAAGTTGCAAAGTGGGACCACAATTCCCAAATTGGCTTCGAACGCAAAGGAACATTTGGGAATTGGACATGCGAAATGCTAGCATCTCAGATGAAGTTCCCCATTGGTTACTTGACGTTTTATCTAACGTTAGAAGTTTGGATCTCTCAAGCAATATGCTCAGAGGCAACATATCCCAAATTATTGGAGAAAAGATGCCACAACTATTTCAAGTATCACTTTCTACGAATAACCTCAGTGGTAACATTCCAAATTCATTATGCATGTCCGATGGATTGTATTTTCTTGATCTCTCTAAGAACAAACTGTCTGGGAGACTTCCGCAATGTTGGAGGAAGTCACAAACGAATTTGGGATGGATTTCTTTGGAAGAGAACAAGTTGAATGGTCCAATTCCAAACTCTCTATGCCATTTGGAGCGATTAGTAGTTCTAGGCCTGCATGAAAATGGCTTGAGTGGAGTGCTTCCAGAATGTTTGCTAAAGCTAAATTTGGCAGTCCTTGATCTTAGTGACAATCAATTCACCGGCAGAATGCTTCCGTTTGGATGACAGTCTCTATCATTTGCAATAATCAATCTTGAGAGAAATTACTTCACCGGGGACATTCCTTTGCAACTATGCCATCTTGCTACTCTCCAGTATTTAAGCCTAGCGCATAACAACATTTCTGGAGGCATTCCGCTTTGCTTTGACAACTTCTCTCGCATGTGGGCCAATTCCACTTCTATTTCATTTATCCAATTAGCAAATGTGTTTCCTGTTATGGTTAATATAAAAGGAACAAACCTAGAATTCACCAAGACACTCCCATATTTATTTTCTCTCAACCTTTCAAGCAACTCATTAGATGGACAAATACCAGAAGGGCTAACTTGGCTCACTCGACTTCAGAATTTGAACCTCTCTCACAATAAGCTGATTGGAAAAATCCCTTCGAGTATTGGCAACTTGAGATATTTAGAATCACTGGATCTGTCCAACAACAAGCTATCAAGTAAAATTCCTCCTACCATATCCAAATTAGACTTTCTAAGTCATTTGGATCTTTCCTTCAACAATTTATCAGGTCCTATTCCATCGGGCAATCAGTTAAGCACTTTGGAGGATCAATTTGTTTATCGCGGCAACGATGGACTTTGCAGAGGTCCTCTTTCGAAAGTTTGTCCTGGAGATGAGCATAATGATATGGACAAACAAGATGGTCACAATTCTAGTGAAGATGAGTCTAATGAAGACTATTTTATAGTTGATTGGTTTTATTTGGGATTAGGACCGGGTTTCTTGGTGGGATTTTTGGGATTCTGCGGCATATTACATTACAAGCAATCTTGGAGGATCTCTTATTTCCAGATGGTGGATAGGATTATCGAAAAACTATCAATAGCGAGGATGATTACAGTGCTTTGGTTTGAGAGAGCTTTTCAATTTCAACCGCAAGAATAAGAGAGCTTTTCAATTTCAACCGCAAGAATAAGAGCTATTTAAGTAAGTAAATCTCTCTCTCTCTCTCTCTCTCTCTCTCTCTCTCTCTCTCTCTCTCTCTCTCTCTCTCTCTCCCCATTCGTATATTCTTTTCCCCACACTCATTTACTTTGTCGATAGATGTTGTTAAATGTTTCTCTCTCTCTCTCTCTCTCTCTCTCCCCATTCGTATATTCTTTTCCCCACACTCATTTACTTTGTCGATAGATGTTGTTAAATGTTTCTAGCATTTTTTTCTTATATTTGTGAATTGCAGATAATACCTTGCATGAAAGTACTGATTTCCTTATCCAAATTCCGAAGACACGCGCCACCACAACTGCTATGAAATTCATAATTCCTTTCTTCAAGGTGGAAAATTGCTATTGAAGTTTCAAGTTATAAAAAAAAATTGTACTCATTACTCTCCAATATTTCTCTCTTTCTTTCCATTTGGCTATAAAAAGACAAATCTCTTGTTTTTGTCCTATGAAATAAATGAAATGAGCCGACAACGTGAGCTGAAATCGGACGAGTCTAATGTTCTAGTGGGTAAAAGTGCAACTTCGTTCAATACTTGTAACATATGAAAAGCGTCGATAACCATCGGGACACATTAGTAACAAACTTTTAATTGGCTAATTGTTCAGTCGATAACACGCTAATAAGTTACCAACACTTTTATAAAATTACCACTGATTACTAAATATCTTAACTTACCAACTATTTCAACAATTTGCCAACATTTATTTACATAATTTATCAATGTGTTAAAGCTACAAACTTTTATAGAAAATTATCAACTCTCATTCGAGTCCACTTATCAACATTGATGACACCGTTTCCAAATTACTGATTGCTCCAACGATTTAATAAAATTTATGTGTAAAAGTTACCAATTAAACTCTCACAAAAAAACTATCAGTCTTGATTCGGGTGATTTATCAACTTTTTGCAGGTTTAGTTACCAACTAATTTTAGTTTTGCTAACTTTTATTTGAGCGAGTTACTACCATTTGTTTAATTCTTTTGAGATTAATGATGGTGTTGATAATTTACTAATAGTTATTTTTAAAGTATACAGATGTATTAAATCTACTAATTCTTATTGGAAATTACCAACTCTTATTCATAGCAATCAAATCCTTCCATTAAGTTTGTCTAATTTGGCTAACAGAAAATGCTAACGTAATTTTTTAATATGTTCTCTTTCCTACGTGGCGCTAAGTAGCTAAGACATGGAGAATAAGGCTAAAACGATACCACTTTGGTCAAAATATGATTTTTATTCTGAATATTATTTAAATTAAACTAAACAATAAACTAAATTTACTTTTTTTTATAAAGAGAAGGAGGTAGGAAGGCAAACTGCGAGGGCTGCTGGGCAAGAAAGAAAATGGTCAAAGATTACCTCTTTACTCGATAGCCTGACAAAAGGATCGGTAGATGGCTCCATGACTAAAGTTCGACAGCCGATAGTAATAGGACTTTGATTTCCTTATATATGACGACGCCCTAGTTATATTCATAAATATACTTCAACACTTTCTCTCTCCAGTGGGAGCATCTAGCATGCATATGACATATGCAACTCTTTTCCAAAGCCTACGACTAAAGCGTTGTGTAAGCCGAACCTTATACTAAATAATGGACGTGGATACATTGAACCGAATTGAAGGCAAGGATAATCGGGTAAGCCAAACCTTATAGGACAAATTGAATGTGATCCACACCACCACCGATTTGATAGCAAAGCACTAAATAAACAAATCATAAGTTGCCACCTCTTTCGCGCATAACCTTGTTCAAACATTCCAACTTCGTGAGCTTCGGCATACTGAACTATATCATGTAAGCATGTTCTTATTTATTCTCTTTTGAAATTGGCTTCTTTATAGGTCCATAGATCATTGCGAAATGTTGGATGATATTGCCGATAAAAAGTTGTACTTCACTATCGAAAGAGAAGCTATCATCCCCAATCCGGAGCTGACTTATAGTTGCAGCAAAACTTCTTTTGGATTAAAGCATCGATAATCAATGCGAAATCTGTGACAACGTTTCTTCTACATGGCATGCAGTGAGTGCGGCAAAGGAACTAGAGCTGACTTCGAATGAGTTCTCACACGCATGATCTGCAAAACAACATAAGTCACTGGCAAGCCAAGGCGTATCATTTTGTATCTGATCATGTTTTCAGGATAAAGAAATGAATAGCCATTTGTACCATCTCTTGAAAATTTCAATATCAGGTGCCGTGTTGAAGTACAACTTGAAGATTCAACGGGGACTTTGAGTGCAAATTTATTTGGCATCTTACGATTTGTCAATGTACAGCTAGAACGCTTATGAAAAATGTGAAGAATCCATGTCTGAGGACTGCAAGAAGTTACTTTGTCTTTCATCGAACAGCATAAGATTAAAGCTCGACAGGATGCTGGACAAAGCTGAGTAACGGCTAGGGGTGTACAAAAGAACCGGGACCCACCGGACCGTTCGAAACCGGATCGGAACTGCCCGGAACCGGTGGTTCTTAAGGGAATCGGTCCGGTCCCGGTTCCAATTTATGGGAACCGATGGGTACCGGTCCGGTTCCTGGTTCCATGGGCGGATCCATCCACCCGTCCACCCGGATCGAACCGATTATATTAAAATAATATATTAATTTTTAATATTAAAAAAATGAAATTACAAATTAACAAACCCAAATCAAATAATTAAAAAAAAATTAATTAAAGTGGGAAAAAAGTCCAAAGCGCACCAAATGGAGAGGCGTTGAAGCTAAAAAGTCCAAAATGCACCTTGACAAAACATCGAGCAATTGGTGGGCAAAAAGCAAGCACGTGAAGAATCAGAGCTGCAGGAGGAGGAGAAGAAGAATAGGTAAGGCGGCGAAGAGCTAGCAATTTTGGTCGAAAACCAAAGTTGTTTCCCGTCAAGATCGAAGCTTTCGAGAAAATGATATTATTATTATTGTCAGACCGGTTCCATGAATCGATCCGGGAATCGAACTGAACAGGTGGATCCATGCAACTAACTGGTGGATCACAGTTCCAATTTTTTAGAACCAATCCTTAACGAGCGGTTCCCGGTTCTAGGTCGAGAACCGCCTGCCCGGACCATGCATACCCCTAGTAACGGCCATAGGCCAAAGGGAAAAAAAATGAAAAATCTTTTGAAAAAAAATACAAAAATTATCCACATCAGCATCGGTTACATCATATAAGATAGCATCCATATCAATAATTTCTAGTCAAATTTGGATGAAATGACTAAATCAACAAGTCGTCAAATAGTTTAAGACTAAATTGGCAAATCTTCAAAATGTTTAAGACTAAATTAGCAAGTTGTCCAGATGTTTAGGATTAAATTGGTACAATTAAAAGATTTAAGACCGAATTGACCACTGTACAATAAATTTAAGACTTTTTGGACAATAATTCCCTCTTATTTGAATAACTTATCACTTTCATATAAGTTAATTGCTATGTTAGAATGACCTTTTATTAGAAAAAAAAACCAAATCCACTTTTATTTGAGTAACTTACCAGCTTTTCTAACTGTAAGTTACCGACTAGTTTTAAATTATCCACTTTAATAATAGATGGTACTATTTTATCAAGAATATTAATTAAATACATTTTTAACCAAGGCTGTAAACCGAGGCTTTACTTTTACTATTACAGAGATCATAAGCTCACATATACTTCAATCGAACTATCGTCATATTCATGTGGGATAAGTGCATTGTAAGTTTTAAAACTTATTATGAAAGTGCATTGTAGGACTTTTAATGCATTTATCCCTATTCATAAAGACCAAAAAGCTTTTAAAATATGAAAAATAAACATTTTTTTTTTTTGTTGATTTAGGAAACAAACTGAAATGGAAATATATTTAAAAATCTGGACAATGGTATGATTACAAAATTTTTCGACTTTTCTATCTAAAGTTGAGGGGCTAGATGAAATAACCAAAAATAATTTGAGAATCACATTGAATGAATTAAAAGTTATGAGTATGAAATTGCTCATCTGGCTAAATGGAGTGTTTTTATCATTTTTCCTTGAGAAAACAAGTTCACAGCGAAAGTGCAACGGTCAAGTCATAACAGCGAAATCGTGTCCAACTTTAGAAGTTTATCTCGGTCCAAAACGCGTACGATAGATTAATAAAATAGCACATAAGAAGATGCCTAGAATGTGGATCCACATGCAAAATGCCTGACCTAGTCTTAATTTATTTTTCAGTCAACGTCTTCCGCCGCACTAAACTCGTACGCAACTTCTTCCCAAGAATCGAATAGGCAAACCTCAACCTCGGGTTGGGCAAAGCTGGTGACGATTAGTAGTGCAGATTATGATTATTTAAATCATATAAAAATAGCTTCGTGCTTGAATTAAGCATTACTTTTCAATAAACTATCAACCTTCGACGTTGGCTACTTGTCGTCGCCGCAACTACGACTCTATCTCAAGAGAAAATTCAAGACACGATATTCATTCAAACGCGGATCAACGACTTGGTCCCGCTGGCTTCTCGTGACGACATTTATTAAAAAAAATCTTTTACGAAACATATATCAACGTACATATATATATATATATATCATGTGTAGATCACCTAGCATCTCATTGTTCAATCCTCTATCCTTGTCCGATTCATTCCCTTGTCTGATCTTCTACTGTATCATCTTCTTCGATCTTTGGAATCGATATCTATAGTGCAGTTCAAGATTATGGACTCCTCAAACGCATTTGATGGTCACCCACAAAAGCCGGGTGCCTCCACTCCTCCGCCACCCCCGCCGCCGGCAGAGGGCGTCCCGGCGCAATTCATGAAACCAAATTATGGGAATAACGCAGGTTTCCATGCTCAACCCGTGGACAACGTGCCTTGGTCCTCTGGGCTTTTCAGTTGCTTCGGCGACATTCCAATCTGTAAGTACTCTGGAAAATTCTCGACAGTTACGCCCATGTGTACGTTCACTAGGCGACGTCCATGATGAAAAGTTGAACAGTTAATGCACGCGACCTTCATAACTACAATAGCCTAATCGAGCGGGTTTCGACATGTTTTGAGAATTTAGCAACGACCTTCATAACTACAATAGCCTAATCGAGTGGGTTTCTGACATGTTTTGAGAATTTAGCAATAGAATGATCTCATACGACTTTGGTAACATGTTGAGATTGAGTGAACCCAGCGATGCAATGGTGTTATTTATGGCTTATGTTGGTTGATATCTTGTTAATCTCACAGGTTGCTTGTCATTTTGGTGCCCCTGCATCACATTCGGGCGAATTGCAGAGATTGTTGATCACGGATCAGTTTGTAAGTAGAATATGATAGCGTTTGCGCAAATTGAAAAAGGGAGTGACATTAGACTTGCTCACTCGGATCGGTTTTTGTTGCAGCATGCCCTGTGCACGGAGCTCTTTACACAGCGATCGCCTTGTTGACCGGGTGCGCCTGCTGCTTCTCCTGCTGCTACCGCACCAAGATGAGACAGCAATACCAGCTAAAAGAGGATCCTTGCGCCGATTGCTTAGTCCATTTCTGCTGCGAAACCTGTGCTTTAACCCAGGAGTACCGCGAGCTCGAAAGGCGTGGATTCGACATGTCCCTCGGTACGTGTGGCTCTCCTCCTTTGAATCAAGATGCATGTAATGATGTTTCCTTAGGAATGTTGATTTTCCGGAATAATTCAAGACAATCAATTTTCGTACTGTAAATTGTCCTAAAGTACGTGATGCATCTAAAATGGGGCTCTTCTGATTATGGAGATTATTCGAAAGACTGGACTGACGATTTCGTTCCTGAACTTCATTTTCTGTGATTATGTTTAGGATGGGATGGGAATATGGACAGGCAGAACAGAGGAATCCCAATGGCTCCAGTTCCTCCTGGAGGCATGATGAAGTAGAGATTTAAAATCACCTCAACTCAGCTTAAATGCTCCAGAAATATAAACGCAAAAGCCCTTGTAGGGTCTCTTTTTTTCGCCTCGATTGTATCTTCATTTGGCTGTATCAATCTATATGGAGTGTCCATCTGTTTTGTACAATGCATTCTACTAGTACATCAATAAACCAAAAGCTTGCTAGACAACAGAACTTGCCGTCTCAAGAAGCATAGAAACATCGATTTCGCAGCCAACACCGCCATGAAACTTTGTAGGTATTCTTGTTCCGACTGAGTTCCCTCAAATACAATCATAACTTTGTAAACAACAATCAATTACCCGCATTACTGTAAAATGAAGGCAATTCCTTCCGGGAAGTTTCTCCGAGCAGTGCCGGTTCCTGGTTACTTTCCATCAGGGTAATGTTGCTTGCTTGAAATTCCAGAAAAGAGAATGAATAGTTTAAATATGTTGATGAAAATGAGGCAACGAATCCTATTTTAATAATTACAAGAAGCATGGCCTGATTTGCATGACTTTCTGGTGCACTGTGAAGTGTCCATCTCAAAAGAATCGCTTCAGAATCGAATTTAGGAACAAGATAGTTACACCAACAATTCCTTTTGTTGGCTTTTACTGAGCTTGGTCGGTGTTGTAAAGCCTAACATGTCGTATGGTCCGAGCTCTTAGAAGCGCCACCACCCGGGTTGGGCTCAGCATGTCGGAAAGGTCAGTGCCTATGTTCCTGCCAACGAAGGGACCTGAAGGGATTTGAAAAATGTGTCTTAAGTATGCCAAGCCAAGAGTAAGAATGACGGTGGATGGTTAATCAGCTCGGGCAGTGAAAAGGGTAAACCATTCAGGTTGACCAAATGTACACATTCGTATGAACCATCCTCATGTCTTAGGTTGCAGACGCCATTTTTGTCCTCCATATGTCCTCCATACATCGTGCCCAACTAGAGCGATAACCAGACGATGACCAGACTTCTGTTAGCCCAACCCGAGTTGTTAGAACCCGCAGGTTGTTTTATTTCTATGAGCATCATGGGCCCCCCGTCGCCCATGGATTTGATTCTTTCGATCGCCCTGCATGAACACCACTTTCAGGAAGAAAGTTCCTTGCATAAACTTGGTCTGCTTTGAGCATGCAACCAGTAATTTGAACCATTGGTTTTGGTAGATCCCCACATGGAACTGCACATCTTATTGTTCAGGTCACTCGTTCTATGATAGATCAAGGCTAGGAAAAAAACTTGCCATTTACCAAGGAAAAAAAAGAGAAGTTAACGAAATTATAACTATTTCCATTGCTCGAGTGATTTCTTCTGTTTCTAGAGAAATGTAATATGGACTCACTAATACACTCACTATGAATTAGAACAAGACACATCCCATATAAATGCTTGGACATAATTTAATTTCGTTATGAATATATGTAAGTGTCCAATACGTTATATCAACCTTTTTCCTTTCTCAAGATTATCCCAAATTATACTTAAATTACATGTATGTTGTTGCTGCATCTTTTCAAGTTCATTATCATTTGGTATTCTTTCTTCTTATTTTTCTTTTTAATCGAATTTACATGATTCTTTCATTAAGAGGAAAATGCAACATCTTTATTTTGAATCTTTTCATGTTCAAAGCACTTGGAAGGCAAAAGCACATTCCACTCTCGCTGCATTGCAAGTTGAGATATCATATTCGTAGTGTTCATTAAAAGCAGCTCATTCACAAAGCTAATTGTCCATCTCTCTGTAAAATAACCATCTATCCGGGAGACTACCCTTATTTCTGAAAAAGTTGCAAGAACTCGAACGGATTTGGCTGGGAGACCACTAACCCTTTCTGGGTGCGTTTAGATGGGCATTTAGAAAGCCCATCCAAGCCCCAAAGCCCTTTCACCCTAAAATAGGGTGTTTGGCAACCTCCTTGAAGGAGCTTTCAAATGAAAGTCTCCCCTTGGAAATGCTGAAAATAATTTTTTCTTCCTAAACTACCCTCATTAATTTTTCATATTTCCGTTATTACCCTTATATATATTTATTTTTTAAACAAAAAAGGAGCAGCCCTTCGCCGGACCGGCGAAGGGTGACGGATCGCCGCGAGTCGATCTCGGCGCCGGTGGGTGTCGGCCGAGGTCGCCCGATGCCCGACCTCGGGCGACCCTCGGCGAGGGTCGCGCGACCCAGCCGAGGGCCGCCGGAGGTCGCCCGACCTCGGGCGACCGTGGTCGCTCGACCCGGGGCGCGCGATCCCGGGCGACCGCCGCTGGGTCTCGCGGCCGCGGCGGCCCTCGCCTAGGTCTTGCAAGGGTCGCGCGACGGCGAGGGCCGCTGCGGCCACGAGACCCGGGCGGCGGTCGCCGGGATCGCGCGGCCCCGGGTCGAGCGACCCCGGTCGCCCGAGGTCGGGCGACCTCCGGCGGCCCTCGGCCGGGTCACGCGACCCTCGTCGGAGGTCGCCCAACCTCGGGCGACCTCGGGCCGACGGCCGCCGGCGCCAGATCCGGCTCGCCGGCGGCCCGGCCCTTCGCCGGTCCGTGAAGGGTTTACTTGAATTTTCAAAAAAAAAAAGAAAAAAGAAAAAATAATACCCATCAAAGCCTCTTGTGAAAGTTTTTTTAACCAAACACACATTCAACTCAAAGTTCATTTGCAAATTTTTTTTACCAAACATAACTGCATTTTCTCCAAGTAGCTTTGGGCTTTCAGCATTTGCATTGGACTCAAAGCCCATTGCAAATGCTGAACCAAACGCAACCTCTGCCCGTTTTCAGCAATTAAAAGTTTTGATCCTGCATAAAAATGGCTTCAATGAAGTGCTTCCCAAATGTTCGTTGAACCTAGCCGAACTGCTGGTCCTTGATTTCAATGATAATAACTTCACAGGCGGAACACCTCCATTTGGACAACATTCTCCATTATTCGCCAGATCGATCTCCAGCGCAATAGTTTCACTGGAGGCATTCCCTTGCAACTCTGCCAACTTAATCATTTCGAGTTCTCAAGCCTAGCACAGAATGATATTTCTGAATCATTCGGCTATATTTTGATGGATTCCTGTGTGGTTCGACATATCAATTATCATTTATTGGCCAGTTATGTCATCGATTCACATCACGGTTCATGTAAAGAGAACCGGCCAAACATTTAGCAAGACGCTTCAATTCTTCTATTCCATTGAACTTGCCGCGAATTAGTTAAAATGGAGAAATACCAGGACAGTTGACCAAGCTCGTCGCACTTCAGAATTTAAACCTCTCTCAAGACAATATGAGTGGGAAAGTTCCTTCAAACATTGGCAGCCTCCAAAATTTAGAATCGCTTGACCTATCCCACAACGAGATTTCAGGTAGAATCCCTCAAAAGCATATCCAGTTTGGAATTTCTAAGTTGTCTTTAAGTTGTCTCAATCTCTCATTTGATAATCTATTGGGCCCTATTCCTTTGAATACTCATCTGCATACCGTGAATGAGGGATAAGTACACTAATGGTGCCATAAGTTGTGTACGGTGCTCACTTTGGTGCCAAAAGTTTCCATCGGATCACTTAAGTGCCAAATCGGAGGAAAAACGCTCACTTTGGTGCCACCGACGAAAGATTCCGGCGAAAATGATTTTTTTTTTTTAAAAAAAAATCAATAAGCCTTTAAATGACGTCGTTTTCGGTCCTCCTTAAGAAAACGACGTCGTTTTGCCGTCCTACATGGATGACTTCATGGAAATGATGCCGTTTAGCTCACATGGGGAAAAATTAGGGTTTCCGCCGCTCGGCCACCGTCGCTCGCCCGTTGTCGCTCGGCCACCATCGCTGCTCGGCCATCGTCGCTACTCAGCCACTGTCGCTCAGCCACCATTGTAGTTGCTCGATCGGGTGAGCGAGGAGAGACTGAGATTGTTGCAGGAAAAATCGAAGGCGAGGGCGAAGGAGGAGGAGGAAGAAGATGGGTCGAAGGGGGGCTCGGTGCGTTCCGGTGTCCGCCGTGTTGTTCCGGTGCCGTTCTTTGGTGTCTTTGCCGTCTTTATTCTTGGTGCCGTCTTGGTGCCGTTGCTGGTGTGGGTCTTCGAGGAAGAAGAAGACACGAAGACGAGCTTCCCTCTCTCTCAATTTGGGGATTAGGGTTTCAAAGTTGGGGGAAAGATGCCAAACGGCGTCGTTTTGGTGTTTGGATGCTGACTCAACTCTTCGACAAGCCACGTCGGCGTCAAAAATTAATAAAAAAAGGCCACGTCGGATTTCCGGCCAATTTCGTCGGAGTTGGCACCAAAGTGAGCGTTTTTCAAATTTTTTGACACTTAAGTGATCCGACGGAAACTTTTGGCACCAAAGTGAGCGCCGTACACAACTTATGACACCATTAGTGTACTTATCCCCCATGAATGATGAATTTAGTATTGAGGCAATGACGCACTTTGTGGAGCTTCTCTTTTGAAAGCACGCCCCAGAGATAAGCAGCATCCTAATATCTTGCATTCAAGCAATAGATAGGATCATCCAAACGCTGAAGACATGAATCAGGGTGATTACCATGCTTCTGTTCAAACAAGCTTTTCAAGTACCCATTCGGAGGAACCGTTTAGTGAGCAAACCTCTCTCTCTCTCTATCCGTATTTCCTTTCTTATCAATTGAGGCAACCGACATTCAATACATATTTTCCAAGCTGACCTTAGGATGAAATGTAAACGGTGTCTTCGATCTTCTTGTGCTCGATAGCTAAAATTTTAATTATTTAAATGATATATAACAGGAAAGGTGATTCTCAGATATGGGCATCAAGCACAACCCTAGCATAAAACATCCGACGCGAGAGTTGAAACTTATCAAATTTGGATGACGTGCATCTGAGTGATAAAACTAAAGTTCCTCTTCATGATCATGAACATCGTATCAGTAGCTTATGTCTGTAACAAAGACTTTGTATCATGTGATTCGTAGATCTCCATAGAATTAATCACATCATGCCAAACATGCAAAGGCTAGCAAAGTCCTCGAACATGATGGCAAGCCATTTGCTAAATCCTTCTGCAATGCTACAGCTATTGCAGATATGAAGTCCCAACATAAAGGCTATCAGCTCTTTGTCAAATAGTTTTATAACAATATGAAAAGGTAACACTTTTCTCATAGGTGCACGGCATAAATTCGATACCAAAAGTTCAAAAAACTTCATCAATAAGGATACAATCCAGTTAAGGCATCAATCATCACCAAATCTCAAGAAAATGCATTTTCTCTTCATAAGCAAACTCATCGTGAAATTGATGGACAGTGTGCATACACAAATCGGCAGGAACTATATTACACATAGGAAGCAAAACTAAACCAATGACGCATTCAGAAAGGAAACAAGAGAACTCATATAACGCGCTTTGTCAATATCAATAGATGAAGAATATCAATGATTTGTTGCGGATCTACACATCAGCTGCTGATTCAAGTGGAGAAAATGATTATCAAAACTGGACAATAATGCAATGTGACGCTTTCCTCACTTCCACGCCACTGCATCAATCTCATCCCTAGCTGATTTGTACAATTCTAGCCTTTTTGCGATGGCTGTTCTCTTCTCCATGAGAGCTGGGTCCTCATCTAACATCGCGCCTAGTTGTTCCTTCTGTATATTTGCCAAATCAGTGCTAATGAAGTTCATGAATAATAAAAACTCATCTGAATTGGTAGAAAGAATAACAAGAATAATCAAAGCAACTTCAAACAAAGTTTACACAGCCATTTCTTTCAGTCGCAGGTTGTAACGTCACTTTATGTAGTGCCACTAACTCGATAGATCCAGCATCACTACACATAAGGAAAAACGAAGGCAAAACTAGATCTTCCATCAAATTAAAAGTTTAAGCGCCTGTAAAGACTACAGATATATCTTTACCATATTTCATTTGTCATCTGTGTAATGGCTTTAATAATTATGATAGTATTAGCTTTAATTGTTGATATAGCAGGGTCATTGATTGAATGTATGACTAAGCAACTACACAATAGTCAAGCCATGTGCTTACGACTTTATCTATCTTTATGTCTAATGGTGCTCTGTCTTCTCTACATCTCTCCTTATCACTCTACAAAGAGTATCGAGATTTAGACTCCACCCGAAATATGGCAACAAATCACCATTGTTACTGCTATCTTTGATTCATTTACTTAAATTTCAACCACATCAATTTTGATGACCCTATCAATGAAATCATTTCAAGTCACTTGTCAAACATTATTTATCCTACTACATAAGTTATTGAATTCCAAATAATTTTCTCATTTGCCAACATTTATCCCTTGCTCAGCTTGAATTTAACTCGATGTACTCTGCATGCTTAGTCTCATTTCTACATTGGCTTTGCATCTTTTCAATCACTCCAACTGTCCTTTTGCTGCCCATCAACCTTCGTGTTCTAAAACCTTGTCCACCTCTTCTTCTGTTGTTATTAAACTCCAACCATATAAAATGTAAGAGAAAAGCTCTAAGATTGGTCATTCACTTTCCTAAGGTCATCTCCTAACTTCGAATTAAGAGGAATAAACAAGAGTAAGTGGACCCAACTGAAAGGCAGATTTACAATGGCAGCTTGGGTTTGGTAACTTTTGCAAGGAGAAATATCTGATAAGGAAATTCTTTATATTATAGTTGTCAGCATCCATAAATAGTAACCAAAGAAAGGTAACATTCTTATTCCATTTTCCATGTAGATTCTTTACTTTGCATCCTATTTCAAATGTCTCATTCCTAAAGTGTATAAAAAGATAAAGAAAACTCAGCCAAATGT
This sequence comes from Eucalyptus brandiana, assembly GCA_014182725.1. Taxonomy (NCBI): domain Eukaryota; kingdom Viridiplantae; phylum Streptophyta; class Magnoliopsida; order Myrtales; family Myrtaceae; genus Eucalyptus; species Eucalyptus brandiana. The sequence goes on from CM024674.1 coordinate 36,167,529, forward strand.
GCACGTAGGAATGATAGGGACCAGTTTCCTCGACTTTTAGGATTCAACAATTATCATACCATTAACATCAAACATAGCTAAATTGAGATGAGTTTCTACCAGTTAGGCAAGTTAAAACTCATGCTCTTGAATCTGCACTGGATATAGAGGTCATACAATCTTAAAATGAAATATCCCAAATAATAGAATCAACATATGTTGGAAGCAACTGTGAATGTCCACCCAGAGGGACATAGGTAAAAATCATGACAATCAAGTTCAAAAGTTTCAATGAACTAATGCTTCACCACTTCTAATTTAATTTATCTTTAGGTTCATGGTCACAAGAATTTGTCGACTTGATGTTTGTTTTGAGTCATTTGACAAAAAGAAGTGCATTTACCGGAATGAGAATCAGCAAAATAATAGTAGAGTCCTGAAAATTACCTCTCTCCTCCCAACTTGAACATAGAAGTTGTTCAGCAGTGCTCTCTTAGCCTCTCGTACTTGACAATGCACAACAGCCTTGGGAATTGTATTTTTTAAGGTATCACAAACCATACCGATATAAGCACTTACATTGGACCCTGAACAGCATACAGCATGAATATTTCTCAATCAATAGTGACTCCATTTATTTTCCAGTTAAAGCTCACAAGTTTAATCTGAGTATGGGCAGATAAATGATGCGATATTTAGCATTACATAAGGGGAAACCATAGAGCATTTATCCATTAATAGAGAACTCGAAAGGCTAAAAGGCGAACTCTGACATAACTCTGAAGCAAGAATAGTGTGTTTGCTAAATCTTTCATGCGTAGATGCACAGCAATTTCCCTGTTCCATGACAATACTATAAGACCACATACCTATCCTCCTAAAATTGTTATCTGAGTAGCGGTCCGCAGCATTAGGGGCATTGGGGTTTGAATTTGGAGTCTTTTCTGGTTCAAGATGAAGCTTCCGGAAAAATTCCACTGTTAGGTAGCTAGATTCCATATCAACAAGACGCATAACTGTTCTACGGCTTTCTTCACGGAATCTTTCCAGTGATTCGTTTGCAGCATTAGCAATGTCTGCTTGAAGTGATGGAAACCGCTTCAACTCCTAGAATTACCAATGAACAAACAAGTTCAGGTCAAAAGGATCAGCGATCGTCTTTTTATTGAGAGTCTCGTCAAAAAAGCAAAGTGATGATATCTACCAGCATCTCTCATTCGGTGAACAAGATAATAACAACAATATGAAAGACAATGGTCACCAATTGAGAACAATGGGTGCTTATGATTACTCATAATTACTTGTGTCTCTTGTGTCACTGCACTTAAATTTTGTACTTGCTAGTATTCAGTCTCAAAAGCTCATGGCCATTCAAAGGCGTTTCATTCTGAAATTTAAATCTGCACTCTGAAATGGCAGAGGCATATGTGAGCAGCCAGAATATTTGTTTGCCAAAAGATAGGGTTTTTTCAATTATACAGTTCTAATTTTTGAAGTGTGAATTGCCATTGCACATCATGGAGTCGTTCAAAAGCAAGACCGCACCATTGCAACTAAAATTACAATTACGAGTTGCATATACGAAAAGCAGCAAGGAATGCCAGATAATTTACAACATGTCCTGAGAGACACCTGAACAGAATATTCTATGTCTTGAAAAATTTGACAATTCTTCCATTGGTCCTTTCTGGAAGAGAATGTAAAGCCTCCCAAAGTCGACATGGTTCAATAATTTCAAGAATTAGTTTATTTTGATCTTTTCTACTCAATTATTTCCCTCTAACTCTAACCAATTGAAAAAATGTGAGTTGATATTTAGTCGTGTCTTTCTTATTTGGAGAGGTACAAAGTATAACCACCAGCAAATTTCAGAATTTTCATATTACCACGCAATCAAGATAACAGTTTATGTTTTCCAAAACACAAGTCGCTTACCTCTGTCGCAATAATTGATTTGCGTACAAGCTCTTTCAAAACCAGGTGCACCTGAGGAGAAAGATAGTTTAATCATTCGAGAAACTAGTGGAGAATCTTGCACTTTACCGGTTGTCAAAAAGAAAACAACAGTCATCAGGTCCACGTGAAAAAGAAAATGTAACAATTATGACCAGCGTAAGCTACGGGATCATCCTCTTACAATTCTTATCTTCAACAAAGCTCTCATTCATGAATATGTGAGAACAAGGCAGTAAACAAATTCACTATTGTTGAAATTTAGTCTTACCATCTATTATGAGTATGTGTGTGCAGGGGCCTTCGTGTGTGTGTGTGTGGCCGCACATGCAAGCATGTGTCAAATATTGTGTGATTGTTTAAATGTTACCACTACAAATCCATTTACATGCTGAACAGGAAGATCTTGTGGACACAAAACAAAAAGGTCTTCAACCATGTACTGTGCATGTACCAAAAGTTGGTCTTTCAAACCTACCACATCTAATCTGGTACAGAAACAAGAAGCAGCAACATAAGAGAATGCATTACTCCTAACAAAAAAGACAGCATTTTCCACCCACTAGAGCATTAGTGAAATGAAGGAATTACCGCATCTACTGAGGCTTCAGCTGGGCCTTTGAAGTAGTTAATAGATCCATCAATGAGTCTTCGGTACCCTTGTTCTGGAGCAATCAAGTGGGGCTGATAACCATCAGCCTCAGATACAACTTTTTGCACATTCCTCAAAGAAAGATGGCGATCAAAAGGGAGCTTCTTTAAAGCAGCTGGTAATTGATGGTCAAAAACCCCATATATCCGATCACCACCAGGTCGCCTGGACAGCAACTTGTCACTCAGCTATCTTTGGTTCTCACAGGGCATGATTGTAAATTTAGTCGCCTCTATGTCAAACAGCATCATATTCTCACTAGAGAAAAACTTATCCATCCAGAGTATTTCAAGGAGTTTTTGGCAAAAGTTTTGATGAACCTAAACTCAATTCCAAAATTGCAAGTACATCTAAAAGCTTATTCATTAAAAGCACTCCCCCCATCCATGAACTAGCATAATGGATCAAGCCAAGACTGTCGAACAGAAGTCATACAGATTCAACCATGGAGCCTCTTAATCTGATACATGTTAAACCCATGGTGTTTACGGACCCACTAGAAATCCATCTAAAAGTTGAGCTGTAGACCCACGGTGACATATTGAGATGCTAATGTTTTGGTTAATTGTCATATCTTATCTATCTGTACTTCTATCGATAATTTAGACAGTTTTACTGTGCATGCCTTCTCTCTGACCATAAACCAATTTAAATACATATAAAAATCATTGTCATTTTAAACATTCAGTTAATAGCATACTATCTTTAGCAGCAATTGCATCAGCAACAACAATAAAGATATATCAATCATTGTAAGTCCTCCCATTTACAAATTTGCACAATATTAGACAACCATATTTCATAATGAAGGCATTCCTCTGAAAAAGCTAAGGCAGTGGGCCCAATAGCTAAGCTGATAACCCCTTTTCTTTGACAATGAACCAACCACACTACTGTCACCAGTATCCATCAATGTCAATATTATTGATATTTTTTTACTAAGTCCATGAACAATTGAATCAGAAGAGCAAAATATCAACTTCAACTCCAAGAATAGAACTCAACTAATCCAATCGGCTCCCTATTGACCTTTTCTCAATGCAATATACCTAAAAGAAGAAATAATATTGCTTCCTAGTTTTACCACTTCTTTTATCCAACCCATCCCTATGTTCGATCTGCTAGAAGAAATGGCTAATTTTGACAACAACGAAGTGCCACCATTCCATTATCCATTTCTCAAGCAATGTTGCATGGTTCTTAAATGTTGCATGGCTCCCTATTGACCATTTCTATGTGTACTCTTGCAGAAGAATGAATTGAGGATCTTATTCATCAGCCATCCTAACTAGAACTTTGTATGGATTAGTTAACAGGGCTCCTACAGCAACAATCAGTTTAATTGAAGATAAAAAATCAGTAAAGGATCCAGAGCTTAAAACTGCACCAACTGCCAAAAAAATATATATGAAGAAATTACCCTCCATCCAGGTGCTCCTTAAATACACGATCAAACGCACGGCAAAGTTCCAAAATAGTGTAGAGCTGGGCCTAAAGGAGGAATGAACATACTTCAGGTACATTTGTCAGGGAAGAAAGTTGATCTGAGTATGAAAAGAGTAAGCAGACTGCTACCCCTGAATCCACTGCAATGGGTCTGCCAATACGGTCCAACTCTGCATTAAGTTCATCTATTGTCTTGTTTATCAAGGCAATAATACTTGGAATGCGCTGTCGGATAACAAGCTCCAAATGCTGGCAAATAAATTTTCTACTAAGTTTCTTGTATAGATAAAAAATATACAAAACTTAGACAGGTAGAAAGGATGATGTAGAGTCTTAGCTAACTTTTATGACAGAAGAATGGAAAAACCTGAGATAAGAGCTTGGCAAGATACTCTGAACCCATTTTGCTTGCCAAGTGTCCATACTCGGGGCTTGTTTCAAAGTATTCACGCTCTTTTCTACGGGCAGCAATCATGTCAACGTTCCTGTTGATATCAGCTTGTGAACGGTTAACTATTCCAACCCAAGGATGCTGTAATCTGTATGACCTTCCTTCAAGAACCTTGAATTTTCGTGCATAGCTCATCAATTACATCAACTAAGAACCTGAGGAAACACAGTAAGTGAAAAACTGCCCTTACCTCAAGAGCATTAGTTCCTTTGTCCATCAGGTCAAGTTTCGTCACTACTCCAAATGTTCTATCCCCTAAATACACCCAAGATGGTCAAATGGTCAGTATATTCACTACCAGACAAATTTAAAATTTCAGCACTATAACTTTTAACCTGAAGGATCAACTTCTCTTGCGAGTTTGATGGCATCCGAAGTAGCAATATCTTGGTTAGCAGGTGATATTGCCAATATGATGCAGTTGGGCTGGATAATGGTAATTATCTTTCAGTTGTGTAACAATGTAGGCATCCAAATCTAAAAACAGTATCTATTTGAATAAACTTAATCAACAAAGGAGGAGGTGGAAGTAGAACTAATATAGATTTCTTCTACTATTCATCCTCAAAGGAAAATAAAAGTTGGTCCCATATGAGAAGTGATGCCTAGAGTAATTTCTTTTTCCCCAGACATAAAGGAGAAATAGTAACTTAAATTTCATATGACAATCTATAAAGTAATGCTTTCCCTATAATGAAAATCAGGACTAGACTCTAGATCAAACTGATGACTGAATGCAAGACATAATCTCAAAAAGAAGAGGATGAATAACAGCCTCTAGATTAGTTTAGAGGACGTGTCACCATCTAGCAGTTTCTCTTTGTAAAAATTGATGGAATTGTAAAAAGTCAACTTTCTTTTTCCCATGCAGAACTTCATTAAGTTCAGTTTGCACACATTTGTTATCAGCCATTAAGAACTCTATGACAAGATGTAAGTCAATTCAAATTAATAACTAAGTTCCCTTACCTTTTCAACATAGGAGCGCACCATATTTTCAATGTCTTCAACAATAGTCTCAGGCTGTCCTTCTGCATACCTCAGAAAAGCAAATCATTCATGCAAACAAAAACAAGAGGCAAAAAGTACAGCAAGAAATATGTGCTCTCAAAAGATTACCTACAGCAACCTTTGTCAACCCAGGAAGATCTATGAGTGTCAAGTTTACAACTGCCACGCAAAACAATGTTCATCAACATTTTCAATAGGTAAAGAAAAGATATCAGCAATAATTTTAGACATCTCATATAATGTCATAAGAAAATTAAGGTGATAATTTCCAATAAATTAAACATCTATCGAAGAGAAATTTTTCTTGAATAAAGGAAAAACTCAAACCTCTCATAGCTAAAAACATCAGCTAACCCAAAAATCTTGACTTGAAACAAAATGCATGCCTTTTTAAAGAATTAAGCATTCAATCTCTAGATATTAGCTGTTGGCAACTAATAAGCCAAGTTTCTACCAGCCCTTTTTTCATGTAACTTATTTTTCAGCCTCACAAATCATTTAAAATTTGGCCTCCCACCATAGTGATAGCTCTGATTGCAACTGTCACAGTCTAAACAATGCGCACTAGTAAGCTGGTTCAGGCCATGGCTTTTCTTTCGGTTGCACACAATTCTCACTAGTACTGGCCCATTCATATTTTATACCAACATTTAAACATGACAAGTGTTTTTATACGTCTATCTAAACCCTAATCTGCATTAGAGTGTTCCACCTTTTGTCAATTGGCAGAAAAGCCAGGTTAAGAAAGGATTGGACCAAGATGACATTCTGGTCTGGTAGTTAACATATAATTAATTTGAAAAACCTAGCAACATAGATGAAAGCCCCATTCATGTCTCAAACAACAACGATGAGAAAAGTAAGCCTTATCCCACTGTGTACTATATTAATCTTTTTGTGCCATTGCACTCAATTCTGTATCAAGCGAAAGTTATTAATAAATGACTCAAAATCAAAGTTTTAATCATGTATGAAGACTCACAAATTAAGAAGAACAAATCATACTACAGCATGAAGAAAATTTTGTACAATCATACAATAATCACGAGATATGATTGTATATTAGATTCAAAAGTAACAAAATCTGCCCCTGATAATATAGCTCCATGTCTACAGAAAAAATAACACTGAAAATTCATCAGAAGTGTGCAACCAAATAGATAACAGAAAGGCACACGAACCCGTGCATGCTAACTTGCTTGTATGAGAGCAAGATGGTGAGAGAGAGACATGTGTAATGAATTTACTAGGCAAAGGCAAGAAAGATCAGACTAGCTTCATGCCCAAATGCACAAACTTCTCTATTTACATGATGTTTTGCTAGAGATCCAAGTAATCATAAGTACATATATATAGCTGCCAATATTAAATCAAATCTTTCTTTCAGTTACTAGGACCAAAAAATCTAGTCAGCATATCTCAAGAAAGAGAGCACATACCGTTTGGAGAATAAACGCTCAGATGAATTGGAATATTTGATATTTGCTTTGATTTCCCTGTTATACGTTCTGTTTCATCTGAAATTTCCTTCCGAACAGCAGCTGCACAAAAGAAGAATTATTGCTGCATCAGAGTCCAAGCAAGATAGCTTTAACTTACTCTGACAAGAACTTGTTGCACCAGACAGCTTTTGGATCATATAAAACGAATATTGAGTTCTTATATAAAGAAAATACAGACCAAGTGATGCTAATATTGAATGATTTTGCAACTTTCTGTCTATATTCCTAAGAAAGACTACAAGCAAAAGGTATGCAGAGAAAAAAATTTCAGAAGATTCTACAAGCATGACGGTATAGTACAACATGACGAAGGACAGAAACAGATCTCAGCCAGCCAGCTGGGAAGCTGCACTCAGAAGCAACCTTTCAGCTAGCCCATCTTCAGAAATGTCCAGGCGCGATGACAATCATGCGCTTAAGCCAATAAATAGGTCTGTCATCCAATTCAGAAAGCGCATAATATTCAAAATGCAATTACATACATTTCAGCTGGCAGTACTTGGTGCAACAAAGCAGGTAAAACATGACCTTTAATGTCATCAGCAAAAGTAATGCAAGATTTCCATAGTAAATGTTGATCATTAACTACTGTGATGCTTAAGAAAGTTCTAGGTTATGAGCTACATTTTAGTTAGTTGGTTTCACAATGTTGAGAAAGACAAAGCTACTAATGCTTCCGCTACCTAAATAGAACAGAAGCATTTTTATTTTTTTTTAACGGGAATTTGAGTCCTGAAGTGCTAGCAAAGATAATTTCCAGTAACTGCTAGTACAAAACTTTTACTGGCCTCCTTTCTTCCTCTTCTTAGCCCCATTTCTTCCTTTTCTTGTTCAGGCAGGATCATAAGGTAAAAAATTTTCAAGCTGCTGTAGCAACGTTTATTTCTCAATACCATTGGCTAACTCAGATTGTGGGCAACTGTTTAAGGATTCTGACCATTTTATACTGCACTAACCTCCTTTTTCTTCTGTCTCATATTCCTCCTCATATTTTTCCCACTAATAATTTTATCGGAAAAAAGTACCATGTCAATTTTTTCCCCTGTTTAACATAACTTCTGTCAATGTATCTCAATATCTAGCCCATGATCCAAGAAGTTGGTTTGGACCATTTCACGAGAATCCTCAGCTCACCTAAAATCTTAGAAAAGCATGGGTCTCAATAAAAATGTGGGTCCTTCACTCCTCAAACAACTCTAGGTACATTTTGCTGCTGTCTGAATGTTATAGCTTCCAAAAATATGCAATTATGGCCAACAAACCTCTCTCACAAAATCTGTGAAATGAGACTACTACATATTCCTCCAGTTGCACCCTTCTTTCCAACCATGAAAATTATCATTATTTTTATCGTCATCATCACCGTCGTATATTTAGACATATTGCCCTTATCTTTTAGCTGGTGACCAGTTCGAAGTTTGCTTTTTGATTATGTCATGCAATTAAACATACTTGTAACAACTCCTATATGGTCAGAAAGAAGGAAAAATCAGACACAATATGTTACCCTTGAGTTCATTGCTAGAGTAAACGCCATCATACTTTTGGTATCTTGGTATTCTGGAATGCCTTCCATTTGTTACAGAGGTAGGACCTCCACCCTGAGATTCCTTTCAGGATTGTCAAACAATGCTGTCTTGATACTTCAAGGGTATTCTCACATTTACAGCTATGACATTTAGACTTTACCCTACTATTCCAAATAAGGCTGAACTTCTTTTCCCAAAGTTTGACCACAAGATCAATGAAACTCGATCTCTTTGTTGAGGACCTTCATTGCTTCTCTCTTTTCCATTTTCTACTAGTTCTATCTGGCATTGTGGGATTATGCTGCTCTGATGCCAGTGTGTGTATTTGCTTGTACGGGAAAGAGAGAGGACTAAAAGAGTCAATTCACTACAGACTTTGATAACAACTCCGGTGAAGGTATGGCAGCTCATTGTAGTCTTAAGCTCACAGATAACCTCTTATTGTAAAATATATCTATACACCATTGGAGTGCCAGTAATCCACTTCTACAGCTCCTTCCACAACCGCACTGCCCAGAAAATTCTTCGGTATTTGTAAAGCGACTCAGAGGACAACATAGGGTGATAAAAAAATTAAATCTAGTAGTTCGACCAGACTCATGCTGTTCTTTCAACCGGTGGCAAAATTTGTGGCTTACCCACCGAAGTTATATCTATAATGATCGAGGTCCGAAACATAAATTTCCACGCTTCACAACGTTGCCCAACTACAAAATGCAGTTCTTGTCAAGACGTGCATACCAAAATCAGTAAGCTTCCTCTTAGGGGCATGAAGAAACTCCGCGTATTCGGTTTGCCCTCGATCCGTCTTATGAAGCTGCAACACCAGCGGCCTCCGCGTGACTATGCCTGAAAGCAACAGACCCGGATTTCAGAAACAGCTCGCAATATGCACTCGCCCGAAATGAAAGCGCGAAAGCAACCACATTCAAGCGATTCCCGCGACAAGCACTAAAAGGAGCTGGCGATCTAGCATTGCCGACGGAAGTCAAACTCACCAGATCCACGAGGCAGGAAATCCCTCCCGACCACGCTCTCGAGCACCGAAGATTTTCCGGAACTCTATTAAAAAAAAAAAAAAGAGGCTCAGCAATCCGATCCACCGAAGCGCGACGAGAGACGGGGAGGATCGCCGGTTTACCTGGCCGCCGACCACCGCGACCGTCGGGAGGGCCTCCCAGAGGGACAGCCCCTCGCCGCCGTGGTCGCCCAGGACGGTGCAGGCCCGCTGGATCCGGTTCACGAGGCCGATCAAGCTCTCCATCGTCGCCATCTCCGAGGATCGCCGGGCGCAATGCTGGAGGGGAGGAAATCGGCGCTACGGATCGTCGTCGATTACCGATGAATGCGGGACGAGACGAGATTCGAGGACGCGGATCGGGAAAAGAAAACGGGACGGGAATGTCGGACGGAGGTTGGGGGGTCAGATCGGGAGGATCGAGAAGGGATCGATCGATGGGGAGACGAAAAGCGGGAGATTCACGATGCAGGTAGGAGCGGAGCGAACCAACTCGTGGCCGACGTATCGGCGAAGCAATAAAGAAATGGGGGACAGAGAAAGAGAGAGAGAGGCAACGGAAAAACCGCCAATTCGGCACGACGCTAGATCTGCATGAATATTTATATCCCGCGGCGTCAGTCGTGACTATTACTACGAAAAAGTCCAAATTAATACGTCTATAATAAATTTACTGCAAAACTTAACGTGATAAATTTATCTCAAATAAATTTTTGGATCACCAAGCTTCCGTCAATTTTTATCATAAAATTGTTGAGTTAAATAATACATGTTAATAACTCAATAAACAAGATAAGTTCATGTGAAAATTCATATTAATTTTAGATAAATTTATCATAAACGTATCAATTTGAGGTTTATTATAATCCAAATATTAGTTTGGGGGTAGATTATAAGTATATCAGACTATCAGTTGAGACTTTTCATTGTATTGATCATTTTATTTTGTTTTTTTTTCCTTGTTCCACCTAATAAAACTAATTTTCCACTTAATGCGCTCCTTTAAAAAAAAAATGACATCGTAGGAATCTAATTTTTTTCTCATTTTACAATCAAATCCATTAATTTTCTAAGTTTGACACAATGAGAAGCCTCCTCTAAGTAAATTGCCATGTTACATTGACACGGTTCACTTACTCGACAACAGTTTAGCACGACTGATGATGCAATTTGCTTACTCGATAAAATTCAGATCATCTTATGATAATTCGTTTGTTAAAAAGACAAACATGGGTACATTATCCCACATCTAAATGATATGAATGTGTGGTGATTATTTTTTTGATAGAGTTGCATTGTCCAATATTGAAAAGATATGAATGTGCGTTATATTCGAATTTATGGTTTAAAAGAAATGAATTCTGTCCTTTTGAAATAGTTTGTTTGTTCACAAAAGAGTTTGGCTTTGCTATTATATATTCGACGTTTCTATCTCAATACCTTAACTTTCATCAACTTTCTTTTTTAAAAAAATGCAGTCATTGTTTTCGATTGTTTTCCTTTTGAGAGTTTTGGAGAGATATCGGAATTGCTATTCAATATTTTCATTTGAAATTTTATTGTATCTTGGACGCTTTTTTGCTAGTAAGCAAATAATTCATTAAAAACAGTGTTTTCACGTCACAAAAGTCTAATTCTATTTATCCCAATCGATGGATTATTTCCCAACATCATCATCATGTACGTGTTGGGTGATGAAGAGAGATCCCATTTGGAGATTGACGAGAAAGTGGACCTTAGTTCCTTTTTAGCGAAATTCTTCCAAGAGAATTGCATATTTTCCCCTTTACGCAGTTACGGGTTATCAAGTAAATATTTTGTTGTCACGGTATAATCGTGGGAACAAATTTCGATATTAAAAGTAAGATACCAAATTCAAAAACTGTGTCAGTAACAGTCGATGTGATCACTAGATAATTGTTCATCGGATCCTCTTAATCTTAGCAAGAGGGTGAAAATAATTACTCGCGCTGCATTTTTTACCAAAAAAAAATATATAATTCACTTTTAAACTTTCAACGGCCGATCAAATTGAGTAATCGCACATATTTTCTCACAACGTGTTGCAAAAAGAAAGAACCATTCTCATTTACCGTACATTATTTTAAGAGCTTCTATTTGTTTATTACAATAATAAATAATTTAAATAAAAATCTCAAAAGTAATCAACGAAGCAATGTTTTCGACGGTAATTTATACTTAAATATATTGTAAATAGTAAAGACATTTTTTTAATTTAAAAATTGAAAGCCATCATAAAAAAATCTTCATTTTTTGTAAAACGAGCTGAACACGTGGCATGCACTTGGAGGCTTGCTTCGAAGAACGTGGCCATTTTTCGTGGTCTTTCTCCCGACAAAACAAAGCGACGCTTTCAAGCGTCACGACCGACGGTGGACCACCTTCCCACGCTCCGCACGAGAGTTTTATCCTTTTTGCCTTTTCTCGTATTCTCGTTCCATCCAATTTCCTTGTAACTTGCGTTTGATGTGCTTTCGATTTCGAGCATTTTAGCTTCTATGTAATTTCAATTTCATCGCGTTTAGATTAGTAGAATTCATACTTCGTTCGAAATCCATCTGTGCATGGAGCGGTCACGATCTCGCTCTCGAATCCTTCAAAGTCGGATCGCCTTGGCGCATGACGGTTGTCGTCGGCATCTCTTTCGGCATGCCTGCTTATCTGTTTTCCCCAACAAGACAACAATTTTAAATTGAATCGTTTAGGCATTACTTGCATCAGGTGATGTGACATTAACGGACTTGATACGATTAACAATACTTATAATTCAAACCCATATCCTGACCACTACTGTGAAAATTCTATGCCGAGGAGTTGGGGGAGAGCCACTGCCAATCACCCATTTTCACTCTAGGAAAAAAAGATAAAAAGGCAAATTGAGTATTCCATAAAACTATTCTGTCTAGACTTTTGGGGCATAAAATTCAGAGGTATTTCAGAAGCAAGAAGAGAAAAACTCTCTCTTTAATTGGAGAGGACAAGGCATGCAGTTACCGAAACGTAGACAAGTGCTTTGTACAGTATCTAAAACCGGCACATCTAACTAGTACCTCATGATTCTAGATACTATGCCAATTGCCAAGCACATGTCTAACCAACACTCATTTTCACTCTTGGAAAAAAGATAAAAGTAAAGTAGTGGATGTATGGATAAAAATAAAGTAATGAGTATCGAGATGCACGTATGAATTGTGTTATAAAGTTTCTCATTGGAAAAATCATAATTGATCCATGACTTATTTACATAAACTTTTGAGTGAAAGTAAGTCTAACTAAATATGCTGACATGCTCAAATTTCAGCTTTTTTTAAACAATATCTCAGACAAAGGTATTGGACTTCTACCGTGTATTTGCCAACAAATGACCACTTTTGATGTATATCGATGTTTGGTGAGTATCTAAAAGAATGGATCTCGCAAATAACATGGCCTCATGATTTGGTTCGAATATATTGATGAGTTCGGACTTAAATCTTAGCAATCTCCCCAAATGAAAGTATGGTTTCTACCATTCACTCCCCAATAATGAGCACATGTGAATAAAGAAAACAAAGGATGTGTACTTTACTTGCATTACAAGGGATCTTATTCAGCTTTTTTTGTTTTCTTGATTGCTAATGATAGATTACATGCACCTAGCTGTTGATACTAAAAGAACAAAGAACAAAACTTAAAGAGAATGACTATGCTTTAAATTAATTGGTCAATTAACAGATCGTATTAAGGGGTGTCAAAAAGATGCTTTTGAGTATACTTGATATAGAATTAGTGTTAAGTTTTACACAACACGCGAGAAATCTTAATCTATTTTGTCTGAACTTTGACGGGTAAAACTTGAGGGTATTCCCTCCTAGATGGGGAAGAAAAACATATGTCTGGGAGTTAGTGGGATTTCTTAGGCAGGAAGGGTGGGAAGTGTGCAGTCACATAGGCAACACGAGAGATGAGAGGATACTTTCATGGAAGGTGGATACATAGATATTTATTGTAATCAAGGTGAGTGCATTGTCAGCTATCAAACTCTTTAGTGCTGAAATTGCCCGTTGACCTACTTGAAATAAGCATTTTTGCGGTTATTCTTAAAGAACGGAATTGATTGCTTGTCTTCGCTAGGGCTAATTACACTTTGGGCAAAACTCCCTTGGTTGTCGCCCTATTTTAGGGTCATCTAAACCTTGCCATTGCGTTCGCTCATAATTTTTGTGGACTCTTCTAATTTTTCCAAAAATCTTAGCTATTAGATGAATGCAAGATTTATGCTTCGTCGTTTTGCGGAAAATGAATAATTTAAGAAATATTTTCCTAAAAATGATAGATTGTGTATCACCTACAAAAATTGTTGAACGAAAAATATTTTTATCATTCACGAATATGTTTAAACATTAATTATTGTCAATAATGAAAACATTTTCTATTGACTAATTATTTCAAGCGATACAAGTAATCATTTTTAAGGATTTTTTTTTTTAAATCTTTTTTTTTTTTAAACAAACAAAGCCTTAGTATCAAGTATTTTAATGCTCTTCTTCAAGTGTTGGCTAAATTTTTTCTTAAGACAAAAGTGTGGAAATACATATTAGGGGAGCAAATTGGTGATTGGAAAATATTTAAACTTGGGACATGAAATAATCATAAACTATTTTAATAGTTTAAGTTGTTATACGGAGATTTGGTCTAATATATAAATATTTTAAAAGACTCGATGTATACCTTTGCAATAACGACATTGAGATGGGGTCTAATTCTCTAAAAAAATCTTCAACCTCAAGTTTAATCCCAGTTATGCCTTAAATTTTTATATCTTTTAAAAAAAATCACCAACTTTCTATCACTATAATCCTGAATCTACCCCGCATTTGAAAATCACTGCTCGGTACTTCAAAATTATGAACATCAGGATGTGAGGGTGTTAGGGAAGACGCATTCAGATAATTAACCTTAACTAGCCTTGATGTTAATATTTTTGAAAAAAAAATGGTGATAAATTTTGGACGCAGGATGGATTTGGAACTATAGTGAAATTTTGTGACTTCCTTTTGAAAAAAGAAGAAGTTGGAGGATAGAAGTGAAGTTTTAACATGGTAGTTTGTAGCCTTGTCAAACAAGTGAATTTGATCGAAAATGGGTTGGCCCAAAGAGATTCATTAATTCGTTTTGACTCATTTCTAAATAACGCAAATTTAAAGAGATATAGTCAACCCAACCCATACTTCACAGATATTGACTCGACTCAACCCACAGTCTAGGAAAACTTATACTCAAATTAAAACGAGAGTGTGCAATGAGCAAGTGCGAGATCGAGTGAAAGTGATGGAAAATGAAGAGAGAATCTATTATGTTTAAACCATTCGTAACCTATTTACTGAATAATAAACCCATGCAACAATTCAGCCTATTATATATAAGTTAAAAAATGGGTGTGTGACCATTTTGATAGGTCTAACAACTTGTATGTTTTGCCACTTCCTAGGATAATGATTAAAGATTAGTGACCCCA
Source organism: Eucalyptus brandiana (assembly GCA_014182725.1). Classification (NCBI taxonomy): domain Eukaryota; kingdom Viridiplantae; phylum Streptophyta; class Magnoliopsida; order Myrtales; family Myrtaceae; genus Eucalyptus; species Eucalyptus brandiana. The sequence continues at coordinate 36,182,588 of CM024674.1, forward strand.
ATGCAAGTATATAAAGGTACAACGCTCATCCACAAAGCTGAATACGAGTACTTTTAAATGTCAGACCTTTCTAACTCTATTTTACTACCACGTAGTAACTATGACGTTCAAACCTGATGATAATAGTGGATTTCTACCAAATGGGCTTCTAGTGTCCAAAATGATATCATAAAACTTATCTATTTTATGGAAAATGAATTATTAGAAAAATATTTTTCTAAAGATGACTTATAAAAACAAATTAATGGAATTTTTCCATTATTCAATAAAAAATTTAAACATAAATTATTGTCGATAATTTCATACTTTTCACTGATTAATTATTTCAAACGATACAAATTTAGCAAATCTGCAATTGGAAGTAAAATTTGGCATCGTGAACATAAATTTTGAAATCACTTCATGGATGGTATCATTTGATACTATTGCTCAATTTCATACCTCTTGCCACTCAATTTGTCTCCATCATCTCTCACTAACTTTAATCACTATTAATTTCTCTTACTTTTTATTGTTTAATTCATTCGAATTTTTTTTGTTAGTTAGTGTGATTTTCCTTTTTTTATTGCACTCAATGAGATTTATATATAGGGTATACTTACGTAGCAAAACATGCCATAATTCCATCTATCAATGATTTTTACTTCTATAAGGTAAACTCATTCGAACAAAAATCAAATTCGCTTCTCAAATGAAAACGCATATTCATAACTTCGAAGGTAACACGACCAAACGTAAAACAAGGTATAAACCTGGTTTTTCCGGGTCGGACCGATTTCGAAAGAAGAACGAACTTTTTCAAGCCAAAACCCCTTCGAAGGCGCGCCAAAATCCCACCCCGCCGGAGCTCCGCCGCTCGCTGCCGCAGAAGCGCGCCCTCCTCCTTCCCATGGCGATCGACTGCCTCGTCCTCGGTATCACCTTCCTTCCTTCCTTCTCTCTCTCTCTCTCTCTCTTCTGGAACTGCAATAGTCACGCCGTTTTTCTCGCGACGGGGTTCCTTCAGGCGCGGGTCAGGAGGTCGGGAAGAGCTGCGCGGTGGTGACGATCGGCGGCAAGAGGATCATGTTCGACTGCGGCATGCACATGGGATACCTCGACCGCCGCCGCTACCCGGACTTCTCCCGCGTCGCTCCGGGCGGCGACTTCACCGGCGCTCTCGATTGCATCGTCATCACTCACTTGTAAGTGAATAGCGATAGCTCTGCTCGACGCTTCCCGTCACGTGCGATTGAAATGTGGGTGTGCGCGTGCTCTTGCAGTCATCTGGATCACGTCGGGGCTCTTCCTTACTTCACCGAAGTCTGCGGCTATCGCGGACCCATCTACATGACGGTAGGTTCTACGTGTTCGATGAAATGCGGCGATGTCTTTTGTGGTGGCTGGTTGTTGCTATGCTATGAGATCACGTTTAGTGAAAACATCCAGTTGCGTTTTTCCTTTTCGGGCCATGATCGAATCATGCATCGTTTTTGTTGTTGTCCTAATGTATGGGTTGAAAGGTGTACAAGTAATTAAATTGAGTTTGTCTTCCTTAATAGCCGGTCGGTCATGGATTAGATGGTTGAAATTGTCTTAGCTTGAGTCCCACCTTCCCCTTTACATAACTGAAAGGAAAACCGCGATCGTGATGCATCCACAGTGATGTGGAAGCAATTAGCGCTCTTTGTACGCCCTTTGACCATGGCTTCTGTTAGGGGACTTGATAAGTTCTTGATTTGAGAATTGGCTGCAGTATCCTACTAAGGCATTGGCTCCTTTGATGCTGGAAGATTATCGCAAAGTGATGGTGGAAAGGAGAGGTGAAGAAGAACAATTTACTGCAGAGCATATTGCAGCCTGCATGAAGAAAGGTACTTGCTTCTTGTGTTGTCCATTTTGTTTGCTTTGTGAGCCCTGCTTACTCTACTGGCCTCTCTGTAACATCAAGACAACATGCCGTGATTGTGGGATGATCGTCGTCAATTGTCATGAAGTTGACTGAGCATATCCTCCTGCCACGTTTGTGTGTGGCATGTCTGATAATTAGCCACAGTCTGGTTGATTAACATCATGATGTACTACATTTCTATGGTTGGATTAGATAGAAATACTTCATTTCAGCACATTCCTTGGCAGCAGGAGTTAAATAACTGAAATAATAAGTTTACTGGGATTTCTAGTGGTTTATTTATTTCTTACATCATCAGATGTGGTTAGGAACATAACTGATGAGAAGGAAGAAGTACTGTAGGTCATATGAGGATTGCGTCATCTAAATGGTATGCCATGAATTCATCTCATTCATTCAATAAATGGTGCTTCTTCATACTTGGAAATAGAAGCTTAAGTAATCTACTGCAAAAAGCCATCTGCTCTTTGTGCAAAAGTTTTGCTTGAGTATGGAATTTGAGGGCTTAAGCATGGTATCATGTCTTCTATATGATGTTAGCTGGAAGCTGAGGTACCTTTCCAAAGGAAGTCAAGATTGATTCGAAAATGGGCTCATTTTCAGTATAGCATCGATATGGAGAACGATCTTGCGGTTATGCATAGTGTTTGTTGTTTGGATAAAACAGGTCATACGCATTGATGCTTGAAACTATGTTTTTCTTTTTTATTTTCATGAGCACATATAGTCAATTATTAAATAATTTTGTTAAATCTTTGTTCCTGTAGTGATAGCTGTGGACCTCAAGCAAACTGTGCAGGTTGACAGCGAGCTCCAAATTCGTGCGTACTATGCTGGGCATGTAGGTTTTTAAATTTCATTTCTTTGGCACATGCTTAGTTGCTTGACTTGTACTCATCTTAGTAAGAGTATTTGAATAGAAACAGTAAAAAGCTCAAACAAGGTAAATTGTGGGAAGTTTCTTGTAGATTAAGTTGTGTATGCAGAGTTTTCTTTGACTACAATGAAAATGAATTAACAAAATTTGGAAAGAGTTAACTTTAGCAAATGGTAAGTAAACGTGAGTTTATTCTGAACAAATAACCTGAGCTGTACACCCTCATGAGTAAATCATATGTTTGTCATATATGATATGATAAATTGCTTTATTCTGTATGACTGTTGTGAAAAGTTCAAAATTTAGGTTAGGATTTCATTAAGCAATGTACTTTCAAGCTAACATTCTAAGATCTGGATCTTTTTCTTGTTTCTGTTTTGTCTTCTTTTAATATGATTGTAAGGTCATAGGAGCTGCCATGTTCTATGCAAAGGTGGGAGATTCTGCTTTGGTTTACACAGGAGACTATAACATGACACCTGATAGACATCTTGGAGCTGCTCAAATCGACCGACTACATCTGGACCTTTTAATCACAGAGTACGGAATTTCATCTTGACATGAGTACATGACCAAGCATGAAAACTTTCTCTTTTTCATGACAATGAAGTCCACCTTTGGTAGGTTAACCGTGGTCCATGTAATAAGCGACCTACCTCATGGAAATGAAGCAAGCTAAAGCTTGGATAGGTGGCCTAAACTTAGGATCATTTGCACTTGTGGTATGGGAAATCAAACCTGTGCTGTATGTCTAGTCTACACAAACATGTTCTCTGCTTGACACCTGAATGTGTGTCTGTAACATTGAAAAGAGAGAAAAATCTTTGTGGATATTTACTTGTAGCTAAATGCCAAAGAAATGGAGCAGTAGTTTCATGGTTCTTCCTATTGGACTTCACCATAACAGCAAAAAGTTCCAATTTGCTAATGCAGTCCTAAATTTGTCCTCAAATTAGTCCAAAGATACACTTGAAAGTGAAATCTTTTTGTCCCTGACATTCAGTTATCTACCATTCGTTTTTTCTGACGAGTAGGTTTGCTAATTTCCTTTAGTTGCCGTATTTACTTGTAGCTAAATGCCAAAGAAATGGAGCAGTAGTTTCATGTTTCTTCCTGTTGGACTTCACCATAACAGAAAAAAGTTCCAATTTGCTAATGCAGTCCTAAATTTGTCCTCAAATTAGTCCAAAGATACACTCAAAATTGAAATCTTTTTGTCCCTGACATTCAATTATCTACCATTCGTTTTTTGTGACGAGTAGGTTTGCTAATTTCCTTTAGTTGCTGTGTAACTTGTAGACCTATTGAATTGTAGGTATCTTTATGAGCTAAATTCGGGGAAACAGTGAATCTATTACCACAAGTTAGTTCATGATGGTTACTCAGTTCACTTCATTTTCTTTCTGATATCACCTGTAATCTGAGATCAGACCACTTGAGAAGCTTCTCAGACCTAATTGTGATGAAGGACCACTGGTTGAAGTGGACTCTTCAGATTAATGTGTACACATGCTTTTGATAAAATAACTAGTGAAGTGAGATTTTTTTTTTCCCTGTTTGACCACATAAGGAATGTATGCTCTGACCTGCAGTAGTGAATTTGGCTTTTAACCCATATTGTTACTTGAAACTGCTGCTTTTTCCTAATTTTTTTCCTGAATGTCTCGAGTTTTCTGCAAAGACTTTTTTTAGCATCCATTGTTCCCATATCCTGGATCTCCCTAATGCAAAGTTCTTCTGTTTCTTTAGGCACTGATTTTTTTGTGGATCACCTGGAATTGCAGATTTAACTTATTTGTTGCTCATACCTCTCGACATATTTGAAGTTCATATCTGATACATTTCTTTCATAGGTCAACATATGCTACAACAGTGCGGGATTCCAAATATACTCGTGAAAGGGAGTTCCTCATGGCTGTATGTGAATTTCACAGTTTTGGAGTTTCAATGCTTTTGCCACTTCTGTAACTTTTTCTACAACTGTGCTTTAGACTTTGTGATCCAAAAGAGTATCTACTGGTGATATCTTATTTGTTAGAAACAGAAAGCAAATATCTAAACTCGATTTGTTGTAGCCCTTGGCCTTTAATTTGCCTGCTTTGATTGTTTGACAATCAGAAAACATTTGAGACCATTTATTCCAAATCTCTAATAAGAAAGAATAGTGGAGATTATTATGAGTTTCACAATGATTATTTGCTGCCCATTTACCAACAGCTTTTGGGAAAAATAGTTGTCTAATAATCAGTAATGTTTAACTCTTGACTTTATGATAAAGTTGGTCTTGAGCAACTGATGATTTGAAAAGGAAACTTGCTATCTAATTCTAGGGACTTATTAATCATGTTTTATTAGATTGGATCCCATTAGCAAGTCATTCGGTGTTCAATAATTAAGTAATTGACCTAGTATTTCTAGAAGCTGCTAATTATCCTATATTGTGTGCCTACTTCTTATGAATTAACTCTTTGTAATGAATCATTACCTGGCAGAATCTCCTAGCTATCAAGCTGTTGGATAATTGCTTGATTCAGTTTGATACTCACTTTCCTTGTTTCAAGTTCCAATGTTCTCATTTCATTCTGATCTCTGGTTATTATCTTTTTCTCCTTTTTCTATGTGGTTATATATGAGTTCCGCTAGTAGACCTGCATAGAGTCTGAAAGTATGGTTTCCTCCAAGTGAAGGGGAGTATTAAGGATATGCTCAAATTTCTTTATTAGCTTGTTAACTCATAGCTTTGGATTGCTCAAAATTTTCTCTGCCTTCAGATTTTAAATCAGTTCCCTACAGGTCCATAAATGTGTTGCTGGAGGAGGAAAGGTGCTCATTCCAACATTTGCCCTTGGAAGAGCTCAGGTACCTCAATCCTAGTCAGGATAACCTCGGACTATCTTGGTTGAAGTTCATATTATCTTTTTATTACTCTCTCTCTCTCTCTCTCTCTCTCTCTCTCTCTCTCTCTCTCTCACACACACACACATGCACATACACACACTTTTTTGCGCCCATGCACAAAAGACAGACGGACATGTATATCTGCACTTGGATTTATTAGAAATCTATTTTCAAGCTTCAAATTTTCTTCATTACACGCCTTTGTGTACTTGAATATCCATGTATCGGAAATTTTCTTGTTCCTAGCAGACTCAAATTAAGTGGCTTATTCAATTGCATGCCCAAAACTTGGTGAAAACTAAATGACCTGAAACTTGGATAAGTTTTATGTCGATTATCTGCCCATACTGTTGGGCCCCCAAAAGCCTTTTGTCTTTGGATGAAATAACTGTAAGAAATGTACAATTATCCCTTAAATTTGATGTGAGATACAGCCCACCCTTGTTCTTGGTATAGTTCTTTAGCTGGTGAAACCATGATACTTATATCAATATCCGAGAGTTATAGTATGTAAATTTCTTTTGATAAAGCCACCATAAAACCCATGCAAAAGCCATGTTCATGGCCATAAGCATCGGCTGCTATCAACGGATTCCACCTTCTTCCTCTCGTTCTTTCATGGTTAAATACGCTTGCTTGTTCATGTAAGCACAGCAACGTGTTTGCACGCTATATCATCATTAGGGCTGTACTATTTGAAGGCTCGGTCGGCTGGGCTGTAATTTTCCCTCTGAAATTCCTTGCTTGTGGATTTGATACTCTTTTTGCAAAAGTGCTCTCAATTTGACAATGTATTCCTTGCTTATCTTCAACACCTGCCTGACCTGATCTCTTAGACTTTATAACCTGACTTAGTGAGTTTACCAGAAGTTCCAAAGTTAGTGCAGGTCTTATAGCTTTGTCACCCACCATTCGGAGTCAGAAGCAAGGTGCCTTTCCATTAAACAACAGAAAAATGAGAACATGACCTTTTTGACTCATGGATTATTTGATTTTTTTTGGTGAGCTCATTTACAATTTTGGTGGTGTTAACATATGTATATATAGATTGCTGTAAACTGTTCAAGGTTCTATTCGCATTCTAGGAAATGCTTACTTTCCATGACTCATTGTAGCTGCGCAGTTTCTTTCTCTGACATTGTTGCTCTAACATGAAGGAACTCTGTATGTTGCTGGATGACTACTGGGAGCGTATGAATCTGAATGTTCCTATATACTTTTCGGCAGGTTTTATAGTGCTCTTCTTTCCCATAAAATTAACACATTGTGTACTTTGACATTTAGCATCATTCAGTGGTAAAACTTGTTTTAGTTTTGTTTCTGTTGTCTTGTTGGGTCAGCAATGTGGTTAGTATGCAGGCAGAACATACATAGGAAAAAGCATCTGAAAGTTAGCAATGCCTGCACTTTACACGAGTTGTAACTTTATCAAATATCCACAGAGCACTCTGTCATTGTAACCTACTTCAGTGGTAACAATATATTGGCCAAAGTTTTCACTGGTTTGTGTGTGTATCTGACTGTTTGCTTATTTTTCCATCTTTAATAAGTTGACGCTTATGAGGAGCTAGTTATCCCTTGCGTTAGATCAAAGATGAGAGCTAAGGTTAATTCATTTGGGAACTTTAGATTGGTCCATGAAATCTGCTTGTAGAGCTTTTAGTAAAGATGGCTATCCGAGGCATGCATAACCTACAATGCTTAAGATTGAGATGGTATTACCACCCCACTTGACATTAAAGGTGGCACATTGTACACACAACCAACAAAACTGGGAAACTAGTATAGAGAATCTATGGTTTTAAGTAATGGCAGATCAGATTCTTCTTTCAAATGTGACTCAGACGGGGAATTATTCTTCATCTTGTACTTAGTTTGAGTAGAGTGACTGAGCTGCTTGTAGGAACGGAAGTTTAATAGAACAAGTTGTACAGTGCAAGCATCATATGGCTGTTGAACAGGCAAGAATAGCATTCTGACAGATTCTTTCTTGTGAGCCATTCTTTCTGCATGCTGTGGCATCAGCCGCATCAATGTTGCCTTTCTTTGAATTTGGTTTTTTTCCAGGAAGCTTTACATGTAGTAGGAGTTTCTACTCTACAATATCTTTTGGAATTTTATCTTTGTAAAGAAACATGCTAGATAAACACTGTGTTTCCATCTCCTTATTGGTTAAATTTTTAAGAAAATAGGGTTTATTTAACTAGGTATTAGAGCACATTTAAGAGTTTGAATACTGGTGTTCCTCCTTATTATATGGTTGATTGAATTAGATTTGTGTCTCCAGTAATGTCATTGCATGCATGTTCCACCCTTCATGTCACATGCAAGGTCAGATTTAAACACAAGGGGGAGGACTAAAATATATGCTTTTTATAAGTTGCTGACGTGTTTCCTAACAGCTTAAGCTTTTGGGAGAATCGGGTGTTCTACAATCTTCCCGAGATTGGGGTGTCTCCAATAGCCTCTTTGTCAGAGGTGCTTCTTTTGTAGAGTCTAGACTAAGATTGCTTTTCAAAACTCAGGAGTTAAAATGAGAAGCATAATTCCTGTTCTGTTTGCCTAATGGTTCTGATCATATGAGCTGAGTATTGTATTCTCAGCTTCAATCTTTACATTGCCGTTGGACATTGTGGACAAGTATAGTGTTCAATGAATTGGTAATTGTTTACTATTTATGCTGCATACCTGAGCAGAAAGTTGTGTAATAGTGACTATGCTATGCTGCGAATGCATTCAGATTTTTTATGTCAACTTACTCGTCTTTTGAACTATAATATTTCTGCTATGATTGCTCTATCAATAATCATGACTTACATGCATATTTGTAAATCCTGATGAAAGTTCTCGTGTTTTCTTCCATTGTAGTATGCTCTATCTTCTTTGTTGATGCTGGAGTTGTAAGATTGGTTGGGTTCTGTTGATGATTTAGATACCTTTCTTGTAGGTCTGACTATTCAAGCCAACATGTACTATAAAATGCTTATCAATTGGACCAGCCAAAAGGTCAAAGAGACATATGTAACACGCAATCCGTTTGACTTCAAAAATGGTACTTTCATTTCCGGGCAACTGTCAAGCCAAACTAGAATACTTCGGGGTTGTAGTCGGGATAATACCTACTTAACATTTTAACTTCACATTTCTTTTTGTGTCATTACCTGTTAGCATGCATTGCTTTTTAAAGTCTGTATGAGAATCTTGTACTAATTAGCATGCTTTAGTTTTCTCACCTAATAAGAAAAACAATTGAGATACATTGCTGTAGCTTGTAGGCACGGTAAAGGAGCCTTTCATGATTGTTTTGCAGCTTTCCTATTAGGACAACCCTTGGCAATGAAATTCCAGCTGAACTTGTTCCTTCAGACAATCAGGTTGCTATATGAGACAATTTGCAGTATCAATTGCAGTGACAACAAATGAAGAAATGACAGCATAATACTCTAAATTTCCACTAATTGGCCACACATCAATTGAAGTGGTTTTCATATCAAGATGCAAGAAGTTGAAAGAAAATATTGCAGGGTTTCCATGGGCATTTACCTTTCTCTTGGCATCAGATTTATAAGGACCACTAGTCATTAGTATTATTGTCTGTCCTCAGTCATGATTGGTGCCGGGCTACAAGCAAGTTTAAGCATTCATTATATGGTGATTAGTTCAGGCAGAGAGCGAGTATGGTTGTTGAACTGTCTAGCTTGATTTTTCTGTTGATGATCAGCTGAGAGACAGTCCCTGGCCATCTTACGTTTGCCATTTGCTTGAAAAATGTCTAAAGACAAAAGTTGCCAAAACATGAACTTTTAAGTGATTTAGCTACCTTTTGATGGATTATTAATCCCGCCATAATAGGCTGTTGAAGTTGATGATATGATTAATGCGATAGGGATATTAGCTTTTAGTTTCATTTTCCTGCCATGAAGTTTATTGTACAGGCTCATAATTGATTAATTGGATGAAGCTCAGCATCACTTTTGTATTGTCAGCATGGCTGTTTTTTTTTTCCTTGCTGAAAATTTCAGCAAAGTAGTATTAATTATGTTCCACAAAAGTGTGCAGAATAACACTTACATGAAAGAGTTAGTTGGAGCATCCTCTTGGTACATCTGGCATATTGATAAAATTGTCCGTATGATTAAGTAATTTAGATAGCTTGGAGTTTCAATATCTCATAATTTACTTTCTGATGTTGCAGTTCGCAATTTTGACCGTTCCATGATTAATACTCCTGGACCCTGTGTGCTTTTTGCAACACCTGGGATGATCAGTGGTGGATTTTCCCTAGAAGTTTTCAAGAACTGGGCACCTTCTGAAATCAATCTTGTTACGCTGCCTGGGTGATTCCCTTTTCTTCATCCATATGATAGTTCAATAATGTCTTTGTGGGTGGTTCTAGGGATGAAGAGTGAAACATGTAGAAATCAAACTCCATTATATTTCATTGGACCTACGATGTATAGTGGGTTCCATAAGTTTTAGTGGCAACTTCAAATTGTTATTTTTGGGAAGGCCCCAAATTGTTAATTTAATGAGCTTCTTCCCCTTCAAACTTGTGGAACCTCCTAATAGATGGTAGTCCAAAGTATGAATTCAAGCCATCATGACCTTTTGTATGACTACTTGCATATTGAGACTTATAAACAACTTTCATGAGTTGGTACTTACTGCCCTTCCTATATCTGCCCACAGCAATCATGTCTCAGTTTCCTCCTTTGCTGCTTATCTTCCAGGTATTGCGTGGCTGGAACCATAGGACATAAATTGATGTCTGGGAAACCCACTAAAATTGACTTGGATAAGGACACACAGATTGATGTTCGATGTCAGGTTCGTACTCTTGTATATCATGCTTGTATCATATTCGTTGTCAGTGTACCATCTACCAAAGCATTCTTCTTTTTATTTTAGTTAAACCTGTCATTCTTATTCAAGTTAGTTGAAAAATCTTTCTATAACTGAATGAAAAGGTATGTCTTCCTTTTTCTTTGTTTCAGCTCTCTCCACTTTACCCCACCTGGGTTTATTTGTAAATTTACCTAGTAAGCACTTTCAATTTGTATCTAAAGAATGCTTTTGCAGTCTAAATAAACCAGGACCGTTGAACAATGTACCTAGGCAAAGTCAGCTACTGAAAAATGGATGAGAACTTGAAGTGTCAATTTCCCCTCTTGGTATCCAAGTTTGCTTTGCATAGTTGACTCGCCTTGGCAGCTCTACCGAAAGCCTTTTTCTATAGCTTTTGTCAGTCGTTTATCCACAATACCAACTTTGGAGTCACTGTGTGAAAATATTTATCATCAGGCTCTGGTCTATACTTTGACGGCATCACTGATTTCATGTCATCAATTATGTCGAATCATACACTCCCCCTTCTTCATATATGAACGTGCACTTACCAAACAAGCTTGCTATAGAAGAACAGTACAATTATTATGTAGAAGAACCTGCAAGGTGATGCAATTCGTCCATGTTGTAATATATGCTAACTTTATGTGCTTCGTGTCCAGATTCATCAGTTATCCTTCAGTCCCCACACAGATGCAAAAGGGATAATGGATCTTGTTAAATTTCTTTCACCGAAGCATGTAATACTCATGCATGGGGAGAAGCCTAAAATGGCTTCTCTGAAGGGGAAAATTGAGTCTGAATTAGGAATTCCATGTTATGACCCTGCAAATAACGAGAATGTGAGTGTTCCATCGACTCACTTTGTCAAAGCATGTGCATCGGATGCATTTGTACGGAGTTCATTGAGCCCGGACTTCAAGTTCTCCAGAAGGATCGGGGAATATGGATTTTCACATTCAAGAGACACTGAAGCGAGGCCATATTTGCAAGTAAGGGATGAAAGGGTAGCTGAGGGAATTATCGTGATCGAAGGCAACAAAGCGGCTAAAGTTATCCACCAAGAGGAGCTTCCGCACTTTCTAAGGAAAGAAAGGCATGAAGTAAAGTTTGCTTACTGTTTCCCTGCTCATTTGAGCAAGAAAAATGAAGAGCCGGATCATAATTTCACAGACGGTTTACAGTGCTCTTCAAGGCAACGTTCTTTACTTCAGGCTTTACTCTGTGAACTCTCAAAAGAATTTTGTCGAGAGGAAATCCAAGATTTCGGGGAATACATTAAAGTGGAGTCGCTTCATGTCACCGTTTGCTCGACGGACCAGTGTCCTTATAGAGTCGGTGATCACCCCCTTGATGGATGCGGATCCGTGTTTTTATGCTGCAGTTGGTTAGCAGGAGATGAGCAGCTTGCGTGGAAATTGATCTCTACTATAAAAACTCTAGACTTGAGTTTGCCTGTTTAATCATATCAGGTGATCTGGGAACATCTTTTGGGAGAGGGGAAATGAGTGGTGCTCTGTTTAGTTTATGGTCAATCGGCTTTGGTCTGTTTGACTACGCAGGCATGTCGGTATGAGTTACGATCACGGTTCTTTTGAAAACCGAAAGTGGAGGCGGTGACGAATTCTTGATCCGAGATGTAGCGATTTGACAGGAAAGCTCTTGACCAGCCGCCTCCTAAATGGATTTCTACTTTTTTGAACATGAGTGACGCGTTTACGCCATAACCAAGCACGAATGAATGGTGGGAGTTACAACTCCAGGCCTCCTCAATCGACAATTCTCGATGTTTTAATAGTCTGCTGTGCTTTGTCATGTTGCGCGGTACAATATAGTGACAGTAGAAGTGGCCCTCCACCAAAGCAACCGATTTCGACAATTTGAGTAAATCAACCGAAGAAAAGGTAAAAGTGAGATGGCACAATTGCCAAAAGGGGAACCGAATACGATTTAGCATAACTTGAGAGGACAAAAGGGACACATCGTTGATCCGACGCGAGCAACTCATGGCAATAGCGATCGAATGATTAATGACTGAAATGACTCGATGAGGTCCATGGACGTACCCAACCCCACCAAAAAGAATGTTAGAATAGCAGATAACACAGGGTCTTCTCAAGGAAAGGCGAAGGAGAAAATAAGGTACGCTCTCCCGATTAAAAACGACCGGTAAATTTCAGCTAACTCGCCACGTCGTCTCGTTGAAAAAGGGAGAAAAACGCAGAGACCCCGCGAGCGGAGAGGGAAGTGTGGTGTGCGCAAGCACGTGCGCATTCTCTTTGCCAAACCCCCGTTTCTCTTAGGTAGGAGGTCATCGATTTCCGGTCTGATCTACTTTCACGATGGAATTGAGAATTAGACTTGGAGGATCAATTCCCAAAAATCAAAATTGGAACCCGATAACCAATCACTTATTTTTTTCTGATTACTTCTTTTTTGTTACTTTTTAAAATTATTTGGAATTGAACCGAGATAATATTGGACTGGAGGGTTCAGACGTTGATCTCAATTTTAAGAATCGAGAATTGAATGGACACTGCCAGAAATCAGACCAAATCAGTTGATCTGGACAGTTCCATTCGGTCGGTCCGTTTTGCACACCCTACCTCTCCCCCCGGCCAAAACACCACCCGCGAAGCCTGTCGTTCTGCTGCAAAAAGAAAAGTAGAGAGAGAGAGAGAGAGAGATCGAGCTCGCTCCACGACACGATTCGCTTCCTCGCATCTACCGTTCAACCCCAGCAGCAGCAACAACAACAACGTCGACCAAAGCACCGGAGAAGACCCAGCGGTCCCAGCAGAACGGGCAGAAAGACCCATTTCTCCATTCCTCTTCAATCCCCCTCTTTCTCTCTCTACTGTGCGAAGACCCAGTTGAAAAGGAACGAACTTTCCAGTTATGCAAGCCCCCTGTCCCCAACCCAGATAGTACCCGGCCGCCACCATGTCCGCCTCCTCCTCTTCCGCCGCCAATTCCTCCGCCGCCGCGGCGACTGCGGCGGGCTCCGACCAGCAGGCCCCGCTCCTCGCCTCCCGCCAGGGCAGCGGCGCCGACGACGGCGGCGGCGGCGGCTCCGACTCCGGGCCCCGCCCGCCCTCCCTCGCGGTCCTCCTCGGCCGGGCCGCGGGGCGGCGCGGGCCCTCCATGCTGGTCCGGGAGACGGCGGCGCGGGAGCTCGAGCAGCGGCGCGCCGACTGGGGGTACTCGCGGCCCGTGGTCGCGCTGGACATCATGTGGAACGCGGCGTTCGTGGTGGTGTCCGTGGTCATGCTCGTCGTCACCGCGGACGAGCACCCCAACACCCCGATCCGGCTCTGGATCTGCGGGTACGCCGCGCAGTGCCTGGTCCACGTGGTCCTCGTGTGGATTGAGTACCGGCGGCGCAGCGCGCGGAGGGTCCGGGACGAGGAGCGGCAGCAGAACTACAATTACGTGAACGACAGCGAGGACGAGGAAGCCGGCGTGGACGCGGCTTTGGGCAGCACGGCTCAGTCGAAGTGAGTTTACTTTGTTTCTCTGGATTGTTTCGTTTCGAGTTTGATTGCTTTGGTTGACTTTTAGTTTGAGTAGTGGAATTAGGTTTGATTGGACGTGATTCTTGATATTTGGGTGTGATACAGTGGCAGTTCGCGGAAATTTCCTTCTTGGAAGTTAGAGGAAATGGAGAGAAATGGCAAGATGATACTCGATGGTTGCGAGGCGAAGTATAACAAAGGATTACTGTAATAATGTAGAAAAAAACCATCTGGGACTTGGATTTCTAAGGAAAGTCATCCATTCGGACTTTTGACTTATCAGGAGCATGTTTTTCTATGACCAGAAATCTCTTCATTGGGTGATTAGAATCATCAATTTCATCTACATGCAATTCGTTCTTCTTTAATGTGGAAAGTAGAGAAGGGGGTGTCGGCCAGGAAGCAATCTCCTCCGTTGACCACTTGACAAACCGGGGAAACGGTAGGAAATTAGGATGTCCCAAGTTCATATTTTTCTTTCTAGAAATGAGAATGTTAGATGAAATGGAGAATTACCAGAGCATAAAATGCAGACTTCTAAAACGTTGACATAAATGTTAGCTTCATGAAGTGGTGACTTTGAAATGACAGAAATGGACCCGCATTGCACTTTTTTCTTCCATCCTATTACATGAATGACCAAATGAGAGTGAGAACTATTCCTGTCATTTATCATTTCACGTTCCGTATGAGTGATCCCTCCGTGGCCCATCTTTAATATTTTGACATTCTGTTTATTTCTTGTTGACACTCTGCTAAAGGTTGCATGTGATGGGGTCTTTGTTTGTATGGGTTGTGAAGAATTTTCTTGGGCACTCACATGAAGAGTAGTGATGCACAATAAAAAGCGAGGCAGAGGATAATGTCGGGGGAAATGACAGATACCACCATCTTGTTCACATTCTTTAGTTGCAGTATGTAGTGAAGAGCTTAGTTAAGTGTTTTCCATGGAGTGCTTAATTTGATGGGAGTTCTAATGAATGCCAAATTTCTAAATAGAAAGCTCATTTTTAAGAGAGAATCCTTAATGCTCCTTGTTGAGAAGCTAATATAAAGTTATTCTGGATTTCTAGGTATAATTTGCAGTTCACAATGATCACTCTAATTAATATACTTTTATTTTCTGGACATATCCAATTAATTTAATGGGGCATATTCTAGGAAGATCCGTCTTTTTAATGACTGAAGTTAGCAAATGGTCAGGCCATGCTTTTGCCATTGCAAAGTCTATGCAAGGGGCATTTTATGATCTTGGCATTGATACTCAACCTTTGCTCTCAAACTGACTCTGTGTTTAGTTGCTTAGCTGGAGTTGTAAAGTTTCACTTATTATTGGCTGTTAATTGTTTATTGATGATGACTTCTGCAGTGTCACCAAACGCTGTGAATCAGTGAATACCATGGCCTCATTTCTGTGGTGGATAGTTGGCTTTTACTGGGTAGTTTCTGGTGGAGATATTCTTTTAGCTGAAGCGCCTCGTCTCTACTGGTATGATGTCGACCCTTCTCGATTTCTTTCTTGTGCTAAGAGAACTTCAGTTTTATGTTTTGCTTGTTTGAGGCATTTAGTATTTGGATCCTGCAACCCATGTAGCCAACTCCATCACTGTTGTATTATGAACATAGGGATTTTTTTTTTTTTTTTTTTTTTTGGGGGGTGTGGGTGGGGGAGCGAGTGGGTGGACGTTAATCTTGGACTACTGCCTTGCGTTTTCAGTGACTACCGAATATCTTGATCTTCCAGTTGAGTCAAAACCTTATTTGGGTATTTCTTTGTTTTGGTGCAAGAGAAGAGGCAAGAAAGGGGGAAAAATAAAAAAGGGAGGGGGGGTGGGGGAGATGTTCCATATCACCGATTGTTGTCTTCTTCTCTCTGTCTTTCTGTCTCTCTGTCTCTCATTCATCATTCATGCAGTGACTTTTTTGGCACAGAGAAGAATGACTATTGAATACAAGAAAACAAGAATTACTACTGCTGACTTTCTAATTCTGAGTTTGTGCAGGTTGGCTGTGGTATTTCTGGCATTTGATGTATTCTTTGCCATCTTTTGTGTTGTTTTGGCATGTCTGATTGGGATTGCTCTTTGTTGCTGTCTACCATGCATTATTGCAATTCTTTATGCTGTTGCTGGACAGGTATGAGCCTATCGTATAATAAAGGGCCCTGTTTTTTGGCCACAACTTTTTCTATGGGGGCCATTTTTAATTGTCTTTTCTGTTTTCACGACTAACCAGGAGGGTGCATCAGAGGCCGATCTCAGTATCCTTCCTAAATACAAGTTTCATTTATTGAGCAATGGTGAAAAAACTGTTGTTGGAGCTGGAAAGATGGTTCCTGTTGAAACAACTAGCGGATATCTTGCAAATGACAGATTGCTTCTGCCTGAGGATGCGGTGAGTTATTGTGCTATGATGACAACTTTGGTTTTCCAACAGATTATTTTGCTTGATAATATGGGCTATGCATTGGATACATGTTCTGACTACTGGTGGCAACGTTATCCAATGATCCAAATCTGTGAGTAAAGAAAGACATTGGAAAAAGAAACTCTGACAATCTACATTTATTTACTTTTGGGTCATCAGCACTTCAAGAATGATAGCAAAACCTTATTCATGATCGAAGCGTCAAAACCCAACTATTCTACACTGCGTCAAATAAAATGGTAGACAATCTGCATGTATTTATTTTTGGGTCATCAGCAATTTGAGAATGATATTAAAACCTCATTCATGATCAAAGCATCAGAACCCAACTATTCTACACTTCAGATTGATCCCTAGGGACAATGGCGAAAGTAGAAAAGATTCAGCCTCAGTTTTCACTTTGTCTAGCCAGATCTTGCCCTGGCTCACATGACGTTGATCAACTTAAAGAGCATATGGCTCTTTTAGAATGCTTCGAACAATTTGTTTAATCAATATAAGTAGTGACCCCGATCTTGTGGATATTGCATTCAAGCTAGATAAGGTCTTGCTTCTGTGGCAGACCAATTAAGAACATGCCACTCCCCATTGCAGCCCATTCTACCTAATCAGCTGGTTTGTTTTCCCCTATTTGCTGCATCAAAATCTAAATCACAAGCTCCTGATAAAAAGCAGGCGGTAAACTCTGTTTTTCTCTGTAATAATATGATAATCTCCTCCAATTGTCTTTGAAGGTGCCATCGTGCACTCTACCAACTTGAATGTGCCTGATCTTGTATTCTATTATTAGCATTTCAGCACATATCTTGCATTTAAGATGAATTTCCTCCTTTGATTTTCCTCAGGAGTGCTGTATATGTCTCACCTCGTATGAGGACGGAGCAGAGCTCCATGCTCTCCCCTGCAACCACCATTTCCATTCGACATGTATCGTGAAATGGCTCAAGATGAATGCAACCTGTCCTCTCTGCAAGTACAACATTCTCAAAGGAAATGAACAGATATAATGTTAGGGAAACAAAGAAAAATCATAGAAGTGCTCATGCTCGCCCCTCTCGGATGGTCCTTATGTATAGATAGAGAGCATCAGAACCAGAGATTTCCTCCTAACATTTATTTTAAAATAAGTCCAAGCAATCTGTTGATTGAGCTTCGTTTTTGCGTGTTTTCTCCCAGCATTGTCGGAGTTTCTTATTGTTTGTATTGGTTATTGTATTGTGAGGCTCCTATACAGAGAGTTTGATTGATGCTTTGCTCATTGCTCGAATTGCTTCCTTTGTAAATTACTTGAAGAGGAAATTGTGTAGTGCTGTACTGCTGAGACTGATTCATAACACTCCCTGTTTCTCCTTGCTTGAACTTTCAGCCATTGCTAGTGCATTTGGCAAGGGATCTAGAGCATAAAATTATGGGACTGAGAAGCCAGTGAAATGGAAGTTCAGGAATTGAAACTTTTTGACCTTGTTTTAGCAAAGATTAATGCCTCAGGAGGGGCAAAAGGAGGTATAGGAGGACAAAGAAACTGCTGTATTACTTGTGCTGCGGACTTTCTCCGGAATTAGAGAATGAATAAAAATCAAATTTTGATAGGCAAATTCTGCCAAAAAAAATCTGTAAATAAAATAAAAAGAACATTCGGTGGTTTCAAAACTTCAGGTTAGCAACTTATAAGGCATGCTTTTTTACCTATTAACATTCACTCAACTTTTGACACACGTCTAAGAGTAAATAAATAAGAAGTTGACATGGAAATGAAAGCAACTGACGTGAAATTTGTTTAAGCCAGATCTAGAAGGTGGTGGCAGACCGCTAAAATTTGCACGGCGGCGGTCAGCCATGGATGGCGGCTCGTCGACATCAGTGCTTCATCCTCAAGAGTGCCCTCGTCCACAGTTTGATGAGCTCCATGTTGGCCGGCGACGCGGCTTATGCATAGATCGACAATGGCACCTCATTTATAGCTGGCTTCGTCTTCCTCTGGGTGTTCCTTCATTCTTCGACTGCTTCGTCTTTTGTTCGTCTTCTGCTGCTATCTTAATGTTCTCGTCCATGGCTGTTCGCCAGATATGGAAGGGCTGTCGTCGCCAGATTTGGAGGCACAATTTCAAACCTGGATCAGCGGCATGACCACCATATCCGGTCGATTTTGTGCTTTCTGCAGTGGCCAAGAGGCTGCCTCTAGATCTGGCTTGCGAACTTCCAGATTTGGAGCCATGGCGTTAGATCTCCAAATCTGGCGACAGTGGCTTCTATGACCACTAGGAGTAGGAAAGGTGGTCGACTTGGCGAAAACGGAACTTCGAAGAGAATTCCATAGCAAAACGGCATATAAATATTGGGTTAATATCACAAAAAATTATAAACTGATATATTTGTATAAATTTATCTCAAACTAATACACTTGCGACAAATTTACCCCACGTTAATTTCTTTTAAATAAGTTGAATGACACGTGACAGTTGACTCATATTAATATGGGACTTTATTCTCAATTTTTCACAATTGTACTAGTTTTATGGTTTTTTGTGGTATTAATCAAATTTTCGAAGGGTATATTTGTCATAAATGTGCCAATTTGAAGTTTTGACGGTCACAAAATTAATTTGGCTTAAATTTGTTATAAGCGTAATAATTTATAATTTTTTTAGCTTTTTTTTTATTGATAGAATTTTTTTTTTAGTTAAAAAATTAGTTTAGTAAATTTGTCACAGGTGTATTAGCTTGAGTTTTTTTTTTTTTTTTAAAAATTTTGCTTAGGATTAATGCCATAAAAAAACTCAAATTTGTGCATCTATAACAAATTTACCTAAAACTAATTTGTTGACCGCCAAGAACTCAAAGCTTATACACCCGTACCAAATTATTCAAAAACCCAAAATTAATATATTTGTGACAATTTACCTTCCGTTAGTTTTTGTTAAATTGATTAATGTTATGAAAAACTACAAACCAATGCACTTGTAACAAATGGGGGTAAAACTCAGCCTGTTACATTCGTCAACTGTTATATGTTATCTAATTCGACAATTTAACAATAAAATTTAATGAAAATTAATAGAAGATAAATTTGTCGCAAATGTATTACTTTGAGGTTTTTTATGATAAGCGAATTAGTTTGATACAATTTTGTTATATGTGTATCAATTTGAAGTTTTTGTGTTATTAACTCTTTTCTTTATTCAATTCCATGTCAACAGACATGTGCCGATCCATTAATGGACATGAGTAAAAAATGCATTGTCGCATTAGTACCTGTTGTGGTGCCTCGTCACTCCATTTTAATGTAATCTTTTAGGTTAACAACATGATAAACCCCAAACTGTTTTACCATGTTATTAACCCAAACTAATTTACCTCAAATTATTTTTTTTTATTGCAAAAATCTCGAGCTAGTACATTTGTGATAATTTTTTCATGGGTGTATTGATTTAGGGTTTTTTTGTAATTAAAAAATTAATTTAAAGTAAATTTATCGTGAATATACCAATTTGAAATTTTTCGTGGTATTAACCCTAATCGTTTTGACTGCCTTTCTTTCTCTCGTTTTAAGCAAGAGAGTCCACGATTTCAAGATGCCCTCGGTGAGAGTCTTTGTGAGTTGCTTTTGTTGACGTCATTTGTTCGATTGGAGGACATTTGCCACAGGGTAAATTCTCGAAACCTGCTGCTAGATACATGTCGGGTGGTTCGACTGTTGTCCTAGTCCTATCTTGATTGCTTCGAAAGCCGTTTGGAGAATATATGACTTAAAATTATGCAAAATATGGACAGCAAGAATGAGTCCGAGAGGCGCACAGTACGAAGTGTGTCTAGCAAGACCAAAGGAATTTATACTAATACGACCTAATGTGTACTCTTTGCAATCTACCACCTGAGAAGATCGAGCATGTTCTTTTGCTGTAACCTTGGATGTTGAAGTTAATAGTTATGGTCTCGCCCGACCTTAAATATCAGCATACCAAATCCAAGTTTGTCTAGGATTGAGAAACGGTGGATTAACCATACCTCGGTGTCTTTCGAATTTCTCTCTATTGTTCTCAAGTTAAATGGGAAAGAAAGGAACAATTTGATGTTTCCAGTGTGAGTCCCACACCCCAAAGAAAATAACGGAAGTTGCTTGGACCTTGTATGATAATATTACTTGCTAGACAGCCAAATCTAAAAAGAGAATTGAGCTTAGACGAGCTTTAGATCGAGTTTGGAAACTACTGAAATGGGGTGTCTTGAAATCAAACATTGACGGATCTTTACTTAGATGCGACAAACGAAGGAGCCATGGCATGTGTGTGTTGTGATAGCTACGGCCTTCTCTCGAAAGACCTTGTACAAACTATCATGGCACCGATCGAGTCGAACCTTATATCCTCCTCAAGCCCTTTGGGCTTTGATTTGTTTTGAATCTGCATCTAATTAAGTTGTAAAAATTCGGTCCTATTTCGCTTGTGGTCAAAGATTTCTAAAAAGGGAAATCCGACCAAAAAACGTTTTTTTACCCAAAAAATAAAAATAAAACAGGAATCCGCCCGTTTTTTTAAAAAAGGGAAGCTTTTTAACCACTGAATAGTTGCCCGCCACCCCACTAAAAAATCAAAACCCTCCCAAAAACCCTATTCAAAACTCTCCCTCTCTCTTCCCCAAAGTTCCAACCTTTTCCGCCATTCCCGAAATCCCCTCTCTTCCGGCGGCCCTCCCGGAGAGGGCGCGATTCGAGGGTTCTGCCCGGTCGCCGGCCGGCGCGCCTCGTCCTCGGCCCCTTTCCGCCGCCGCCGCCGCCGCTCGCAAGCAGGATGTCGTACGAAGAGGAGGTCGTGATGCGGGACGTCGCCAACGCCGGGATCGTCCTGAGCGACCGCATCGGCCGCGAGGCCGCGTCCCACACCGACCTCGAGGAAGCCCTCGAGGCCTCCAGATACGTCAGCCATCCGTACTCGACCCACCCCAGGGAGGTGCGTGCTCTTCCGTCCTGTGGAAATCGGCGTTGGAGTGAGTCGTGGGTTGTTAGTTGTTACGAGAGTGGTGGGGGGGCGGGTGAACTGGTACTAGCTAGCGGGGAGGAGCAGCTGCTCTCGGGAGAGTGCCGACTTCGGCAGGGATTGGAGGCGTTGATTCGAAGTTTTACCCGCTCTTGGAAACTAGGTCGATTTTGGCCGTTTATCGTTTTCCTTCTCCTGAGGAGGTCAATGTGTAATTGTGCTCTCGCGATAAATCTTGTCGGCTCTGAGGTGCTTTTGAATGGCCGGCAGATTTTATCTCGCACGATTAGAATAGCCGATGGGTCGTTGTGTATTGGTTACTAGTCGCGCTGTTCTCTTTTTGGGCGGTCAAAATTTGCGTCTTGAAATATGTTATATTTCTAAGGACCAGCTTTTATAGGATGAATAATTGAGGTACGGAGGAGTTACAAGTTTCCTCTTGGATGATGTTTTGCACTTTTATTGCAGTGGCCTCCTTTGGTAGAGATATCGGAGACCTGGGAGTTACCACCTGTACTCATTGAAAGATATAATGCTGCTGGTGGGGAAGGAACAGCTTTATGCGGAATTTTTCCAGAAATACACAGGGCATGGGCATCGGTTGATAATTCTTTATTTCTTTGGCGGTTTGATCGGTGGTGGGTACACAATATCTTTTGACTTCAGACTCCTTCACTTTGACATCTGCAAGCTTTTTGCTCCCTTGAAATGTTTGTCTTTTCGGGATTTTTTTTTTTTTTTAATATCGTCGCTCAATCAGTTGATTGCGAGTTTTAACCACGTACAAGGATGTCAATTGTAGGCCATGAAATCTTGCATCTTTTTTATGTATTGACTTGGGTTGATTTCATTTATGAAAGATGGGGTAATCATAGATGGTGTTTTCTAAGGTATGGTAGTAGATAGGCTCAAATATATTCATAGGAAAATACTCGATTTTGTTGATTCTGGAAAATCAGCCGAGACCACGTGCAACTCATGAAAGGAGGACATATGGCTACTTTTATTTCTAGTCCTTCATAGAGAACACCATGTTGCAATTTAACTGTGTCTTTTAATTAGGGTCCTCTTTTCTTAGAATACTTAGATCTGCCTACATTTCAATAAAACATCTGACCTTGGGCTGCAAGTGCAACTAAAGCAGTGACTGTGAAATCCTTGAAAGAAGTGCAAGGTTACATGCTTCAGGAAAAAGATTGGCTGCTTTCCTTATATTGTAAAGCTATCAATATTTGGGGAGACGATAGTACTCAATAATATCACACCATGTCAAGCAATGTTGGTAGTTAGGCTGGATTAGTTATTATCTTCTAGGCGGCCAACCTGATACAAGTACAGGCAGGCTGTATCTGTGGCTGGCATGCTTAGGCAGTTCATAGCTTAATTGATGTGATAATTTCATGAAGCATAGATTAGATGAATGTTTTTCTGCTGTGCTAAGACAAAGCTGAGAAAATTTGTTTGTACATTATTTTGCAGAGCAAATGAAGTCCTTGTGATAATCACTGCGTTTTCCTATATAGCTATTTGTGTTTCTATAAACCTCCAAATATGTGAAGCTGTACTCGTGTTTTGTTCTTTTTTTTTGTTGATAGATTTGCTAGTCAAGTGATACATTATTTGCCTTTGATGGCATGACGAATAGACTGCTTTAACTAAATGATTCCTTAGAGATGCAAAATTTTCATCTAGCAATGGCCTGCATCCAAGGGATGGCACTGGAATATAATGTTAGTGGCTTGTGATTCAAATTAGAGTCATGACCCTTGGGAGAATTTGGAAGGCTTTTCAGAAGGCTTATTGTTTTAATTACTGTTTGATAATTTTCAGCCTGTTCTCCTTCTCTCATGTTCAGGGATGGTCAATGTCCTGAATTCAACGTTGAGGAACAAGCTATATGTGCTGTTGGCCTCTGTAAATCCAAACCTGGCATCTTTATTGAGGCCATCCAGTATCTATTGATTTTAGCCACGCCTCTTGAGGTAATTCAAATTTCTACTTTTGTCTCCTGTTACTAGATATGGCATTTTTTTTTTTGTAAGGTGTAATTTTCCATGAAAGGAAAGAAATATGTGTAATTTCTGTGCCCTAGCTTGAACCCAAACTTCATAGCTTTTACAGGTCTCTCATTGATTAGGATCTCTGTATGTGTTTTCTTACCATAATTATGATTTATTCTTTTTCTGTGCAAATTTATAATCTCTTATCAGATTCAATTTTCTGTCAGTTGATTCTTGTTGGAGTATGTAGCTCTGGAGGAGCTGATGGCACCGATCCATATTCTGAGGTCTCTCTACAGCTTCTGCCAGAATATACAATTCCATCTGATGGAGTTACCATGACATGGATCACCTGTACTGAGAAAGGTCGTATTTTCCTGGCTGGCCGTGATGGACACATTTACGAACTTTTATACACCACTGGTTCTGGCTGGAACAAACGCTGTCGAAAGGTTTGCGTTACTGCTGGTTTAGGTACCGTTATTTCAAGGTATTACTGCACATTTGTCCAACATTGATAATTTTTATGTTAGACAACTAATTTTGTCTGTCAAGTTGAAATTCTCTAGTGTGTTTGTGATTTTGCTTGTTCTTAGATTTGAGAACTGGTTTCTCCTTTTCAGGTGGGTTGTTCCAAATGTATTTAAGTTTGCAGCAGTGGACCCTATTGTAGAAATGGTTTTCGATAATGAAAGACAAATTCTGTATGCACGGACAGAAGAAATGAAAGTGCAGGTTTTTGTTCTATTATCAAATGGAGATGGGCCATTGAAGAAAGTAACAGAAGAAAAAAATCTTATAAATCAGAGGGATGCACATTATGGAGCTAGACAATCAACAACTCAGAGAGCCTCAACTCGACCAGGAAAGCCCTCGATAGTTTGTATTTTGCCTTTATCAACAGTTGAATCAAAGTGGCTACACCTCGTTGCGGTATTATCAGATGGAAGACGAATGTACCTTTCAACTTCATCATCTAATGGAAACACCGGTAGTGTCGGTGGGCTGGGTGGATTTGACGCAAGCCATTATAAGCCAAGCTGCTTAAAAGTAGTAACATCTAGACCTTCCCCTCCTTTGGGGGTCAGTGGTGGCCTTTCCTTTGGAAACATATCTCTCTCAGCTAGATCTCCTAGTGAGGATCTCTCACTGAAGGTTGAATCTGCCTACTATTCCACAGGGACTCTTGTCCTTTCTGATTCATCATCACCCACTGTCTCTTCTCTTCTCATTGTGAACAAGGATTCAAGCACACAATCATCTTCATCAGGTGCATTAGGAACAAGTGTAAGAAGTTCTCGTGCATTACGGGAATCTGTTTCTTCCCTACCCATTGAAGGTCGAATGCTTTCTGTGGCAGATGTTCTACCTCCACCAGATACCGCAGCCACTGTTCAGTCACTGTATTCAGAACTTGAGTTTTGTAGGATCGAAAATTCGGGGGAGTCCTCAGAAAAGATATCTGGGAAACTTTGGGCCAGAAGTGACCTTGCAATACAACACATATTGCCTAGGAGAAAAGTTGTTGTATTCAGCACAATGGGCTTGATGGAAGTTGTTTTTAACAGGCCTGTGGACATATTGAGAAGGTTGTTCGAGTCCAGCTCTCCGAGATCTGTTTTGGAAGACTTCTTCAACCGATTTGGAGCTGGTGAGGCAGCTGCAATGTGTCTGATGCTAGCTGGCAGGATAGTTGATTCTGAAAATATTATTAGCAATGCTGTTGCTGAGAAGGCTGCCGAGTCTTTTGAGGATCCAAGACTTGTGGGAGTACCACAGCTTGAAGGTAGTGGTGGATTGTCCAATACAAGAACTGCCAGTGGGGGATTTAGCATGGGGCAGGTTGTACAAGAGGCTGAGCCTGTATTTTCTGGTGCCCATGAAGGGCTTTGCTTGTGCTCATCAAGGTTGCTGTATCCGGTGTGGGAGCTTCCTGTCATGATTAAGAAAGGGGGCTTTGGTTCCTCTGCTGATGTGCCGTCGGAAAGTGGTGTAATTGTCTGTAGACTTTCCTTTGGGGCTATGCAAATTCTCGAAAACAAGCTGCGTTCATTGGAGAAGTTTCTGAGGTCCAGAAGGGACCAGAGGAGGGGACTTTACGGGTGTGTGGCTGGTCTAGGAGACTGGACAGGCTCTATCTTGTATGGGACACATCCAGAATCAGGGGTTGGTGATAGGAGTCTTATGAGAAATTTATTTGGTTCTTACTCTCGGAATGTTGATTCTAATGGTAGTGGGACAGCCAATAAAAGGCAGCGGCTACCATATAGTCCTGCAGAGTTGGCTGCTATGGAGGTTGGTTGATTTTGCCCGAGAAAACTGTAATAGTTAGATCAGCTTTTCCTATTGCGACACTCTATTAGTTTATCGCCTTTTCATTTTCTTTGTCTGATAACACAGGTGCGAGCAATGGAATGCATCAGACAGTTGCTTCTCAGATCTAGTGAAGCGTTATTTTTGCTTCAGCTTCTTTCCCAACATCATTTAACACGCTTGGTTCAGGGATTTGATTCTAGTTTTCAGCAGTCCTTGGTTCAGCTAACCTTCCATCAACTGGTTTGCTCTGAGGAGGGTGACCGCATTGCCACAAGGCTTATATCTGTTCTAATGGAGGTAATGAGTAATATTTGCTTATAATGAAGAAATTTTCTTCTTTTGCACAACTTTCTTCAATTTGTTAGGGTTTTTTAAAAAAGTGCTCCTAGGGCCCTGGTTAAGTTAACTAAGGGTGGAAATAACACTTTTCGAGAGGCCTTGAAAATCTGAATGTCACTTCAAGAAAGTTACATTGTATTGAAGATATTACATTTCCACGGCAATGCTCCACAAATGCCCTAGGGGCACTCTTTCACATTCTCCATTTTGTTTTTGTGATGGCTCTGCATGTTAAAACTCCACTCTGAATTGAATGTAACTCGTGTGCCCAGAATTATACTGGTCCTGATGGTAGGGGAACAGTAGATGACATCAGTGCCAGATTGCGTGAGGGTTGTCCAAGTTACTTCAAAGAGTCCGATTACAAGTTTTTCTTGGCTGTGGAATGTCTTGAGAGAGCTGCTCTAACTTCAGACATTGAGGAGAGGGTGAACCTTGCAAGGGAGGCCTTCAATTCCTTGAGTAAAGTTCCAGAATCTGCCGACTTGCAAACTGTCTGCAAAAGATTTGAGGACTTAAGGTTAACTTTATAACCTTACCGCAGTTTTTTATTTTTTGTAGTTGTTGTTAAGCCATCAAATATAGAAACATAACATGAGAAAGTGATACAGATTTTATGAAGCTGTGGTGCGTTTGCCTTTAGAGAAGGCACAAGCTCTCGACCCCACTGGTGATGCTATGAATGACCAAGTTGATGCAGCAGTTCGTGAACATGCACTTGCTAAGCGGGAGCAATGCTATGAAATTATCATCAGTGCCCTGCGTTCTCTGAAAGGCGAGGCTTCACACAGAGAATTCGGTTCCCCTGTTAAGCCTGTTGCTGCACGGTCAATCCTTGATCAGGCTTCTCGGAAGAAATATATCTGCCAAATTGTTCAACTTGGAGTTCAGTCACCTGATCGATTATTTCATGAGTACCTGTATCGTGCTATGATCAATTTGGGCCTGGAAAATGAATTGTTGGAATATGGAGGCCCGGATTTGGTACCTTTTCTTCAGAGTGCAGGCCGGCAAACTATCCAAGAAGTAATCCTTTTCCTTGATCTCTTTTTTTCCTAATTCATTCAAAGAACAGTCAAGTTCATTTTTCCTTCTGTGTGAATCAGCACATAGTGCATATAAGTTTTTGGTTCTCTCTTTCTTTCTTTCTTCCTTTTTTCCCCCTTTTCTTTCATAATTTATGCTCTATACTGTCTACTTTGAAGGTTCGAGCTGTTTCTGGGGTATTGTCAGCTACTTCTCCATCAGGTCAACTTGGTGGAGCTATCCAAAGTAATCAGGCAAAGTATTTTGATCTGCTTGCACGGTATTATGTCTCAAAGAGGCAGCATGTGCTTGCAGCTCATGTCTTGCTTAGACTGGCAGAGAGGCGATCAAACAATGCAGGGGATGCTCCGACTCTAGAACAAAGGTTACTTTTATTGTGAATTCTTCTGTTTGGTTCTTTCTAGCTGCAAGCAAGCAGATTATGAGATGAATGGATCCTAAGGGTGCGTTTATTTCCAGGAAAATAAAAAATTTGGAAAACATTTTCATAAAATGATTGCTTGTACTATAAAAAAGGAATGAACAAAAAATGTTTATATTGTTCATGAAAATGTTCAGCCATAAATAGTTCTCAATAATGAAAACATTTTTATTGACAAATTATTTAAGCAATACAAGAGATCATTTTTAGAAAAATGTTTTTCAAGTTATTTGTTTTCTGTGAAACAAACAAAGCCTAAATAACATTCCTTTTTAAGGATATTATTGCTTATAAGGATAATGTTGCTCAGCAAGTCCATTTGCAGACATGGTATGGTTACAGCTTGGCACATATGTAAATAAGATGATTATTCTAATGGTACTTTATATGTGATTTTGAGGGTTTTCAAAGTCCAACACTTCAGAATGTAAAATGGGTCACATGGAGAGTTGGGATGCAAAGTGTAGTCATGCTCATAACAGAGGTGTAGCCTATCACTTTCCAAAATAATTAATGAGATATGCACTTTTTTCTGTCCAACCAATTCAATAAAGTGTCATTGGATTGTCACTCATTGTAGAATTTAAACAGTACCTATAGGGTTGCCCCTTGACTGTGACGCATTGTAATATCGTCAAAATGGCAATTTTTTGCTTGTAAACTTGCACCAAGCATTTTTGAATTCATGGAAAATAATAATAAAGGTGAACATTTATAATGTCCTTGGAGGGCTGCCAGGTGATCCCTGCATGAAAAGAGGAAATTTGTGGGATCTGACACAAGTTAAAGTTGATGCAGGTGGAATGAAACTAAAGAAAAAGTTCAGGGTGTAATCTGCAATTTTGTCTATAGTTAATCTGCAATAGAAGCTGGGACCTCTTGGTTTCAAGCACCTTAGATCGCTCAAGCTAAGATGCTCTCCAATTTCTTATACACCTGATATTTATGTTTTTGTGATTTACCTGGGCAGTTCACCTCAAGCAGCCTTCATTTAGCATTTTTTTTTCCTTGTCATCTGCATTTCAGCATAGAATAAGAGTTTTTACTGATTGTAATGATTAGCAGTCTTGCATCGCATTCTTTATTAATTTTTTTCTCCCAATTTGTCCACTCAGGTTTCAGTACCTCAGCAATGCAGTTTTACAGGCAAAGAATGCAAGTGCAAATGATGGCCTGCCAGGTTCTAACCAGACCTTTGACAGTGGACTGCTAGATTTGCTTGAGGGGAAACTCGCGGTTCTCCGATTTCAAATAAAGATTAAGGAGGAACTTGAGGCTATAGCTTCCAGGTTAGAAAGCTCGCAAGGCATGTCTGATTCTGCCCCAGCTGATGATGGCATGACCGAGGACACTACTTATGCTAGAGCTACACGAGAGAAGGCCAGAGAGTTATCATTAGATATGAAGAGCATAACAGAGCTTTACAATGAATACGCAGTTCCATTTGAGCTTTGGGAGGTACACCTTTCTTAATATATTTTCTTATTGATCCAATTTCACTAGAAACAGTTGCAATATAGTCAATGAGGATGATCTACCTGCTCTATTGTCACTGAGCATGCATAGATTTCATGCAATTGATTTTGAGGTGGGCATTTATGCTGAAGGCAGGTTTTAGACTGGTGTAGAGCTCCTATCTCTTTCATGTCGATTTTGAGTAGATGAATTTTGTACATGATTTAAATATTTCATGGGGCACACTATTGAGTTGGTTGCGTTGAGTGCTTCATGCATCATTCATGAGAAAATGAAGTCCTCTGTTTGAATTCACTGCAGCTCTGGCCTTTTCTATTAGTTAACCTGTTAATCTTCTTAACCCATGATCAATGCTTTGACAAATTCTGTTCCTCTTAAGACTAGAATTAGTGAGAATCTCCTCTGTTCTCCCATGATCAGTGGTTTATGTCCAGAATCTCCTCTGGTTCTCACTGATTGATTCAGTTATTTATGTTTTGAGATGGATAGAGGTGGGTTCTGGGACATAGTTTTATTGAGTGGCAAATCTGCCCGGTAACATTAAGCTATTGGATGCAGGTGTGAAAATGCTAAATTGGGTTTGCTATTTGGGCTGTTTTATATAAGCTTACAAGTTTGTAAGTTAACTGTAAGGGTTTAGGAGAGTGACTGACCCACTTGAGGCTGGCAAGAGAGCTGTATTGAGATTAAAGGCTTTGTTTTCTTTCCATGAAAGAATTGGGGGAAGTGTTCCCTTGGTAGGATGATTGGAATGACCCCTGTAAATTTTTAGCTCAAGAAGGCTGAGCAAAATTTGGCGAATGATATCTCTCCCTGGATGCATGAGTGGGAGAAAAGAAAGGCACATAAAATGAATTTCTCAAATCCTCGTGAATAAATCACCCATGGATGTTGACTTTTAATAAATAATCAGAAAATTGCCTAAGCAGCTTTGTTGATTGTAGTTTGCTGAATTGCCAAGATTTCATTCCACTAGCTCTTAAGTCAGTCCAAAGAGCCAAACTGTTGAACCAATTGAAATTTGATTGACTATGATGAAGTTATCAAAATTCTTGTGTCAGATGAATCTTGGAATTGCTTTAGGATAGGTACACCTTCTCGGCACCTCTTATGCAAACTTGTTTGTGTGCAAATTCATTTGCTCATTAGATGAATAGAGAATCAGAGACATTGGTTTTGCAACCAACCTTAAATAGAATGCTTCAGGCTATTGACTTGTATATTCACAGGTTTGTCTGGAGATGTTGTACTTCTCAAACTATTCTGGCGATCCTGATAGCAGCATTATAAGAGAAACCTGGGCCAGATTAATTGATCAAGCTATATCATGTGGTGGTATTGCTGAAGCTTGTTCGGTGCTGAAGAGGGTTGGTTTTCACATGTACCCTGGAGATGGAGCTGTTTTACCTTTGGACACTCTCTGCATCCACCTTGAGAAAGCTGCATTGGTTAGTTTACTTAATTACTTGAACAGCTTGAATTTAGTCATATATGCGTTTGCTGTTTTACCTCTTTATGGAACCACCTATATTTGGACCCTTTAGGTGGGAAAGGAGAGCTGGTTGATGGAATTGATCTTGTTTTGCTGCCTTTTTGTGATTGTACTCCTTTTGTACAGGAGAGATTGAATTCTGGAGTTGAATCTGTCGGGGATGAAGATGTTGCAAGGGCTCTTCTTGCTGCTTGCAAGGGTTCCACTGAGCCTGTTTTAAACACATATGATCAATTGCTTTCAAGTGGAGCTATTTTACCATCACCTAGCCTCAGGTTAAGGCTTCTTAGATCAGTGTTGGCAGTGCTTCGTGAATGGGCAATGTCTACATTTGCACAAAGAATGAATACAAGCATCACGGGAGCTTCATTAATTATGGGCTCCTACTCATTTGAGCAAACAGCGGTAATAAACCAGGGGGTTCGAGATAAGATTGCTAATGCTGCTAACAGGTTAGCATTTGTTTTTACTTTCTACTAACATGCCTTAAAATTTCATAAATGAAATCTATTATGGTAGTCCTTGTAATGCCAGTCTAGGAGGTGATTTAAATTTCAGTTTGTACTATCATAAGAAAGAGAAAAATAAGAGAGAAACTATCATGTTACCATACCTTAACTCCTTTTGTCAAACTTCATATGTAGCTGTTGCAACATGTATTATCATGGAACTATTGCTCAATCTGTGCAGATGGCTTCTTCATACTTTATACTGCTTGTACTACTGTCAACCTGTTCCTTCCCCAAATGGTCCTGGTCCTTTTTCTAACTTTTTTTGTGGGAGCCCATTAGTGATTGAAGGGGATAATACCCAAGGGAGACTTATCTCTTGTTTGGTTAATAAAATAGGAGGGAATGGGGAGATTGGAATTAACTAATACCCTTTGGCCCCAAATTCCATTTGCTCCAAAAGTTGGAGGATCCGTAAGGAACTTTTAATTCTAAGCTTTCCCCAAAACTATCTTTATCTTTGTTTACAAATGTGAACAAAACAAACCCTATTTTAGTCAGATTACTTTGTGTCTCTCCACATTATTTCCCTTCAGTGCACATCCAAACAAGAGAAGGGAATTGAAGTTTTACTTCTTTTCCTTCCATTTCGTTTGTCTTCTCTTTCACAGATTTCCCTTCTAACTCAGATTACCAAACCAAGTTTAAGACTTTGGCATGGTGTTTGAAACAAATACAGTCTGGAACAATATGTTTGTTAACTTAGACACCATTTTTTATATTTAGCAATCTTTATGGATCATAGAGATAGAGCTGCAA
The DNA here is from genome assembly GCA_014182725.1 of Eucalyptus brandiana. Taxonomy (NCBI): domain Eukaryota; kingdom Viridiplantae; phylum Streptophyta; class Magnoliopsida; order Myrtales; family Myrtaceae; genus Eucalyptus; species Eucalyptus brandiana. The sequence goes on from CM024674.1 coordinate 36,214,373, forward strand.
TGGCCAGGAAATCTGATTATTGAACTGGTAATTTAGTCCCTTCATGTGTTAGATAAGTTCCAAGATTGAAATGGTTATGTAAATGGAACATTCAATATCATGCTTGAGGTTTTACTTGTCTTGGTCTTTTTTCCTCCCTGTGCACTGTCCTTGAATGGGCACTGCACTTTTCAAACTTAAGCTATTTAACTGCAACTAATGTTTTGGGTGTGTAGTTGAAGCTGAAGAATTTGATTAAATGTTGAAGGGTCAGATAGATTCTTTCAAAACTTAAGCTTTAATTACATGAAATTAATGTCAAACTGTAACTTTGGCTTCCACCCGCACTTTTGAGGGCAAAATGTAGTATAGCAAAACAAAGGGGGAAACAGTAATTTGTCTATTGCATAGATTATGATTCACCCTTTTATGTTATAGTGCAATGGGGAGATTCTTAACTTCATTCCCTTTGCCTGTTCTACTTGTGACTAAGAAAGAATGAGGCTAAGCGGTTCTCAGTTGTGCTTGCTGGTTGATTTTTGGGACTTGAAGCGAGGAGAGGCAGATGGGGGGTGGGGATTTTTTCTTTATCCTGAGATATTGGGGAAGTTTAGAGACTGGAAGAATAGATGAGTTGAAACTTACCCTTCCCCCACCCCACAAAACACAATACCCCGGAAAAAGAAAGAAAAATTGCTTCATATCTCATGTGAATACATTTGGATGCGACACTATCAGAGACCATCCTAAGAGATGAGATTTGTCTTCTGCAACTTACTGAAATAGTTTTTATTAACTCATGAAGTTCATCTTCCAACATTTTTCCTTATTCTGCAATCTCTGTTTTTTTTTTCTCTTTTGTTCCTGTGATTTCACATTTAGAAGTATTCTGATGCTTATGCTTGTAATGTCGTAAAAACAGGTACATGACTGAGGTTCGGAGGTTAGCCCTTCCACAGAGCCAAACGGAGCCGGTTTACCAAGGTTTTAGAGAACTCGAAGAATCTCTCATGAGACCCTTTTCCTTTGATCGACTTTGATTGTTTCGATGTCCATCTTGTAACAATTAGTTTTCTGCTTGGGTGTCGAAATGTAATTGTAATCTTATTGTAGCTAGCTAACGATCCCAATAAATCCTTACCATGAGTAGCTTTATCTGAGGACTAGGTGAGCGTACTTCTGGAGCATGTACGGAATGTTTCTGTATGGCTTTCTTCCATTTGATCAGTGAAAAGAGTTAATTCAAAATGCCCCCTTGTCCAGGGGAGACGGCATCGCAATTACACGGGCCCGTAAATGCAGTTTCCAATTTCCTCTTTGATGGCCAGTCATACTCGATTCCCTCGCTAGCTTTTTGCACGAACTTAAGAGTGGCGGTGCGAGGGACTGATTCCACCAATCATGATAGGTGTAGTTCAACACCTCGCGCGTGCCTTCTGCATTAATGTCACTTTATCCTTGAGAGAGGAATTGTGAATATATGGGACACCAATTTGCACAAACAGGCAAATCTTAAGCAAGATCACTTCATCTTCTAGGGACGCCAATATTAGCTAGAGATTCCCCTGGCTTTCCACGTTGAGAATGTGCTTCTCGTGTGCTATGCCATCGCATGAGGCCGTCCTTATACTGAACAAAAATCAAATTGTTAGGTTCAAGAATTCTGACTTTCAAGCTAATTCTAGAAAATGATGGCAGGCTGTCTGAAGTCCTATAGGTACGAGAAGATGTCTTACTTTCATTTACAAAATAGTGCTAAAGAGGGGAGTTTGGCATTTTGATGATTGAATAGGTCGGTCTTAGCCTAAAAGAAAAGGGTTGATTTTGATGATTGGATTGTGTGGATTGCCAGTGTCCTCCAGAAATGCATATTTCATTATCATCTCGAAAAATCAATGCTTTTTGAAGGTGATAAATACGATCAGATAAGTTGTAGAAAATTGAATAAATTTCAGCAGGTTTTTAGCGTTTTGTGCTTAAAAATATGGAATGCTATTTTGTGTTAGTGATTCCTTAAAGCTATCGATAAATTTCAAAACTTGTACATGTTGACTGGCAACTTATTTCACTTGTAATATGTTTCCATGAGTTTTCTATGGAAGTACCAATTATTTTGCTCGTACTTGTTAATAAGTTGTTGAAAGTTTCGTGGGAGTATCGATGATCATGTGATTGTTTTAAATTACCAATTATTATGTAAATTTTCTAGCTTTACAGATTTATTAAAGTTATTAATTTTTACATTAAATCATCCACTCCCAGTTTAGTCCATTAACGAGATTGTTTCAAAATTACCTCTTGTTCCAATAACTTATCAAATTTACCACTGTATTAAAATTATTAATTCTTACGGCAAATTTACCAATGTTAATATGACTTCATGAATTTTTGTTACCATCTAATTTTAGATTTATTGACTCTTATTTGATTGGGTTACCAATGCTTATTTAGTTGTTTCGGAATAACCCCCTGCTTTAATAATTTACCGACATTTACATGCAAATATTATCTGCCCGTCAAAATTGCTGGCTTCTCTCTTTTTTGAGTTCAATTATAAATGTTTATTTGGTCGTAACTTTAATACATTGGAAAGCTTTCCAGATCAGTATGCTGTAAATTATTTGAAACGTTGATATGTTTGAAGCAATCAAATAAAAAGTTGGCAAGTAATCGAAACCGTGTGCCCCTCTTCCTCTCTCTCATATGAAGCCCCTTTTTTTTTGGGAAGAATATGCCACGCAAGGTGGCGGTTGTCATTGGTCACATCATCCTCTACTTGGTAGATTAGACGTCACATAAACCAAGTCTAACGGCAAGTCTAACAGTGGCTAGATTTGTCCACGGATGAAAGTTGGAACCTTTCTATAAAACATTTGAAAGTTGTGGATAAATTTGTTCCACGTGTGAACATTAAGACCTTTTTTAGGGAAAAGCCCTCACAATTGTGGGTTTGATCGACGTAAATTATCATTTTGCTCCTTGTTAGGTAATGCCCCCTTCTTTTTTGCCAAAGATAAGTTTGTCTTATTGTAAGCATGCACTTTTCATGATATATCTTGACGTAAGTTTGAAATTTGATGTTACTTCTGAGTGTCTTGGAAAGAGATAGGAGATGCTTGGAAAGAGTAGTGTACTTCCTCTAGAGGCTTAGCTTAATTTAGACAAAATCTTCATTTCTCTGGTAAAAATATATACAATATTATCATAGAAGAGTAGTTTATTTCCCTAAATACAGTTTCTAATCGCATTAACAAAGAGAAAAAAGAAAGTCGAAATCTCAACACTTCCCCACAATTAAATGAAGGAGAACAATAAGAGGCAATCTTCTTTATCATCATCATCATCATCATCAGCATTCCAAAAAATCCCGATCTTTTGGGTGCACGAAAAGCTAAAAACTGCTTTTTCACGAAATAGACGGACGCAAGAGTCGCAAGAGTGTGTGTGGAGAGCTGGCCACCCGCCCCACGGTAATCACTCTTTCATAGTGAAGTCGTCAGAATTTATTAAGGAGATTTCCTCTCAAGAAGGTCCCGTAGCGTTGTGAAAGAGTCAAAGTTGCAAAACGATAACACGATGACACTTGAAGCAGGATGAAGTTTACAAAGGGTGAAAAGAGATGGAAAATTGCAGTGGACTTGAACGCAAGTGGTAGGTGGGGAGAATTTAGTTAGGTAACGCCATGTCGTACAAAGTTTCTCAATGACTTGTGGCCGAACTTTCAAAGTTTGAAGATGGAGAATCCAAGGAGTCTAGACGTTCAGAAATCCGATAATGTGGAAATGTTGATGTGAAGCTGAATGCTAGGTGTCAAAAGTTCTGTGAGAATATATGATTGACAAATAACAGTGCTGTCTGGCAATCCATAGTGAGGAAGTTAACGGTGGATAGGTTGTGGCTTGTCTTAGGAACACAAGCCACTAACAGTTTGCCACAAGTCAAGAGGCCGCAGGCTGAAGCCAAGTCTACTAAAAATGATTAGGGAACAAGCTCTCTATCGAACCCACCAGGGCAAAATTGTCTAAGAGATCTCCATCATCCATAAGTTACCATCACCATCCTAAAAACTCAAATGTAGAGCAATACTTGGTGAAGCACATCTACAATAAATTCCTAAGCAAAGAATATTAATTTTTAAAGAAATTATATCAAATATATATTTTGTGTCCATCTGAATTGACTAGATTATGCTCCTACAGTGTGTATCTTATGGTATTTCCTCTGCCAGAATAAACATCTTATAGTAAGCATGAACTTTTTGATGATAGTTTTTGACAAAATTTGAGATTGAATATTACTCTTTTAACACTCTCTTGTAATATAGAAAAATGTAATGAGATAAAGAGATGCATGATGTCCTCATGCAAGCACTTTCTGATGGAGCTTCATTTATTAATTTTTTCTTCCAGAGAACGAAATATTGTTTTATCTTCTAATACTTGGTAATTGAGAAGAAACGAAAAAAAAATAGTTATAAATAATGATTTTGGTTAAATGTAAAAGAAGATTTGAATCACCTCTCCTCTTTTACTACCTAAATTCCTAAAAGATGTCCAAACCTCAAAATTTTTATTACATAAATAAGATTCCTATTACTTAAAAGCTAAACATAAGAACGAAACATTTGAAGTTCTAACACTTGGACAATTAAACGAAGAGAAGACAATTTCCATGACACTAAAGGTTACTAGTGATAGGTGCTTGAGAATCTGCTAAGTTGTTTTTGTAGAAAACTGAATAGAAAAAGGAAATAATTAAAGCAGAATAGAAAGCAATCTTGCTGCCATAGCCATTTCCTTCGTTCTCACTAAACTTTTCATATGACTCTTCTTCAGCATTCATTTTCTATAAATTATATGACCAAAAAAATCTAGATCCAGAGTAGCCAATACTTGAATTACAGCTCAGCACACAAAAAATAAAGAAATAAAAATATAGAAATTCCTTCATAGATTCTTCTTCTCGTCACTATAATTCTTCAAGCTTCAGAGTTGCAAAACGGTTATTGAGAGTACAATTCTTCTGATGTTGACACGTACTATTGGAAGCTTTGAGAGAATATATTTGTGTACTAGATGATATGAAATCGTTTTCTTCTAAAACTTCTTTTCCTTTCCTTATGATTGATTGAGCAACTTTCTCTTTATGTAAACCCTCTCTTCTAGTTGGAGTTTTTGCAATAGCTTGAGACTCAAAACCTTTTTCTTTGATCATAATTTCTTTTACTTCTTCCCTTTGATTATCTAAAAATGATTACCAGATTATCTAAAAATGATTTCCATACAAACTGGTTGAAGATGTAATCTCAACATCCCCCACAAAGTGGGTAAGGGTTTGAACCCTAAACCTAGTTTGGTTTGGATGATGCAGTAGTCGGGAAAAGTGCCAAAAGTCCTAAACCTTTTGCGCTTTGTGCGATTTGGTCCTAAACCTTTTTTTGGTGCCGATTCAGTCCTAAACCTTTTAAGTTGTGCCAATTTAGTCCTTTCCGGCCAATTTTAGCCGGATTTTGCTGATTGGACGCCGGCCGGGCTGACGTGGCATGATCGGCGGCGCGTGGACAACTTTTAATAATTTTTAATATTTTTTAATTTTAAAAATATTTTTAAAAACTTTTATTATTTTATTATTTATTATTTTTTTCTTTTTCCTCTAGCCGGTCGCCGAGGTCCGGCGACCGGCCGAAGTGACCGCCGGCGAGGGCGAGGCCGACCTCGCCGGATCCGGGCGAGGTCGAGCCTCGCCGGCCATGGGCGAGGGCCGGCGAGGGCAAGCCTCGCCCATGGTCGCCTCGCCGGATCGGGCCATGGGCGAGGCTCGCCTCGCCGGATCTGGCGAGGTCGAGCCTCGCCGGCCCTCGCCCATGGCCCGATCCGGCGAGGTCGGGCGGGCCGGCGAGGCTCGACCTCGCCCAGATCCGGCGAGGCGAGCCTCGCCCATCGCCCATGGTCGGATCCGGCGAGGCGGCCATGGGCGAGGCTCGCCGCCATCGCCCATGGCCGGCGAGGCTCGACCTCGCCGAGATCCGGCGAGGTCGGCCTCGCCCACGCCCACGCCGGCGGTCGCCTCGGCCGTCGCCGGACCCGGCGACGGGCTGGAGGAAAAATAAAAAAATAAAAAAATAAAAAAATATTAAAAGTATTTAAAAATATTTTAAAATTTTTAAAAATATTAAAAATATTATTAAAAGTTGTCCACGCGCGCCGATCGTGCCACGTCGCCCGGCCGGCGTCCAATCAGCAAAATCCGGCCAAAATTGCCGGAAAGGACTGAATTGGCACAACTTAAAAAGGTTTAGGACTGAATCGGCACCAAAAAAAGGTTTAGGACCAAATTGGCACAAAGGCAAAAGGTTTAGGACTTTTTTGGCACTTATCCCTGCAGTAGTCCTGTCTTGACAATGCCTTAGTAAAAATGCTAGCAATTTGACGGTTTCTCATAACATATTATACATTGAAAGAACCCAAGGATATTTGCTCGTAGACACAGTGAAAATCAACATCTATGTGCTTTGTCCTGGCATGTAAAATAGGATTAGCAGTAAGAGAAATCATCGATTGATTATCACAAAAGAGTACCATTGGTGAAGGTATAGATATTCCAATGTCTTGAAGAACGAAACTTATTCACGTGAGGTCAACAGTAGTAGAGGCAAGCGCTCTATACTCTGCTTCCGTTGTTGATTGAGATACGTTAGTTTGCTTCTTCGCTAACCACGAGATTATATTTGAGCCAAGATAAGTACAAAACCCGGAAGTGGGATGTCTTGTTTCAATGCAACCTACTCAATTGGCATATGAAAACCCATAAAACTTGGGAGAAGTACACCCCAAGTGCCAAAACTTGGCATGAAAGGAGATTAAGTGTCAAAAGTTAGAAAAGTGACACTTAGCCACTTTTTTTGAAAAGTGAGACACTTAAGTGCCACTTTTAGCGAACCTTGTCGGAAATCTTACGTGGCAATTTTTTTATCACTTTTCTCGCTTACGTGACTTGCCGAAGAGCTGACTCAGCAAAGAATTGCAAAAATGATGTTGTTTTGATGTGAATTTGGATTTGAATATAAAAATTAATTAAATTAAATTATAATAAAATAATAATTAAATTTTCTTTTTAAAAAAAAAAGGAAGGAGGCGGTTGAGGGTTGAGCCCTCGTTGTCGCCGCCTCATCGCAGCCCGCCTCGCCACCGCCATCGGGAAGGGCTTGCGACGGTGGGGGGTTGGTTGGGGTTGCCGGGCCTTGGCTAGGGGTTGTCGACCCCGGCCGACCCCACACCGTTGTTGGCCCTTCCCGACGGCGGTGGTGAGGGCTCAACCCTCAGCTGCCTCCCTTGGCCTTTTTTTTTTTTTTTTTTTATTTTAAATTTTAATTTTAATTTTAAATATTTTAAATAAATTTAGTTTTAAATTAAATTAAATTAATTTTTATATTAATTTTTGTACCACGTTAGTAGCAAAACGACGTTGTTTTGCACTTATATCATCGGAAAATCATTACATCAGCATTTTGGCCGGATTTTCTCGCCGTTGGCACTTAAGTGATTTATTTTGCTCTGATTTTTGCACTTAAGTGTCACTTTCCTAACTTTTGACACTTAAGTGTCCCTCCGTGTCAAGTTTTGGCACTCCAGGTGTCCGGCACTCCATAAAGCTTCAATGAACTATTAGAGTGAATGAAGAATCCCAAGTTGATAGTCCCTTTAACATAACGAAGAGCTCGTTTCAATTTGTCAAAATCACCAACTGTAGGTTTCTGCATTTTTTGACAAAGCATATTGGTAAAGTAAGCAATGTTCGGTCTCATTATTGTTAAATATTGAAGACCTCCAACTAAGCTTTAGTATTCAGGTGGTTGATCAAGAAATACTTCATCATCTGATATATGAGATGGTTTCATTGACAAAGGCGTTGATACCGATTTGCACTCTTTAATGTTTGCCCTCTCAAGGAGATGACCATCGTATTTTGTTTGACAAAGGAAGAGTTCCTCGTGTGTGTGCTTTGCTACTATGTCCAACAAGTAATGGATACACCCCAAGTCCTTCATGTGAAAATTAAACCAAGAGACTTGATTAGTTGTGTAAGTAAATGATAAGAATTACTAGTCAACAAAATGTCATTCATGTAAAGCAAGAGTAGAATCGTGTCTTGTCCCTTATGAAACACAAAAAGTGATGGATCCATGGTGCTAAAGAAGAATCCCTACTCAAGTAAGAAGTTACTAAACTTCTCAAATTAGGCTCGTGGTGCCTGTCGTAGGTCGTAAAGGGATTTCTGGAGTAAGCACACATGATTAGTAAGTGTAGGATGCGCAAACTCTAGAGGTTGCTTCATATAAATTGTCTCCTTTATTGTGCCATGCAAAAAAACATTCTTGACATCGAGTTGATGTATTGACCACTTCTTTACCATCGCAACCTAAAGAGCAATCTGAATTGTTGCCTATTTTACAACTGGACTAAATCTCTCCAATAAATTAATACACTCCTCTTGGTGGAACCCCAATCATGCTTTCAACTTGTCAAGACTTCCATCAAGTGCTAATTTGGTCTTTAGAAACCATTTGCACCCTATTACATGCATCTGATTTGTTCTCGGAGCTAAGGTCTAGGTTTAGTTTTCATGAAGTGCATTCATCTCTCTTCTTTCATCGCTTTTTTCCATCCCTCACGTGTCAATGCGGATTTCAATGCCTTAGGCTTTGCAGACACATGATATTTAGCCAAACAGGCATTGGGATTTGGTTTCACAATCCCTGACTTGGACTGGGCTTGCATAGTGTGTTTTGATGTTCCACTTGTTTGAAATGGTGCAAAACTCGTGTTTCCTGACCCGGACAGCTATTAACTAGAGCTATAGTGGGTTAAATAGATGGACTTTCCCTTTTCAGTTCTGAAATAGATGGTGAATCTTAAACAGATGGTGATTGTTGATGTTATGGTTTTTGTGACTTCTTAGTTGTAGTATAAGGAACACACATCTATCCAATTTAACGCACGCCACTTTCTTGAAAAAAACCTACAGTGTTGTTAGTGATATTCCTTGCTCTTTCTATTTGAATCCAGAAATTCAACCTCTTCAACCCATTTCTTATACAAAGCAATATAATGTTGAAACACTTCATTCAGCTTCTTAGCAAAAGGGAAGAAACTTTAATCAAATATGACATTTCGGCTAATATAAACTCTACCACGAGGGTACAAGATATCGTCACCATTTATGTCTGTCACTGTAGCCGAGAAAAACGCAAGTGAGTGAGTGAGGACCGAACTTGTGTTACACATAAGGTCTAAGACAAGGATAAATCTGAATACCTGTAGATGTTCATAACTTGGTTTCTGTCCAAAAAGCTTGTTGTGAGGAGACTACATCTACAAATTTGGAGCGGCAATCATGTTTATAATATCAATGGTAGTCAAGAAAGCATCCACCTAGTAAATCAACGAAACTCTTGAATGATATAGCATTGATAAACTGAGTTCCACCACATGATGATGCTCCCGTTTAGAAATCTTGTTTTGTTCCAGAGTGTAAGGACGAGATATGTAATTTTTGATCCCACAAGCCTTTAAACAATTATAAAATTTAACGCTTGAAAATCTGTACCCACCATCACATTGAAATACTTCAATTTTGTGATCAAATTGATTTCCCACATATTTTTGAAACAAAACAAAGATATCATAGAAATCCAACTTCAACTTCATTGGATAAACCCAACATAAAATTTGAAACCCTGAAATGATTTCACTAGTGATGGTCCACAAATGTCATAGTGAATCATTTTCAATGGAAAGTTGGTTCCAGACTTAGATAACTATAATGCTAATTTAGTACTTTTTATTATCTGACAACTCCTACATACAGACTGAGTTGTCTTATTGCACCGGATCATCTTCTAATTCAGAAGAAACCTTAAAATCTGAGAATTAGTGTGAGCTAGCCGCTAGTGCCACACTTCTTCCTTAACCTCTTTATGTCTTTGAGTAAAAAGAGCCTTGGTTGTTTGCCGGTCCATCTGTAGAAACCCTCAATTTTCCTTCCAAGCATCATCGTTGTGTTGGTTCGATGGTCCGTAAAATAAACACCGCATTTGTCAAAAACAAAAGAGCAAGGATAATCATCTTTTAGCTTAGAAACTAAAAGTAGATTTTTTCCTTATTTCGGGAACCACCAACACATCATGAAGAGGCAACGCATCAAACTCAGTGTGTAAAAACGCATTCCCAGTGAATGTCAAAGGAAGACAAGACCCATCTCCTATCATTATTGTATCCGTTCCATTATACTTTGAGGAGTTGTGAATAATACCTGGATTAACAGTTATGTGGGTTGTGGCTCCCATGCCTATGTACCATTCACTGCCCTTCGGATCTTCAAGATGCATTGCCGCAAGGACTGTCGAGATATTCTCCTTGAAAGGAATTATTGAACTGATACCAACACCAAAGCTTATCATGTCCTGGTCACTTGTAGGTTTGACATGCCAATCTCACACTGTCTATTGCTTTCTCATCTTGGATGTTTTTGATAGATGAATTTAGGGAATGATATAACTTAACATCCGGATACCTTTGTGAAGCACTTGCATAAGGCCGAAATCCCTGGCTTGAACCAAAATTATTGATCTATTGTTTATAAGCTTGAATCTCTTGGTCTTGGTTTAAATCAAATGATCTACAACTCTGATTTCTTCTTTGATATCCATAACCATGACCACCTTTGCCATAATTATGTCTACTTCTATTTTTATAAAACCTGTTGTTTCTTCTCTACCCACAAAAGCAAAATTTGGTTGAACAACATCATTGTCAAACCCACCTTTTGCTCTATTTCAACATTCCTCTGCCCACAATAGGTGAAATTCGGGTTATATTAGCTTGAGGAGTAATTTTGCAACCTCATTTCGAACCTCTCCAGTTGCGAAATAACCTCGTTGTAATTCGGTTGAGGCTTCAAACATTACATAGTTGTTCTAAAATTCTCATATCCAATCCTAACCCCTCCAAGATGCCGAAAACCTTCATTATCTCATCTAAAGGCTTACCAACTGTGTTCAATTGATTGCAAATTAGTTTGTACTCCCTGAGATAATAAGATAATGGCCTACCGCATTTTTTAAATGCTTGGAGTTTGCCCCTTAGCTCAAACTCTCTAACTATGGACTTTTGTGTAAATCAGTTCAAGAGAGTTTGACATACCTCGTACAATGTTTATAAGTCGATAATCAAACACAAAATGTTCTTGGAGACTGCTCCATTGATCCAAGAGGATATCGGTTAGTCAGTTCTTATCCAGTCCACATAATCGCGGTTTTGCTCTTCAACCTCCTTACCATCAAATTCAGCATGCAGCTTCTATGACGGTGGTGAAATCTCACCAATGACAAACCCAAATAGCTCCTGACTTCGAAGAAATCTATGAAACTGTACTTGCCAAAAAAGAAAATTATCTTCAACAAGCTTAATCGTAACAAAATTATTTATGTTTACGTGAATAGCATACTGGAATTTAGGAACTCTCTTAGCCATTGTTTAGTGTGTGTTTAATGCTCTCAGAGAAACGCTTTGATGCCATATAGAAAACTGAATAAAAGAAGGAAATTATTAAACCATAATAGAAAGAAATCTTCCTATCATAGCCATTTCCTTCATTCTCACGAAACTTTTCATCTGAGAGCTCATCTTCTTCAGCCTTCATTTTCTACAATTTATGACCAAAAAAATCTAGATCTAGAGCACCCAATACTTGAATTACAACACGGCACACAGGAAATAAAATAAATGAATAAAAATATGGAAATTCCTTCACATATTCTTCTTCTTGTCATTGTAATTCTTCACGGTGCAGAGTTGCAAAATGGTTATTGAGAGTACAATTCTTCTGATGCTAACACGTAGAAACTTTGAGAGAATATATTAATGTGCCAGATGAGATGACATTGTTTTCTTCTAAAAATTCTTTTCCTTTCCTTTTGATTGATTGAGTAACTCTCTCTTCATGTAAACCCTCTCTTCCAGTTGGAGTTTTTGCAACAAATTGAGGCTCTAAACCTTTGTTTTCGATTAGAATTTCTTCTTTCTTCTTCCCTTCGATTATCTACAAATGATTTCCACACAAATTGGTTGAAGATGTAATCTCAACAATCCATAGCAAATTACACGGGAAAGTGGTGCCTTTCTTCGGCACTGAATTAATCAAAATAAGATGAAATTGATGCATGTGGGTCAAGGTCATAATATGATTTGCCCGTTTTAATTTGGGATGGAGTTACTGTTCTTTTTTTTTATTTACATAATTGTTCTCTATCCTAGAGAGGTTGCTAGAATGTGCTAAGGGGATTCTCTCTCAAGAATGTCACTTGATATTGTGAAAGAATTAGCGTAGCCTAACAATAATATTGAAAATCACCATGAAGTTAATAAGGCGTGAGAAGAAAAATGGATGATTGTAGGATACTTGAATGTAGGTGGCAAGTAAGGAGAGTTAAGTTGGTAAGAACTTGTTGTGGAGAATTCCTTAATGATGCCACCAAATTTTCAAAGTTTGAAGATATTTAAGCTGAGGAAACTAGATGTTCATAACTCTAATAGTGCAAGAGTGCTGAAATAATGAAGCTCAAAAGTGCCAAAAGTCTAGACATTCGGAAATATAAAAGTGTTATTGGTCAAAAGTCCCCAAAAAGAATAAATTAACAAGACACATACGGTGACCATGAGAGGGTCAAAATGGTTAACAAACAAGATTGTGCCATCTAGCAATCCATTGCGAGCGAAGAAATCAATGGTCGATAGGTTGTGCCTTGTCTTAGGATCAAGAGCTATTGATAATTTGCCATGTGTTAAGAGAACATGCACCAATGCCTAGTCTACTAAAAATGATTAGAGAGTAAACTATATCCCTAAGTAGCCACTAGCCACACATGAGGCTCATTAAGGCAAAACTGTGTAAGACATCTCTCTCACTTGCCATCAGTTGTTAATACTTTGTTCTAAAAAGCAATCCATGAGCAATTCTACAACTAATTCTTAAGCAAAGAAGGTTTATCGATAAATCCAAGAAATTATAACAAGAAATATATTATGCTTTCTTTTAAAGTGACGAAAATACACTTCTACAGTATTTTGTCTTGCGATAAGAACAAACTTTTGATTATATTTTATAACAAAGTTTGAGGTTGAACATTTCTCTTTAAATTTTCCTTGTAATATAGAGGGAAAATGACACAAATGGACTATGAACTTTAGTTCAATATGCAATATGATCCTTGAATTTTTAATTTATTCAATGTGGTTCTTGAACTTTTGATACATGTTCAATCTAGCCTTTGGATCATATGAAAATGTTCAATGTTGTCTCTAAACTTAAATTGATGGAAGGATAACATTAAAAATCTTCATATAATTTAGGGGCTAACTTGAACACATACAAAAAATATGGGAATTACATTGAACAAAATTAAAAGCCCAGAGACTACATTGCACATTAGGCTAAAATTTATTGACCACATTGAACAAGTTAGAAGCTCAATAATTATATTGCTCATTGAGTCAAAGCTTAAGAATCATTTGTATTATTATTCCTAATGTATAAAGATGCATGATGTACTAACGTAAGCACGCTAGATGGAGCTTCATTTATTGATTCTTTTCTCTAAAGACAAAATTTCCTTTATCTTAGAACTAGCATTGAGCATTGCGACGCGCAATCATGAACTATATAGAATATTCCCACAAAAAGAAACAAGTAGCTCCGTTGATTAATAAACGTAATTGGAAGTTTTAGAAAACGTTTTACTATCATTCAATACTTGGTAAATTTGAAAAGAAACGAGAAAGTGCAATGTATGATTTGGATTTTTAATATATAAAACCCCTACAAAAATGCCTAAATAATATGAAACCCATAATGATTTGGATATTCAGTATACAAAATTTCATAAAAAAAAATTTGATCTACAAGAACTTAAACCATTTTTACCTACATAAATAACGCAAAAAACCTTGGGGAGAAAAAAAACTTTCGGAGAGAAAGACAAGCCTAAATAATATAAAATTCATAATGATTATAAAATTGCATAAAAGAATTTGGTTAACAAGAACTCAAATCATTTTTACTTATAAAAAAAACACAAAAGACTTAGGGGAGGAAAAAAAAAAAAAACTTTTGAACAAATGTAGCTGCATGTTTGGGGGAGGGGGGAAGACAAGCCAAAATAGCATGAAACTCATAATGATTATAAAATCCCATAAAAAAATTTGGTTAATAAGAATTCAAACCATTTTTACTTACCTAAATAACACGAAAAACCTTGGCCGAAAAAAAAAACTTTCAGACAAATTTAGCTGCGTATGGGTGAGAGAAAGAGAAACCTAGATAATATAAAACCCATAATGATTATAAAATCCCATAAAAAGATTTGGTCAACGAGAACTCAAAACACTTTTACTTCCTTCAATAACACAAAAAAAACTTAGAGGAAAATAAAACCTCTTGGACAAGTTCAACTACGTGGGTAAAGAAAGACTAGCTTAAATAACATAAAACCCATAATGGTTTGGATATCCAATATATAAAATCTCATAAAAAAATTTGATCAGCAAGAACTCAAATCATTTTAACTTGCTCAAATAACGTAAAAAACTTCGGGAGAGGAGAAAATTTTTTTGGACAAATTTAGTTGTGGGGAGAGGGGGAAGGTAAGCCAAAATAACATAAAACTCATGACGATTATAAAATCTAAAAAAAAAATGTGGTCAATAAGAACTCAAATTATTTTTACTTATCTAAATAAGACAGAGACTAGGGGCAAAAAAAAAACTTTCTGACAAATTTAGTTGTGTGTGGAGAGAGGAGGGAGAAGAAAGATAAGTATAAATAACATAAAACCCATAATGATCTAGATATTTAATATATAAAATTTCATAAAAAATTAGTCAATAAGAACTCGAAACATTTTTACTTCTCTAAATAAAATGCTAAAACAAAAAAAAAAGTATCAACTTTGGGTCAAGTAACAAATCTATCTCAAATCTTTTTTTTTTGTATTGAAAAAAATCACCAATTTTTACTTCAATCCCAAATTTGCCATTCTTAACTTAGATCCATTAATTGTCCTTAGCAATAAATTTACGTGCACTTGTTGGTTGGGTATAAATCACTGTTCATTGTCTTCTTATCTGAGTCACAATTTGAAGAATAACAGTGAAGTTCTTCATCATCTCCTACGCTTCAATAGCAAATTGAAAGATCTCCGAATTGAATTTCTCTAACCAAATTTCGTTGCTTTGTCGTAATATGAAGTTGTAGACCACTGCCCATCAAGAGATATCATAGAGGAGATCTGCCAAGCTCATTATTAGAACCTTTTGTCAAAAAATAAGGTTGACTTCATATAAAAAGTCAACGATACAAGTTAAATTTGGAATAAATGTGAAAGTTTGGAATTTTTTATGAGACAAAAAAAATTGCGGCCAAATTGTCAATCGACCTAAAATTGGTGTTGTTTTACTACACAAAAAAAAAGTTTAAGTAAGATTTGACACTTGGCCTAAAGTTGATTTTTTTATGAGATAAAAAAAATTTGGGCCAGAATTGTCACTTGACTTAAAGTTGGTACTTTTTTTTTTTTTTTAATTAACCCCTAAATAATACAAAAAACCTTGGGGAAAAAAAAAAAGCACTTTCAGACAAATTCGGTTACGTGTAGAGGGAGAAAGACAGACCTAAATAACAAAAAACCTATAATGATTAATAAATCTCATAAAAAATTTAGTTAGTAGGAACCCAAACTATATTTACTTCTCTAAATAACCCAAAAAAGCTAGAGGAGAAAAAAAAAATTTTGAACAAAATTTAGCTTTGTTTAGGGAGGGGGAGACAAGCCTAAGTAACATAAAATCTCATTAAAAAAATTTGCTCAATAAGAACTCAAACTATTTTTACTTACTTAAATAACATAAAAAACCTTGGGGGAGACAAAAAAAACTTTTGGACAAATTCAGTTGCGTGTAAGGTAGGTGGAGAAAGACAAGCTTAAATAAAATAAAACCGATAATGATCGGTATATTTAATACACACACACACACACACACACACACACACACACACTTATAATCCCCCCCAAAAAAATTGATCAATAGGAATTCAAACTATTTTTACTCCTTAAATAACATAGAAAAACTTTGAGGGAGAAAAAAAAAACTTTTGGACAAATTCGACTATGTGAAAGGGAGAGAAAGACAAGCCTAAATAATATAAGACCTATAATGATTATAAAATCTTTTTAAAAAATTTGGTCAATAAGAATTCAAACCATTTTTACTTTTCCGAATAACACAAAAAACATAGGGTGAGAAAAAAAATTTCGGACAAATTCAGTTATTTGTGTGGCGAGAAGGGAGGAGAAAGCAAACCTATATAACATAGACCCACAAAAATTTGGATATTCAATACATATAATCCTATAAAAAAATGTAGTAAATAAGAACTCAAACAAATTTTACTTCACTATATAACACAAAAAACCTTGGGGGAGGAAAAAACATTTTCGGACAATATCGGCAACGTGTCTAGGATGGAAAGACAAGCCCAAATAATATAAAACCCATAATGATTATAAAATTTAAAACAAAAAACTTGTCAACAAGAATTCTAACCATTTTTACTTACCTAATTAACACAAAAAACAATAGGGGAGAAAATAACTAAGCCTAAATAACATAAAACCCATAATGATCTGGGTATTTAATATATATAAAATCCCATAAAAAAGTTTGGTCAACAAAAACTCAAAAATATTTTTACTTTCCTAAATATCACAAAATACCTTGGTGGAAAAAAAAAACATTTCCGAACAAATAAGATTGCATGTGAGTGAGAGAAAGACAACCCTAAATAATATAAAACCTATAATGATTATAAAATTCTATAAAAAAAATTTTGCCAACAAGAACTCAAACAAATTTTTAGTTCTCTAAATAACACAAAAAATTTTTTGTGAGAAATTTTTTTCAGAGAAATTCAATTGCGAGTAGGAGAGACAGATAAGCCTAAACAACATAAAACTCATAATAATCTAGATATTTAATATATAAAATCCCATAAAAAATTTGATTAATAAGAATTCAAACTATTTTCACTTTCCTAAACAACACGAAAAACACTTGGGGGAGAAAAAAAAATATTTCGAGCAAATTTAGCTCTGTGTGAGTGGGAAGGCAAATCTAAATAACATAAACCTATAACGATTGTAAAATCCCATAAAAAAATTTGGTCAACAAAAACTCAAACTATTTTTAATTGTCTAAATAACACAAAAAATCTTGGGAAGAAAAAAAAAAACTTTCAGACAAATTTAACTGCATGTAGCGGGGAGAAAGACAAGCTTAAATGGCATAAAACTCATAATGATATGTATATTTAAAATATAAAATCCCATAAAATAAATTTGGTCAACAAGAACTCAAACACTTTTGACTTCTCCAAATAAAATAAAAAACCTTTGCCGAAAAAAAAAAAAAATAATTTCAAACAAATTTGGTTGTGCGTGAGGGGAGAAAGACAAGTTTAAGTAAAATAAAACTCATAATGATTATAAAATCCTTAAAAAAAAAAGATTAATAAGAACTCAAACAATTTTTATTTTCCTTAATAACACAAAAACCTTTGGGGAGAAAAAAACTTTCAGAAAAATTCAATTTGGTGTGGAGGGAGAAAGATAAGCCAAAATAAATCTGGATATTCAATATATAAAATTCCATAAAAATTTAGTTAATGAGAATTCAAACTATTTTTACTTTCCCAAATTACACAAAAAACACTTAAGGGAGAAAAAAAAAACTTTTAAACAAATTCAACTGTATGTGTGAAGGTATGGGAGAAAGGCAAGCCTAAATAAGATAAAACCTAGAATGATTATAAAATCCTATAAAAAAAAATTGATCATTAAGAACTCGAGCCATTTTTACTTACATAAATAACATAAAAAAACTTTTGGACAAATTCAGCTATATGTGTAGTAAACCTAAATAACAGAAAACCCATAATGATCTGGATATTCATATGTGAAATCTTATAAAAAAAAATTTAGTTAATAAGAATTCAAACCATTTTTATTTCTCTTAAACATAAAAAATCTCGGTGGAGAAAAAAATACTTTTGGAAAAATTTGGCTACATGTGAAGAGAGGAGAAAGACAAACCTAAATAACATACCTATAATGATTATAAAATCTCATAAAAAAAATTGATCAATAAGAACTCAAATCATTTTTACTTTCTGAATAACACAAAAAAACTTGGGGCAAAAAAAAAAAAAAAAAAAACTTTGGGAGAAATTCAGCTGTATGTGTGGGGAGAAAAATAAGCTTAAATAACATAAAACCTAATTTGGATATTCAATATATAAAATCTTATAAAAAAATCTTGGTCAACAAGAACTCAAACTATTATTACTTCCCTAAATAACACCAAAAAAAAAAAAAAAAAAAAAAAACTCTAGGGAGAAAAAATTGAACAAATTTGGCTACATGTGCAGGGAGAGAAAAACTAGCCTAAATAACATAAAACCCATAATGATTATAAAATTTGTTAACAAAATTTAGTCAACAAGAACTCAAACTATTTACTTCTTTAAATAACATAAAAAAACTCGAGGCAAAAAATAAAAAAAGTTTTAGAGAAATTCAACTACATATGAGGGGAGAAAGATAAGCCTATATAACATAAAATCCGATTGGGATATTCGATATATAAAATCTCATAAAAATTTGGTCAATAAGAACTTAAACAATTTTTACTTCCCTAAATAATACAAAAAACCTTGGTAAGAAAAAAAAACACTTTTGAACGAATTCAGCTACATGATGAAGAGAAAAACAAGTCTAAGTAACATAAAAGCCATAATGATTATAAAAGTTCATAAAAAAATTTGGTCAACAAGAATTTAAATCATTTTTACTTCCTTAAATAATACAAAAAACCTTAAGGGGGAGAAAAAAACTATTGGGGAAATTCAACTTGGTGTGGAGGAGAAATACATACTTAAATAACATAAAACTTGATTTTGATATTCAATAGATAAAATCCTATAAAAAATTTGGTCAACAAGAATTCAAACCAATTTTACTTCTCTAAAACATAAAAAGCCTTGACGGAGTTAAAAAAAAAACACTTTCGGACAAATTCAGCCATGTGTAGACCAGAGAAAGATAACCCTAAGTAACATAAAACCTATAATGATTTTGGTTAATATCTTGAAAAACCCTAAACTAATACACATTTGACAAATTTATATTAAACTAATTTTTTGATCATGAAAAATCCGAAACTAATATACATATGACAAATGTACCCCAAATAATCACAAAAAACCATAAACTGGTGTACTTATGATAAATTTAACCTAAATTAATTTGTTCAACCACAAAAAATCCTAAAATGGTACATTTGTAATAAATATACCATTCATTAATTTGGATTCACATCACAAAAAATCACAACAATTGTATAACTGTGACATACAAAGAGCAAAATCCTAAATTAATATACTAGTAAACTATCACGTATTATTAAACTTAACAATTTGATAGTAACATTTAATGAATATTAACCTATGATAAATTTGTCACAAGTCTACCAGTTTGGGATAAATTTGTCAAAAATGTATTAATTTTCGGTTTTTAATAGTCAAAAAATTAGTTTAGGATAAATTAGTTTAGGATAAATTTATTACATGTGTACCAATTTGGGATTTTTTAGGTATTAACCCAAATGATTATAAAATCCCATAAAAAAAATTTGGTCAATAGGAACTTAAACCATTTTTACTTTTTTAAATAACACAAAAAAACTTGGGGGAAAAAACCCGTTAGAGAAATTCAGTTGGCTATGGGAGGAGAAGGACAAACATAAATAACATAAAACTTATAATAATCTAGATATTTAATATATGAAATTCCATAAAAAAATTCGATTAACAAGAAGTCAAATCATTTTTGCCTTGGGATGAAAAAAACCTTCAAGCAAATTTAGCTATGTGTGGAATAGAGAAAAATAAGCCTAAATAACATAAAATTCATAATAATTATAAAATCTCATAAATAAATTTGGTCAATAAGGATTCAAACTATTTTTACTTACTTAAATAACAAAAAAACCTTAATAACATAAAAACTTTAAGGTGGGAAAAAATGCTTTCGGACAAATGTAGCTTCATATGAGGAGGGAAGACAAACCTAAACTACATAAAACCCATAAATGATTTTGGATATTCAATATATAAAATCTCAAAAAATAATTGATCACTGAGAACTCATATCAATTTTATCTTTTAAACAACACAAAAAAACTTTTGGGGAGGGAAAAATAAAAGACACTTATGGACAAATGCGACTCTTGTGGGGTGGACAAAGACAAGTCTCCCATGATGTCTCTGGTCGTGATCATCGTTGATCGAAAAAGCCCTAATCCGAAACCGCCCTTCTTCCTCTCTCTCTCTCTCTCTCTCTCTCTCTCTCTCTCTCTCTCCTTTCCCTCTCTTCCTCCTCGATCAAACTCGGATCAAACCTTAATTAAGGAAACTCGATTTCGTTTCCTCGGAAATTAGGTCAACGGAAACAATTGTTTTGAATGTATTATTGTGTGCTAAGAGAGTCTCTAATTACCAATTCAGGATGGCTTCGACAACATGAGTCCTTTTTTGTTTGCCATGTTCTTCCACATCAATGGGGGCAGGTATTTTGGGAGCATGTCAATATTTTCCTTGCAGGTTGATGAATTCTTTTGGGACGGGGAACAAAAGTTTTGAGCTTTCTCGAGCAAGAGAAGGAAAATCTACCTCTTGGAACATAGAGATGGAAGAACTAGGTGGTACCTCTTTTGGAGCCTCGGGTGGTTAAGAGTGTTTTTTTGCCCACTTTAAGACTGTCTTATAAAACAGGGAAATAGCTGGTCTTTTGTAAGGATGAGGTGGCGTTGGTGGTAAGGCTGGGGATGTGAATGGTGGCACTGTGAACTCTGGTGGTGGAGTTGGGACATAAGAGATTACGAATAGAAATTTATCACACTCACTACGAGAATCAACGAAGGAGTCTCCGTTCAAGTACCTTTGATACATAGTATCCTTTGGCTTCTTGTGTTTTCGTTGGGGTCTTGCATTTGGGTCTATATTGTCAAGAGAATTTGTACAGTAAGAACATTGACAAGCAGGGTCCAAAAAATATATGGTCCTTGTAGTAATGGACATGATTTCCATTACTCTGAAAATATTGGACAAGGTTTTAGGGATCTGGCTTGGAGATTGATTTGGGAACATACGGTTCAATCATGAACAGGGTTTGAAAGATAGAAGGATTTTCTTCATTTTCCTTGCCAAATTTAATGGCAACGGGCTATCTTTCTTCCTAACGAACTCAGAATCTAAGAATTGGAGAGGCTTGTTGTTCTGATGTAACTTTTCATACTTAGTGATCCAAGTTTCCGGAAGGAGCTTGGCCAGCTTCTGTTTTGAGATTTGTTTGGAAATATGAATACATGATATTTGATCATTCCGCATAGAGATGGATAGGACATTTTCATTCCCATTTTGGAAATTCAAATCAAGAGCATTGTTTTGCACTCAATGAATCATTTGGTAGTGTAGTATTGCTGTAATAGAGTTAGCTGTCTGGGGAGCTCCAGTAAGCTGAAGGAGAATAACTAGGGGTTTGAAAGAGTGATATTAAAGTTTAGATATAAGGTTACGAAAATTGTTCTAGCATTCAAAGTGGTTTGGACAGTGCCAATACATGCATGCTGGTATTCTAGGAACCGAGTATCCAATAAGACTATTCTAGCCACAACTGGCAAGCCTTTACGACCATGAAAAATGAGAGCAATACGAATAGCTTTATAATGGACATGAGAGTATCCTTGTTGGGTCCACTGCTTGGGAAATTCTGATGGAATTTGAAGAGTAACAAAATACTTATTTTTAGTGGCTAGAGTGAGATGTTGATCAAATTTGGAGGACTAGACGTACTCCTTTACTTCCTTAGGAGTTTGGCGAATAAGTTGCCGAATGGAGCGGATGGGAGAAAACGATGAGGTAGGTTTAGCAAAAGCAGAATAGGAGTTCATAAGAGATAGTTGAGTTTAAGAGATTTTAGTTTCATTACTAAGAAAGACCTCATAAAGATAGTCAATTTTAGAAACATTTAACACACAAAAATTTGAAAGAGTTGAGGAGAATGGGGTTGAAGTAAGAATAACTGAAGCTTCTAGTATTTCGGGTTTGGTTATAGTGTGAAAATGTCTTTTCAGCATTAGATTCACCTACTGAGCACATGGAATTGATTTTGTTATAAATCAAACCATGGCTCTGATACCATGAATGGAACTAGGCTTAGAATAAGAGAAGACAAAGTTAGTTTTTTGCAAGTATGCCTTCCCATAATGGGGGAATCTCTTATTTAAGCTTTTCCGGGACAGCATTTTAGCATAAAACTACATTTGTGACAAATATATCATTTGTTAATTTGGATTGACATCACAAAAAATCACAAAAAATTGTATAACTGTGACATATGAAGAGTAAAATCCTAAATTAGTACACTAGTCAACTATCACGTATTATTAAACTTAGGAATTTGATAGTAACACTTAATGAAAATTAACCTAAGATAAATTTGTCACAAGTCTACCAGTTTGGGGTAAATTTATCAAAAATGTATCAATTTTGGGTTTTTGATAATTAAAAAATTAGTTCAGGATAAATTTATTACATTTGTACCAATTTGAGATTTTTTAGGTATTGACCCTAATGATTATGAAATTCCATAAAAAAATTTGGTCAATAGAAACTTAAACCATTTTTACTTCTTTAAATAACACAAAAAACCTTGGGAAAGAAAAAAACCCGTCAAAGAAATTCAGTTGGGTGTGGGAGAAGAAAGATAAAGTTAAATAACATAAAACTTATAATAATCTGGATATTTAATATATAAAATTTCATAAAAAAATTCAATCAACAAGAACTCAAATAATTTTTGTTTACTTATATAACACAAAAAACTTTGGGATACCACCGCCTACCGTGGCCGTGATGGCTAGAACTTTACTCCCCCATCTGGGGGAGAGGGGTTCGAAACTCCACGTTCTCATTGCGCGACTCACTCGCTGTTGTGCCTGTGGTGGTGGTTCAGTTCGCCCCGAGTTTACATCGCCATTTGTCGGCATGCGGTGCTCCCGGGTCAAAAAAAAAAAAAAAAAACCTTGGGATGGAAAAAGCTTTCGAGTAAATTTAGCTACGTGTGGAATAGAGAAAAATAAGCCGAAATAACATAAAATCCATAATAATTATAAAATCTCATAAATAAATTCAGTCAATAAGAATTCAAATTATTTTTACTTACTTAAATAACAAAAAAATCTTAATAACATAAAAACCTCATGGCAAAAAAAAAAAAAAAGAAGCTTTTTGGACAAATGTATCTTCATGTGAGGGGAAGACAAGCTTAAACTACATAAAATCCATAATGATTTGGATAATTAATATATAAAATCTCCAAAAATAATTGATCACTAAGAACTCAAATCAATTTTATCTTTTTAAACAACACAAAAATACTTTTGGGGAGGGAGAAAAAAAAAGACACTTCCGGACAAATGTGACTCTTGTGGGGTGGACAAAGACAAGTCTCCCATGATGTCTCTGGTCGTAATCATCGTCGATCGAAAAAGCCCCAATCCGAAACCACCCTTCTCTCTCTCTCTCTCTCTCTCTCTCTCTCTCTCTCTCTCTCTCTCTCTCTCTCTCTCTCTCTCTCTCTCTCTCTCTCTCTCTCTCTCCTTTGTCAAACTCGGATCAAACCTTAATTAAGGAAACTCGATTTCGTTTCCTCGGAAATTAGGTCAACGGAAACAATTGTTTTGAATGTATTATTGTGTGGTAAGAGTCTTTGATTGCTAATTTAAGACGACTTCGGCAACATGAGTCATTTTTTGTCTACCATGATATCTTCCTTGCGGGTCGATGAATTCTTTTGGGATGGGGAACGAAAGTTTCGAGCTTTCTCGAGCAAGAGGAGGAAAATCTACCTCTTGAAACATAGAGATGGAAGAACTAGGTGGTACCTCTTTTAGAGCCTCGAGTGGGTAAGAGTGCTTTTTTGTCCAATTTAAGATTGGCTTATAAAACAGAGAAATAACTAAGGAGGAGGTGGTGTTGGTGGTAAGCCTAGGGATGTGGATGGTGGGACTATGAACTTTGGTGGTGGAGTTGGGACATAAGAGATCATGAATTGGAATTTATCATACTCACCAAGAGAATTAACGAATGAGTCTCCGTTCAAGTACCTTTGATACATAGTATCCTTTGGCTTCTTGTGTTTTTGTTGGGGTCTTGCATTTGGGTTTATTTTGTCAAGAGAATTTGTATAATAACAACATTGACAAAAATGGTCCCAAAAATAGTGACCATATCGGTCCTTGTAGTAATGGACAAGATTTCCATTATTCTGAAAATATTGGACAAGCTTTTAGGGATCTAGCTCAAAGATTGATTCAGGAACATATGGTTCAATCATGAAAATGGTCTGGAAGATAGAAGGATTTTCTTCCTTTTCTTTGCCAAATTTGACGGAACGGTGCTATCTTTCTTTCTAACGAATTCGGAATCTAAGAATTGGAGAGGCTTGCTGTTCTGATGTAGCTTTTCATACTTAGTAATCCAAGTTTCTAGAAGGAGCTTGGCCAGCTTCTATTTTGGGATTTGTTTGGAAACATGAATACATGATACTTGATTATTCTGCATAGAGATAAATATGGCATCTTCCTTCCCATTTTGGAAATTCAAATCGAGAGCATGATTTTGCACTCAATAAATCATTTGGTAGTGTAGTGTTGCTACAATAGAGTCAGCCGTCTAGGGAGCTCTAGTAAGTTGAAGGAGAATAACTAGAGGTGTGAAAGAGCGATATTGAAGTTTAGATATAAGGTTACGAAGACTGTTCTAGCATTCAAAATGGTTTGGATAGTGTCAATACATGTATGCTAGTACTCTAGGAATCAAGTATCAAATAAGGCTATTTTGGCCACAACTAGCAAGCCTTTACAACCATGAAAGATGAGAGCAAGATGAATAGCTTCATAATGTACATGAGAGTATCCTTGTTGGATCCACTACTTGGGAAATTCTGATGGAATTTGAATAGTAACAAAATACTCATTTTTAGTGGCTAGAGTGGGATATTGATCAAATTTTAAGAATTAGACGTACTCTTTTACTTCTTTAAGAGTTTGGCAAATAAGTTGCCAAATGGAGCAGATGGGAGAAAACGATGAGGTAGGTTTAACAAAAGCAGAATAGGGGTTCATAAGAGATAGTTGAGTTTTAGAGATTTTGTTTTCGTTACTAAGAGATACCTCATAAAGATAGTCAATCTTAGAAACATTTAACACATGAAAATTTGAAAGAGTTGAGGAGGATGGGGTTGAAGTAAGAGTAACCAAAGCTTCTAGTATTTCGAGTTCAATCATAGTGTGGAAATGTCTTCTCGGCATTAGATTTACCTACTGAGTGATGGAACGGATCTTATTATAAATCAAATCATGGCTCTAATATCATGAATGGACCTAGGCTTAGAATAAGAGAAGACGGAGTTAGTTTTTTGCAAATATGCCTTCCCACAATGTGCAAACCTCTTATTTAAGCTTTCGAGAACATCTTTTTAGCAGAAAACTACATTGGTGACAGATATATCATTTGTTAATTTGGATTGACATCACAAAAAATCACAAAAATTGTATAACTGTGACATATGAAGAGTAAAATCCTAAATTAATACAATAGTCAACCATAACGTATTATTAAACTTAGCAATTTAATAGTAACATTTAACAAAAATTAATCTAGGATAAATTTGTCACAAATCTACTAGTTTGGAGTAAAATTGTGAAAAATGTATCAATTTTGGGTTTTTGATAGTTAAAAAATTAGTTACCAAAAAAAGATAATTAAAAAATTAATTTATGATAAATTTATTACATGTGTATCAATTTGAGATTTTTTAGGTATTGACCTTTAGGATTATGAAATCCCATAAAAAATTTGGTTAATAGGAACTTAAACCATTTTTACTTCTTTAAATAACACAAAAAATCTTGGGAAGGAAAAAAACCTATCAAAAAAATTCAGCTGGGTGTGGGAGAAGAAAGACAAAGCTAAATAACATAAATTTTATGATCATATGGATATTTAATATATAAAATTTCATAAAAAATTAGATCAACAAGAACTCAAATCATTTTTGCTTACTTATATAACACAAAAAAACCTTGGGATGAAAAAAACTTTTGAGCAAATTTAGCTACGTGTGGAATAGAAAAAACAAGCCTAAATAACATAAAATCCATAATAATTATAAAATCTCATAAATAAATTCGATCGATAAGAATCCAAATTATTTTTACTTACTTAAATAACATAAAAACCTTATGGTAGAAAAAAAATGCTTTTTCGGACAAATGCATCTTCGTGTGTGGGGGAAGATAAACTTAAACTACATAAAATTCATAATGATTTGGATATTCGATATACAAAATCATTAATAACTCAAATTAATTTTATCTTTTCAAATAACACAAAAAAAAATTTCGAGGAAGGGGAATAAAAAGACGCTTCTAGACAAATCCGACTCTTGTGAGGTGGACAAAAACAAGTCTCCCATGATCTCTTTGGTCGTGATCATCGTCAATCCAAAAAGCCCCCATCCGAAACCGCCCTTCTTCCTCTCTCTCTCTCTCTCTCTCTCTTTCTCTTTCATCTCTCTCCTTTCGCCCTGTTCCTCCTCCTCTGTCAAACCCGGATCAAACCTTAATTAAGGAAACTCGATTTCGTGCCCCCGGAAATTAGGTCAGCGGAAATCCGAAGAATCCCCGCCCGATTGCCCCATCCGTATCTCCCCGAATCGGATCCGCTCTTCCTCTCTCTCTCTCTCTCTCTCCGTCTCCGTCTCCGTCTCTGTCTCTCCGCCGCGAAGATCGAACCCGAGCGTCCGCGTCGGCGACCTGCGCCGACCGATTCTTCCTGCGTCGCCGGCGAGGCCAGCGGTGGAATGCGGGGAACCCTAGGGCGGCGCGCGCGCGGGCGATGTTCCGATTGGAGCCGGAGAAGATCAGGAAACGGCTCTGACGGTCGGGGATTTTGACTGTTGTTTTGCCGGGGGGAGGGGCGCGGAGGGGAGGAGGTTGGGGGGAGGTTCTCTCTAAGGGTTTTTGGTTGATTCTCCGCCATGGCCGATACGACCGCGATTCCTGCCTCCGTGGTCCGCAATCTGTCCGATAAGCTCTACGAGAAGCGGAAGAACGCCGCGCTCGAGGTCTGGGTTATCCCCTTTCCCTTTTCGAAACTTTTAGTTGCTGACTGTCGGGTGATGTTGATTGGGGTTTGTGCGCGTGCGCGTGCGCGATGTGAATTGTGTGTGTAGATTGAGGGAATAGTGAAGCAGCTCGCCGCAGCGGGGGATCATGATAAGATTTCCGCGGTGATCAACTTGCTGACGTATGAATTCACGTATTCCGCGCAGGCGAATCACCGGAAGGTACGCCGATTGATGAGTTTTTAGTCGAACTAGCGCCCTGAGGATTTTGATTTTCTTGATTGATACTGCGGGCTTTTACTTTTGAGTTTTGGTTGGTGGAGTGTGGAGTCTATTTTTATGTCTGTTCTCTGGTAGGGAGGACTGATTGGGTTAGCTGCTGCGACTGTGGGGTTGAGTACTGAGGCAGCTCAGCATCTTGAGGTACTTCCCTTTCTCCTGCGTAGGCAAATTTACTTGGACGGAAACAAAAAAATTTCATTTTGTTCCTTAGAATACACTGAGGTTTTCATTCCAATGTGTTGTGTTTTTATGATGGCATGTCACCTTTCTTTTCACGATCTCCACAAGCAGCTTACCAAGTGCAGGCTAAGTGATTGCGGCTAGTTCTTTTGAATGACGTTGCACGTTTGCTGGAGATGTTCTAGATTTTGAGTTTCATCCTCCCATGGCCACACCTATAGTGGAAATGCATGATTCTGATTGTAGGGAAGACATCAGTCTATCTAGTTGATTTGTTGATGCTAGGTTTTTTGCCAATGACCAGCGTTAATGCTATATCATCGATAGGGAGTGAAGGGGGAAGGGGATTTCTCCTTTTCAACTGATTGACAGGGATTCTTGGAGGATATCGCTAGGTTAACAGAGGAACTGTTGTCATACCCAGGACACTATTGTTTTATACTTCTAAGTTCTTGTGCCTAGAGTTGAGCACACATAGGGGCCTTATTTCCTATGTATCAAACTGGATTTTGCTTACAGTCTTAATTCGGATGAATATGTCTTACAGCGTTGTGCTTTGTTGTCATGTTAATGCTGCTTTGTCTCATCTTTTTTTGCTTCTGCCAGCAAATTGTGCCACCTGTACTTAATTCATTTGCTGATCAAGATAGCAGAGTTCGTTATTATGCTTGTGAAGCACTGTATAATATTGCAAAGGTGAGGACTGATTGGAGTGCTTTTATTGTACCTGCTTGTCTTTGAGTATTGCTTTCTGACTTGTTTTGCCACTTTTGGATTGTGCGCAGGTTGTAAGAGGGGATTTCATCGTCTTTTTTAACCAAATATTTGATGCCTTATGCAAGTTGTCTGCAGATTCAGATGCCAATGTGCAAAGCGCTGCTCACCTATTGGATCGGCTT
The DNA here is from genome assembly GCA_014182725.1 of Eucalyptus brandiana. NCBI lineage: Eukaryota > Viridiplantae > Streptophyta > Magnoliopsida > Myrtales > Myrtaceae > Eucalyptus > Eucalyptus brandiana. Next base: position 36,243,071 of record CM024674.1, read on the forward strand.
GTAAAGGTAAATGGGTTTACTTTCAAGTTACAGAAATATGATCTGTCACTTACCATTTTGCTTCTATTTGTTTGAACCGGTTTTCCACGTGTCTGCTATTATAACAGGACATAGTCACTGAGAGTGATCAATTCAGGTACGTTGTATATTGATCGCAATTGCCAGATTTGAAAGTTTGAAAAGTCTCTTTGGATTTGTCAAATCATAAATTTTCTACTTTCTGTCCATTACATGTTTATCCTGATTGTTTTCTTTCTTGTTATCAGCATTGAAGAATTTATACCCTTGCTGAGAGAGCGTATGAATGTCTTAAATCCATACGTTCGCCAATTTTTAGTTGGATGGATTACTGTGTTGGACAGTGTTCCGGACATTGATATGCTGGGTTTTCTTCCTGATTTCCTGGATGGTAAATAGCTACTCATACAAATAGATATTTTCCCTTTGTTTGTGATTAAATTACCCTTGTAAATGGTAACTTACATAGAGTTTATTGTCTTTAGGTTTGTTTAACATGTTAAGTGATTCAAGCCATGAAATTCGACAACAAGCTGATGCAGCTCTATCAGAGTTTCTCCAAGAGATCAAGAACTCCCCAGTATGTTTTCTTACATATGATGAACTCCTTTTTGCTAAAGACACTGCTTAATGCATCTTATATTATTGATAAAAATTATTGCATTTTGTTGCATTGGCCTCCCTTTCATTAGATTTCTATTTGTACCTGGAATTTTGATTCGAAAAGTCTTTCTGTTGAATATGATCTCCTGACTCAAGCAGTGCTCCTATTGAAAGTCTGTAGATTATGGCCGCATGGCCGAGATATTGGTGCAGAGGGCAGGTGCTGTTGATGAGTTTACAAGGTTAACAGCGGTAACATGGGTAAGTTTAAAATGCATTATAAGCATTCTCAATGTCTAAATTATGATTGTCCTGAGTTAATTATCTGGATTTACTATCCTATTACTTTGTCTATTGAGCATGGTTTATTAGATAATGACAAGATGATTTTATCTGTGGATTTCATGCCATTCCAACAATTCTAGTTGATTTTCACTATCATTTTGCAGATCAATGAGTTTGTAAAACTCGGTGGAGATCAGCTTGTTCCTCATTATGCTGACATTCTAGGAGCTATATTACCATGTATATCTGACAAAGAAGAGAAAATTAGAGCAGTAAGTTACTTGCATTTTGCTTTTGCTGCTTCTTTTCTTTGCCTTAGCTCTTCTTCTTCTTCTTCTTCTTTTTTTCCCATGAACTTTTTGTTGTAATTTTGCCATTACTTTTTGATGTAAGGTTGCTCGGGAAACAAATGAGGAGCTCCGTATGATCAAGGCGGATCCTGCAGAAGGTTTTGATGTTAAAGCAATACTATCGATTGCAAAGAGGTGCACTTTATTTCCTTTAGTTGATAAAGCTAATTTCTTGATACTGGCTGTTGCCTGCCTGGTTCGGGTTTTGAGGAACAGCCCAAAGGTTCCCGTTTTATTTTGGCATGACGTTGCATATTAAAAAAGCAGAACAACAATTGTGAGCCAAAATATTTTACTGGAATGTCTAGAAAGGTTAGGACCTGTTTGTTTATACTTAAGCTAAGTAAGAAGTACTTTTTTGTTTTCCCACCAAAAGTCAAAATATTATTTAAATTTTAACAAATTATAAAAAATTATATGCAATTCTACGGGTCAACATTCTAGTGTCGTGAAAGTTTTAAGAGTTATTTATTTGAAAAAAGTTGAAATGTGTGAGCTGCAAGATTTAAATTAAGGAAAAAGTAAAAGGTAAAAGTCAATTTTAACAGGGTCTTAGATTTTCTGACGGAGTTTTCAGTTTAAAAAAAGTTCAAACCAATATTAGGGCAAAACTTATCCAAACGAAAATGTGAACTATACGAAGTGAACCCAATGTACCAAACACATTTTTGTGAAAATGTGTCATTCAACATCAAACACCCAAATATTTGCAGTGAAATGAAAATTGGAATTTTTTTTTATCAGAATGCACAATAACTTGTTAATATTCACTGCCTCTATGTCTGTGCTTAGATGATCATTCTTAGGAGGGGTTTTTTGGATTTGGCTGTGATTCTTATTTAGGAAGCTGATTTGTGCACAGTCATGACTTCTGATCTTTTGTTATTATAGGCAACTATCAAGTGAATGGGAGGCCACCAGAATTGAAGCATTGCATTGGATATCAGCTCTCCTAGAGAAGCATCGTCTTGAGGTACCTTTGTTGTAATATGTAGTCCACTCGTAGCCAATGGCTAAAGTTATTTATCACAACATTTAACAAAACCATTGGTCATTCTTTATTTTGGTCCTTGCCAATTTGATTTATAGAGTTGTCCAGCTCTCTGATTTTGTCTCACTATTCACTATATTTTATAAAAGTGCCTATTTTAAAAACTCTTTCCCTGCAAAATTTCTTTGTTTGACCGTTATTCTTTGTTGCAGTTTACATTGGTAAGGGAGTCGTGTTTTTTGCTGTGATGTACATCACTTACTTTATTTTGTTACCTACAAGAAGAATGTATACCAGATAATACTCTATGTTGTCCTGGTTCGAGTGTGTGTGGATCTTCTCAATGAAACTGTCATGGAGTTGATTTAAGATTATATATTTGCATGAAATTCGTCAGCATTGTGGGCCTTGATCTTTTGGTGATTGAGGGTACTTACAGGTTCACTTGAGGACTAGATTGGTAGGACAGGTTCTGTGCTGGTAATGTTAATATTCTGTAGTCATTAATCAGGATGAATGGATAATGATCTTTTGTATTAATTAAACTGTGAGGTTTGAGGTTTGCTGGGCCTACAGGGTAGGGTGTGCCATTGTTTAAGTAAATATCCAAACAAGATATAGAAATTTCTAAATGATTAGACTACGGGTGATGGTCTTGTCCAGTGTAATTCCTCATCTTTTGGTTTTTTGGACATTTTTTTCCTTGTTGGTTATCCTTAACTTGGTAGTCTTTTTTCTTGGTAGGTTTTGTCTTATCTAAACGATATCTTCGACACGCTTCTAAAGGGCCTATCGGATCCTGTAGATGAGGTAATCCTCCTTGCTTGGTTATTATGTGTTAAACTCTACTTCAGGATCTTCATATGGTCATCATTCATATTATTGTAGTTATTTTTCTAGTTTTGGCAGTTGGAATTTTTGTGTTATTAGTATGCCTTATAGATCTTACCAGTTTTGACATGAGCTTGTTGTTGCGGGGAATGCTGGGTACTTAGTTTCGGCTTGCTACACTGCGATACCTGAAGTCATTTCTTGGAAGTAATGCGAACGAAAAGAATTTGAAGACTCATTATAATTGGAGAGTGTAACTGATGTGAATAGCCATTTTGGTCTGACAGATTCTTAGTTGAGGTCAATGTTAATTTATTGCCTGGGGCTCATTGGAAGACCAGGAGCAGCTTCTTAGATTTAGCTCCCATGGAAACTTGAATATCAGTAGTAAATAATCAGATAAGAGATTTCTTGTAACAATGCTTGGGAGAATTAATGAGACAGCCCTAGAATTTCATTGTTGATTTTGTTGTTGCCCTAGTCCACTAATGCTTACTACGTTCAAGTCACAAGGGCTTTTCATTTCAAAGTCTACGAAGCATACTAGAATCCAGGGTTAGAGCACAACATTGGGGAAGCTCAAAAAGTACATAATCGGTAGGCAAAAACAAATGATAAGCCTGATTTTTTCCATTTAAAAGTTATTGTCCTCAACTTTATTTATCTGTTGGTATTATTGATCATCTTTTGCCTTCCTTTTTGCATTTGCTCAACCAAACATATTTTTTCCTCCCCCCCTCCCCTAGTTCTGTATTACTTAGGTATTTGTCATGCAAGGCAGTGGACTTCTATAGCTGATTCGGGATTTGTTGTCAACAGGTAGTCCTGCTTGTTCTTGAGGTTCATGCATGTATAGCAAAAGATGAGCAGCACTTCCGCCAGCTTGTTGTTTTCCTAGTGCACAATTTTCGGGTCGATAAGAATCTCCTCGAGAAGTGGGTTTCCTTCTGATTTTATTTCTTATTTTTTACTTTCAGAGTTTTTCCTTTACTTCTGTAACCATGAGTTGGAAAATAGTATGCAACTGCTCCTTTTCTCTTCTCAGATTTTGATTTTGTTTGCTTATAATCTTTTGATATGTGTGTCACCTTTTATGTGTACTTCATTTCCTCTAGGCGCGGTGCTTTGATAATCCGCAGACTCTGTGTGCTTTTGAATGCTGAAAGAGTCTATCGGGAACTTTCTAAAATACTAGAGGGAGAAGCTGACTTGGATTTTGCATCAACTATGGTTCAGGTTCTGTCATATACTTGAGGCAAAATAAATTCTATCCCTCCCAAACTCACAAACTTAAATAGCTGGGGTCGGTTCCAGAACCTTACGGGGGAGGATTAGTTGTTCTGTTAATAACTTTATTTTTTCTGTTTCAGGCTTTGAATCTCATTTTGCTCACTTCTTCCGAATTGTCTGGACTCAGAGATCTTTTGAAACAATCCCTAGCTAATGCTGATGGGAAGAACCTATTCGTGTCATTGTATGCTTCATGGTGCCATTCACCAATGGCAATAATAAGTCTTTGCTTACTAGCTCAGGTAGGAATATGTAGATTTATCTGAAAAAGTATTTCTGAGAATCTCTGCCCTGCACTTTAATTCTATTATATATCTTTAATTCGTTGGATATTGGGTACAGTGTTTTACTTTTCATTATCTAATTATTTCCATTTCTTCATCTTTTTTACTTTGTTTTAAATTGTTTATGGGCTTTTGTGAACTTTTTGCATATTAGTTTGTTTTTCGAGATAGTTTTACCAGAAAGGGAGTTTTAGATGTCTTAACTCTGCCGAAGTTGTACATTTAACTTCTATTATGTGATTTGACAGACATATCAGCACGCGAGTGCTGTGATTCAGTCTCTTGTTGAGGAAGATATCAATGTCAAATTCTTAGTTCAGCTGGATAAATTGATTCGGCTTCTAGAGACTCCAATCTTTGCTTATCTAAGGTTACAGGTTGGTGTGGCTTAGATCCTAATTGCTTTGTTTTGAGTTTTGTGTTTTGCATGCTTTATGCTTTATAATTATAGAAAAGTAAGATGCTGATATTGTCATTTGGTTATAAATGGTATATTAGAAATGAACAGCTTATGTGTTGGAAATCACGCTATTCGCTTGAAAGTTGAGGGTAGATGTCGATAAAAAGATCCAGAAATGCCCTCAGTATGGTTGAAATACTAAAGAAAACCAACTGTTTTAAGCTGGTGGCTATAATTTATTATGTTGATCAATTTTGATCCATAAGTGCCTGACTTATTAGGTTTTCCTTGTGGATAGTGTGTCCTGCTTACCTTAGGTAAATTTTAGCATATTAATGGCATTCTTCTTTTTCCACCATTTACTCATAATGAATTTTTACTGCATGACCAGCAAGTATAAACATGTAATACATTATCCTATCTGTGGATCCCTCCTCTTAAAACTTATGGAACTAGGGGACAAGTGCCGAGTGTATATGCTATCGGTGGTTGCTAGGTTTAACGGCTGCCTCTATAACTTTTAAGACGTGTCATCATCTAAAGTGAACTTCATTCTAGTCTTGTGCATGCAAGTTATTTTGTGCGATTCTGCTAAGGCAAAAGTAGGTTGATCAATTTACAAGGTTTTGTTCTAGGATGATATGAGCACATGGAGAGTCCACTTCAGTTTCCAATCTATGATCTGGAACATTGAAGTATGTAAAAAAGTGGAAACAATATACCTGGATCGCAATATCTGGGGTTATAGGAAATTGTGTATGCTAATTTATTTTAGGCTTCTGGTCCTCTGGTTCCTATCATTGTCACTGATGTTATACACTCTTGTGCTTATGTTATGCTGTCTCATACTTGATGTTTATTTAATATACTTTTCCTTTTGTTTGTCACACTAGACTGTTTAATATACCTTTGCTCCTTTTTGCAGTTACTTGATCCAGGAAGATACATGTGGTTGTTAAAAGCTCTCTATGGACTCTTAATGTTGCTTCCACAGGTATGCTGATGTTGTCTCTTTTCAGTTTGTAGATCTGCCTCCTTAGATTTTGGTGATTCTTTTCTTCTTTGCCCCTCTTGGAGTAGTGGGAGGGAGGGACAATTTATTCTTTCATTAGTAAATGAAGCCGAACCATAACATTTAGGCCGAATTTGAGATGGAGTGTGGTCTCATCAAAAATCTTAAAGCTTTTAATAGTTATGGATGTCAAGAATTTCCCTATGTCTTGCTAAGTGCTCCTTTAATTTCACTGAAGTGCTTGGTTTTCTTTATGATTTTGAATTTTGAATAGAGGTTAAGATACCATTGTCGAATGAATTATTATCAACAATGCTACCATGAATTCATGCCTGCATTTTCTGAAAAGTAACATTTAATTTGCTCAGATACTTGATCTGCTGCCATGACTAGAATGAAGTTTTATATTTGTTTTGGTTTAGTAAATTAAAACTAGGTCTGCATTGTTCATATACTTATTTCCGCTTGCTTTCGCAGTAGTTTAATTCATCCAAAGTTTTTGCTGTGGGTCTGTGACCATGTGCTTCTTGATGTAGTCGATTTGAGGCTTTGCTGACATATTCAGAATCGGGCACTGCATTTATCAAAATGTTGCTAGGATTTTGGTGTAGATGATAGGTCTATAAGTAGATATGTAAAGCGGGTTGTACAAGGAAGTGTGCAAATTTTCGTCATTCTTTAGTATATGTCCATGATCCTGGTCTGTGTTCAATCTCCAATTCATCCCAATTGGACTCGATTGCAGCAAAGTGCCGCCTTTAAGATACTTCGAACGCGATTGAAGACAGTGCCTTCATACTCTCTCAGTAGTGAACAGATCAAGCGAACTTCTTCGGGGAACCCACACTCTCAAATTTTGCATCATATGCCAAGTGGATCACAAATCATGGAAGATGGTGACATAAGCCGAGATTTGGGGAGTGTGCCTAATGGTATCAACTTTGCTGCGAGGCTTCAACAATTTGAGCAAATGCAGCGGCAACATCGTCTGCATGCAAAATCACAGTCACTGTCACAGTCACAGTTCCGTAGTAATTCCACTTCATCAAAGGTTTGTTGAACTCATATGCAACACTCTACAGTCAGTTGTGTCAGCTGTCTAGAAGGGTTGTGTTTGAGATATTTGGATCAAGTAAATCTAATCACAGTGGTTTTATGTATGCTTTAATTTTACCTAAGGTAGTATGCTCCAAGTTTGGCCCTCAAAAGGTGCTATGACTAAAGATTTAACAGGATGACAGGATTCTTACAAGTTGATTATAGAGGCTTCTGAGATGAGAGCTGCTTGACAAAATTCTAATGCTTGTCGTTAGATGAGACTATATGTCAGACTGGGGAGGCAAAAGAATTGGTCAATAAGAGAGAAGTTTGTTTTGGTTGGACAGTTCCTGCTAATCGATGGCTGTGCCTGATTTCATTACGTGAATTTTCCTCATGTTGCTGTGTCAAATGTTTTCTGATAGTGCTGGCTGCCTGGCCTGGCCAGGCCAAATAGTCGAATGTCAAATCATATTTCTGCCGTGGTTCTTGTGCAGGAGATGCAAAAACCAGAAGAACCCTTGCGATCTGTGTCAGACTCTAACAGGCCGTCTTCGAGATCATCATCAAGGAGAGGACCAGGGCAGTTACAGCTTAATTAGATTGCTGGTTGCTGCTACCGCTGGCCGGAGCTACTTATTTACTTGTCTCAGTAGAGGTCGGCCGTTGGTGAGGTCTGGCATAAAGTGTAAAATTGCTGTATATTGAGTAGCCTTTTTTTTTTTTCCTGTTAAATTGTGGAGGTCAAGATGAAAAATTGGGTTTCGATTTACGATAAGCCTCAAGTTGCAGATCCTCTTTTTCGGCTTTTTCCCAGGATTTGCCCATGTGGTTCTGTCGTTTTTAATTGTAAAAATCACATGGGCTGGAGGGAAGTATTTTATTTAGGGAGGTGCAGTCCCCTCATTCATCTGTTATACATGCAAGTTTACTAAATAATAACGTCCATTTGTCTGCACGTCTTGTGGAACGACCCGTGAATTTTTCTCTCATTTTCGGCACTTAATAATCATCTCATGTGTTGTGTTTATTGAAGAAGTACAGTTCTGGAGGCAGGGTTGGTGGTGGACTAAGATTCAGGTATACCACCATGTCCAAAACTGCACCCTGAATGGTGAGCCGAGCGATGCTCTCATTGATTTCTGGTGAAAACCATCGGTAGTCGGTAAAGTTCCCACTCATTATGATATTGATACGCTGTGTCCTGTGTCCCGGGTTTTTAAGGTGGTCATTATCTTGAAAGTTGCTCGTGTCTGGAGATGAGCATCAAATTTGATTTTCCCTCGTTGTACAAAGTGGCGATATGAAGCTGCTAGTCAATGTTTTGAGGACAGCGTAAACACTCCTGACGGAGAAGAAAAGGAGACTTTGTACATTCTATACATCCACCCATACACAGATATAACTTGAGAAGAATTTCTCCCCTATGAGAACTCGAAACCACATTGAGGTGTACTGAAGGCGTAGCCCGGGCCACTAAATTCGAGATGCAACCGTGTAAACTTGAGGATCTGAGCGGAATAAGTAGAAATGAAAGAGGATTTACAAGCACGATGTCACAAAGCGAAGGACGTTTTTTGTCCATTAATGCACACGATATGACCCGATTGCTGTACAAAGAGAGCCGTTGCCTAAAGATTGCCTAAAGAGAGCGCACCAGCTGCAGATAGAATTATCATAGATCGCCGTAGCTGTGTGTACAAAGGAAGCCTCCATTTCTAATGATTTGAAGGTAAAACCGATGATGGATAGATCTACATGCTCAGACAGTCAAAAAGTATCAAGCTGAACATTCTCGGATTGCCAAAAACTACACATCTGGCAATGTAAAAATACAGTACACAACTGCGGACTATCATGATGGGTAACACAAGCTCAGGAGGAATTTAGCATGCATGAACACAAGAAGCCATAATGGACCCACCCCACAACTCATACGTTAAGCAGCTAAGCCATTCTATTTACACAGTTCCACGGTTTTCTTACAATATCACAGAGCATAGATCTTCTCGTGGTCGGAGTAGTCGTCAACATCTGAAATGTTCGCCGAGTAGGACCAAGAAAAAGATTTGCTTCCACTAGCCCTCCTAATGCGTCTTTGGGAGTCGCCATTGAAACACCCAAAGCGCTGCCGGAAAACAAAGTAGCACATGCTTGCAAGTGTCCCTATGAGAATAGGTGCCCCCATTACCGTTACCGTAATAGCCATCCATGAACTATCATCTCCCACCACCACAAATGCTACCGACAGAAAAGATCCACAGGTGCATGCGCATGCAGCCCACATTAGCTTGTTGACTACAGAGACAACCCGTTTTTGAGCTCTGGTATCCCAAGCCACCAAGGTGATCTGAACCACCACAACGGCTAGTGAGATGAAGAGTGCTGTGGCATTCAGAAGACAAAACACCCGAAAACCAACTTCATGAGCAATGTTAGCTTCCCCAGCTTCCGGTCCGGTTCTTACATACAGACCAGGAAGATTAAAAATAGCCAAAAAAGCTATGGAGGCAAAGAGAACTGCAACAACAGTGATAGAGTTTGTAGTGCTCTGGACAGCTTCTCTGTGAAGTTTCCTCAGTTCCTTCGCAATACCGGACACTCTTCGGTTTGTTTTCTCATTTTGTAAAAGTTGTGATTGCACCTCATGCTTAATATCACTGACAGTCCTTTTGAGTTCCATTGCTTCATCCATCTGCCCGACAACCCTGGCATGCTTAGCACCAGCTTCCTTTAGAGCTTCCTTGATGTCCAACGAAGATTCTCCATAGGACAATTTATCTGCCAGATCCATTGCAGTTTCTTGTTGATTATTAATAGCATTGACTTCGAGGTCTGAATAGCTTAGGAGAAGATGTAAAATCTGCAAAGAAAAACAATATAATCAGGACACAAGCACCGCATGAAATGACGAAGAGAAGGAAAACAAGGAACTTCTAATTTTAAATCGTCAATGACAGGCATTATTTAAAAAAAAAAAAAAAAAACCACTAGTTTCCAAAAAGTTAAAACTTTACATCCTCATGATTATGAATCCAATGAACTCTTTTCTCCTCCACATCCCTCTGCTTAACAGCAACTACAAAAACTCTCAAGACATTTTCTTCAGAGATATTCATTACTTCGAATTACAGGAGGGATTGGAGTGCAAGTAGTGGTGAAGCTGTGACTGTGACCAGCCAAACCCAAGGCTGAGAACTGTATGAACATCAAGATAAACTATACATGAAGAGTGTAAAAAAGCCATAAATTGGATTCTGTTGCAAAATCAATCTAGCTAAAAGTCTGGATGACTGCAGTCTAACTAAGTCTCCACACAAATTTGTTTGACACAATTGTGACTACTTGCAGTAGTATCATGCTTACTCATTCAACCAACAGCCACTTTCAAGTCAACAGAACGTCCCACCACATCCTCCAACAGCTCAATGAATATCATAGGAGGGAAAACATAGCCACGATCAGATGCATCCTCTATTCTGATCCCTCACAATCAATCATGCTTAGATCCACGAAGTTGGATGGTCGATGAGACAGAAATGTGATGATATTGCCTTTGCTGGAGTATAGCAAAATATAGGAAGGATGCAAAAGGCATGTGGTGCTGAAGTCTGGGGCATGGATTTGCAACTTGAACTGAACTCCACGAAGATTTAAAAATTACAATGTCTGGAGTTGAGGACAAGCTATGTGGGAGTTTGTAGATGCTAGCCATGAGAGATTAGACTCCCTATGGTGGCAGTTTGTTCTAGAAAAGCTACTGTTTACCACCAGAGATGGGAATTTAATTGCTGACATACACGATTAATCTTGCAAAGTGAGCATAAATTGTCACTAGGGCTATGAAAGAGATAAAACACATCAGCTAGGGCTGCAAAGATGTATAGTCATGACCCTAATGAAGGCAGGTGTATTCACAAAAAAATTAACCAAGATGTCTCAGCTTGAGCATGAAGGAGGAAAATCAGTAACAAAACATTGCAAACATCATCCTACTGACACTAGTACAATGCAACAGACTAGATGGCAAAGCAGCAGTGATCATCTTGTTCCCTATGCTCGAGTAGCTTAGTAAAGTATCCCAGAAGTAAGAATTAAATGAATACGAACTTAACCCAACAATGATGCAGTACAAACCTCCCAAAAGGGGAGACACTGCTGTAAATGGATATTAACAGCCCTCAGCTCTACCATAAAATAGGGTTGCTTCAATTGAATGTGTCTAGAGGAGATGATACCTCAGGACGGCATTTTCTTGTGGCTATGTGCACAGCTGTGTTGCCCTTCTTGTCCCGTTCATTCAGTATTGTGTGATCAGCAAGCAAAATCTCCTCCACAATGTCAGTTTTCTGACCCTTTGCAGCCATGTGGAGCACAGTTTGGCCCTTCTTATCCTTGATGCAGACAATTCCAGGATCCCTCTCTATCAATGCTTTTGCCATTGGAAGAGAACCATATCTTCCAACAAAATGCAGGGCTGTTTTCCCATTCTTCCTCACTATCCTTAATGAACTCAAATCATCTTCCAAAATTGCATCCACCACATCCAAGTGGCCGTTTTCAGCTGCTGAATAGAGTGGACTAGTGTTTTTGGAGTCACATGAGTGGCAAAGCTCGGGCCAAATGGTCAGAAGCTCTTTCACGATCCCTGGATAATGAAGATAGATTTAGCCTAAAAAGAAAAAGTATACAAATGACCTAAGACTTATAATGAAATTAGTAGACCCTAAATTTAGTAACTATCAAACTCATGCCTCCAAATTTATAAGACAAACATCAAAATAAGTTTACAAGTAGGCACTCATGATTGGCAAATCCAAAGAAGATAGCTATACCAGTGTGTAACACGGCAACTCAAGATCTTAACACTGATCCTATTGGCGATTACCACGATGAATAAGAGACTGTAGTGTGATCATCTGTTCTAGCCTTCTTCAGTCAGCACACAAGAAATAAATGACAACCTGAAGAACCAGTGAACCAATTGCCTCTCTCTCTCTCTCTCTCTCCTATAGAAACAAGTTTCTGCCAAAGAATCTGACATGCTGTTCTTCTACATAACATGATTAGGTGATTGTAATCATCGTGTAATCACAGGAAGGTTTTCCCACCGGAAAGCAAGACCCAACCACAATTGCGAAACTACATCACTGGATGAGGGTACTTAATTATGCAATCCACTTCAATTCAAATCACCGGAAAAGGTATCTGGATACAGGGTCGAATTGAATTTTCAGTGGCAACTGTTGAATTGAGAATCCTCACAAGCTGGTAAGTCCGAGGGTAGAGTTGACCCAAAAGAACACAACACTGAATTCCTTAGACCAAATCTAAATCCCAAACTGCCATCAGTTCATCTAACTGAAGAAAATAGCGATCTAGACTACAGTGTGTCAGCGTGCACTGTTAAAGCTCGGGCCTTTAACTCTAAATAAGAACAAAAGGGTCTATAAGCATGTAATCAAGCTCGTTTTTTTTTCCTTTTCCCCTTCTAAGAACCCACTCAGAATCAAGCAACAAAAATCAACGCGCTCGAAGGGAAAATCCGAAGCCAGAGGGCGAGAGCCGGAGAATCGGGGGACGCACCCAGGTGGCCGCGCTTGGCGGCGACGTGGAACGCGTCCAGGTCGGCCTTGGACCTGATCTTGACCTGTCGGACATCGCAGAACTGCAGCAGGTAGCGGAAGACCTCCCGCAGGTTGTTCGCCGCGGCGACGTACAGCGCGGTCTCCCCGGCGTCGTTCTGCATGGACATGAGGTCGGCAACGGCGGAGGACGAGGACGAGGACGACGCCGACGACGAGGACGAGTACGACGACCCCCCGGCCCCCGACGGCGACGGCAGCGGGGGCGAGGGGTCGCCGTCGGTGAGCTTGGCGACGAGCTCCCGGAGGGACGGGAGGTCGCCGGATCGGACGGCGGCGAAGAAGGACTGGTGGGTGATGAAGCGGAAGGACTTGGAGTCCATCATCGGAGCTCCCGGCCGGGCCAGAACGCGCGGCGAGCTAGAGAGAGAGAAAGAGAGAGAGAGAGAGAGGAAGGGAGAGAAAGCGATGGATTGCTTCAGAGGGAAGAATCTGTCAGCAAGTTGGGAGTGGAGATGGAGAGAGAGAGAGAGAGAGAGAGGTGGCAGGTGGCAGTTACTGTTACTGTTACTGAGGTTTTTGTCGTGGGGTGGCACTGGCATTTTTGTGCGTTTTCAACGAGGAGGAGACCGCCCCCACACGGACGTGATTGATGGTCCTGAGGAGGGACAAAAAAAAAAAAACAATAGATTTAATAAACGCTAAAGTCTGTTCCATTTGGTAATTCCTCAGAATTTATAATAAAAAAACATTAATTCGATTTATTTAATTAAATCGAAAAGTCTGTTCGATTTAGTGTCCAATGGGTGAGCTACTTGATTCGTTCAATTAAAATAATCGACCGGCAATTGGAATCTTGTGGGACATATTAGTAAAATCGATGCTGATAGTGATCGTTTTCTGTGTTTGATGATGAGAGGTTAATAATGCGACTATCGAGTTTTAGTTGTCTATAAAATGAATTTTTAATTCTATTTTCAGCCCTTTCGATTGTCATCGCTTAAAGATAAGTGATTGGATTTCTTTCCCCACTGTAGTACTCATTAAGTTAATTCCATACTCATCCATATTTCGGTGTGGAAATTGTCCTTTTTGTTAGGTAAGCAATAATTATTGCGAAATAGATTGATAGCGCGTCTTAATAGTATTTGACTTTTAGTTTTTGCTTAATCTAAATCTCGTTGTGGAAGCACTTTGAATTTTCTTTTTCTAATCCTAGATGACCAAGACTTTCATAATATACAGATAGTAATACATCCAATTCGCACATATTCCTCTCTTAACTTTTTAAAATTTGTATAGTATTTTAAAATTTAACTAAAAAGAAAAAGGTACTTTAAATTTAGACTAACTTTTAAACAAACAAGAACAGAGGGAGAGCATGTGAGCAGCTGGACAATCAATTTCTTTTTCTTTTTCTTGTGCAAGATTCCATTGCTAATGAAGGACGGTGCAAAATTCACTAGATGATGATAGGACAATCCTTACCAAGTTTTATATATTTGTCATTCATCAGCTTACATTTGAATTTACGAATAGAGATACAACATGGGCCTTATGTCTAAATGGGATAAGGTGAGTCTGAACAAGCAATTTTCTTATTAGGCCCCACCAATCCACCTTCGCTGTATTCATGTTCAATCGATCTTACACAAGAAAAACTAATATTTTTCAACCATGGATGGCAAAGATTTTTAGGTATGGTACTAGATTGGACCCAACCTAAGCCAGCCAATAGATCACGTCAATATTACACATGTCTACTTGATCAATAAGTTACCAACTTGCATTGAAATGTGACAATTATCACTATAAATGTTTTTGCAAAACTTTGCTAACCCATTAAGATTTCTCGGTATCTACATCATCATTAGGTTACAATTTTGCCTTTAAATTTTGTGGATGATTGTGGAAATGAACTGATGACGTTTTAGAGGAATTATAGGTGTTTGAAATTTAGTAACTTATAATTTGAGATTAACTAGTTTTTAATAAAATTATCGATATCTATCATGAAAAGCAATCGCAATTTTCTCTCGAACGTTGGCTGCATATGCCCTCTTTGAGAGTTAAAATGAGGGAACAATCCAAGTTGTGAGTCCGACAGTTTCACTTCTTATTTTTGCTCTCTTTCTAATCCTCCTCCTTCTCCATTCATGGACTCCGTGAGCTCCACGATCAAGGACCAGCATCAACGTGACAGAAACTCTGCAACATTGAATCGATCACCACACAAACAATGAGCAGCAATCCTAATTGAATAAAAAAAACACAGTCCAAACCGAGCAAACTTCTCCAGAGCTGCATCATACACCTCTGGGTGGTCCTGAAGTGATCTAGACGCGGGGAGGGAGAGAGAGAGAGAGAGAGAGAGAGAGAGTCTTAAGTTGACTGGCTACTATTTTTCCCTGATAGAAGATAAGAAACAAAAGCCGTTCATTCGCATCCGTGTTCAGATTTGGACATCCGTGGCGAAACGCGTTCAGACGTCATCGGCGTCACTTCTCCACGGCCAATCCCTGCCTACCCTTTCACGCGTTCCCGAAGAGAGAGAGAGAGAGAGAGAGAGAGCTGGTGGCTATCAATGGAGAATGAGGACGAAAGAGAAAAAAGGAGGTGGGACTTTGGGACCCACAACTTGGATTGGTGGAGATAGAGAACACCTTGTGAAATTTCACCAGCATTTTACCAACCTTAATATATTACATATAATAATAAACAAAGGTTACTGATTGCATTTCGACGTACATTTGAAAATTAGTTGGGTTATAAAAACTGCTAATCTCCTTATAAAGATATTATAAATTTTTGGAAAGTGAATCCTGATTTATTAGAAATAACTAACAATGTCCAATTAATTTACTGTCCTCGGCTTCAATCGTACCGATGTCCTGGGAATTTTACCAACTCATCTGTACATGAGTATCTTAATGAATTATTAAATTTATCTCTCTCTAGTAAACCACTTGTTATGGGAAATAAGCGATGGAATAAAATAGATGGAATAAGAAAATAAAACGGACGCGTTAATGTAATTTAGTTACAGTAACCTATGTCATATAGAGAGTAATAATGAATTCTACTATAAATGAAGTGATATAATGAATATTACAATCACACACTCAAGTCATTTAAACGTACTCAATGTTTCTCAAGTCCCAATTACATTTAATATCTCACGCTGTGTTTAGCTTTATAATTCTTCACGAAATAATCTCTCGATCTTATGAAGGATTTACACAAATCTTATCACAAGATTTAATCGGCTCAAATACTAATTGTTCTGGGATATAATTCATAAACAAAACCAATGAAGAAACCCACGGCCAAACACTCGCAAAACGACATTCCAAGGCTCTGACAACGGCGTGCCCAAGTGGCGCTTCAATATTTCATGACCAACCAAAGCAATCCCGCATACACACATACATACAATGGCGTGCCCAAGTGGTGCTTCAATATTTCATGACCAACTATAAGCAATCCCGCATACATACATACATACACATATATATGTGTATATATGTATATATCTTTTTGGAATTCTCCTTGGCGATTACAACCAGGAAACATCATTATTTTTATTTCCTTTTATATTTTCTTCCATTGTTTGCTCTAATTCGCCAAAATGAAGTTAGCTTTACTCGATTTGGGATGGCCGCAAATGATCCAAATCTTTTACTTTAATTGATTGGTCTTTCTTGCACTTTATCTTAGGCCGGGCTTCGTTCACGGGCTTAAACTCGAGATATATTATAACAATCTCTACCTTGACTCGATATTTGAGCCAAATCACAATCGCTTCGCTAAAAATTTGAACTCTAGCGCTACTCTTCCATAGCTCTCGATAGGCTCAACCGCCATAGATATTTTCCAAATCTAAGTCCCACTTGAACTTTGTCATAACCAAGGATCTCATTAGAACACCAACTCTACTTACACATTTAAATACTTTGTAAGGATTTTCCAACACAATTTCTTTAACCATAGATAAAACAAAATCATTATTTCATCCATATCTGTTAAGAGATCAATTACGTACATTGTTAGTATCGGGAGTTATAGCAACTGTTGGCTTTATAGGCTCCACTTCACACAATTTATGTCGATTACGTCGTTAGTACTTGCTGTCTCAAGAGTTTCTGGTTGCAATTTCATCTAAAGTTGAATATCATTTAGATTTTTATAAACACTGCTATAATCACTCTTAGTCAGAAGTTCTGGAGACTCATCAAACATAACTTCTTTACTGATAACATGTGAATTTAATTCCAGGTACCATAACTTGGACATAATATGGACAACCAATTATTCTAAGACCAAAACAATCGGCAATGTTACCTGACAATACTTCTTCGGGAGTCCGATTTCCAATCACAGTCGATGGAGATTTATTCATTAAATAGCTCACCATACTAAGGGCATCTGTCATAAATCTTCTAGCCATACTAGCACTAGAGAGCATTTTATGGGCCGTCTCTAGTAATGTTCTACTCATTAATTCCACAATATATTGTGGTTCATTGGCACTAGCATGGTGTTTCAATGTCTTCCTTCATGCAGAATTCATTTGATAACTCAAACAAAATTCCATGCAACTATCAGTTCACACATGCTTGATCATCTTACCAGTTTCCTTTTCGATCAAAGCTTTCAACTGCTTGATCTGGACAACAACATCAAACTTGTGCCTAAGCACAATCAGCCACATCTTCTTTGAGTAGTCATCAACAATTGTTAGTATGAATTTGACACTCTTCTTTGAATGATATCGCAACAACCTACAAATATTCAAGTAAACTAACTATGCAAATTTTGTGGTTTCTTTAATGGTTGTATTGAATTGTACTTTTTGCTGTTGATCTAAATCACGCACCTGTATACATTCAATTTGTTAGCAACATAACCATATAGCATATTTCTTTTACTTAAAATATTTAGGTTTCTCTTGCTAATGTGCCACAAATGCATATGCCACAATTTAAACTTTCAAACAAATGCATCCAATATTTTCGAGGTGAAATCTATCACTATCTTACCTTGAAGTTCATATATGTTACTATGCTTGATTCCTTTTATCATCACCAATGCACCTTGAACAACTTTTAGATTTCCACATTCTACAGAATAGCGACATTTAGTTGAATATAGGGTATTTAAGGAAATTAAGTTCTTATTCAACTCTGGGACATGCCTCACTTTAGTTAATGTCCCCACTATGCTATCATACATTTTGATTTTAATATTGTCAACACCTACAACATCGCATTTAACGTTGTTTCTCAACTGCACTTTACTATTATCCAAGCATTGATAATTAGTAAACCAATTTTTATTTGGTGTAGCATGAAATGAGCAATCAGAATCTATAACCTATCCATCAAATGACGAATAATGAATGACAAACAAAACATAATCGGTACCATCTGAATTATTAATAGCTATAGCTGCAACATCATTCGCAGAATCAACTATAATTCCCTTATCCTTCTTGTTTTTTCAGCTTACGGCAATTCTTTTTAAGATGCTCTATCTTACCATGACTCTAACAAATAGCACCACCGCTTCTAGACTGACTGCGTCTGTTTAT
Source organism: Eucalyptus brandiana (assembly GCA_014182725.1). Taxonomy (NCBI): domain Eukaryota; kingdom Viridiplantae; phylum Streptophyta; class Magnoliopsida; order Myrtales; family Myrtaceae; genus Eucalyptus; species Eucalyptus brandiana. The sequence continues at coordinate 36,261,348 of CM024674.1, forward strand.
GTATATGCTACTCCTACTAACACGTGTACTAGTTCTTCCTCTATTTTCACCTATTAAAGTAGTAGATATAGGTTCGTCAAGTTCTCTTGTACAAATGCCCTCACTTACAATTAAATCTCGAACCTCATCAAACATCAAGCTTATTGACCCAGAGGAATTACTAACAGCAATAATAGTAATATTTCAACTATTAAGCAATGAGGATAATAAAAAATCAAAACAAGTACCTTATCTTCAAAGTCAATTTTGACTAAACTCTATTGACTAATAATTACATTGAATTCATTTATATGATCTGCAACTGATGCACCTTTACTCATATTCAAGTTAAATAGACAACGCATCAAATAGACCTTATTGGTCGTAGAGAGCTTTTTATACATATCCGACATGGCTTTTATCAAATTAATAGTGGTATTCTCCTTCATGATATCAAATGCGACATTACGAGCCAATATCAATTGAATAACACCCGTAGCTCGTCTATCCAGCAATTCCTAATCATCTTACTTCATTGTCTTTAGCTTTTCCCTACTTAGGGGCAAGTGCAATTTTCATCTTATAGAAATAGTCCTCAATTTGTATCTTCCAAAAACCAAAATTCTTCCTGTCAGATTCGTTGATTCTCACTTTTTCTTCTTTTGTTGTCATTGATTCACTTCAACTCAACCAAACCTAGTTTTGATACTGATTGTTACAAAAAGCAAGCAATCAAATAATAAAAATAAATAGAACAAGAAAATAAATTGGACACTAGATTTATGTGGTTCAATCGTAGTGACCTACGTTAATGGAGAGAGCAGCAACAAATTCCACATAGATTAAGCAATACAATGGAGATTACAACCACACTCTAGTTACATAAACACACTATATGTTTCCAAGCCCTAATTACACCAAATATCTCATGCCATGTTTACCCCTGCAATTCCTTACGAAATAATCTCTTAATCTCACGAAGGAATTACACAAATTTTACTACAAGATTTAATTGGCTCGAACACTAATTCTTCATGGTTGTAATTCATGAACAAAACCAATGAAAAAAACCACGGCTAAGCACTTATGAAACAATATTCCAAGGCTTTGACAATGGCGTGCCCAGGCACTCACATAAAGTGACGCTTCAATATTTTGTGATAAATAAATAAATAAATAAATAAATAAATAAATAAATAAATATGATATATATATATATATAGACACACACACACACTATATGCAAACAAGCCACACGCATTGAAGAAAGAAATAAAACCCGAGTAAGCTTCGGTCAAAGAAGTCCAAGCTGATTCACAATAGGAAACATGTATATTCCATTAATTGAAACAAATTCACAATCTCCCTTTTGAATTTTCCTTGGCGATAACAATAAGGAAACATCATTATTTTTATTTCCTTATATATTTTTCTTCCATCGCCAGTTCTAATTCGCCAAAAGGAAGTTAGCTTTACTCGATTTCAAGCGTCCACAAAATATCCAAAAGTTTTTACTTTAATTGATCACACTTTTTTGCAATTTATCTTAGGGCTTCGTTCATGGGCTCGAACTTGAGCCATTTTATAACACCACTTATTCTATGTTGATGAATGACTAATATTAATTTAGTGCTTATCTATAAATATGTAAATCACTCGTCTTCTATATAAAAATAGTAAATTCTCATTATAGTAAATAGAATTGTGTCTGATTAAAGTAGAAGAGATGAAGAGTTGCTAACTCATTGATGATTTGAAGTTGTTGACATAAAAAAAAAAAAATCCAAATGTCGAGTCAACAATCTTGAACGCAATTGACAAGAAAGTGGTGGCAACATAGTGGAGTTGATAGTTTTGGGTGTAAACATCAAAGAAGTATCCATCAAAAGTCGATGTAAGTATCATCTAATCATTAGTGTAGTGTTGTCAATATAGCCACCAAGTAATTGTGAGTGTGGTGGAGTTGATGTAACCATCGATAATGGAGTCAATGTAGGGCTATATATACCTCAAGTGTAGTCTTTGTAAATCACGCACACTCCTCCAATCAATCCATGAATTCAACATTCTTTTACAGATTTATCCTTATCTTTATTTTCCTATAATTTCAATGGCTTGCCTCGATTGTCTCTAGCCTCACTACCTTTAAACTTATTGTCATTTACTTTCCTATTTAAAATCAACAAAGGACCCTTCGTAATTTTTTTTTTAAAATTTTATTTAAGAAGGCTAAGAATAAATGCTTCACTTTACTATCCGAAAAATTACAAATTTGGCCGTTAATGGGTTGAATTTAATTTAAGAGAAAGATTTGAAGACCAAAATTTTGCTCATTTATTTTAATTGGCAATGAGAGTGTTTAAGTATGGCAATTACTTGAAGGCGGAGAGATAAAGGGCTACATGAAGACTTTATATGAAACATGCAATTAATGGAAAGGTATGAATCTAACCAAGATAAAATTCAGCAAGAAACAATTAAATTTGCCAATGACAAGGGGGCATATGATGTGACAACCCTAGCACGTCACGGCTACTGTAGAACTACTATCACCAATATATTCTTTATTTTATTATTATTTTTTTTTAAGCATGTAGAAGCGTAAGGGACAATAGAAAATTCCAAGGTACACGCGATTTTATGTCACAACTTCATTTCTTATTTATTCATACATGTACACCAAACGACGAGTGGATTGCCATGGGGAGGTACAAAAGGTCAGCACTAGACTGACTATACTATACACTAGGTCGGTCACCCCTCCCCACTAAACTGTACAAGTGTCATTTAACAGTGGCCCTTGATGTTCTCAAAATCTTTCGAGCTCCAAAAATCTTGTTCCCTCCTCCCAAGTGAAGTTCACTAGCACCCCGTAGCAAATCATCGGGGAGGCAGGTGGGATCACTATTCTAATGATTTGAAAAGACGAAATCAACAACCAGTGAGTCACAACCCAGCAAGTAGAAAGTCCACTGGCCTATACCACGCAAATTGATCACCGTATGACAAAGAAAGTCTCAATAGAAAGTTTCATAACTCACATACACAACAGCTTACCTGAGACCATTTTCAGGATATACGATTGATCAATATAAGTAATAACCTTTCCTAGCAAATGACCAACAATTCGATTTAGGAATACCAAAGTCACAATCAATACAATTTCATGCTGTCATCATCTTCAAGGGAACCCCGTTACCCACGGGCATCTCGCACCCATCTGGCATCGTGAGGCATCTGGGGGAACTGCGTTACACCCCCCAAGCATTTGGAGGAACCCAGTTACTCCTTCAGGCATCCCTACTACAACCTGGGGCATCATCGTCCTAAGGACCAACGGCATTCTTAGTCATACATTCAAACCATGATGCAGCAATTCCATAATTCAATTAAAAGTATGTTAACACCACTACCATTCAAGGATTCAAGTATGCATCGAATGAATCATCATTCATTTTCATCCCTTAGACTAACACAAACTCATCCATATAGATATTAAATTGTGGGAAAGGTCCCACTTTCTAGGCCTAAACTAGCCTCATAAGGCGTCTTGCATGCCTCTAAAGTTGATGGCTGTTGTCTAGGTAATCGATCTCCAAAAATTATGAAACTTTAGTACAAGGTGGAAAAGATCTAAAGGAATATCTTTTGTAAAGAACTTAAAATCCAGTTCAGTTCATACAATTCTAAATAATTTTTGCAATCCGGGTTCAAAGCAGTCAAAATCTCCAGGACGAAGTGGAGTAGAAAAATAAATATTTCACTAACCTATTGATACCGAAAAATTATGAAAATTCAGTATGTGGTAGCTTGGGATGTGCTCTACAAATTTTGTGAACATATTTTAGAATTCTGGACCGAGAAATCTGTAGAAAATGAAAAGCATAAAGAGGTCGGTCCAACGACCCAAAAACAGATTTTGAATCCTGAAGTTTTTCAAATATATTTTTGTCATAGGAAACCCAAAAATTCTGAAATTAAATTATGTCGTAGAACGGTCAATAAGGGACAACTTTCGTGAAGAACACCCCATGAAATTTGCAACACATAAGTCGGTACAAAATTAGCAAGCTTCTGGGTCGGGCTAGATCCGAACTTGCCCTCAGCCCAGTCACAAATTTCCTTCAAAGTTTCTGCCGTTCCGGCCTTCGCACGTGCCGAATATTGACTATCCATGCCTCTACGACCTCACTACAAGTTCGACTATTTCGAACTCAACAACATAGCTAAGTAACATAGTCGGAACTTCCGACTAAACGGACAATGTAGTCGAAACTTCGATTAAACGAAAATCTCAACAACTTTCTCGGATTTTTACAAAACTATTCTCGCCACACAACAAATGATCAATATAGGATAGAACGGAGGATATCCACTTGCCTCGGGTCCTTGTGAGTTGCGGTGGCGGCTTGGCGGAATAGAGACAAGCTAGCAGTGACGACGCAAGGCCGAAAAGAGAGAAAAACCCAACCTTCTTGTGCTGAGGAGAGGCCCTACGTTGCTGGCTTCTCTGCACTTTGCTGGCTGAAATGGACAGTGAAATGAAGGGCAGAAGGTGGGCGTGGGGGTTCAGTGACCAAGGAAGAGCTTCCCTCTTTCTCTCTCTCATTTATTTCTTTTCTCCACCGCCATACTTGGTCAATTTGGTTAGCACTTGTTAATTCATGCCAGCTGGAACGTGGAGCACCTTGGAGAAGATTCAAGAGTCTTGGTATTTTTTTTTTGTTTTTCTTTAAAGCTATTTCTTTAAAGGCCAATGCCTTGGAAGTTCTTGGGGTTGGGATGATTGGATCAACGTAGTTTATTGACGACGAGGTAGCGGTGGTGACTCGGTGATGTCGCGATGAAGATGCAAACGGCATAATCCAATGGAGAGCTCACTATTTTGTCGAGCGAAAAATGAGGATGTCACATATGATGACCCTAATCTTATTTAAAAGAATCAAAAGATGAACTCACTAATCTTTGCATAGGAAGATGTCTCACCATTTCATAAATGCATAACTACACCACTCCATTTGTCAATAGCAAATCAATATCAAGACAATTGCCTTACCTTGGCTAAAACATGTGAAACCCCTGGTTCAATTATGATGCAAGCACAAACCAAAATCATTTCAATGACATAAAGAATCATGCACATGAGATTCATTTATTACTTAACCGAAACCTCTCGGCTCTTCGGGAATCTATCGGGCATCCGAAATCCATCGTTCAACAGCTATAATTAATCCCTAATGTGACCATGCATCATGCAAATAACAATCCAATTCTTATCTTTACCTTAGTCCATGCAACAAGGCCCAAAGGTGTGCCATGCTAGTGTATGCGTGTCATGACTTACCAAAATCGTGATGATAGGACATGCTGGATGCGAATCAAGGCTCACGGTTTGATCCATCATGCTTAGGGACTGACCTACGACCAAACTTTGTTCATAATCAATACGCCTCAATATCAAACCGAGACCAAGAGTGGACTGGCCCATCATGCCTCAATGCATGTTCAAGGCCAACGAGACCCCTTTTGGGAGCTCAGGGCGTGCTTGGTATAATGAACACACGCAATAACATAAAATCAATTGGTAAAATAATCACACAAGTCTAGGCAAGAACACAATGCAAACAAGCTCATACAAGAACACACTCTATGTTTGGATAGCGTAGCACAACACCCTAGCCAAAGGTTAAGGAGTCCACTTACAACTAAACTACTAGGGCAGTCTAATGATGGCCGAATGGTGGTGGTGGGCGAGCAGTGGTGGGGGGGAGACCGAGAGAGAGAACAACGATCAAGGAGGCAAATAGAAGAGAAAAGTGAGATAGTGTGTGCAAACCTTGAAATGGAAGGGGTAATGCTTATATTTATAAGCAAACCCTCCATAATAGCCTCGCTAATTAGTCCAATAAGAAGACTTTGGGTGTCTTGACTAAGGAGGAGAGAGTGGCACCTAGGGTGGTTAAGTGGCGCCTAAGGCCCTAGTTCAATTATTCAATGTCCAAACGGCGTCTTTCTCATTTGTCCACATGATCATGAGTCACCCTATAATGATAACCCTAATTGGAAGAGGTGGCAAGTCTATGGAAGATGAAGTGGCGCCTCTAATGGTCTTCCAAGACCATCTCTCATTAATTCTTCTAGGCTATGATTTATCAAGCATTTAAGGCTGGGCAAGACTTGTCTTCCAAGTCTCAAGATAGTGCAATTATGGTCTAAGCTCTTTAGAGACACATAAGTTTGTGACTCACCATTTGCATTAAATGACTAGCTTCCAAAAATAATTAATGGCTAAGTTTGGTCTTCAAAACAATTTGCATCTTCGGCTACTTGTTCCTCAAGTAGACGTGTGGCTTATCCTTTGCATTAATTTTCTCATTTCCAAGACTTATTTTAGGGTTATGATGACCCTAAGTCTTTAGGGACACATAAGCCCACGAGTCACCTATTCCATTAATTATCTTGGATTTTGCTCATTAAAGAGCCTAGACTTGGGTTTACTTGCTCTCCAAGGAGTCCACCTAGACGAGTGACTCATCCTTATCTCAATGAGTTATAATCCAAAAAACATCAATGGCTTCAAGAAACAAGTTCATTTTTTGCCACTTGATAGGTGAGTTATCCCCTTATTAATTAATGCACTCATGGGAAAGAAACTAAATTAAAGGCTGCCTCATTGGATGAGACTTTCTTGTGTTTATCCATGATCGACTATTTTATCCGGTTCGAGGTTTGTGGCTAATCCATGATTGAACGAGGCCTGACATAGTCAAGCCTAATTGACGAGACTGATTCGACAATTCTTTCAAATTGTGCGCGGCTAGGGTCGGCTAGGCCCAAGGGCCAGCCTTTGGTCCTACTAATCGATCTTGGGATTGGACTTGTGGCCGGTCTAGATGCCATAGTCCATGTTCGGTTTGGAACTGTTCCATGTTTGAGTTTAATTGATCTATGGTCAATTTTCGATTGTCATATAATTTTGTGGGATTGATTGATCCGCTCCAATACACAATCACACTAGGTCGATTTATGGTCGTTCACGACCGATACAATAACCATGCGGAATCACCCACAATTGATACACGACCATGCAGAATCAATCAATAACCATCCATTGATCGATCCATGTTGGTGTGTGTTTGTCCCACAATCAATCCTTATGGTTGAGCAACCTACCTGTGGTCGAACACTCTAATCGAATATAACCAATCCTTAGTCGCATTTCTTGATCGGGTTAATTGATCCATAGCTAATCTTTGGATCGATTCATGGCCTATTCCCTATCATTAGCATATCAATCCTTAGTCCACCGTTTGTGATCTGAGATAAGTGTTAGGATCGATGATGTCATAATAAATATCTCAAGTGTACTTTTCAAAAACCCTACCCTCTAATCAATTCAGGGACTCAACGTTCTTTTGTAAATTTATCTTCACCTTTACTTTTTCTACAATTTACGTGATTGATTGTAATTACCTTTAGTCTCGGCATTTTTAAATTTCGTCATTTATTTTACTGTCCAATTTCAACAATCGACCCTTTATGACATTTGTCGATTCACTTATTGATCCATCCATATTTGGAAAGTATTTTCATTAGTAACTTTTCAGCGAAACAAAAGTATTTATATGTGCATGTGTGTGTACCCATGTATATCGATACAAGTATATACACTTATGACCCGAACTGCCTAAACAAGAATTTTTTATTAGTGAATAACCAAAATTATTACTCACTACATAAAAAAATTCCATTAATGAAAAATGTAAATCCATTGAAAAATCCAAACTACACATGTATGATGAAATGCTTGTTGCTTTCTGATCCAATAACAAATCATTGATTTAAGTTTAACTAAATAAATAAAATATACATAATTTTCTTTTCGTTATGATTTGTGATCATTAACTTGATGATGTCTCCATGCCGAACCCTTTCTCTGACTCTACCTATTAAGTCTCTAAACAATTGTCATGACCAAGTTCAGACCAATCCTCTAGCTCGAGTTAACTTATTAACGATTCTCTGAGTACAAGTGGAGTTGAGATACTTGAATGATAGTGATGATATTTGTCTCTAGATTAACTATCTAACATAACATTATGGGCCTATTTGGTAATATTCCAAGAACAACTGATTTTATTCTTTTGTTCCCAAGAATTAAAAAAAAAAATAGAAATCCGTTTGGTAAATTTTTTATTTCTGAAATAAAAATTTATTTTTTTGTTCCAGGAAATAAATTTGGAACGAGAATTAAGAAGTAGAATAAAGTTACTTATTATTCTTAAGAAAAATTCTTAAAATCAAGTTTAATTTTTTTTTTCTTCTCTTTTCTTTTCTTCTTCTTCCTTTTGGCCGATCATCAGCCTCAGCCATGGCCAACGACCAGCCAGACAAGGATGGGTGACTTTGCTGGAGTGTCGCAAGCCCCCGATGATGCCGAGTCATAGCGAGGCTCAACCTTGCCTTGACTGGGCGAGGGCTCAAGGCGAGGGCGAGACCGAGCTTGCCTAGCCATTGGCCAGGCCCAACCTCGCCTAGCCACAGCTAGGCTTGGCTTCACCAACTGGCGTGAGGCAGAGCCTTGCCAGCCCATTGCAAGGCTCGGCCTAGATTTGGTGAGGATGAGCGTTACGGTGGTCAGGTGAGCCTCTGGCGAGCATGCCAACAACCGACCATGAAGAAGGAGGAAGAATAAGAGAAAAAGGAAAAAGAAAAAAGAAAAAAAGAAAAAAATTTAAGAATCCTAATAAACGCATTTTCATCTTTTTATCTCAAGAATAAAAATTTTGAACAATTACCAAATGCTTTAAAAAATTCAGAAATTATTCTCAAAAATAGAATTAAAAAATATTTTTGAATAAAAAGTTATTTTCAAAAATAAAATGATTATTAAACACGTCATATACATCCTTCGCATTATGTGGGTCTCTTTATGTATGAGCAAACTTTGCATAGGCCCAATGCATTTCAACCCTAGGATATTATTGGAATCCAACCGATTAGGGGTGAGTGATTCCCGGTTTCGGTTCGGTTCTGTCTGGAACCTGGAACCTACCCTCGGGTACAAGTTTCTCAATTTTTGGAATCTAGAACCTACCCGTTAGAACCGAGAACCTGAAACCTACCCTGTCATAGGTTCTAGGGTTGGCTCCAGGTTCCAACAGGTTCTTTTTTTTTTGGTTTCATTTTCAGATTTAAACTATAACGAAGAAGGAAAGAGACTATATCAGCTCAAGCCAAGATTAAAAAAAAAAAAAGGATGGCAACTTAGCAACTTTTGTTGAGACAAACACAAGAAAATTACTAATGCAAGCAAAAAACTTCGACCAAGCATGAGTGGTTTTTATTTTAATTTGTTCTAGTTGTTGAACTCTCGTACTAGTGTAGCTTCTGCTGCCAATACTTGATACGTATAGCACTTAGTGGGCATTCTTTTGCATTCGATTGTAGGTCTTGCAATGCAGATACCGTAGTCTTCAGGTCAGATGCCTTATAAGATGTGTAGAATTCCAAAATTGGATTCTGCCGAAAGTAAAAGGTAAGTTAATAGCTAGATAATCAAATTGTAAGCTTGTGGCAATGAAAGAAATGCAAGATAGAGAACAGACCCAAGGTGGCGTGAGTCATCCAGCATCCATCTAGCAAGAAATATGGCTGATGCAATAACTAGAGAAGGAAGAAAAGTCAGGAACTCATACTCAGCCAATGTCAGCTCCGCAAGGTAATCTGCCAAGTACTCCAATTCAATACTAGGGCTCTGGAGATTTTACAAGCAATTGATGGACAAATGGTTAAATTTCTTAAGATTAAGGAACATGGTATTTTCTTAAGCTCAGGCTAGCATGGAGTAGGTCAATGACCCTTACTGCATACATTGCCTGTGCTGCTCAAATAAATTTCTCGAGAAACGAAATATTCGATTCTTTTAGAATGCAAATAACTCCAATGAAAGTAAAGCTAATGAGAGTTCAATAAGTTGCAAAACCTAAGGAAAGTTTTCGTAGTGGGCGTGAATATCCATAAGCCAAAATAATTCAATAGTTGGCCGTCCATTTTTAGTACCTGCCAATATGCAGCAATGTGAATCTTTTACATCTGAATAGACAACTAAATTCATAATTTTCTAGAGAAAACATTGTCTAATGTATAATTTGGTGATTCCTTATGGTTAATGTGTTTTATAATAATAACTACGGTTGCATAATAATGAAGGTTGAGCAACTATCAGTGTTGCTCATCTTAGTTAGGCAAATGAGCAATATGTCACTTGAGCAAAAATGCGGAGGAAAGCCTACTGTCTCGTTGTCGATCAGCCGGTAGGCCCCCATCAGAGTCTCCAAAGGCGTCTCGCGTTGCCCCTGACCGGATAGGCAGAAGGAGAGAGAAAGCGGGGGTGCGACTGAGTTGGAGGTGGAGGTGGAGGTGGAGGCGGAGGCGAAGGGGTGTGGAGTTAAAGCTGATTGGACGGCTAGGCGAGCGAGCAACCTCCATCGGGGGGACAAGCGACGTCCAACGGCGGCATTGATGGTAAGCAGCTGAGCGGCGAGACAAGCAAGAGGTGACGGTGTCCAGCGGCGGTGTCAAGGTAGGTCCCGCGATGGCGAGTACGCGGTGACGACGACAAAGACACGAGTCTCACGGCACCAATGGCAACACGGATGGCGCGGTGAAGACGGTGGCAGTTGCGGCTCAACCCACGGCCAAGGGGAGAAGAGTTTGGTTTTGGTGGAGGTGGTGGTAGTTCGGAGCAACGACGGCCTGGACGACCAAGCGAGCGGCAGCAAGAGGTGGTGACGGTGGCTTGGGGACGATGACGGTGGCTCATGGCGGCGAGGGGCGATGCAGACAGCATGATAGCTCGTCAGGCTTAATGGCGAGATGACTTGTCGGACGAGCGGTGGGTGGTGGTGGTTCGGTGGCCAAGAGGTGATGGTGAGTAGGGCGTGGGACGGTGGTGTGGTGGTGGGTGAAGTACCAGCCGACAAGAGGAAGGAAGAAGAAGAAGAAGAAGAAGAAGAAGAAGAAGAAGAGAAGAAGGGGGGGTTTCGGCCTGATGGATTTATTAGATGGGCTTAAGGCCCATCCGCTCAAGTTGGGCCCAAAAGGCCCGGCCCACGGGAATAGGGCCCGTGGATGGGGAAGGTATAAAAGGGAGGAGAGAGAGAGAGAAGACAACGGTTGGAAAACAAACGTACGTCTTCTCCCGAACGCTCTCTCTCCCTCCAAGAACGCTTACGGCGTCCCGTCTTCCCTTCAGGCGAATTGGCATCATCGGATCAGAATTTCTTCCTCTTCTTCAGCGTTGGTGTTTAATCTGTGGTTAACAAGGTACGCTCGAATTCGTGGTGTGCTTTACGATCGGTGATGCATGTTTTCCGGGCTTCGTCTTCCGCATTGATTTAGGGGTTCGATTTAGTGTCGAATCCGGTTTTCGGGGATCGATTATTCCCAACATTGGTATCGAGCCCTAGTTCACGTTTTCCCGATCAATTTGATGTTTTTTGAATGAATTTTCGCAAAAAATTCTCGGCCGTACGGATCGGGGCGTGAAATCCCGACACCCGAGCACTGTACGTCATTTTTCTGAGTTTCCGTAAGTCGGAATAAAAATCTGAAGGTATAGGAAGAAAGGCGACATCGAGACGAGTTCGGGGACAGGTCATAAGCCGTCGGGAGACGCCGCATGCGCCCACACGTGCGGCCGGAAGGCGCTGCGCGTGGGGCGCGCGCGGAAGGGCGCTGGCCGCTGGGCCACAGGCGCCACACGCGCCGGTCGGCGAACCGGCACGCACGCGCGCCGGGCGGCGAACCGCACCCGCCGGCTCGCGGACCGACGCGCGTGCCGCGTCACGAGATGACGTCATCGTGACGTCATCCAACGGTCGGTAACCGCTCGGATGACGCCACCGATGACGTCATCGACGACGACGTTCGCGGGCAGAACCGGCCGACGACCCGACCCGACCGGCGACCCGACCCAACCCGCGGACGCAGGCACGCGCGTGGCACATGCCGCTGACGTCTGCGTGACGTCAGCCCCCGCATGCGCGAAGCACGTGCGGTCGGTCCGCGCGAGCGGTCCGACCGGTTCGACCCGCGCGCCCGTTGACCGTTGACCGTTGACCGTTGACTGACCGTTGACCGTTGACCGAAAAAAAAAAAAAATGAATTTGTTTCTTTTTTAATCATGCCTATGTGGGTTATAAGTAATCCATTTTCTATTATGCATTTGTTGCATGAATGTGCATTTGTTGCATGAATTTTGGAAAATTATGTATTTTCCCTTATGTTTATTATGGATTATAAGTGATCCAATTTTAGTTTTGCATTTATTGCAGGAACTATAATGAGTTATGCACAGATATACCGCAAGCCCGAGAAGGGACGAGGGAAATGCAAGACTTAAAAGGCCGATGTCGATTTAGCTAATTATCGGTGGCATGATGGTGATTTAGTATCACATGTGATCAAGGTCAATCGATGATACAGAAATCATCTGGAATGGTTATCTTATGCCGGATTTTGAGAAGGTGCCGGCTTTGATAAACACTCTTCCACCCGAATGGCAAGCAAAGTGTTTGATCGGCTATGGGAGGTCAACGTGGTCCCTGATTATAGGAAGCTAGTAGAAGCTTTTGTAAGAGAAACTTATAGGATTGAGTTGGCCAAAACTTCAACCCTAGATTGAGCGCCACATGGCGCCGAGTGAATGCGCCTTGGTGGCGACATGAAAGCTTTCCAAAAGTTTTTCCTTCGTTGGCAAATGTGCCTTCAGTTTTCTCAGATGTTTTGAATGACAGATTAGAAGGGACATTCCCTATTTATCCCTTGGATTAATTTGAGATGTTTTTGATGTGAATATCTCTTTCCATGTTGATATTTTTTCCCCGTATATATATTGCTTAGTGTAATGTATAGTTGTATTATGTGAAAGCATTGTTTTATTGGATATTAGATTTTATTTGCTTTCTGTTATTCTTTGGTTTTCTTTGTGGGTAATTAGTCATGGGTAGTTTTAGAAGCTTTTGTAGCTTCATAGAATTGATTTTGCATATGACAATCATATTAATGATAGTTTTGAGTTAGGATTTTTGGAGGATGATTGGAAACGTAGTGACCTTTTGATTCTGAAACCTTACTTAAGATTATTCATTGATATGATGGGTCTATGTAAATAGGGATGCATAAATGATAGGCATTAATTATTCGTGCATGGATGTCTGAAGTGTTCAGAACGATGGTTCAGCAACTAAGAACGTGATTGCTGATATGAACGGTAACAATTGTGAAATATTGAATAAGAAGATTCAATATGTGCTGGAAAAGCAAGAAGCACTAGAAGCTCTTGACCATGTTATGGAAGATCTTAAGGATGCCATGCGCCACCTTGAGCTAGTAGAGGACCGCCTAACGGCATTTGAGCCGAAAACGGACATTTGCAATGCCGGTTCTAACTCGTAAAGGGCTTTGTGCTCTAAGCGCAAACGTATTGATTCGTTCAATATGTGGGAATGCAAAGGATCAAGTCCTTATTGCAAGAAATCAAGAGTTAACCAACACAAGAGAGGAAAACGTCCTCAAGTGAAGAAAATGTCAAGAGTGAAATGTTACAATTGTGACAAGAGAGGTCACTATGCTCGCAACTGTTGTGAGCCAAAAAATTGTAAACACCTCTTGTACATTTGAGAACTTTGCTTATGTGCCAAGTTCTGTGTTATTGGTTGAATCCAATCCTTTGTGGACTGTAGATTCAGAAGCGATAGACCATGGAGGGAAGGATAGAGAATCCTTCGTGGAATTTCGACGAGTACCAACTGGAACTGAGTGGATCCATATGGGAAACAACTCTAGAGCTGATGTAAAGGAATTGGCACCGGCCAATTGAACATAAGTGGTGGACGCACCTTTGATGTTCTATATGCTTTGGAGATCCGTCGAAATTTAGTGTCTGTCTTAGCGTTGGTTAAGCTTGGTTTTGGTATGAACTTCCATAATAAAGGTGTAGATTTGTGTTTAGATACAAACTACTATGGTTGTGGTCACTTTTGAATGGTTTTATTGTACTAAATATTGACTGTGATGATGTCAATATGTTATTCCCTTGTTTCACGTCTTCTACCTTATATGATAATGATGTGAATATGGTGGCATGCTAGATTTGGTCATATGGGCCAACAACATATGAATAGACTAGCCATAGAGGGCTTGTTGGGCAATATTGAAAAGTCGATTTGTCCATAAGTGAGCATTGCCTAGTAGGGAAAATAACAATGAAACCATTTAGAAAAAGATAAAAGAGCTGAATTTCCTCCGCATTTAATCCATTTGGACGTCTCGTGGTTTAATGAATGTGAGAGGAAGGCAAGGGGCCGTTTATTTCATCACTTTTTTATAGATGATTATACTCGAGTCGGATATGTCTATTTGATTTCTCATGAATCTGAAGCATAAGTTGTTTCAGAAGGTTTATGAACTTGGCAGAAAATCAATTAGACAAGAAAATAAAGATATTTAGATCCGATTGAGGTTGAGAATTTTTATCCGATAAGTTCGAAAATTATGTGATGAAAAAGGAATAGAAAGACAGTTGTCTATTCCGTATACTCCTCAACAAAATGGTGTTGCAGAGAGAAGAAACAGAACCCTACTAGAAATGGTTAGGTCCATGATGGCGCATGCTAACTTACCCATCACTCTTTGGAGTGATGCGTTGTTACCTGCTGCCAATGTACTTAACCAGGTGCCTTCCAAATCAATTATTTCCACTTCATATGAGTTATGGACAGTTAGAAAACCGGACTTAAGTTTTCTTAAGCCATGGGGTTGTGCTGCCTATATTCATGAGTCCTCTCACAAGTTTGGGAAATTGGGTCCCAAAGGAAATAAGAGTATTTTCATGAGATACTGCAAACACTCGAAAGGGTATGTGTTCATAGGTGAGCAGGAAAGTGGGAGTATAACTGAATATGAATCTCGAGATGTAACATTCTTAGAGGATGAGTTTCCTAAGAAGGGCGAAATAGGGGAAGATAACTCCCTATTTGAAACCTTGGATCAAGATAAAGATATTAGTGGAGTTCATCCAAGTGGGAGCACAATAGGGAATGATGTGCAAAGTGTACAATCTCCCATACGGCGAACAAGTCGCCAAAGTATTCCCCGTCGACGTTTTGACATTGAAGGGGAAACTTTTATGGTTGCTCCACAAGATGAGGATGAGCCAAGAAATATTAATAAGGCTCTAAATTGCCCTAATAAGGAAAATGGATTCATGCAATGAAAGAGGAAATGGAGTCGTGAAGTCAAACCATGTTTGGGAACCGGTTGATTTTCCAAAAGGACGCAGAGCTATTGGGAACAACTAGGTTCTCAAAATAAAGCGAAAGGCCGATGGCTCGATAGAAAGGCATAAGGCTCGCCTTGTGGCGAAGGGGTATAATCAACGGGAAGAAATTGATTATGAAGATATATTTTCTCCCGTAGTGAGATTTACCTCGATTCGCATTATTCGGCAATAATGGCAAGTATGGATCTTGAGTTACATCAAATGGATGTAAAGACCGCTTTCCTCAATGGAGAATTAGAGGAAGGAACATATATGGAACAACCCGCTGGTTTCATAGTGAAAGGCCAAGAAGAAAATGTATGTCGACTTTGGGGGTCGATATATGACCTTAAGCAGTCGTCAAGATAATGATATATACGTTTTCATAATACCATAATGGCATATGACTTTACAATGATAGATGATGATCATTGTGTATATATCAAAAGATCCAATGATCAATTTGTGATCATATCATTATATGTTGATGATATACTAATTGCCAGAAGTAATATGGAGTTTGTCAATACTTTTGTCAAAAGTTGGTTGTCTTCCAATTTTGAGATGAAGGACATGGGTGATGTTGTATATATTCTTGGAGTTAAGATTTCAAGATTGTAAACCCATAGACACTCCTATTGCAAAAGGTGAAGGATTGAGCCATAGACTGTGTCCAAGGACTCCACAAGAGAAGGAATAAAGGAAACATGTTCCTTATGCTAGTGCTGTTGGAAGCTTGATATACACTATGATGTGTACAAGACCTGGCATATGTTTTGCAGTTGGAATGGTGAGTAGATACCAATCCAATCCAGTCCAAAGACAATGGAAAGCCGTTAAGAGAATACCGAGGTATCTAAAGGGGACTCGCGATTATACGATGAGTTATAAAGGAAAGGATCTGCGACTCTAAGGCTATCCTAATTCTGATTGGGGAAGAGATTTAAATGAAAGGAAATCTACTTCTGGGTTTGTTTTCTTACCGAATGATGGCACCATATGTTGGAGCTGTAAGAAACAAACATGCATAGCCTTGTCCACAATAGAAATTGAGTTTGTGGCATTATCGCAGTAGTGTAAGAAGATGTTTGGCTTTAGAGATTTTTGGATCATTTAGGTGTTATTGGAAGTGTCTTTGCAGATTTGTTATTTGTTAACCGTGATAGCCAAGCAAAACAAAGCGTACACCAAAGATCCAAAATATCATGGCAAGACCAAACATATAGATACCAAGTATAATTTTGTAAAGGATATGGTTGCACGAAAGGACGTGAACTTAGAGTACATACTACGCATAGAATGGTAGCAGATCCTATGACAAAGCCAATACCCGAGATGTGTTTTGTGGCCATATGAAATCTCTAGGGTTGCGTAGAGGCTGATGTACTGAATATTGTAATTTCCCTAAGTGTTCACATTTGATGAATTCGTGTTTTCATCATTAATGCCTATGAATCTTTGTTTGATCTTTATGCATCTTAATGCTCAGTGCATTATTTTAAGTTGAGAAGTATGTCGGACAGATATTAGATTAGCCCACTCACACGGGTAATCGCCTCTGTTTACTGTGTGATAAATAGAGATGAGACTGTTTTTAAGCTTATTATCTAGGTGATAATCGAGAGCTCAAGCTTAAAACACATATGTCGCCTTAACTTAGTGTTAAGATGAGGACATAATACTTACTATGTCCGAAAGTTAAAATACCCCACATATTTTACCTTATCTGTTTAAGATGCCAGATGTGAGTTCTGATGAATTTTGTGAATGAGTAGATAAGTGAACTCAAGTTAGACATTGGGTATGTCTGAACTATCATCTGTACGGTATTGAAAGAGTAGACATTCGCTCCATGGGAAAGGAGTTAATACCGTAATACGTATTTCATACTATGTATGCATGAGACGACCAATAAGAGTGACAAAAGTTTGATCTCAACTTTTATGTCGTGTGAGACTCTTGAGGACAAGAGAGTTCCTCAATTTTTTTGTCCCCTCATGACTCTTACTTATTCTCAAGATTTCTATTTAGTGTTTGCTATCTTAGGATGTTGCCAATGGTCATAAGTGATTCGATCTAATGGGGCATTTCTAGAAAAGCAAGTTCGGATCGAAATTGAGAGTTTGAAGGAAAGAGGAAGATCGATTTTGGAGAATCACATTGTAGTTTTGTATTCACCGGTTAACCAATTATGACTGTCTTTGTGATAATCATAATTGTGAATACAATATATATATATATCATTGTTTTAAAAGAGATCAAGAGAGATATAAATGTGATCGATCGATCTAGCAGACGCATACTAAATCTACTCATGAAGTGATGCCCATTATGAGCCGCTATATATTCCTAATGTGATGTATGGAACGAGCTCTCAAAGTATCTTTGGTCGCACCGGATTATTCACCCGGTATGAATGTTGAAGAGAGGAAAAGAGGATTATGTTCGGCCCACCACGTTAAGTGAGAGCCATCTTTGGATTTTTCTCCGATGGGGATGAGTAAGGCTGTTCGCCCATGTTGGTTTTGACCACCATGTGCGAGTGGGAGATGATGGATTTATTAGATGGGGGCTTAAGGCGCCCATCCGCTCAAGTTGGGCCCAAAAAGGCCCTACCACGGAATAGGGCCCGTGGATGGGGGAAGGTATAAAAGGGGGAGAGAGAGAGAGAAGACAACGGTTGGAAAACAAACGTACGTCTTTCCCGAACGCTCTCTCTCCCTCCAAGAACGCTTACGGCGTCCCGTCTTCCCTTCCCTTCGGCGCCTAAGATCATCATTGGATCGTAATTTCTTCCTCTTCTTCGGCGTTGGTGTTTAATCTCGTGGCTAACAAGCGTACGCTCGATTCGTGGTGTGCGCTTTACGACGATCGGTGATGCGTGTTTTCCCGCCGTCTTCCGCATTGATTTAGGGGTTTGATTTAGTGTCGAATCCGGTTTTCGGGGATCAGTTATTCCCAACACGGCCGAAAGAGGGGGAAAGAGGAGAGAGAGAGGAAAAGAAAAAAGTTGGGGGGGGAGAAAATGACGTGAAGAGGGAAAATGGGAGAAAAGAAAGAGAGAGATAGAAAAAGAAAGGGAAAGGGGGAAGAACCGGCAAAAGGGGGGTAAATCACGTGGGGGTAATTGACGTTTTAGGATTTTTTTTTTTCTTTTTAAACTTTGAATCGGGAATCAGTTCAGTTCGGTTATCCGATTCTCGGTTCTATCCGGAAATTATGCTCAGCCCTACAGCCGGTCACACGTAGCACAATGATAGGCTGGTAGCTAGAACCATCATGTGATACCATCAACATCCAGGACATTTTCCCCTGGCGTTATCTGGCCTTTTCAATCATAGGTCCTCGAAACGGAAGGGACGACATTAGTGCACATCAAATCATTGTACCCAACTGTTCTGTTTCGCGTAGTTTACAGAGGTGAAGAAAAGGACGGCGTAGAAAATGGAGGTAACGTGAGAGAAGGCCTAGAAGCTGACTCTTGATCTTGTCAAACCGAGCATACGAGTAAAATGTTGAGGAGGGGTTTGACGCAATTGGTGGTAATTGGAAGCAAATTTCCTTCCGACCATTTCGACGAGTGGACCCTTTCAACAGCAAAGCCCGCCGAACGCAGGACCCGGACAAATCCCCATCTCCACATACGTGAATATCCCATTTTCCTACACTAACTTATCGTCTCTACTGTCAACCCTCTCGTGCTCGAATCGAAACTCCAAGGGAAAACCCTTGATGATCACGCGTCAACTGTTCCAACAACAGCCCGTTTGTCGTCCTCGTACGGTCGCACTTAAATAGAAATGTCGAAATCCTTCAAAGCATATGGGTCTCGGGACGGGGCAAAAGCCAAGTCTTACTGAGCTAGCTTTTCCCTTGCACGTGGAGAACATCTGCAGAAGTCAATTTTCGACCGCCACCCACCACCTCCACCTCCACCTCCTCCACCACCATCGCCACTTGGTCGTTGAGAAAACGACGAGGCACTCGCAATAAAAAAAGAGAAGAACTCGTTTTATTACTAAACGATGACTAGGACTGAGACTGGCCCCCAACTAAAACATAAACAATTACAAGAGAGGAATGAGGAAACTGAAAAGAAGCTGAGGAGATGGACCTGGGTAAGAGGACGGCACACGCGCTTTATCGTAAAGTCAAATCCCGGCCACGCGAAGACGTAACTGCGGTACTCATACACATAGCATCCACGGCACGGATGCACACGGGTGGTCGGTCACTTCGAATCTGATTCTCCGTACACTCTCGTTGGCCATCATCTCATCCTCGTAGCAAGCCAGAAACACGTCTTTTCCCTTGCATTTCCAAGTTTCGCCTTTTCAATCCCGCGTCGTTGTTTGGTTGCACCGACTATATAACCTCCTCTTGGACATGTTCCCCTCGCTTCACTTTACTTATTCCACCTGAATCTTTCTTGTCTTTCGTCTCTCGGGCCTCGAGCAATAGAGAGAGAGAGAGAGAGAGAGAGAGAGAGAGAGAGAGAGAGGGAGAGAGTACTTCTCAAAAGTTTTTTGCTGGTTTAGCAAATCACACACAGAACACAGAAATCACACACAGAAAGGAGAGAGGAGAAGATGCTGTGCGTGGTTTCTCGCAGTGGGAGAGAGCTCCAGAGATACCACATGGGCCGTCGCCAAGTCGTAGGGTATGTAAACAGATTCGCTTAAATCTTTCTGGGATTTTATCGCCATGGCTCGCTTGCTGAGTGACTGAGTCTTTCCCTTCAATCGGTTCTTCTTTGTTCGATACTAGAGTTTTCTTTACGCAAAATGATGAATGATGATGATTGCAGCCGTTCTACTTTTCCGAACTCAGATACTTTTTGTTTCCTGCTTTACTTTACTCTTTCTGGAGCTCAGTTTCCTTTGTCTTGGATGATCATCCCTTGCAGATGCATACCTTACCGATACAAGAGAGATGGAGATGGAGTGGTGGGCGATGAACTAGAGTTCTTGGTGATCAGTTCGCCGAAAGGTCAAGGGCTCATGTTCCCTAAGGTACACTAACTGTTGTAATGCCAATTATTCCTAGTTAACTAATTCAGTTGTTTCGGGGTCAAAACGTGAGGGTTTGAATTTTGTTAAAAGCGTGTGGTCATAATAAGTCGTATCTGCGCCTAACTAAACTAAACCGCATGTTTGTCTCCTCAGGGAGGATGGGAGCTTGATGAATCAGAGGAAGAAGCGGCTTCGAGAGAATCCATCGAAGAGGCCGGAGTTCTTGGCGACATCGAGGTACTTTCAAAATGCAGCCTAGAGCTACTTAGCAGACTAAGTCAATCACGTTCGAGTTGAACGCCCTAAAGAGATTGTGTTAATCTATTTGTGTACTAGCACTAAGACCATATAGTCCATCAGTATAAGAAGTTCAAGTTCATGTTCATTTTCATGCTCATGCTCAGGGAGTGATGCGAATTTTCGGTTACCTTTTAAATTGCAGTGTAAATTGGGAAGATGGAGCTTCTTGAGCAAAAGATATGGAACGTACTATGAAGGGCACATGTTCCCTTTGTTTGTCAAGGAAGAACTTGATCTGTGGCCAGAGAAAAATCTCCGTCAGAGAATCTGGGTATGCACCTTCTGATAATCCATGAAATCATAATAGCCATAACAATTCTGAGTAGAGATACTGAAGCATTATACGGACTGTTGTATTGCAGATGACAGCAGCTGAAGCAAGAGAAGTGTGCAGACATTGGTGGATGAAGGAAGCCCTGGACATATTGATTGAAAGGCTTGGCTCCAATCCCAAGAATGAGAGAAAACCAGAAAACGATATCAGTCTTTCTTAATTCTTTTTGGTTCGATTCGAACTAATCTTCGGGAAAACCAGAAGATTCATTCTTTTGTCCCACCCACGATTCTTGAAAGTACTGATTAATAAAAGAGGAATACTTTTCTTTTTTAAGGACTTTTTTGTTTGACGAATGCGATGGATCAAGTCAATCGGAAATCGTATTTGAAGTTCGTGTACCTTCTACACTAGATAGTGTGGTTGGCGTTGAGTTGTGAAATGCAGTTGATGGATTGAATGGATCACCACCATGTCCTGATACATCGATAGAGTGAGAGGGAAAAATATACAAACGTCTCACTTTTCAAAAGAGAAAAATTAATGAGGACAAAGATTTTTAAGAAAATGAATATTAGAAGTCTTACTCCTTGTCACCAATAATTGAGATCCCAAAACTGTCCAAATTGGTATAATCAACTCCTTACATTAACACTGTCCAATTAGACTAACGGCATGACACAATTTTTTTTCTATATATAAATTTATTTCCCTTTTGTGGCTTTTTTTATTATTATTTGGTCTCTTCTTCGTGGTATTAACCTTACTAAAGCATTAATAAAAGATCAAAATGACGCCGTTTGGGTCACAATCTTAATTTTTTAAAACCAAAATCATAGTTAAATGAGATCATAAAATACATAAGGCTTATTTTTTATAAAAAAAAAATAACGCAAAAAAGAAAAGAAGAAAAGGCCAGGTCATAGGGCCACACCACTGTGACCCTCCCAACCAGGAAGGGCTAGTCAGGGTCGTCGAGGCCTCGGCGAGGGCCCCGTGACCATTGCTTAGATTTGGCAGCCCTTGGCGAGGGGCTAGCCAATGCAATTATGACAACGACAATGATTTTATTATTCTACTTTCAAAATGAGTTTTTTTATGCGAGTAAATTTTTAAAAGAGTTGATAAGTGCAAAATTAAATTATCTACCAAAGAAAAATAACCGATTACCAAATTTTCATGGAATTTGTTGGCAAATTACCGACCATTTAACGGAATTAGTAAAAAAAAAAAATGGCATTTTGGCAAATTACTAGTTTTTCTTATTCTTTTACCAACTTCTACCTGTCTTTCTTACCGACACCTTGAAATACAAGAATTTTTCCAATCAAATTAAAAATGTTTTTGGGTTCACAAATTCCACTAGGGCATAACGTTTTCAAAGCAAATTAGACCCAAGGCATTAGAAGATGCTCAATAACAAATTCCACTAGGGCATAACGTTTTCAAAGCAAATTTAGGCCCAGCGCATTAGAAGATGCTCAGCCTAGAGCCCTCGAGCCCATTCCCAACCAATCCCACTAAAAGTCATGTCCAACTTCTCTCAAAACGAAGCCCATCACTCTCTCTCTCTCTCTCTCTATTCAGGGCATTGATCGTCGTTCACGGACTGCGGAATGAGCGCGGCCAGTCATCCCATGGTCATCGACTTGATAGGGGTGAGAGAGAGGCGAACGGCATGACATGGATACATGAAGGGAGTTGTAGCGAGGAGGGCGACGAGGGGAGGCAGCAGCGTTGGCGGCGGCGAGGGACCTTCGGCTCCACTTGGTCCGAATTCATCGATTTCGGATTCTCTCACATCTACTCCTTTCAAACTCACTGAAAAACACAACTAAAGGTTAAGTTCAAACCATTCATCTCCATGTTCGTGACCTTGTTATTATTTGAAGGCGACATAATAAGCCGGAAGAACACATAAAGAAGGTGATTATTTCGGCCTTAAGGCCACACATTCAATTTTGTCCAATTCCCTAACAATAACTTGTTCACGCACCAATACTCTTGGCTCGGGCTCGTTAACCATTTCCCTTCATTATAATCACGAGTAAAGAGTCGCTGAAACGCTGCATCTAACCCTAGCAATACAGCTATCGAATGTATAATCGATGCACGAAACGCACTTCATTCGCACCGCGTTTTTTTCGTGTGTCTTGCTATCGATTGTTCGGATATGATACGACCGACTCACGCGACGGACCCCCTCGTGCAAAACGATGGCTTAAAGCAATGTTTCCGGACCCGAAAGATTCTTGCTTCCCTCCTTTTTCGTGACTTGAAACCCCAGGCATCAGATGCCCTCTCCATTATTGATCGACCGTTTGCAAAAAGCTTAAATGCTTCCATGCCCCTACTCATTGCTTTCCAGCGCCAACAACCTTTCAGTCTCCCAAAGATGCGTCCACCGCCATCCGTCTTTCCCGGACGAGGGCTCCGATTCCCTCATCTTTAAGAAACCATAATGATCATTCATTACTAAGCTCATCGACATCTCGCCCCTTTGCTCTTAATTAAAAGGGAAAAAGACAGTTAATAATTCATGAAATTCGGCGTAATGAGCCGTGTCTATCTTTAGACTCATAATTTGTTCAATCGTCCTTAATCTATCCCTAAATATTCAATACAGTCATTTTGTCTGATCAAACAAGAGAGAAAGTCTCCATGAGTTTAGGTGCAAAATAATCCATCAACTATTGTGAAGTATGCACTCTACTTCCCTTTACTCTAAGAACTTGTCCGCACGTTTCGCTATAGTTTAAGGACTTTTGGTGGCCTCCTCTCTTATCTGATTGAACAAAAGGACTACATGAAATATTTATGAATGGTTCAAGGAGCACAATGAACGAATTAAAAGTTCAAGGGGAAAATCAACCAATTTAGTCTCAAACCTTTTAATTGTGCCAATTTATTACTAAACCTCTCAATTGTGTCGATTTAATACTAAATATTTTGAAAAATTGTCAATTTAGTTATAAATCTATTATTTGGATATTTGACTGGAATAACTACATTGACAAATTGTTAGAAATATAGGATTAAATTGACATTATTGAAAGACTAATGACTCAATTGACAAATCATTAAAGGGTTTACTACTAAATTAGCATAATTGATATGCTTAGAATTGAGTTGACCTCCATAACTTAAGATTTTTTGGACAATTTTCACAAAATTAAAGTATAACATTGCACAATGAGGAAAAATTTAGGGACTACTAGTATCATTTTTCCTCATTAAAAAGAAATTTTGTCCAACGTCCCTTCATCAACTTCAACCATGGTATTCCAAAATTTACTGACGAGACGAAATTCAATTTCTTTAGCATTGACAGATCATTAGTGTAACGAGAGACGAGCACTTTTCCCACTCTTTTCATCGATAATCACAAACCCTCTTAATAATTCTTTTCTTGCCCGCTTCCTTTCCCCTAAATAACCACTAAATGCGCGTTTGGTAATCATTCTGTTTATGGGAATAATTTTTTATCATAAATGATTTTTTTTTCTATTCTTGAAAACAATTTCTGAGTATAAAAATGTGTTTAGAATCGCACAAAATTTCTATTTTCCGGGAAAGAAATGCATTTGATATAATTGTATAATTTTGTTATTTCTTTTAATTTTTTTATATTTTTTATATTTTTCCTTTTTTTCTTCTTTCTTTTTTCTTTTTTTCTCCTTTGTAGTCGGTTGCCGGTCCCCAACGAGCTCGCCGGAGTCTCGCTAGGCCAGGGCAAGGGTTGACGAGCTCACCGGAGGCTTGCCTGGCCACCGCGAGGCTCGACCTTGCCCAGGTAGTGCAAGGTCAACCTCACCGGGCCACCATTGGGCGACACCAACCTGGCAGTGGCTTGGCGAGGCTGAGTTTGGCCGGTGGCTGGGTGAGCTTAGCCTTGCTAGATCTGGGCGAGCTGGAGCTCGCCATGGCTCAACGTCGCCGGGGGCCAATGACGCTCCAGCGAGGTCGCCGCCCTCGTCAGCTAGTCGTCAACCATGGCCGAGGTCGATGACCAGCCAAAAGGAAAAAGAAGGAAAGGAAATATAATAAAAGAAAAGAGAAGGAAAAAAGAAGAGAAAATAAAAAATTGTTCTTAACAAGAGGTTACTTTTTTCTATTCATTGTTTCTGTTCTAAATTTATTCGCCGGAACAAAAAAAAATAGGTTTTTTATTTTCGAGAACAAAAATTTTATCAAACACATTTCTATTCTTTTTTCGTTATTTGGAATAAAAGAATAGAAATAGTTGTTCTGGAGAACATAAATGATTTTTAACAAACGGCCCTAAGCCAACTCGTCACGTATTTCCGGACTCACTCCACATGCATAACACGTGCCACATAAGTTAGTTACCAATGACCTAAGCACCCACCCAAGCCATGTGGTCGACGACACTTATGTTTAAACATTGCCCCTTTCAAAGGAATAAAATGGCGTTCCCATTCACGTATTCAAAAGCGCATTCTACACTTGCCCTTTTAAATTTTATATTGAAGCACGTTGCCAGTTCAAAGTCTCCATAGAATTTCGTCATTACTGACCCTTTGGGAATATGCTGTTCAGTCTGACAGTCTTGTGCGCCAAAAAATGATGCAAGTATTCAAAGAATTAAAGAACAGATTAGCCAGCACGAGAAGCCATTGGCTAGGGAATCAGGCCGAGGCAGACATTCGAGACATTATCCTCAACCGATGGTCCTGCGAAACCCGATAGTCTTCCGGCTCAGTCGGAGACCCCAGAGACCAGCAGTTGCACGCACAACTTCCTCGCCCACGTGTGCAAATAGCCATATTCTCCATTTAATATTCAAGATCGAGGACGACCATCGGCTCAATTTCTAGATTAGAATCTAAGTAGTTCGAGCATCTGCAACTTGCTAACGTTCATGAACGCAGACATTTTCGTGGAAAGGCCGTGGCGAACGTTCGTTTACTTTTGACTTTTCGCGGTCTTTTGTGGTGGCCATTCTCGAGTTTTTTTCGTTCATTTATTCCTCGCACTATACTCCCGAAGAATGGAATCGATAGACCAAGCCGATGCCTGCGCAGCTTCCCACGTTTGATTTTTCGTATTTTCAATCCTCCTTCTCGAACGTTGTAGGCCACGAGGCCATATTTGATGTTGAGGTCGTAGCTGGGAAGACCGCGTGGAGAAGTCTTGCATGGCGGACGCAGCGTTTTCGTCCATGCATGCATATGTTCATATTTGATTTTTTCGCACCATGGGAAAGGTTCCATCTTTGGTAAATTCACTTCATAAGGCATACTTTTCAATTGATAGCATGAAACATGCATCTGCGAAAGTTTTCTAAGATTGCGGCACCGGAAGGCTTTCCCAGATAGTCTTCAACGCATCGAACAATACCCTTGGAAAAGAATCATTGATTGTCACGAGATACTAAGACCCTTTCACAAGAATGGGTTCTCTTAAGCGATCGATACAAACTTTACTTGTCTACTCAAACAAGCAAGTTATATTCATATAGCCGATCCAATGGGTATGTGCCGCGCCATTTTGTGAATCGATCTTCGCAAGTCGGGTCCGGCATCTTTGGCATTAGTTAATCCAAAAGTGGCATATGTACTTCGTATGGCGGGCCGAGTTTTTTTTTTATAATCAAAAGTTGGACCGTGATAAGTAAAGCGGGGATGACATAAATAATGCCTTTAGCAGCACATACTTGCAGGTTGGCTTTTGAGCTGGTATCAGAAAGAGGGGAGCTTGTGGTGAGGAAAAGCTACTTCCTTCCCTCGGTGGAAAGTTTGCATAATGCCATGCACGATGATCCTTAAAAGGGGTGCTAATTACACGAGCACCCTCTTTCATTAAGTTAACGATTGCTTTAACAACGGTTTTGCTCTGGAGCAAATGGAGTCAATAATCCAAACCGTACGTTGCCAGAATGTCGTTTCCGAAACTTACATCAGCTTAATTAGGCACTTAATCGTTTGCTCGATCAATCAAAACAATTGTCTCAGGGCGCACCAAATTCGATACTCGGTTCAGGACCGAGCCAGACCGACCGACCGATCAATTCCAGTTCGATTGACGGGTCAAAACCCGAGGTCCCCCGGAAAGTTGAACATTCATTCTTCGACGCAACACAGATAGCCTCTGATTTATCGTTTTCTGAGGAACTTTCCGATGGCTAAAGTCTAAATTGGACGGTGACCGGGCCGAGCCCCCTGCCCACAATGCCGAATTGTCTGCCGTGATGATGGGGCGTGGGAGAGGCGAGGGGATATCGTATAAGGACGTCCACTCGGGAAAGGTCCTCCCCAACTATTTGGGGAAGTGACGTTAAAGCATAAAGTCGAATTCCTCCGCCACTTTTGCTGAAGTGAAGCAACTGCTCCCGTCTCGTGTTCACACCCGGAAACGCTTTAATCTTAACCCGATTGCTTCAGACCTCGCGTGTTCGGCGCATCTTTCGCGAGATCACGGGTTCATGTCACATCCAGAACAAATTTCCAGATAATGCTACCACCTTACTAAACCTATCAATCTCACACTCGTTATAAATATATTTAAAATGATAAATTCAAAGTAATATAAATGTTAAATAAATTCACAACTTATGATTCTCTTTCACCCTCACTCAATCTCACACTCGCTTATTATGCGCTCTCATTTCGATTTGAGTTAAATATAGAAATATTTTAGTAATATGGATTGGTTTAAGTATAAGTCATAAGAAAAATTGATTGATTTAGGTTAGACTATTTTAACTTGACCTAAACCACTCGTTTGATGGATCTACACCACAAGTTAATCATTCATTATTGACTCTTCGCCAATAGCCTCACAAAATTTAATATTCTTTGAAGTTTTAATTACATGTGGTTTTGATGGATCAATTCATTGGATTCGATTGCCATAGCGATGCCTTCAATCGAGAGATAAAATCTTTGAATAAAATCTTTAGGATTGCTTCGATTTTGCCTTCAAGCTATCGACACGTGTTCAACTAGGAAGGATTCCACATTACCGAAGTTAGGCTTAGAAGTGTCCTTTTTGTAATTCGGTGGCCTAATTTTGGGCTAAGGTGCGAAGATTGCTCCTGGTTCTTGTACGAAACCTTTGATTTTATTCTATTTTATTCTTTTGATGTTCGCAACGAGAGATTATTGTCAAACCGCGGCGTGTTATAATTTCTAACGCATCACGCATCGTTATCATGGACCCGACTTAGGCTGGCCACCTGGCGACAGTATCTTCTATGATGGATTTTTCCAGGGTAAAATCTTGACATGTGCAATGCTGTCACTGTCATTCTCAATTCCGTCCGAAATGCCACGCTCCAAACTACACGAAGTACAAAAATATTTTTCTCTACTAATTTTTTATATCATCATTTTAATTAGGGAAAGTACTTCCATTTCATGATTATTTGCACCATTAACGTTAGGTTTTCTATAAATATATTAATATGAACGAAAGCCGGCGATGGACCCCTCGAAATAAACGAATGGATTAAAGGAGAATTCCCTTTTTTGTGGGGAAAAAAAAAAAGGGATGGAATGATGATGCTAAGCACAGTGCTATTGATTCATAGAATTGACTTGCAACACGCAACATTGCAAATACAAGCGATTAATCATCACGGCAGGGATACGTATGTTTGGAAGCTACCTTCTTGATGGGATTGGTGAAAGTTTCATGGTATAATTTATCCATCCTCCTTGTTTTCGAGCTCCAACCCCTGGCAGAATTTGCAATAGTTAACAACCAATGACACATGTGCATTGGCGAATGTCCTTGCTATCAATGTTTGCTATCGGTGACCTCATTGGCAAGTTACCTATTATATGAGAACCGACAAAGTTCTAAACTTTTCAATTTAACCATTTAATTTAAAAAAATTTAGTGAATTTTCAATATATTCTTTTCACCCAATTTTGGCTGGCAATCATCAGTGTGGACGTCCATTATCCTAAGGGTGTACTTGGTTTAGCATTTGAAAGCTCCTTGAATAAATACGAAAGCCTTTAACCTAAAGGGTTTGGCCTTTGGTAAAAAAAAATATTTTATAAAGCAACTATGGATTAAGTAGTATTTGGTATAAAAAAATAATTTTGAAATGGCCTTTGGGTAATTTTTTATTATTATAAAGAAATCAAATCCACTGGCAAACTAGATATGGTGCTAGCAACCGTCTGTTGAGGTTGTGCAACCCCTAGCAAATCCAATCCTAATGAGTGCCGCCTATGGTCATGCAATTCAAGCGACCATTGCCTCAGTGATTGCCCTCATGTAAAGGACATGAATAGTAGCAACAATGGGCAAAATCAAAACACTGAAGAATTGGTGATTATGCTTTTGGAAGAAAAATATCATTTAACCTTTGTTTCAGCATTTCAAAAATGTTAAAAGCTCCAGGCAAGTCCTCACCTGTCTTGAGATTTTGGTTTTCTCATTACTAACTTTTATTCTAAAATTCATTGGAAATGATTATCAAATATCCCAGATTTTCCTTAACAAGCTTTTAATCTAAATTGACCAAAATTAGAATGTGGAAAACCAAACCCGCCACAGGATAAGTTTATCACTTTTCACACCATCATCCCCTCATCGGATGCATCCGCCGTGTGAAAGAAATATCTCCTCCTAAATGCCAAATGGGGCGAAGACCCCGACACGCAAGCCAATTTCGTCGTATTCCCTAGCCTATGAGCATACTAAGACACTATCGTCATTTCAGGATAGCCTGTGGGGACTCAATTATCGCACCCCTCGACCGCTTTCCTAATTGGGGAGATCCCGTCGACCATGTAGAGCGGCGCGTGCACACCTCCGTCCAAGCTTTTCCTTCAAATCCTTTGAATTATTCAATCGCGTGAATAATAATATAATAATGATGATGATTCATCTTCTAAGGCATTGAATTCTCCGATTTTCCGAAACTCCCCGGCACCGTATAAAACCAAAGCCTGCACGATGGTACTCTCCTCACAAACAAAAGTTCTGTATAAGCGTCGAACGAGAGAAAAGCCCCGCAGAGAGATTCGCACGAAAGCTTCGAAACGCGAGAGGCAAACGCTTTTCCTCCGGTCGCTCCAGGGAAATAGAATCTCAAGGGTCGCATGGCGTCGTCGCCTCCTTCGTCCTCCGCCAGGGGTGATTCTAATGATGGTAAGTCCCGTTTCTCCCTGTTAAAGCAGCGGGAGCTTTTCCGGGTTTTCGAGTTTCTTGGTGAATTTGTGGGGGTGGTTCGGGCTTGTTTTCAGGTGATAACGTGGTGAAGTACGATCCCGTGATGCCGAACGACCATAACGTCCTGCAGAAGCACGTCGCCTTCTTCGACCGCAACCACGACGGCGTCGTGTATCCATGGGAGACATTCCGAGGTCTCTCGCCCCTCTCTCTCTCTCTCTCTCTCTCTCTCTCGCTTTTCCTACGTTTTGCTTGAAACGTTTGATGGGATTTGTTCGAGGGTTAACTCTTTTCTATCCCTTTTTTGGCGGGTTGTTCTTGAAGGCTTTCGATCGATCGGGGCCAGCCTCTTCCTGTCCACCGTCTCTGCCGTCTTCATCAACGTTGCGCTCAGCCAGAAAACTCGCCCTGTAAATTTCTCTCTCTCTCTCTCTCTCTCTCTCTCTCTCTCTCTCTCTCTCTCTCGTTGTGTTTTTGGTTGTATGTGCTTGAGTTGGCGTCGTTTACGGACGAAACTTCGCTAGGGACCGCGAGCGAGTCACATGGTCCCCTCATTATTCGATGACCCCCATGTGTAGAATTGTGCTGTTCTTGTTTGTGTCGTTTACTGGGAATCTAGCTTTCTTGGGGTGCGGTAGGAGGAGCCCCCACCTCTGTCCCAAGTAGATTCGGATTGAATGCGTATAATGGGATACATACTTCAACACCTGAAGGTGAGATTAAAACGGATGAGGCGAGCCAAGGAGGTAGGAAATCGAACTAACCACCTCACCTCCTTTAGATCTCCACCTCGATAGTCGGCCGCCTGTCGGGGACTGAGGTTGCTCCCATTCACCTCCACGAAGGTGGGAAGTGACTTGCATCGCCCCGTCCGTCCATGTGGATGGGGGGAATGAATCCCATTCAATGTGCAGGAGGCCTTCTTAGGGGTTAACCGATGCCTGAGTGTCAATAAGTTCATCATGAACCCGGTCTAAATAGAAATTTGCCTTGTGAAGAAGCATCGCGAGTAAGAACACCTGAATTGAGCGGATGGCGTATCTCAATATCCGGATGATGTTAATATTCATGTGATAGAGGGGTCATGGACTCAGACTATCGAATTATTTCTTTTAGAATAAGAGACGTGGAGGTTGTAGGTTAAGTTGAATGTTAGAGTACACGTTGAGTCATAACTAAGCCTTGAATCAGTAATAAGTCCGTGGTCCTAATAAGAAGAGGTTGCGTGATTTTGGGATGGTTGAAAATTTAGCTCGTAGGATAATCAAGCAATTTTGTAACTGCCTAATTTCATTTACAAGCTTTCGTGTTATGCTTTAACTATTTTGAAATATTGTATTTTTTATATGTTATTATTCTTGATGGTTATAACAGTAAATTAACGAGATCACGAAATGGTGATGGCAATTATATATTAGATAATCAATTGCGTAGATTTATCTTATTATTCGCGTATTAAAATAAAAATATTTGAAATATATATGAGTCTCCTCAAAGTATAAAATGAAAAAAAAAAAAAAAAAAAAAAAAAAAGAAGAAGAAAAGGAAGACTCTCCGCAGCTTTAGTCGCTAAAATTTTAAAAAACAGTGATTTCCCATTAATGCACGGTAGTGGTCTTTTATTATTAGTTATTGCAAATTTGCAACGTCCTTATCTTCCACAAAAAGAAAACCTGCTTTTATTTTTATTTTTTGTCTTTTTTTTCCATATAAAAGACTGCTATCGGTATCATGGGACGTCATTATGGTAGGATACAAAGCATGTAAAACGGTACACATTTGTGTATTGAAGTACCTGTCTTGGGAAATTTACATTCGGATTTAGTCCTACTTAGATTAGAAGATGGAGACGTGTCGGGACAGTATTGCGGATTTCTAGGCTCGCTAACGAACGCAGTTAGGACCCGTTTCAGACAATAAATTCGGGTCATAACCAATTATATCGTGCCATCTATAGATTCGAGACGATCGAGATGCGCTTTAAAAAAAGGGCGGACCAAAAATTTACTGAAGCAAAAAAGATAAGTGGGACCGGCCAAATGTGGAAATCGACATCGCAATTAGTGGTGGTGGCTCCTTGTCCTTTGGAATGATGCGACGTGGCATCCTACCCACAGCTGCTGCTTCCTTCTCCACATAGAGTGCGCGCAATGTCATTGTCATCCTTCGACCAAAAAAAGAAAAGTCATTGTCATCCACGACTTTTTTTTTTCTCGTCGGCAGGGTAATGATGAAAATAAATTGAAAATTAAAAAAAATAATTATCATTGATTTATGTTCTCCCTGTCTTCCGTCAATTAAGCAGTTTATTGAGTAAAAACAAAATTAACCATTGACCTTCCGGTCAAAATTTATAAGGAAAAAAGAAACTGTACTCGAGAGAATTTTTTACGTCCGGCTGTAAATGAAATTTTAGATGTGTTATTGATTCAGGAATGTGAAGTCGAATAAAATTAGGATCATGCCCCTCGGTTAGAGAAATCGTTATATTGCAGATGTTTTCTGCTTGAAGGTTGGATGTTCTTTTATTAAGAATGTTATAATAAGGTCGGTACTAGGTTGTTTGTTTATTTATTTGTTCTTGATCAGATGGTACTAGGTTGTTTATTTATCTATTTGTTCTTGATCCGATGATGTGTGGATTTGTTGAGTACCTTGTAAGTACAGGCTTTTCATTATTACACGTAAAGCATTAAAAAGAGAAGAAGAAAGCATTTGATTCATCCTCCATTTGTTTCTTGAAAAATAAATAATTCAAAACATATTTTACTACAAAAGATTACTTGTATCATATACAAAAATGAATATTTCTTCAGTCCCATAAATATCTGGATATAAATTATTATCGACAATGAAAATATTTTTCATTTAGTAATTATTTTAAAGTGATACAAGTGGTCGTTGTTAGGAAAATATTTTTCGAATTATCTATTTTTCGTGAAACGAACAAATAATAATTATGATGTTTCTCCCGTGAATCTTGGAAGTATAAAGAAAATGGATGGTGTTGTGTGCAAGTAACAAGATGGGGTTTCCCATTGGAAGCATAATGTATTTGTTCTGCACCTCTCTCCATCAAATGATTTATTAGTGAATTGTCAAGCTGGATACGAATTGGGTTTGTTGAATTTAGTGATTATACATGTACATTTATTGATTTAGCTTTTTGGGCTTGTTTGATAATGAGTGTTTAATATGATGGGGGCTATTCATTTTTATAAATGATATAAGTGATTTTTTATAGGAAAATAATTTTCAAACCATTCATTTTTCGCAAAACAAATGAATAATAACCGTGATGTCTCTTCTGTGGATGTTGGAAGAATAAAGGAAATGGATGGTATTGTGTGCAAGTAACAAGATGGAATTTCCCATTGGAAGCATAATGCATTTGTTCTACATCTCTCTCCATCAAATAATTTATTACTGAATTTTTTAAGCTAGATATGAATTGGGTTTGTTGAATTTAGTGATGATGCATGTATATTTTGATAATGAGTGCTTAATGATGGGAGCTATTCATTTTTATGAATAATACAAGTGATCTTTTATAGAAAAATATTTTTTAAATCATTCATTTCTTGCAAAATAAATGAATAATAACTGTGATGTTTCTTTCATGGATCTTGGAAGTATAAAGGAAATGGATGGTGTTGTGTGCAAGCAACAAGATGGAGTTTTCCCATTGGAAGAATAATGCATTTGTTCTGCATCTCTCTCCATCAAATAATTTATTACTGAATTTTTAAGCTAGATATCAATTGGGTTTGTTGAATTTAGTGATTATACTTATAAACTTATTGATTTTGGTATTGGACTATTTTGAGAGCGAGTGCTTTACTATAATGGGGGCTTGATTTGGTTGAAAATGCAGGGGAAATTCCCTTCCTTTCTGTTTCCGATCGAAGTCAAGAACATCAACAAGGCCAAGCACGGAAGTGATTCCGGTGTTTACGATTCTGAAGGAAGGTACAGAACATCAGTACATTCATATTCATCGCGCATGCACGAGTGTATATCTACATTTGCTTTTCTGTATATACGACTTAACTATCACTCAAATATGGAAGTAGAAGAGCTTCTCTTGCCCTTTTCGATAAATTGTAAGTTCCGGGGAGTGAGACGCGAGGGACGTCCAATTGTCTTGTGAGTCCTGATTGGGGTCGGTCGCTTACTGAAGATTTGTGGGTTATATAGGTTTGTTCCGTTGAAATTCGAAGAGATCTTTAGCAAGCACGCGCATACGCACCCGAACGCCTTGACATCAGATGAACTGCAGGAGATGCTCAAGTCCAACAGGCAACCCAAGAACTACAACGGCTGGTGAGTTTCTTGTGCTTTAAGTTTCTGTCTTTGCACCGCAGCTTTGATACAAAAGGGCCAAGCAACGACGGCAAGTAGATGGAAAGAGATGCTTGCTCTTTCGCTCTTCCTCTCTTTACATCACAGCATAAAGCAGAAGGCAACAAACGAAAAGAACAGGAAACAGTTGGAAAGCGAAAGGAAAGTGACTGAGGAATTTTCTCTCCATGCTTTTGCGTTGCAGGTTGGCCGCCTACACGGAGTGGAAGGTCCTGTACACGCTTTGCAAGGACAAGGACGGCCTGCTTCACAAAGACACGATCCGGGCCGTGTACGACGGGAGCTTGTTCGAGCACATGGAGAAGGAGCACATGGAGAAGGGCCGTGCATCGAATAAGCAGAAGGATTAAATTCGATCTGACCTTAGGGCGGAACTGCCGCGGCGTCTGGCATCCGCATTAGCTGGCTGTACATTCCGTTTGCAATTCGAATCAATTATTCATGCATCGACGACAAAAGACAATAAGTAGAAGCAGAAACCAACATGGGTTTGGCTTCTTGATTGAAGTGTGTTTTTTACTGATGGTTATTTATAGTGTAAGTATTCTAGGTCATGCTGCCTTGGTTTGGCCGAGCCGATATTGTCTGCTACAATATAGCTTTACCCACTTTCCGTGCGCCGGATTTATGATGACACTTGCGATTTCATTTTCATGGGATTTGATGGGAACTTATGATCCTTAGCTGGATTTCTTCTCTTCATAATGATGAGAAGGTGCAAATGGATTGAATCCATATTGTTCTTGGAGACTCTTTTGGGTCTTTTTTAAGGCTCATTTTGCACAATACCAATGCTATTGCTCCTCATAAGTGATCAAGAACTCTTTAGAAGCTATACTCTTGTGTGCTAAACAGACCCTATCAGCCATTAAACTAGTAGCTGCGGTAATCGTAAGGGTTAATACAAAAAAAAAAAATCCCAAATCGATATATTTATGATAAATTTACTTGAATTAATTTTTTTATCATCGAAATATTAAATTAGTATATTTGTGATAAATCTACCTTACATTAATTTCTATTAAATTAGATTAATATTACGAAAAATCACAATCGAATACACATATGCCAAATGGATGGTAAAATCCCGACTGATACACTCTTCAACTACCTCATATCATCCAACTCAATAATTTGATAATAAAATTTAATAGAAACTAATAAATGGTAAATTTATCACTAGTTTACTAATTTGAGATTTTCCATAATTAAAAAATTAATTTAAGATAAATTCATCATAGATATACTAGTTTATAATTTTTTATTATATTAATACTAACTACAAAGATTTATGTGTGTACCGGAATTGTCTTTCTGGTGGCCTTGAGGGTTGTTGGGTAGGAGATAGTGGTCCTTCGGTGCCACGAAAACCAGTCTAGTCCAAGTTCTAAGCCCACTCGAATAAGAGATGGAGCCTTCGATCCAGCCACGATTTCCTTCTCCTTTGCCAGAACTGCTATGTCCTATAACGTTGGCTAACATGCTAAAACCTTTGATTGGGTCTTAGGACATTAACTAGTCAGTCACCACGTGAAAGGAGTAGGAGAAGGCAGCCCGATCTATGATCACCTCCCCCAACCTCGTCAAGAGAGTCCTAGATGATTTGCTTGCTTTCGCGGTACGGACTCATGTTTGAGGGGTCGAGTATTTGGCACCAAACCCTAGCGAATAAAGCCGCTGTCTAGAGAAATAATTTTGACCCACGAAAGGTCCCTAAAGTTAGAACCTTGTAGCTCTAAAATTGGCGATTGCTTCAACTTTATGGCAAGAAAAAAGAGTAGGAGAGGGCACCTCATCAAGAGAGACTATCCTAGACGATTGCTCGCTTTCACGGCCGGACACTCGTTCGAGGGGTTGAGTCATTTGGCGCCAAACCCTATCGAAGATTCTAACGAACAAAGCCGGTGTCTAGAGAAATAATTTCCAGCCATGGATGGTCCCCTACAGTTAGAACCTTCTAGATCTAAAATTGGCGATTGCTTGGACTTTGTGGCAAGAAAAGAGTAGGAGAGGGCGACCCGATCTATGGTCATCTTCTCCGACCTCATCAAGAGAGAGTTCTAGACGATTTGCTCGCTTTTGTGGTCTCGACACTTGTTCAAGGAGTCGAGTCACTTGTCACCTGACCCGATCGAAGAGTCTAGCAAACAAAGCCGGTGTCTAGCCGTGAGAGGATCCCTAAAGTTAGAACCTTGTAAATCTAAGACTGGCCAATTGCTTGAACTTTATGGCAAGAAAAAGCCGGGAATTAAGCGGCACTAAACAACCATTTAAGTGAAAGCTTCTGTTTTAAGGAAATTACAGTGCCTAAATTTGGTTGGTTGTCGATTCACGTCAAGAAGTAAAAGCCAAAACGCGTGGAGCCGTCAAGCAGAATCCTATGGCTGGTAAAACTAACGTCGTCAATGTTGAAGATGACCTGCCTTTTGATGATATACCTGTCGAAGGCCATATTAAATTTGATGATATGCATAAATAGATATACACTACACCCATCAAATGGGTCGGTCGGGTTTGGTTCAGATTGAATATGGTCCGATCCATTAAATTTGTTTTGACTCATTTTCATGTAATACAAATATATTTGCTTATATCTAATTCATACCCGACTAGATCCATATTGCTTCACACTTTCAGATTTAATTAAATTTAAGAAAACTCATATCCAAATTGAGGCGAAAATAAGTGTAAAATCAAGTGAGGGTGATAGAGTCATAGAAATGGATTAGGTTTAAATAAGTCGTGAATCTATTATGTACCTGGTTTTACCATTCCACACTCATTTATGATCATTTTACCGAATATTATAAAACCATGTGCGACATAACATGTGACAATGCTCTTTCTATAACTTATGGACCCAAGACTAAGTAGATAACTTCATTTCATTCACCAGCAATTGAATGACGCAACATTCAATAAGCAAGATCTATAACATATAATTTCTTTGTGTTCGTATCGTTTCACCAGCAACAATCGGCTATTATTGAATAAGAACATTAATCTCCTTTCCCAATTTAAATTTTCGCAAACACAAAAGGTAATATCATGCTGCACATCTTCTTTTTCTTAAGTCTTTTTGACTAAAGGCAATGAGATGGGAATCTAATTAAAAGGAAGAGGCTTTTGATGTCCATGCTTTTAAACATTCTCCCCCTTTCCATCTCGGGTGACGTCAAAAACACCCGTAGAGACACCCTTTTTTACCTTTTAAGGCATTCACGAAGTTCCATTCGGGTATGCATTACATAATCGACTTTCCATATGAGCAAAATCTTTCATCAAAATGGAGTAGTAATGGCTTATCTCAAAAGAAAGGACTGTGTAGTCAATTGGAAAGAGAAGGGGAAATAGCACTCCACGAGACATTTGGATGTTCTATTAAAGTATTCCATCTTGCTTGTCTACCGGATTTATTGCTCTCCATACTCCCTCTACAACTTAAGCTTTCGAGATTGAATATTCTAACATAGTATCACAGCCAGAAAAAAATCTCAATTTACTTTGTGAGCATTCCTTATCCGTCAAATTTTATCTGCAGCTCATGATTTCACACACATAGTCAATAAGCGTACATCTCTCTCCACTTATTTGATGAAGTTTCGGGTTGGACATTTAACATGTTTAGGTATGAAATCAACATATATGTTCACATTCACTCGTTTTACAATTAATGCGTACGAATTTAACTCCAACTTTGGCTTTCTTTTTTGTTCCTTTAGAGAAGACTTCATTAATGAGTCGTTTTGACAATCTATGGCCGAAACACGAAACACATTTTTGAGAGGGCCCTGGTCAAGTCAAGAGAAAGACTCGAAATGTAACCATCAATTTTCAATTTCATTTTTGGGTCGTGGGCTGA
Source organism: Eucalyptus brandiana (assembly GCA_014182725.1). Lineage (NCBI taxonomy): Eukaryota > Viridiplantae > Streptophyta > Magnoliopsida > Myrtales > Myrtaceae > Eucalyptus > Eucalyptus brandiana. The sequence continues at coordinate 36,299,612 of CM024674.1, forward strand.
AAGACAATTCTAGTAATGTCCCTTGTCTCGGTCGTCCAAGTCTTCCCCCACTGAGGCGGGCCGGGGCAAAGGGTGCAATGTCAGCCACGGCACTTCCCCAACGGACACGCAAATTGACAACTCATGGGCAAAGAGCAAATTCTGTTCTCTTACCAATTTCTTTTTCTCTTTTATCTCTTTCACTCGAAAGGACCGTCCTAAGGTTACAATAATTCTTGTTTCTTCGCTAGTCAAGTCAAAGAAAGTTGTTAAAAAGAAAAGGATAAAGAAAGTTGTTGCTATTGAATGTGGTTTCCACTTCTGTGATGCATTGTTAAAATATTATCACTTGACAACAAGTCACATACGATCTTCTCTTCACATATGTATAAACTTTCTCCATCTAATAACTTAAACTTTTGGATTGACTTTTTTAATTCGATATCGGAGCCAGTACCATCTCTTTCACGTATCTACATTCGTCCTGATCAATCAAATTTCATGTGTCACTCCTAATATTTAATTGCCATCATCATTTCGTGATCTCAAAAGTGAAAACCTTATATTTTGGCTAAGACTGGCCATGTACCCATACACGTGTATTTTTATTAAGTATAATAAAAAGGACAAAATTGATTATCTCTTCGGAACAATATACTATAACGGCTCGATGATTCGTATATCATTTTGGAGAATGAACATTATACTATTATAGCTCGATGACTCTCATGTCATCTTGAGAATGAATTGCATGTATACCGGCTCGGTGACTCTATATGTCATCTTGGAGATAGGACGGTATGATTTAATAGCTCGATGACTCTCATATCATCTTGAAAAAGAATTGCTTGTATACCGGCTTGGTGACTCTATATGTCATCTTGGAGAAAGAACGGTATGATCCAACGGTGTGTTATAACGGCTCGATGATGCATTGTTAAAATATTATCACTTGACAACAAGTCACATACGATCTTCTCTTCACATATGTATAAACTTTCTCCATCTATTAACTTAAACTTTTGGATTGACTTTTTTAATATGATATCAGAGCCAGTACCATCTCTTTCGCGTATCTACATCCGTCCTGATCAATCAAATTTCATGTGTCACTCCTAATATTTAATTGCAATCACCATTTCGTGATCTCAAAAGTGAAAACCTTATATTTTGGCTAAGACTGGCCATGTACCCATACACGTGTATTTTCATTAAGTATAATAAAAAGGACAAAATTGATTATATCTTCGGAACAATATACTATAACGGCTCGATGATTCGTATATCATTTTGGAGAATGAACATTATACTATTATAGCTCGATGACTCTCATGTCATCTTGAGAATGAATTGCATGTATACCGGCTCGGTGACTCTATATGTCATCTTGGAGATAGGACGGTATGATTTAACAGCTCGATGACTCTCATATCATCTTGAAAAAGAATTGCTTGTATACCGGCTTGGTGACTCTATATGTCATCTTGGAGAAAGAACGGTATGATCCAACGGTGTGTTATAACGGCTCGATGACTCTATATGTCATCTTGGAGATAGAACGTTATGCACAGGTATGTTATAATGGCTCGATGACCCTATATGTCGTCTTGGAGATAAAACATTATGCATACCCGCTCGATGGCTCTATATGTCATCTGGAGATAGGATAGTACTGTCTATGTCACTTTGATTGAGGAATCCTGGATTTTGATCGGATTCATAGATAGTATTGAATAGGCCGACCAAGAGAATGTCGTGATGTCACGTAATCGACTGGGTCGATTGATCGATGATTCGATCTGATTTGATTGAGTGATATAATTGTCAGTATTTATTAATTGAACTAACTTGCAGGAAGGGACTGAAGCAAAGGTAAGTCCTCTGACACCTGATTGTGCTTAGGCAGCCCTTAGGGCGTAATTTTCTTCCTAATCAGGTCTTAGGGGGTTGAACTTGCTGAGACGTTGTCTCACTAGTTATTGTATAACAATTTTCAAGTCCTTAGAGGAAGTTAGTGGAGGACCGAAAGCCCCGAAGCTTGGGAAGAAGGAGATCGAAGAATCGGCGAACTTGTCTAAGTAGAGTCTTAGGACAGTTCCTTTTTGGTTAAGCCGATATTTTTGTAAGCGACCTGGTGTTGTGAATAAACCCGTTTGTTATAAAATGTTTGTTTTGGTTTGAAAAAGTTGGCCCTACTTTCTTATCCCATTGTTTTATTGTCTAGGGATTTATATTTGCTTCCGCATGCGTATATTAAAATGAATGAGTCAGCAATGCGTCCTAGGACATTGCTATTATATCGACCGAGCAAGGATGGGCATGGGTCCGGAGGATCGGGGCGTGACACATGGACATCATGGTTTTGGATTGTGTCAAATTATACTGTGACAATATGATTCGTGGCATTGCCATTGGTGGTTTCGTTGAAGAGGTGAAAGTAATTACTAGGAAGAGCTCCGGGAAATTCTCTGTCAGGAGCTAACATAAAAGTGAACCCGTAACCACCCAGAGGTGGATTCTTGTAAATCACATTGAAGATGAAAGTTACGGAGAAAGAGCAAGCAGATCCACTGGATGATATTTGAACTTGATTGGGCCAGGGTAGAGGGCGTGACTGTGCTTCTGTTTGGTTGCATTGCCAGTGAATGCGGCTAAACCATATAAGCTAAGATTGGCCAACCAGAAACATGAAACTGCTGGTATCATGAGCTAGTACAAAGTTTTCCTGGGGAGAAATTGCAAGATAAATCAAGACGAATATGTCCAGAAGCTGGAGAAATTCGCTGAATGCACTACAGAGAAAATATCGTTTGAATCTCCTAGGATCAAATTGAATCTAATGCAATTTCAGCTATTGGTACCTTGACTTGTGTTACTATATTCCCTATGAACAAAAAATTCACATGTCAATGGTGCATATATATTAGGGACCCATCTGTTAAATCATGCGAGGATTCAAACAAACAAGTAATAATCCTTATAAAAGGTGGACTTGTTCTTACACTCTGAAGGCTGACCGAAAGGGGAAACCAAAGGAGGCAATTTAAGTTAATGCAGACATTCCCAAGAACACGTAAGAATATACTGCAGAAATTGCTCTGATCCATAGAATCTTAAATTACAGTGTACATATACTCACAGAGTTGCAAACTACAAATACTTGACGCATAAGAACGCCGGTTTGACAATTACTTCGATCTATGAAATGTGCTTTTAATTTATATAACAAACTTCAAACTCATCTTCCACCAGAGAGAAGAGAATCTGCGACAGAAGATATTTGTGAAAATGCCTTGTCTGATGAAGATGGATCAGACATGATAGACTTACTAAAACCTTCATGATACGCAAATTGCAATCCACTTTTTGAAATACCGAGAGATGATAACTCCTCTAATGTGAGATCCCCTTCCAAGTACTGCACTACTTGACGCATGTGTGGTCTCGCAGTTGGCTGAGATTGGGAGCACAACAATCCAAGTTGCAACACTAGCTCCACCTCCTTCGCCACAAAGTCCGTCTCTAAGTTCGGATCTCTTGCCTCCACTATGTCACCCTTATCCCAGCAAGAAAACACCCATTCCACCAATACCACATCCTCCTCCTCCTGAACCTCAATCGGTCTTCTTCCACAGGCGACCTCGAGCAAAAATGCGCCAAACGCATAAACATCTGTGCTCGTAGTGGCCCTGGCCGTTTGAGTGTTCTCGGGGGCCATATACCCAAGAGTTCCCACCACATGGGTGGATTGAGGATTGGTGCCATGATCATATAGTTTTGCAAGCCCGAAATCTCCTAACCTCCCATTTAGTTCTAAATCTAACAAGATGTTGCTAGCTTTGATGTCCCTATGAATCACTATTTGTTCCCATCCTTCATGGAGATAAGAGAGGCCATGTGCAACACCTTTGATCACTCTAAATCTTTGACTCCAATTGAGGGTCAACTTTGGTTGGTTATAGAGGTACTTGTCTAGGCTTCCATTTGGCATGTAGTCATAAACCAACAGCAGTTCACCCTTCCGACGACAGTATCCGAGAAGCGTCACAATATTCCAATGACGAAGCCGACCAATACTAACAATCTCAGCAATGAACTGTCTCATCCCTTGCCTCGATTCATGAGAAACTCTTTTCACTGCAATCTCAGTTTTCGAGGTGGGTAATACCCCTCTATAAACCCTACCAAATCCACCAGCTCCTAGTAGCTCCTGGTCTCTGAACCCCTTTGTGGCAACATAGAGATCTTTGTACTTGAACCAATGCGGACTGTAGTCGCACTCCCAATCTTCGAGAATTTCTGCAAATTTTCTTCTTTTTCTAATTGCATAAGCCATAGCAAAGACTAGTATCGACAGAAAGAACAAGCATATGAAAGGCAGTCCAGTAGTGAGAAGAATGGATTTCTGCTTCTTTTTCATATGTGGTAATCTAGGAAGTTGAGACAAATCAAGCCTATGAGCTTGTCCATTTACCTTAAAGCTCCATCCGAGGATATAATGAGTAGTTAAGAACGTACCGGTTGAGGAAGAGAACCCAACGTACATGGTCTCCTTGAAGATCTGCGAGAGATTGAGGGACAGAGACAAAAGGGGAGTGATCGGTTTGTGCACACCGACTGGAGCTAACGTGACCCTGATTTGTTTCTGCACACCATCATAATCCACCCAACCTTGCATTGCCTTACCACTAATCAGACTCAAGTTTCTGAAGCCTGGAATGTTGTTTTCAGTGTATCCAACAGAAGAAGAATTTACAGAGACCAGCCCATTGACATCGATCCTGACATGGTTGCCATTGATATCATGTATTTCTTTGTTTAGAATCGTGTCAAATTCCACCGCAAAAATGTGGTTCGTGGCATTGCCATCGTTTGTTTCGTTGAAGAGACCAAAGAAATGACCAGGCAGAGCTCCAGGAAATTTTCTACGAGGAGCTATCGCAAAGGTGAACCCAGGACTGCTCAGATCTGGATATTCAGGAATTATAGCAAAGACGAATGTGGTGGAGAATGAGTAGACAGTGCCGCTGGATGAGTTCTTGAACGCGATAGGGTCAGGGTAGAAGGCATGACTTGCCTTCTGTTCAGTTTCGGTCCCGTTGGTTAACTGCAGGAGGCCACTGCCAATGAGTGCAGCTAAACCATCGAGGCTCAGATTCGCAGACCGGAAACCATTGTATGTGAAATCGCCGGTTTCTTGAGGTGGTGCTGTGTTTACCAGGAGAGAAACCGCCAGAGCAATCATGAATAACATGGCTAGAGGCTGAAGAAATTAGATGAACACACTACTCTGATGAGATAATTCGAACTCATAATAGTGATCCAACCGATTATGCAGCATTGACTCGAAAGTCTTGCATTGTCAGTGTCCCAACCTGTGCACCCTCGACAAATCTTCAACTGATTGGTCCGAGCCTTATGATTCCCCTATTGTGTGATTAACTGATTGCTCCGAGTCTTGTCATCAACTTAAAATTCTGTGAATTTGCCCGTCTCTGTACGCCATTTTTGACATTTCAGTGAATGGCCGAAGTAGACTGAGACGTCCGTCAATGTGAGTTGGTGATGTTTCGTCTTCAATAGGTCCTCGAGAGTTAATTACCGATGGCGTACGATGCGAAACTGTGGCCAAGGAAGCGTCACAACTAGACAGGGATTGAGGGAAGGACGATGCCCCCCACAAATTTCAGCAGTGTGTTTAATATCACGTATGACTCTTCCACGGTACTGAGAACGCTAGTACATGGAGTAGGATAGCTTAGTAATTCTATCTTAGAGAACAACCCGAAAATTCGTTGTGTTACGTTACACGTGTGAGAGATCTCATATCAGAGATTCAATGCGCTTTAAAAGAAATTAATGTAACCTAATTAATGCAGGACTCATTATAGCTTTTGAGTGGAAGCAAATCCAACTTGATAAAGAATGATACTTAGATTGAGAGAGAGCACATCTAACAAGTTCATGCTTGTGGATGTATGAGTTGACCCATAATTCATTGATTAAGTCATTTAAGTAAAGGCATATTCAACTGCCTTCAAACAAAATGAGATAGTTCAAATTTGCCTAAGTCTTTTCTAATTTTTGATAACAATTGAATATGCCCGATTACTAAGCAAAACCACTATGGAATGCATTATCGTCATGTTTGTGTCCTAAAAGGTGACTAACGGGAAAACAATAACATTTTTGGCCATACGCCAGGAATTTATGATATCTTTATGTTGAAAACATGTTCTGTTGCTTTGATGCTCTCATATACCTAGGGTGGATTAAATTATTTGCGTTAACTCAAGTCCTAATATTGACACCTAAATTTTGGGCTACCCATTTAGTCATTTATTGCATAAAAATTAGGGGTTAATTTTTAACCCCTAAGAAAAAATATTATAATTCAATTGCATAGCATATAATCTTTTAGGTGCATTTATTTTTAATTTACATGTTTTGTATTTTTATTTTTAGGACCGGTGGTGGATGGGTTCGAATTAATATTTCTGAGCTCTAGCTCGGCAGGTCGGGTTAGGCCCGCAAAAGGAGTAAATTAGCTCAAGCCCGTTGTTTTTTTAAATTAATTATCTCGTGAGAAATTGAGATTTCATGCGATATTACGGTGGTTTTTGGAATCGGGTTGCAATTTTATCTTTAGTCTTTAGGTGGTAAGATCGTTGAGAATATTAAGGAGATAAGGAGAATAAAAATATTTTGTGATTAGGAGGTTATAGACAATCTTTTCGTCGGATGAAATATTCACCAAAGGATTGCATTTTGTTTTTACCTATAAAAGCAATCGTGTACGGTGAGAGAAAGGGGGTGGCTTTTCGAGGGTTCTCTTCGTCGAAGGGGGATTTTCGGTTCTTTGGAAGAAAAAAGAAAAGCAGAAAAAGCAAAAACAGCAAAAAGCAAAAAGAAAGCAAAAGGAGGAGAGGAGAAAAGTACAAGCGGCAGAGGGACGACTGTTCATCGTCTCCCTTGCCGCTCGCCCCTCTGCAACTTCCATCCGCGAAGACTCCCGCGCCCACCGTCGCTCCGCCAGCATCCCGACCGGTCACCGACGTTGTCCGCCGGACGCCGCTGTCTCGCCACGCCGACGCCGCTTGGAAGCCGAGGCCAGCCGCGACCGCCTCGCTCGAAGCCCCGCCGGTGTCCGTTCGAGCTCTCCCATTCGTGCCGCGCCTACCCACGATCCCGACGAGTTGTTGCTGCCTAATGCCTCCCCGGCCTCGCTTGAACCGCGATCCACCTGCTACTCGGAGCCGAAGACCCGTGCGCCGCCGTCGTCCAGCCTCCAAAAGTCCGAGCCATCCCTACCGCCAGCTGACCCACGATTCCGACCACTCGCTGCCGCCCGAACCGCCCCCTGACGAACCCACTCTAGTCGCAACGCTCGTCTCCCTCACGACGACCCAGGCGCCAACCACCGCGACACCACCACCCGTTGCCCGACGCCGCTCGTCACTCCCGACGCCTGTGATCGCTAGTGTCTGTCGCCCAGCAGCCGGACCCAAGCCGAATCGCGGTTCGACCCGGCACCCTTGTCCGCGAAGCTACCACCGATTCACCTCCTCGCCGATCGCTTGCTGCTGTTTTCCTCTCGCCGGAGCTCTGACGATCATCCCCTCACGCCGGCGACTCCTCACCGGACCAGCCACCATGTGCTGCTTTGCTCAGAAGAAAAGAAAAAACAAAAAAAAAAGGAAAAGAAATTAGGTAGTTTTATTTTCTTTTTCTATTAACTTTATTTTATTTGTTTCTTTTAAGTTAGTTGTTATTGTGAAAATTTGAAGTGATCTTCATTTCATGAATTTTGTAGGCATTATCTGTAGGGTCTTCCTCGGAATTATTGTAATTACTAATTTGATCCGTAAGATATCGGATCATTTTTTTTATATTAATTTTTGGGGTTTGTCGATAGTATTTTAAGTGTTGAATCAATATAACTATTAATTTGATCCGTAAAAATTCGGATCGGATTTTTAGTTATTTTGATCTCTTTGTCGTGATAATTAGGGTTAGAATAATCGTTAATTTGACCCGTGAGACAACAGATTATTTTTTTCGATTATTTTAATCCTTTATTTGATTGAATGTCCTGATTAGTTTAAATACAATGTTTATTTGATAATTGCTTGTTTTGGAAAACCACTAAAAATATCCAAAAATATTTGAATTAGGATTTAGTTTATTTTGGAATATCTCTTGTTATCTTGCATATCTAGAATAGGGATTTTATTCCGAAAAAAAAAAAAATATAAAAAAACAAAAAATGCATTCAATTAGGTTGTTAGTTTGTTATTTGGATTGCATGTTTAATTATGTATTAATTTTAATTTCGAATTTTCATAAAGAAAATCACAAAAAATCATTGAGCATATTAGGTTAGAATGGCATGTTTCATTTTAAATTTAGATCATCTTTTTAGATAAATTGCATGTTAGATTAAGATAATATCTTAGTTTAAATTAGGATTTAATGTGACTTAATCCTTAGTTTAAATTAGATAGAATTTTAATCTAGCTAGATCATTATTGCATTTTTGAAAATAGAAATATCAAATGCATGTCATTAGGCTAGGTCATTTAATAAATGTCGCGTGACATATAACTCACATATTAAATTGCATGTTACATGTCACTTTAGTTGAAATAATTTTGTATGTCATTGCATTGCATTGTATGTCATTAGAATTAGGTCATTTAGATTGCATTTCTTCATATCATAAAGTTTAGGTCATGTAGTTAAAATGCATGTTTTTATGAAAAAAAATCCTAATTTCAAGAAAACCCTAAAAATTGTTTGCTTTGTATGATGCAATTTATTTATTGAATGCTTGAGCATTCGTGTGGTCACTTATTGCATGATAGTAATTTAGGTTAAAATAAATTCAAGCTGCCTGCAAAAACACTTTTGAAATTAAAAAAAGGAAAAAGAAATGGTATCGAAAGGACATTAGAAAATTCTAGTGTAACCAAGTCCCCGTACCCTTAGTCTCTGGTTCGTAGGAGTAAAATAAATCTCCAATTATTTTACTTAGGTGTCTAATCGACTTACCGTAAACCGATTAGTAGCGACTCCTAGTTAATGATCTTTTGCATGTTTAAAAATTTAGACTTAAGTCGCGATTTGGTATGAAGCAGGAGGCTGAGTTAAGTTTAAAAACTTGACAATCCATTAACCTAGTTTTAGGGGGTGCACCCGAAAAATTGGGTCGCGACACCTAAAGTGGAGCCAAACGTAAAGAAGTTAATGGCCCAAACCAAACTATGATAATGCAGTTGATCTACAAGGCCTATTGATGGAATGTCTAATTATTATATGTAATAACATGGCCCAACAAGCCAAGCCCAGCCCCTCCCCAATCTTCTTCTACATAATTGTTCTCTCAAGCCAGCGGAGTGAACGAGAAGAAGACCAGCGACCGAGGAGAAAGGAAAAAGGGGGAGAAACGGGAAAATTTTAAGCCTTTCGAACCTCTCCCGAACCAACATCACAACCTTCTCCCAAAATCTCTTCTGATTGAGATGGTTTGAGTGAAAATGAAAATGCCACAAAGAAGCTATTGCTTGAAGGAGTGGAAGTAATTCTATCTTGTCTTATCTTCCAAGTTCTCGACTTGTAAACCTGACGAAGATAGCGACAAATGTTCCTCTATTGACCTCAAAGCAATAATCCCTTTGTGTAAGCCCATGACGAAACCTTCAAAAGACCTTTTTAATCGATCAAATTGTGCCCATCATGAATGTTTCTGAAAGCCTTTGACATGAGTTATGTGAGATACCATCAACAATCAGTTACTTCCCATGCGAATGGATGGGATCAATGTGACAGCCTGAATTTTCAGAATTTGTTTTCGATTAAATAAATCGGGCTTTTCGTCGATGCATCTATAGTGTTATTCTTTAAGCTAATCACTTACGAGATAACTAAACTATCTAAGGAAAACAATTAAGGGATTTAACGCAATAAACTTGAGAATTCGACCAGGAATCAACTGTTCGACCGTGTTGATCTGCAAGGGTCATTACGACACCGTTAAAAATCGATCAAAAATCGGAGATAGGTCGATTCGATGGAGATATATGATTAGTGTGTAGGTGATTCAACCTAATTGCAAAATTTCTATCAAACAGCACTAGACCGATTTTTCTATCATTTCTGTATCCGATGCCCGTATTTGAAATCTTGAGATTTTCACGACAACTGAGAGTCACCAATAAGTCAAAGATGTACATTGTGACTCGAGATAAATTGATCATGGGTCAATTGCACTAAAAATTCCTAAAAGCTATCTGGTAGATTAGATCATGTTAGAATCACGCCAGATTGAAATTAACTACGAATGTAAACCCAATTTCAGAAATTGAAAATTCTGTCATGTCATGATTTATTTTAAGAATGTTGACTCATCCTCCGAAGAATTTTCGGAGATTCCAAGATTTTTATAGAAAATCTATTCGGACGTTGCGGAAAATTAACGGAAATTCGGATGGGCTAAGTCGAAGGAAATTTGGACTTCCAAGCCAAGCCTTTGGGTGTTGGGGACTTACAAAAAATTGTACAATATTTTTTTCAATGAAATCGGACCTCAAATTGGAGAATTTCATGAGGGAATTGAAGTAATTTGGTGAAATTCGGAACCATGGAAGGGGCAGCAATTTTGGCTTCAAAATTTGGTTAATTTAGAGAAATTCTAAGCAAGAAAGTATTGGAGATATAAGGGATAAGGTTGGAGGTTAAAAGGGAGACCAAGCATTGAATTTTTGGGATATTTTGCTTTGATTTTTCCTTCCCCTCCTTCCAGGCTTCTCGATCACGACTCTGCCGGCCCCTCCTCCTACATGCAAACTTCTACTCTTGCTTTCCTTTATTTTCTTCATCCGAAGCCAGCCGAGTCTTACGGTTGCTTTTCTTTCAATCTTCCATCAAATTCTGTAGCCCCTCACAATTTCTTCAGCCCATGCCCACGATCATTTTTTTTTCAGCATCTGCCACATACCACCGTCTCTCTCTCCTCAAATTCTCTCCACTCACTCTCTTCCTCACAGCCAGTGAAGCCGCACGCGTCCGACGCCAGCCCACTGATCCTCACGCTGCCGCCACTCCATTGAATCCAATTCCTTGCAAGCGAAGACCACCACCTCTTGTTTCTTCAGTCAATCTTCAGCAAGCGAAGCCCAAGTGGTTGACCGAAGCAGCTCCGTGTCCCGTGCCTTCCTTGGTCTTCCCTAGCTCAACCAACCCGCTGCCAGCTCACGCCATTCTCCAAGCTTGATCAATCTTCAGATACACGTGCACTGCCCATCTTTGGCCAGAGCATTTCGCCAACGCCTCCACGAGTCTGCTGTCCACCGAATTCTTCACCAAGCAGCACTTCCAACAAATTTCCTTCAAGGCCCAGCAAAGCCCATCTTCACGCAATTTCAGCCCAAGAAGCTAGCCCATTAATTGAGCTCTTCAGCCCGCGAGTCCAGCCCAAGCTTTAGCCCAATAGCTTCTCCAAAGTTCAGCCCACAGATTTAGAAGCCCAGGCCCGCAAAACAAGCCCAGCCCAACTCAATAACAAATCTCAATTTGGCTGAGATTTGTTGGGCCAATTTTAGGCCCAGTCCAAGCCCATAGACGCTGCCGCAAACCCAAGTTTTGGCCACTGTCGTGCTGTCATCGCGGTGAACCGGTTTTCGCAATAAACCTGTGAGTTTATGCACTAAACTTTTCTTAGTAGGCTAATGACGTCTAAGGGGTGTTTGGTTTAATTTAATTAGGAATTAGGTGATTAGATTAGATTAAGTAAGGCCTAGATAAATTGTATTATTTATCTAGAAGGGTTCAGTAATTTTCCGAGCCCGTGTCGGTATTTAATTTAGTGATTTTGGCCTAGGTTGGTATTTTTAGAATTTAAATTGAATTATTCAATTAATTTCTGAAAATTAGACACCGCATGATAGTAACCGGAATTTCGTGCGATTGCAATGGTGTGGTTAATTTTCGCAATTGAGTATTAATTTGTGCAAACTGAGTGCGGATTGGATGTTTGGTCATTTATTCCAAAATTGGTAAATTTCCAATATTTATTCAAAAAATCTCGGGTTTTGGATTTTAACACCGAAAATAGTTTTATATACTATATAAAATAGTGAAATTTTAAAAGAACGGATATCAGTCTTCTGGGGTGAATTGACCATGTACCCACCCACGACGATTTTCACGGGTATTTCTAATACGAAAAAAATAGGCCAAGTTCACCATTTTAATGGAGATATTTGAGTGCAATGCACAATGCCCTAGGCCATGTTTGAGTGATTGTGTGTTGGTTAAGAGAACTCGTCCAAAGCTATTAAGCTGGACGTTACCCCTATATGGGATGCCCTACCAATGGATGCCGGTCACAGTAGATTCTGGACTGATGCTCCTTTATGGAATACCTTCGACGTAGTGATGTTATCGTGCTCAATGGTGTGAGACAATACCTGACAATACCGAAGGATTGCCAAATAGAAAGTAGGCCGTATTATATGCTGAGAGCAAAACTAGGAACGCACGATCGATTGAGTTAAATGCGCCGAATTATGGGACAAAATTGTGTGGCACAGTATGGAACGTGTTATAACGATTTGGCCATATAATTAGAACCCCTGTGTTGGTTTGAGAATTGAGTGTGGCGTTCTAGTTGTTGGAGCTTAATTGTTGCTAATATTTGTATGGCTATCTGTTATATAAACTGTACTAACCTACAGGGTGGATCTAAGGCGAGGTAAGTCCCTGTGATTGTGTGATTGAGTGGTTAGGACGCCTCTAGGCGTATTTCCCTTCTAATAGGGGTTTAGAGCGTGAACTCGCTGAGATTTATATCTTATCCCGTCGTGGGTTAAATTTTCAAGGTCGTCAAGTAAAGGACCTAGAGCTGAGAGGAGGTGATCGGAAGTGTAGGTCAATTAGGACCGCTTCTTTTTGGAAAGCCAGTCTTTGTAGTCTTTTGGTCATAGATCTTGTATATGACTCAGTGTGTATATAAAGGTGTGCTTTGTTTGTGAATTTGTTATCCTACTTTTCTATCCCGAAATGGTTACTGTCAGGGGATTTATTATTTGTTTCCGCATGTGCAATAAAATGAAAAGGTCAGCAACTCGTCCTGGGAAGTCACAAAATATTATTGACCAACAAGGGATGGGCACGCGCTCGGGGTTCAGGGCGTGACAATCAAGCAGCCATTTTTATCGAGAGTATGTGAGAAACCTTTTCTGACTAAGAAGCTCTAGTTTAGCATGCTTAATGAGCCTTTTTTCACGAGTCGTAGTCGTTCTGATAAGAACTTGACTCCTAGAGAATTTGATGATTAATGATACATCCTAGAACAAGATGACAGTTTTGCGCCACAAGATGCTGATTGACATTGAATTTTTTTTTTTTTTAAAAAAAGCAGTCGGGCTTAACTTGATTAGCTTGTTCAATTAATGTTGCATTATTGTCAATACGTCTTTTGATGATGCCCCTAATGACATTTGCTCAAGTTGAGTTTGACAGAATTCCTCAATGAAGCCGTGCAGTTTTCAAGGGGTTAGTGGGTGCGGTCAGCCTTAAACCATGTCATTTCCACACGATTCATGGGTCTATCCTTAAACAACATGGTTCATGGGTCTATCCTTAAACCACACGGTTCGTGGGTCTATCATTAAATCACACGGTTTGTGGGTTTATCCTTAAACCACGGGGTTGGTAGCTTTTCCTAAACCATATGGCTCGTGGGTCATCCTTAAACCACAAGGTTGGTGAGTTTATCCTTAAACCTTTGGGTTAGTGGCTTTTCCTAAACCACATGGCTCGTGGGTTTATCCTTAAACCACATGGTTCATGGGTCTATCCTTAAACCACATGATTCGTGAGTCTATCCTTAAACCACGGGGTTTGTGAGTTTATCCTTAAACCATGGGGTTAGTGGCTTTTCCTAAACCACATGGCTCGTGGGTCTATCCTTAAACCAATGGGGTTTCCCATTGGAAGAATAACGCATTTGTTCTGCACCTCTCTCCATCAAATGATTTATTAGTGAATTGTTAAGCTGGATACGAATTGGGTTTGCTGAATTTAGTGATTATACATGTACATTTATTGATTTAGCTTTTTGGGCTTGTTTGATAATGAGTGTTTAATATGATGGGGCTATTCATTTTTATAAATGATATAAGTGATTTTTTATAGGAAAATAATTTTCAAACTATTCATTTTTTGCAAAACAAATAACTAATAACCGTGATGTCTCTTCTGTGGATCTTGGAAGTATATAGGAAAATGGATGGTGTTGTGTGCAAGCAATAAGATGGAGTTTTCCCATTGGAAGCATAATGCATTTGTTCTGCATCTCTCTCCATCAAATAATTTATTACTGAATGTTTAAGCTAGATATCAATTGGGTTTGTCGAATTTAGTGATTATACTTATAAATTTATTAATTTTGGTATTGGACTATTTTGAGAGCGAGTGCTTACTATAATGGGGGCTTGATTTGGTTGAAAATGCAGGGGAAATTCCCTTCCTTTCTGTTTCCGATCGAAATCAAGAACATCAACAAGGCCAAGCACGGAAGTGATTCCGGCGTTTACGATTCTGAAGGAAGGTACAGAACATCAGTACATTCACATTCATCGCGCATGCACGAGCGTATATCTACATTTGCTTTTCTGTATATACGACTTAACTATCACTCAAATATGGACGTAGAAGAGCTTCTCTTGCCCTTTTCGATAAATAGTAAGTTCCGGGGAGTGAGACGCGATGGACGTCCAATTGTCTTGTGAGTCCTGATTGGGGTCGGTCACTTACTGAAGATTTGTGGTTTATATAGGTTTGTTCCGTTGAAATTCGAAGAGATCTTTAGCAAGCACGCGCAGACGCACCCGAACGCCTTGACATCAGATGAACTGCAGGAGATGCTCAAGTCCAACAGGCAACCCAAGGACTACAAAGGCTGGTGAGTTTCTTGTGCTTTAAGTTTCTGTCTTTGCACTGCAACTTTGATACAAATGGACCAAGCAACGACGGCAAGTAGTTGGAAAGAGATGCTTGTTCTTGCGCTCTTCCTCTCTTTACATCACAGCATAAAGCAGAAGGCAACAAATGAAAAGAACAGGAAACAGTTGGAAAGCGAAAGGAAAGTGACTGAGGAATTTTCTCTCCATGCTTTTGCTTTGCAGGTTGGCGGCCTACACGGAATCGAAGGTCCTGTACATTCTTTGCAAGGACAAGGACGGCCTGCTTCACAAAGACACGATCCGGGCCGTGTACGACGGGAGCTTGTTCGAGCACATGGAGAAGGGCCGTGCATCGAATAAGCAGAAGGATTAAATTCGATCTGACTTTAGGGCGGAACTGCCGCAGCGTCCGGCATCCCCATTAGCTGGCTGTACGTTCCGTTTGCAATTCGAATCAATTATTCATGCATCGACGACAAAAGACAATAAGTAGAAGCTGAAACCAACATGGGTTTGGCCTCTTGATTGAAGTGTGTTTTTTTACTGATGGTAATTTATAGTGTAAGTATTCTAGGTCATGCTGCCTTGGTTTGGCCGAGCCGATATTGTCTGCTACAATATAACTTTACCCACTCTCCGTGCGCCGGATTTATGATGACACTTGCGATTTCATTTTCATGGGATTTGATGGGAACTTATGATCCTTAGCTGGATTTCTTCTCTTCCTAATGTTGAGAAGGTACAAATGGATTGAATCCATCTTGTTCTTGGAGACGCTTTTGGGTCTTTTATAAGGCTCATTTTGCACAACACCAGAGCTATTGCTCCCTCGTGTGCTAAACAGACCCTATCAGCCATTAAACTAGTAGCTGCGGTAATTGTAAGGATTGATACTACAAAAATCCAAATTGATATATTTGTGATAAATTTATCTTAAATTAATTTTTTACCACTAGAAATATCAAACTAGTATATTTGTGATAAATTTATCTTACGTTAATTTCTATTAAATTATATTAATATTACAAAAATCACAAACTAATACACACATGACAAATCAATAGTAAAATTCCAACTAATACACTCTTCAACTGCCTAATATCATCCAACTCAACAATTTGATAATAAAATTTAATGGAAACTAATAAATGGTAAATTTATCACTAGTGTACTAATTTGAGATTTTCCATGATTAAAAAATTAATTTAAGATAAATTCATCATAGATATACTAGTTTATGGTTTTTTGTTATATTAATACTAACTACAAAGATTTATGTGTGTACCGGAATTGTCTTTCTGGTGGCCCTGAGGGTTGTTGCCTTGTTGGGTAGGAGATAGTGGTCCTTCGGTGCCACGGAAACCAGTCTAGTCCAACTTCTAAGCCCACTCGAATAAGAGATGGAGCCTTCGATCCAGCCACGATTTCCTTCTCCCTTGCCAGAACTGCTATGTCCTATAACGTTGGCTAACAGGCTAAAACCTTTGATTGGGTCTTAGGACATTAACTAGTCAGTCACCACGTGAAAGGAGTAGGAGAAGGCAGCCCGATCGATGGTCACCTTCCCCAACCTCGTCAAGAGAGTCCTAGATGATTTGCTTGCTTTTGCGGTCCGGACTCATGTTTGAGGGGTCGAGTACTTGGCACCAAACCCTATCAAAGCGAGCAAAGCCGGTGTCTAGAGAAATAATTTTGAGCCATGAAAGGTCCCTAAAATTGCTTCAAATTTATGGCAAGAAAAAAGAGTAGGAGAGGGCACCTCATCAAGAGAGACTCTCCTAGACGATTGCTCGCTTTCATGGCCGGACACTCGTTCGAGGGGTTGAGTCAACTGGCGCCAAACCCTATCGAAGATTCTAACGAACAAAGCCGGTGTCTAGAGAAATAATTTCCAGCCATGGATGGTCCCCTACAGTTAGAACCTTCTAGATCTAAAATTGGCGATTGCTTGGACTTTGTGGCAAGAAAAGAGTAGGAGAGGGCGACCCGATCTATGGTCATCTTCTCCGACCTCATTCAAGAGAGAGTTCTAGACGATTTGCTCGCTTTTGTGGTCTCGACACTTGTTCAAGGAGTCGAGTCACTTGTCACCTGACCCGATCGAAGAGTCTAGCAAATAAAGCCGGTGTCTATCCGTGAGAGGTCCCCTAAAGTTAGAACCTTCTAAATCTAAAATTGGTCAATTGCTTGAACTTTATGGCAAGAAAAAGCCGGGAATTAAGCGGCACTAAACAACCATTTAAGTGAAAGCTTCTGCTTTAAGGAAATTACAGTGCCTAAATTTGGTTGGTTGTCGATTCACGTCAAGAAGTAAAAGCCAAAACGCGTGGACCCGTAAAGCAGAATCCTATGGCTGGTAAAACTAACGTCGTCAATGTTGAAGATGACCTGCCTTTTGATGATATACCTGTGGAAGGCCAAATTAAATTTGATGATATGCATAAATAGATATACACTACACCCATCAAATGGGTGGGTCAAGTTTGGTTCAGGTTGAATATGATCTGACCCATTTAATTCGTTTTAACTCATTTTTATGTAATACAAATATATTTACTCATATCTAATTTATACCCAACTGGATCCATATTGCTTCACACTTTCAAATTTAACCAAATTTAAGAAAACTCATATCCAAACTGAGGCGAAAGCGAGCGTGAAATCAAGTGAGGGCGATAGAGTCATAGAAATGGATTAGGTTTAAATAAGTCGTGAATCCATTATATACCCGGTTTTACCATTTCACACTCATTTATGATCATTTTACTGAATATTATAAAACCATATGCGACATAACATGTGACAATGCTCTTTCTATAACTTACGGACCCAAGACTAAGTAGACAACTTCATTTAATTCACTAGTAATTGAATGACGTAACATTCAGTAGCAAGATCTAGTATAACGTATAATTCCTTTGTATCCGTAGCATTTCACCGGCAGCAATCGGCTATTATCGAATAAGAACATTAATCTCCTTTCCCAATTAAAATTTTGGCAAACACGAAAAGTAATTCCATGCTGCACGTGTTCTTTTTCTTAAGTTTTTTTTGCCTAAAGGCAATGAGATGGGAATCTAATTAAAAGGAAGAGGCTTTTGATGTCCATGCTTTTAGACATTCCATCTCGGGTGACGTCAAAAACACGCGCAGAGACGCCCTTTTTTACCTTTTAAGGCATTCAGGACGTTCCATTCGGGTATACATTACATAATCGACTTTCCATATGATCAGAATCTTTCATCAAAAAATGGAGTAGTAATGGCTTATCTCAAAAGAAAGGACTGTATAGTCAATTGGAAAGAGAAGGGGAAACGGAGCTCCACGAGACATTAGGATGTTCTGTTAAGGTATTCCATGTCGCTTGTCTACCAGATTTATTTACTCTCCATACTCCCTCTACAACTTAAGCTTTCGGGATTGGATATTCTAACATGGTATCACAACTAGATTTCATCCCAATTTACTTTGTGAGCATCCCCTTGTCCGTCAAATTTTATTTGTAGCTCCTGATTTCACACAAAAAGTCAATAGGCGTACATCTCCCTCCACTTATTTTATGAAGTTTCGGGTTGGACATTTAACATGTTTAGGTATGAAATCACCATATATGTTCACATTCACTCGTTTTACAATTAATGCGTACGAATTTAACTCCAACTTTGGCTTTCTTTTTTGTTCCTTTAGAGAAGACTTCATTAATGAGTCGTTTTGACAATCTATGGCCGAAACACGAAACACATTTTTGGGAGGGCCCTGGTCAAGTCAAGAGAAAGACTCGAAATGTAACCATCAATTTTCCATTTCATTTTTGGGTCGTGGGCTGAAAGACAATTCTAGTAATGTCCCTTGTCTCGGTCGTCCAAGTCTTCCCCCACTGAGGCGGGCCGGGGCAAAGGGTGCAATGTCAGCCACGGCACTTCCCCAACGGACACGCAAATTGACAACTCATGGGCAAAGAGCAAATTCTGTTCTCTTACCAATTTATTTTTCTCTATCATCTCTTTAACTCGGAAGGACCGTCCTAAGGTTGCAATAATTCTCGCTTCTTCGCTAGTCAAGTCAAAGGAAGTTGTTAAAAAGAAAAAGACAAAGAAAGTTGTTGATATTGAATGTGGTTTCCACTTCCGTGGCGCATTGTTAAAATATTATCACTTGACAACAAATCACATACAATATTCTCTTCACATATGTGTAGTCTTCCTCCATTTAATAACTTAAACTTTTGAATCGACTTTTTTAATATGATATCGGAGCCAGTACCATCTCTTTCGCGTATCTGCATCTCTCCTGATGAGTCAAGTTTCATGTGTCACTTCTAATCCAACTTATACATGAGAGGAGTATTGAAATATTATCCCACGTCGCTTGAAAATGAACCTTATCCCTCTGTTACATTAATACGTTTTGTTTCTGGTGCTGTAATTACTCTCCCCGGATTTCATAGGACTTTGTTGTAGTTTAAAAGGCTTTGTTTGGTCCTCGTGTACGTGGCTTAGATCCGGCAAATTGTAAAATAATGATAGTAACAGGTACCGTTCCCTATTTCTCTTCAATTAATCCCCAAAAAAAAGTGAAACAAAATAATATCACGTCAAGCACGAACTTTTTCTGGATCACCGACCAAAATTAACCGCATCTTTCGGCCAAAAGATTAAAAATAAAATATAAAAAAGCACGGATCCAATTAAAAGGGCCTCAGGTACTACCGAAAATCCCATATGCTCGATTTGCTCCTAGAGAAGCGGGGACTAGAGAGCGTGTTAACAATGTCTATAATGTTTTGAAAATGACTACATAATTAAAGGCTATTAAAATGTATATTTGGTACCGCACCCACAACTTCAATGCACAGAAGTTGTATGCAGACAGCGTTAACACCAGAGCGTCTAAAGCACGGAAAGGCTTTAGCTTTGTAGAAGGAGAACGGATTATTGGATGGGAAATGTGTTTAAGATTTGGAAGGACTTTTATAAAAGGTGAACAATTTGTCAACTGAGAGTTCGCTAAAGTTTGGACGGACCCATAAAAGGTGGACAATTTATGGGACATGAGGGCATCAATTTGGAAGGACCTGTTTGCAGAAGGTAACAGAACATATAATGAAAGTTCGTGAATGGTTCTAACTTCTATATATAAGCCTTACAATCCTAATGTGGGTAGACTCATCTTGATATCAATTTGAATTGGATTCGAGTTAGCGTTTTACAACCGTTTTCAAGTGTTGGAATTCGCTAAAAGCTATCTAGAGTGAATCGGACTGGTTTTTCCTTTTTTTGGATAAGCAGCAAAAATGTTGGGTGTGGACTATAGAAGCAGAATTTTTTACTTTCGGAAATGGCCTCTAATGCTTCGGAGAAAGACTATCCGATGGTCGAAGAAGGTCAGACTAATCGCTGCATGGCTGGATAAAGCTTTCGAGAAATATTTTAAAGCTTAAAAGTCTTTAAAAATGCATCGTGATTGGTGGCATTCGAGAAGCTCACGATCAAATCTCTGTCAAATGCGTTGAATGGTCGTGCTTTCCATTGTGCAGGATAGAGTGATTTTTTATTTTTATTTTTATTGTAAATCTCTGTAGAGGTTGTGAAAATTTGTAATCTGGAAAGAGAGTGATATATTGTTGTGAGATTTGCTTGAGTTTGTAAAAGTAACTCCAGAAGTTTCAAGTAGAAGCAGCACATTCTATACAAGCCGTAAAATCTCAAGGATTACATTGTGAATTCTATCTATTTTGAGGCTATTAGAGCTAGGATAATGTAGTAGGTCAAGTAGAAAGTCGAATCACTATGTAAAGAGGTTTGGCTCTTCTTCTCTGGACAATGGGGGTGCGTTATATGTAATCCATCTTGTCTAATAAAAGGAGTTGTTTTTGCCAACGATCTGATGAGTCTATCCACGTAATTTGTTAGAATCTAATTTTTGATCTCTTATCTTTTGGTCCTTCTAAGCATGTTACCGTTCATGTCTCTACCCAATTGTTCACTTTCCCATGATCTTTCCAAGTCTTCATGAAAAAGTTATACTGGACTTATTCACCTTCTACTCATGTCCATCTAGCTTTTAAAGAGCTTGAGGCTCAATATCTTGTTGACCCTTAATGAAGGCAAAGCACTCATGGCCTTTTGATTAGGACGCCATCTGCATATTGACTTATGCATTTCTTAACCGGTCTTAATCAATAAACATTTAGGTATCCTTTGATTATTTTGTCATTTTCAATATAACATTAAAGAGTTTCTTAATGAAGTTTCTAAGTCTTAGAGCTACTGAGGTCCCCTGCCCTTGGATCCACAACCGGACGACCAGTCCAAGTCCCCTTGGCAAAGAAATTGTGTGAGCCTCTTCAATTTACAAGTATTCTACATCTCATGTTTATAAGCCTAGCTATATACATGAGAACGAAATCAAGGTATTTTCGAACAATCTCAAACTTTCATGAAACAAATGAAGCCAATGTTCTTATAGACATAATGACAAATAATTCATGCCATAATACCGCCACTACACCATGCTACTGTAGTAGCTCGAATGAATACACAAAACCAAATTCACAATCGACCAACCACATCAAAGAACTCGCTAGGCCAAACAAGACCACTGCGAGCAATACTGTGTTTATGGAAAATAATCTCAAAAATCGATTCATAAAGTGATCCTGGAAATTGCAAATCGGGCACTTAATCAAATAAGCAGTTTACGTAAAACACTCAACGAAAAACTTTGTTTGGAAAGGAAGAAATTCTAGGGGTGAAATAGAGAAGGAAAGGGAGGCGTGGGTTGTGGGGGAGGAAGGACCACCTTATTCTAGAATGATCTTAACCAATATGGACGTGTGCATTCAAGCATCTGGAAGTCTCATCTCTTGACGTTACCTACTGTCAAGTCTCATTTTCAGTCAATCCGCCTGTCAATAACCCAAAAGCAAAACCCCTCTTATCTTCTTCATTTTCCGATTTGGCACAAATCCCAAAATTTTGATTCGGGATAGCACCTACTCTCCGGCAGAATCGAACCTTTCGTCAACCATGAATTAGCCCACCCTACGATGAAATCGACGGAGGCCATTTGGTATTAGGTGGCGCTCTGAGGTCCTTCCCCCCCCCCCCTTCTTTCATTTTATCTTTGTTGCCGACGGGGAGTACTTGTCAACCATGGCCGGTCCCTTTTAAACCTATATCTATTGACTTTGAGAGCTCCCTAGACTCGACGTCGAAAGTGTAGAAGCCAAAAACCCTTTCAAGCCATGCGCATTGCGCTCCACGAAAGCACCCTTCTTTTCTACTTTTTCCTCCTTTCCCTTCAAACGATCATTTTGACTTTATAATATAAACAACCGAAAAAGAACGACTCAAGACCATTAGGTTTGGTGTTCTGTTACCGAGGATTTGGCTTTGATCAATTGATGGAAATATTGAAAAAAGAGGAGTAATTGTCAGTAGTGATAGAACCACACTCATAAAGATTCGACTATGACAGAATTTTCTTGTTACGTTATTTATCGTGAGTTTGAAATAATTTTAACTTGCTCTCGAAGATTTCAGATAAAAGTTAGATTTCTTCGGTGTTATTATTACTCAGAAGTGAGAGCCACTAACATTTTTGAACCGGCAATTATGTCGTGCTCGGATAGATAGATTTGGACAATAATTTTTTGGACCTCCACGCTCGACACTTTCATCGAGTTCCGTCCTTCCTTACGTAAATTCCTTCCGAAGGAACCACGCCTCTTTCCCTCTCTCTCTCTCTCTCTCTCTCTCTCACTCAAAAACAGAGCACTGCTATATGACCAACCCACCATAGCCACCTCTCATCAACCAAAGCAGCACTCTCTCTCTCTCTCTCTCTCTCTCTCTCTACACGACCACCATGTCCGCCGCCGCAAAAGCTCCCTCTCCTCCCCTCTTCTTCCCCGCCATCTTCCTCCTCACGCTCTCCCTCCTCGCACCTCCGTCGACTTCCGACACGGAGTCCTTCATCTTCGGCGGCTGCTCGCAGCTGAAGTACCTCCCCGGGTCCCCGTACGAGAACGGCATCAACTCCGTCCTCACCTCCTTCGTCAACAACGCCATGTTCGCCCCCTACAACAACTTCACCGTCCCCGCCGGCACCTCCTCCGCCGACACCATCTACGGCGTCTTCCAATGCCGCGGCGACCTCGACCAGAGCGCCTGCTCCCGCTGCGTCGCCCGCGCCGTCAGCCAGGTCGGCACCCTCTGCTCCGGCGCCTGCGGCGGCGCCCTCCAGCTCGACGGCTGCTTCGTCAAGTACGACAACTCCACCTTCCTCGGGGTGGAGGACAAGACCGTGGTGATCAAGAAGTGCGGGCCCGGGTCGGACAGCTACGACGCCGACGCGCTGGCGAGGCGCGACACCGCGTTGGGATACATCGGGGCGAGCAACGGCGACGGCGCGGCCTACAAGTTCTATCGGGACGGGTCGTCCGGCGACATGCGGGCGGTCGCGCAATGCGTGCAGGACCTGAGCCCCGGGGAGTGCCAGGACTGCCTCGGGGAGGCGATTAATCAATTGAAGAGCAACTGCGGGGCCGCCAGGTGGGCGGACATGTTCTTGGCCAAGTGCTACGTGCGGTACTCGGAGGGCGGGGACCACTCGCACGACGGCCACGGTAAGCATCGGGTCTATGGTGGCGGTGGTTGTTCATGGTTTAGCATGGTTTTCGGGTTGATCTTGCTATGCTTGAATAGTGTTTACATGGCCTGTCTTGGATGGATTTGAGCTTCACCGTTAGCTCAATTCCCATCCTAGTGTACATTATTAAGTAGGGTGTCTATGTTAATTAGTCTGCAATGTGACTAGAGTCAACTGATTTTAGAGGCTCCTCTGTAAAATTTCATCATCTGATAATTTCTGTTTTTAGCTTCCTTTCTTTCAAATTTTGGGTCTAAGAAGTGTAGGTGGAAGTGTCAGTAGTTTGTGCTCTGGAGTGAGGCTGTGTTGTAATTGTGGTTGTGCTGTGGTAATGCTTCTGAGATGTCCATAGGCATAGTTCGATAACCCCTGTTTCTCTTAATGATCTTTTTGTTCATGATGTTCATGCTGTCTAATTAGTACTCTGTATCATGGGAAGAAAACGATGAGGGATTCATTGACAAATTTCTATGCTGTATGTCCTCAAATTATTATGCCACCACCATTGGAATTTACTAATGCAAAGTGGGAATAAAGACTGCTCATGACAGGGGCAGAGTAAGATAGGCAACAGGAGTTTGATGCTTTAGAAAACAGACAAGCAAATTGGTTTAGTTGTTCATTCTCCTGAGGCAACCTAGAACATTCTAATGGGGAAAAAAGTGCCAGATTGTTAGTCATTTGATTGCTCCATTATGTAAGTGTAGCTGAGCTGAGGAGGACCATGATCATTTGTGCAATTATTTGAAAAACAGATCATAACGATGATGATGAGATCGAGAAGACGCTAGCAATATTGATCGGGCTCATCGCGGGGGTCACGCTGGTCATCGTATTCCTCTCTTTCCTAGGGAAAGCCTGCGATTCAGCCAAGGGTACGACTCATTTTGGCTCTATTTTTCCTCTAACTGACCCTGTTCTTGCCTCATAATCTGTTTCTTTATTATGTGTTTAACAATCATACCATTTTTACTTTTTGCAGAAGGTAAATGAACTGCACCTGCTGGTTGTGGACATATCAAAGAGTTGCAGCACCGCACGCTACTTGCCGTGGTATCGATTCGATTCTAAGAAATGATCAATTGGCTTCGTCTTTTTTCTATCTTTATTTCATCCTTTTTCTTTCTATCCACTGTCCCTTTTTCGTAACCTTTTCTTTTTCCTCACTCCCTGTAAAGAAGACGTTGACGGTTAGACTTATAAAAAAAAAGTGATCGAGCATTGAGATATGTAGTTCCTCGAAGCCCGTGAAAGGCAAAGTTGCAATAAGAGAGAAGTTGCATTCTCCAATCTCCCCCATCTTTAGTCCTTTTTTAACTGTTAAAGTATGCTTTGTTCTTCACCGATTGTGTACAAAAAGCAGACATTTCTGCGGAAAGTGCTGTTCTTGGATTGTTGTGGCTTAATTTAGTTTATTGCTATGCAGTTGTGATCAACTATTTTCGTGGCTTTCTTTGGATTATATCCATGTCTTGCTTTTCCCGATTCGAGCTTCTTGTTGCAGATTCTCCATTTTCTTCTTCTGCAATTCTGTTTCTACCTCCTGCTGAATCAATCATATGAGGAACTGGAGTACAGTTCAAGAAAAAATTAATTCAGTTTCTTTTTTCACTTTCATCTTTTAGATGGCCCACCTGGCTTTAGTCACTTTACCCTGCGAGGAATTTTAGCCTGAGCATTTCGATTGTTTTGGTCGGCCCGCAATTCAGAAATTCCTTCAGAAAGCAGTAACTGAGACTTTTCATGGTTCGGGACTCGAATATCTTTCTCCAAGAACCTCCCTTCGATTGTGCGGGTCAGCCCGCTCTTCAGAAAATTCCTTCGAAAAGCAGCAAGTGAGAGTATCACTTGTCAAGTCGATGAAGTCCTCCTTTAGATTTTATCACGAGAGTGCATCACATACGATGATTGTGTCATGAGTAATGCTCGTGGAAGTTCAGCGATGTTTTCAAAAATTTACGCAAAGCTTGGAAGACAACGGCTGGTATTTAGCTGCACAAGGAATTTGGTGTGGTTTTTAGCACAGAAAAATGCAGGCACTACATGAAAACCAGTTATAGGTCAAAGTACACAATTCTTTCACCTCTACTTCTGTGTTAAAGCGTTAATTTGCTCATCATTGCAGCACTCTGAAAACATATTCAAGCTGGTAACTTTTTGTGTGCGTGATCCTGCTCAAGGACTAGGCATTTGGTCAAAGGAAGACGTTACAGAATCGAAAATCATTCTTTAATCATCTTTAGCATCAATTTAGAATGGCAACCTCTGAAGTATATTAAGGGGGGCAACGGACCATCAAATGATGATGACCACATTATTTTAGGAAGACCATGATGCCAAGAATAGTGTGGAATCCCTTCTCTGCCATTACTTTAGGTCTTCCTTTTTGGTGGGTCAATCCCAATTAGATCCTTTGAATCCACTTTTTCTTCTCACACTGTCCCTTTGCGGGGGCAAAAATGCGTTCTTTAAGCAGGAAGGGACATGCATTTCGAATATTTGAGTACGTACTGGAGGGGGCCCGTGCTTGCCGCTTAATATGCTATTATAATCTAGACATGAAACCGATAATGCAGAGCGAAAAGGCTTTGTATATTCCCCTTCATAAAGCTAAAGAGAAGACCAGATATCACGACCTTCAAAAAAGGAGACATGATAGAATTAGCAAAAGTAAGTGACATTATGCATGAATGAGATCAAGTCACGGGGCATTCCTAAAGGGAGAGATCGACAGAGATTGCAGATGATACAATGCATAATGGAGAATCTTCACCAGTAAAAGGAGGAGGGAGCTCTCTGAGCTTTTTCAACAAGACAGTCCTCCTAATGATGGCTAGCCTGTCACATCGCCATAAGCCCATTGTTAGAAGTAATCAGGCTCTTTAGGAAGCATCATTCACGATCACTTTTTGGAGGTTTAAGGGTTAGGCTCTTAAAAGTCTCTTTACCAAAGGATGATGCCACTCTCTTCTGTCTCAAATATAATAATAGGCCATTTAGCAAATGAATTTAATTTTTTCTTCTCTCTTTTCTGAAAGTTAATTCTTCAGTTACTGACTCATGGATAGTTACACCCAATTAAGGCTTCAGCAGATCCGGAGAATATACATGAACAACAAAGATAAAGAGCATATTCAATAAAGTGCATATTCAACATAGTGAAGTTCTGACTGTACTCGGTACCAGAGCTGTTATTCACAGATTCATATTAAGAAGTCCTGTTAAACTTTGATCAACAACCAAGCCTGGTAATACGAATTATATTCTATGCATTTTGAGATCTTACATTAATTAGTACATCAGTTTGGTTGATCAAAGAGTACTCAGAAAAAGTACATCGCATCGCACTACTGAACCTAGAATTGCCTACGAATTGCCCACAAATTTCACCCCATTTCCTCAGTGCAGATGAAAGTTGTCAAGTTCCAATTTTTCATCTGTGAAGATCAGGAAACACCGCATTCCATCATCAAGAGCACTAGTTAAACTCCCCCAGGAAGTCATAATCTCATGAGCACTGTTTATGTAGCTTCTGATTGGAACATCTGGTGTCAGTGTTGCTAATCTAAAACTTACGTATCATGGTGATAATCTCACCTTTTGACTAGACGATGCGATTAAATAAAATCCAGCGACTTAGACTCTACCAGGTGATTTCCTCTGGAAAGTTCTTTAATCCCACTAAAATGTCCTCAAAGTCTACATGCTTTATGACCATGACCACATTTGATTGGGACAACAATTTTACGATATCTAACTTTAGTATCGGTCACAGATTAGTCTGAATTGCTGACGAGAAAGGCATGAGGGAGACAGAGCAGATATAGATAATTATCATCCCTCGGCTCCGTCGAACACGTTACCAGGTCGCAGCTGACGAAATAGCTCGCGCACTTCGCATAAAATAAGTTACAGGATTGAGGAAGACAGACGCTTCCTAGGATTCCTTCTTATCCCTGTCCTCAGGACGGATATTCCGAAAAGAGCCCTGAGATGCAGAACTTCACAGTTTCCTACTGGGCAAAACAAGAGGAGATGAAACTATGGTCCCTGAGACTGATAGCAAGAGAGTGATGGAGTATGATAGAGATAGCTTCTTTGGTGTTTTCCTTCCAGATGAAAAGGTGGTTTAAGCGCAAGTGGATGCAAAAATGAAAGCTAAGCAATAATACCTGTTGGGCCTACTGCTAAGAGTCTCTCCCATATTGGTCTGCTGTCATCTTTCTCTTATTCTCCTTCATCCATAGATCCATGTCTGCAAACGTGAGTGAAGGTGACGACTGGACAGTTCTCATTGGGGGTGGAAATAACCATTGCACAATCATTGAGGAGGGAAATAATGTAAGACCGGGCCCAGTCATGTTACAATGTCTGTTAAAAAAAAAAATTATTGACAATTATGCAGGATGTCATAAAACTTTTACCATGAGTTCTGAGCCTTGTACAAAAGCCGTGAATCAGAGATTTTGTTGGCTCCTTCAGTTTTTCCCAAATGCAAACTCCTATGTTGCATTTGTTGTCGATTTCCTTTTTTCTTGGACATGTGGCATTGATATCGTGCCAAGTAGGCACCACATAGAAAAAAATGAAAACTAACAAAATTAAGACATGGGGAGATCGTGACGAAAGGGACCAACAAGGTCGACATCAATGGAGAGATCATCCACCGTCTCCAAGACCCTAATAAGGGTCGCTAACCCTTGCCAAGGGCCCGACAAGGGCCATTGGTCCTCACTAACGCAGGAGGAGGCATAATTGTCCTTCTCCCTTACAATCTTTTTTTTATTTTTTTTTTTTTTTTTTTGGATTTTGTTAATGAGTGTATGATGCCCCTTGTTAAGCATTCTTAATTAAAATAATAATAATTTTCGAGACAGTGATAACACATAATTAGCAACAATATCTTTCCTTAATTATTATTTTTTTTGAGCAAGTAATTATTTGTTAACAAAATCCTTTTTAGATTTGTATTATTTTTTATTTAATTTCGACCTTCTTTTTCTAGGTGATGCTGACGTGGCACATCACCGTATGAAAATATTGATAAAAGAATAAGAAAGCCAACCGTGTTTTCCGTTCCGAGCAAATTTAATAAAGCTAACGAGATTCCCGATTCACATTTTCTATGCAAATTTAGGAAATGAAAATTTTTAAAACTCAAATGCATTGATAAAATGCTTCGGGAAATTGAAAACAAGTATTGACACAAAACTTTAGGACTCTTAATGGAATTAACACAAAATTATTAAATAGAGGAAGACCGCATGAAGCATAACCTTAGATATGTAAATCCCTAAGTCCATAACGTACCTATTAACCCCATGAAATATGTAATGCTCGAGCCTAAAACTGAATGGGTGTAACATTGTACCTAGACGGTGTAAAATATACTCTACCAATCGTAGACCTGGTTATTCTTTGTTATTATTACTATCGATAGAGTGTTAAACGGGTGGGTCGGGTCGGGTTTGGGTCGGGGGCCACATTAATGGTCCGACTCAAATCGACCCATTAACCCATTTATGATCCATTTATGTTTAATGTAAATTTTTCGACCCAAACCCGACCCAACCCATACCCAACCCATACCCGACCCGACCCAACTCATATTAATAAAATATTTTCATATTTAACAAATTTAGAAAAACTTATTCCTATGTTTTTTTTAAAGATTATATTATTAAAATACTTCCAAGCTTTTATATAAATATATATATATATTATTTTTTTAAAAATTGTATTGCTAAAATAGTTTTATACAATATAAATTTAATGGATAATTTTTATAAATTTTAAAATAATTATTTAAAAATCGAAATTTAATTATTTTTTAAAAAATTAAAATTTTAATTATTTTTATTTTATTTTTAAAATATAATTTTCTTTCTTTTTCTTTTTCTTTTTCTCTTTTCTTTTTCTTTTTCTTTTTCTTTTTTCTTTTTTTTTCTTCTCCTTCTTCTTCTTTCTTTGGCCGGCCGCCGGCCACGACGACGGCCGGTGACCGGCCATAGGCGAGCCTCGAGCTCGAGCTCGCCGACGCCCGCCGAGCTCGAGGCTCGAGCCTCGCCCGACGCCGGGAGCTTGAGGCTCGCCAGATCGGCGAGGCTCGAGCCTCGCCCGACGCCGGCGAGCTCGAGCCTCGCCGATGTCGGGCGAGCTCGAGCCTCGCCCGACGCCGGCGAGCTCGAGCCTCGCCGGATCGGCGAGACTCAAGCCCGGCCGACGCCGGCAGCTCGAGTCTCGCCGGATCGGCGAGGCTCGAGCCTCGCCGGCGTCGGCGAGGCCTTCGCCTCACCGATCCGGCGAGCTCGAGGCTTGTCCGGCCGGTCGCCGCCGCCGTCGTCGTGCCGGCGACCAAGGAAGGAGGAAGGAGAAAAAAAAAATAAAAGAGAAAATAAAATTAAAAAATGATAATTTCGATTTTTATAAAGTTGAAGAGAAAATGGAGGAATTATAATGTTTTTGTTAAAGATGAGTTTTCAACCTAACCCATTTAAAAACCCATTTAAGACCCACCTATCTTAAACCTTTAATTGTGAAACCCATTTAACTATCTTTTGTTATAAACAAGTGACCCATTTATGACCCATTTAAGATTTAAATGGGTCATAAATGGGTTTGTGACCCATTTTAACACCTCTACTATCAGACAAAGACCCAGTGTTGCGCAGAATTAATACACTTGATAAATAATCAATGACATTGTCTGAGAAATTAACTATATGATCATGCCCTGCACGGCATACGGAATGCTCTATTAAGGAAAGTAGAATTACAGGGGATTGATATTTCTAATGCCAGTTAACTTTTAATTGACAGTTTAAATGGTGGATTTATGAGAAAGGAAAGTAAAATCAATATTCAACTCAACAGTTAATTAGATATTTACTTTGAGGTGCCTGCTTTTCGTGGATAAATTATAATGAGAGGATGGTCGTTCTAGCGGTATACAATTCTAGGAGTCAACCTTAGAAGCGCTTCTCAAAAGAAAACTTGTCATAATATAACTTTATAGACATAGATGTTTATTTTTGTCGGAACAACTTTCGATTTTTCATACAACATCATTGTGGTTAGGATATGAGCAAATTCTTAAAATGTTCAAAGGAGAAGAAATAGATAGGAAATCCACCCAGTGGTGAGAGATCCTGTTATGTCACCTCTCGTGTTCCCTAGTTGGTGGGAAAGAAAAATATTCACTTATCAAGGAGATGTGTGAGACGTGTGGTCACCGATACGTTAAAATAAGGAACATAGCACAGTTTTTCATTAGGAACAATCACAAGCAACCCTCGCAAGTGGGCAACCACCCAGGTTTGAGTTGAGGTTAAGAAAGAGTACATGAACTTGTTCTTTCTTAGCTAATGATCCTAAAACACGCCCCAAGTTCATGTATCATGTTACTATCTTTAAGCTGCGTTTGATCATTCAGATTTCTAAACAGGATAAAACTGGATAGAATAGAATAAGAAATCTAAAGATTTATTCATATTTTATCCATTGTTTGGTGAGTTACGGATTTAATATCAAATATATTCATATTATATTATGTACATTATTTAGTATAAATGTACATCAATGTAAATAAACATAAAATTTCACAAAAGTAGATGATAAAAATCTCTTGCGGCACCCTTACCTACTTCATTTTTATTTGTCTTTCTTTTCCCTCTCTTATTTTAATTATTTTCATATTTATTTCTTTTTTCCCCTTCCATCGTTCACTAATAAAAGTTTATTAAATAGTAAATTATACTAACATACCTAAAATACCTAAAATTTGTAATAAATATAAATACATTTATTTATATTGAATTTATATTATAAGATATAATCAAATTCAAATATATAAATAAAAATAAGACTAAATTAAAAAGACTAAATTGTTATTTTTATTTTCAATTTCTTATATTAAAATTCAAATATTATTTATATTAAAATATAATTTTAATTGTATTAATTTAATAAGCTTCTTATTTGAGAAAAATAACATTTCTATTGTGGATAGTAGAAATCCTATCTATATTTATCCTACCCCCATGGGATAATTTTATCTATTATATATCCCCTTTATATTTTATTTTATTATGTCTTGAGCAGGTATCAAATACAGGATATAATGAATTTTATTATATCCTTAAGTTTATCCCGATTGTTAAATGCAGCTTTAATTTATTGTGTTGACTTAAAATTTTATATGAAATTTGAATATAAATAATCTCCAATATTTGAATTATAAGTTTCATTTAGGGTAGCACTATCTCCACCCCTTGTAAAACTAAATTGACCCCATTTTTGCTAAAAAAAAAACAACATTGCTCTGAATCATTCAATTTCAATTTAAATTAATGGCTCCACGTTTTTGTACTTTCCTTCCTTTGTTTTTTAGTTTTCCTATTTATAAGTAGCATCAAGTTGCCATAATTAAAAATATCACATGTTTTATTTTTGCTTATTGCGGGTATCCATGTATGTTTAAGGCACTATATTTTCTTTTCTATTTTTGGATTTTAATTCATAAAATCTAACTTTGTCGAAAAGGGAAATTTTTCAACAAAACCTAGTTCTTCTTTACATTGTCGAGCGAATGTATGAATTAATTATCAAGTAGAATCAAGAGATAACTTTGCTAACACAATCACATGTTATAAGCTTTTACTTTTGTTGTGCATATCACCATTGAACCATTTCTTATTAGTTGTCTTTTATATACATATACATAAAAGAGCAGTGATTAGATGAGAAAGAAAAAAACTCTTTAAAGATTTCCGAAACAGAATCACAATTACATTTTAATTGAATCAAAGTTTTGCATAAAATAAGAAATTTTGTTTAAATGTCAGTGAAATTTCATCTTTTTGGATTGGCAAAAACATGTTGACATTTAATATATATGGCAATTAGATTCGACATAGAAATAGAAAAACAAAAACAAAAAGGAAAGTAAATGAACTTGAGGCGACCACTTTAAATTGTAATTAAATGATTGATAGCAATTTCGTCTTTTTGGTGAATATGGAATAAATTAAGTGATATAGTGGTGGAAATAGCGTAGCCCTTCATTTAACACCATACTTCCCGATTTTTTAAAAAAAGAAGATCTCGAAATATCTTCTGATATTTCTTTCCTAATATTTAAAAACTTAAGATTACTTCCATTTTCGAAAACACCAATGTAGCTCTTAGGCAAGAAGGAAAATTCCCATGGAAACTCACCGGTAGGTAGCTCTGATGGTTGGGCTTTACTACCTCATCATAGAGGGAACAGGTTCGAATCTCCAAATGCTCGCGAGTTAAGTGGGATCCAAGGATGGTTTACTAGGCCAGCCCCCGAGGGTTTAGGTCTAAATAACGGCTTGCAGCAAGACGGTAGCACTAGAAGTCGTGTGATTCTAGGCTTGCAGCAAGACGGTAGCACTAGAAGTCATGTGATTCTAGCCCCCGAGGGTTTACGTCTAAATAGTGGCTTGCGGCAAGACAATGCTTGGAAGTCGTGTGATTCTAGCCCCCGAGGGTTTACGTCTAAATAATGGCTTGCGGCAAGACCCTACCGGTTCTACCAAGCACTAGAGGGTCGTGTGATTCCCGAAGGTACGTCTAAATAGTGGCTTGCGGCAAGACCCTACCAGTGCTTGGAAGTCGTGTGATTCTAGCCCCCGAGGGTTTACGTCTAAATAATGGCTTGTGGCAAGACCCTACCGGTACTACCAAGCACTAGAGGGTCGTGTGATTCCCGAAGGGGAGGATTTACGTCTAAATAGTAGCTTGTGCCAAGACCCTACCGGTGCTGGGTCGTGTTATATCTAAATAGTGGCTTGGCAAGACCCTACACGTCCTCCGCAGGTTCTGAGCTCCTTCAAACGCGGCCTCCTCAAGCCCCTCCTCTCCGTCGTGCCGCTCTCCCTCTTCCTGCTCCTGGACATCTACTGGAAGTACGAGACCTGCCCCGGCTGCGAGCTTGAGTCATCGTGCCCTCCGACGGTGCGCCTCCGCCACCAGAAGTCCATCCTGAAGAGCCAGCGCAACGCCCTCCTGATCAGCGCCGCCCTGGCCTTCTACTGGCTGCTCTACTCCGTCGCGCACATGGTGGTCAAGATCGAGCAGCTCAACCAGCGTCTCGCCCCGGCTCAAGGACCGCGACTCAAGAGCGGTTCGCGGTGGGATCGGGAAACAGACCAAGTGGCGATTGCGTGGATAGAGGTCTCCGTTGTATACTCTCTAGGTTAGGGCACAGCATATTCTTTTTTTTATTAAGGTTTAGCTGGATTTTCTGCATTTTGGGTTGAACGATTGGCCTACTGGCACTTTTAACTTTCAGCTTGAATGGGGAGTTGAATTCAATTGAAATCGATGAGATTTACTTCCGCAGTTGTTTGCACATGCCAAATAATTATATTGGCTATATGTTTTTTTTTTTTTGGTCGAATATTGGCTATATGTTTAAGATGACCAAATTGTCAATATGGATAAACATGTGACTAATGCTTGACGCATCATTGATGATCACCAGGACCAATATGATATCAGCCATCAACATTAGCGCACATCAACAGCGCACTTTGGTGACTTCTACCAATCATCATTGGTATACAATGACGAATGGTTAACAACTATTGATAGAGGTAGCGATGAATAAGAACCAGCAAACCATCAAGGTCTTTGAATGCATAGGAGAGCATCGAGATGCACCTACAAATCCAAGGTTAGCAGGGGACGAAGCAATTGAGATCGTGGAGCAAGCAATCATGCGTTTTTAAAGAAAAACTGCTCGAGAGCAAGATTAGGAGATCATGAGAGCATGAGCACAAGACTTTTGGAAGTGAAGGAATATTGGTGCAACTGCAAGAATCCGCTTGGGATGGATGTAACCATTGGAAACTGTCCGAGAATAGTTACCACGCTGCCGATATAAATGCCACAATCCTCTATTGAGTAGCCACCGACACAAATCAAACAAATTTACTATCTTTCAGTTATCTTTACTATCTTGCACCATATTTTTATTTTCTAGATTTGAGTTGTCGATTAAATTTTGGCATGTTTCTTATCTGTAGTTTCTAGTTCCGCATTGTCAATTAAAACCTGACGTGTATCTTTGTCTTGGCATTTTCAGACTTTGTCGTCAATTAAATTCCAGTAGAGTTTGTTTACATTTGGTTTGTTTGCAATAGCTATACTTCTTAGAAGTTGTCTTCAATTATATTCTGGCATATTTTGTGTTTGTACAGTTTGGTTCGAAGTAAAGCTGTCGATTTCCTTGTTTGCCTGCATATTTCTTGGCTGTGTTGGCACAGAATGTGGTTCCTCTACTAATAATTAATCAATGACTTTCGATGAAAGGTATTTCATCTCGAGAGAAATTCCAGCAAAACACTACATAATTACATATTAGGCTTTGGCTTGAGAAATTGCGAATTTTGGAGATTTTGAGACGTGGGGCTAGATTTTATAGGAAGGGATTTCGTCTGTTTTGATAGCTGGCTTGTCTTTTAAGCAACAGTGTCTTTTATCAAAAAGTCTTTAGCAAGTTTGAGGGAGTAACAGAAAAGTGTGGCCAATGGTAATCAGGGGTGCGCTGAAGATTTTGAGAAATGTAATCGAGGTGGATTGGCGACAGAAGTATTCGAGATGACGAGACAGTCTAGACAAGCTCTTTAGTTTCTGTACTCATGGTGAGATATGACCATCTAAACAGATGCATCTAAGGCAGTCTTGTATTTATGTTCATAATGAGATCTATCACATTGGTGAGTTTGATGTTCAAACTGGTGATTTAGCTCCGAATTATGTTCAAGCACTCGATCAGTAATCACAGTGCATAAATTTCAATTCGGGGAAGATGTCAGTATGTGACTTCGACTATTTCGAAGCCGGTTGTAGATGTAGCTTACCATAATTCGATACTGCGACATTTCCTGGGGTTCTGGAGAATCTTCTTCTGGATGAAGCAATCCTGCATGTGGGGCCTGTTGGGGACAGCTATAAATACACTGCATCCGCTTCTTTTTATACCTTGCTCGGATTGGGTGATGTCGTTTTGGTTTTCACTGTTGAATTAGTGATGAAGTAGCAAACTTTGACCACCGGCCGGTGCGCTTCCGCTGGGATAAGCGCTCCGCGATCCTCGCCAAGAGGTGAAGAGTTCAAAAGGAAGGGCGCAGGTGTATGAAATGTGACTCTCAGGGGGTGGTGGGTCCTCCCGCTACGTGTCACCCAGGGGTTTCTGGCGCGGTCTGTTTGGCCTGCAGTTCTGCTCCTCCAAAACCCAAAAAAAAAAAAAAAAAAAAAAAGTAGCAAACTTTGTTTCTCTTCATGGATTGAACTCAAAAGCAAGGTATATATTCACTGAGTTGATTTTGGCTATCAGCTATCAGTATTGTTGCCATCTGGATCAATGCCACCTTATACCTGGAACTGAAAGCTCACCGATGCTCATTTGTTGTTCTATGAGGGATGAGAGCAGCATTGCCTTGTGAACATTACACATCGCATACCAGCAATTGCATCATTCTTATCAATTTACTCAGTATCTCTACCCGAAGAGCGTGGAGTTTGCAAAGAGAATTTATCTTAACAGAGCTAGGAAAAGGCCGGCGATTCGCCGCAGTGCACTGAGAATCCTGGCTGTGGGAGGGTTGAGAGAGAGCCATCTACATATACTGACTTCCCCTGCGCCCTTCTTTTATTGGTTTTTGCAAAGAGGCTATTTTCATGATTCAAAAACCCTTCACCTTCTGGTCACCGACCACAAGCGGGCAACTTCTTTGCATGTTACACCAAAGCTCATGCATGAAAATATTGTCAGAACTTGTCAGATTGTCGGTTGCCCAATTGGGCTGCCTTCTGTTAGGTTTCTCTTCCCTCCCTTGTTCAGCAACCCAGCTGACCCATCTTACAAGTGCACTCCGGACTTCAGTGGACACACTGATAAAATGAATGTTCCACGGCTATTTTACGCTTTAAAACTCTCTGGCCTGTCGCCAGCATCAGTAGTAAGTATCGGAAAAGGCCGTGGAGGACCTCGCTGTGGGCTATGTAGGCACCAGTAGTCGATTTGATCAGCCACATCAGTGGCGTATGAGATCAATTTCCAAGTTTCGAGTGGTGAGCCTCCTCAATCCCTACCTCCTGCTCTCTCTCTCTCTCTCTCTCTCACATGTTGAGGTGATCAGCAACCGCCACCGTAGTGGTTGGAGAGGACATTTGAGTCATTCGACCACCCCAACGGTGGTCTATAAAGAAAGATCAGAGGAGCAAAGACAAGCATTACCTTGCTGTTAATTAGTTTTCGTCGGCTTTGGATGGATCCAACAACATATATGCTTTATTTATATATATATATATACTTCCTCTATTCCTACTATAACTTTCACTTTTAGATTTTTACTTTATTTCCTTATAAGACATTGGAATCGAAATTTATATTTAATGTTAAATCACACGTTTGAATCTCATTGCAAAGGTCAAAATTCGAATTCTCGCTTCTTCCTTCTCGAGAGAAGGTCCACTGAGTATTAATTTAGAAAGGGAAAAAATCATCAAAAACCCCAAACTTTACCTAAAATGACAAATTTATCCTAAATTTTTTTTTATGATATGAAAAATTCGAAATTTGCTAAATGTGGCACATTTACCCTAAATCATATGTGCATTTTGGTCTTTTTAGTTTTAAAAACTTTTTTTTTTTCCATTTGAAAAGTTTCGTTAATTTGCACTTCAGATCCGGACAAGCCCAACCACATCGTCAAGCCCACGATCGTCCCCGCTATCATCAGCCTCGGACATGCCACAACCTAATTGGACCGGCTGGCGGAAGGAGAAAAAACACAGGTACTTTTTACACATGGATTAGCTCAGCGAAACAGTAACAGACATCAGCTCATCCGTCGTCTTTCTCCTGTTCTTTTTTTCCCATCAGACAACTATAACATTAGATTCACGCACACGGCCCGGATTTCGAATAGTACTGTCCGCCCGGATTTCGAATGGTGCTGTCTTTTCTCTTTCGGCCAGTTCATTATTCACGCATTTTTCGGGGGAGAGCATATTCTCTTCTGAAAAAGAACGCTTTTTTTTTTTTTTTTTTTTTTTTTCTCTTTCTTGCAAAAAATTCTTTCTCTTGCTCTTTTCTTGTTTTCTTTTTGCGGGGTCTCCCCTCGACAAAGTCCCCTCTGCAGATGCTGCCAATTCCCTCCTGAGTCCCCAAAGCCGCGTCCTCCCCCCTTCTCCCTGAACGAATGCTCTGTAATTGTACAGGCGTCTCTCGCCCGGTCTCACCCGCAAGTCCTGGACTTCATCCATACAAAGTCGCGATTTTTCTGGCGTGAACGGATCGTCCTCCTCTGCCCATTCGTACCCTTTTCCTTAGCTAGCAAGACAATCCGCTCCCAAGTTTTTTTAATTCTTTATAATCCTCTCTCTCTCTCTGTGTCTCTCTTTTGAAATTCAGTTCCTCTGTTCTTGAAATCACTTGTGGCGTGATCCTTTCTCGCCACGACCGTCTCCATTTGCGCAGCCATGGACGACGTGAAAGATAAAGTCAAGGGGTTCATGAAGAAAGTCAACAACCCTTTCTCCGCCGCCTCCTCCACCGGCAAATTCAAGGGCCAAGGCAGAGTCTTGGGCTCGTCTTCGTCTGGTCCCACCAATCCGATCCCTGCACGCCCTCCTCCTCAATCCGTCCAGAGTCAGCCGAATCCACCCCCACCTCAAGTCAGTAATCCTAGACCTTCTCAGCCCCCTAAAGCCGCTGTTCCGGATCGGGGCAAGCTCGGCTCCGCGCGTAATGCGGAGCCGGATCGGAAGCCGGTTAACGGGTTCGATCCGTTCGGTTCTCTTATCACTACTGGGAAGAGATCTCAGAATGGGTATTCATTGAACATTGTGGAGTGCCCCATTTGCAATAGATCTTTCCAGTCTGAAGAGGAAGTTTCTGAACATGTGGATAGCTGTGTTGCTGAAAGTCGGGTCGAGTATGATAATGAAGTCGGTGCGCAGGGTTTGCCAAGTGATGAAGCGGAGGGGAGGAGTGAACTGGAGGCCTGCGTTGGCACTTTTGTGTCGGCGAAGCCACCGGAGGGTTCGGTCGATGTCGTGCTTAAGTTGTTTAGGAATATAGCTAGGGAACCGGAAAATGCAAAGTTTAGGAGGGTAAGATTGAGCAATCCTAAGATTAAGGAAGCAATTGGAGATGTTGCAGGAGGGGTTGAGTTGTTGGAGTTTGTCGGGTTCGAGTTAAAAGAAGAGGATGGGGAGATGTGGGCCGTGATGGATCAACCTGGCGAGGAGCAAATACGGTTAGTTAATAGGGCTGTGGTTTTACTGGAACCGAAGAAGTTTGAAGAAAGTAAAAAGATTGATGATGCCCCTGCAGTGGTCCCTTCCATAGTTGACAAACCAATGGAAAAGGAGAAGATCGATAGGCAGGTTTGTTGAATGTTTGTTTGATTAACCTTATTAGCTCTTGCTGAGAAGCTTTTCCAGCGATGACTTTATCTGTTGTTCAAACTCTCTATGGCATTATATTTACTAATGTTGCTGCATCTGTCATAGTTTCCATGCTGGTTTGTTAAGCATATTTCATATTGAAACTGGAAAGTGAGGGAAAGAGTTATTGGCTGCACATCTAGGTTTGGGAATGGATATACCTACGTTGCTTACTTTTCTTATTTATGTTACGATAGGTTTTGCAGCATGAAATTAGCTTCATCTGAGTATCCGACTAGAACTGGAAAATATTGGGAAATTTTGCTTATTGCTTAGCGATGTCAGTACATTAAGCTCAATATCTGTGTGCTTTGATATCTCCATGGTGCATATTGGATTGTGATGGTAATATTTGACTCTAAAAGTTACTATGAGATAAGGGAAGTGAAGCTTAAATTTGAATAATGCTTCTGATGATTTGAGAGTACTTGATAAGTATGTGCCGATCCTTGGCTTTTAATGTCTGATATCGGCGCTCGTACCAGTTTAGGATGCAGAATCACTACGTACAATCCACTACGTTTAATTGTTTCAGTTTATCTCTTTCTGATATTATTTTGCACGACTTCTGTTAGCAGAATGCTATTAAATTACCTAATAAGTGCTTGCCGGCCTGCGCTACATCATTTCATATCTTACATCAGAGTGAATGTAGACTTCACATGGTCTTGTGTCAGTGTTATGTCCCTATGTGATTGTACAATTTGTCAATAGACAGTAATACGGGTGCCGTAATTGGGTGTATTAAATATTAGGGCCATTATTTCAGCTTTTGTAGTGCCCTTACTTGGTTATTACTCTGACTTTGCTTTCTTCTATGCGATCTAGATTCGGGTATTCTTTTCCGTGCCGGAAAATATAGCGGCGAAAATTGAGCTACCGGCTTCTTTCTATAATCTTTCAATGGATGAGGTGAGACGAGAAGCAGAGATGAGGAAGAAGAAGATGGCAGAGTCTCAGCTTTTGATCCCCAAGTCATACAGGGAAAAGCAGCTGAAGGCCGGAAGGAAGAGGTACACCAGAACCATCATCCGTGTTCAGTTTCCAGATGGTGTGGTTCTTCAAGGTGTCTTTGCTCCTTGGGAGCTAACAGGTTCTTTATATGAGGTTTGTCCTTTAAGTCACTCTTGCTTGAGTTTATAATTGTTGTGCACCATCCTTTCATTTGTGCACGATTGACTTGACTAGGCTACTGTCGAGGCAAAGATTGATGTCACCTCCTAGACGATGGATGTCTTGGTAGATCCAATGAATGCAAGATTTTCTTCCTGTAGTTCATGTATACAATTGTGTTGTGAAGGGGGTGAGCATGAAATGGCAGCTCTCAAGAGCAATTGATAAAAGGGGGAGGGGGGAAAGACAGTGGCTTTTGGTCTTTCCTTGAGATTACCTGATTGAACTTGTGTTTTCTGCTTATAATATGCGAAATTCTCTTCCTCAAGTCTGTATCTTTGGTCTACCTAGAGTATGATTTTGCCTAATGTTTCATTATTCTTTAAGCTCCTCTGACTTTAAACTAGCCTGTTCTTATAAAAATTGTGATTCTCAGTACAAGTATATACCTTTTGGCACCCATCAAGAACTCTGCTTACCACCACCTAAAATTTGCTGCCATAGATAAACCATATGCTGGAGTTGGGTACCCGTGGTTTTCTAGTAATGATCCGTGATCGATAGTGGTCGCAGGTTTTCAGGGCTGAGATGACTTTCCTTAACATACATTTCATGGGAGGACATGATTGGATTCCATATTGTAAAAGAAATTACCTTTGAAATACTTACTAATTGGAGAATTTGCCTTGCTGTAATGTGAGTGTTGTCTGTTATCCTGGGGACTACCAGTATTAATACTACCTTGACCAACTTATGATCTGGGACATGTTTTTAGTTGTTGTGGGTGGATAGCTGTTTCCGATTGGTAGGCTCAGTTCCTTATAACTTCATTTAAAGGCCTAAGAGATTGTCTGGCCATTATATCCCTTTGTTACTTGAGGAAAGTTTGTTTCACAATGGCAACAGCGCATCGTGAGGTGCTTTTGATGCAGTCTCCTAAATTCTTGATCTTGAATAACCTCCATCACTTTCTTCTTCCTTGCTGTCCTCCTTTGGCCTGCTACTATGATATTAAGTCCCTAACCTAATTGATTAAATCAGATGTTACCTGGGTTTCTAATGTTGCTGCGGACCTCTGGTTGATCTGCCATAGGTGTCATCTGTGGGTGCTGGATGGTTGACCGTCAAAATCTATAAATGAATGCAAGGCTCCAGTCCTAGGTCCTATAGAGTTTCTGAGCACACTATCGATCCAGTCAATGCTAGATTTTTAATTTTCTTGACTCGTTTTCAATAGTGAACCAATCACTGTCTTTGTTGTTCGGCCTTGCTGCCGATGGTGTTACTCATCTTTTGCTCAAATCTTGAATAATTTTCTTTCATCTTCCACAGCATCGTTAGAAGGTACTGCACCTTTTTCTAGCTCTCTGCTTCACTGCAAAGATCAGAACATTGTGTCCTGGTATTTAAAGTTTGACTTGGACACCATATGTTAAGACGAGCAAGTGGAGGATGCTTAAAGCAAACATCGTCTCATAACAACAATTTTAATCCTTTTATGCAGTAACATTTATATTCTGATACTTGTCTTGCAAATTGGTTCAATCATGTGGTTTCCATTTGCTTCCATGCCTCTTTGCATGGGCAAAGCATGTTTGCGTGTGCATCAGCATTCATGCTTGTGCACAGGCTTGTGCCACGGGAGACATCCGGTGGCGTACCCAAATTGAGTTCTAGCATGCAATTTCTACTCCATTTTATGGCTAAAATTCACTAGACAGTGACCAAAATTAGAGTTAGACGAATGGGTAGCTTTCACCTGCTTTGATCCCTTGTGATTAACTGCTGATCGACAAAGGACTAGATTGTCACGTTGACCCGATGTTTCTTTGAGGCCAGTGGCAATGATAGGTTATATCACTTCTTGTACGTTGTATATGAGTAATCAGGAAATTCAAGCTGGTGTATTTTGCTGACTGTAAGAGGATACGTTTGCTTTATCGCAGTTTGTAACCTCAGCTCTCAAGGACCCCTGCCTGGAGTTCGAGCTGATGCATCCCGTTCTCATCAAACGGCGAGTGATCCCACATTCCCCTGAGCCCGGCCAAAGAGCGACGACTCTCGATGACGAGGATCTGGTCCCTTCGGCTCTCATCAAGTTCAGACCCGTTGAAACTGATTCTGCAGTCTTCACTGGACTCCGGAACGAACTCCTCGAAATCAGTGAACCCCTTCAGTAGTCCCAACACCCGGAATCCCGAAAATTCGCCTCGACCCACTTGCAGCTGCCTGTGTGGCCGCTCCAGATTTGCCTGCTCTCGAAGGTGTAGCGAGTACTATGCACCTCTGTTCATGTGTTATTGTATGCGCTTTGCTTTGTTACAGACATAGTTGTTTGTACGTGATCCTTGGTGGAGGATGATGGCGTCATAATCGTGTACAGACCAAAAATCCTACCTCAACTCAGCATTGTGTATTTACCAAGAAATCATTATTCGGTGTAAGATGCAGCCGATTCATTTGGGTGGATATACGAGAGCCAAACGCTAAAAACTTCCCATTCCCATTGTAATGGATAAGATATTCTGACTTGGAAGAAGAAAAAGAATCTGTCTTATTGCTCTGCTCTATACTCCAAAACTCTAATTTGGCTTCAATTTAGTTATCAATTACTTGGATTGTTCGATAATCCTAGACTCGTCTACCGAATTTGTCTATTAAGCGATGTATGGATTCCTGTTCGGTGTGTAAATGAGCGCGTCAACTCGAATATCCATGACATTGCTCTTTGAGTACAGATCACTTCATAAACCGACTATACTAGAAGGGTCCTAATATCCATGACATTGCTTTTATGTCGAGTAGGAGTATGCTCAAATAATTAAATATTTGATATTAGAATGCACATGTCGAGCCTTGGATTGCACGCATTTAATTCCATGTTAGGTAATCGAGGTTATTTGACTAGATTGGATAGGATAAGATAGTATTTCCAAATATTCTAAATATACTTTGCTACATTGACAAGACACTGAGTAATGATATACCTTATCCGATTAGATGTTTGGTAGAATACCAAATAAAGTATCTATTAGAAATTGCGTTGGTAGGAATGAATCATCAGCAACAACCCCGCAAGGATGAAGACAGCTTCATGGTGGTTGCCACCTTCGGATTTTGAATTTGTGTGCGCGTGTGAGAGAGGGAGAGAGAGAGAGAGAGAGAGAGAGATACAGATCTCGAGTTGTGGCCTGAAAGCAACGACCTCCCACCGTCGCAGTTATATAATCTTGATCACTGCTCGACGGCTCCCCCCCGCCTTTGCCGCATGTGACCACCTCGGCCGGCGGCCATGTCCAAAACCATCTTGGATGTTCTCGTCTAGAGTGTGGTCCGAGTCAAGAAAAACGATGAACTTATCCTATCCAAGGTTGTTTGTGCCAGCTACCATTAGCAACCTAAATGTTTAGGCTCGGATAATTTCGTCTAGTGAGTGATGATTTATCTCTTTGCTCTTTAGGCATGATTGTTGTCGAGGGGTGGTGAAAAAAAAAGAGATTGATTTTTTCATACATAACTAGATCTTGAGCACATGTCACGTGCACATGTGGTCCACGCGAATACAAAAAATCAATTTGAGGGACTATATCAATCATTTCGCACGTGAAATTAAAATTCAAAATTTACAAAATAACATCAAGAAACAAGAGGTTGCCGACAACGCGTTGTTGCCTGAAAATTTGTGGATCATACTATGGATTAGTGGATAAGTGGCCGCGAGTTAGTGAATCAATGAGAGAAAAATTTGCGGGTGATTATCACGTATTAAATTAGTGGACAAGTTACCATCGGCCATGGTGGTTCTGCTGGGTAGGCTCCTGACCTTTGAGGGGAAGGTTAGGACTCAGCCCCGCAACACAAGTTGCGCAGTGAGATCGCAGGCCACAGGTGATTTACGCGTGGCGCCCTGGTGGTAGATCCTAGGCTAGCGTCACCTGGGAGTTTACATGGCGGTTGTCAACCAAAGCGATTCATCCAACATTAAAAAAAAAAAAAAAAATAGTGAACAAGTTGCGTGCTTTTTAACCGCTTTGATATTTTGAGTAGGTACAATAAAAAAATGAAAGACATTTTCTTAAATATGGGGATGGGCCCCAAATTCAGAAGTTCGATTTATAATGGACGTAGATCGATATCCCCCGGGACGGCTTATCTAGGGGACAAATTCTGTGGACGATTCTAGGAAGATAACGAGGATAATACTCTCGAACAAAGCAACGGTCGTACCTACTCGGCGTGGGGTTGCGTTAAATCGCCTCGGCCCAGTAGAAATGCCAAAAGGCAGTCCCCCTTCCAAGAATAATAGGATTACCAGCACTTAATTGACCGTTTTATTAATTCGGATATATTAAAGTTGTCCTTAGCACATGGTCTTTGTCTATAAGATAATATATACATATAGCATAATGCCCTAAAAAAAATTCCACTTTAAATCCGGTCCTAATTCTACCCTAGATCTTTTTTGGTTAGGTGCGGTCCAAATTCTACGTTAAACTTTTCTTTTATGTCATAGAAAAACCCTAAGTTTAGATCTAGTTCTAATTTTCCTCTAATCTTTTTTTTTTGTCTCATAGAACGTCATCTA
Source organism: Eucalyptus brandiana (assembly GCA_014182725.1). Classification (NCBI taxonomy): domain Eukaryota; kingdom Viridiplantae; phylum Streptophyta; class Magnoliopsida; order Myrtales; family Myrtaceae; genus Eucalyptus; species Eucalyptus brandiana. The sequence continues at coordinate 36,344,393 of CM024674.1, forward strand.
CTTTTATTTAAATCTCAAATTTGCCCTCGTCAACCCTCCATTTACAATTGCCCTTAGTGATCCCATGTGGCATTTCGCAAAAAAAATTTCTTCTGGAAATGAATTTCCATATTAGTGAAAACAATGTCTTCATAGATTGGAAATTAGGTAAGAACTAGAGCAATTAAGATTCACTTTCTTCAAGTGCTTTTACTTTTAAGAGAGTCTTCCTTCTATATTGCTTAGGGATCTTTGATTTAACACTTGGTCTTCAGTCTCTTGCGTTAAAAATTGTTATGTCTCTCAAGGTTGAAACGCTCAAATAGCTCGTATTTTGGAAATTTCCATTTCTTGGTTGTCGATAAGAAATTTTGGATAGAGGATTAACAAGGACAAATTTGTGGCTCAAATAAAATTTTGGGGTTTTTTATTAGACTGAAAAAATTATTGGGTAAAATTGAGACGGAATGATAAAATTGGGATAATATTTAAAGTTTAAGGATTTTTATGGGACAAAAAAAAGTTTAGGGTAGAAATAAGATTGGATCCAAAGTTAAGGGTTTTTATGGAACAAAAAAACAATTATGATAGAATTTGGATTAAATCTAAAATTGGGTTTTTTTCTTGGAATATTGGGCTATTTATAAATATGCAGGACTTTGCAGGTATATTCTGTAATATTTTTCGTACATGTCGCCCACTTTCTTCCGTATTGAACATTTTGCTCAACTTTTTTAGTTTGATATGAGTTTAGTGGCCACGTAATTAATAAATTAGAATTATAGAACAAGCGTTCTCCAATCATTATCATTGATCTCTTATTTTGACAATAATTATGAAGAATTCCCCTTTAGACGTGACATATTCCGTATTTTAAAATACATTTATTGACACTACATCCATAGAAACAAAGAGTCTTATTCAATATATGTCAGCACAATTAGATTTACGTGCATCGATGAAACTAGTCAAGGTCACAAGTCGAATTAAAAATATGAAAATTTAAATGAGTAAATAAGATTGATTGGGCATTTTTAGGGTTGTTTTATTAAATTGAGAGGCTATATTATTTATCACAAGTGGATGACAGATTCCAATTTGTCCTCAATAATATATACACGAATTACAAACACCGGTACATTATTGGGTCTCGTCAAATTTATTTTTTTATTCCATGCTTAATTTATTTCCCCCCCCTTTTTTAATATATATGCTGACTAGATAATTCACGTGCGTTAAGCAAACTAATGCATCTTCCAGCCACGAAGCTGTTGCGGTAGTAAATTTAAATAATTTATTCTCTTGGGAAAATTGAGGAATATGAAAAATTAAAAATTAAAAAAAAATGTTTAAAAGCTGTACCGGCGAGGGTAAGTAAGCACGTGCGAACTGCCTTTAATTTTCGACCACACTTTCACGTGTGGACGTGGTCCCGTCCTGCTACCCGATATATCGTCAATTTATCGTTTCCAATTTCCGCGACGAGAATGACGAGATTTTGAGCTTTTTTCCCCCTTCGGACTGTTTTTTGGATCTCTTCTTCTTTTGTTTCTTTTGCAATTTCGTGAGCTTAAAATGCACTAAAGCAGTCCAGATAATGTGTAGATTAATTGCATAGAACACCAAACACTATTTTACTAATTATTCATAAGTTACGCATGAAATGAAACTCGGCATCATTCCGAATTTGTAAAGGAAGGCTAGTTTCTATATGATTTGATAAGAGGGGTGAGCATAATTTTGATCTAATCCTTAAATCGAATTAGACCAAACCAACAGTTTCTTAAGGACTCCCATAAGAAAGAAGTCCGGTGTTCTGTTCCCAAAATTGGAAACCGACAATAACTAGCCTAGTTTTCGGTTCTACACAAAGAACTGACTAATCAGACCAGATTGGCTTGCCTTATTCTTGTTTCAAAAAAATTTTCTTTTATTATGGTTGTTTATTGATTTTTAAGTGAAGCCCATGATATGTTCGGAGACTTCTACGCTTCAGTGATTAAATTTTGCCGGGGGGAATTAAGGAACGGATGGCATATACTATAGTTTCCATCTCCATCTTATATTAGATGGAGATGGATTTTGGATTGGAGTGTGCATTGAGGCGATCATTGCATAACAGCGTATGCTAATTTGTACGTTTCCGAGTCCATCACTCAAAAGTCAACGCATATATTATGAAAAGTAGAAAAGAAGAATAGCCAATCCAATTCTCACACTGAAACTGATCTCTCCTAATTAATAGAACATATAAAAAAATTTCAGGTTATAGATATGGCTTCGTAGTTTGGTTCGGTTCGAAAATATTAAATAAAACGAACCATGAAAAGTGATTTGGTTTGATCTGTGAACCATTTTTTCGAAATGGAACTATTAAACCAAATCAAAACACAAAAACAAAACGAGTCATTTGTATATGAGTCATTCAAATCGATGGAATCTACAAAGTCCATCAAATTTAACAATATGATAGATGCATGCAATTCATCAAGTTTGTGAGGATTCATTTGTCTTTGAAAAAATAGGAGATGATTAATTTTGGTGGGAATTGATGATATAAAAATTGAGCGTCTTAAGTGGTATGATTAATGTCAATATGACTTTTTTTTTTTTAAATTTACAAATTTTTCATTTTTTTTACTAAGGCCCAACAAGTCTCACCCAGTACTGGGTGAGGGTGCCGTGGCCTATACTTAGATCTGGCCAAAGGCATCATGACCTTCATTCACAGTTAGGCAAGAGCTCACGGCTCTCTCCAATCGCATGTGAGGGCCCAGATCTAAGCGAGAGCTGCATACCCTGCGCTATCTATGGTCGATGTCACTCCGCCAACCCTTAACAATAAATAAAATAAAATAAAAAATTAAAGAAAAGGAAAAAATTAATAAAAAATTAGAAATTTCATAACAATTAAAAATATTGAAAAAAATTTCACATGAGCATCATCCATTTCATGTTAAAAGGCTAGTGTTTATGTCATCAATTTCAAATTAAAATTGATCGAATAAACTATATTGGCTAATTTAATTTACGTGAGTACAATAATTTGGGAACTTTTTTAATGCTCTTTTCCAAAATTAGCAAAGGCAGCATTTCTCATTTATTCCAAGCTTCAATCATATGTCATTGACAAGTGAGAAGGGACCACGATGGACTAGTTGGGAATGCATTTCTCTGTGATTTGATATTTGAGATGTGCGTCGTGCCACATGTGACATGTCTCTTTAGTCAAATATGTCGTGCAATTTGCAAGAAAAATACGTATGTGCCCACATGTTACATCAATAGGGAAATGCCTTTGTTGGGACCAACACGAATCAACTCAATAATGATTGAGTCTAGTATTTGCTGATGCACTGCTCGTTTGGCACAACCAAGAATTGACTATTGGAAAATTTAAGTTCTGAATTTTAAGGGCAGATAATTGTAAGTATCAAAAATAGAATCAAAAAAGCTATTTGATGATAATTGAATTATTGATATTTGAGTATTTTAAGCTCTTATCAAACATAGAGAAATCACCATTATCAATAGATTTTATCAATGCAGTCATGGAGTCCCAGATTTTTAATTTTCAGCATATAATTGAGTTTTCAAGATGAGTTCTACTTGTACATCTTTAGTGGAATGCATGTACATGTAAATGAACACTGAATTTCAATGTATCAAATTTTCCTAGAGATCCATCAATTAAAGATAACTTGAAAAAAAAAATTGTTACCTTCTCAGCATCTATTTTTATTGAAAGTCACTAACAATTTGAACATGAAGTATGTATTTTGAAACAATGAAATATTGCCATCTAAAGGAAAACGAGTTTCGTTGGAGAGTGTTACATAGGTTGATTCGGTCGTTGCTTGAAGGAATTTTCTGTAATTGTATGGTGTCTTTCATAACAGTAATTCACCGTGATTTTATATTGAGGGTGTTTAGTAGGCCGACTCAGTCAGGATTTTTTTTTTTTTTATTCAATTTTACTCTATTTCTATTCTAATTCTCACTTTTAGATTTTTGCTCTACCTCCTTGTAAAGCGTGTAAGTTAAAATCCATACTTGAAATTAAATTGTCTTCATCCCGTTCCCTTGACAAGTTGGGGATGCAAATCCCTCATTTTTGCCTTTTATGTTGGAAGGGTAGTAGTTGGGCTAAACTTTAGTGATCGACTCGGAGTTTCGGACGGAAATAATTCTGCCAAAATACAATAAATGCCACGTCGACACAGCGACCTGCGACGAAATGCCACGTCAGCGTCGCGTGTTCTTCACCCTGAAAAGGAGTCGGATTTGGAGGAGAGGATAATCTCCAAGCTCGTCAAAAAAGCACGAGCCAGATCTCACGAACTTACGCACGATCGCGAGAGCTCCGCCCGTGACGATTTTAGCTTTTTTATCCGCCCCGAGGAGAGATTTTTCCTCACATGTCTCAAAAACCATTTTCTCGCCCCGCCCGCGCCGAGAAATCGGCGATCCGAACGAGGAGCCACGCGAGGGGGCGCCGATTAAATCGGCCCACGCGGTGACACGCGGCGGCCTCGCAGCGCGCGCGAGGGGGGCGCTCTCGCTCCCGCACATGTGCGGCCTCCCGGCCGACAACCGGGGCGCGTGCCATTTCGCAATGTGGTGAAATTAATTGGGCGGCGCACGTGGCCGCGCCACCGGCCCACCCAGTCGTCCCCGACCGGCCCCACCGGTAGACCCCCCTCCCCTCGCGAGGCGAAGGAGATCGCGGCCGACCATCTGTCCCCTCCCCGCGGGACTCGACGGTCCAGATCGCGCGGCCCGTTAAGCTCACGTGGGAATGCGACTGGATTTCCTGTGCCTCCTCTCCCCTTCCGTTCTCTCTCTTTCTTTTTCTCCTGTTGAAAAACGAAGCAACTCTGGCGAGTTCCCTTTTGCTCTGCCTTTCTCCTTTCCCTCTTTCTTCTCGTTCGGGAAGTTGAGGAATTCGCCTCGATTTCGGGGCGAGGCTTCTCGGGTTTCTCGGGTTTCGAGATTCCGGAGGTGGGTTCCCGTCCGAATCTGGTGGGTGGGGGGGTTTGGTCGGTGGGCGAGAGGTTGGTGCGCGGTTGAAGCCAGCCGCGACGCGCGCGCGAGAGAGATGGAGAGGGACTTCCTGGGTCTGAGCTCGAGAGAAACGTTGAGCGTCGTGAAGGAAGAGGCTGGCAGGGAGGCCTGCGGAGACTCAAACGGTTCGTCGTCCCTTCCCCTTTCGTCTCCGACGATTCTTCTCCATGCCTTCTTTTCTTTGGCTAATTGAGTCAAACTTCCTAGATGTTGATTTCCTGTTTTCAAATCTTTTTTCTTTTCGGTCCCGAAATGAGTTTGAATTCCGCTCGCACGGCTTGGACTTGAGGGCAATTTGCATGTTTTTTTTTTGTCCTTCAGATTAAGATGCATGATGCAGGGGGAAAAAGAGATGGGTGGAGAATTGGATGTTTTGCTTTAATTGTCGAGTTGTTTGTTTACGTCGATGGTTCAGATGTGTTGTTTGGGTCCGAGTTGTTCAGATAAAGATTGATGGTAAATGCGATAAATGTTAGCTTTCTGGTTATAATTTTCCATTTTTGGTGTATATGGGCGAGTTCTTTGAGTGGCAGTTCCATAAATAGCGAATCCTTTATTCGCACGTTCCCTGTGGCTGTGAGGAGAGAACTTTTCGCCCTTTAGGCTTCCCAGCTTGAATTTCGATCTTTTTGGTAGTTTTCATGGGCATGGGTTCGATTCACCACGTGGAGTGAGCTTATCTTCTGATTTTCTGTAATTATCTTTCTGGGAAAGCCAGATCCAGAAAGCTTCAGTGTGTTTTTATGGTTTTTTTCCTTTTTTTTGGTGGAAGTATTTGCTAGGTAGTTCTGTTGAGAGTATATGCCAGTGTTCTGTCAATCCAGCAGCTGATAGAAAGAACCAAGATATTGCTCAGTCCATTTATGGTTCACTCAGTTCATTTTATCATGAAAAAAGGATAGTTCTAGCTTACTGCGCATGACTTATATTGGAGTTCGTAGTCTTGTGGTCGGTCTGGAAGTTCATTTCTGGTGACCATTAGAACCATATATTAAACGCATGCTGCAAGTCTTGGTCATGCGTGAGTAGATTTCAATGAGCTCAAATTAGCGTTTCAAGCACTAAAGCTCACATGCATGGTTTCTAATCAGGTCTTGTACATTAGAACCATCATATGATGCATAATCAAAGGTAATTCGCATTGGGAAACACGTGATACAAGTCTTGGCCATGTGTGAGCAAATTATGAGCTCAAATCAACTCAAGAGGCTCAAATTAGAGGTTCTAGTCAGCCAGGATGCTCCTTTTGAAAGCATTTTTTCTTTTATTTTTGGGGGAATATTTGCATGGACATATTTGTAGTTCGTGAGAATGGAGTGGCGCGACTTAATGATTTGGGGATTGAAGTTGATGAGCAATATGGCTTTCTTGCAATCTGTTCTGTAGGATTGAACAATGGTTCATCAGGAATGCGATGGCCATTCTTGAACAAGGTCTCTGCAGTTCCTCATCTGATGTCCGTTAAGGCTGCTCAGGATGAAAAGACCAAAAAGGTCAGCGAACCGATTGTCTCTTCTGGATCAACGCACATCCCAGTTGCAGATGCGTATGATTCGAGTCGAAGACGTACTGTTGTCGAAGTACAGGTATTCTAGTCTCCTTTCTCATACTCTTATAGGTGTGAATTCTGTTTTGTGAGTGTTATGTTTACACCACATCCGGAAAGGTGTCATCTCAGTGTTTTTGGTTAGTTTAACTTGTAGATATTGGTTATCTCAGCTGTTTATTTATATAGCTTTTGTTTTTTTGGTTGATTTGAATGGCCTTTTAAGTTTTCAGCCAGAAAGTTGAATAGTTGGAAACATGGGACTCTTTTGCTATTTTTTTCTGTAACTGTTGCAATCAATTTTGCCAAAATCAAACTCTCTTTTAGAACTTCTGTTCAGATGGTCCTTCTGCCATGTGACTTTCAACTAATGGCTCGTACACTTTTTCTTTCAAACTAGAGTTCCTTCAATCGTCACAGACAAGGTGGCTCGCAGTTTCCGCTGACATCTTATCCTCAACAAACTCATCCCCGGGATGTGAGGGCACTTCCCCTCTCAAATCAGGGAATTCCCACCTTAATAGGTGAGCCTTTCTTCAAGACTCACTTCACTGCCACTGGACAGGCTGTACCAGGTGGTATGATCACGCAAAAGCTACCAGGAGGTGTTCTTGTTTCTGCGCCAAATTCAGACCACCTTACCACTGCTTCGACAATGGGAACCGCTGAACCATGGTAACTGTCTTCGTGCTTAGTAATCTCCTTCTTTTTAGCCTTCCACTTTTGCTCTAGATTTCCAGGGTCCTGAATCAGATTTTCATTTGATATTGAAGACTATGAAATCTTTAAGATTCTACGATGTTTATAAATTAAAATGTTTTTTCTTATAAAAGTGGGGAAGCAAAAGGTCCTTTTTTGGGGGCTGAAAGATACCAGAATTGATCTGGATTGAAAGACTGGTATACTTTTTTGAAACCATTGAAGCATCTTAATGAGATGGATCTGGATGGACCTCCAAAGAATGGGGCCTTTGGATGTGTTTCCTTTTCTTTGGAAAGTGGTCTTCTTTTTTCCAGCTAGGGACTCATGATTTTTTTAACCATGTAACAATTATGCTTTTGGATTTAGGAGTTGAAACATGCTTGGAATTATATGCCTCTCATTGGCAATATCTTTTGCAGGAAAACTATCAAGCCTCCTGTGCCTCCTTCTCAATTGACCATTTTCTACGCGGGTACTGTAAATGTTTATGATGATATCTCACCTGAAAAGGTGCTTTCTCTATCTTTTCTCTTGATTTCTCTACTCTTGCCCTTAAGATAAGAAGCTTGATTTAGCTAAGTTGTGCGTGTGATGTGTAGGCCCAAGCAATCATGCTCCTTGCCAAGAATGGGGCTTCAATGGCTTCTAAGACGTCACAGGCAAAATGCTTTGTTCAAGTGCCTACCACAGCCAACATGGCTGGGGATCATGTAGATCTGAACCAGCCTACTATGCAACCCTTCTCTAGCCTCTCGAGTCCATTATCAGTATCATCACATCCAGCTCCTCAATCACGGGGTGGACCAACTGGCAGGGATGAATCAAAGGAAGCAAATGCTAAAGGAGTTGGCACTCCAAGCAAATTGGACGCCCCAAAGATGGTCAGTGTCATGGGATCTATTGCCACAACGACCATGGTCCCATCGGGTAGGATTCTGATTCGAGGATTGTTTTATCTTTATTCTCTCTCTGCTTTGTGAAACTCTCTTTCCATTTGGACGCTTGTTATTTCTTTCCAAGTCCTTTGCTCTTTTCCTGTTCTATCCGATGATCTTGCAAGGTGAATGTCTAAACTTTACTGATTCATGACACTTCATTATTTTCGTGTAGTGTTGGCTAGTAGAATGTCCTTGACAAAACTGTACTCTTAAGTGGAATTCAATTTTTCATGCAGCCATCCCACAGGCTAGGAAAGCATCCTTAGCTCGGTTTTTGGAGAAGCGCAAAGAAAGGTTGGGAACTTTACTAGTTTGAGTATATTACTTCATAGCATGGCCGAAGCTTAAGGCTTTAGACAAGCCAATGCCGAATCCGAGACTCAAAAGATACTTTGCTCGGTTTGGCAGAATGATATTCTGTGACTTCTGGCTTTGGCTACGTTTGACTTGTCTCATTTGATTTCTTGGGAAATGAAAGACGACGAAAGTGACGCTTGATTTTCTGTGTAATCGTAGGGTGATGAGCGTGGCACCTTACAACCTCAGCAAGAACTCTCCAGAGCATGCCACCTCGCACTCAAGCGTTATTGATCGCTCTCCAGCTCTTGCGATGGACAACGGGAGTCCTCTCTGATATATAAGTATATATAAGCCTTTAGGATTTTGGTTTACCTGTATGAATTGGATGATTTGGACATAGTCTGTTATGTGAGGTTCTGTTTCTTTCTTCTTATTGTTTCTTATTCTATTAACTGGACTTCGTGTTGCAAGTTAATCATGTTTCCTTATGTAACCAACGAATAGTTGATTCAATTTTGGAATGAAAAACCTGGATGCTTGCTTCGACTAACGAATGCTGAAAATATAGAAGCTTGTGAAAGGCTTGAGATCTTTCTTGTCTCTGCAGAAGCAGCTTAACTTCTGATTTAGTGTTCTTTTTTCCGACCCATTTTCACAAAGATGAACATTCACTCGAAAGCTTTACTGGGTCTTTAACAAAGTGTAGCATTCACTATTATCTAGTTAGACTTTGAGGTTAATGACATCGTTGGACATTAAAAGGGTCGGTCTCATTGCAACTGCTTTACAGGCGCATGACATGAGTGGAGATTCGGGACGGTGGACCAACACGTGTTTCGTTCTCATCTCTACCATCATTGTGTGGATGTCTTGTTTGTCGTGTCCGATGTTTTCTCCTCCACAAGATTTCTTTTTCTTTGAGATTCCTTTGGCAAGATCTTCTGGCATATTTTCAGTGGGCTTCATAATCTCACGAGAATTGTCCTCATGAATCATTATCACCGGAAGGTGTCGGTAAATGAACTGATCTGATATTACCTCTGTTTTGTCAAAAGTGGCCAGACAGAATCCTGATTTTTTCAGTATGGATGTGAGCTTCTTGATGGGCGCGCGCACACCATCACGTCCTAGCAATTTACAAGTGAAAAGTGCACAACAACAACCTTGCAAGATATTTTAAACTCCTTAAGAACATGACCAGAAATAAAACGCTGGAAAAGCTTGAAATTCTCTCATTTGAATCTCGAGAATGGAGGAGATGTCATTACTTACAAAAGAGAAGAGTTGAGCGAAGGATTGTTGCAATGCGGATGAGTCTCGCGGCGTTGGAGAGCGATTTCTAGTCTACATACTAGAAAAAGCTAGCCCTTTTGAATTGGCCATATATACTTAAGCATCATAACTGGGTAATGATGCTACTCAGTCCATTTTCGTTTCTAACTCATCATTACATAATGTATGAATTGATGGAATCATTTGAGTAAAATGAAATGTAAACGATTTCTAGTGATTGGCAGAGGCCTTACGGCCATAAACAAATCCAAGAAATTCACGAGCCACTCAATCTGAAGCTCGGAATTACCTTCAAGCCGCCGGTTCATCGATGGTCGAATCTCTTCCAAGTGTACCGGTCACACAACTCTCGCTGCTGCTCGATGGCACCTTTTGCATCACCTGCTTCAAAGAATTCACACATCGTTTTCTCACACAAGTGGGTCGACTTTTTCTTTGTGTGGCCGCAAAGGCGTCGTCAAGGGAAGAGAGAAGATATCGTCTCCCGCTCACATCACGTCACGTCTCCAAAAGAAAAACGTGCTCTCCATTCCCACCTTCTCCGTGCATGCGGGTTTGTTTCCAATGGGACAGCCCCCACGGATTCGTCGTCGTCCTCGTCAAATGTCGGACCAATCACATGGACGCGTGTGACGGGTCGTTCTCCGTGCCATCTCACGTCAGTGGCGAGCTTGAACTAAAGAAAAATTTACTCTCCTTCATCAGTCGGTCAGCAGACCCTTCATCATTACAATCTTGTCCTGCGCTTCGAAGATCTTTGCCCTTTTTCACACTCAATCTAGGAATCATGTGGTCGAGCTCTGATCGAGAAACAGGACATTCCTGTGAGTCGGTGACCCCACGCTTTTCTAGTACAAAGCCAAAGAGAATCTCTCTCTCTCTCTCTGGGTTTTTCAAGGTGAAGACTTTTATGGCCTTCAGTTTGAGAGCGGAGTGACTGGTTGCGGATTTCGGAGGTGGGTTTTGGCGGAATCCGTGTTTGGTGATGAGATCCTTGTGAAGCTGTAGAATGGAGAGAGACTTCTTGGGTTTGGGCTCGAGCGAACCGTCGGGTGTTGTGAAGAAGGAGGAGACGAGCACCGAGGCTTGCGGAGGCTCTGGTCTGTCACTTTCTTGAATCTGACAGTACCCCATTCTTGTTCAATTACAATCTCTTTCATTTGCTACTTTGAGTTATATCTTCAGCTGGACTCCTAACATGGAATTTGTGAATAAGTTGACTTTGAATTTAGCTTCACGCTTCATGATCTGGGGACAATTGAAAGGAAGAGAGAATGAATTCTTTTTGCTTTATTATGACAGTCTCAGACTGATCAGTCTGAGTTGTTACTATGATAATTCGGATTAAGGTTGTTGGAATTAATGCGGAAATTGTTGGATTTTTCTTTTTTGGGTCTAATTTTCCAGTTTTGGTAGGAGGGGGTTTCTGAAGTGCCTAGTACGGTAAGGGTATGCATTTGAATGGCAGTTTCTTCATGCCTAATTCTTAACGTGCCGGACTTTCTGAGGTTGGAGAACTTTTGCCCTTTAGGCTTCTCACTTTCTCAGCTAGCATGTTAAATACTCGGGTGCCTTTGATCTTATCTGCTTATTAGTTTTGCACGGCTTGATTTGACAGTACAGAGTGAACTTGTGTGACAGCAGACTGGCGTCTTTTCCTCCTCCTTTTTATTTTTTTTTCAAAATCTAGCTGCTTATCGGAGATCATGTATATTGATCTGTCCATGTATAGTCTGTTGATTGCATATTATCCCGAGAAAAGTATCTCTCTACTCAATTAAAAAAGAATTTTCACATGGGGCGCGTGGCGGAGTTTCTGGCACTTCTCTAATTGGATTACCCTAGGGCTCGACCGTAATTAGTTGCCTACCTGGAGCGAATTAGTGGAGCAACCCACCACCATGGCCCTCACTTATATCCGAGCTCCCAATGGCATTAACCATCATTAGTTTCTGAGTTGAAAGCATCGAAACGTCCTTATCGCTGGGTTAATCCTAGGGTGGGTGAGTTACTTGCACTTCACTAAGAAACTGCTTGTGACAGCAAATATTTTACTAGTGCTGAGTTGCATGACTGACCAAGTTATTAAAGATGCGGGGGTTGAATAGGATGGATGATATGGCTTTCTTGTAATCTCTAGGATTGAACAAAGTTTCGGGAGCAAGATGGCCATTCCTGGAGAAATTCCGTGCTGTTCCTCATTTGAAGCTAGATCTACCGGGACATGGTCTTGTTTCCACCCCAAATTCAGGTCTTGTAGGCGCCACTTCTACTTTGGGAACCACTGAATCAAGGTAACTGCTTTTGTGATTGAACAAATTCTGTGTTTACTTAGGCAATTTGATAGGCTCAACTGCTAAGACGATAAATGATTCCATAAATGCTCTGGGTTGGAACAAAAGTGACTCCTATAGACAATTAAGCAGCTTTCAAGCTGAATGTCTTCACAGCTCCTATCTTTTCGTCCACTTATTCCTGATGGATGGTTTTATATTTTTCAAGCTATATATTTGCAATTTATTTTCACTCTACAAGCATGATTTTTATTCAAAGCTTGAAGATGCTTAAACTAAATTTTACTATTGGAAATAGCTATTGCAGAAATGCTGCCAAGCCTCACGGGTCTCCTCAGTTGACCATCTTCTACGCGGGTACCGTGAAAGTTTACGATGACATCCCTCCTGAAAAAGTGATCTCTCTCTCTCTCTCTCTCTCTCTCTCTTCCCCGATTCTATTCCATTTGTGTCTTTTCATGTGAAGATACTCAGTGAAATTCTTGTTATGATATGCAGGTCCAAGCTATTATGTTCCTGGCTGGGAATGGAACTTCTAAATCTCCTAAGGCATCGCGTTCAAAATGTTATGTTCACACGCCTACCACCGGGAATATCACTGGCAATCACGTGGTTCCGACGCAGCCTTGCTCTGGCCTTTCAAGCCCATTCTCAGTGGCCTCACTTCCGGCTCCTCATTTGGGGAGTGGACTCGCTAACAAGAATGGACCGAAGGAAGGTAATACTGAAGGAGTTACTGCTTTGAGCAAAGTGGACAGTCCAAAGATGGTCGGTGCCGTGAGATCAATTGCTGCAACAACCATGATGTCGGCTGGTAGGATTCTGATGTGCACGAAAGTTTTAGCTTGATGTCTCTTTCTCTGTGAAACTTGGTTTTCTCATTTCAAAGTTTTCTTTTTGTGAGGTAATGCTGCATGATATGTTGGGAATGTGTGGCATGAAGTGCAATGAAGTTGTACATTGAATAAAACTGATTAAGAAAGAAGGGAGCTCAAAGTAGAGGAATTGTCTGGGGTTTTTATTCTTGATGGCCAAATGATGATAGATGTCTGTTTCCGGGGTTTTCATCAAGTTTAGTCGAAATCTCTGACTTTCCAGTTTCCCTGCATTGACTTCTCTTCCAAGTCCTTTCCCTTTCCCATGTCTTTGTAGCATATGCTCTCAGACAATTTTTTAAATTGCGCCTCTATTTTCTAGTTTAACATGTCGACTACTGGGACACAGAGATCATATTCTTGGATGTTTCTGCTCTTAGTGAAATTCGGCCTTTTTGCAGCCATCCCTCAGTCTCCTAAAGCATCCTTGACTCGGTTCTTGGAGAAGCGCAAAGAAAGGTCAGTTATGGAAGATTGCTTTGGAAGCAGATTATACTTCCTGTTAATTATCTCAGGCGTCTTATGAACTTTTCAACCATGATTGTCTTCAAATCATTCTGGCATGAGCTAGTGGTGTCAAAGAGCTGTCCTGAGCTCAAAATTTTAGTAATCTTGAAAGGCTTTTTTTTTTTTTTTTTTTTTTTGGTGGCTCAACTTAAACGTATTGTCAAATGGCTTGTGGATTTGGCTTTGAATTCATCTAAACAAGTGCCGATAGAGTTATGACATTTTCCTTCAATTTGGGAGCTGATACTTTGCGGTTTCTGGTTTCAAATGCTTCCAGCGTTGTGTTCATTTGATTTTCCGCAAGTTGTATTGGCCACGAGAGGTGAGACTGACGTCTCATCCCAATGCAGGCTAAGAAATGCCGCACCATACAACCTCGGCAAGAGCTCGTCCCTGGAGTGTGCATCGCCAGCCCCAGTCCCATGAAGCTCTTCTCTGGTCCTGCTATGGACAAGCACTGTACTCGGTGATGCGTAAGGCTTTTAGGATTTTGATGTGCTTGATTTTTTCTCGTTTGTGTAATGAAATGGGATGGTATTGACCTAGTTTGTAATGTCCCGGTGCAGTCCTTGTACGGCCTAAATAGTTTATCAGCGCCGGTACTTTTTGTAACCTAATCACGAGATGAATAGTCTGTTCATTCGTGCAACGAAACAAGGTGCTTGATTTGAATTACTCGAACGCCTTCTGTAAATCTTTTCTGATGCATATCGGAATTCTGTGATAAAACAATGTATCCTTCGAAGAATGGGCCTCGGAAGCGCCATTTCCATTCCCAGCTTCACCATTCGCGTTGTTCCGGCATTCGACCGCACACATTGAAATGAGGTCGGACGGATCTATCAATCGTACTACCAACATGTATTGTATGAACCTACCATGTGTAGGAGTTAAAAGACAGTGGTCCGTCCTGATTTTAGCCTCTTATCTTGACCATCCTTGAGAAATGAGAGAAGCTTGCATCAACCTCAAAATGGTTCTTCAGGTCTAGATCTCCTCATCCTGTTTATCGTCTGTAATGAAATCTATTCAGGACATTTCCAAAGTCTTACATGTTCTTGTAGTGCGATTTTCGGCGGGTTTGGATATGGTACAACCCCAAATTTGAACGTAGCATTGGCCACGTACACAGAGCTTTATCCAATGCACAAAGATAGCGCAGTTAGCATGAGTTTGTACTCTTAGAAAAGAAAATTACAATTTTTATTAGATCCACAGTCGATGTAATAAGATGATGGGCCTGGATGGGCCAGTCCCTTGAAAAAGAATCATCTGCTCATGCCTCTTCGTTGGGCTTTGGCCACTCCATGATTGATCGGTTAAATATGAAAGATCTTTTCTGGACACGGGGCATACAGAGAATTGGCCACGCTTTAGCAAATTAAAGTTTCATGACTTTTGTAATGCAGAAGTCGATAGAAGATTTTAGAGAATAAAAACCGCATAATTATTTGTTTAGTGAAGACTAGAATTTGGGTTTCCCGACAAACAAAAGAGAGACTATTTTAAATGAAATGATAGCTTAGTTAGAAAGTCACTCCAAACAAAATAAAACCAAACCATACAAGACCATTCTATTGGGATGTTTCTTCATAAATTTTGGGTGTCTTTGGTCCACTGCAAATTTCATGATAAAAGAAAATATTTTTTATGAAAAATATTTTTATAAAATATGATTAATTTTCATTCGCTTGGTAGTTTAGGAAAAGTGATTTCCTTTTTCCAAAAGAGGAAGTAGTTTTCCCACAATTTAAGCTTATTATTTTCAGTCTATGATAATTTTTTTTTTTTTTTTTTCCATAAATCGATTAGTCTTCCGCTATCCAAACATCAAAACGCTGGAAAATTATTTCCCAGAAACAACTTGTCCTTCACGAAAAATGAATGTTCATAAAAATATTTTCCTAAAAATGATGACATTTATTGCTTGAAATAATTAGTCAATGGAAAATGTTTTTACTATCAATAATAATAAATGTTTAAATAGTTTTGTGGATGATATTCATTCCTTTTTATAAGTAATACAAGCTATCATTTTCGAAAAATATTTTTCAAATTATTCATTTTCCTCGAAACAAAGGAAGTTTTGAGTTATTGAGAGATTTCGTTTATTGCTATTTTTCATATTATATTGGAAAATGAAGACACATGGTCTTTCAATTAGATTTGTTTAGAACAAAATTCACTTTTTTTTTTAACAAATCATAGTCCTCTCCCAATATCACATTTTTACTTAATGCTAAATAGCTTACATGTATTATTGTATTTATTTTTCTCAATTACGAATTTTGATGAAAAAGAGAGATATAATATTTTTGGGCATTATCGATTGAAGAATACATCAATTATATAAGCTTTATGGGATGAGTTTTTAAAATAATAGAAGATCAATTACAATTAAGAGAAATATACAAAATCTCTTTAAGTATATCTCTAACGTTCCTATTTTTCAAAAAACTTAAAATGAGTCTTCCCACTTTCAAATGTTTGAAGGTAAGGTGGAAAAAAATGGAAAAAGAAAAGTACTTTAAAAAAGTGTTGACAAGTACTCTAAACTTCTTCCTATCATGTTTAGCCAATCAGGATGAGTAAGATTAGAGTGGGCAATTCCCTCTCTGAAATTGGGAACAATCTATTAAAGACTCTGAAAAAATAGAATTGAAAACTGCTTGTTGGTTTTGTAGATTCACTCGGGAATCGGACTGTCGATTTAGTCTGGTTCACAAGTAAGTGCAAGGAATCAGTTCCAAATCCCAACAAAATTACATTCATCAGTTAATATTATGGTGAATCTAGTTTCTATATGGGTGCTTCTTTGCAAGAGAAAATGTAAGAATAATAAAAAATCTGCATGGGAGTCTCGCTTATCAAACACGAACCATCTCTAGCTTATCATTTGACAGAAAGCCAAATATCAGACTAAGTCAACCAAAATAGAATATACGCAGTAATGCTTAGTAGCTGCGACTGGATGTTATAAGAGATGCATTTGTGAGTTAGTGGCAGGGGAGAGAAACAAAGAGAGGTGCATATCAAGAAAAGCAGCATCTAAGTAGGAGACATTAATATCGACGGAGACACCCGAAATGGGGGTGAGAAAGACTGTAGGGTAAATGGTAGCATCTTAATGTGTGTTCTATTTTGAGGACCATGAGACGCAAATAGGACCGCAGGGCAAATGGCAAAAGGCAGGCGAGAAAGACTCGCTTCCATCGAGAGTGAGCTCCATTTTTATTTTTATTTTTTTTTAATATATACCTATTTGGTGGCGGCTTCAACCCTAGAACCATGAATCGGCCTGGTACTCACCAGTTCCAGTAAATTGAAATTGGGGACCAAACTAATCCCCATGGTAACGGCTAATTCTAGGCTCGTCCAATCCAATTCTTGGTGGTTCTTGGTGTGCAAATAATATAGGCCTGACTTTGTTACCCAAGCTTTCGCATAGCCAATTCACGTCTCTTTTCTGGTCTAGACAAGCAATGTAGAACACTATTCTCAAGGCTAATATTCACAATTTTGGGTCCAAGCAAGTTGAGCTAATTGTAAGGCTCATAAACAAAATCTATAACTAGTAGGGGGTGTTCAAAGGAAAAACATAACAATTCTTGATTTCATTTGAAGCGAGACTCTAATAATTCAATGGGGTCGCTCGACAGTTAAAGAGGGAATCTAATATCTGAACCATTGAGCACTTGTGTTCTTAGAAATGGGACTAAACCAAAAGTTTCGAATCAGGAAAAATAGTTTGAACCTTGGTCATCATCACGTTTGAAATGCTCTTGTGCACTTAGGAAGCTAATTGCGACTAATCTCTTATAAAGCATAGGTAAATTTTCAAATAGGGATTTGAAGTGAGACCATTTTTCAAAAAAGGGTCCAAAGTAAACATTGTCTTAAATAAGAACATAAAGTGGCTAACTTAGTCTTAAGTAAAGGCTTGAGCAAACACTTGCATCTCACATGCCACTTTGTCAAGGGGTACAATGTCGATTCAACGATGGATAGAGGAGCGATTGTCAACAATGTCGGTAAAAAGGGCTCAACAAAGACTTTCATGATGTCAAGTGCGTTGGAAATGGTTTTGTGCACGTGCAATAGGAAGAACAATGGACAAAGAAAATGATAAAAAGAAAATCAAAAAGTAAAAAAGAGAAAGAAAGTAGAAAAAAACCCGACATCATGCCTTTAGAGAGTGGCATGTGAGATACACATGCTCTCTTAGGCTCCTCTTTTAGATTAAGTAGCCATTTTGAGCCTTTATTTGAGATTAGATTTACTTAAGACCATTTTTTGAGAAAATAGTCCAATTCTAAGCTTTTATTTGAAATTAAATTAATATCACGAAAAACTCAAATCGATACATTTATAATAAATTTACCAAAAATTGTTGTAAAATATTACGTTGCAAAATATATAATAGAGAAGAGATTGAGAAGAGAAAACAAGTGAACACCAGATATAGTAGAGAAAGCCAGAGAAGAGAGTTTTATTTTCAGTGTATGGTTGCTCTGACTGTTGTTGTTGTGTTCTATATTATTGTATATCAAAACTAAACTCCTATTTATAAAAGAACAATAATGTACTTATCATTAACATTAATGTATCGAATGATACATGTACTGGATATGAGAGATGTACGTTCATTGTATAGGGAAATGTACTTAGAATGCATGATACAAATGTATTATTATAAGTACATTAGATAAGATGAATATAATGAATATTCATTCATGTATTTCATAACACCGCCTTGAATATTCATTGTATTCATTACGAATGTGTATCGAATAATACTACCTCATTAAAAACCTTAAGCTGGAAAAACCCAGTAGGACAAAAATCGGACAAAAGGGAAAAAGAGTGCATAACACAAATGTTATGATCTCTCCCTTTTATGGATGCATTAATTGCCTCGTTAAAAACTTTAAGCCGGAAAAACCCTGTGGGAAAAAACCGGACAAAAAGAAAAAAGAGTGCAATGCATATATAGCCACTGCTGGGACTAATCAATCTTGCATCTTGTGAACTCGCCGCATATCAATGTTGCAATGCATAGTTCATAATATCTCCCCCTCAATTGAGTCATATAGCCACTTCTAGAGCTAATCAATCTTGCATCTTAGTTATAGAGTCAAATAAATATTATATAAGGTTCATAAGCATTTCATAACCATATGAAAGAACAATAAAAAGTAATATATTTAAAGCTAAACAACTAAAAAGAAATTATTAGAATCATAAAATTCGAAATTCAAATCATCGTCCACCAATCTGATGCCTCATCAAAGTAATCAAAAGTCCTTGCATTTGCTACTTCGGAAGTAAGAGGAGTCTCACTAACGGATATATTGTTAGCATCAACAGTGGTTATGGCAGTAGGATTGATTTCAATAGCATGAGATTCACCACGGTTGTCCGTATTTTTTAAAGATGCATGGTATAGATCAACAAAGTGTCTTGGCGTACGACACGTACGTGACTAGTGCCCAGTCATGCCACAGCAATGACAAATACTTGCATTAATAACTTTCTTTGGCTTCTTTTCTTTGCCTTGATTCAAGTCAAAGTTAGATTTCCTAAGGTGGTTAAATTTCTTGCCATCCCTCCTAAGATTATGTTATTGCTTGTGCTTATAGCCCTTAAAATGACCAGTATTTTTCTTAAAATTAGCATGTGCTTTAGGCAATGCTTTTGAGCCAGCAAGTCTAAGATCATGATTTTTGAGCAGCAATTCATTAGTTTGCTTGGCAGTAAGGAGC
The DNA here is from genome assembly GCA_014182725.1 of Eucalyptus brandiana. NCBI lineage: Eukaryota > Viridiplantae > Streptophyta > Magnoliopsida > Myrtales > Myrtaceae > Eucalyptus > Eucalyptus brandiana. The sequence goes on from CM024674.1 coordinate 36,363,653, forward strand.
ACATAAATTAATTCAGAATATGTGGCAAACTGACGTTGCCAGTATAGCTGTTGCAATACAATATTCGAAGCATGGAAGATGGTAAAAGTTTTCTCTAGCAATTCTGCATCAGCAAGTTTGATTCTGCATAACTCAAGCCGAGAAATAATATTGAATAAAGTGAAATTATAGTCAGACACTGATTTAAAATCTTGCAATATGAGATTTTGCCAGTCATATTGTGCTTAAGGGAGGATAACGGTCTTGGTATGATCATACCTATCCTTCAACCTCCTTCATGAGATCTGAGGGTCTTGAACGGATAAATATTGAATCTGCAGGCTCTCATGCATATGACGACGAATAAAAATCAACGCATTTGCTTTATCCTTTTCATTTAAAGTTCCATTCTCTATAATTGCATTAGCGAGACCTTGCCCTTGGAAGTGCATTTCCATGTCAAGGCACCAAGATAGATAATTTTTTCCACTCACTTCTAGGATGTGGAATTTGGGCTTTTCAATATTTGCCATAATCCTTGCAAAAATAAATCCTTAAATTAATTAGAAGGATTTCTAAATATCTACTGCCACTTCAGGAGCAGAATGGTATTTTTAGATTTGAAACTTGGCTTCGGGCCAAGAAAAATAAAAATGAAGAATTGATAGAAGAAGATGAAGTATAAGTTGATTAATAAAAAGAATACCTATCTTGCAAAACTTACTTACTCAGTCGGTAGATCTTCGTGCTGATAACGTGTTGTAAAATATTGTGTTACAAATATATAATAAAGAATAGATTGAGAAGAGAAAACAAATGAACACTAGATATAGTAGAGAAAGCCAAAGGAGAGAGTTTTATTTTTAGTGTATGACTGTTCTGACTATTGTTGTTGTGTTCTATATTATTATACATTAAAACTAAACTCCTATTTATAAGAAAATAAGATCGAATGATACATGTACTGGATAGGGGAGATGAACGTTCATTGTATAGGGAGATGTATTTAGATTGTATGATACAAATGTACCATAATAAGTACATTAGATAAGATGAATATAATGAATATTCATTCATGTAATTCATAATAAAAATAAATTTTTTGATCATAAAAAATCATAAACTAGTTACATGAGATAAATTCATAAAAAATGTCAAATTATTATATTTATAATAAATTTACTCTCCATTCGTTTTCAATAAATTGGATTAATATCATAAAAAAATCACAAACTAAATAAGACTTTAAATTAGTATACTCATAATGTTTCTTGTACTTAGCAATTTAATAATGAAATTTAACCAAAATTAATGAAAAATAAATTTATTATAAATATATTAATTTATGATTTGACGTGATATTTGCTCATTGAAACTTTTCAAAAGCGTATTAAAATGGGCATTGGGAAAAGCTCGCGGCAACTGCTGAGTCGAAGTTCGGTCCATGTCAGCATCGAGTGCATCCTGGGTGTGGGGGCCTGCAGACAGTGCCCTGCATCAGACAGGACAGGAGTGTGTCTCCTGAGAAGGAGAGGACACTAGGGGTGAGCAGCGATCTAGGGTCGACCCTGGATTGACCCTGGACCGGCCCAACCCTGCCAGTCCTGGTCCGGTTCCCAAGGGGATTGGGTCGGTCCTTGATCCTGAAATTCCAGGATCAACACTGTATGGGTTGATCCTCAGTCCTAAGAGTTTTGAGTTGGTCCAACCCTGGACCAACCCTATATATTATATTATATTATTATATTATATTATATTATATTATTTATAATTCTTTTATATATTCAAACCTAAGTAAAATGTCTATTATTTTATATTATATTGAGATATTCTATCAATAGCACTAATAGTAATTTCAATTTAAAACTTTTGTTGAGTATTAATTATGTATCGTTTGTTTTGTTTTTGGTGTTTAGAAGTTCAAGTGAATTAACAAGATGTGAAGTTATATATTCATGATTTATATTAAGTATTTTGAACTTTTTATGGTTTAATTGTATTTTACTAATGAATTTCAGCTGCACTTTGCTTTTCAATTTGTGTCAAATGGTAGAAGTTTTTGAGGAGTAAGTAGTACTGCAGTTGCTACGGTGATTTGTTAGTCAAGTGGTGTGAAGCTCATTTTTTGGTTGAGTGGACTCTACATGATCGAATGCAGAAAAACGTTTTTGCATATGGTGTTATGAATATTAAAAATAGATGATTACAAGAACTTTCCATCTTGTCCCATATCTTGATGAGCGGTTAGCGGGTACGAAATTTCTATTATTATGTTATCTTAAATTTGCTAAATATGTATTGGTATTTATAGTTTAGTTGCATAATGCTGCATTATTGATGGATGTGTAATTTGAATTTGTAGGTTTGCTTTTTTAGGGAGTATAAAAAATAGAAAAACAAAATTATCGATCGGTCCCGGGTTGACCCTAGAACCGGACCGAACCCATTGGGTCAGTCCAGTCCTTAGTTCCAGGCTCAATAAGGTCGGTCTTCGGTCCTAAAAATTGAGGACCGACACTGTACGGGTTGGTCCTAGGGTTAGAAGGTGGCCCGGACCAACCCGGATCATGCTCACCCCTAGAGGAGACCCCGCACACACATGGGAAACCCTGACCCGACTACCCAAAATTGCCCGAACCCATATAATTAAATTCGGAAAAATAAAAGAAAAAGGAAAAAGAAAAAAAAGAAAAAAAAAGAAAAGAAAAGAAAGGAACAATTATTTCCGCGTAGTCCAGTCCTCGCCCCGGCTCTTCCTTTCTTGTTCTTTCTTGCATGAACCTCAAAAGGAACCTCCTTTGCTCTGGTCTTGTGGCCGTCCATGGCTCTAGCGCTTCTCTTCTTGCTTCTATTTCCAGTCTCCCTTGCTTCCGCGGATGAAGGTGAGCTCGTCAAGCTCGTGGCCGTGTCTTGTTCCCGTGGCCTTCCTTGGAACTCTTGTTGGTGGCCTTCTTTGTTGTTGCTATTTTCAGCTAAATGTTCTTTGTACTGCTATTTTTTCGTGTGTTTTTGTCTCTTTCCACAGTGGGTTTTGGTTCTAGTGACGGAAGCTTGCCGTTCTTTTTAGTTCTTGAACTTCAATCTGTTCTTGATTTAGTCGGTGTGGTGCTTTGCCTGAAACTACTTGCCCAGCTACGACTGTGATATTGAAGCCGTCTGCTTCATAGCTTGTGTTCAGCGATCAATCACCCCATTGACCTCTTTAGGGCTTATTTGGTAATTTGTCAAACAGTGTTTGTTTTTGTTCTTTATTCTCAAGAGTAGATTTGGAACAGAAATGCGTTTGATAAAATTTTTGTTTATAAGAACAAATTTCTATTTCTTTGTTTCCAGAAATAAATTTGGAACATAATCGAGAATAAAATAAAAAAAGAGTTAATAAGTTGATTCTTTGTTCTCGGAAACAATTTTAGAATCAAGTCAACCTATTTTTTCTTTTTCCTCTTCTTTTTTATTGTCCTTTTTTCCCTCTCCCTTTTTCTTCAAGTGCTATCACCGCCCCCTGCCGTTCGCCACCGTCGGTCGTCGGCGAGCTCGCCGGAGACTCGCCCAGCCACTAGCGAGGCTTAACCTCGCCAAATCTGGTAAGGCTGAGCCTTGCCGATGGCCAAGCGGGCCTTGCTTGAGCCTCCCTTGGCCACTAGCGAGCCTCGCTTGGCCAAGCGAGGCTCGAGTCAACCTATTTTTTCTTTTTCCACTTCTTTCTTCTTGTTCTTCTTCCCTCTCCCTTTTTCTTCAAGTGCCGCTGCCACAGCCATTGCCGTCTGCCGTTGCCGGTTGCTGGTGAGATCGCTGAGGGCTCGCTAGGCCAGGGCAAGGTCCAGGTAGGCCTGGCGAGCTCTTTGGAGGCTCGCTAGATCTGGTAAGGTCGAACCTCGCTTGGCTAAGCGAGGTTTAGGGAGGCTTGGCAAGCTCACCGAAGGCTTGCCCAACCACTGGCGAGGCTCCACTTTGCCGAATCTAGTAAGGCTGAGCCTTGCTAGTGGCCGGATGGGCCTCGCTGGTGGCCAGGCGAGCGTCGCCCGAGCCTCGCTCGGCCATCGGTGAGCCTTGCTTGGGCGAGCGAGGCTTGGCCCAGCCTTGGCCGGGGGATGCGGACCTCGCGGTGCCCTAGTGAGGTCGAGCCCGCCGGCGGCTGGGTGAGGCCGCTCGCCTAGCCAAGGCTCAGTTGATGAGGCACGGCCTCATTGAGGGCCGGCGACGCTTTGGTGAGGTCGCCGGCTCTCGTTTGGCTGGTCGCCGGTCATCCTAAGGTCATCGGCGACCGGCCACCTTGAAGAAGAAGAAGAAGAATGGGAGAAAGAAAGGGAAAAAATAAAATAAAATTAAAATTATTTAAAAAAAATGATTTGCAGTAGGAATTGAAATTTTGCTATATATAGAATACATATTAAATTTTGTATTTTAATTTATTATTTACCATTTAATAAAAATTTGATTAGTTAATATTTTTATTACTTAGTATAAATATAATTAATCAAAAGAATTCCTATGATTTAATAGAATTTTAGAATGTACTAGCATTCTAAATTCGAATTCTTTTGAAATTGAAAATATAACATGATTTTTTTACTCATAAGAAGATAATTATATTTGTGAGTGGTCCATGAGAATTCAATATCAAATTTACACTTATCTAAAAATGTAATTGAAAAAAGAATTGGAATATAAATTTTATGCAGTTACCAAACGCATTCCTATTTTTTTCTATTCCAAAATCAGAAATTTTGTAAAACAATGCCGAGCCGACTAAAACACCGGCATCATCAGAATTACTACATATGAAACGAATGAAGGATATGAGACAAATGTGAGAGCACACGAGTGGCAACACCCTCTTGAATGCCAGATCCATCTATTGAATGGTATCCCTCAGAAAATAAACAAGGCGTGCCAAATAAAGAAGAAGAGATTGGGACCATACGTGCATCCTAATGGTCCAAATCAGCTACATGTTCTTTCGCTGACGAGGAACCCTCCGAATCAGATTCAGAAGACCCCATTAGAATACAATTTGTCCTGCCACTCGACCGACACTCTTTCTAGAGCAAAGTTAAAGGGCACTTTGGTCAAGACGCAAGTCATGTATGAACTTGTGCGCTGAGCTATCTAAGGACTACCATATGAGCTGGGACGCAAATGGGGATGATTCCAAACATAACTTGCTTGAGATCTATAGTTGGAAACTTAAAGACATGTTTGATAATCATTATGTTCTCCAGAATAATTTTTTATCATATATAATTTTTTTAATTCTATTATCGAGAACAATTTCTAAAAAAAAAAAAAAAAAATGATATAAAATAATTACACAAAATTTCTTTTTTCGGAATAGAAATGCATTTGGTAGAATTCTTGAATTTTTTTATTTCTTTTAATATTTCAATATTTTTATTATATTTTTCCCATTTTTTTTTTTATTTTTCTTTTTTTCTTCCTCCTTCTTTGTGGCTGGTCAACCATTGGCGAGGCTCAACCTCGCCCAACCGGCTCAGGCCACGGTGAGGTTGACCTCATGCCACCTGGTTGAGGTTGAGGCTTGCTATGGTTGGGTGAGGTCTTAGCGAGGCTCCGGCGAGCTCACCAAATCTCGCCTAGTTGGTCGCTGGCAACCATTGCCACCTATTGCTAGCCACAACTGCTGCTAGCGGCTGCAACATCCAACGGTGGTCAATGACCAACTGGGAGGAAGAAGGAGAAAAAGAGAAGAAGAAAAGGGAAAAAAAGTTGGCTTGATTCTTGAAATTGTTCTTGGAACAAAAGGCTATTTTTTTTTTCTATTTGTTAATTCTATTTTAAATTTAGAATAATCTATTCTTGAGAATAAAAAATTTACCAAATAAATTTCTGTTCTTTTTTGTTTTGAAGAACAAAAGAACATAATCAGTTATTCTTGAGAGCGTTACCAAATGAGTCCTTATTTTTCTCTCCTTAGAGAAAAAATTAAAAGAAAATATTTTGGTCCGAAAAGAGAGAAACAAAATCATGATTCACCGTGAACACCCTCCCTTACCTCCCTAACTCTCCATAAATGTTCTCTGTTTTTTTTTTCTCTCCCAGACGAGATCTTAGTTGAGGCAGGATGATTGGCACTTGAACCTGTACCAATTGTTCTTTTTAAAATCCTTCTAGCAAAACAAGAAGCACCGGTTTAAGGGCGTATTTAGTAACCATTCGGGAAAAGTACCAAAATAGTCCTAAACCTTTTGTATTGGTACCAATTCAGTCCTAAACTTTTCAATTGGACCAATTTAGTCCTAAACCTTTTCACATTGATACCAATTCAGTCCATCCGGCTAATTTAAGCCGGAAATTGCTGATTTGGCCGCCGGTGGTCTTACGTGGCGCCACATAGACAAACTTTATGATTTTTTATAATTTTTTTCAAATTTTTAAATTATTTTTTTATTTTTTTCTCTTTTTTTCTAAAAAAAAATTTCTTTTCTCCTTACCCTTGGCCGGTGAGGTCGCCGGCCACAGCTGGTCGGGCGAGGGGCCCCGCGCCCCGCCGGCCACCGGCGAGGGCCGCCACGCCCTCGCCCGCCACGGGCGAGGGCGTCGGCCCCCGCCCAAATCCGGGCGAGGGCCGAAACCCTCGCCCGTTGGCCGGCGAGGGCCTCTGCGCCCTCGTCGGCCACAGGCGAGGGCGTGGCAGCCCTCGCTCGTGGCAAGCGAGGGCACGGCGGCCCTCGCCCGGCATCCGAGCGAGGGCCCTCGTCGGGGGGCAGAGTCTTCGAGCGGCGAGCGACGGAGAGAGATGCTTTGCGAGGAGAAGCGCCGAGCGCGTACATGCCCTCGCTCGGATCCGGGCGAGGGCCGCCGTGCCCTCGCCCGCCACGAGCGAGGGCTGCCGCGCCTCGCCCTGTGGCCGACGAGGGCGCAGAGGCCCTCGCTCGTGGCCGGCGAGGGCGCGGCGGCCCTCGCCGGTGGCCGGCCGAGGGCGCGGGGCCCTCACCCCGACCAGCCTGTGGCCGGCAACCTCGCCGGCCAAGGGTAAGGAGAAAAGAAAAATAAAAATAAAAAGAAAAGAGAAAAAAATAATTTAAAAAATTTGAAAAAATTATAAAAAATCATTAAAAAATTCCACGTGGCGCCACGTAAGACAGCCGGCGGCCAAATTAGCAATTTCCGGCTTAAATTAGCCGGATGGACTGAATTGGTACCAATGTGAAAAGGTTTAGGACTAAATTGGTCCAATTGAAAAGTTTAGGACTGAATTGGTACCGATACAAAATGTTTAGGACTATTTTGGTACTTTTCCCGTAACCATTCTCGTTCTTAGGAATAATTTTTGATAAAAAATTATTTTTTTTATTATGTTCTCGGGAACAATTTCTAGGCAAAAAAACATTTGGTAACTGTGTGATGCTGAGAAAATTGCGCGACATAAACTACATCCAATTTTCAGTTTTTCCACGATAGGATAAGATGTTGCTGTTGAAATTGGAAACTTGTTTACTAGAGAAGTAGCTGGAATTGGTAAGTATGAGCGTGGCCCACCCAGATGAGGAGGGAGACTAGTGATGTCTCAACTACCCACCAGTAAAAATTTATTAATTACATTTTATGGCTTTGTCAAGGTAAGTTCTCTGCAAGAAAATTTCTAAATTAGATGGTCAGGTTAAACAATCATTAATTCCATGTGAAAGTTTTGGATTTTAGCGTATGTCTTCTCTATGAGTATGCTGATCATGGCGCCTGCTCTCTCGTATGCTTCAATTATCGCCAGATCTCTATCATAAAACTAGATTATAATAGATTAAACAAAGGAAGAGCGTACTGACTTTCTCACATTTGTACGCCATAATGTCATTCTCTACTCTCACGTATTCTCTTTGATGTCATTTGATGGAACGGACTTAGCTCCTTATTGCTCTGTTATGTCTATTTTTTAACTGTTAGTTGGTTCATTTGCCTTTGTCAAGAAAAGAAGCAAAAATTAAAGAAAAGTGGAGTCCACAACTAATAATTATTGCTCTTCATCGGATACGGTGTATGGAGGACGAAAAGGGTGTCTGCAACCATATCTATCATACGTAGACATGAGGATGGTGTATACAATGTGTACATTTGGTCATTCCCAAATGTTTTACTCTATTTCACTGCCTGGACTAGTTAAGCCATTCGCACTCATCCTTATTCTTGGCGTGGCATACTTAAAATGCATTTGTTATATACTTCTGGTCCCTTCATTGGTGTGAACATAGGCACTGACCTCTCCGACATGCCGAGCCCAACTCGGGTGGCGGCACTTCTAAAAGCTCAGAACATACGGCATGTTAGGCTTTACGACACTGACCACGCCATGCTTCTTGCACTTGCTAACTCTGGCATCGGCATCACTGTTTCTGTTCCTATTGACCAGCTACTCGGCATCAGGCAGTCCAATGCCACTGCTGCCTATTGGGTAGCTCGGAATATCATAGCCCATGTCCCCGCCACCAACATCACTGCCACTGCTGTGGGATCCGAGGTCCTAACGACCCTGCAGAATGCCGCCCCTCTCCTTGTCTTGGCCATGAAGTGCATTCACTCAGCGCTTGTCGCTTCGAATCTCGACAGTCGTATCACAGTCTCAACCCCACATTCTTCCTCCATCATTATTGACTCCTTCCACCTTCTCAAGCCTTGGTTAACCGCACTTGGGATCCGGTCATGGTCCCATTCCTTAAGTTTCTACAGTCTACTGGATCGTACCTCATGCTCAGTGTCTATTAATACTACGACTACATGCAGTCAAATGGTGCAATTCCACTGGACTATGCCCTCTTCCGTCCTCTTCCTCCGAACGAGGAAGCTGTCGATTCTAACACGCTCCTCCACTACACCAATGTATTTGATGCCGTGGTCGATGCAGCTTATTTCGCCATGTCATATCTAAACTTCACCAACGTCCCCATTGTGGCGACCGAGTCTGGTTGGTTCTCCAAGGGGACTCCTCCGAAGCGGATGCAACTCTTGAAAATGCAAACACTTACAACAGTAACTTGATCAAGCACGTGCTTAACAATACAGGAACGCCAAAGCACCCGGGCGTGGCAGTCAGTACATACATTTATGAGCTCTACAATGAGGATCAGAGACCGGGCTCTGTATCTGAGAAAAATTGGGGCCTGTTTGATGCCAATGGAGGTGCCGATCTATATCTTGCACTTGACGGGTGCGGGAACGGTGTTAGCAAATGACACAACCAATCAGACGTTCTGTGCTGTAAAGGATGGTGCGGACAAGAAGATGCTCCAAGCGGCATTGGATTGGGCTTGTGGGCCCGGGAGAGTAGACTGGTCACTGTTGTTGCAGGGGCAAGCTTGCTATGAACCAGACAATGTTGTTGCACATGCAACTTATGCTTTCAATCCGTATTACCAAAAGATGGGGAAAGCTCCAGGTACCTGTGATTTTAAAGGGGTCGCTACAGTCACCACTACCAATCCAAGTAAGAAGTAGCTTGATAACATTTACCCATGTGTCTGAGTCATTCTGAGGAAAGATCTTATCACCAGACTTAGTAATCATAGTTCACTGAATAGAAAAATTGAGGTGTTGTGGTCAGTGGACAATTAATGGCATGCCACAATGCCACAATACCACAAGATGATAGGGCCAATCTGCTGGTTTAACCTTGACATTTTTTGTAATTTGATGAGCTATTAGTATGTCTGTCCTGAACTCTAATACATGCACATTGCGTATGAGCATATAGAGGTCGAGGAATCTGCCTTTTTCTTTTTCTTTTCCCCTAATTTATGTTTGATTGGTGCAGGTCATGGTTCATGTATATTTCTGGGAAGGTATGTGATGTGCTCCGTTTTTATATGTTCTCTCTGTCATCTTTTAAATTTATTGCAAAATGTCATCTTCAATAATCCAAAATTGTTGTTATGCATCTGCAATATACTGAATTACCTGTATGTCGCTGCAGCGGTGGAAGAAATGGGACTTCCGTTGATGGTACTATTCTAGCTCCATCGTCTAATTCAACGACTTCTGGCCGTACCTAGAGTGTGCGACCCTGGACTCCAGTCCCAAGAAGCTCCGGTCTGGTGCTGCCATGGACAAGCACTGTACTCAGTGATGTGTAAGGCTTTTAGGATTTTGACGTGCTTGATTTTCCCGCTTGTGTAATGAAATGGGATGGTATTGACGTAGTTTGTAATGTCCCGGTGCGGTCCTTGTACTGCCTAAATAGGTTATCAGCACTGGTACTTGTTGTAACCTAATCACGAGATGAATAGTCTGTTCATTCGTGCAACAAAACAAGGTGCTTGATTTGAATTACTGAAACTCCTCCTGTAAACTCTTTTCTGATTAGATATCAGAATTCTGTGATGGACGATGTATATCCTTCGAAGGGTGGACCTTGGAAGTGCCATTTCCACTCCCAGCTTCACCATTTGCATCGTTCCAGCATCCGACCGCATGCATCGAAATGAGGTCGGATGGACCTATCAATCATGCGGCCAACAAATATTGTATGAACCTATCATGTGTAGGAGTTAAAGACAGTGGTCCGGCCTGATTTTAGCCTCTCGTGTTTACCGTCCTCGAGTAGTAAGAGAAGTTTTCATCAACCTCAAAAGGGTTCTTCAAGTTTAGATCTCTTCATCCTGTGTACTGTCTGGAATGAAATCCATTCATAACATTTCCAAAGTCTTACATGTTCTTCCGGTGCGATTTCGGATATGGTACGACCCCAAATTTGAAACGTAGCTTTGGCCACCCGCACAGAGCTTTACCTGATGCACATAGATAACGCGGTTAGCGTGAGTGTGTATTCTCCAAAAAAAAAAAAAAAAAAAACTATTTTTAATAGTTCCATGGTTGATGTAATAAGATGACGGGCCCGGATGGGCTAGTTCCTTGAAGTAAAATCATCTGCTCATGCCTCTTGCTTTGGCTGTGGCCAGTCTATTATTGATCCATTAAATATGAAAATCTTTTCTGGACACGTGGCGACCATAGAATCAGCCACGCTTTTATTTCAGATTAAAGTTTCACCACTTTTGTAATGCAGAAGCTGATAGAAAATTTTAGAGAATAAAAACTGCATAATTATTTGTTTAGTGAAGACTAGAATTTTGCTTCTCTAACAAAAAAAGAAAAAAGAAAAAAAAAGAAAGAGACCATTTTAAACGAAACGATAGCTAAGTTTGACATTTACTCCAAACAAAATAAAACCAAACCACAAAGACCATCCTATTGGGATGTTTATTCACAAATTTTGGGTGCCTTTATTTCATTGGAAATTTTATAATAAAAGAAAATATTTTTCATGAAAATTGTTTTAAAAGAAAATGATTGGTTTTTATTTGTTTGATGATTTAGGATGGCTAAGTTTGACATTTACTCCAAACAAAATAAAACCAAACCATAAAGACCCTCCTATTGGGATGTTTATTCATGAATTTTGGGTGCCTTTCTTTCATAAAAAATTCATAATAAAAGAAAATATTTTTCATGAAAATTATTTTTAAAGAAAATAATTGGTCTTCATTTGTTTGATAGTTCAGGAAAAGTGATTTCCATTTTGTCAAAAGACAAAGTCGTTTTCCCACAATTTGAGCTTGTCATTTTTGATCCATGGAAAATATTTTCCGGTAAATTGATTAGTCTTCCGTTATTCGAACACTAGAAAATTGGAAAAATACTTCCCGGAAACCATTTGTCCTTTTGCAAAAAATAAATGATTTGAAAATATTTTCCTATCATTTGAAATAATTAGTCAATAGAAAATATTTTCACTACCAACAATAATTAATGTTTAAATAATTTTGTGGATGATGAAAATATTTTTTGTCCATTCATTTTTTGTAATAATACAAGCTATTATTTTTTGAAAATTGTTTTTCAAATTATTCATTTTCCGCAAAATAAATGGAGCCTAGAGTTATTGAGAGATTTCTTGTGTTGCGATTTTTCATATTATATTGGAAATTGAAGAGACATAGTCTTTTAATTTAGATTTGTTTGGAACAATTTTTACTCTTTCTTAAAAAAAAAAAAAAAAAAAAAAAAAACAAAATCTTACGTCTCTCCCAATATCACATTTTTATTTAATACTAAATAGCTAACATGTAAAATTGTATATATTTTTCCTAGTTAAGAAGTGTGATGAAAAAGAGATATAATACTCTATACATCATCAAAAAAGAATACATGCACTTATCTATAAACTTTATGGGATGACTTTTAAAATAACAAAAGACCAATTACAATTAAGGGAAATATACAAAATCTCTTAAATATATCTTTAACGTTCCTATTTTTCAAAAAAGTTGAAATAAGTCATCACTTTTCGAATGTTTGAAGGTTAGGTGGAAAAAGAGGAAAAAGAATGAGTACTTTATACAGCGTTGACAAGTAGACTCTAAACTTCTTCCTATCAAGTTTGGCTATTAGGGATAAGTAAGGTACGAGTGGGCAATTTCTACCCTAAAACCTGAAAAATTAGAATCGAAAACTGCTTGTTGGATCATAAATCCATCCAGGAATTAGACCATTAGTCTGGTCTGGTTCCTAAGTGAGCTCATGAAACCACAATAAATTCCCTACAAAATTACATTCATCAAGTAATATCATGGTGAATTTAGTTTCTATATGGGTACTTCTTTGCAAGGGAAATTGTAAGAATAAAAAGGAAATCCACATGGGATCTGGCTAACCAAACATGAAATGATACTCTGATTTTAGAATGAATGCTCCCAACTGGACATTCGGTTCCATCTCTTGCTTATCATTTGACAGAAAGCCAAATATTAGATTGATTCAACCAAATAGAGGACGTTAATCTAAGTAGGGGACGCTAATCTCGACAAATACACCTGTAAAGGAAACTGTACGGTAAATGGCAGCATCTTAATGTGCGTTCTATCATGTGTTTTCTATTTCGAGGACTGCGAGACACAAGTTGGACGGTACGGTAAATGGCAAAAGACAGGGGAGAAAGACTCGCTTCCATTGAGAGTGAGCAGGATGTTATTTTGTTTTATATACCGGTTTGATTCGAGTGGACGGTTTTAAGTTTGAAATCAGAAATTGGCCTGGTACTCATCGGTTTCAATAAATTGAAATCGGGAAGTAGACTAATCCCCATGAAAATAGCCAGTTTTGAGCCTGTTCGACCTAGTTCCAAGTAGTTTTCGATTCTTCTGTATACCTTTACCGATTATAAATTTTGTTTATGAGCTTTACGGTTAACTCGACTTGCTCGGGCCCAAAAGTGCGAATATTAGCCTTGAGATTAGCGTTGTACATTGCTTGTCTAAGTTGGAAAAGAGATGTGAATTGACTATGCAAAAGCTCGGGTGACAAAGTTAGGCCCGTTGGATCAAAATCTAGTAGGCTAGATTCAACAGTTTTGAAATTAAGACAAACCACGAAAAAATAAAAATTCCCGATTTGATTTGGAGCAAGACTCTAATGGTTCAATGGGGTTGATCGAGGGTTAAAAAAGGGCATCTAGTTTTCGAACCGTTTAGCACAGGTGTTCTTTGTAATGGGACTAAACGGAAAGTTTTAAATTAGTTGCAATGATTTGAACCTTAGTCATCATTGCATTTGAAATGCTTTGTGCGCTTAGGAAGCTAATAGCGACTAATCATATAAGAAGAGATTAATGTGGAAATGCTTACAAAGCATATATTCAAATAATGATTTCAAGTGGGACCTTTTTTTTCAAAAAAAGGGTTTAGAGTAAATGTTGACTTGAATAAGAGTATAAGATGACTTCGTCTTCAACAAACACATGCATCTCACATGTCACTTTATCAGGGGATTTCTTATCTCAGCACAACGTTGATTCAACGATGGATAGAAGAGCGGTTGTCGATGATGCCGATATAAAGGGCTCAATAGAGACTTTCATGATCTTAAGTGCGATCCAGCATCGGAAGTGGTTTTGTGCAAGTGTAAAAAGAAGAACGATGAACAAAGAAGAAGATAAAAACGAAAAATTGAAAAGTAAAAAAGAGAAAGAAAACTGAAAAAACCCGACATCAAGCCTTTAGAAAGTAGTATGTGAGATGCATATGCTCGCTTAAGCTTTTATCGAGACTAAGTAGGACTTTCAAGCCTCTATTTAAGATTACTTGAAACCATTTTTTAAGAAAATAGTCCAATTTTAACCCTTTATTTGAAATCGAGTTAATAATACGAAAAAACTTCAAACTGCTATATCCGTCACAAATTTAGACATTTGTAATAAATTTACCATTGGTTATTTAATATTAAGTTGGATTAATATAACTGAAAATCACAAAATTAAGTAAAATTCCAAATTGATACATTCGTGTCCATCAACTCTAACCTGTCATCAAACTTAGTAATTTAACAGTAAAAGTTTAACATAAATAACAGAAATAACAGAAAGTACATCTGTCATATATGTACTAATTTTATGTTAATTTGAAGTAAATTTGTTATATATATACTGATACACGATCGTTACGTTATATTAATACTATGAAACTTTTCCAGAAGCATATTAAAATGGGCATCGGAAAAAGCGCGCGGCAGTGTTGAGTCAAAGTGTGGTCCACGTCAGCATCGAGTTGCTTCCTCGCGTGGGGCCCTGCGGACCGTCCCCTGCGTCAGACGGGACAGCAGCGCCTCTGAGAAGCCCCCGCATGGGAAACCCTGACCTGACAGCCAAAATTGCCCCAACCCATATTAATTAAATTCGGAAAAAAACAGAAAAGAAAAAAGAAAAAAAAAAAGAAAAGACAAGAAAAGGAAAAGTTATTTTCCCGTAGTCCCTTCCTCACCCCTCGCCGTGCGCCTGCAACTCGATCTCCGCCGTCCGTTCCCCTGACGCGGGTCCGGACTCCTCTGCCCCTCATCTCGTCCGTCCTTTGATCCTCCGCCACCTCGCAAAACCCCGCCCTTTCCTTCCTAAACCTCCCCTCTCTCTTTCTCTCTCTCTCTCCCTCTCTTTCTCGCTCGCTCGCACTTTCCCATTTCACTTCTGGTCTGCACCGCAGCTCGCTTCCCTCTCGCCCCGGCTCTTCCTCTCTTGTTCTTTCTCGCGCGAACCTCAAAAGGAACCTCCTTTTCTCTCTCTCTGAGCGCACTTTTCTCTGTTTGTGCGGTGAAGCGTTGCCCTTTTTTCCCTTTCGCTTTCTGGGTTCTTTATCTGTTCTGGGTGTGGCCTGGATTTCTCCTCCAAGACTTGCTTTTTTGCTTGTTGGGGGGTAGCGGGTGGTTCTTTATGGTTTCGGTGGATTGAGGCGCTCGCTCTGGTCTTGGGGAATCCATGGCTCTGCTGCTTCTCTTCTTGCTTCTGTTTCCGGCCTCCCTTGCTTCCGCGGGTGAAGGTGAGCTCGTCAAGCTCCTGGCCGTCGTTTTGTTTCCGTTGCCTCACTTTGAACTCTCGTCGGTGTTTCTTTGTTGTTGCTATTTTCAGCTAAATGTTCTCTGCGCTGCTGTTTTTGTTTCTTTCCACAGTGGGTTTTGGTTCTAGTCATGGAAGCTTGTCGTTCTTTTCAGTTCTTGAACTTAATCCGTTCTTGATTTAGTCGATGTGGTGCTTTGCCTGAAACTACTTGCCCAGCAACGACTGTGACATTGAAGCCGTATGCTTCGTAGCTTGTGTTCAGCGATAAATCACCCCACTGAGCCTCTTTAGTCAGTGATTCTTGTTTTGGTAGAAGGATTAAAAAAAAAAGAACAGATTTTGGTGCAGGTTGAAGTTCCAATCATCCTGCCTTGAATAAGATCTCATCTGGGAGAGAGGAAAAAAAAGCAGAGAATATTAATGGGGAGTTGGCGGTGGGGGGAAGAGGGCGTTCACTGGTGGGTCGTGACTTTGTTTCTCTCTCCTCGGACCAAAAGAGTTATTTTTTTATTTTTTGTTTTTTCCTTCTAGGGAGAGCAAAATAAGTTTTCCACGATAGACCTCAAGCAAGTTATGTTTGGAATCATCCCTTGTTGCGTCCCAGCTCATATGGCAGTCCCTAGATAGCTTAGCGCGCGGGTTCATACATGACTTGCGTCTTGACCAAAGTGCCCTTTAACTTTACTCTAGAAAGAGGGTCGGTCAAGTGGCAGGACAAATTGTATTCTAATGGGGTCCTCTGAATCTGATTCAGAGGGTTCCTTGTCAGCAAAAGAACATGCAGCTGATTTGGACCATTAGGATGCACGTATGGTCCCAATCTCTTTTTCTTTATTGGCCGCGTCTTGTTTGTTTTCTGGGGGATACCATTCAATAGATGGATCTGGCATTCACAAGGATTTAGCCACTCATGTGCTCTTGCATTTGTCTCATATACTTCATTCGATTTATATGTAGTATTGCTGATGATGCTAGTGTGTTAGTCGGCTCAGTGCTGTTTTGGTGTGATGCTGAAAAAATTGCGTGACATAAACTCTGTCAAATTTTCGGTTTCTTCACGATAGGATGAGATGGTTGGTGCTGTTGAAATTGGAAACTTGTTTATTAGAGAAGCAGCTAGGATAGTTAAGTTTGAGTGTGGCCCACCCAGTTCAGAAGGGAGACTAGTGATGTCTCAACTACCCACCAGTAAAAATTTATTAATTACATTTTATGGCTTTGTCAAGATATGTTCTCTGCAAGAAAGTTTCTAAATTAGGTGCTCAGGCCAATCAATCATAAATTCCATGTGAAAGTTTTGGATTTAGTGTATGTCTTCTCTATGAGTATGCTGATCATGGAGCCTGCTTTCTCGTATGCTTCAATTATCCCCAGATCTCTATCATAAAACTGGATTATAATAGATTAAACAAATGAAGAGTGTACTGGCTTTCTCACATTTGTACGCCATAATGTCATTCTCTACGCTCACCTATTCTCTTTGATGTCATTTGATGGAAGGGATTTTGGAACTTCAGTTTTCTAGACTTAGCTCCATATTGCTCTGCTGTGTGACTGTGTCTATTTTTTTACTGTTAGTTGGTTCATTTGCCTTTGTCTAGAAAAGAAGCAAAAATTAAAGAGAAGTGGAGTCCACAACTAATAATTATTGCTCTTCATTGGATACGGTGTATGGAGGACGAAAAGGGTGTCTGCAACCATATCTATCATATGTAGACATGAGGATGGTGTAGACAATGTGTACATTTGGTCATTCCCAAATGTTTTACTCTATTTCACTGCCTGGACTAGTTAAGCCATTCGCACTCATCCTTATTCTTGGCGTGGCATACTTAAAATGCATCTGTTAAATACTTCAGGTCCCTTCATTGGCGTGAACATAGGCACTGACCTCTCCAACATGCCGAGCCCAACTCAGGTGGTGGCGCTTCTAAAAGCTCAGAACATACGACATGTTAGGCTTTACGACACTGATCAGGCCATGCTCCTTGCACTTGCTAACTCTGGCATTGGCGTCACTGTTTCTGTTCCTAATGACCAGCTACTTGGCATTGGGCAGTCCAATGCCACTGCTGCCTATTGGGTAGCTCGCAATATTGTAGCCCATGTCCCCGCCACCAACATCACGGTCATTGCTGTGGGATCCGAAGTCCTAACGACCCTTCAGAATGCCGCCCCTGTCCTTGTGTCGGCCATGAAGTTCATCCACTCAGCGCTTGTCGCTTCGAATCTTGACAGTCGTATCAAAGTCTCAACCCCACACTCTTCCTCCATCATTATTGACTCCTTCCCGCCTTCTCAAGCCTTCTTTAACCGCACTTGGGATCCGGTCATGGTCCCATTGCTTAAGTTTCTTCAGTCTACTGGATCGTACCTCATGCTCAATGTCTATCCATACTACGACTACATGCAGTCAAATGACGCAATTCCACTGGACTATGCTCTCTTCCGTCCTCTTCCTCCGAACAAGGAAGCTGTCGATTCTAACACGCTCCTTCACTACAACAATGTATTTGATGCCGTTGTTGATGCGGCTTATTTTGCCATGTCATATCTAAACTTCACTAACGTCCCCATTGTGGTGACTGAGTCTGGTTGGCCCTCCAAGGGAGACTCCTCTGAACCGGATGCAACTCTTGAAAATGCAAACACTTACAACAGTAACTTGATCAAGCATGTGCTTAACAATACAGGAACGCCAAAGCACCCAGGCGTGGCAGTCAGTACATACATTTATGAGCTCTACAATGAGGATCAGAGATCGGGCTCTGTATCTGAGAAAAATTGGGGCCTGTTTGATGCCAATGGAGTGCCGATCTATATCTTGCACTTGACGGGTGCGGGAACGGTGTTAGCAAATGACACAACCAATCAGACATTCTGTGTTGGAAAGGATGGTGCGGACAAGAAGATGCTCCAAGCGGCATTGGATTGGGCTTGTGGGCCTGGGAAAGTAGACTGCTCACTGTTGTTGCAGGGGCAAGCTTGCTATGAACCAGACAATGTTGTTGCACATGCCACTTATGCTTTCAATGCGTATTACCAAAAGATGGGGAAAGCTCCAGGCACCTGTGATTTTAAAGGGGTCGCTACAGTCACCACAACCAATCCAAGTAAGAAGTAGCTTGATAACATTTATCCATGTGTCTGTGTCATTCTGAGGAAAGATCTTATCACCGGATTTAGTAATCACAGTTCACTGAATAGAAAAATTGAGGTGTTGTGGTCAGTGGACAATTAATGGCACGCCACAATGCCACAAGATGATAGGGCCTATCTACTGGTTTAACCTTGACATTTTTTTTTTGTAATTTGATGAGCTATTAGCATGTCTGTCCTGAACTCTAAACATTTTTTTGTAATTTGATGAGCTATTAGTATGTCTGTCCTGAACTCTAATACATGCACATTGCATATGAGCATATAGAGGTTGAGGAATCAGCCTTTTGCTTTTCCTTTTCCCCTAATTTATGTTTGATTGGTGCAGGTCATGGTTCATGTATATTTCCAGGAAGGTATGTGAATTACTACGTTTTTATAGGTTCTCTCTGTCATCTTTTAAATTTGTTGCAAAATGTCATCTCCAATCATCCAAAATTGTTATTATGCATCTGCAATATATTGACTTACCTGCATGTGCTGCAGCGGTGGAAGAAATGGGACTTCCGTTAATGGTACTATTCTGGCTCCATCGTCTAATTCAACGACTTCTGGCTGTCCTCCCCAGTATTTCTTTGATGTTGGTTCGATCACAAGCTCGTTGATCATCACCATTTTGCACCTGGCGTCGGTTCTCTTGTAAAGTTATGGACTCGATATTTGTGCCATATTGATTGATGCCTTTTTAGATCTCTCTTTGAAACATTTAATTACAATTCTTCGATGACAACTTGTGGTCTACCCAATTTTGTGGTTCGTGAAGTGGCAACACGGGTGGGCAAATCCAGGCATTTGAGCGGTGACTAGCTAGGTGACTCTTCAATTTTATTCTGTAAAAGCCAACAAAAGGAGTTGTTGGTGTAACTATCTTCTTCCTAAATTCGATTTCGAATTGATTCTTTGAGATGGACACTTAAAGGGCATCTGAAAGTCAGCCAATTCAGGCCATGTAATCCATAGGCTAGGATTAGTTGCCTCGTTTGCTCATCAACACAGCTAAACTAGTTAAGTTTCTTTTCTTTGCTGGAATTTCAAGCGAGCAGCATTACTCTGATGGATAGTTACTAAGAATCGGCACTGCCCGGAGAATCTTCCGGAAGGAATTGCCTTCATTTTGCCTTCATTTTTGTGGCAATTTCGGTAAGTAATTGTTTGCCTTAACGCGCTCTCGGTCTTTCATGTTTATGATTGTTGTGATGGTGCTTCCGAGGGAGCTCCGAATGTCAGAACTTGCATACCTACAAAATTTCACTGCGGTGTTGCCTGCAAAATGAATGTTTCTACGCTTCTTGAGGATGGTAAGTCCTGTTGTCAAGCAAGCTTTTAGTATATTGATGTACTGGTAATATGCATGGTCCCAAAGCGCTGGACGCTCCATGTTTGATTATACTGTCAAATGAAAGAAAAAATCGAAGGGAAAAAAGAAAATAGGCCCTCAGGACAGAGGGCAGTGATCCCTCGAGGGCTTTTACTAGTGTAGACTCTCCAACACAGGGTTCAAATTTCTGGAGCATCCAATCCAAGTTGAGGTGATCTTGAATCTCTACCTCATCATGCCCCCAGGAGGGACTGGAGCCATTGGGATTCCTCTGTTCTGCCTTTCCATGTTCATTTGCCATCCTAAACATGATCACGAAAAATGAAGTTTAGGAATGAAATCATCGGTCCGTTTTTTTCTAATAATCTCCATCATCGGAAGAACCCTGTTTAGTTTATGGCATTACCATGATACAATGCTCGTAATTTAGGACTATTTACAGTATGATAATTGATTGTCTCAAATTGTTCTGGAAATTGGCATTTCCAGGGGAACATCATCTCGTGCAGGTTGATTAAAAGGAGGAGATTTATGCCTACCAATGGACATGTCGAATCCACGCTTTTCGAGCTCGCGGTACTCCTGGGTTAAAGCACAGGATTCGCAGCAGAAATGGACTAAGCAATCAGCGCAAGGATCCTCTTGCAGCTGGTATTGCTGTCTCATCTTGGTGCGGTAGAAGCAGGAGTAGCAGCAGGCGCACCCGGTCAACAAGGCGATCACTGTGTAAATAGCTCCGTGCACAGGGCATGCTGCAACAAAAACGGATCTGAGTGAGCAAGTCTAATAATGTCGATCCTTATTCAATTTGTGCGAATGCGATTGATTCTACTTACAAACCGATCCATGATCAGCAATCTCCGCGATTCGCCCGAATGTGATGCAGGGGCACCAAAATGACAAGCAACCTGTGAGATTAAGAAGATATCAACCTTCATGAACCATAGATAACACCAATTTATCTCTGGATCCACTTAAACTCAACTAATACCAAAGTGGTATGAGATCATTCGATTGCTAAATTCTGATAACCCCGCGACACTAGGCAATTGCAATTGGATTCTCCAGTCTATAAACTGTCCTACTTTTCCTCGTAGATGTCGCCCGGTAGTTTTATACATGGCATAACTGTTCTATCAAGTGTTAATCCACCTCTAAACCAAATGGATTGCGAGGAAAATTCCAGAGGACTTACAAGTTGGAACGTCGTCGAAGCAACTGAAAAGCCCGGAGGCCCAAGGCATGTTGTTAATGGGTCGAGCTTGAAGACCCGCAGGGGGCAGAGGATTGTTCGGGGCCCCGAAATTCGCATAACTTTGGTTCATGGGTTGCACCGGAATGCCATCCACGGGCGGCCGCGGCGGTGGCGGAGCAGAGGCGCCGGGCTTCTGTGGGTAGCCATCAGATGCGTTCGAGGAGTACATAGCTTCAATCCGCAACTACAGATACCGGCTCCACCGATCAAAGAAGGACGACACGACAGAGCGAAAGATCGAATGAGGAAGTGAATCGGGCAAGGGCTAGAGAGGGTTGAAAGATGAGATGTTAGGTGAACTGCACATGATGTATACGTCCTATTTCTATGCATCTAACACTCATATATTTGCGTAAAAGAGGGGTTTCGTCAATGAATGCTTTCACCAGAAGCGGCCGTGCCCAAGCAAGTCGTCGATCCGCGTTCGAATCTGTTTGCCGGCCGCGGCAATGACGAAGCGCCAACTTTGACGGTTGATGGTTAGTTGAAAAGTAAAATGCCTTGTTTAAGCTCTAAGCTATCGTCGTGCGATTAAACTACGTATAGACTTATAGTTTAGTGCGGTGGGCAACGTTGACAATGGTGTAAATTAAGACCGGGTCAGGCAGTTTCGTATGTAGTTTCATTTTTTCTACCGTGATTTTTTTGGACCAAGATTGGGTTCTAGAGTTGGACGCGACTTCGCTCTCGTGATACGACTGTCACACTTTCACATGGATCGCGACCTCGTTTGTTTCTAGAACACCAAACGTAGTTTCGAAAAGGGGTTTCTCACCTATAATTAGGTGCAATGTTGTTATCAAGACAGCACAGGGCTCAGCAGCTTTTGTTGGGATTCCGAGGTGAATGTCGGGAGAACTCCATGGAAGAGAGGGGTTAGAGATCTCGGCCCTAGGTGAAGGGATAACTGATTAATTCTTCTGACCGGCCTAGATTGGATTTGTTGGATAGTGTGGACGGCCATAGATTGTATGGGGTTGTCTTTTAGTCTGTGAGAATGGGTTGGGATTATTGAGAAGATGCTCGATCTGGCGAGGGCGTCATGGCTCTCGCCTAGTGGCCAATGACCCTTGGCCAGTCTCATTTAAAAAAGAAAAGGAAAAAATATTTAAAAATTACAAAATTGTCCACATTCGTGCTGATGGTATCATATATGACGCTCAATATTTACGTTAACGATTTTTGGCAAAAATTAGTTATGTAGACTTCATTGGCAAATTATCAAAAGATTCAAAATTCAATGGGTCAAAACTAAAATGTTTAATATTGAATTGGCATAAGTACAATAAGTTTATAATTTTTTTCCCCATTTTCATCACATTGGCAAGTGCAAATATTGTCAAGTTGAGCTATCCATGGAGTTCTGACTCGCGACTTACCTTGTTGATAAGATTAATGAGGTATTAGGTGGGATTGTTTTACTTACTTGGGTAAATGTCCATTTCATAGAAGAACATATAGGCTTATTTTTATTTTTTCAATGTGGATATCCTTTCGTATATTGACTAGATTCTTCGCTCATGTTGGATGAGCTTTTGCGCATTGACTTATTATGAGGCGATTGAGTGAAATTTTATAAAGCCGCTTTATTTACAGGAAAAAGAAAAGAAAAGAAAAGAAAAGAGAAGTTGTATAAAGCCTGGTGTTCATGAGGAGAATTGAGATAGCTTATACATGGTAAATGCCCTCTTGCTTCTGACCCTGGTCACGTCCTAATATGTTCTCCTTTCTCTTCATTGAACATCCGATCGAGGAACGTTTAGCCAAATTGTTCGGATTGCAACATCAATCCAACTATGTATCTAGACCATCTATAGCTTGGTGTCGAAAATTCATGTACGTGATTTCATGAAATGTATACCATTTCCTTCTTCGAGAAGGGCAAACAACAAAACTTATGCTGATAGATCGAGCATGTTATCATTTACTTTAAAAGTGAAAGCCGATGGAGTATGATCCATATAATATCTTTTCGATATGGTAGCTGGCTTCTCCCATGTGAAGGGTGATAAGATGATGAAAGCAATGTGCACATATCTGGTATGGATCGCCGAAACCAAGCTTATAATTAATTCATGTCATGCTATATCTATATGATTCAACCAACTGAAAGTGGGAGTTTGTGTACGGAGTTAAAGAATACATTCGATGCCAACGATGAAATGGTCAACTCAAGGAAAATGGACATTGGATCCAAGCTATTTTTATTTCCTATTCACATATAAACAAAGGATAATGATACAAATTGTCATTGAACTTTGACCCGATGTGCAATTTAATAATCCCTCTAAATTTTTAATTTGTTTAATATAGTCTCTAACTTTGGGCCAACTTGTAATGTTGTTCCCAAACTTTTAGTACATGTTCATTATAGCTCCTGAATTATATATAAATATTAAATGTTGTCGTTCTATTAATTTGAGATCAGTGACAACATTGAACATATATAAAAAAATTTAAAGACTGCATTGCACATTCAACTAAAATTTAGGGATCATATTGCATAGTGGACTAATGTCCAGAAATCACTTGTGTTATTTTTCTTGAAGACGACAACAACAACAATAAAAAAATCAATCTAATGATAACTCAATCAGCTTGGTAATCCTTGACTGGCCACCCAGAACTTAGGTTATCTTAGTTCCCATTTAAATCATGGCCAAAAGAGAGAGTTCACATTACTATAGAATTTTATCATTGGAGTATGCATTTTGACTGAATTCATTATCGTTATACCCTATTTAGCAAAAAGCTCGTATATTAGTAAAAGGCTAGAATTCGACCAAGTCAGCTAGGGATGAGATTGATGCATTGGTGCGCAAGCGAGGGAAGCATCACATTGCATTATATTGTCTGGTTTTTGGCAATCTTTTTTTCCCACTTGAATTAGCAGCAGCTGACGCGTGAATGGGCAACGAATCTTCGTTATGCATCAGATCTTTATTGATGAAGTTTTTCGAACTCTTGGTGTTGAATTTGGACCATGCACCGAACAGAGAAATGTTATGTTTTCATGTTATATGATTGCGATCATATTGCGGGAACTTTTTGACAAGGAGCTGATAACCTTAGAATTGGGACATCATATCTGTAATAGTTGTAGCACTGCAGAAGAGTTTAGCAACTGGCTTTGTTTTCACGTTTGAGGATTTTGCTAGCTTTTATGTAATACAAAGAGTTCGTTACATACATAAGCTACTGATGCAATGTTTCTGATCATGAAGAGAGGAACTTCTAAATTTATGACACAGATGTACGTCTGTCTATCAAATCTGATAAGTTTCTACAACTCTCACGAACGTTGCTTAATGCTTGAGAGAGAGAGAGAGAGAGAGAGAGAGAGAGAGAGAGAGAGAGAGAGAGAGAGAGAGAGAGAGAGAGAGAGATTGATTCCTAAGTAGGTCCTACAAGTAAGTACCTAAAAAGATCTTTTGAACCGAATCGTGGTAATCATCCTTGATATCATTAGCTTTTGAACCGAATCGTGGTAATCATCCTTGATATCATTAGCTTTTCGGTGATCCTATCGATTACTTGAAAGTAAGATATCCTCCAAGACTGCTTGAAATGCAATGCACTACAAAATCCCAAGAATCCAATTGCGAATCCTGGTCCTAGACCCGCATAGAACCAATTATAGGTGTCCAAATTGCCTTCATTGGGTTCACCTCTGTTCCGAGAATCACCATCTTGTCCATCGATATCAGGATGTTGCTCATCTCCAGGGCAAACTTTCAAAAGAGGAGCTCCACAAAGTCCGTCGTTACCGCGATACACAGATTTATCATCCACGGTACGCAGATGAATACTTGAAGGAATAGGGCCTGATAAATTATTGAATGAGAGACTGAGACAACTCAAAAAGTCCAAGCTGGATATGCTAGGAGGGATTCTACCCGAAATCTTGTTGTTAGATAGGTCAAGACATTCTAACTTTTTGAGGTTGCCAATGTTTGTAGGGATTTTTCCACTCAAATTGTTTCGAGAGAGGTTCAAATTCTGAAGTTCGACGAGCCTAGTCAACTCTTTTGGTATTTCACCATTTAAATTGTTTGCAGATAAGTCAATGGAATGGAAGAATTGGAGTGTCTTGTCATATATTCGGCTAGTTCCCTTTGCATGAACCATGACGTTAACGAATGTCGGATTTGCCAAAAAGGACCAATAACTGGTATTTCCAACCATAGACAACAATCCATTAAAACACAGCGGAATGCTTCCGGAAATGTTGTTCTGTGCTAGGCTTAAAAACCGGAGATAATGAAGTTGGCAGAGTTGCAAGGGAATGCCTCCGGTGAAACTATTCTTCTCAAGATCGATGACGTTTAATGATTGAAAATGTCGTCCAAATGGAGGAATTTCACCAGTGAAGTCATTATAACTCAGATCAAGGAACATAAGTTCAGTTAGGTTTGACAAACATCGGGGAAGCACTTTGTCGAAGGCATTTTTATGCAAGTTCAGAAATTTTAATTGCTTAAAATGGCAGAAAGAGGTAGTAATCTGACCTCTTAACCTGTTGTCAAAAAGCGAAATCACTTCCAATGCTTTTAACTTTTTCAGACATAAGGGTAGACTCCCGGATAGTTGGTTCCTTGACAGATCAAGATAAGATAGCTTCTCCATCGCACATAGTGAATTTGGTATGCTGCCGCTGAGACTGTTACTATGAAGAATCAGATATCTTAACTGTGGCATCTTGTTTCCGTCCATTCTGGAAATGGGGCTTAGAGAGGGTAGTGTCCCGGATGGTTGGTTCTTTGACAGATCAAGATAATATAGGTTCTCCATTGCCCATAGAAAATTCGGTATGCTGCCGCTGAGATTGTTACCAGAAAGATGAAGATTTTCTAACAGTGGCATCTTGTTTCCGTCCATTCTGGAAATGGGGCCTTTGAGCATATTGTTTCTGAGATCAAGCACTTTAACGTTGAGTAAAATGTCGGGAAGCCAATTGAGAACTTCATCTGAGATATTTGCATTGGACATGCGCAAGATTGAAATATTCCTCTGTGTTCGAAGACACGATGGAAATTTCGATCCCACATCGAAATCTGACATGTCAATATACTGAAGTTGGAATGGAGGAACCCAGGTGGGATCAAAACTTAAAACAAGTTCATTAGACGAAATGGGCAAGTAGGTCAGGCTCGTGAGATTAGCAAAGTGCGATTCACCAACAACTCCGTCCAATGAATTATTTGTAATGTAAAAAATCTCTAGTCTAGATAGTCGCCCGATACTTTCCGGGATGTTCCCACTCTATTTGTTGTAGCCGAGTCTTAACTCTCTTAGAGATGATAGCTCCCCCAAAGTTACCGGAATAGGTCCTGACATTGAGTTTCCTGACAAACTTAGGCACTCGAGATCTTTGAAACTCCCAAATTGTTCTGGTATATGGCCACTGAAATTATTGTAATTGAAATCACAAATCCTCAAGTCACTTTGTGTCGACTCCAAAGGACCATGGAAGATGCTCCCAAGATCTCCATCGAAGTTATTATCCGCCAAATTTAATACACGCAACTTGTAGAGACTGCTGAAGTTTTTCGGAATTTGACCTTCTAGCAAATTATCAGACACATCAAGAAAGGAAAGTCGTTGATTATTATCAAAGAGTGTCCTGGGAAATCTGCCTATGAAAAAATTCATTCTCAAATTGATATGCTCCAGCTTGCTAAAGTTGTAGAACCAGTGAGGTATAGTAGAATTTATGGAATTGCCTGATAGATCCAGGAATCTTAAAGAAGTGAAGTTGACGGATAGAGAGTGAGGAAGTTTTTCGAGAGAACAATACTTCAACTGCAAAGATTGCAGTGAAGAAAGCATATTAATGGAACTAAACCAATCTTTGGCTTTCCTAAGGTCAATGAGAGCGAGGTGAAAATATTTCAAGGAAGATAATTTCGACACCCATTGGAGGTTATCAGTTGTTAAAGAACCCTCATCAGACGTACTAGCAAGATCCAGATACTGCAAGTTGGACAGGTTACCGAGGTGATGAGATATGTTTCCGTCAAAACCTGCGGATGATAGATTAAGATACTCTAGTCTCTGGAGAGTACCAAAGAATTGGGGGATTTTTTGCATGGAAAAATTGTTGAGGCTAAGGTCTAGATACTTCAAATGCTTCAGTTCAGCCAAAGATGCATGGATTTTACCTGCCAAGCTGCTCTTATCTAGAAATATCCGTCGGGGGAGGTCTCAAAGCATGGATTACGAAAATTGAGTTTGAAAACATGGCCAGTCTTTTTGCTGCATTCGACTCCTTTCCACTCACGACAGTCCTTGCTAGTCCACGATGACAAGTGTTTAGAATGGTCGATGAGACCTTGCCTGAATTTCAAGAGAGCTTCTCTCTCTGTGCCAAAGCAACTCACATTGGCGAAAGCTTCGGAATGGCCAAACTGAAATGATTGAAACATGAGAAGAGTCCACAATATGAGGGTTGCAAAGGCAGAGGCTGTTGCCATTGCTTTCGATAATCTGGGATTAGGAAATGCAGTTTACTTCGTCCGTTTTATGGTGACATGGGTCTTGGGAAGGTCTTAATTGAACTTCATCAAGAAAAGGACATTACTCGTTTCCTACTTATTTGATTTGGCCATCACTCTCGATCAACGTTGTCACACCCTGAATCCTAATAGAAAAAGGGAACGACATGGCTGTCATTCGAATTCTATGCAACAAACATATTTATTAATAACTAAAAATATATCAAATCTTCATCACTTTAAGATGTGCGTTTACAAATTCATAGAATAGATAGCACAACTTATCTCAAAATGTCTACGACCAAACAACAAATGTTACTCGAATTGTCAAATTCGCGATTCTATCAAATAATTGAGAAACAACGTTAAAATCAGGTAAAACGTTACCTCAACTACAAAATGGTTAAACTACGCCTAAATGCTAACAAAACAACCTATACGTAATAACAAATCACATATTCAAAACGATTATTCAGGCCATTCGCAATGCGAAACTTGAACGCGAAATCCTAAAATTTCGCTCCAACTAAACTATTAATTCAAATCAACTTTCACGAAATCTCATGGTTCTACAATGACATAATTTATATTTTCCATGAAATCCCGGAGCTCCACAGCTCAAGAATCGAACTTTGCAGCTCAATTTTCACTAAATTTTAACTTTGAGCCATAATTCTGAAAACTACTATGATTAGACAAACGAAGGGCACAAACACTTACCGGACGTTGCGATATGAAGTCAAATTAGCTTGGCGAAGCACCTATGGCGTGAATGCACAAAACCCTCTCTCCCTCTCTCTCTTTTCCTTTTTTTTCTTCTTTCCCTTTTTCACTATTCTTTTCTTTCCGTTTGTGTGGTCTCGGCCCGTCGGCCCGTCTTTAAAAGCTGAAGGTGTCCACTATTCCTTGTTTTTGTTGACTCAGTCAACTTCGTCTTTTTTTTTGCTTTGATCGTGATGGTTTTATGTGATGGGCTTAAGGCCCGTCCGCCCATGTTGGGCTTGAAAGCCCGGCCCACAGGATTATGGCCCATGGATGGAGGGATACGATGAAGGGGTATGTTTCTATTTTTTGAGGGAACGTATATAAGGGAGGAAAGAGAGAAACGAAGACAACTTTTGGCATTTTCAACGTACGTTTGTCTCTCCTCTCTCCCTCCAAAAGAAAACCAAAAGCTTAAGGTGACGCCGTCTTCCCTTCAAGGCCAATTGACGTCATCTGATCGAATGAGATCGGTTTTCTCTTCCTCTTATCAGTATTGGTGTTTAATCTGTGGCTAACAAGGTACGCTCGATTCCGTGGTGTGCTTTAGGATCAGTGATACATGTTTTTCTTGGGCTTGTCTTCCGCATTCGTTTTAGGGGTTCGATTTAGTGTCGAATCCGGTTTTTGGGAATCCGATATTCCCAACATTGGTATCAGAGCCCTAATTCATGTTTTCCCGACCCCTTTCATGTTTTTTGATTGAATTTTCGCGAAAATAATTGGCCGACACGGATCGGGGCGAAAAATCCCGACACCCGAGCACTGTTCATCCATTTTTTTCGAGTTTCTATCATATAAAATCGATTTCTGAAGACATAGGGTGAAAGAGCTCGTTGAGACGAGTATGTCGATGTGTCGTGCGCCGCCAGGCGACGCCGGATGCGCCCACACGCGCAGCCAGAAGCCACTGCGCGTGGGCGCCACGCGCTTGAAGCGTTGGCTCGGCCAGTGGGTGTGCCACACGCGCCGGCCGGCGAACCGGCACGCGCCGGTCGGCGAACCGACGTGTGATGACGTCACCATGACGTCACCCAACGGTCAGTAACTGTTGGGATGACGTCATTGATGACGTCATCGCCGGCGACCGTTGGCCGGCCGGTCACCGGCCGGCGACCCGACCCGAGCTCTGACCGGTCGCTCACACATGCGAGGCACGTGCTAGGTCGGTTCGTCCGACTCGGTCCGACCAGCTCGACCGGTCCGACCAACTCAACCGGTCCGACCAATCCGACCGGCCCGTCCGGTCTGACCGATCCGACGACCAGTGACCTGACCGTTGACCGTTGACCGACGATCGTTGACCGTTGACTGTTGACTGTTGACCAAAAAAAAAAAAAAGGGAGGAAAATAATGTGTTTCTTTTTTCAATTAAGTCTATGTGGATTATATATGATCCCTTATTTGTTCTGCATTTGTTGCAGGAACAATGCCTCCCCTTAGGTTGCGCATACCTATTCGCGCAATTACCAATGAACAAAAGGAAAAGCTTTCTAAGTTGATAGCTGAGCTGACTGATCATCGATGGGAGAGTGGTGACTTAATTGATCACGTCCTTGAAGTCAACGAGAAAATTCAAAAGGTCATATGAAATGGTCGTCCTATGCCACAGTCTTAGATGGTGCGATTTTTCATGAACACCCTTCCACCTGAATGGCAAGGAGTGTTGAATCGCATATGGGATGTCAACAGAGCTGCTTCATATAGGAAAATTGTGATGGATTTTGTAGATGAATATTACTGGATTGTTACAAGGGAAAAGATCAAGAAATTGAACAAAAGAGGATCTTTCTCAGTTCGTGTACTGACTTGGTGTTAGATGGGTAGAAGAACACCACAAGTGCCATAACTCTGGCACGACGACACTTAGGTGCCATAACTTCAAAACGGTACACTTAAGTGCCACTTTTTTTTTTTCGAGTGGGACACTTAAGTGCCACCTCCGGCGACCCTGCCGGAAATCCTACGTGTGCAATATTTTATTACTATTTTTTGCCTACGTGGCTCGCACGGAGCTCCAAATCAGCAAAAAAATTATAAAAAAATTAAAAAAATTAAAATTTTTAATAAAATTTTCAAAAATAAGAAAATTTTAAAAATTTTAAAAATAAGAAAATTTTAAAAATTTTAATTTTAAAAAATTTTAAAAATTTTAAAAATTTTAAAAAATAAGAAAACTTTAAAAACTTTAATTTTAAAAAAATAAAAAATTTTAAAAATTTTAATTTTAAAATTTTAAAAATTTAAAAAAAAAAATAAAATTTTAAAATTTTTAATTTTAAAAAATTAAAAAATTATAAAATTATAAAAAATTTTAAAATAAGAAAATTTTAAAATTTTTAATTTTAAAAAATTATAAAAAATTATAAAATAAGAAAATTTTAAAAATTTTAATTTTAAAAAATTTTAAAAATTTAAAAAAAATAAAAAATTTAAAAAATTTAAAAATTAAAAAAAAAAGGGTGGGGGAGGTGGCGGCGGTGAGTGAGCCGGCGACGGCGGCAAGGGAGCCGCCCCGTTCGGCCTCCCACCCCCCCTTTTTATAATTTTAATTTTTTAAAATTTTTCTTAATTTTTAAAAACATTTTAAAATTTTCTTAATTTTTAAAAAATTTTAAAATTTTCTTAATTTTTAAAAAAATTTTAGAATTTTCTTAATTTTAAAAAAAAAATTTAGAATTTTCTTAATTTTTTTAAATTTTTTAAAAATTTTCTTAATTTTTTAAAATTTTCTTAATTTTGAAAATTTTCTTAATTTTTAAAATTTTTCTTAATTTTTTTAAATTTTTCTTATTTTTTAAATTTTTGAATATTTTAAATCTAATTTAATTAATTTATATACTATTATTTATACGTAGGCCGAAACGGCGTCGTTTTTGCATTTTCTCCTCCACGTCAGCGTGCAAAACGACGCCGTTTTGGACCGAGCTCGCCGGA
Source organism: Eucalyptus brandiana (assembly GCA_014182725.1). Lineage (NCBI taxonomy): Eukaryota > Viridiplantae > Streptophyta > Magnoliopsida > Myrtales > Myrtaceae > Eucalyptus > Eucalyptus brandiana. The sequence continues at coordinate 36,394,888 of CM024674.1, forward strand.
AAGTCGCCACGTCAGCCATTTGGCCGGATTTTCGCCGGAGTGGCACTTAAGTGTCCCATTTTACTCCGATGATGGCACTTAAGTGTACCATTTTAAAGTTATGGCACTTAAGTGTCCCGGCGTGCCAAGTTATGGCACTCCAGGTGTCCCGCACTCGTGTTAGATGTATTGGCTGATCTTTGTTAAGTGTGCTTTGTGGACATCTTATGTAATGTTTTACTACCTGATTGTTGTTGATGTAGCAACCGATATGTTAGTTGTATTATGTGAAAGCATTATTATTTTATTGGATGTCAAATATTATTTGCTTTCTGTTATTCTTTGGTTCTTTGTGGGTAGTTCATAGAAGTTTTTGTAGCTTCATAGAATTTATTTTGCATAAGACAATTATATTAATGATAGTTTTAAGTTACGATTTTTTGGAGGATGATTGGAAACGTAGTGACCTTTTGATTCTGAAACCTTACTTGAAATTATTCATTAATATGATGGGTCTGTGCAAAATGGATGCATAAATGATAGGCATTAATAATTCGTGCATATATGTCTGATGTGTTCAGATCAATGGCTTCAGTCACAAAGAGCATAGTTGCCGAGCTGAACAAAGGTGAAAAGCTCAATGGCGACAACTATGAAATCTGGCACATGAAAATCCAATATGTGCTAGAAGAGCAAGATGCACTAGAGGCTCTTAACCTGACCATGGTAGAACCTGAAGAAGGAAATACTGCATAGCACAAGAGAGATAAAGAAGCATTCGCTGCATGGAAAAGAAAGAACTCTCTTGCTCGCATTACGTTGCTGAGCAGCATGAACAATGACGTCATGCGAGAGTTTAGGCGTTTTGACAATGCCAATGAAATGTAGGAAGCATTGGCAGTAAGATTTGGTCATACTTCGGTGACCAGACTGAGGCAGCTCACTATTAGGTTTGACTCTTATAAGAAGTCTCATGGTCAGACCATAAAGCAACATCTTAAAAAGATGTCAAACATCATAAATGAGCTGAAAGATACTGGCCATGTCCTGACAGATGAGTAGCAAGTGCAAGTAGTGATTCGTTCCTTGCCTCAGAGTTTGGAGCATATGAAGGTGCACCTGATCCATAATGATAGTATCAAAACTTTTGAGGATGTAATGCGTCATCTTGAGCTGGAAGATGACTGCCTCTTAGCGGCTAAACTAGAAGCTGAACTCTATCATGCTGATTCTAGCTCAGATGGAGCTTCGAGCTCCAAGCGCAAACGTCCTAATTGTTTGATAAAGGGAAATGCAAGGAAGTAGGTCCTTTAGGGAAGAAACCCAAGCTTAACCAACATGAAAGAGGAAAGCGTCCTCGAATGAAGAAGTTTACAAGGGTGAAGTGTTACAATTGTGACAAGAATGGTCACTATGCTCGCGACTGTCGTGAGCCAAAGAAGGTAAACACCCCTTGTACTTTTCAGAACTTTACTTTTGTGTCGAGTTCTGTATTCTTGACTGAGTCTAATCCTTTGTGGACTGTAGATTCAGGAACGATAGACCATGTAGCGAAGGATAGAGGATCATTCGTGGAATTTCGACGAGTACCAACTGGAACTAAGTGGGTCTATGTGGGAAACAACTCCAGAGCTGAAGTAAAAGGAATTGGCACATGCCAACTGAACATGCATGGTTGACGCACTTTATTCCTACTTGATGTATTGTATGCTCCGGAGATTCGTTGGAATTTAGTGTCTGTTTTAGTGTTGGTTAAACTAGGTTTTAATATGAACTTCCATAATAGATGTGTGGATTTGTATTTGGATACAAATTACTATGGTTGTGGTTATTTTCTAGATGGTTTCATTGTATTAGATATTGACTATGTTAATGCAAATGTGTGTTATTCCCTTCTCATGTCTCCTAATTCATATGATAATGATGTGAATGTGTGGCAATGCTAGACTTGGTCATATTGGCCAACAACATATGAATAGACTAGCTAAAGAGGGCTTGTTGGGCAACATTAAAAATGTCGATTTGCCCATATGTAAGCATTGCCTAGAAGGGAAAACGACAAGGAAACCATTTGGAAAATGTAAAATAGCTGAATTTCCTCTGCATTTAATCCATTCTGACGTCTGTGGTCCAATGAATGTGAGAGGAAGGCATGTGGCTGTTTATTTCATCACTTTTATAAATGATTATACTCGATTCAGATATGTCTATTTGATTTCTCATAAATCTAAAGCATTGAGTTGTTTCAAAAGATTTATGAACTTAGTAGAAAATCAATTAGACAAGAAAATAAAAGCATTGAGATCCGATCGAGGTCGAGAATATTTATCTGATGAGTTCAGAAAATTATGTAATGAAAAAGGAATAGAAAGACAGTTGTCTATTCCATATACTCCTCAACAAAATGGTGTTGCAGAGAGAAGAAACAGAACCCTACTGGAAATTGTTAGGTCTATGATGGCGCATGCTAACTTACCTATCACTTTTTGGAGTGATGCGTTGTTAACTGCTGCCTATATACTTAACCGGGTGCCTTCCAAATCAGTTACTTCCACTCCATATGAGTTATGGACAGGTAGAAAACCAGACTTAAGTTTTCTTAAGCCATGGAGTTGTGCTGCCTGTACTCATGAGTCCTCTCACAAGTTTGGGAAATTGGGTCCCAGAGGAAAGAAGAGTATTTTCATGAATTCAACTCATTCTCAATTGCAACCACATGGTGAGATGACGTCATTATTATCTAATCCTAGTGGGAGCATAATGGGGAATGATGTGCAAAGTGTACAATCTCCCATACGGCGAACAAGTTGCCAAAGTATTCCTTGTCGACGTTTTGACATTGAAGGGGAAACTTTTATGATTACTCCACAAGATGAGGATGAGCCAAGAAATATACATGAGGCTCTAAGTTGCCCTGTAAGGAAAAATGGATTCATGCAATGGAAGAGGAAATGGAGTCAATGAAGTCAAATCAAGTTTGGGAATTGGTTGATCTTCCAAAGGGACGCAAAGCTATTGGGAACAAGTGGGTTCTCAAAATAAAACGAAAAGCTGATGGCTTGATAGAAAGGTATAAGGCTCGCCTTGTGGCGAAAGGGTATAATCAATAGGAAGGAATCGATTATGAAGAAACATTTTCTCCTGTAGTGAGATTTACCTCGATTCGCCTTATTCTGGCAATAATGGCTAGTATGGATCTTGAGTTACATCAAATTGATGTAAATACTGCTTTCCTCAATGGAGAATTAGAGGAAGAAATATATATGGAACAACCTGCTGGTTTCATAATGAAAGGCCAAGAAGAGAAGGTATGTCGACTTTTGAGGTCGATATATGGCCTTAAGCAGTCGTCAAGACAATGGTATATACGTTTTCATAATGCTATAATGGCATATGATTTTACAATGATTGATGAGGATCATTGTGTATATATCAAAAGATCCAAAGATCAATTTGTGATTATATCATTATATGTTGATGATATACTAATTGCCGGAAGCAATATGGAGTTTGTTAATACTGTCAAGAGTTGGTTGTCTTCCAACTTTGAGATGAAGGATATGGGTAAGGCTGCATACATTCTTGGAGTTAAGATTTCAAGAGATCGTTCGAAGAGATCGTTATCTCTTTCGCAAGAAACATATATAAATAAGGTTCTTGAACGTTTTCGTATGCAAGATTGTAAACCCATAGACACTCCTATTGCAAAAGGTGAAGGATTGAGCCATAGACTGTGTCTAAGGACTTCACAAGAGAATGAACAAATGAAACATGTTCCTTATGCTAGTGCTGTTGGGAGCTTGATGTACACTATGATGTGTACAAGACCTGACATATGTTTTGCAGTTAGAATGGTGAGTAGATACCAATCCAACCCAGGTCAAGCACATTGGAAGGCCGTTAAAAGAATACTGAGGTATCTGAAGGGAACTGCTGATTACAAGTTGAATTACCAAGGAAATGATCTGCGACTTGAAGGCTATTCAGATGCTGATTGGGGAGGAGATTTAGATGAAAGAAAATCTACCTCTGGATTTGCATTCTTACTGAACAATGGCGCCATATCATGGAGCAGTAAGAAGCAAACGTGTATAGCCTTGTCCACGATGGAAGCTGAGTTTGTGGCATTATCAGCAGTAGTACAAGAAAGAGTTTGGCTTAAGAGATTTTTGAATCATTTAGGTGTTATTGAGAAAGCTGCAAATCCATTATTGGTTAACTGTGATAGCCAAGCAGTTATAGCATACACCAAAGATCTAAAATATCATGGCAATACCAAACATATAGATACCGAGTATAACTTTGTCAAAGACATGGTTGCACGAAAGGATGTGAACTTACAGTACATATCTACGCATAGAATGGTAGCAGATCCTATAATAAAGCCAATACCTAGAGATGTGTTTTGTGGTCATGTAAAATCTCTAGGATTGCGTAGAGTTTGATGTACTGGATATTGTAATTTCCCTGAGTTGTTCACATTAATGAACTTGTGTTAATGCCTATGAATCTTTGTTTGATCTTTATGCATCTTAATGCTCAGTGCATTACTTTAAGTTGAGAAAGTATGTCGGACAGATATAAGATTGGCCCACTCACATGGGTGATCGCCTCTATTTACTGTGTGATAAATAGAGATGAGACTGTTTTTAAGCTTATTATCTAGGTGATAATCGAGAGCTCAAGCTTAAAATACGTATGTCGCCTTAACTGAGTGTTAAGATGAGGACATAATACTTATTATGTCCGAAAGTAAAATAACCCACATATTTTATTTTATCTGTCTATGATGCTAAATGTGAGTTCTGATGAATTTTGTGAATGAGTAGATACGTGAACTCAAGTTAGACATTTAGTATATCTAAACTATCATTTGTACGGTATTGAAAGGTGTAGACATACGCTCAATGGGAAATGAGTTAATACCGTAATACGTATTTCATACTACGTATGCATGAGCCGACCGATAAGAGTGGCAAAAGTTTGATCTCAATTTTTATGCCGTGTGAGACTCTTAAGGAAATGAATTCCTCAATTTTAGTGCCCTTATGACTTTTACTTATTCTCAAGATTTCTATTTAGTATTTGCTATCTTAGGATGTTGCCAATGGTCATGAGTAGATTCGATCTAATGGGATATTTCTAGAAAAGTAAGCTGAACTGAAATTGAGAGTTTGAAGGAAAGAGGAAGATCGAATTTGGAGAATCACATTGTAGTTTTATATTCACTGGTCGACCAATTATGACTGTCTTTGGGATAATCATAATTGTGAATACAATATATATAACATTGTTTAAAAGAGATCAAGAGAGATATAAATGTGATCGATCGATCTAGGATACTACATACTAAATCTATTCAAAGTGAGATGCCCATTATGAGCTGCTATATATTCCTAACAGATGTATAGCAATGAGCTCTCAAAGTATGCTGGTCGCACGGATTATTCACCGGTATGAATGTTGAAGAGAGGTAAAGAGAATCATGTTCGGCCCACCATGTGCGAGTGGGAGATGATGGTTTATGTGATGGGCTTAAGGCCCGTCCGCCCATGTTGGGCCTGAAAGCCCGACCCACAGGATTAGGGCCCATGGATGGAGGGATACGATGAAGGGGTATGTTTCTATTTTTGAGGGAATGTATATAAGGGAGGAAAGAGAGAGACGAAGACACGTTTTGACATTTTTAACGCACGTTCGTCTCTCCTCTCTCCCTCCAAAAGAAAATCAAAAGCTTAAGGCGACGCCGTCTTCCCTTCAAGGCCAATCGATGTCATCTGATCGAATGTGATCGGTTTTCTCTTCCTTTTATTGGCATTGGTGTTTAATCTGTGGCTAACAAGGTACGCTCGATTCTGTGGTGTGCTTTAGGATCGGTGATACATGTTTTTCTCGGGCTTGTCTTCCGCATTCGTTTTAGGGGTTCGATTTAGTGTCGAATCCGATTTTTGGGAATCCGATATTCCCAACAGATCGAGTCAAAGTCCATATTTACAAATGCGATGAAAGACTGCCATGTTCTGGAGATGCCTTCCGAGCCAGGACCAACCAATCACCAGAGTGCAGCCAAAAGCCTAAGTGCCATCTTCTACAGGGTATTGGACAGGAGTATTAGAGTCAATGGTCAAAAGTTTGATTGATAATAACGTGTCAATGGACATGTCGAATCCACTCCTTTCGAGCTCCTAATTGTATTATCGATTTCATCTGGTAGGCGCAGACCGTGCTAAGAGGTCGATTAAGTATAAGACCGTTTGGGCGAGTATTGAGTTGTCAAATTATAAATCTTTTCATAGTATTGTTTGATGTGTGATTCTTTCCGTTCGTTCGGTCTTTAGTCGAGGGAATTTTAGTGAACTTGCCGTCACCGCTCTCCCCACAAGACATAAATCGTACCAAACCTACATAACATTTAGGATAGATTTCTCTCTTTATTTATCGCAACTTCTTACCCAGCCTCAAACCTTCTACAACCACAAATGAATCCTTGCTCCCATCTGTCGATTTGATAGAGTGCATATGAGTCAAGTCTTCAAAAGAATTATCAATTGAGACATCGGGGAGTTAAAGGTGAATGGACGTCGACTTTAGATGCATATAGGTCATGCACACTTTGGCGGACCTAGGAGGCTCATGGCAGCCTCCACCCCTCATAGGATGAAATATTTTTTTTTATATATGTTATTTAAATGAAAAAATTGCATCTTACCTCATTCTCTTAAATTCTCAATTCGCCATTGCACGCACAAAGTAGGGGTGATCGATTTTCGAGTGAGCCAATTCTCATCATAGAATAAAGAATCTCCCACGAAAAACCAGTTCCACAAACTAGGAATCGGGAACAATACACTAGTTCTTGAACCCACTTGGGAATTGGACTACTAATCTGATTCAAATTCTGAGTGAGTCCATTAAACCGGCTTTGTGATCACCAACACAACCTAGATTTTCAAGAACCTGGCTAATAACTTCCAAGAATCTCAATAACTAAGATTTTCAAGACAGCAACAAGGGAACAAGGCACACGAGCAATATCATCACCTCTTCATCTGATTCGTGTCGAATAGATTGCTCATCACCGATTCGTGTTGTGAGCGGGGACCAAGGCGGCAAGCCAGAGAGAGAGAGAGAGAGAGAGAGAGAGAGAGAGAGAGAGAGAGAGAGCTACAAGGCTATGAGAGACAAGCCACCTCTTCATCTAATCGTGTGGAATAGAATGCTCATCTCACCGATTCGTGTCTTGAGCGGTGACCAAGGCTGCGAGCCTGAGGGAGTGAGGGAGAGAGGGAGGGAGCTACGAGCTATGAGAGACAGGCCAAAGGAACTTGCAAAGATTTTAAACATAAAATTAAAAAAAAAAATATATATATATATATATATATATATATATATATATATATATTAAACATAAAAAATATAATAGTCCGGATGAGTGGGTTCATACCCAGAACTGAAAATTGGATCAATATTTACAAGTCCCAATTTATTGCAGATCTTGATTCGGTTCTTTTGCATACTGCTAGCACAAAATATGAGTAGACTACACTTTTGCAACATGGCTTTGTATGATTCTGTGATTGCACTCTCTGTCTTGTGCTGAACTTATCTTTTATGCATGCTCGCACAAAAGCTAAAATGTAAAAAAAAAATATAAAAAAATTCAAAATATATTAAAATATTATTAAAACAGTATCGGTAATTTTCCGTCAAAGTTGGCCGGATGGACTCAACTAGTAAGAAGTGAAAAGATTTATGACTGAATTGATAAAATTGAAAGGTTTATTATTGAATTAGTTTTTCGGTTAATTTTCCCGGAAAATACAAAATAGGAACAACGTTTGATTGAAACAGGTTAGAGTTTCTACGTTTGGAAGTCCTGTAGATGATTTTTCCTAACGTGCGACTGCGTGATGTATCACCAATACAAAAGCGACATATGTATTGTGCATGGGACAAAATTTGACGGAAGAAAACCGAAAATAATTCACACCATATGCCAAAAATTACTGAAAAAGCCAAAATGGAAAACTGTACGAGGCGTATAAATAACAATAATTGAGGGGGTTGATTTATGACTTCCTGATTTTTTTTTTTTTTTTTTTTTTTTTTTTTTTGGATCTCTACTCTATTCCTACTCTACACTCACTTGCAGACTTGCGCCCGCCGCTTTGCGGGCGTGGGAGTCGCAACCCACTCTCAAACTTACGCGTCCCTACCCCCCATCCCCTCCTGAGAAGGTGGGGATTTGAACCCCTCACCTCCCCCTTCCATGTTGGAAGGGTGGCCACTGGGGCGAACCCCCAGTGGTTATGACTTCCTGATTGGATAGCATCTCGGTAAGGGAGAAGTGACGTGCTCTCTAAAACTCGGGCCTTCGAGTCCTGGATTTATGAAGCAGATGTATCTTGCCTCAATTCGCAACCGCAGGGGATTATGGGCGACCGTGGTAACGCAAGAGAGAGCCACTAGAGTTGGCCGGCCATCCCCAGCCTTTTACTTATTAAAAAGAAAAAAAAGGAAAAAAATCGTGCCCTAATAATGGGAAGTTTCAACTTCTCTCCAGGATTTTATTTTAAATTCACTAGGAAACAAAAAGACCATGTGCATTGCACTGAAAAAGAATTACAAAAGTGAGCGCACCTTGAGAAGACGACATTAACCTCCACAAAAAGTTACGAGTTAATATAAAAAAAACCATATTAGTATATTTATAATAAATTTACGTCAAACTAATTTTTATCACAAAATATACCAAATTGGTATACTCATAATAAATTTATTCAAAATTAATTTTTTACCACTGAAAACCTCAATCTCGTATATTTGTTACAAAGTTGCCATTCATTGATTTCCATTAAATTTGATTATTACCAAAAAAATCACAAATTAATACACATGTAGGAAATGGAGGGTAAAATCTCAAACTGGTATATCCGTCAACCGCCACATGTTATCAAACTCAACAATTTGAATGTAAAATTTAATGGTAATTAACTGAGAATAAATTTGCTATATATAAACATGTTTGGAACTTTTTGTAGTAAAAAAAAAAGTTTATGATAAATTTGTCATAGAATTACCAATTTTGGAATCTTTTGTAATATTAACCCAAAAGTTAACCTTTCGATCTAAAACAGAAGAATTCCTACACCAATATTGGCGACAATAATTTTTCATATAATTTATTAATTAAATTAAAAATATAATACAATTTAAAAATTCAGGGAACGGTCAAAAGTTTATAGACTATATTATAAATTGAATAATGTCATTTTTCGGGATTATATACAAGCACGACGTGGTTTGGCATCGCTTTCCCTATGATGCGTGTTCGGCGGGGAACGGTCCACGTTCACTGGTGTCACGCCCACAGACGACACGTGGAGGACAAAGCTTGGAAGAATGGACGAAAACTTCTTCGACCCGTTCCTCTCGCCGGGTCAACAGTCTTGCGGTTGACTGCGGAGTCCCCGAAGGCCAGCGCCAGCTGTCCCCCTCGCTCGCCGAACACGGCAACGGTGGACCTTTCCCGATGGTTACCCTACCGCCCGAAAGGAGTCCGAGGGCAAATAATTCACGCCGTTTCGCAAAGCTTTCTCAGTTTCTCTTTTGCTGATGAAACTCGTCTTGCTTTATGCTCTTCGGTGTGGGGGATAAGTCTGTACGCGTATCAAGGCTGCAGTATCTTCAAAGACTTCAGTTCTGCTGCATTAGCTCTTTGTTCTCGACGCTGAGACATCTACATTCAATTGCTCTTTTGCCGAGCTCCGGGTCGTTCCATATGCAAAACCCGACGCCCGCCTCGCTGCGAATCATCCCATGACCAAAGCTACATATAAAGATGTAACGAACGTGGTTTTAAAGGAGAGAATGTAGAGTTAGACCATACATAGTTTGGCCAGCCCTAACATCTCCTCCCACAATCGGTTCCGGTCGAAGCTGTCGGAAACTTCACCGGGAGTCCACAGTGACAATGCCGGTGGTTAAACTCTTGTTCCATGATTTTCGTGATCGAAGGCATGCAGATGATGAGCGAATGCTCATCTAGAAGATCGATTCTTTCTCCTTTCAGTCAATTCTTTAGGTTTTAATTCGAGCTGAAAATTTTTAGCATTGAACATTGATTTTTGGAGCTCCAATTTCTACATTGCAAGGCTCGTCCAGCAGCCTAGGTCAACAAATTTGTCCAGTTCACGTCAGTAACTTCCCTCCATCAACTTGACAAAAAGATGCAGTTGAACAAATAAAAACGCAGTTCATGGTAGTGCGATCAATGAGCGGATCAAGTCAGTTAAAAAATTGTTCGACCCAAATTGATTAACAAATTTAGCAATAAATACATGTCTTCTCCCATATTACTAATACAAATCCATATTTAATCAAATCTATGAAAAACTGAATTCAACTAGTTAATTCACTTTAAGCTTTTTACATATATATTATATTGATAAAAATCGTTATTTCAACTATAAGATGTTAAAGAATCGGTTTTCAACATTCCATAGAACTATCAAAAGGAGAAATAATAAATAATAACGATGATAAAGAAGACCCTCTTTCTCTTCACTTCATCATCCTCCGTATAATCATCTCTCTCTCTCTGGTTCCCTCTCTCCCCCTGATCGCCATTCACCAACAATGGGACTCTACTTCTGCAAATCCCAGGACATCCCCGTCTCTTCTTCTTCCTCAGAGTCTCCCCCTCGTCGCCGCTCTCAACCGCCTAGAAAACCTGTGTTTTATCATGTGAGAAACGGTTGGGATTGTCAGAGAAGTTGCTCAATATGGTGAGGGACTCGTGAACCTCACCCAGTGCCGATGATAACATGTAAATAATTTTTGGCAAAAATTAGCTTGATAGACTTTATTGACAAATTGTTAAAAAATTTAGAATTGAATTTGTTAGATTAAAAAGTTTAAGACTGAAATGGTAAGATTATTTAAAAAAAAAAAAAAAAAAAGGACGGAACCCAGGTCGCCAATCCCGCGGTCGGACTGGGTGTGATACGCGAGCCCAATCCAGTCCCCCAACCACTAGCCTGCTCGCGAAATGAAAAAGAGGCCCAGCCCGAAGAGAAGCTAACCCTAGATTAGGCCAGCCCAGTTTTATCTCCTATCCAAAGCCCACTTTCAATTAAAAGAAACGCCCAGCCCACAATTTAAAGTAAACCAAAACCGGCCCATCAAAGAAAAACCCTAGCCTGAAAACCATAAAGAATTGGGTCGGTCAAACCCGCGAACCAAATCGGCCGACCCGACTCGCGCCTGTCGCCCGCCTCTTTGTGGCATCGATGGGGATGGCCGAGACAGGTGGTGCCGCTTGCCTCGGCCGAGCCACACACCCTCTCTGGTGCTGCCTCGGCCGGCCCAGGTCGAGGGTCTGACCCCCGCCTGGGGCGTCGTCCCTCGGCCGGCATGAACACCGCCGGCATCCTCGGCTGAACACAAACCGAAAAAGTCGACGTCGGCGAACAGGCTCGAAACGACTGAATGGCCAACACTCAGGACACCAACTATCTCGTGAGGAATTTGACTCGACGGGACGACGCCGGGTGGCTCGATACAGGCCCAAAACGACGAAACTAAAACCAGATCTCGTTGGGGTCGGAGTTAGCGCGAGCCGGACGGCCGTGAGCTTCGGCTCGACGTGCCCGAAAGGAGGGCAAAACGGGGTCGGGGGCTTGTTGGCTTGAATCGAGAGCGTCGGCTGAGCGTAGTGGTCGGGCGGGGGTCATCGAGCGGAGCTCGTGCGCGGCCGAGGTCGACTGAAGCCCTCTTGCTGCGATCTCCCTCTCTTTCGACCTCTCGATCTCACCCAAACCCCCACTCTCTCTCTCTCTCTCTCCCAAAAGCTCCCTCTCGAATTCCCTCACTTTCAAACCCCCTTCACCGAGCTCCAGAAGGTCCTATGTATAGGCTGGAGGGCCCGGTCGACGGGGGGTTTCGGCCGCCGGGCCTTGGCAATGCCGACCGGCCCTGGTGTGGCCGAACCGGCGTCCCATCCTGTCTTCTCCGTGGAGGCCTGCTCAGCATTGAAGGCATCCACCAAGACGTCCCCTTCCGTCGGGGTTTCTCGCCGGATCTCGCGCTGCTCCGTTCGGCGGCATTGATGGGGCCCGCGAGACGTCCCCTCCGTCGCTGGTCTACCCTCCTCTCTCTGCCGGAGGTCGTCTTGCGCGTGTGGTGTGCAGCGCGAGGAAGGAAGGAGTAAGAAGAAGGAGAGGGCCCGGCCGCGAAGTCAGCAAGCTAGGGGTGAGATGAGATGGGCCCTGGGCCCGTGCGGAAACGAGAAAAGGGGCTGGGTCAGGCTTAGCCCCCAAAGCCAACGTTTTCTTCATTTAAAAAAAAATAATAATTAGTAATAATACTTTTTTTAAAAAAATTTCTATTTATCCGAAATGCAGTAAAATAAGGAAAAACTGAATTTAATTGATACAAATAATATTAATGCATATGTGATGTGAAAATTCTTTTTGTTAAGGCCGAATTGGTACCTAATTTTCATACAAATAAATCCTAAATATTTAATCAAAATTTAGGTGTCAATAATCAAGTCCTAACATGTTCTCATCCTTTCTCTTCAGTTGCTCTCTTCATTGAGCAGTTAATCAAGGAACACGATGCTAGATTGCCCCGATTGCAACACCAATCCAATTATGCATCTAAAACCTCTATAGTTCGGTGTCATAAATTTATACATGCGATTTGGTAAAATTTATGCCCTTTCTTTCTTCGAGAAAGGAAGATGACAAAATTAATACCGATAGAATCAAATGTGTTGCTATTTATTTTAAAAAAGTTAAAGTCAAAGAAGTATGGTGCACATAATATTTTTCGATATGAAAACCGTTTTCCCTCATGTGAAGGGCAATAAGATGATGAAAGCAACGTGCACAGATTTGGTATGCATCGCCGAAACCAAGCTTATAATCAATTCATGTCAAACTATACCTATATAATTCGACCACTAAAAGTGGGCGATTTGTGAATGGAGTTAAAGAACACATTTGATGCCAACCATGAAAATGGTCACTCCTAATGCAATCATTATCATTCGCCGCCATGCTCCTGCAGTACAGATGCTGTAGAATGGGCAAATATCAGAAAACCGAAAACAAGATAAAAATGGGTTCATGTCAGCTGAGTCAGCCCATTCTCTTTGAGACAGAATCACCATTCTTACAACTTGGAAATTGCAACTTGCTCAGAAATCAATTGCATCCATAGGGACCATGCCATTGGGAGAATTTCCCCCTTTTGATGGCAACATCCGATTTCTTTTCGTAATATATGACCGACATGTTGGTTTTTTCAGAATGATGATGCGGCCTTTAGCCTTTAAGAAGAGCCGAGTGCTTGTTACAATCCTTCGCCTCCTCTCCCACTCGAACAAGGCCTTTACTGCAGCTCTCGACCGAGCAGAGTACCAAAAGACCCCCTCAGGTAAATAACATAAATCTAGTAATTGGCATTAATAAGAAGAAAACACATGGATGATGTAAATCCCCAAAAATGACCGACAAAGAGGCGATGCCATCAAAGGCAAATCGGAAAACTAACAATCCATGCCAAAGACTAAAAGTGACCACTCTCATAAGAGGGTGATCAAACGGTATTTTTCAAAATAACTTTCTCATGTAATCTGTGATGGGCTCAACAAAGGTAAATTGAATAAAAAATAAATAATCAATGCCAAAACCACTGCTAACTTTTTATGCTTCAGCAACAATGATTAAACTTGCACTCTATCCTGTGACCAAGACCAAGAAAGCCTTTGAGACTCAAGCTCAGTTCCTTCACAATTACAAGCCACAGGATATTTCAGGACAACACACTATTGGCAGCGGAGCTGCAGAGGAATAAGTTCCCTCTCCGTAAATTTGCTACTGTTTAAGCAACGGAACATATCTTAGTTACTGAAGAAACGCCGTCAAAAGTCAAAATCAAAAGTCACAATACAGGGAAACTGGTTGAAAAGAAGCAGCCTATAATATTCCTATCAATCCTCTCTAAGTTAAATGACCAAAAGGGCAAATTGACTCAGCTTTCAGAGACATCGAATGGATTACTTCTGCTTGCTTTATGGAAGCACTCAAAACATAGGAAGAGAGAGAGAGATACAAACAACAAAGACACACTCTTCAGAATTGAGACGAAAAGAGAATCACACTGCACATTCAACAAAAAAGGGCATGACCAGAAGCTTGACAATCATTCCCTTTATTGAATTTATTGTTGAAAATGTTCATAGCGTAGCATCCTGTTCTTGTCATTTACCAATCCTCCCTCCCTCCCTCTTTACTCCGGTGCAAGTATAAAAGTCAGATTTGCCAATGAAGTATGAAGGCATGATCTAGATAGCACTTGCAACAAATTGAAGCATCACCATAACCATAAAGAACTAAAACAACGAAAACAGGTGAGGAAAGAGGAACCCTACTGCTCTGTGGGCCAAACCGACCTGTGATTGAAGAGTACTAACATACCAAGACTCTAATGAGTTGTGAACAAATCTCATGTTCAGGGATGAAGACTAATCTTGCTTCAAGTTAGGGCACCTACATCTCCAAAAAGTCAGCTGTCTTATGGAAAATAACAAGGAAGATCATTCTGTTCACGATTGGCAACAAATAATTTTCCAATTGCAGTATACAGATCCTCTGAGCTTTTCTTGAGCAAAACCATCAGCTTTGACATGGACGCTTTTGACAAGGCTTAATAAAGCTTCATCCATTTTACCTCAATCCTCTCCCGATTGATCTAGACAGCTTCGGACCACACCAACAGCTAAGAGATTCAATGCTCTTTTCATTTTTTGTGGGAGAGATCCGTTTTCCCCTGTGCACTTTACCTTCTATTTAAGAGAGAAAGAAAATAATGAGACACATAAGGAGACCCTGAAAGGGAGATCTGTCTGGTTTAGAGTGGTTAGGGAGTCCATTGACAACAACATTGCCATTGAGGGATCGACAGCTGACCGCAACAGTCCCTCAAGGTCCAAAGCATTAAAACAGACATTACTTTCAAGACACGATATTAAATAACATTCCTACAGAGTGCACTGGTTGAAAAAACCAGAGCGAAATATGAAGAGACTAGATTAAGAATCCCGGTTGCATCAAGCAATTTCTTGAAAGGAACACATGAAACCCTTGGTCAGTCAATTCACCGACGAAGAACACTTCATCGAAACATTTACATTTTTTCTGGCCAGTTACATGGTATATAAGCTTATCTCCATAAATACCTTATGTACACTGAATCGTGAAATTCTAATATTCACGTTGCCCCGACGGCACAGACGACCCGATATCATCCACCGATCGAACCTTAACAAATATAGCATTACCAAGTTAACACATTGTCGTCAATCTGATGGGAACCTTCTCCCTCGCGGCATCACCAATTCCCTCCACCGCTAAAACTCCTCAGCATTTTCTTGAAGGCGAAATGCGCGCAATTCGACAGTGCAATCCAACACATGACCTCATATACAAAGTCGAGCGCGAAGGCGGAACCGGGACCGAACCGCGACGCCGAATCGTCCTCCCAATTCGGCCCTCCGAAATACCATCCGCCGCCGCTAGGGCCGAAACCCCCGCCAAACGGGTCGCCGCCGTAAAATCCGCAGTCCCCAACGTCGCCCCCTTCGTCGGGGCAATCTCCCGACAGCGACCTCCGCTTCGACCGCCGCTTACTCCGGACGAGGCGGCGGGGCAAGGTCCTGCAGGCCGAGGATTTCAGCGAGCTAGGGGTGAGATGGGCCCTGGGCCCGCGCGGAAACGAGAAAAGGGGCTGGAGTCAGGCCCAGCCCCCAAAGCCAACGTTTTCTTCCTTTTTTTAAAAAATAATAATAAGTAATAATATTTTTTTAAAATATTATAACTATCCGAAATGCAGTAAAATAAGGAAAACTAAAATTTAATTGATACAAATAATATTAATGCATATGTGATGTAAAAATCTTTTTTGTTAGGGCTGAATTGTTACCTAATTTTCCATATAATTCAATCATAAATATTTAATCAAAATTTAGGTGTTACCAGTCAAGTCCTAAGATGTTCTCATCCTTTCTCTTCATTGAGCAGCTGATCAAGGAACACAATGCCAGATTGCTTTGATCGTAACATCAATCCAATTGTGTATCTAAACCCTCTATAGTTTTGTGTTGTAAATTTATACGTGTGATTCGGTAAAATCTACGCCCTTTCTTTCTTTGAGAAGGGAAGGGGACAAAATTAATACCGACACAATTGAACGTGTTGATTTTAAAAAGTTAAAGTCGAAGAAGTATGGTGCACACAATATTTTTCAATATGAAAACTGTCCTGCCTCACGTGAAGGGCGATAAGATGATGAAAGCAACGTGCACATATTTGGTATGCATTGCCGAAACCGAGCTTATAATCAATTCATGTCAAACTATATCTATATAATTCGACCACTAAAGGTGGGAGATTTGTGAATGGAGTTAAAGAGCACATTTGATGCCAACGATGAAAATGGTCAACTCAAGGAAAATTGATACTGGATCCAGACAATTTTTATTTCTTATTCACACGTAAATAAGGGATAATGATACGAATGATTCTTGAAATTTTGCTCAATGTGCAATTTGATCGCTGAATTTTTTATTTGTTTAATATAATCCATAAACTTTTTATTTGTTTAATGTAATCCTTGAACTTTTGTTACATATTCAATATAGTCGTTAGCTATATACAAATGTCTAGTATCATTCTTCCATTATTCAAGATCAAAGACAACATTGAACATTTTCATATAATTTATGGATTAAATTAAATATGTTCAGAGACCGCATTGCATATTGGGTTACAGTTCAAAGATCAAATTAAGCAAATTAAAAATTCAGGGATTATTTGTATCATTTTTCTCATAATCAACATCAACATCAACAAATCAATCTAATGATAACTCAATCAGCTTGGTATTGTCATGGCCGGCATCCTGATCGGCCACCCAAAAAGAAGAAAAAAAAAGGGAAGAAAAGGACTTCATGGTATTCACTTGATGTAAGTGGGCAATAGTTGTAGCAAAGGCAGTATTCCTGCATTAGGGTTTTAATGAAATTTGCTCAATTGTCCTCCCTGCATTTTTTCCACAATTCAATTCGATGCGAAATTGAAAAATCTCTTTTTCAAAGATATAAGCTTAAACTGTAGAAAAGTTTTTTGTTGGAATCTTTTTTTTTCATTTTACATTTTAAGAGGAATTGTTTCCTCGTAGAGTAACAAGTAAAAGGGGTAGATAGTATTGAAAAAAAAAAAGAGAACAACAAAAAAAATAGAATTGAAATAATCTCACTTCCTTTTTTCTTTGTGAGTTTCGAGAATACCCCCATTCATAGGTCGAGATCCACGTCTATGAATTGAAAGGTCCGAATGATCAACTCTGCAATCAGTTGTTAGAATCAATAGGTCTTCAAATCTCAGGTTATCTTAGTTCCCATTTTTATAGTGGCCAAAAGAGAGAGTTCACATTACGTTAGAATTTTATCATTGGAGTACACATTTTGACTGACTTTATTAATGTCATACCCCTATTAACAAAAGGGAGAATTACCAAAAAAGTCCTAAACATATTGCAATTGTGCCAATTTAGTCCCAAACTTTTTTTTTTTTTTGGCCAATTCAGTCCTAAACCTTTTATAATTGTGCCAATTCAGTCCATCCGGCCAAAATTGGCCGGCCGGCGCCGATGTGGATGTCGGCGAGGGACGGCTAGCCGGCGAACGCCGATGTGGCAATTTTTTAATAATTTTTTAATAATTTTTTTTCGAATTTTTTTAAAATTTTTAAATATTTTTTAATTCTTTCTTTTTCTCACCTTCTCCTTCCTCGGCGCCGGCCAGAGGTGAGGCTCGGCGAGGTTAGCCTCGCCGGCCACTGGTGAGGCTCGCCCCCACCGGCCGGAGGCGAGGGCTGGCGAGGTCAGCCTTGCCAGCCACTGGTGAGGGCGAGGCCCCGCCAGATCCGGCGAGCTCGGCCCTCGCCAAGGCTGGGGCGGAGGCGGGGAGGGAGAGAGAGACCTGAAAGAGAAGAAGCGGCAGAGCGGGGAGGTTGTTGAGAATAACTGATCCCCAAAAACCGGATTCGACACTAAATCGAACCCCTAAATCAATGCGGAAGACGAAGCCCGGGAAAAACACGCATCACCGATCGTAAAGCACACCACGGATTCGAGCGTACCTTGTTAGCCACAGATTAAACACCAACGCTGAAGAAGAGGAAGAAATTCTGATCCGATGATGCCAATTCGCCTTGAAAGGGAAGCGTCGTCGCCTTAAGCGTTTGGAGAGAAAGAGAGAGTGAAGAGCGTACGTTCAAATGGCCAAAGGGTGTCTTCTCTCTCTCTCTCCTCCCTTTTATACCTTCCCCCATCCACGGGCCTTATTCCCGTGGGCCGGGCCCTTTTGGGCCCAACTTGAGCGGATGGGCCTTAAGCCCATCTAATAAATCCATCATCTCCCACTCGCACATGGTGGTGCAAAACCAACATGGGCGGACAGCCCTACTCATCCCCATCGAGAAAAATCCAAAGATAGACTCTCACTTAACATGGTGGGCCGAACGTAATCCTCTTTTCCTCTCTTCAACATTCATACCGGTGAATAATCCGTGCGACCAAAGATACTTTGAGAGCTCGTTGCCATACATCATTAGGAATATATAGCAGCTCATAATGGGCATCACATCCTGAGTAGATTTAGTATGCAGTACCCTAGATCGATTGATCACATTTATATCTCTCTTGATCTCTTTTAAACAATGATATATATATTGTATTCACAATTATGATTATCACAAAGACAGTCATAATTGGTTAACCGGTGAATACAAAACTACAATGTGATTCTCCAAAATCGATCTTCCTCTTTCCTTCAAACTCTCAATTTCAGTCCGGCTTGCTTTTCTAGAAATGCCCCATTAGATCGAATCACTCATGACCATTGGCAACATCCTAAGATAGCAAACACTAAATAGAAATCTTGAGAATAAGTAAGAGTCATGAGGGGACTAAAAAATTGAGGAACTCTTTTCCTCAAGAGTCTCACACGTCATAAAAGTTGAGATCAAACTTTTTGCCACTCTTATTGGTCGTCTCATGCATACGTAGTATGAAATACGTATTACGGTATTAACTCCTTTCCCATAGAGCGTATGTCTACACCTTCAATACCGTACGGATGATAGTTCGGACATACCCAATGTCTAACTTGAGTTCATGTATCTACTCATTCACAAAATTCATCGAACTCACATCGGCATCTTAGACGGATAAGGTAAAATATGTGGGGTATTTTACTTTCAGACATAGTAAGTATTATGTCCTCATCTTAACACTCAATTAAGGCGACATACGTGTTTTAAGCTTGAGCTCTCGATTATCACCTAGATAATAAGCTTAAAAACAGTCTCATCTCTATTTATCACACAGTAAACAGAGGCGATTACCCGCTGTTGACACCCGAAATTTTCGTCGACAATTTAAATAAATAATTTGCAAAAATAAAAAAATTTTGAAATGAAAAAAAAAAAAGAAGAAGAAAAGGGAGAAAAGAGAGAAAAAGAATAAAGAGCCAAAAAGATAAAAAAATGGATGGATGAAGGAAAATATAAAAAAAAAATGAAATGAAAATGAAAAGAAAAACAAAAAAGAAAAAAAGAATATAAGAAATAACGAAAATGAAAAGAAAACAAAAAGAAAAAAAGAAAAATAAAAAAAATATAAAAGGAATGGACTCCCACGGGCTCACGGGGGGGCTCTTCACACAGGGACTCTCTCTCTACTCACGATCTCTCTCTCGACACAAACACTCTCTCTCTCCTCTCACGGACTCCGGTTCTCTCTTCGGGGTTTCACGCACGACGAAGGCGGAGGGGGAGGGACGATCGCTTTTCTGGTTTTTCCGGAGATCTCTCTCCGGGGTTGGGCCGGAACAACCTCTTTTCTCTCTCGGATTCCTTCCCCATCTCGAAGGCCGACGAAGAACCCTCCGCGCCGGCCGGGCTGGCCGGGCTCCTTCTCTCGACGATTGCTTCCAGCTCCACAGGCTCTCTCAGATTTTCTCTCGGCTCGGAGACGTTCTCTTGGATCCTCAGGGGATCTGATGCGGACGCTCGATTTCGATCGCTAAGCGCGTCGAATCCGTCGCAGCCCCATCTCCGAAACCCCGGCCCAGACCTGATGTTCCGCCTAGCAGATCTCCGAATCCGCGTGCTGTTCTTCGATGCCGCTGTTGAAGTTGCAGATCCGATCTCTCTCAAACCCTAGAGGACGGAACGGAATCGAGCTCTGAAGCCATCGGCGACGCGTTTAGGACCTCCATTCTCCAATCAGGTTCAGATATTACTCTTCGTCAAGGTAAATCCACATGCTCGTTTTCGCTAAAGGTAAAAACCGAATATTCAATTCCATTAGCGAAATCTAGTCGCGTGTGAGACTTTCCCGATGACTTTGAGCATGCCGCATCGCCTTTTTGTGATAAGATGTCTCTCTTATTTCGCATCTAAATCTTTTGACGGAAATATCTACCACCTGTTTGATAAAATTCATGAATTAGATTAGTGTGTGTTTCAATTCAGATTCTGATTGAGACTTTGGGCTTGCTAGGGCCACATCTGAAACGGATTTTATGACCGAGTATGTTGTTACTCGCTGGTATCGTAGGCTAGAACTGCTCCTTAATTGTTCAGAATACACTGCCGTGATTGATATTTGGTTTATAGATTTTCTACGATTACTCGAGCGTTATTAGACTTGGATTCTTTCATGAGAAATGATTCCAATCTCGTTATGCATGCATGAATTCTTCCAGAATGTTTTGATGACATTACACAGTGAAAAGCACTCGCATTCCATGAAATTATTTCTGTGATTTGGTCTGACCTGAGTTGTTGTGCAATTGCCTTCAATTGAGCTCCTTAAGAGCAAAATTAGTGCATGAATCCTTCAAGACATGCCTAGGAGATCTCGTAAGCCTCAAAATGACATATAATTCATGCCAATTGTGGATCATTTGCCCTATAAATTTGCCTTGTGAAGTTGTTGCTATGTTTAGTCCAATTCTGTTATGTTTGTTTTTAGGAGGTGTTAGCTTACCTAGTGACATTCATGAATTTGTATGACTTTCCTTGTACGATCTAGGGTTAGATGTTTTCATCAAGTTTATTCATTACATTTTTCCCTATATCATGCGTACATGTCATAACTTTCATGCATCATATAGGTGGCTTAACTAGCTTCCTTTCATGCATCATGTTCTGTTATGTTGGTTACCGACTTGCACATTCCTACAAATGTCATCATTTGAACATGAAAGTGATCCTAATTAAGTCGACGTTTCTTAGAAATTCTTAGAGCACATTCTAAGCTTTCCAATGACATCAATTTTGTCCCCTTTTTGCATGTTATTTGAACCATTTCACCAAGATTTGTCTTGTTATCTACCATATGCAAATTCGGATTGTTTGTTTGCTCATTTTAAGTCTGAATCTTTCCCAATTTTGGTGAGAATTCTGAAGTTGGCTCTCCAAAGAAAGTTATTCATTACTTGTATGGCTACAACATTCAGATTTTCTTAGAATTTTTGGAATTGATTTGATTAAAAATGCTGTCCTTTTTGTGGCTAATTGCTGTTAGTTTTAAGATAAGACGGTGGATTTGTCCAATTGCTTTTAATATTGTTGTAGAGTGACGGTGTGACATGCTACCATGTTCTATTTTTTGATTGAGCTCTTCATGTTCTTGAATCTTTAGAAATTCACGTGTTAAAAGTTTTGAGAGACTTCCTTGTGAAATTTGTTCCCATGATGCTGATTTCACATGATTCGCATATCAATGCTGAACTTTGGGATATCACCCGAAACTTGTCTTTCGCATTGTATTTCTTTAGAAATGAAAATGGTTGCTTGCTGTGTTTGATGGTTTCTTTTATTTGTACGCACTTAGTTATTAGTATTTTAGATTGGGTTTAGATTAGGATTCCGAACATGGATAAAGCGTGAAGATGATGAAGGTCGATGTCCATTCCGACCATTGTCATGTAATATTCGTTTTCCCGACATATGTCTCGGGTTTCACACATTGTATAAAACCCGACGAGTTGCGGGTTTCTTTCTTTTCTTTTTAATTGTTTCTCTTTTATATTTTTAGGAATGCCCGATAGATTTACGGCTTTCCTTTGATTGCTTACTTAATGCCTTGCAATTTCAATTTCATTGGTTGTTTTCCTTTCTATTTTTTAGAAATAGAATAGCATGAAAATGATCAACCACGCATGATCATTTAGTCTAGGAATTGACGATCCTGAAAATGTAAAAAGAAACGCATGGACATGTTAGGAAAAACACAACATACTTTGTTTAGGTACCGAAAGGGCGCTAATAGCAATATTAGCGTAACCCAAGTCCCCGAACCTAGATATCTCGGTTGCGTAGAAATCGAGGGAACACTCCCGACCTCGATTGGGTTTCTAGCCAACCCCCGAAAATGAGGCTAGTGGCGACTCCCGTCTGTTTTTAGGTTGTCATAAATAAGTAGATCGTATAAATAAATCCGCTGTCACGCGGGGTATGAGTTTCGATGAAACTCACTATGGTTTAGCATACTTGATGTGGGAATAACCCAAAGGATGAAGTGATGCCATCCTAATGGGTGAAGCTAACTATCAAGAGGGCTACCATGGTAAAAGTACCCTTAAATTCGATATCCACATTCGACTCCTTTTTTAAGTGTGTCGCTTATGTGGGTATGGATCGTGATATTCCGCTGTCACGCGGGGTACGAGCTTGGGAGAGCTCGCGATCTCGTGTAGTGAACTCACAAGAGGCTTGATCCAAAAGGCGAGGTGATGACGTCTTTTGGAATGCGAGCCGTGAGGGAACTCTTGAGATCAAGTACCCCTAAACTCGACCTTTCCCCTCCTAGGATACATTTTCGAGGGGGCGGCGAGATCGGGTCGCGACACCCGTGTGAGTGGGCTAATCTTATATCTGTCCGACATACTTCTCAACTTAAAATAATGCACTGAGCATTAAGATGCATAAAGATCAAACAAAGATTCATAAGCATTAATGATGAAAACACGAATTCATCAAATGTGAACACTTAGGGAAATTACAATATTCAAGTACATCGGCTTCTACGCAACCCTAGAGATTTCATATGGCCACAAAATACATCTCTCGGGTATTGGCTTTGTCATAGGATCTCGCTACCATTCTATGCGTAGTATGTACTCTAAGTTCACGTCCTTTCGTGCAACCATATCCTTTACAAAATTATACTTGGTATCTATATGTTTGGTCTTGCCATGATATTTTGGATCTTTGGTGTACGCTTTATTTGCTTGGCTATCACGTTAACAAATAACAAATGCAGCACATCCAATAACACCTAAACAATCCAAAAATCTCTAAAGCCAAACATCTTCTTATACTACCGCTGATAATGCCACGAACTCAACTTCCATCGTGGACAAAGCTATACACGTTTGTTTCTTACTGCTCCAACATATGGCGCCATTATTCGGTAAGAAAACAAAGCTAGAGGTAGATTTCCTTTCATTTAAATCTACTCCCCAATCAGAATCAGGATAGCCTTAGAGTCGCAGATCCTTTCCTTTATAACCCATCGTATAATCAGCAGTCCCCTTTAGATACCTCAGTATTCTCTTAACGGCTTTCCATTGTGCTAGACCTGGATTGGATTGGTATCTGATCACCATTCCAATTACAAAACATATGCCAGGTCTTGTACACATCATAGTGTATATCAAGCTTCCAACAGCACTAGCATAAGGAACATGTTTCCTTTACTCCTTTTCTTGTGGAGTCCTTGGACACAGTCTATGGCTTAATCCTTCACCTTTTGCAATAGGAGTGTTTATGGGTTTACAATCTCAAAATCTTAACTCCAAGAATATATGCAACATCACCCATGTCCTTCATCTCAAAGTTGGAAGACAATCAACTCTTGACAGCATTAACAAACTCCATATTGTTTCCGGCAATCAGTATATCATCAACATATAATGATATGATCACAAATTGATCCTTGGATATTTTGATATATACACAATGATCATCATCTATCATTGTAAAGTCACATGCCCTTTTGGTATTATGAAAACGTATATATCATTATCTTGACGACTGCTTAAGGCCATATATCGACCCCCAAAGTCGACATACCTTTTCTTCTTGGCCTTTCACTATGAAACCAGCATGTTGTTCCATATATGTTTCTTCCTCTAATTCTCCATTGAGGAAAGCAGTCTCTACATCCATTTGATGTAACTCAAGATCCATACTTGCCATTATTGCCAGAATAATGCGAATCGAGGTAAATCTCACTACGGGAGAAAATATATCTTCATAATCAATTTCTTCCGTTGATTATACCCCTTCGCCACAAGGCGAGCCTTATGCCTTTTATCGAGCCATCAGCCCTTTCGCTTTATTTTGAGAACCTAGTTGTTCCCAATAGCTCTGCGTCCTTTTGGAAAATCAACCAGTTCCCAAACATGGTTTGACTTCACTGACTCCATTTCCTCTTTCATTGCATGAATCCATTTTTCCTTATTAGGGCAATTTAGAGCCTTATTGATATTTCTTGGCTCATCCTCATCTTGTGGAGCAACCATAAAAGTTTCCCTTTCAATGTGAAAACATTGACGGGGAATACTTTGGCGACTTGTTCACCGTATGGGAGATTGTACACTTAGCACATCATTCCCCATCATGCTCCCACTTGGATTAGGTAATGATGATATTGTCACATCGGTGGTTGCAATTGAGAATGAGTTGAATTCAATTCATCACATCTCATATTACTCCCACTCGGATGAACTCTACTGACATCATTATCTTGATCCAAGATTTCAAATAGGGAACAATCTTCCCTTATTTCGCCCTTCTTAGGAAATTCATCCACTAAGGATGTGACATCTTGTGATTCAAATTCGTTATACTCCCACTTTCCTGCTCACCTATGAACACATACCCTTTCGAGTGTTCGGAGTATCTCATGAAAATACTCTTATTTCCTTTGGGACCCAATTTCCCAAACTTGTGAGAGGACTCATGAATATAGGCAGCACAACCCCATGGCTTAAGAAAACTTAAGTCCGGTTTTCTAACTGTCCATAACTCATATGAAGTGGAAATAATTGATTTGGAAGGCATCCGGTTAAGTATATTGGCAGCAGTTAACAACGCATCACTCCAAAGAGTGATAGGTAAGTTAGCATGCGCCATCTTGGACATAACCATTCCAGTGGGGTTCTGTTTCTTCTCTCTGCAACACCATTTTGTTGAGGAGTATACGGAATAGACAACTGTCTTTCTATTCCTTTTTCATCACAAAATTTTCTGAACTCATCAGATAAATATTCTCGACCTCGATCGGATCTAAATCATTTTATTTTCTTGTCTAATTGATTTTCTGCCAGGTTCATAAACCTTCTGAAACAACTTATGCTTCAGATTCATGAGAAATCAAATAGACATATCCGACTCGAGTATAATCATCTATAAAAAAGGTGATGAAATAAACAGCCACTTGCCTTCCTCTCACATTCATTGAACCACAAACGTCCAAATGGATTAAATGCAGAGGAAATTCAGCTCTTTTATCTTTTTCTAAATTGTTTCATTGTTATTTTCCCTACTAGGCAATGCTCACTTATGGACAAATCGACTTTTTCAATATTGCCCAACAAGCCCTTTTTGGCTAGTCTATTCATATGTTGTTGGCCCATATGACCAAGTCTAGCATGCCACCATATTCACATCATTATCATATTAGGTAAAAGACGTGAAACAAGAAAATAACATATTAACATCATCACAGTCAATATTTAGTACAATAAAACCATTCAGTAAGTGACCACAACCATAGTAGTTTGTATCTAAACACAAATCTACACATTTATTATGGAAGTTCATACCAAAACCAAGCTTAACCAACGCTAAGACAGACATTAAATTTCGACGAATCTCCAGAGCATATAGAACATCAAAGGTGCGTCCACCACTCATGTTCAATTGGCCGGTGCCAATTCCTTTACATCAGCTCTAGAGTTGTTTCCCATATGGATCCACTCAGTTCCAGTTGGTACTCGTCGGAATTCCACGAAGGATTCTCTATCCTTCGCTACATGGTCTGTCGCTCTTGAATCTACAGTCCACAAAGGATTGGATTCAGCCAATAATATTGAACTTGACACATAAGCAAAGTTCTCAAATGTACAAGAGGTGTTGATTTTTGATTTTTTTTTTTTTTTTTTGACTCACAACGATTGCAAGCATAGTGACATTTCTTGTCACAATTGTAACACCTCACCCTTGACATTTTCTTCACTTGAGGACGTTTTCCTCTCTTGTGTTGGTTAACTCTTGATTTCTTGCAATAAGAACTTGATCCTTTGCATTCCCACATATTGAACGAATCAATACATTTGCGCTTAGAGCACAAAGCCCTTTCTGAGCTAGAACCAGCATTGCAAATATCCGTTTTCGGCTCAAATGCCGTCAGGCGGTCCTCTACTAGCTCAAGGTGGTGCATGGCATCCTTAAGATCTTCCATAACATGGTCAAGAGCTTCTAGTGCTTCTTGCTTTTCCAGCACATATTGAATCTTCTTATTCAATATTTCACAATTGTTACCGTTCATATCAGCTATCACGTTCTTAGTTCTTTGAACCATCGTTTCGAACACATCGACATCCATGCACGAATAATTAATGCCTATCATTTATGCATCCCTATTTGCATAGACCCATCATATTAATAAATAATTTCAAGTAAGGCTTGAGAATCAAAAGGTCACTATGTTTCCAATCATCCTCCAAAAATCCTAACTCAAAACTATCATTAATATGATTGTCATATGCAAAATCAATTCTATGAAGCTACAAAAGCTTCTAAAACTACCCAAAGCTAATTACCCACAGCAACCAGCAATAACAGAAAGCAAATAAAATCTAATATCCAATAAAAAAACAATGCTTTCACATAATACAACTATACATTACACTAAGCAATATATATACAGGGAAAAAATATCAACATGGAAAGAGATATTCACATCAAAAACATCTTAAATTAATCCAAGGGATAAATAGGGAATGTCCCTTCTAATCTGTCATCCAAAACATCTGAGAAAACTGAAGGCACATTTGCCAACCAAGGAAAAACTTTTGGAGAGCTTTCATGTCGCCACCAAGGCGCATTCACTCGGCGCCATGTGGCGCTCAATCTAAGGGTTGAAGTTTTGGCCAACTCAATCCTATAGTACTCTCTTACAAAAGCTTCCACTAGTTTCCTATAATCCGAGACCACGTTGACCTCCCATAGCCGATCAAACACTGCTTGCCATTCAGGTGGAAGAGTGTTTATCAAAGCTGGCACCTTCTCAAAGTCCAAGCATAAGATAACCATTCCAGATGATTTCCGTATCATCGATTGACCTTGATCACATGTGATACTAAATCACCGTCATGCCACCGATAATTAGTTAAATCGACATCAGCCTTTTAAGTCTTGCATTTCCCTCGTCCCTTCTCGGGCTTGCGGTATCTCGTGCATAACTCATTATAGTTCGCAACAAATGCGAACTAAAATTGGATCACTTATAATCCATAATAAACATAAGGGAAAATACATAATTTTCCAAAATTCATGCAACAAATGCAGAATAAAAAATGGATACCCACATAGGCATGACTGAAAAAGAAACAAATTCCTTTTTTTTTTTTTTTTTTTTTTTTTTTTCCGGGTCAACGGTCAACGGTCAAAGTCAACGGTCAACGGTCGGTCAACGGTCAACGGGTCGGGTCAACGGGCGCGCGGGTTGGACCGGTCGAGACGGTCGAACCGGTCGGATCGGACAGGCCGGTCGGCCCGGTCGAACCGCTCGCGCGGACCGACCGCACGCGCCTCGCGCGTGCGGGGCTGACGTCACGCAGACGTCAGCGGCACGTGCCACGCGCGTGAGCCGGCTGACGTCACGCAGACGTCAGCTCGCACGTGCCGCGCGCGTGCCCGGTCGGGTCGGGTCGGGTCGTCGGTCGGGTCGCCACTCGGCCACCGACGTCATCGCCGACGTCATCGATGACGTCATCCCGACGTTGTTATCGCCGTTGGATGACGCCACGATGACGTCATCGGGTGACGTCGGCAGACGCTGCCGGTTCGCCGACCGGCGCGTGCCGTTTCGCCGGTCGCCGGCGCGCACGTGCCGGTTCGTCACCGGCGCGTGTGGCGCACGCGCCGGCCCAGCGGGCCGCCGGCGCGTCGCGCCCACGCGCAGCGGCTTGCGGCCGCGCGTGTGGGCGCGTGCGGCGTCTCCTGGCGGCCGGCGACATGTCCCCGGACTCGTCTCGACGTCGCCTTTCTTCCTGTGCCTTCAGATTTTTATTCCGACTTACGGAAACTCAGAAAAAACGGCGTACAGTACTCGGGTGTCGGGATTTCACGCCCGATCCGTACGGCCGAAAACCTTTGCGAAAAATCAATCAAAAAACATCAAATTGATCGGGAAAACGTGAATTAGGGCTCTGATACCAATGTTGGGAATAACTGATCCCCAAAAACCGGATTCGACACTAAATCGAACCCCTAAATCAATGCGGAAGACGAAGCCCGGGAAAAACACGCATCACCGATCGTAAAGCACACCACGGATTCGAGCGTACCTTGTTAGCCACAGATTAAACACCAACGCTGAAGAAGAGGAAGAAATTCTGATCCGATGATGCCAATTCGCCTTGAAAGGGAAGCGTCGTCGCCTTAAGCGTTTGGAGAGAAAGAGAGAGTGAAGAGCGTACGTTCAAATGGCCAAAGGGTGTCTTCTCTCTCTCTCTCCTCCCTTTTATACCTTCCCCCATCCACGGGCCTTATTCCCGTGGGCCGGGCCCTTTTGGGCCCAACTTGAGCGGATGGGCCTTAAGCCCATCTAATAAATCCATCAGAGGTGATCGACCCGGTGGGGGGAGGGAATTGGGGGGAGGCCGAGCTGAGCTGAGGAGACGACTGAACGCCCTCGCGTGTCGCGACGAAGAAGACGAGTCCCTCCGCCGAATTCCCCCCGATGCGCCCAACCGGAACGAACAGCTCGGCTTGATTCCGACCACTGCAAGGCTCTTAGATTCCGTTGGCCGAACCTCGGCGTCAATGGCGGCGTCTGCTTGCAACCGAGCGATGTAGCGAGCTTCGACATCCCTCGGACCGGCCCTCAGATTGGGCGTCTAATCGTCTCCTCAGGTTGGCTCCGCCTCCCCCCGATTCCCTCTCCTTGCTCGGTTGATCGCCTCCCTGCCTTTGCCCCAGCCTTGGCAAGGGCCAAGCTCGCCGGATCTGGTGGGGCCTCACCCTCGCCAATGGTCGGTGAGGTCGCCTCCCCCCGATTCCCTCTCCTCGCCCGATTGACCACATCCCTGCCTTCGCCCCAGCCTTGGCGAGGGCTAAGCTCGCCGGATCTGGTGGGGCCTCGCCCTTGCCAATGGCCGGCGAGGCTGACCTTGCTGGCCCTCGCCTCTGGCCGGCGTCGGCTGGCCAGAGGAAGGAGAAGGTGAGAAAAAAAATAAAAAAATATTAAAAAAATTATTAAAAAATTGCCATGTTAGCGTTCGCCGGCCGGCTGTCCCCCGCCGGCGTCCACGTCAGCGCCGGCTGGCCAATTTTGGCCGGATGGACTGAATCGATACAATTATAAAAAGGTTTAGGACTAAATTGGCCAAAAAATAAAAAGTTTAGGACTGAATTGGCACAATTGTAATAGGTTTAGGACTTTTTTTGGTAATTCTCCCATTAACAAAATATTCGTTCTTCTAACACGTTCTTTTTTCACTTATTGTCTACATTTCACTATTTACATATATACCGAATGATATGATTGTGTCCTTCTACTTTATCATTAACATAGTACAAAATAATTAATTGGAAGCAATGAAGCCATGTCTACCGCGATGGATCTCCACTCGAGTGAGGGACAAGGGGAGAAACGAGATCATTTGCATTTATATTTTAGATATGATCACACGTTGAGTTCTTTGAAGAGCGATCGAGACTGTTCCACGGCTCCATCCTCGAGCAGAAAGAGCACAAATGGGGCTTTAGATTGAGTAATGAAACTAGGCCAATCTAACCGCGAGAAAATGTAAATTGCAAGGAATTGTTACGCTCCGAATTGAAGTTGTATTGAATATAACGTAAAAGGACGATACAAGGATAAGGTTGCAATAATCATTCTTGTTAAGCTTTCTGCCAATTCAGATGACCAAAAGAAAGTGACAGTGTAAGCTCTAGTAAAAGTTGCTGTGGTCATTCTTGTCATGCTATCTACCAATTCAGATGTTGTATTTGTTGAAATTTACTACATTAGAACTGATTTCGCAAAGTATGCAGAGGGAACAAAGGGGCAATATTAGATGAAAAACCGCTCTCATGGAGAAGAGAACAGCCATTGCAAAAAGGCCAGAATTCTCCGAGTCA
Organism: Eucalyptus brandiana; assembly: GCA_014182725.1. Lineage (NCBI taxonomy): Eukaryota > Viridiplantae > Streptophyta > Magnoliopsida > Myrtales > Myrtaceae > Eucalyptus > Eucalyptus brandiana. Next base: position 36,425,385 of record CM024674.1, read on the forward strand.
GCTAGGGATGAGATTGATGCAATGTGGGGGGGGGGTGGTTTCCCACTTGAATTAGCAGCAGCTGACGCGTGAATCAGCAACAAGTCTTCGTTATGTATCAGATCTTTGATGAAGTTTTTTCAAACTGTTGGTGTTGAAATTTGTACCATGCACCTAAGAGAGAAATGTTATGTTTTCATGTTATAAGATTGGGATCATATTACAGAAAGTTTTTGACAAAGAGATGATAGCCTTAGAATTAGGACATCATATCTGTAATAGTTGTAGCATTGCAGAAGGGTTCAGGACAGAGGGCAGTGATCCCTCAAGGGTTTTTACTAGTGTAGACTCTCCAACATAGGGTTCAAATTTCTGGAGCATCCAAGCCAAGTTGAGGTGATCTTGGATCTCTACCTCATCATGCCCCCCGGAGGGACTGGAGCCATTGGGATTCCTCTGTTCTGCCTTTTCATGTTCATATGCCATCCTAAACATGATCACGAAAAATAAGTTTATGAATGAAATCATCGATCCGTTTTTTTCTAATAATCTCCATCATCGGAAGAACCCTGTTTAGTTTACGGCATTACTATAATACAATGCTCATAATTTAGGACTATTTACTGTATGATAATTGATTGTCTCAAATTGTTCTGGAAATCGGCATTTCCAGGGGAACATCATTTCGTGCAGGTTGATCAAAAGGAGGAGATTTATGCCTACCAATGGACATGTTGAATCCGCGCTTTTCGAGCTCACAGTACTCCTGGGTTAAAGCACAGGATTCGCAGCAGAAATGGACTAAGCAATCGGCGCAAGGATCCTCTTGCAGCTGGTAGTGCTGTCTCATCTTGGTGCGGTAGAAGCAGGAGTAGCAGCAAGCGCACCCGGTCAACAAGGCGATCACTGTGTAACTAGCTCCGTGCACTGGGCATGCTGCAACAAAAACCAATCCGAGTGAGCAAGTCTAATAATGTCGATCCTTCTTCAATTCGTGCGAATGTGATTGATTCTACTTACAATCTGATCCCCGTGATCAGCAATCTCCGCGATTTGCCTGAATGTGATGCAGGGGCACCAAAATGACAAGCAACCTGTGAGATTAACAAGATATCAACCTTCATAAGCCATAGATAACACCAATTTATCTCTGGATCCACTTAAACTCAACTAATACCAAAGTGGTATAAGATCATTCGATCGCTAAATTCTGATAACCCTGCGACACTAGGCAATTGCAATTGGATTCTCCAGTCTATAAACTGTCCGACTTTTGCTCGTAGATGTCGCCCAGTAGTTGTATACATGGCATAACTGTTCTATCAAGTGTTAATCCACCTCTAAACCAAATGGATTGCGAGGAAAATTCCAGAGGACTTGCAAGTTGGAACGTCGTCGAAGCAACTGAAAAGCCCAGAGGACCAAGGCATGTTGTTAATGGGTCGAGCTTGAAGACCCGCAGGGGGCAGAGGATTGTTCGGGGCCCTGAAATTTGCATAACTTTGGTTCATGGGTTGCACCGGAATGCCATCCACGGGTGGCGGCAGTGGCGGAGCGGAGGCACCGGGCTTCTGTGGGTAGCCATCAGATGCGTTCGAGGAGTACATAGCTTCAATCTGCAACTACAGATACCGGCTCCAACGATCAAAGAAGGATGACACGACACAGCGAAAGATCGAACGAGGAAGTGAATCGGGCAATGGCTAGAGAGGGTTGAAAGATGAGATGTTAGGTGAACTGCACATGATGTATACGTCCTATTTCTATGCATCTAACACTCATATATTTGCGTAAAAGAGGGGTTTCGTCAGTGAATGCTTTCACCAGAAGCGGCCGTGACCAAGGAAGTCGTCGATCCGCGTTCGAATCTGTTTGCTGGTCGCGGCAATGACGAAGCGCCAACTTTGACGGTTGATGGTTAGTTGAAAATTAAATGCTTTGTTTAAGCTCTAAGCCATCGTCGTGCGATTAAGCTACGTATAGACTTATAATTTAGTGCGGTGGGAAACGTTGACAATGGTGTAAATTGAGACCAGGTCAGGCAGTTTCGTATGTAGTTTCATTTCTTCTATCGTGATTTTTTGGGACCAAGATTGGGTTCTAGAGTTGGACGCGACTTCGCTCTCGTGATACGACTGTCACACTTTCACATGGATCGCGACCTCGTTTGTTTCTAGAACACCAAACGTAGTTTCGAAAAGGGGTTTGTCACCTATAATTAGGTGAAATGTTGTTATCAAGACAGCACAGGGCTCAGCAGCTTTTGTTACGTTCCTTTTGGGATTCCGAGGTGAATGTGGGGAGAACTCCGTGGAAGAGATGGGTTAGAGATCTCGGCCCTAGGTGAAGGGATAAATGATTAATTTTTCCGACCGGCCTAGATTGGATTTGTTGGATAGTGTGGACGGCCATTGATTGTATGGGGTTGTCTTTTAGTCTGTGAGTTTTTAGTCTGTGAGTAACGGGTCGGGATTGTTGAGAAGATGCTCGATCTGGTGAGGGCGTCGCTGCTCTCGCCCAGTGGCCATTGACCCTTACCCAGTCTCATTTAAAAAAAAAAAGAAAAAAATATTTAAAAATTACAAAATTGTCCACGTTCACACCGGTGATATCATGTAGGACGCTCAGCGTTCACATTAGCGATTTTTGACAAAAATTAGTTATATAGACTTCATTGATAAATTATCAAAAGATTCAAAATTCAATGGGTCAAAACTAAAATATTTAAGACTAAATTGGCATAAATACAATAAGTTTACAATTTTTTTTTTCCTATTTTCATCACATCGGCAAGTGCAAATATTGTCAAGTTGGGCTATCCATCAAGTTCTGACTCGCGACTTACCAGAGCCGACTCCCACATCGTGTGGGGCCACAGTAAGGGCACTGTGCTCCCAAGGGGGAGAGAGTGTGACAACCCGAGCGGCGGTGCGCGGGGAGGAGGGATGGCGGTGCATCCGCGTCTCGGTCCCCGGACGTGCGCAAGGAAGGGGTCCCTCTTGTCCCACATCGCTTAGGAGGGGAGTCCTCGGCCAATTTATAATGGCTTGGGCCCCTCTAACCTGTATAACGTGTTTTAAAGCCGTGAGGACTCAATATCCAAAGCGGACAATATTATATAGTGGGGCCCGGGTCGTTACATGTTGGATGAGCGATTGAGTGAAATTTTATAAAGCCGCTTTATTCACAGGAAAAAAAAAAAGAAGAAAAGAAAAGAGAACTTGTATAAAGCCTGGTGTTCATGAGGAGAATTGAGATAGCTTATACAGGGTAAATGCCCTCTTGCTTCTGACCCTGGTCACGTCCTGATATGTTCTCCTCCTTTCTCTTCATTGAGCATCCGATCGAGGAACGTTTAGCCAAATTGTTCGGATTGCAACATCAATCCAACTATGTATCTAGAACATCTATAGCTTGGTGTCGAAAATTCATGTACGTGATTTCACAAAATGCATACCATTTCCTTCTTCGAGAAGGGCAAACAACAAAACTTATGCTGATAGATCGAGCATGTTACCATTTACTTTAAAGGTGAAAGCCGATGGAGTATAATCCATGTAATATCTTTTCGATATGGTAGCCGGCTTCTCCCATGTGAAGGGTGATAAGATGATGAAAACAATGTGCCAAAATCTGGTATGGATTGCCGAAATCAAGCTTATAATTAATTCATGTCATGCTATATCTATATGATTCAACCTTCTAAAAGTGGGAGTTTGTGTATGTAGTTAAAGAATACATTCCACGCCAACGATGGACATGGTCGACTCAAGGAAAATGGACATTGGATCCAAGCTATTTTTATTTCCTATTCACATGTAAACAAAGGATAATGATACAAATTCTCATTAAAATTTGACCCGATGTGCAATTTAACCCCCCCGAACTTTTAATTTGTTCATTGTAGTCCCTAACTTTAGGCCAATATGTAATGTTGTTCCCGAACTTTTAGTACATGTTCATTATAGCTCCCGAACTATACACAAATATTCAATATTGTCCTTCTATTAATTTAAGATCAGTGACAACATTGAACATATATAAGAAATTTAGGGATCGCATTGCATATTCAGCTAAAATTTAGGGATCATATTGCATAATTGACCAATGTTCAGAAATCATTTGTGTTATTTTTCCCGTAGACAACAACGACAATAAAAAAATCAATCTAATGATAACTCAATTAGCTTGGTATCGTCATGGCTGGCATCCTTGACCGGCCACCCAGAACTTAGGTTATCTTAGTCCCCATTTAAATCGTGGCCAAAAGAGAGAGTTCACATTACTATAGAATTTTATCATTTGTATGCATTTTGACCGAATTCATTATCGTTATACCCTGTTTAGCAAAAAGCTCGTATATTAGTAAAAGGCTAGAATTCGACCAAGTCAGCTAGGGATGAGATTGATGCAATGGCGGGGAAGCGAGGCAAGCATCACATTGCATTATATTGTCCAGTTTTCGGCAATCTTTTTTTCCCACTTGAATTAGCAATAGCTGACGCGTGAATTGGCAATGAGTTTTCGTTATGTATCAGATCTTTATTCATGAAGTTTTTTCGAACTGCTGGTGTTGAATTTGGACCATGCACCGAAGAGAGAAATGTTATGTTTTCATGTTATATGATTGGGATCATATTGAGGGAACTTTTTGACTAGGAGCTGATAGCCCTAGAAAGGGACATCATGTCTGTAGAAGTTGTAGCACTGCATAAGGGTTTAGCAAATGGCTTTGTTTTGACGTTTGAGGATTTTGCTAGCTTTATGTAATACAAAGAGTTCGTTACGTACATAAGCTACTGATACAATGTTTCTAATCATGAAGAGAGGAACTTCTAAGTTTATGATACAAACATACGTCTGTTTATTGAATCTGATAAATTTCTTCAACTCTCACGAACGCTACTTAATGCTTGGGGTTGTGCCTGAGGTCCATATTTGGTAATCAACTCTCCTGCAACATGTCATATACATAATCAAACTTTACCTGTTGACTACAAGAAGATCAAAGAAGCTGCTCAGATTTCATACCAAGGTTAGCATGGAATCATGTATTGAATAACTGTGATCATGTGTTAGTGTGCTTGCTATTTGAATAACTGTGAGCATGTGTTAGTGTGCTTACTAAGTAGAGAGAGAGAGAGGTTAGCATGGAACCATGTATTGAATAACTATGAGCATGTGTTACTGTGCTTACTAAGTAGAGAGAGAGAGAGAGAGAGAGAGAGAGAGAGAGAGAGAGAGAGAGAGAGAGAGAGATTCCTTTGCCGGTCCTACAAGTAAGTACCTGAAAAGCTCTTTTGAACTGAAGCGTGGTAATCATCCCTAATATCATCAGCTTTTTATGATCTTATCTATTGCTTGAAAGCAAGATATCCTCCAAGACTGCTTGAAATGCAATGCACTACAAAATCCCAAGAATCCAATTGTGAATCCTGGCCCCAGGCCCGCATAGAACCAATTATGGATGTCCAGATTGCCTTCATTAGGTTCGCCTCCATTCTGAAAATCACCATCTCTAGGGCAAACTTTTGAAAGAGGAGCTCCACAGAGTCCGTCATTACCGCGATACACATATTCATTATCCACAGTACGTAGATGACTGCTTGAAGGAATAGGGCCTGATAAATTATTGAATGAGAGATTGAGACAACTTAGAAAGTCTAAGCTGGATATGCTAGGAGGGATTCTACCAGAAATCCCGTTGTTGGATAGGTCAAGGGATTCTAAGTTTTTGAGGTCGCCAATGTTTGAAGGGATTTTCCCACTCAAATTATTTTGAGAGAGGTTCAAATTCTGAAGTTGGACGAGCCTAGTCAACTCTTTTGGTATTTCGCCATTTAAATTGTTTGCAGATAAGTCAATGGAATGGAAGAAATAGAGTGTCTTGTCGTATACTCGGGTAGTTCTCTTTGCATGAACCATGACGTAAATGACTGTCGGATAATACCAAAGGTCGCCTGTCGGATCTTTGCCTTCAACCATAGATAACAATCCATTAAAACACAGCGGAATGCTTCCGGAAATGTTGTTCTGTGCTAGGCTTAAAAACCGAAGAGAATCAAGTTGGCAGAGTTGCGTGGGAATGCCTCCGGTGAGACTATTGTTCTCAAGATTGATGATGGCTAATGATTGAACACGTCGTCCAAATGGAGGAATTTCACCAGTGAAGTCATTATCACTTAGATCAAGCAACACAAGTTCAGTTAGGTTTGACAAACACTGGGGAAGCACTTTGTCGAAGCCATTTTTATGTAGGTTCAGAACTGCTAATTGCTTAAAATGGCAGAAAGAGTTCGTAATCTGACCTCTTAACCTGTTGTCATTCAGCGAAATCATTATCAATGCTTTCAACTTTTTCAGACATAAGGGTAGTCTCCCGGATAGTTGGTTCTTTGACAGATCAAGATAATATAGGTTCTCCATCGCACATAGTGAATTTGGTATGCTGCCGCTGAGATTGTTACCCTCAAGATAAAGATGTGTTAACAGTGGCATCTTGTCTCCGTCCATTCTGGAAATGGGGCTTAGAGAGGGTAGTGTCCCGGATAGTTGGTTCCTTGCCAAATCAACATAATGTAGGTTCTCCATCGCCAATAGAGAATTCGGTATGCTGCCGCTGAGATTGTTACTAGCAAGACCAAGATGTCCTAACAGAGGCATCTTGTTTAAGTCCACTCTGGAAATGGGGCCGTTGAGCATATTGAAACCGAGCTCAAGCCATTCAACGTTAAGTAAAATGTCGGAAAGCCAATTGGGAACTTCATCTGAGATGCTTGCATTGGGCATGTGCAAGAGTGAAATATTCCTCTGTGTTTGAAGCCACAATGGAAATTTCGGTCCCACATCACAATCTGACATGCCAATTTTCTGAAGTTGGAATGGAGGAACCCAGGCGGGATCAAAACTTAAAACAAGTTCATTGGACGAAATTTTCAAATGAGTCAGGCTCGTGAGATTTGTAAAGAGCGATTCAGTAACAACTCCGTTCAAAGAATTATTTCTTATGTCCAACACTTCTAGATTAGATAGTCGCCCAATACTTTCTGGGATGTTCCCGCTCAATTTGTTGTCTCTGAGACTTAACTCTCTTAGAAATGATAGCTCCCCCAGACTTACTGGAATAGGTCCCGACATTGAGTTTCCTGACAGACTTAGGTACTCGAGATCCCTGAAACTCCCAAATTGGTCTGGTATATGGCCACTGAAATTATTGCCACTGAAATTACAAATCCTCAAGTCACTTTGTGCCGACTCCAAAGGACCATGGATGATGCTCCCAACATCTCCATCAAAGTTATTAAACGCCAACCTTAATTCATGCAACTTGTAGAGACTGCTGAAGTTTTTCAGAATTTGACCGCCTAGCAAATTATGAGACACATCGAGAAAGGAAAGTTGTTGATTATTATCAAAGAGTGTCCTGGGAAATGTGCCTTTCAAATGATTTTCTTGCAAATCGACATGCTCGAGCTTGCTAAAGTTGTAGAACCTGGGAGGAATAGTAGAATTTATGGAATTGTATGATAGATCCAGGAATCTTAAAGAAGTGAAGTTGACGGATAGAGAGTGAGGAAGTTTTTCGAGAGAACAATCCTTCAACTGCAAAGATTGCAGTGAAGAAAGCATATTAATGGAACTCAACCAATCTGTGGCATTCCCAAGGTCATTGCCAGAGAGGCGAAGGTATTTCAAGGAAGATAATTTCGACACCCATTGGAGGTTATCAGTTATTAAATAAACCGCGTCAAACCTACTAGCAAGATCCAGATACTGCAAGTTGGACAGGTTACCGAGGTGATGAGGTATGTTTCCGTCAAAACCTGCGGATGATAGATTAAGATACTCTAGTCTCTGGAGAGTACCAAAGAATTGGGGGATTTTTTGATTGGAAAATTTGTTGAGGCTGAGGTCTAGATACTTCAAATGCTTCAGTTCAGCCAAAGATGCATGGATTTTACCTGCCAAGCTGCTCTGATCCGAACCTATGATATCTCCATAGCTGTCGGTCTCCAAGCATGGATTACGAAGATCAAGTTTGAAAACATGACCAGTCTTTTTGCTGCATTCGACTCCGTTCCACTCACAACAGTCCTTGCTGTTCCACGATGACAAGCGTTTAGAATGGTCGATGAGACCTTGCCTGAATTTCAAGAGAGCTTCTCTCTCTGTACCAAAGCAGCTCACATTGGTGAAAGCTTCGGAATGGCCAAACTCAAATGATTGAAACACGAGAAGAGTCCACAATATGAGGGGTGCAAAGGCAGGGGCTGATGCCATTGCTTTCGATAATATGGGATTAGGAAATGCAGTGTACTTCCTCCGTTTTATGGTGACATGGGTCTTGGGAAGGTCTTAATTGAACTTCATCAAGAAAAGGACATTACTCGTTTCCTACTTATTTGATTTGGCCATCACTCTTGATCAACGTTGTCACACCCCGAATCCTAATAGAAAAAGGGAATGACACGGCTGTCATTCGGATTCTATGCGACAAACATATTTATTAATAACTCAAAATATATCAAATCTTCATCACTTTAAGATGTGAGTTTACAAATTCATAGAATAGATAGCACAACTTAAAATGCCTATGACCAAACAAAAAACATTACTCGAATTGTCAAATTCGTGATTCTATCAAATATTCGAGAAACAACGTTAAAATCAAGTAAAACGCTACCTCAACTACAAAATGATTAAACTACGCCTAAATGCTAACAAAACAACTTATATGTATTAACAAATCACATATCCAAAACAATTATTCAAGGTATTCGCAAATCAAAACTTGAACGTGAAATCCTAAAATTTCACTCCAACTAAACTGTTAATTCAAATCAACTTTCACAAAATCTCATGGTTCTACAACGACATAATTTATATTTTCCATGAAATCCTGGAGCTCCACAGCTCGAGAATCGAACTTTGTAGCTCAATTTTCACTAAATTTTGACTTTGAGCCATTATTTTGAAAACTACTATGATTAGACAAACGAAGGGCACAAACACTTACTGGACGTTGCGATATGAAGTCGAATCAGCTTGGCGAAGCGTCTATGGCGTGAATGCGCAAAACCCTCTCTCTCTTTTCCTTTTTCTTCTTCTTCCCCTTTTTCTCTATCCTTTTCTTTCCGTTTGTGTGAGTCTCGGCCCGTCGGCCCGTCGGCCCGTCTTTAAAAGCTGAAGGTGTCCACTATTCCTTGTTTTTGTTGACTCAGTCAACTTCTTCTTTTTTGTTTTTATTGCTTTGATCGAGTCAAAGTCCATATTTACAAGACTGCCATGTATTTATGTAAATTATAAATCATGAATTAAACTAACGGTTTAAATTTTTATATTAGTTAGTTGTGATCTTACAAAATTTTACATTATATTAGAGTTGATGATCCCAGGTTCAAATTTTATCAAGCCCCATTTGTCTCCCCAATCAAATATGTCCGTACTTAGTATTAGGCAAAAGGATTAGACTAACCGTGAGGAGTGTTATAATATTTATGTAATAAACCATGTTTTCATTTAATAGCTTAAGCTTTTAAAACAGACGGCATATGTCTCACAAAATTTTTCAGAAACAAATAAGAAATGCTGTGAAAAGAAAATAGCAAGAATGATAGAGAGATAAACTAAACATTGGAAAACTTTGGCCGAAAGCTGTTGTAGACAATGCGAAATCTTTAAAGATTTCATTTTCACTAGAACCTACCAACGTGTTTCTTCTTTCATGTACCAATCATTTGAGACGAGTCTATGAATGCTTTATGACCTCTTTTTGTTATGAGCATTTGGTAGTTTCCTCTTTTATAGTTCTTTTAACAAACAAAAATCTAGAAATGACTCGGACCACTTAGATCACAGAATTAAATCAAAATAAAAGCAACTCGGCATTCTCGGCGTCAAATCCGTGACGCATAGTTGTCACCGAAATCTTCCTGATTTGGTTTCGATTTAGGCCGCGACTGAATGTGTGGATCAATAGTTTTGTGCTGGCGTTCCACTTTCTTTTATTATATGGTCGACTGTTGGTCCTCTGAGTGCTTCACCTTCTTTTTAGCTTGTTCTATTCTCCCCAAGATGATGCATCACATGTTTTGCAAAATTGATCATCCACTTGTCTTTTGACATGTCTTCTTTCTTCAACACGTCATATGCTTATGCATATCAATTGCTAATGCTTTTTTACATAGCGAACCAGCCTCCTTTGCTCATCCAAGTGTAACTTTTTGGACTACTGCCGCATTCAGACGGAGGTGATCATCCATGTCTTGACAAAGAGTACATGACCAAATCGATATACACGTGCATTGTCCGAATCACTTACAACATGTTAATCTTAGGTCAAAATCGCTTTTTCTGGAGCTTAATTAAATGAACCAAGACATGGTCAAAGTGGACATGCATGAATTTTATATTAGTTAGTCGTGATCTTACAAAATTTTACATTATATTAGAGTTGATGGTCCCGGGTTCAAATCTTATCAAGCCCCATTTGCCTCCCCAATCAAATATGTCCGTGCTTAGTATTAGGCAAAATGATCAGACTAACCGTGAGGAGGAGTATTATAATATTTATATAATAAACCACGTTTTCATTTAACAGCTTAAGCTTTTAAAATAATGGGCAGATGTCTCAAAATTTTTTTCAGAAACAAATAAGAAATGCTGTGAAAATAAAATAGCAAGAATGATAGGGAGATAAAGTAAACACCGGAAAACTTTGGCCAAAAGCTGTCGTAGACAATGCGAAACCTTTAAAGATTTCATTTTCGCTTGACCCTACCAACGTGTTTCTTCTTTCATGCACCAACCATTTGAGACGAGTCTATGAATGCTTTATGACCTCTTTTTGTTATGAGCATTTGGTAGTTTCCTCTTTTATAGTTCTTTTAACAAACAAAAATATAGAAATGACTCGGACCACTGAGATCACAGAATCAAATCAAAATAAAAGCAACTCGGCATTCTCGACATCAAATTCGTGACGCACAGTTGTCACCGAAATCTTCCTGATTTGGTTTTGATTTAGGCTGCGACTGAATGTGTGAATCAATAGTTTTGTGCTGGCGTTCCACTTTCTTTTATTATATGGCCGACTGTTGGTCCTCTAAGTCACCTTCTTTTTAGCTTGTTCTATTCTCCCCGAGATGATGCGTCTCGTGTTTTGCAAAATTGATCATCCGCTTGTCTTTTGACGTGTTTTCTTTCTTCAACACATCATATGCTTACACATATCAATCCCTAATACTTTTTTACATAGTGAACCGGCCTCCTTTTCTCATCCAAGTGTAACTTTTTGGACTACTGCCGCATTCAGACGGAGGTGATCATCCATGTCTTGACAAAGAGTACATGACCAAATCGATATACACGTGCATTGTCCAAATCACTTACAACATGTTAATCTTAGGTCAAAATCACTTTTCTCGAGCTTAATTAAATGAACCAAGACATGGTCAAAGTGGACATGCATGAATTTTATATTAGTTAGTCGTGATCTTACAAAATTTTACATTATATTAGAGTTGATGGTCCCGGGTTCAAATCTTATCAAGCCCCATTTGCCTCCCCAATCAAATATGTCCGTGCTTAGTATTAGGCAAAATGATCAGACTAACCGTGAGGAGGAGTGTTATAATATTTATATAATAAACCACGTTTTCATTTAACAGCTTAAGCTTTTAAAACACTGGGCAGATGTCTCAAAATTTTTTTCAGAAACAAATAAGAAATGCTGTGAAAAGAAAATAGCAAGAATGATAGAGAGATAAAGTAAACACCGGAAAACTTTGGCCGAAAGCTGTCGTAGACAATGCGAAACCTTTAAAGATTTCATTTTCACTAGAACCTACCAACGTGTTTCTTCTTTCATGCACCAACCATTTGAGACGAGTCTATGAATGCTTTATGACCTCTTTTTGTTATGAGCATTTGGTAGTTTCCTCTTTTATAGTTCTTTTAACAAACGAAAATCTAGAAATGACTCGGACCACTTAGATCACAGAATCAAATCAAAATAAAAGCAACTCGGCATTCTCGACATCAAATTCGTGACGCACAGTTGTCACTGAAATCTTCCTGATTTGGTTTTGATTTAGGTCGCGAGTGAATGTGTGGATCGATAGTTTTGTTCTGGCATTCCACTTTCTTTTATTATATGGCCGACTGTTGGTCCTCTGAGTGCTCCACCTTCTTTTTAGCTTGTTCTATTCTCCCCGAGATGATGCATCTCGTGTTTTGCAAAATTGATCATCCGCTTGTCTTTTGACGTGTTTTCTTTCTTCAACACATCATATGCTTACACATATCAATCGCTAATACTTTTTTACATGGCGAACCAGCCTCCTTTTCTCATCCAAGTGTAACTTTTTCGACTACTACCGCATTCGGATAGAGGTGATCATCCACGTCTTGACGAAGAGTACATGACCAAATCGATATACATGTGCATTGTCCAAAAATTGTATCCTCTTGTATCGGAACCCTCTTCTCAGGGGTAAATTTCCTCTTAGAATGGTGCATGGTAAAAAATTCGGCATCGACGTTGAACATCAATTGCACCATGTTAATCTTAGGTCAAAATCACTTTTCTCAAGCTTAATTAAATGAACCAAGACATGGTCAAAGTGGACACACACGAATTATATGCTAATTAAAATCATATCTTTGACTTCAAGTATCGACACTAGTTGCAACAATCAAAGCTAAACCCTTAAATCTACATCAATTTCTCAATATGCATTTGTAAGGTACAATACACACACCCCAGGTTAATTAGAAAGAGATGCACGATAACACTCAATCATATATGCACCTGAATCTAGTTCAGGTAGTTTCGTATATAATTCCATTTTTCTATCATGATTTTTTAGACCAAGTTCATATTTTAGAGTTGGACATGACTTGGCCCTCGTGACTCGACTGTCGCACTTTTACATGGATCGCAACCTCGTTTTCTAGATTCCAAATGTAGTTTCGAAAAGGATTTGTTTCCTATGATTAGGTGCGATGTCATTATCAAGACAGCACAAGGCTCAGCAGCTTGTTTAGGTTCCTTTTGGGAATGCGGGTGAGTCTAGGAAGAACTCCATGGAAGAGATGAGCTAGAGAATTCAGTCCTTTTTTCTTGTTTGAAAAAAGGACTCGGTCTTGGGGGAAAAGATGATTGATTAATTTTTCCAACCGGCGTAGATTAGATTTGTTGGATGTGGATGGCCACTGATTGTATGAGGTTGTGTTTTATTATGTGATAAACGGTTGGGATTGTCAGAGAAGTTGCTCAATATGGTGAGGGACTCACAGACCTTACTCAATGCCGGTGGTGACATGTAGAATGTTCAATGTTTACGTCAGTGATTTTTGGCAAAAATTAGTCTGATAGACTTTACTGACAAATTGTTAAAAGATTTAGAATTGAATTAGTTAGATTGAAAAGTTTAAGACTGAATTGATACAAGTATAACAAGTTTAGGACTTTGTTTTTTTGGTAATTATCTTGATTTTCATCACATCGGTGAGTGCAAATAATGTCAAGTTGGGCTATCCGTTGACTTGTGACTTACCTTGCTGATAAGATTAATGAGGTACTAGATGGGATTGTTCTACTCAGGCAAATGTCCATTTCGTAGAAGAACATATAGGCTTATCTTTTTTTCCAATGTGGATATCCTTTCGTAAATGACTAGATTCTTGCTCACATCGGATGAGCTTTTGCGTATCGACTTATTATGATGTAATTGAGTGAATTTTTATAAAACCACTTTATTCAAAAGAAAAGAAAAAAAAAAGAAAAGAGAACTTGTATAAAGCCTAATGTCTCATGAGGAGAATTGAGAAAGTTTATTGTGGACTCTTTAATACATTTGTCATTGGGGTAAATGCCCTCTTGCTTCTGACCATGGTCAATGTTGCGACCTCTTCAGAGCCCTCCCACCAGCATGGAGGTTGATGGCTGGTGTTAACTCTAGGCTTAGCCTAAGCTTTCCCAAGCTCACCAATTCATGACTTATGGTCTGAGTTTTTAATTTGCAACATTTTCATTTAGAAATCGTTACTAATCAATTTGTGGTGAGTCGATTGGAAACCCAAGTAATATATTAAGAAAAAAAAATTATTCATGCGTAACCAAAAAAATTAAATTCGGGGACTTGATTATACTAGTTAATCAACTAATACTCTTTCAGTACCTAAAAACATTAAATAAAGCATTTGTGTAGCATTTTATACCAATCATGAGTTTTAGGATTCAATTCCTAACCACATTAAGGAAATAGCAATCCATGCATCATCAGTGCGGAATTGGAGAAAAGGAAATGTGCAAACGGATTGGAGAAAAGGAAATGTGCAAATGGCAATCCGACATTTACTATCAAGGATTTAAGCACAATTTATTTTTGTTTTCTTATAAGGATTTTCACATATTTTAAGGAATAAACACTCAAAGGCTATTTTATAGGCTTTTCTGATTTTTTGGAAATAATATCTTTTTGGGGATTTTCTATTTTTATAAAAAATTAATATAAAAATATCATATATATATATTATCAAAAAGGGTCGGAACCGACCTAGGTCGCCAATCTCGCGGCCGGACTGGGTGTTATACGCGAGCCCAATCCGGTCCCCCAACCACTAGCCCACTCGCGAAATGAAAAAGGGGCCCGGCCTGAAGCGAAGCTAACCCTAGATTAAGCCAGCCCAGTTTTATCTCCTATCCGTTTCAATTAAAAGAAACGCCCAGCCCACAATTTAAACTAAACCAAAACCGGCCCATCAAAGAAAAACCCTAGCCCGAAAACCAAAAAGAGCCGGGTCGGTCAAACCCGCGAACCAAACCGGCCGACCCGACTCGCACTTGTCGCCCGGCTCCTTCCGGCGTCGACGGGGATGGCCGAGATAGGCGGCGCCGCTCGCCTCGGTATCTCGGCCGAGCCACACGCCCTCTCTGTTGCCGCCTCGGCCGGCCCAGGTCGAGGGTCTGACCTCCGCCTGGGGCCGCCGTCCACCGGCCGGCATGAACACCGCCGGCATCCTCGGCTGAACACAAACCGAAAAAGCGACGTCGGCGAACAGGCTCGAAACGACCGAACGGCCAACACTCGGGACACCAACCATCTCGTGAGGAATTCGACTCGACAGGATGATGCCTGGGCGGCTCGTAACCGGGCTGAAACGACGAAACTAAAACCAGATCTCGTCGGGGCAATTCGTCGAACAAGTGGAGCGCGCACTGGAACGAGGGGTTCTTGACTCGAATGGGACTGGAATCTGTGTCGGGACCTCAGCAAAGAAGCGACGACCACACAGCGGCCGAAGCAAGGATGGTCGGGACCAGAGTTAGCGCGAGTCGGACGGCCACGAGCTCCGGCCCGACGTGCCCGAAAGGAGGGCAAAACGGGGTCGGGGGCTTGCCGGCTTGAATCGAGGGCGTCGGCTGAGCGCGGTTGTCGAGCGGGGGTCGTCGAGCGGAGCTCGCGCGCGGTCGAGGTCGGTTGAAGCCTTCTCGCTCCGATCTCCCTATCTCTCGGTGCATCTCTCTCTCTCTCTCTCTCTCTCTCTCTCTCTCCCCAAAGCTCCCTCTCGAATTCCCTCACTTTCACCCCCACTTCACCGAGCTCCAGAAGGTCCTATTTATAGGCTGGAGGGCCCAATTGACGGGGGGTTTCGGTCGCCGGTCCTTGGCAACGCCGATCGGCCCTGGTGTGGCCGAACTGGCGTCCCATCCTGTCTTCTCCGCGGACGCCTGCTGTCACGCCCCGATCCTCCGAGCGCGCGCACATCCCACTCTGGTCGATACAAATGCGACTTCCCAGGACACGTCGCCGACCCATTAAATTTTATTATGCATGCGGAAGCGAAACAAATCCCCTGACAACATTTAACTTGGGATAGAAAAGCAGGCAATCAATCACAACCAAACAAGCTTTCTATAAACACATAGTTTTATATACAACACTTTGGATTGTCTACAAAATAGACCGGCTTAACAAAAAGGAAGCTGTCCTATGACCAACTTGTCAGACACGTTCGCCGATTCTTCAGCCTCCACCTTCCGAACTCCAGGACTTCCGGTCCTCCACGACCGTCATCTAAGGACCTGAAATATTATCCCACAACCGGGATGAGATAATGTCTCAGCGAGTCCTACCCTCTAAGACTCAATTAGGAAGAAAATACGCCTCAGGGCGCTTTAGCCACACAAATAGGATAGAGGACTTACCTCACCTCAGTCCTTTCCTGCACGTCAGTACATTTCATAAATCAACCAATCAAATCAGTCCCAACGATTCAATTCAATCATACTATCTATCTTTCCATTTCAATCCGTACCATCTATCAACCATTACCATCTATCATTCAATACCGTCTATCAAACCAGTCGTTAATACGACACATGCTCTCCAAAGCTGAAATATATAGACGGTAGCTCGCTCAAGCTGTATAGATAGATAGCTCACCAAAACTGTAACTGATAGATAATATAATAGCTCGCCAAAACTGTAGCTGATAGATAATATAATAGCTCGCCAAAGCTGTAACTGATATAATAGCTCGCCAAAGTCAGAATCGATATAATAGCTCTTTGAAGCATGTAGCGTATAGATAGCTCACTCAAGCTGTAGCATATATGTATATAATATTTGCTCGACCAAACTGATACATATATAAACAACTGCTCGCCAAAGCTATCAATTCAACAATAACCCAAACCAATCCTCCATCCAATCAATCAATAGATTCAAACTGGTCATACCAACCAATTACGGTGCTAAAAGCCAACACCGGGTATTTTCAAGTTAAATACCACAACTTCATCAATATTACTCAATTCCACACTTTTGGAATAATTAACTATAATCATCAATTACTCAATTTCTCAATTTAAACATACAATTAACACAAACCGACCGCACTGCTGCGATCAATGCGAAATTCTAGCGACCGGCCATCCCGGCAAAATTTTCGAAATTATTAAATAATTAAATTTAATTCCGAAAATTAAATAATTAAATATTATATTATAATAATATAATTTAATAAAATAATATTTATAAATTCGAAATAATTAATTAATTAAAAATAATTAATTAGGGCTTAAACAAGATTACACTAATTTAATCCTACAATTAGCCCTAATTAAACATACATTAAACTAATCATACAACTAATCTAATTTACATTAAAATAATCTAATTTAATCACATAAACCTAATTAGACTAATCTAAACACCCCTTAAGCGTCATTAACTCACTAAGCAAGAATTAGAGGATAAACTCACTGGTTTTGCGCGCCGGTGAGTTCACGGCGACCCCGACACCAAGGCGGCCGATAAACCCCAAAGCGGCGACACCAACGGAGGCCGGGAAGACACTGAAAACGGGCCTCGAAGTCTCCAAAACTTTTTTGTCTTTCGCTTCGATGCCGGGTGAGGCTGCGAGAGAAGAAACCAAAGAACTTCAACGGCGAAAACGGCGATCGGAGCTCCGGCAAGCGGGTGGTTGGCAACCGGCGGCTCCCGGGGGTCTTGGGGATCTTGCTGGTGGATGGGACGGGCAAAGGAATGGTCGGAATGGGGCGAAACAGCAAGAAAACCCGAAACAGGCGGAACCGGGCGAGTCCAGACAGTCCGGCGAGCGGCAGCTTCTCTCAGGATTTTGGGACGGCCGGAGAATCGTTCCGGCGAGCGGCGAGGTGCTTCGGAACGGTCTGGATGTCGTCTTCGCGGCGATGGGTGGCTCGTTCGCTGATTCAACCGGGAAGCTAACTTTTTACTCGGATCTTTGGCGAAAGGTCGGCTGGAGCAGAAACTGGAACGAGGGGAAAACAGAGGAGGAAAACGGCCGATGATGGCCTTCCGGGCGTGCGACGATGGAGGGGCTAGTGCTGCTCGGTTCCTCTGGTTTTTGCTGAGCTTCTCTCCTTCAACAACAATGGAGAAAGCCTTAGAGAAGAAGCTGCTTAAGAGTGGGGGTCTCCTTGGGCTCTCTAGAGCTCAACACTTGCCATCTTCTCATTGGCTTTGCCCCCACCATGACACCACATGACCTCAGCCACTCTCTCTCCTCCAATCTTCCTCTACAAGCTTGGCAATAGGTGCAAGATGTGGTGTGCCATGGGAGCTACGAATTTTGGACATTCCCCCTTTCAATCCATTCAATTCTCTCTTAATTCCAATCAATTGAAGCTCAATTGAAGCTCAAATGAATCAACCCATGTGTCCTCGGCCTTCTCATGACATTTTCCCATCAAGTGATCCAACTTGCATCCCGAAGATTCGATTAAAAACGGCCATCTGACAATCCCGAACAAAAACGACATTACTTTGCTTTTCCGCCAAAAATCTCGGTTTGTAGAAAAATCTTCTGGAGATGAGTCGACATTTCTAAAATGAATTGTGACTTGACAGAACTTCCAATTTCTGTAATCGGGTTCAATTTCACGGTTAAATTCAATGCGGCGCGACTTTAGCGCGTCCTAATCTACCGGGTAGCTTTTAGGAATTTTTGTGCAATTGACTGTGGTTGATTATTTTCAAGCCACAAAGTGCATCTTCGACACATTGGCGACTCTCAATTGTCGTAGCAATCTCGAGGTTTCAAATACGGACACAGGGTACCAAAACGATAGAGAAATCGGTCTAGTGCCGATCAACAAGAATTGTGCAATTAGGTAGAATCACCCACACTGAATTACATGGTTATGTTGAATCGACCTATCTCCGGTCTTTAATCGGTCGTGCCGTAATGACCCTTGCGAGATTAGTACGGTCGGCGGTCGGTTCTGGTCGAATTCTCAAGTCTATTGCGTTTAGATTCCTTAACGGCTTCACCTGATAGACTAGTTATCTCGTGAGTGGCCAACTCAGAGAAGAAAGCTATAGACGCGAAGATGAAATGCCCGACTTATTTAATTGAAACCAAAATTGGAAAATCGGGATGTCACACCTGCTCGGCATTAAAGGTGCCCGCCAAGACGTCTCCTTCCGTCGGGTTTCTCGCTGGATCTCGCGCTGCTCCGTTCGGCAGCATTGATGGGGCCCGCGAGACATCCCCTCCATCGCTGGTCTACCCTCCTCTCTCTGCCAAAGGTTGTCCTGGGTCCGCGCGGAAACGAGAAAAGGGGCTGGGGTCGGGTCCGCCCCCAAAGCCAACGTTTTCTTCCTTAAAAAAAATAAAAATAAATAGTAATAATATTTAAAAAAATTTCTATTTATCCGAAATGCAGTAAAATAAGGAAAAACTGAATTTAATTGATACAAATAATATTAATGCATATGCGATGTGAAAATCATTTCTGCTATGACTGAAATGGTACCTAATTTTCCATACAAATTAATCCTAAATATTTAATTAAAATTTATGTGTCAACAATCAAGTCTTAAAATGTTCTCATCTTTTCTTTTCAGCTGCTCTCTTCATTGAGCAACTGATTAAGGAACACGATGCTAGATTGCCCTGATTGCAACGTCAATCCAATTATGTATTTAAAACCTCTATAGTTTGGTGTTGTAAATTTATACATGCAATTTGGTAAAATTTATGCCCTTTCTTTCTTCAAGAAGGGAAGATGACAAAATTAATACCGATAGAATCAAACGTGTTGCTATTTATTTTAAAAAGTTGAAGTCAAAGAAGTATGGTGCACATAATATTTTTCAATATGAAAACCATTTTCCCTCACGTGAAGGGCGATAAGATGATGAAAGCAACGTGCACAGATTTGGTATGCATTGCCGAAACCAAGCTTATAATCAATTCATGTCAAACTATATCAATATAAGTCGACCAGTAAAAAGTGGGAGATTTGTGAATGGAGTTAGAGAACACATTTGATGCCAACGATGAAAATGGTCACTCCTAATGCAATCATTATCATTCACCGCCATGCTCCTGCATTACAGATGCTGTAGAATGGGAAAATATCAGAAAACCGAAAACAAGATAAAAATGGGTTCATGTCAGCTGAGTCAGCTCATTCACTTTGAGACAGAATCACCATTCTTACAACTTGGAAATTGCGACTTGCTCAGAAATCAATTACATCCATAGGGACCATGCCACTAGGAGAATTTCCCCCTTTTGATGGCAACATCTGATTTCTTTTCGTAATATATGACCAACATGTTGGTTTTTCAGAATGATGATGCGGCCTTTAGCCTTTAAGAAGAGCCGAGTGTTTATTACAATCATTCGCCTCCTCTCCCACTTGAACAAGGCCTTTACTGTAGCTCTCGACCGAGCAGAGTGCCAAAAGACCCCCTCAGGTAAATAACATAAATCTAGTAATTGGCATTAATAAGAAGAAAACACATGGATTATGTAAATCCCCAAAAATGACCGACAAAGAGGCGATGCCATCAAAGGCAAATCGGAAAACTAACAATCCATGCCAAAGACTAAAAGTGACCACTCTCATAAGAGGGTGGTCAAACAGTATTTTTCAAAACAACTTTCTCATGTAATCTGTGATGGACTCAACAAAGGTAAATTGAATAAAAAATAAACAATCAATGCCAAAACCACGGCTAACTTTTTATGCTTCAGCAACAATGATTAAACTTGCACTCTAATCCTGTGACCAAGACCAAGAAAGCGTTTGAGACTCAAGCTCAGTTCCTTCACAATTACAAGCCACAGGATATTTCAGGACAACACACTATTGGCAGCGGAGCTGCAGAGGAATAAGTTCCCTCTCCGTAAATTTGCTACTGTTTAAGCAACGGAACATATCTTAGTTACTGAAGAAACGCCGTCAAAAGTCAAACTCAAAAGTCACAATACAGGGAAACTGGTTGAAAAGAAGCAGCCGATAATATTCCTATCAATCCTCTCTAAGTTAAATGACCAAAAGGGCAAATTGACTCAGCTTTCAGAGACATCGAATGGATTACTTCTGCTTGCTTTATGGAAGCACTCAAAACATAGAAAGAGAGAGAGATACGAAGAACAAAGACACTCTTCAGAATTGAGACAAAAAGAGAATCACACTGCACATTCAACAAAAAAGGGCATGACCAGAAGCTTGACAATCATTCCCTTTATTGAATTTATTGTTGAAAATGTTCATAGCGTAGCATCCTGTTCTTGTCATTTACCAATCCTCCCTCCCTCCCTCTGTACAAGGTGGCTCCGGTGCAAGTATAAAAGTCAGATTTGCCAATGAAGTATGAAGGCGCGATCTAGATAGCACTTGTAACAAATTGAAGCATCACCATAACCATAAAGAACTAAAACAACGAAAACAGGTGAGGAAAAAGGAACCCTACTGCTCTGTGGGCCAAACCAACCTGTGATTGAAGAGTACTAACATACCAAGACTCTAATGAGTTTTGAACAAATCTCATGTTCAGGGACGAAGACTAATCTTGCTTCAAGTTAGGCCGCCTAAATCTCCAAAAAGTCGGCTGTCTTATGGAAAATAACAAGGAAGATCATTTTGTTCACGATTGGCAACAAATAATTTTCCAATTGCAGTATACAGATCCTCTGAGCTTTTCTTGAACAAAAGCATCAGCTTTGACATGGACGCTTTTGACAAGGCTTAATAAAGCTTCATCCATTTTACCTCAATCCTCTCCCCATTGATCTAGACAGCTTCGGACTACACCAACAGCTAAGAGATTCAATGCTCTTTTCATTTTTTGTGGGAGAGATCCGTTTTCCCCTGTGCACTTTACCTTCTCTTTAAGAGAGAAAGCAAATAATGAGACACATGAGGAGACCCTGAAAGGGAGATCGGTCTGGTTTAGAGTGGTTAGGGAGTCCATTGACAACAACATTGCCATTGAGGGATCGACAGCTGACCGCAACAGTCCCTCAAGGTCCAAAGCATTAAAACAGACATTGCTTTCAAGACACGATATTAAATAACATTCATACAGAGTGCACAGGTTGAAAAAACCATAGCGAAATATGAAGAGACTAGATTAAGAATCCCGGTTGCATCAAGCAATTTCTTGAAAGGAACACATGAAACCCTTGAGAAGATGAAGAACTAGATGGCAATACGAAGATGAGCAGAAGCAGATGAAATGAAGAACTCAATCTAAGATAGAATGATTGATTCTGGAAGTAACTTGTATCTCATTATTTCAAATGTATCAATGTAATACAATGTATTTGAAGTAGTGAAGAGTACAGATTCTCTGTTCTACCGTTCTGTCTTACTTGTTAGCTTCTGCTTCACGATCCTCTGCCATTGATCATTCTTCGAAGCTTTTTTTCCTCTGATACAGAGAATGCTGAGCATTTGTAGAAGATGCTGTTTTCCCCTTTTCATTCTCTCTCTCTCTCTCTCTCTATCTTCCTCCTTACTTCTTATATATAAAATCAAAGAAGAACTTACAAAGCTCGGTTACAAGGAGAAACAGAATACAGCAACTTCTTAACAGAATATACCTAACCGATTACATCTTATATCACACGTGTTGGTTTTACATGACTTGGCGATCCATGTCATTCTCTATTTTGAGCATCTCCTTCATTGATGTCAATCCAAGCTGGTCTTTCTTATAAAATCTTTACCGTTGATTATTACTTGTAGTTTGCTGTATCGCCAAGTCCTCTGCTTCCTTTTGTTTATTGCTTTCCAACGCATGCCGTTTCCGTTCTTCTCCATCAGCTTTTGTTCCTTTATATTTAACAACCCTTGATCAGTCCATTCACCGACGAAGAACACTTCATCGAAACATTTACATTTTTTCTGGCCAGTTACATGGTATATAAGCTTATTATCCATAAATACGTTATGTACACTGAATCATGAAATTCTAATATTCACATTGCCCCGACGGCACAGACAACCCAACATCATCCACCGATCGAACCTTAACAAATATAAGCATTACCAAGTTAACACATTGTCGTCAATCTAATGGGAACCTTCTCCCTCGCGGCATCACCAACTCCCTCCACCGCTAAACTCCTCAGCATTTTCTTGAAGGCGAAATGCACGCAATTCGACAGCGCAATCCAACACATGACCTCATACGAGCGCGAAGCCGGAACCGGGACCGAACCGCGACGACGAATCGTCCTCCCAATTCGGCCCTCCGAAATTCCGTCCGCCGTCGTCTCCTCCTCCTCCGCCGCCGCCGCCGCCGCCGCCGCCTCTAGGGCCGAAACCCCCGCCAAACGGGTCGCCGCCGTAAAATCCGCAGTCCCCAACGTCGCCCCCTTCGTCGTGGCAATCTCCCGACAGCGACCTCCGCTTCGACGGCCGCTTCCTCCGGGCGAGGCGGCGGGGCCGAGGATTTCAGCGAGCTAGGGGTGAGATGGGCCCTGGGCCGCGCGGAAACGAGAAAAGGGGCTGGAGTCAGGCCCAGCCCCCAAAGCCAACGTTTTCTTCCTTTTAAAAATAATAATTAATTAGTAATAATATATTTTTTTTAAAATTCTATCCGAAATGCAGTAAAATAAGGAAAAATAAAATTTAATTGATACAAATAATATTAATGCATATGTGATGTAAAGATCCTTTTTGTTAGGCAGAATTGGTACCTAATTTTCCATAT
The DNA here is from genome assembly GCA_014182725.1 of Eucalyptus brandiana. Taxonomy (NCBI): domain Eukaryota; kingdom Viridiplantae; phylum Streptophyta; class Magnoliopsida; order Myrtales; family Myrtaceae; genus Eucalyptus; species Eucalyptus brandiana. The sequence continues at coordinate 36,448,871 of CM024674.1, forward strand.
AATTCAATCCTAAATATTTAACCAAAATTTAGATGTCACTAGTCAAGTCCTAAGATGTTCTCATCCTTTCTCTTCATCGAGCAGCCGATCAAGGAACATGATGCCAGATTGCTTCGATCGTAACATCAATCCAATTATGTATCTAAACCCTCCATAGTTTTGTGTTGTAAATTTATATGTGTGATTCGGTAAAATCTACGCTCTTTCTTTCTTTGAGAAGGGAAGATGACAAAATTAATATTGACAGAATTGAGCGTGTTGATTTTAAAAAGTTAAAGTCGAAGAAGTATGGTGCACATAATATATTTCAATATGAAAACCATCTTCCCTCACGTGAAGGGCGATAAGATGATGAAAGAAACGTGCACAGATTTGGTATGCATTGCCGAAACCAAGCTTATAATCAATTCATGTCAAACTATATCTATATAACTCAACCACTAAAAGTGGGAGATTTGTGAATGGAGTTAAAGAACACATTTGATGCCAACGATGAAAATGGTCAACTCGAGGAAAATGGATGCTGGATCCAAACTATTTTTATTTCTTATTCGCACGTAAATAAGGGATAATGATACGAATGATTCTCGAAATTTTGCCCAATGTGCAATTTGATCGCTGAATTTTTTATTTGTTTAATATAATCCATAAACTTTTTATTTGTTTAATGTAATCCTTGAACTTTTGGTACCTGTTCAATATAGTCGTTAGCTATATACAAATGTCTAGTATCATTCTTCCATTATTCAAGATCAAAGATAACATTGAACATTTTCATATAACTTATGGATCAAATTAAATATGTAGAAAAAGTTCAAGGATTTTATTGAATAAATTTAAAGTTCAGAGACCGCATTACATATTGGGTTACAGTTCATAGATCAAATTAAACAAATTAAAAATTCATGGATTATTTGTATCATTTTTCTTGTAATCAACATCAACAAATCAATCTAATGATAACTCAATCATCTTGGTATTGTCATGGCCGGCATCCTGACCGGCCACCTAAAAAGAAGAAAAGGACTTCATGGTATTCACTTGATGTAAGTAGTAGGGGTGAGCAACGGTCTAGGGTCAACCCTGGACCGACCCTGGACCGGCCCAACCCTGCCGGTCCCTGGTCCGGTTCCCAAGGGACCAGGTCGGTCCTTGGTCTGAAATTCAGGGGACCAACACTTGTGCGGGTTGGTCCTCGGTCCTAAGAGTTTTGGGTCAGTCCAACCCTGGACCAACCCTGTATATTATATTATTTATAATTCTTTTATATACTCAAACCTAAGTAAAATGTCTATTATATTATATTATATTAAGATGTTCTATCAATAACACTAATAGTAATTTCAATTTAAAACTTTTGTTGAGTATTAATTATGTGTCGTTTGTTTTGTTTTCAGGTGTTTAGAAGTTTAAGTGAATTAACAAGATGTGAAGTTATATATTCATGGTTTATATTAAGTATTTTGAACTTTTTATGGTTTAATTGTATTTTACTAACGAATTTCATCTGCACTTTGCTTTTCAATTTGTGTCAAATGGTAGAAGTTTTTGAAGAGTAAAGTAGTATTGCAGTTGCTACGATGATTTGCTACATGATCAAATGCAGGAAAACGCTTTTGCATATGGTATTATGAATATTAAAGATAGACGACTACAAGAACTTTCCATCTTGTCCCATATCTCGATAAGCGGTTAGCAGGTACAAAATTTCTATTATTGTGTCATCTTAAATTTGCTAAATATGTATTGGTATTTATAGTTTAGTTGCACAATGCCGCATTGTCGATGGATGTGTAATTTGAATGTGTAGGTTTGCTTTTTTAGGGAGTATAAAAAATAAGACGAAAAAAATTATCGATCGGTCCCGGGTTAACCCTGGAACCGGACCGAACCCATTGGGTTGGTCCGGTCCTTGGTCCCAGGCTCAATAGGGTCGGTCCTTGATCCTAAAAATCGAGGACCGACACTGTACGGGTTGGTCCTAGGGTTAGGGGGTGGCCCGGACCAACCCGGACCATGCTCACCCCTAGTAAGTAGGCAATAGTTGTAGCAAAGGCAGTATTCCTGCATTAGGGTTTTAATGAAATTTGCTCAATTGTCCTCCCTGAGCTCAGGTTATCTTAGTTCCCATTTTTATAGTGGCCAAAAGAGAGAGTTCACATTACATTAGAATTTTATCATTGGAGTACACATTTTGACTGACTTTATTAATGTCATACCCCTATTAACAAAATATTCGTTCTTCTAACATAAAATACACGTCCGTGTACATTCTTTTTTCACTTATTGTCTACATTTCACTATTTACATATATACCGAATGATATGATTGTGTCCTTCTACTTTATCATTAACATAGTACGAAATAATTTATTGGAAGCAATGAAGCCATGTCTACCGCGATGGATCTCCACTCGAGTGAGGGACAAGGGGAGAAAGGAGATCATTTGCATTTATATTTTAGATATGATCACACGTTGAGCTCTTTGAAGAGCGATCGAGACTGTTCCACGGCCCCATCCTCGAGCAGAAAGAGCACAAATGGGGCTTTAGATTGAGTAATGAAACTAGGCCAATCTAACCGTGAGAAAATGTAAATTGCAAGGAATTGATACGCTCCAAATTGAAGTTATATTGAATATAACGTAAAAGGACGATACAATGATAAGGTTGCAATAATCATTCTTGTTAAGCTTTCTGCCAATTCAGATGACCAAAAGAAAGTGACAGTGTAAGCTCTAGTAAAAGTTGCTGTGGTCATTCTTGTCATGCTATCTACCAGTTCAGATGTTGTATTTGTTGAAATTTACTACATTAGAACTGATTTCGCAAAGTATGCAGAGGGAACAAAGGGGCAATATTAGATGAAAAACCGCTCTCATGGAGAAGAGAACAGCCATTGCAAAAAGGCCAGAATTCTCCGAGTCAGCTAGGGATGAGATTGATGCAATGTGGGGGGGGGGGGTGTGGGTGAGGGAAGTGAGGGAAGCGTCGCATTGCATTATCGTCCAGTTTTCGGCAATCTTTTTTTTTCCCACTTGAATTAGCAGCAGCTGACGCGTGAATCAGCAACAAGTCTTCGTTATGTATCAGATCTTTGATGAAGTTTTTTCAAACTGTTGGTGTTGAAATTTGTACCATGCACCTAAGAGAGAAATGTTATGTTTTCATGTTATAAGATTGGGATCATATTACAGAAAGTTTTTGACAAAGAGATGATAGCCTTAGAATTAGGACATCATATCTGTAATAGTTGTAGCATTGCAGAAGGGTTCAGGACAGAGGGCAGTGATCCCTCAAGGGGTTTTACTAGTGTAGACTCTGTTGGAGTTTTGTTTGTTAAAACAAAGTGAGTGCTTTTTACTTACTTTGTTTTTCTTTGTCTCACATAGAAAAGATGAGAGGGAGTGAGCCAATTTAAAAATGTGGGATTTCCTTTTTGTAGTTAAAGGAATGATTGGGTGGGGCTAGACCCCATTATACCCGCGTGCGGGTGTGCGATTATTTGGCGCACTCAGCACTTACGCCAGTGCGCCCGCGGCTTAATTAATACTAATTCTTTGTCATTTATTTATTTATTTATTTATTTATTTATTTATTTATTTATTTATTTTTCAAAGGTTGCCTTTTAATTTGAGAATTTTCGGAAATGAAATATAAATGAAAATTCGAAATTCTATTTAAAAAAAATATTATTCGAATTTTGTTTGTGTCTTTTCAAGACAACCTTTGGAAAAATTACTTATTCGGTTTTGCAACTTTTTCCAAAAAGTTGCAATTGTTCGGTTTTTGACTTCTTCCTAAGAGCCGCATTTGTTTATCCGAACAATTTTCTAAAGGACGTGTTTGTTCAGTCTTTGGCAATTTTCACGAAGGGTTGCAAGATTGTTTCATATATATACTTGTCATTTTTCGGAAAGAGAAGAGTGGTCATTTTTTCGAGTCTTTTTTCTGAAAAACTGCAGCCATTTTTTCGATTGTTTCCTAGAGAGATCCTGGGGAAATACTAGAATTGCTATTTAGTATTCTCATCCGAGACTTTGTTGTATCTTGGAGGATTTTTGTCGATGACCATTAGGAACGTTGTGGGGCAAATAAATCATTTCACGCCTCAAAGTCTGAGTTGCTTTACTCGATCCGATTTCATTGTTCAACATATTTCGAAGCCATATTTTCCAACGGACTCTCCAACATAGGGTTCAAATTTCTGGAGCATCCAAGCCAAGTTAAGGTGATCTTGGATCTCTACCTCATCATGCCCCCAGGAGGGACTGGAGCCATTGGGATTCCTCTGTTCTGCCTTTTCATGTTCATATGCCATCCTAAACATAATCACGAAAAATGAAGTTCAGGAATGAAATCATCGGTCCGTTTTTTTCTAATAATCTCCATCATCGGAAGAACCCTGTTTAGTTTACGGCATTACTATGATATATGGCATTACTACAATACAATGCTCATAATTTAGGACTATTTACTGTATGATAATTGATTGTCTCAAATTGTTCTGGAAATCGGCATTTCCAGGGGAACATCATTTCGTGCAGGTTGATCAAAAGGAGGAGATTTATGCCTACCAATAGACATGTCAAATCCGCGCTTTTCGAGCTCGCGGTACTCCTGGGTTAAAGCACAGGATTCGCAGCAGAAATGGACTAAGCAATCGGTGCAAAGATCCTCTTGCAGCTGGTATTGCTGTCTCATCTTGGTGCGGTAGAAGCAGGAGTAGCAGCGTGTAAATAGCTCCGTGCACAGGGCATGCTGCAACAAAAACCGATCCGAGTGAGCAAGTCTAATAATGTCGATCCTTCTTCAATTTGTGTGAATGCAATTGATTCTACTTACAAACCGATCCGTGATCAGCAATCTCTGCGATTCGCCCGAATGTGATGCAGGGGTACCAAAATGACAAGCAACCTGTGAGATTAACAAGATATCAACCTTCATGAGCCATAGATAACACCAATTTATCTCTGGATCCACTTAAACTCAACTAATACCAAAGTGGTATAAGATCATTCGATCGCTAAATTCTGATAACCCCGCGACACTAGGCAATTGCAATTGGATTCTCCAGTCTGTAAACTGTCCGACTTTTCCTCGTAGATGTCGCCCAGTAGTTGTATACATGGCATAACTGTTCTATCAAGTGTTAATCCACCTCTAAACCAAATGGATTGCGAGGAAAATTCCATAGGATTTGCAAGTTGGAACGTCGTCGAAGCAACTGAAAAGCCCAGAGGACCAAGGCATGTTGTTAATGGGTCGAGCTTGAAGACCCGCAGGGGGCAGAGGATTGTTCGGGGCCCCGAAATTTGCATAACTTTGGTTCATGGGTTGGACCAGAATGCCATCCACGAGGAGTACATAGCTTCAATCCGCAACTACAGATACCGGCTCCAACGATCAAAGAAGGACGACACGACACAGCGAAAGATCAAACGAGGAAGTGAATCGGGCAAGGGCTAGAGAGGGTTGAAAGATGAGATGTTAGGTGAACTGCACATGATGTATACGTCCTATTTCTATGCATCTAACACTAATATATTTGCGTAAAAGAGGGGTTTCGTCAGTTAATGCTTTCACCAGAAGCGGCCGTGACCAAGGAAGTCGTCGATCCGCGTTCGAATCTGTTTGCTGGCCGCGGCAATGACGACATGCCAACTTTGACGGTTGGTTAGTTGGAAAGTAAATGCCTTGTTTAAGCTCTAAGCCATCGTCGTGCGATTAAACTACGTATAGGCTTATAGTTTAGTGCGGTGGGCAACGTTGACAATGGTGTAAATTGAGACCAGGTCAGGCAGTTTCGTATGTAGTTTCATTTTTTCTATCGTGATTTTTTTGGACCAAGATTGGGTTCTAGAGTTGGACGCGACTTCGCTCTCGTGATACGACTGTCACACTTTCACATGGATCGCGACCTCGTTTGTTTCTAGAACACCAAACGTAGTTTCGAAAAAGGGTTTGTCACCTATAATTAGGTGCAATGTTGTTATCAAGACAGCACAGGGCTCAGCAGCTTTTGTTACGTTCCTTTTGGGATTCCGAGGTGAATGTAGGGAGAACTCCATGGAAGAGATGGTTAGAGATCTCGGCCCTAGGTGAAGGGATAACTGATTAATTTTTCTGACCGGCTTAGATTGGATTTGTTGGATAGTGTGGACGGCCATAGATTGTATGGGGTTGTCTTTTAGTCTGTGAGAATGGGTTGGGATTGTTGAGAAGATGCTCGATCTAGCGAGGGCGTCACGGCTCTCGCTTAGTGGCCAATGACCCTTGGCCAGTCTCATTTAAAAAAAATAAAAAATATTTAAAAATTACAAAATTGTTCACATTCGTGCTGATGATATCATATAGGATGCTCAATATTTACGTTAACGATTTTTGGCAAAAATTAGTTATATAGACTTCATTGGCAAATTATCAAAAAGATTCAAAATTTAATGGGTCAAAACTAAAATGTTTAAGATTGAATTGGCATAAGTACAATAAGTTTATAATTTTTTCCCCTATTTTCATCACATCGGCAAGTGCAAATATTGTCAAGTTGAGCTGTCCATGGAGTTTTGACTCGCAACTTACCTTGCTGATAAGATTAATGAGGTAATAGGTGGGATTGTTTTACTTACTTAGGTAAATGTCCATTTCATCGAAGAACATATAGGCTTATTTTTATTTTTTCAATGTGGATATCCTTTCATATATTGACTAGATTCTTCGCCCATGTTGGATGAGCTTTTGCGCATTGACTTATTATGAGGCGATTGAGTGAAATTTTATAAAGCCGCTTTATTTACAGGAAAAAGAAAAGAAAAGAAAAGAGAAGAAAAGAGAAGAGAAGTTGTATAAAGCCTGGTGTTCATGAGGAGAATTGAGATAGCTTATACAGGGTAAATGCCCTCTTGCTTCTAACCCTGGTCACGTCCTAATATGTTCTCCTTTCTCTTCATTGAGCATCCGATGGAGGAACGCGACGCCAAATTGTTCCGATAGCCACATCACCCAACTATGCATCTAGACCATCTATAGCTTGGTGTCGTAAATTCATGTACGTGATTTCATATAATACACACCATTTTCTTCTTCGAGAAGGGCAAACGACAAAACTTATGCTGAAAGCAATGTTACCATTTACTTTAAAAGTGAAAGCCGATGGAGTATGATCCATATAATATCTTTTCGATATGGTAACTGGCTTCTCCCATGTGAAGGGTGATAAGATGATGAAAGCAATGTGCACAAATCTGGTATGGATTGCCGAAACCAAGCTTATAATTAATTCATGCCATGCTATATCTATATTATTCAACCAACTAAAAGTGGGAGTTTGTGTACGGAGTTAAAGAATATATTCGATGCCAACGATGGAAATGGTCAACTCAAGGAAAATGGACATTGGATCCAAGCTATTTTTATTTCCTATTCACATGTAAACAAAAGATAATGATACAAATGGTCATTATTGGACTTTGACTCAATGTGCAATTTAATTTCTTGAATTTTTAATTTGTTCAATGTAGTCCATAACTTTAAGCCAATTTCTAATGTTGTTCCCGAACTTTTACTACATGTTCATTAGAGTCTAAATATTCAATATTGTCCTTCCATTAATTTAAAATCAGTGACAACATTGAACACATATAAAAAGGTTTAGGGACTACATTGCGCATTGAGCTAAAGTTTAGAGACCATATTGCATATTGGACCAATGTTCATAAATTGGTGTTATTTTCCCCGCAAACAACAACAGCAACAATAAAAAAATCAATCTAATGATAACTCAATCAGCTTGGTGGGCATCCTTGACCAGCCACCCAGAACTTAGGTTATCTTAGTTCCCATTTAAAGCGTGGCCAAAAGAGAGAGTTCACATTACTATTAAATTTTATCATTGGAGTATGCATTTTGACCGAATTCATTATCGTTATACCCTGTTTAGCAAAAAGCTTGTATGTTAGTCAAAGGCTAGAATTCGACCAAGTCAAGTAGGGATGAGATTGATGCAATGGCGGGGAAGCCAGGGAAGCATAACATTGCATTATATTGTCCAGTTTTCGGCAATCTTTTTTTCCCACTTGAATTAGCAGCAGCTGACGTGCGAATTGGCAACGGGTCTTCGTTATGCATCAGATCTTTATTGATGAAGTTTTTTCGAACTGTTGGTGTTGAATTTGGACCACGCACCTAAGAGAGATGTCATGTTTTCATGTTATATAATTGGGATCATATTGCGGAAACTTTTTGACAAGGAGCTGATAGCCTTAGAATTCGGACATCATATCTGTAATAGTTGTAGCACTGCAGAAGGGCTTAGCAAATGGCTTTGTTTTCACGTTTGAGGATTTTGCTAGCTTTTATGTAATACAAAGAGCTCGTCACGTACATATGCTACTGATACAATGTTTCTGATCATGAAGAGAAGAACTTCTTAGTTTATGAAATAGATGTACGCCTGTCTGTTGAACCTGATAAGTTTCTTCAACTCTCACGAACGCTGTTTAATGCTTGGGGTCGTGCTTGAGGCCCATATTTGGTAATCACCTTTCCTACAATATGTCATATACATAATCAAATTTTTACCTGTCAACTACGAGAAGATCAAAGAAGTTGCTTAGATTTCACACCAAGGTTAGCATAATATTATGTATTGAATAACTGTGAGCATGTGTTAGTGTGCTTACTAAGTAGAGAGAGAGAGAGAGGGGGGGGGGAGGGAGGGAGATTCCTATGCCAGTCCTACAAGTAAGTACCTGAAAAGCTCTTTTGAACCAAAGTGTGGTAATCATCCATAATATCATCAGCTTTTCGATGATCCTATCTATTGCTTGAAAGTAAGTTATCCTCCAAGTCTGCTTGAAATGCAATGCACTGCAAAATCCCAAGAATCCAATTGCGAATCCCGGCCCTAGGCCCGCATAGAACCAATTATGGATGTCCAGATTGCCTTCATTAGGTTCACCTTTGTTCCAAGAATTACCATCTTGTCCATCGTCTCCAGGGCAAGCTTTTGAAAGAGGAGCTCCACAAAGTCCGTCGTTACCGCGATACACAGATTCATCATCCACGGTACCCAGATGAATGCTTGAAGGAATAGGGCCCCATAAATTATTGAATGAGAGATTGAGACAACTCAGAAAGTCTATGTTGGATATGCTAGGAGGGATTCTACCCAAAATCTTGTTGTTGGATAGGTCAAGGGATTCTAATTTTTTGAGGTTGCCAATGTTTGTAGGGATTTTCCCACTCAAATTGTTTTGAGAGAGGTTCAAATTCTGAAGTTCCACGAGGCTAGTCAACTCTTTTGGTATTTCACCATTTAAATTGTTTGCAGATAAGTCAATGGAATGGAAGAAATGGAGTGTCTTGTCGTATAGTCGGGTAGTTCTCTTTGCATGAACCATGGCGTAAATGATTGTCGGAGATGACCAAAGGGAGTCTGTCGGAACTCTGTTTTCAACCATAGATAACAATCCATTAAAACACAGCGGAATGCTTCCGGAAATGTTGTTCCGTGCTAGGCTTAAAAACCGAAGAGAATCAAGTTGGCAGAGTTGCGTGGGAATGCCTCCGGTGAGACTATTGTTCTCAAGATTGATGATGGCTAATGATTGAAAACGTCGTCCAAATGAAGGAATTTCACCAGTGAAGTCATTATCACTTAGATCAAGCAACACAAGTTCAGTTAGGTTTGACAAACATTGAGGAAGCACTTTGTTGAAGCCATTGTTATGCAGGTTCAGAACTGCTAATTGCTTAAAATGGCAGAAAGAGTTCGTAATCTGACCTCTTAACCTGTTGTCATTCAGCCAAATCATTTCCAATGCTTTCAACTTTTTCAGACATGAGGGTAGTCTCCCGGATAGTTGGTTCTTTGACAGATCAAGACGAATGAGGTTCTCTATCGCACATAGTGAATTTGGTATGCTGCCGCTGAGATTGTTACCCCAAAGATAAAGACGTATTAACGGTGGCATCTTGTTTCCGTCCATTCTGGAAATGGGGCTTAGAGAGGGTAGTGTCCCGGATAGTTGGTTCTTTGCCAGATCAAGTTGATATAGGTTCTCCATCGCCCATAGAGAATTCGGTATGCTGCCGCTGAGATTGTTACCAGCAAGATTAAGATACCCTAACAGTGGCATCTTGTTGAAGTCTATTCTGGAAATGGGGCCTTTGAGCATATTGTGATTGAGCTTAAGCTCTTTAACGTTAAGTAAAATGTCGGAAAGCCAATTGGGAACTTCATCTGAGATGCTTGCATTGGCCATGCGCAAGTATAAAATATTCCTCTGTGTTCGAAGCCACAATGGAAATTTTGGTCCCACATAACAATCTGTCACGCGAATGTTCTGAAGTTGGAATGGAGGAACCCAGGCGGGATCAAAGCTTAAAACAAGTTCATTAGACGAAAAGCCCAAAAGAGTCAGGTTCGTGAGATTTGCAAAGTGCGATTCACTAACAATTCCGTTCAAATAATTATTTGTTATGATCAACACTTCTAGATTAGATAGTCGCCCAATACTTCCCGGGATGTTCCCACTCAATTTGTTGTCTCTGAGACGTAACTCTCTTAGAAATGATAGCTCCCCCAGACTTACTGGAATAGGTCCCGACATTGAGTTTCTTGACAGACTTAGGTACTCGAGCTTGCTAAAGTTGTAGAACCAGGGAGGAATAGTAGAATTTATGGAATTGCTTGATAGATCCAGGAATCTTAAAGAAGTGAAGTTGACGGATAGAGAGCGAGGAAGTTTTTTGACAGAACAATCGTTCAATTGCAAAGATTGCAGTGAAGAAAGCATATTAACGGAACTCAACCAATTTGTGGCATTCCCAAGGTCATTGCTAGAGAGGCGAAGGTATTTCAAGGAAGATAATTTCGACACCCATTGGAGGTTATCAGTTGTTAAAGAACCCTCATCAGACGTACTAGCAAGATCCAGATACTGCAAGTTGGACAGGTTACCGAGGTGATGAGGTATGTTTCCGTCAAAACCTGCGGATGATAGATTAAGATACTCTAGTCTCTGGAGAGTACCAAAGAATTGGGGGATTTTTTGCTTGGAAAATTTGTTGAGGCTGAGGTCTAGATACTTCAAATGCTTCAGTTCAGCCAAAGATGCATGGATTTTGCCTGCCAAACTGCTCTGATTCGAACATATGATATCTCCATCAGGGTTGGTCTCAAAGCATGGATTACGAAGATCAAGTTTGAAAACATGGCCAGTCTTTTTGCTGCATTCGACTCCTTTCCACTCACAACAGTCCTTGCTAGTCCACGATGACAAGCTTTTAGAATGGTCGATGAGACCTTGCCTGAATTTCAAGAGAGCTTCTCTCTCTGTACCAAAGCAGCTCACATTGGTGAAAGCTTCGGAATGGCCAAACTCAAATGATAGAAACACGAGAAGAGTCCACAATATGAGGGGTGCAAAGGCAGGGGCTGATGCCATTGCTTTCGATAATATGGGATTAGGAAATGCAGTGTACTTCCTCCGTTTTATGGTGACATGGGTCTTGGGAAGGCCTTAATTGAACTTCATCAAGAAAAGGACATTACTCGTTTCCTACTTATTGGATTTGGCCATCACTCTCGATCAACGTTGTCACACTCCGAATCCTAATAGAAAAAGGGAATGACATGGCTGTCATTCGAATTCTATGCAACAAACATATTTATTAATAACTCAAAATATATCAAATCTTCATCACTTTAAGATGTGAGTTTACAAATTCATAGTATAGATAGCACAACTTATCTCAAAATGCTTACAACCAAACAACAAACGTTACTCAAATTGTCAAATTCACGATTTTATCAAATAATTGAGAAACAAAACGTTACCTCAACTACAAAATGGTTAAACTACACCTAAATGCTAACAACTTATACGTACTAACAAATCACATATTCAAAAATAATTATTCAGGCCATTCGCAATGCGAAACTTGAATGAGAAATCCTAAAATTTCGCTCTAACTAAACCGTTGATTCAAATCAACTTTCATGAAATCTCATGGTTTTACAACAATATAATTTATATTTTTCATGAAATCCCGGAGCTCCACAGCTCAAGAATCAAACTTTGCAGCTCAATTTTCACTAAAATTTTAACTTTCAGCCATAATTATGAAAACTGCTATGATTAGACAAACGGAGGGCACAAGCACTTACCGGACGTTGCGATATGAAGTCGAATTAGCTTGGCAAAAATCCTATGGCGTGAATGCACAAAACCCTCTCTCCCTCTCTCTCTCTCTCTCTTTTCCTTTTCTTCTTGTTTCCCTTTTTCACTATCCTTTTCTTTCCGTTTGTGTGGTCTCGGCCTGTCGGCCGTCTTTAAAAGCTTAAGGTGTCCACTATTCCTTGTTTTTGTCGACTCAGTCAACTTCGTCTTTTTTTTTTGCTTTGATCGAGTCAAAGTCCATATTTACAAATGCGATGAAAGACCGCCATGTTCTGGAGATGCCTTCCGAGCCAGGACCAACCAATCACCAGAGTGCAGCCAAAAGCCTAAGTGCCATCTTCTGCAGGGTATTGGACAGGAGTATTAGAGTCAATGGTCAAAAGTTTGATTGATAATAACGTGTCAATGGACATGTCGAATCCACTCCTTTCGAGCTCCTAATTGTATTATCGATTTCTTCTGGTAGGCACAGTCCGTGCTAAGAGATCGATTAAGTATAAGACCTTTCAGGCGAGTATTGAGTTGTCAACTTATAAATCTTTTCATAATATTGTTCGATGTGTGATTCTTTCCGTTGATTCGGTCTTTAGTCGAGGGTATTTTAGTGGACTTGCTGTCACCGCTCTCCCCGCAAGACATAAATTGTACCAAACCTACATAACATTTAGGATAGATTTCTCTGTTTATTTATCGCAACTTCTTACCCAGCCTCAAACCTTCTACAGCCACAAATGAATCCTTGCTCCCATCTGTCGATATGATAGAGTGCATATGAGTCAAGTCTTCAAAAGAATTATCGATCGAGACATCGGGGAGTTAAAGGCGGATGGACGTCGACTTTAGATGCATCTAGGTCATGCACACTTTGGCGGACCTAGGAGGCTCATGGCAGCCTCCACCCCTCATAGGACGAAATATTTTTTTTATATATGTTATTTAAATGAAAAAATTGCATATTGCCTCATTCTCTTAAATTCTCAATTCGTCATTGCACGCATGGAGTAGGGGTGATCGGTTTTCGAGTGAGCCAATTCTCATCATAGAATAAAGAATTGCCCACGAAAAACCAATTCCACAAACTAGGAATCAGGAACAATACACTAGTTCCTGAACCCACCTAGGAACTGGACTACTGATCTGACTCAAATTCCGAGTGAGTCCATCGAACCGGTTTTGTGATCACCACCACAACCTAGATTTTCAAGAACTTGGCTAATAACTTTTAAGAATCTCAATAACTAAGATTTTCAAGACAGCAACAAGGGAAAAGGGCACACGAGCAATATCATCACCTCTTCATCTGATTCGTGTAGAATAGATTGCTCATCACCAATTCGAATTGTGAGCTGCGAGCAAGGCGGCAAGCCAGAGAGAGAGAGAGAGAGAGAGAGAGAGAGAGAGAGAGAGAGAGAGAGAGAGAGAGAGAGAGAGAGAGAGAGAGAGAGAGAGAGAGCTACAAGGCTATGAGAGACAAGCCACCTCTTCATCTAATTCGTGTAGAATAGATTGCTCATCCCGCCGATTCGTGTCGTGAGTGGTGACCAAGGCTGAGGGAGCGAGGGAGCGAGGGAGGGAGGGAGCTACGAGCTATGAGAGACAGGCTAAAGGAACTTGCAAAGATTTTAAACATAAAATTAATTATATATATATAAGTCTGGATGAGTGGGTTCATACCCGGAACTGAAAATTGGATCAATATTTACAAGTCCCAATTTATTGCAGATCTTTATTCGGTTCTTTTGCATACCGCTAGCACAAAATATGGGTAAACTACACTTTTGCAACATGGGTTTATATGATTCTGTGATTGCACTCTCTGTCTTGTCCCCAACTTGTCTTTTTATGCATGCTCGTACAAAAAGGATAATGCATGAAAGGATAAGTTAGTCGACGGCCACCACAAGCTCACTCCCCCGATCCATCGTTGTCGGTCATGCTCGCATTCCAATTCACTACCTCAATGCATTGGAACTTTCCTCCATGGCTTGAGTACGAAGTTTTGAGACATTTTGGCATGGTTTCTTGGCCTGTTTGGCAGCTCATTCAGACATTTTGTATGTGTCGGGCCAATAGAATGAGTGACAAAACATATCGTGCGCATCAGGCAAGATTGGTGGAATAAACCAAGATTTCCATTCTGCTCTGAAAAATCAAAAGAAGAGTCAAAAGTCAAGAAAAATATAGGAAAAATTATTCAAAAAGTCCTAAACATATTGAACTTTTTGTCAATTCAGTTCTAAACCTTTCAATTCTGCTAATCAGGTCCTAAATATTTTCACTTCATGCCAATTAAGTCTTAAACATTTTAACTTCTTACAAATTGAGTCAATTCGGCCAATTTTGACCGGAAATTGCGACGTGAACAGTTTGATGCGATGTGGCATTTTAAAAATGATTTATTGAATTTTTTTATTTTTTTAGTCAGTCGGTGAGGGTTGGCCGGCAATCCTTGGTAGCCCTAGATCCAACCCCCCCCGCCCCCCAAAAGCTAAAAAGTAAAAAAAAAAAAAAAAAAAAGAAATTCAAAATATATTAAAATAATATTAAAACAAAAGTATTGGTAATTTTCCATCAAAGTTGGTCGGATGACTCAACTAGTAAGAAGTGAAAAGATTTATAAGCTGAATTGGTAAAATTGAAAAATTTATGATCGAATTAGTTATTTGGTTAATTTTCCAGAAAATACAAAACAGGAACAACGTTTGATTGAAACAGGGTAGAGTTTCTACGTTTGGAAGTCCTGTAGATGACTTTTTCCTAACGTGCGACTGCGTGATGTATCACCAATACAAAAGCGACATATGTATTGTGCATAGGACAAAATTTGACGGAAGAAAACCAAAATAATTCACACCTTATGCCAAAAATTACTGAAAAAGCCAAAATGGAAAACTGCACGAGGCGTATAAATAACAATAATCGAGGGGGTTGATTTATGACTTCCTGATTGGCTAGCATCTCGGTAAGGGGGAAGCGACGTGCTCTCTAAAACTCGGGCCTTCCGAGTCCTGGATTTATGAAGCAGATGGATCTTGCCTCAATTCGCAACCGTCGGGGATTATGGGCGACTGTGGTAACGCAAGAGAGAGCCGCTAGAGTTGGCCGGCCATCCCCAGCCTTTTACTTATTAAAAAAAAAGAAAAAAAATCGTGCCCTAATAATGGGAAGTTTCAACTTCTCTCCAGGATTTGATTTTGAATTAACATCATGCAACTGAAATTCACTGGGAAACAAAAAGACCATGTGCATTGCACTGAAAAAGAATTACAAAAGTGAGTGGAACTTGAGAAGACAACATTAACCTCCACAAAAAGTTACGAGTTAATATTAAAAAAAAACATCATATTAGTATATTTATAATAAATTTACGTCAAACTAATTTTCCATCACAAAATATACCAAATTGATATATTCATGATAGATTTATCAAAGATTAATTTTTTTTATCACTAAAAACCTCATTCTCGTTACAAATTTTCCCTTCATCGATTTCCATTAAATTTGATTAATACCGTAAAAAATCACAAACTAATACACACGTAAGAAACGGGGGGTAAAATCTTAAATTGGAATATCCATCATTTGTCACATGTTATCAAACTTAGCAATTTGAATGTAAAATTTAACGGCAATTAACTGAGAATAAATTTGTTATAGATATATATGTTTGGAACTTTTTGTGGTAAAAAAAAATAGTTTATGATAAATTTGTCATATGATTACCAATTTTAGAACCTTTCATAATATTAACCCAAAAGTTAACCTTTTGATCTAAAATAGAAGGATTCCTACTCCAATATGGCAACAACAATATTGAATATTTTTATATAATTTATTAACTAAATTAAAAATGTAAAACAATTTAAAAATTCAGGGATGCCTTTACACATTGAGCTATAACGAATTAAAAGTTTATAGACTATATTATAAATTGAATAATGTCATTTTTCGGGATTCTGAACAAGCACGACGGGGTTTTGCAAGAGAGAGCCTCTAGAGTTGGCTGGCCATCCTCAGCCTTTTACTTATTAAAAAAAATAAAAAATTGTGCCCTAATAATGGGAAGTTTCAACTTCTCTCCAGGATTTGATTTTAAATTAACATCATGCTACTGAAATTCACTAGGAAACAAAAAGACCATGTGCATTGCATTGAAAAAGAATTACAAAAGTGAGGGGACCAAGAGAAGACACGTTAACCTCCACAAAAATTTACAAGTTAATATTATAAAAAAAATTATATTTGTATATTTATAATAAATTTATGCCAAACTAATTTTTCATCACAAAAGATACTAAATTGGTATACTCATGACAAATTTATCAAAAATTAATTTTTTTATAACTAAAAACTTCAATCGATATATTTATTATAAATTTACCCTTCATCGATTTCGATTAAATTGATTAATACCATAAAAATCACAAACTAGTACACATGTAAGATACGAAGGATAAAATCTCAAACTGATATATCCGTCAACTGCCATATGTCATCAAATTCAGCAATTTGAATGTAAAATTTAACGGTAACTAATTGAGAATAAATTTGTCATATATATATGGAATATTTTGAAATAAAAAATGGTTTATGATAAATTTGTCATAGGATTTACCAATTTTGGAATCTTTTGTAATATTAACCCAAAAGTTAACCATTTGATCTAAAATGGAAGGATTCCTACTCTAATATTGGCAACAATAAATTGAATATTTGTATATAATTTATGGACTAAATTAAAAATGTAATATAATTTAAATAGTCAAGGATGCCATTGCAGATTGGGCTATAATATAGATATTATATTGAACCAATTAAAATTTTATAGACTATATCCATCAAATGGGTTGATACTAGATAAAAAAATGGTAACTTCAACAAATTGAATAATATAATTTTTTGGGATTATATCCAAGCACGACGTGGTTTCGCATCGCTTTCCCTATGATGCGTGCTTGGCGGGGAACGGTCCACGTTCACTGGTGTCACGTCCACAGACGACACGTGGAGGACAAAGCTTGGAAGAATGGACGAAAACTTCTTCGACCCGTTCCTCTCCGCCGGGTCAACAGTCTTGCGGATGACCGCGGAGTCCCCGAAGACCAACGCCAGCAGTTCCCGTCGCTCGACGAACACGACAACGGTGGACCTTTCCCATGGTTACCCCACTTCCCGAGGGGAGTTCGAGGGCAATAATTCACGCCATTTCGCAAAGCTCTCCAGTTTCTCTTTTGTTTTTTCCGGATCTTTTCCAAGGAATCTTTACTTTCACCTTGCTCCGCTTTTCGGGTGCAGAGGGAGATCTCCAGCGTATAAAGGCCGATGAAACTCATCTTGCTTTTTGCTTTTCCAGCAGACCCGAGCTCCGGGTCGTTCCACATGGAAAACTCGACACCCGCCTCGCTGCGGATCAATCCGTGGCCAGAGCTACACAAAAAGATCGCAACAAACATGATTTTAAAGAAGAGAATGTAGAGTTAACCCATATAGTTTGGCCAGCCGTAACGTCTCCTCCCTCGATCGGCCCCGGTTGAAGCCGACCGAAACTTCACCAGGAGTCCACGGTGACGACACAGATGGTTGGACTCTTAATCCATGATTCGTGATCGAGGGTGTGCAGATGATGAGCAAATGCTCATCCAGAAGATCGATTCTTTCTCTTCTCAGTCAATTCTTTATGTTTTAATCTGAGCTAAAAATTTCCACATTGAACATTGATTTTTGGAGGTCCAATTTCTACATCGCAAGGCTCGTCCGGTCAGCACCCTACGTCAACAAATTTGTCCAGTTCACGTCAATAGATTCCGCCCACCGAATTGACAGAAAGGCCCAATTGGCCAAATAAACATATAATTAAAGGTAGTGCAGGCAAATGAGTGGATCGGACTAATTAAAAAATTGTTCAACCAAAATTGATAATTTGTATGCTATACAAATTTAGTGATAAATACCTATCTTGACCCTTATTACTACTAATACACATCCATAATTAATCCAATTTATGAAAAATCAAATTCTCCTAGTTAATTCACTTTAAGCACTTTACATGCATATGTTATTTGGATAAAATCATTATTTCGACTATGAATGCAAAAGAATTGGCTTCCAACATTGGATAGAATTGTCAATATTTGTATTGATTTACAATGAAGAATTAGAGAATATTAGTACTTGGTAGTGAATTTATAAAATTACAACAACGAATAGCGTTGAAGGAATTAGAATTTCAATTAAAAGGAATGTAAGATATTGGATAAAACGATTTATGCTAATCATATTTGCAATGACAAGAACTAAGATTAGAATAATATGTCAAAATACCAGAGCCAAATGCAACCAAAGGAAGATATACTCCAATAGCTTACTGATGAAACTTACAAGATTAATAAAATAAAAAAAATGCAGAAAAGAAGAAGAAGAAACCTTCTTGATATATTAATAAGGGTGAAATCAAGTCCTTGCAGGCCATCAAAACTTCACTAAACTTGAGACAATTTAAGGGGTTCGTTATATTCTCAAAGAGAATGAAGAGGGAGTTACAAAGGTATGTTTGGTTTGGGTGAAACACATTTAACATTCATATTTTTTCGTTTTGTCATTCTAAACTCATTTATAATCCATTTTCTGAATATAATTTATCCATGTATGACTCAGCTCATCAAATATAGGTTAAAAAATGGGCTTACAACCTATTTTAATGGGTTTGGTTCAAGGGTGAAATTACAAAACAGTTCAAGGACGAAATCACACAAATTGAAAGTGTTCAAAGACCTATGGTGATTCGATTAACACAATAGAAGAATTCAAGTAAATTTGCTTTTGTGATTAAAAATGATGTAATATACTGCGAAAGATAATAGGATCTTGCAATTTAATCAATGTGAAATCAACAAATAAATAAACGACGAGCAATCAAGATCACTCAAGATTTACATGGTTCGGTCACTTCATAAGTAGAGTTAGTAGTAAATGATCTACTAATTAATCAGAGAATTATAGAGTTATAGTTGTTCACACATTCAAGTGTTTTCCATACTTGGATTAAGCTCAAAGCAAAACTATAGGTATTATTTAACAATCTCACATAGAGAACTTACTTAGAAAACTCAGAAAACCCAAAATTCCTATGATGAGTCATTGCACATTGGACTATAATTTAGATATAAAACAATTTAAAAATTCAAGAATGCCATTGCACATTAGGCTATAATGTAGATATAATGTTGAATGAATTAAAAGTATATAGACTATATTATAAATTGAGTAATGTCATTTTTCGGGATTATACACAAGCACGACGTGGTTTCGCATCGCTTTCCCTATGATGCGTGCTCGGCGGGGAACGGTCCACGTTCGCTGGTGTCACGCTCACAGACGACACGCGGAGGACAAAGCTTGGAAGAATGGACGAAAACTTCTTCGACCCGTTCCACTCGCCGGGTCAACAGTCTTGCGGTTGACTGCGGAGTCCCCGAAGGCCAGCGCCAGCTGTCCCCTTCGCTCGCCGAACACGGCAACGGTGGACCTTTCCCGATGGTTACCCTACTGCCCGAAAGGAGTCCGTGGACAAATAATTCACGCCGTTTCCCAAAGCTTTCTCAGTTTCTCTCTTGCTGATGAAACTCGTCTTGCTTTTTGCTCTTCGGTGTGGGGGATAAGTCTGTACGCGTATCAAGGCTGCAGTATCTTCAAGACTTCAGTTCTGCTGCATTAGCTCTTTGTTCTCGACGCTGAGACATCTACATTCAATTGCTCTTTTGCCGAGCTCCGGGCCGTTCCATATGCAAAACCCGACGCCCGCCTCGCTGCGAATCATCCCATGACCAAAGCTACATATAAAGATGTAACGAACGTGGTTTTAAAGAAGATAATGTAGAGTTAGACCATATATAGTTTGGTCAGCCCTAACATCTCCCACAATCGGTTCCGGTTGAAGCTGTCGGAAACTTCACCGGGAGTCCACAGTGACAACGCCGGTGGTTAAACTCTTGTTCCATGATTTTCGTGATCGAAGGCGTGCAGATGATGAGCGAATGCTCATCTAGAAGATCGATTCTTTCTCCTTTCAGTCAATTCTTTAGGTTTTAATTCGAGCTAAAAATTTTAGCATTGAACATTGATTTTTGGAGCTCCAATTTCTACATCGCAAGGCTCGTCCAGCAGCCTAGGTCAACAAATTTGTCCAGTTCACGTCAGTAACTTCCCTCCATCAACTTGACGAAAAGATGCAGTTGAACAAATAAAAACGTAGTTCATGGTAGTGTGATCAATGAGCGGATCGAGTCGGTTAAAAAATTGTTCGACCCAAATTGATTAACAAATTTAGCGATAAATACATGTCTTTTCCCGTATTACTAATACAAATCCATATTTAATCAAACTTATGAAAAATCGAATTCAATTAGTTAATTCACTTAAAGCTTTTTACATATATATGTTATATGGATAAAATTGTTATTTCAACTATAAGATGTTGGGCCCAATCCGAACCAAGGAAAGGCCCGACCAAGGCTGGTCGGGCCTTGTCTTTCAGGTGGGCCGATCGGCCAAGCCCCCAACCGGCCCAAACTCGGGCGGGTCTGACCGACCCGCCTCGACCGGGTCAGACCCAAGTCTAGCCCGAGAAAAAAAATTAAAAAAAAATTAAATTTTTTTCGAAAACAAAAAAATGTAGGGTTTGGTTAGAAATTGTTATGTATTGTATTTTTAGTGTAATTAGTCCTTTATTTGCTCGTATATTGATTATATTGCATGTTTAATTTGCATATTTAATTACGTTTGCGAATGTTTAATTGCACCTGCTCAATGTTACTGCAATTAGGATTTTTGTAGCTATATTAGTATTTTAATGATTGCGTACCCGCATGATCACCTCACATGTTATTAGATAGGTATAAAATCAATCCGAACTTCCTGACAGAAATCCTTTATTTTAAAATGAACAAGATTAGGTACCGAAAGTGCACTAATTGGTCAATTAGTCTAATCAAGTCCCTGATCATAGATTCTCTGATTGCGTAGGAAGTGTGGCATACTCCCGCGCCTCACTTAGTTTCTAGCCGACCCCAAAAGGCTAGTGGCGACTCCTTATTACGAATTTCTTAAAAATGCCCTAATGTCATGCGAGGTATGGGCTTGGGAGAGCCTGCGCCTAATCATGAGCCTTAGGTCTGTCCTTTAGGCAATACCTCTAAACATGTTCCCTCCCCCCTGAGGGGTAGGTCGTGACAAGGATTTTGCTAGCTTTTATCTTTCATTTAATACAAAGAGTTTGTTACGTACATAAGCTACTGATACAATGTTTTTGATCATGAAGAGAGGAACTTCTAAGTTTATGATACAAATGTATGTCTATCTATTGAATTTGATAAGTTTCTTCAACTCTCACGAATGTTGCTTAATGCTTGGGGTTGTGCTTGAGGCCCATATTTGGTAATCACCTCTCCTACAACATATCAAAACTTTACCTGTTGACTACAAGAAGATCAAAGAAACTGCTCATATTTCATTACAAGGTTAGCGTGGAATCATGTATTGAATAACTGTGAGCATGTGTTAGTGTGCTTACTAAGTAGAGAGAGAGATGTTAGCATGGACCCATGTATTGAATAACTGTGAGCATGTGTTAGTGTGCTTACTAAGTAGAGAGAGAGAGAGAGAGAGAGAGAGAGAGAGAGAGAGAGATTCCTACGTGGGTCCTACAAGTAAGTACCTAAAAAGCTCTTTTGAACCGAAGTGTGGTAATCATCCTTGATATCATCAACATTTCGATGATCTTATCTATTGCTTGAAAGTAAGATATCCTCCAAGACTGCTTGAAATGCAATGCACTACAAAATCCCAAGAATCCAATTGCGAATCCCGGTCCCAGGCCCGCATAGAACCAATTATGGGTGTCCATATTGCCTTCATTAGGTTCACCTCCATTCCGAGAATCACCATATTGTCCATTGATATTAGGATGTTGCTCATCTCTAGGGCAAACTTTCAAAAGAGGAGCTCCACAAAGTCCATTGTTACCGCGATACACAGATTCATCATCCACAGTACGCAGATGAATGCTTGAAGGAATAGGGCCTGATAAATTATTGAATGAGAGATTGAGACGACCTAGAAAGTCCATGTTGGATATGCTAGGAGGGATTCTACCCGAAATCTTGTTGTTGGATAGGTCAAGGGATTCTAATTTTTTGAGATTGCCAATGTTTGTAGGGATTTTCCCACTCAAATTGTTTTGAGAGAGGTTCAGATTCTGAAGTTGGATGAGCCTAGTCATCTTTTTTGGTATTTCGCCATTTAAATTGTTTGCTGATAAGTCAATGTAATGGAAGAATTGGAGTGTCTTGTCATATATTCGGCTAGTTCCCTTTGCATGAACCATGACGTAAATGAATGTCGGATTTGACAAAGGGGGCCAAGGGGGCCGATCTTCAACCATAGACAACAATCGATTAAAACACAGCGGAATGCTTCCGGAAATGTTGTTCCGTGCTAGGCTTAAAAACTGGAGATGATGAAGTTGGCAGGGTTGCATGGGAATGCCTCCGGTGAAACCATTCTTCTCAAGATCGATGATGGCTAATGATTGAAAATGTCGTCCAAATGGAGGAATTTCACCAGTGAAGTCATTATCACTTAGATCGAGGAACAAAAGTTGAGCTAGGTTTGACAAACATTGGGGAAGCACTTTGTCGAAGCCATTTTTATGCAGGTTCAGAACTTCTAATTGCTCAAAATGGCAGAAAGAGTCAGTAATCTGACCTCTTAACCTGTTGTCACTCAGCGAAATCACTTCCAATGCTTTCAACTTTGTCAGACATAAGGGTAGTCTCCCGGATAGTTGATTCTTTGACAGATCAAGATAAATTAGGTTCTCCATCGCACATAGTGAATTTGGTATGCTGCCGCTGAGATTGTTACTAGAAAGAATCATTAACTGTAACCGTGGCATCTTGTTTCCGTCCATTCTGGAAATGGGGCTTAGAGAGGGTAGTGTCCCGGATAGTTGGTTCTTTGACAGATCAAGATTATATAGGTTCTCCATTGCCCATAGAAAATTCGGTATGTTGCCGCTGAGATTGTTACCAGAAAGATGAAGATTTTCTAACAGTGGCATCTTGTTTCCGTCCATTCTGGAAATGGGGCCTTTGAGTATATTGTTTCTGAGATCAAGCACTTTAACGTTGAGTAAAATGTCGGGAAGCCAATTGAGAACTTCATCTGAGATATTTGCATTGGACATGCGCAAGATTGAAATATTCCTCTGCGTTCGAAGCCACGATGGAAATTTCGATCCCACATCGAAATTTGACATGTCAATATACTGAAGTTGGAATGGAGGAACCCAGGTGGGATCAAAACTTAAAACAAGTTCATTAGACGAAATGGACAAATAGGTCAGGCTCGTGAGATTAGCAAAGTGCGATTCACCAACAACTCCGTCCAATGAATTATTTGTTATGTAAAAAATCTCTAGTCTAGATAGTTGCCCGATACTTTTGGGATGTTCCCACTCAATTTGTTGTAGCTGAGTCTTAACTCTCTTAGAGATGATAGCTCCCCCAAAGTTACCGGAATAGGTCCCGACATTGAGTTTCCTGACAAACTTAGGCACTCGAGATCTTTGAAACTCCCAAATTGGTCTGGTATATGGCCACTGAAATTATTGTAACTGAAATCACAAATCCTCAAGTCACTTTGTGTCGACTCCAAAGGACCATGGAAGATGCTCCCAAGATCTCCATCGAAGTTATTATCCGCCAAATTTAATACCCGCAACTTGTAGAGACTGCTGAAGTTTTTCGGAATTTGACCTTCTAGCAAATTATCAGACACATCAAGAAAGGAAAGTCGTTGATTATTATCAAAGAGTGTCCTGGGAAATGTGCCTATGAAAAAACTCATTCTCAAATCGATATGCTCGAGCTTGCTAAAGTTGTAGAACCAAGGAGGAATAGTAGAATTTATGAAATGGTCTGATAGATCCAGGAATCTTAAAGAAGTGAAGTTGACAGATAGAGAGTGAGGAAGTTTTTCGAGAGAACAATACTTCAACTGCAAAGATTGCAGTGGAGAAAGCATATTAATGGAACTAAACCAATCTTTGGCTTTCCTAAGGTTAATGCCAGTGAGGTGAAAGTATTTCAAGGAAGATAATTTCGACACCCATTGAAGGTTATCACTTGTTAAATAACCCTTGCCAAACTCACTGGCAAGATCCAGATACTGCAAGTTGGATAGGTTACTGAGGTGATGAGGTATGTTTCCATCAAAACCTGCGGATGATAGATTAAGATACTCCAGTCTCTGGAGAGTACCAAAGAATTGGGGGACTTTTTGCATGGAAAAATTGTTGAGGCTAAGGTCTAGATACTTCAAATGCTTCAGTTCAGCCAAAGATGAATGGATTTTACCTGCCAAGCTACCCT
Source organism: Eucalyptus brandiana (assembly GCA_014182725.1). Lineage (NCBI taxonomy): Eukaryota > Viridiplantae > Streptophyta > Magnoliopsida > Myrtales > Myrtaceae > Eucalyptus > Eucalyptus brandiana. The sequence continues at coordinate 36,473,483 of CM024674.1, forward strand.
GATCTAAACAAAAGACCTCTCCGTAGGGGAAGGTCTCACAGAATGGATTACGAAGATCGAGTTTGAAGACATGGTCAGTCTTTTTGCTGCATTCGACTTCTTTCCACTCACAACAGTCCTTGCTAGTCCATGATGACAAGCGTTTAGAATGGTCGATGAGACCTTGCCTGAATTTCAAGAGAGCTTCTCTCTCTGTACCAAAGCAGCTCACATTGGTGAAAGCTTCGGAATGGCCAAACTCAAATGATTGAAACACGAGAAGAGTCCACAATATGAGGGGTGCAAAGGCAGGGGCTGATGCCATTGCTTTCGATAATATGGGATTAGGAAATGCAGTGTACTTCCTCCGTTTTATGGTGACATGGGTCTTGGGAAGGTCTTAATTGAACTTCATCAAGAAAATGACATTACTTGTTTCCTACTTATTTGATTTGGCCATCACTCTCGATCAACGTTGGCACACCCCGAATCCTAATAGAAAAAGGGAATGACATGGTTGTCATTCAAATTTTATGCAACAAATATATTTATTAATAACTCAAAATATATCAAATCTTCATCACTTTAAGATGTGAGTTTACAAATTCATAGAATAGATAGCACAACTTATCTCAAAATGCCCATGACCAAACAACAAACATTAGTTGAATTGTCAAATTCGTGATTCTATCAAATAGTCGAGAAACAACATTAAAATAAAGTAAAATGCTACATTAACTATAAAATGGTTAAAATACGCCTAAATGCTAACAAAACAACTTATACGTACTAACGAACCACATATCCAAAACGATTATTCAAGCCATTCGCAATGTTAAACTTGAACGCGAAATCCTAAAATTTCGCTTCAACTAAACCGTTAATTCAAATCAACTTTCACGAAATCTCACGGTTATAGAACGACATAATTTATATCTCCCATTAAATCCTAGAGCTCCACAGCTCAGGAATCGAACTTTGCAGCTCAATTTTCACTAAATTTTAACTTTGAGCCATAATTCTAAAAACTACTATGATTAGATTAACGAAGGGCACAAGCACTTACTGGACGTTGCAATATGAAGTCGAATCAGCTTGGCGAAGTGTCTATGGCGTGAATGTGCAAAACCCTCTCTCTCTTTTCCTTTTCTTCTTCTTTCCCTTTTCCCCTATCCTTTCCTTTCCGTTCGTGTGAGTCTCGGCCCGTCTTTAAAAGCTGAAGGTGTCCACTATTCCTTGTTTTCGTTGACTTAGTCAACTTCCTCTTTTTTTTTTTTCCTTTGATCAAGTCAAAGTCCATATTTACAAATGCGATGAAAGACCGCCATGTTCCGGAGATGCCTTCCGAGCGAGGACCAACTAATCATCAGAGTGCAGCCAAAAGCATAACGTTGCCTAAGTGCAATCTTCTGCAGGGTATCGGATCGGGTTGAAAGTGAAAGTTATAAAAAAAATGACGGAATGCTCTCGATACCAATTCACTTGAGTGAGACAGAGGAGAGTGGAATTTCGTGTGTAGGAGTGAAATCTGGAGATCTACGAAGGAAGGCCAAAAGTGAAGATAGCTCTCTAGGTCTCTACCGACACGTGCGAAAAAATGGGGAGCAAATGGAATTAGATACCCTGTGGTCCATGCCGTAAACGATGAGTGTCATTCTTGGTCTACACGGATTAGGGGCCCAACTATCGTGTGAGACACTCCGTCTAAGGAGTACGGTCACAAGACCAAGACTCAAAGGAATTGACAGGGCCTAGGAGTATTACAGTCAATGGTCAAAAGCTTTGATTGATAATGACGTGTCAATGGACATGTCGAATCCACGCGTTTCAAGCTCTCGTACTCCTGGGTTAAAGTACATTCGCTGCAGAAATGGACTAAGCAATCAGCGCGATGATCCTCTTGCAGCTGGTATTGCTGTCTTATCTTGGTGCGGTAGAAGCAGGAGTAGCAGCAGGCGCACCCGGTCAACAAGGCGATCACCGTGTAAATAGCTCCGTGCACAGGGCATGCCGCAACAAAAACCGACCCGAGTAAGCAAGTCTAATTATGTCGATCCTTCTTCATTTGTGCGAATGCGATTGATTCTACTTGCAAACCGATCTCTGATCAGCAATCTCCACAATCCGCCCAAATGTGATTAAGGGGCACCAAAATGACAAGCGACCGGTGAGACTAACAGGATATCAACCTACTGAGCCATAGATAACACCTTTTCATCTTTGGATCCACTTAAAACTCGACATATTACCAAAGTGGTGTAAGATAATTCGATCACTAAATTCTTATAACCCCGCGACATTAGGCAATTGCAATTGGATTCTTGAGTCTCTTAACTGTTCTGACTTTTCCCCATTGATGTCACCCAGTAGACGTATACATGGGCATAACTATTCTATCAAGTGTTAATCCACCTCTAAACCAAATGGATTGCGAGGAAATTCCAGAGGACTTACAAGTTGGAAATCAAAAGCTTTGATTGATAAGACAGCAATACCAGCTGCAAGAGGAGCCTCGCGCTGATTGCTTAGTCCATTTCTGCAGCGAATGTGCTTTGACCCAGGAGTACTCGAGCTTAAAACGCGTGGATTCGACATGTCCATTGACACGTTATCATCAATCAAAGCTTTTGACCATTGATTCTAATACTCTCAGGCCCTGTCAATTCGTTTGAGTTTCCAGTCTTGTGACTGTACTCCTTAGACGGAGTGTTTCACACGTTAGTTGGGCCCCTAATCCGCATAGACCAAGGGCGAATACTCATTGTTTACGGCATGGACTATCAAGGTATCTAATCCTGTTTGCTCCCATGCTTTCGCACACTAGCGTCGGTGGGGATCCAAAGTTGGAGGTCTTGAGTTCAAATTTTATCAAACCCCATTTGCATCCCCAATCAAATATGTCAACGCTTAGTATTAGCAAAAATGATCAGACTTATCGTGAGGAGAAGTATTATAATATTTCTATATTAAATCATATTTTCATCTAACAGCTTAAACTTTTAAATAATTGGCATGAGTCTCACAAAATCTTTCAGAAGCAAACAAGAAATGCTGTGAAAAGAAAATAGCAAGAACGATAGAGAGATAAAGTAAACATTGGAAAACTTTGGCTGAAAGCTGTTGTTGTCACGCCCCGATTCTTGGGCATGCACCCATCCCTCACCTAGTCGATATAATAGCGACATCCCAGGATGCATCGCCGACCCATTCATTTTAATACGCATGTGGAAGCATATAAATAATCCTCAGATAATAAAATAATGGGATAGAAAAGTAGGACTCCAAATTTCCACTTTAAAAGCAACCACCATGATATGCATTGCAAACCATAGTACAAATATATACAAGGCGAATTGTCAAGTCAAGTTTTAAACCACAAGTCCATAAAACAAGTTTGCAACAAAGACTCGACTCCCATCAAAAGAGAATTGTCATATGACTAACTAGTCCAATAGGATTGTCAATTCTTCAGGCTTCACCTTCTTCACTTCGGGCTTTTGGTCTTTCATCAATGCCGTCTAAGGACCTGAAAATGGTTATTCAATAACTAGTGAGATAACGTCTTAGCAAGTTCTACCCCTAAGACCCGATTAGGAAACCAATACGCCCTAAGGGCTGCCTAAGCACAATACGAGTCAGAGGACTTACCTTGGCCTCTGTTCCATTCCTGCAAGTCAGTATATATATATATACCCGATCACATCACATCACTCACTCAGATCGAATTATCGATCAATCGACCTAGTCGATTACATGTTAACAATACCACTCACCGATCATTTCAGTCATTCAATTTCAATTCTTACTAACGGCTCAATGAGCCTAGCCTATCAATTTCTTGGCTATAAATCCCGGGACACAACCTATCTCTAGGTGGTAATCATGGCCCAGTGGGCGCAATCTTTAATAGGTGGTATAGGTCCAGGCTTAGTGGTCATCACCGCTCCACTCGGCACAACCTTTATTAGGTGGTAAATTTCGGCTCGATTGGGCGCAACCTTTAATAGGTGGCAAATCACAGCCTAGTAGGCACGACCTCTACTAGGTGGCAAATCACGGCCCCAAAGGGCACGATCAATTCCAAATTCAGTGGTAAATCATGGCCTGATAACATCGTACCCGATTGGTCTTAGCCAAGAGTATACTTAATTCATTCTCACAATTTTCTCCACTTTATAGCCCATCAAAGCATTAATGGCGCTAAATAATCATACTCGGCCATCTACCAATCAATTACTCAATTTCAATCAATTTAGGAATAATTCCTCAAATTGCACAATCAATTCAATTCAACACAATGTAGAGCTCAAATAAATAAACGGACCGTACCACGACAATCAGCATAAAATTTTGGTCGTCGGCTATCCCAGCCTAATTTCTGAAAAATAATTAATTAATTAAATAATTTCGAAAATTAATAAATAAATACTAAAAATCCAATTTAGGCCCGTAATGCCTAATTGAAACCCGAGACGGGCCGAGAAAAATCCCGAGATGCATTCAATAAATAATATCAACTATCCTCTAGCTAATTGCACTAACCATATGTCTAACATGCATTGAAATTAACTAATAACCACTAATCTATTATAATGTAACCACCTAATCATACTTAATTAACACTAATCAATCATTAAGCATCATTAACCGATTAATAAGGGATTAGTGAGCAAAACTCACATGATTAAAGATCCGCTTGGATCAAATTGACAAGCACGTGACGAAGCTCGATCCTCTCCAAAGCGGGTCTGCCAATTGGGGTCGGGACGGGCCCGAAATCAGCCCCGCAACTTTCTGCCCGCTGAAAAAACCGGGGCTGCTCTCGGCTGGATTTCGTGTAGCTGAGGGGCTGACTTCAGCTCGGAAGATCGCTAGGCTTGCGGACGAGGGAGAGAAGCCATGCGAGCTGCTTCGGTCCACCTAGGTTTGCTGGAGGACGCGTGAAGATGGATGAACGGCAGCAGCTTCGGACGTGGGCAGCTGACGAACGTGCGTGGAGGTTGACGTGTGGGGGCATGAGGCCGTTCGGTTTGGGGTGGGACGTGGCCGCGGATGAAGGGGGTGGAGATTGCGGAGTCAACCTTGGGGGAAATTCGTTAGGGGGTTTGACTCGGTGGGGCGTCGCTGCTGAGTCTTCTTGGCAGCTTGATAGAGAGAGAGGTAGTGAAGACGGAATGGTGGGGCTGGCCTCGGCGGAAGAAAAAAATGAAAGCAAAACAGCAACAAGGGTAGAAACAGATGTGGACTTTGGTGAAGCAGAAGCGTGAAGAAGACGAAGACCGGCAAGGCGTGCCCGAGAAGCTGGATGAGAGAGAGAGAGTGCGAAATGGATAAGGAGAGAGGGAGCCCGTGAGTCAACAAAGCCAAAAGCAATGGAAGACCAAGATAAGGTTGGTCGGCTGAGGCAACGTGAGGAGAGAGAGAGAGAGGGAGGAAACGTGCGTATGGGGGAAACATTCGGCCAAAAAGGGAAAACAAAAGGAAAATGAAAAGAAAACTAAAAAAAATTTCCCATAACCGAAAATTCTTGTCTCACTTGCTCTTGTTTAGTCCAAATTGGCCCCAAAAAATCCCCAATGCTAAAGTACTTGACCCTCAGTTGCTTTCTTGCGTCAAATGTCCCTCAAACAACAAGTTTTGAGCAACAACAACAGCCATTTCCTTCAATTCCGGATTCTAATTCATTTTCTTTTCGGAATCCGATTTTTTGAACAAACAAATCCGATTGAGGTCCAATTTGAATTCAGAAAAAGCCCAAACAACTTCCATTCGCTCATTCACTCACACTAGATGCCAAAAATCTCTTCCATTTGGCCAATCCGAATTTCCGATCGTTTTTCGAATCGTCCGCAACGATTTTCCGTAAAAATCCCAAACTCACCGAAAATTCTTCAAAAGGTGAGTCGACGTTCCTAGAATGACTCATGACACGACAGGACTTTATCGAATTCAAATCCGCGGTTATTTTCAATCAAACGCGTTTTTAGTGTGACTTTACCTACCGGGTAGCTTTTAGGAATTTTTGGTGCAATTGACCTATGGTTGATTTTCTTCGAGCCATACGTACCTCTTCGATACATTGGCGACTCTCGATTGTCGTGAAAACCTCGAGGATTCAAATACGGACACAGGGTACCAAAACGACAGTAAAATCAAACTAGTGCCGGTCGACGAGAATTTTCCAATTTAGTGGAGTTACCCACGATCGGCCACACATCTCAGTCGAACCGACCTAACTTTGATCTCAAATCGGTCTTATACTGTGCCGTAATAGCCTCTAAAGATGAGCACGGTTGAGAAGTCGATTTCTGGTCGAATTCTCAAGTCTATTGCATTAAAGTCTCTTAATAGTTTCACCTGATAGTTCAGTTATCTTATGAGTGGCCAACTTAGAGAAAAGCACTATAGTTGCATTGACGAAAGGCCCAACTTATCCAATCAAAATCAGAACCTAAAAATAAGGATGTCACAGTTGTAGTCAATGTGTAGCCTTTAAAGGTTTCATTTTGACGAGAACCTATTGACGTGTTTCATCCTTCGTGTAGCAACCAAGTGTTTCTTCTTTCATGCACCAACCATTTGAGACGAGTCTATGAATGCTTTATGACCTCTTTTTGTTATGACCATTTGGTAGTTTCCTCTTTTATAGTTCTTTTAACAAACAAAAATCTAGAAATGACTTGGACCACTTAGATCACAGAATCAAATCAAAATAAAAGTAACTCGGCATTCTCGACGTCAAATTCATGATGCATAGTTGTCACCGAAATCTTCCTGATTTGGTTTCGATTTAGGCCGTGACTGAATGTGTGGATCAATAGTTTTGTGCTAGCGTTCCACTTTCTTTTATTATATGGCCAACTGTTGGTCCTCTGAGTGCTCCACCTTCTTTTTAGCTTGTTCTATTCTGCCCAAGATGATGCATCTCGTGTTTTGCAAAATTGATCATCCGCTTGTCTTTGGACGTGTTTTCTTTCTCCAACACATCATATGCTTACACATATCAATCGCTAATACTTTTTTACATGGCGAACCAGCCTCCTTTTCTCATCCAAGTGTAACTTTTTCAACTACTACCGCATTCGGACAGAGGTGATCATCCACGTCTTAACGAAGAGTACATGACCAAATAGATATACAAGTGCATTGTCCAAAAATTGTATCCTCTTGTATCGGAACCCTCTTCTCAGGGGTAAATTTCCTCTTAGAATGGTGCATGGTAAAAAATTCGGCATCGACATTGAACATCAATTGCACCATGTTAATCTTAGGTTGAAATCACTTTTCTCGAGCTTGATTAAATGAACCAAGACATGGTCAAAGTGAACACACAAGAATTTTATATTAGTTAGTCATGATCTCACAAAATCTTACATTATATTAGAGTTGAAGGTCCCGGGTTTAAATTTTATCAAGCCCCATTTGCCTCGCCAATCAAATATGTCTGTGCTTAGTACTAGGCAAAAGGATCAGACTAACCGTGAAGAGGAGTGCTATAATGTTTATATAATAAACCACATTTTTATCTAACAGCTTAAACTTTTAAAATAATTAGCAGATGTCTCACGAAATCTTTCAGAAACAAACAAGAAATGCTTTGAAAAGAAAATAGCAAGAATGATAGAGAGATAAAGTAAACACTGAAAAACTTTGGCCGAAAGCTGTGTTAGTCAATGCGAAACCTTTAAAGGTTTCATTTTGACTAGAACCTACCAACGTGTTACTTCCTTCATATATCAACCATTTGAGACGAGTCTATGAATGCTTTACGACCTCTTTCTTGTTATGACCATTTGGTAGTTTCCTCTTTTATAGTTCTTTTAACAAACAAAAATCTAGAAATGACTCGGACCACTTAGATCACAGAATCAAAATCAAAATAAAAGAAACTCGGCATTCTCGCCATCAAATTCGTGATGCACAGTTGTCACCGAAATCTTCCTGTTTGGTTTCAATTTAGGCCTCGATTAAATGCGTGGATCACTAGTTTTGTGCTGGTGTTATACTTTCTTTTATTATATGGTCGACTCTTGGTCCTCTGAGTGCTCCACCTTCTTTTTAGCTTGTTCTATTCTCCCCAAGATGATGCATCACGTGTTTTGCAAAATTGATCATCCGCTTGTCTTTTGACATGTCTTCTTTCTTCAACACATCATATGCTTACTGATGGTTTTATATGAGATGGGCTTAAGGCCCGTCCGCCCATGTTGGGCCTGAAAGCCCGGCCCACGAGATTAGGGCTCGTGGATGAAGGGGCACGTTTCTATTTTTGAGGGGACGTATAAAAGGGAGGACAAAGAGAGACGAAGACAACTGTTGGCATTTTAACGCACGTATTCTCTCCCTCTCTCCCTCCAAAACAAGAACGAGCGCAAACGGCGACGCCATCTTCCCTTTCAAGGCAAATTGACATCATCGGATCAGAATTTCTTCCTCGATCTTCAGCATTGGTGTTTAATCTGTGGCTAACAAGGTACGCTCGAATCCGTGGTGTGCTTTAGGATTGGTGATACGTGATTTTCCCGGGCTAGACTTCCGCATTCATTTTAGGGGTTCGATTTAGTGTCGAATCCGGTTTTTGGGGATCCGTTATTCCCAACATTGGTATCAGAGCCCTAGTTCACGTTTTTCCCAACTTGTTTGATGTTTTTGATTGATTTTTTCGCGAAAGTAATTCAGCCGTACGGATCGGGGTGAGAAATCCCGACACCCGAGCGTTGTTCGCCCATTTTTCCGAGTTTTCGTAAGTTGAAATCGAATTTTGATCGCATAGGGAGAAAGAGATCGTCGAGACGAGTTTGGCGACATGTCGTGCGCCGCCGGGCGACGCCGCACGCGCCCACACGCGCGGCCGGAAGCCGCTGCGCGTGGGTGCGACGTGCCCGAAGCGCTGGCATCGGCCAGCGCGTGCGCACACGCGCCGGTGGCGAACCGGCACTAGCGCGCCGCCGGCGGCGGCGAACCGGCATGCGCCGGTGGTGAACCGACGCGTGCGGCGCCACGCGATGACGTCACCGTGACGTCACCCAACGGCCAAGAACCGCCGGGATGACGTCACCGATGACGTCATCGTTGACGACAGTTGGCCGGGCGGTCACCGGCCGGCGACACGACCCGACCCGACCCGCAGATGCCTGGCACGCGCGCGTGACGTGCCGGGCCGACGCCCGCATGACGCGCCCGCGCACGCGCGCGGCACGTGCGGTCAGTCGGTTCGACCGGGCTCGACCGGCCCGACCGGTCCGTCCGGTCCGACCGGTCCGCCGACCCACGCGCCCGCTGACCGTTGACCGACCGTTGACCGTTGATCGACCGTTGACCGTTGACCCGAAAAAAAAAAAAAAAAAAGGAATTTGTTTCTTTTTCAGTCATGCCTATGTGGGTTATAAGTAATCCATTTTTTAATTATGCATTTGTTGCATGAATCATGGAAAATTATGTATTTTCCCTTATATTTATTATGGATTATAAGTGATCCATTTTTAGTTCTGCATTTGTTGCAGGAACTATGATGCGCAATGCAAGGATACCGCAATCCCGAGAACGGACGAGGGAAATGCAAGACTTAAAAGGGCCGACCGAGTTAGCTAATTATCGGTGGCATGACGGTGATTTAGTATCACATGTGGTCGGGTCAATCGATGATAGGGAAATCATCCGGAATGGTTATCTTATGCCGGATTTTGAGAAGGTACCGGCTTTGATAAACACTTTTCCACCTGAATGGCAAGCAGTGTTTGATCAGCTATGGGAGGTCAACGTGGTCCCGGGTTATAGAAGGCTGGTGGAAGCTTTTGTAAGAGAGTACTATAGGATTGAGTTAACCAAAACTTCAATCCTTAGATTGAGCGCCACATGGCGCAGAGTGAATGCGCCTTGGAGGCGACATGAAAGCTCTCCAAAAGTTTTTCCATGGTTGGCAAATGTGTCTTCAAATTTCTCTAATATTTTGACTGATAGATTAGAATGGACATTCCCTACTTATTCTTTAGATTAGTTTGAGATGTTTTTGGGTATGAATATCTCTTTCTATGTTGATATTTTTCTCTGTATATATTGCTGAGTGTAATGTATAGTTGTATTATGTGAAAGCATTGTTATTCTATTGGATGTTAGATTTTATTTGCTTTCTATTATTGTTGACTGCTGTGGGTAGTTCATAGAAGTTTTTGTAACTTCATAGAATTGATTTTGCATATGACAATCATATTAATGATAGTTTTAAGTTAGGATTTTTTGAGGATGATTGGAAACATAGTGACCTTTTGATTCTGAAACCTTACTTGAAGTTATTCATTAATATGATGGGTCTGTGCAAATAGGGATGCATAAATGATATGTATTAATTATTCGTGCATGTATGTCTGATGTGTTCAGATCGATGTTTTCAGCAACTAAGAACGTAATTGCTGATATGAACGGCAACAATTGTGAAATATTGAATATGAAGATTCAATATGTGCTGGAAAAGCAAGAAGCACTAGAAGCTCTTGACCATGTTATGGAAGATCTTGAGGGTGCCGTGCGCCGCCTTGAGCTAGTAGAGGACCGTCTAACGGCATTTGAGCAGAAAATGGATATTTGCAATGCTGGTTCTAGCTGAGAAATGGCTTTGTGCTCTAAGCGCAAGCGTATTGATTCGTTCAATATGTGGGAATGTAAAGGATCAAGTCCTTGTTGCAAGAAATCAAGAGTTAACCAACATAAGAGAGGAAAACGTCCTCAAGTGAAAAAAATGTCAAGGGTGAGGTGTTACAATTGTGACAAGAAATGTCACTATGCTCGCAACTGTTGTGAGCCGAAAAAGGTAAACACCTCTTGTACATTTGAGAACTTTGCTTATGTGTCAAGTTCTGTATTATTGGCTGAATCCAATCCTTTGTGGACTGTAGATTCAAGAACAACAGACTATATAGCGAAGGATAAAGAATCATTCGTGGAATTCCGACGATACCAACTAGAACTAAGTGGATCTATGTGGGAAATAACTCCAGAGCTGAAGTTAAAGGGATTGGCACCTACCAATTTAACATGCATGGTGGACGCATCTTGATGTTCTATATGCTCCGGAGATTCGTCGAAATTTAAGTGTTTATTTTGGTGTTGGTTAAGCTTGGTTTTAGTGTGAACTTCCGTAATAGCAGTGTAGATTTGTATTTGGATACAAACTACTATGATTGTGGTCACTTTCTGAATGGTTTTATTGTACTTAATGTTGACTGTGGTGATGTCAATATTTGCTATTCCCTTGTTTCACGTCTTCTATTTCATATGATAATGATGTGAATGAGTGGCATGCTAGACTTGGTCATATTGGCCAACAACGTATGAATAGACTAGCCAAAGAGGGCTTGTTGGGCAACATTGAAAAAGTCGATTTGCCCATATGTGAGCATTGCCTAGTAGGGAAAACGACAAGGAAACCATTTGGAAAAAGATAAAGGAGCTGAATTTCCTCTGCATTTAATCCATTCTGACGTCTGTGGTTTAATGAATGTGAGAGGAAGGCACATGGCTGTTTATTTCATCACTTTTATAGATGATTATACTCGATTCGGATATGTCTATTTGATTTCTCATAAATCTGAAGCAATAAGTTGTTTCAAAAGGTTTATGAACTTGGTAGAAAATCAATTAGATAAGAAAATAAAAGCATTGAGATCCAATCGAGGTCGAGAATATTTATCTGATGAGTTCAGAAAATTATGTGATGAAAAAGGAATAGAAAGACAATTGTCTATTCCATATACTCCTCAACAAAATGGTGTTGCGGAGAGAAGAAACAGAACCCTACTGGAAATGGTTAGGTCCATGATGTCGCATGCTAACTTACCTATCACTTTTTGGAGTAATGCGTTGTTAACTGCTGCCTATATACTTAACCGAGTGCCTTCCAAATCAGTTACTTCCACTCCATATGAGTTATGGACAGGTAAAACACCGGACTTAAGTTTTCTTGAGCCATGGGGTTGTGTTGCCTATACTCATGAGTCCTCTCACAAGTTTGAGAAATTGGGTCCCAAAGGAAATAAGAGTATTTTCATGAGATACTCCGAATACTCGAAAGGGTATGTGTTCATAGGTGAGCAGGAAAGTGAGAGTATAACTGAATTTGAATCACGAGATGTCACATTCTCAAGGGATGAATTTCCTAAGAAGGGCGAAATAGGAGAAGATTACTCCCTATTTGAAACTTTGGATCAAGATAATGATATTAATGGAGTTTGTCCAAGTGGGAGTAATATGAGAAGTGATGAATTGAATTCAACTCATTCTTAATTACAATCACATGATGAGATGATATCGTCATTATCTAATTCAAGTGGGAGCATAATGGGGAATGATGTGCTAAGTGTACAATCTCCCATACGGTGAACAAGTCGCCAAAAGTATTCCCCGTCGACGTTTTGACATTGAAGGGGAAACTTTTATGGTTGCTCCACAAGATGAGGATGAGCCAAGAAATATTAATGAGGCTCTGAATTGCCCTAATAAGGAAAAATGGATTCATGCAATGGAAGAGGAAATGGAGTCAATGAAGTCAAACCATGTTTGGGAACTGGTTGATCTTCCAAAAGGACACAAAACTATTGGGAACAAGTGGGTTCTCAAAATAAAGCGAAAGGTTGATGGCTCGATAGAAAGGCATAAGGCTCGCCTTGTGGCGAAGGGGTATAATCAACAGGAAGAAATTGATTATGAAGATATATTTTCTCCTGTAGTAAGATTTACCTCGATTCGCATTATTTTGGCAATAGTAGCTAGTATGGATCTTGAGTTACATCAGATGAATGTAAAGACTGCTTTCCTCAATGGAGAATTAGAGGAAGAAATATATATGGAACAACTTGCTGGTTTCATAGTGAAAGGCCAAGAAGAAAAGGTATGTCGACTTTTGAGGTCGATATATGGCCTTAAGCAGTCATCGAGACAATGGTATATACGTTTTCATAATGCCATAATGGCATATGACTTTACAATGATAGATGAGGATCATTGTGTATATATCAAAAGATCCAAGGATCAATTTGTGATCATATCATTATATGTTGATGATATACTAATTGCCGGAAGCAATATGGAGTTTGTTAATACCGTCAAGAGTTGGTTGTCTTCCAACTTTGAGATGAAAGACATAGGTGATGTTGCATATATTCTTGGAGTTAAGATTTCAAGATTGTAAACCCATAGACACTCCTATTGCAAAAGGTGAAAGATTGAGCCATAGACTGTGTCCAAGGACTCCACAAGAGAAGGAACAAATGAAACATGTTCCTTATGCTAGTGCTGTTGGGAGCTTGATGTACACTATGATGTGTACAAGACTTGGCATATGTTTTGCAGTTGGAATGGTGAGTAGATACCAATCCGATCCAGTCCAAAGACAATGGAAAGCCGTTAAGAGAATACCGAGGTATCTAAAGGGACTGCTGATTATACGCTGAGTTATTAAGGAAAGGATCTACGACTCTAAGGCTATTCTGATGCTGATTGGGGAGGAGATTTAGATGAAAGAAAATCTATCTCTAGGTTTGTTTTCTTACTGAATAATGGCGCCATATGTTGGAGCAGTAAGAAACAAACGTGTATAGCCTTGTCCACGATGGAAGTTGAGTTCGTGGCATTGTCAGCAGTAGTATAAGAAGATGTTTGGCTTTAGAGATTTTTTGGATCATTTAAGTGTTATTGGAAGTGCTGCAGATTCATTGTTGGTTAACTGTGATAGCCAAGCAGCAAAAGTGTACACCAAAGATCCAAAATATCATGGCAAGACCAAACATATAGATACCAAGTATAATTTTGTCAAAGATATGGTTGCACGAAAGGATGTAAACTTACAGTACATATTACGCATAGAATGGTAGCAGATCCTATGATAAAGCCAATACCTAGAGATGTGTTTTGTGGACATATGAAATCTCTAGGATTGCGTAGAGGCTGATGTACTGAATATTGTAATTTCCCTAAGTGTTCACAATTTGATGAATTTGTGTTTTCATCATTAATATCTATGAATCTTTGTTTGATCTTTATGCATCTTAATGCTCAGTGCATTACTTTAAGTTGAAAAAGTATGTCGGACATATATAAGATTAGCCCACTCACATGGGTAATCGCCTCTATTTACTGTGTGATAAATAGAGATGAGACTGTTTTTAAGTTTATTATCTAGGTGATAATCGAGAGCTCAAGCTTAAAACACGTATGTCGCCTTAACTGAGTGTTAAGATGATGACATAATACTTATTATGTTCGAAAGTAAAATAACCCACATATTTTACTTTATCTGTTTATGATGCCAGATGTGAGTTCTAATGAATTTTGTGAATGGGTAGATACGTGAACTCAAGTTAGACATTGGGTATGTCTGAACTATCATCTTACGGTATTGAAGGTGTAGACATATGCTCCATGGGAAAGGAGTTAATACCGTAATACGTATTTCATACTACGTATGCATAAGACGACCAATAAGAGTGACAAAAGTTTGATCTCAACTTTTATGTCGTGTGAGACTCTTGAGGAAAATAGTTCCTCAATTTTAGTCCCCTCATGACTCTTACTTATTCTCAAGATTTTTATTTAGTGTTTGCTATCTTAGGATGTTGCCAATGGTCATGAGTTTGATTCGATCTAATGGGGCATTTCTAGAAAAGTAAGTTGAACTGAAATTGAGAGTTTGAAGGAAAGAGGAAGATCGATTTTGAAGAATCACATTGTAGTTTTGTATTCACCGGTTAACCAATTATGATTGTCTTTGGGATAATCATAATTGTGAATACAATATATATATCATTGTTTAAAAGAGATCAAGAGAGATATAAATGTGATTGATCGATCTAGGGTACTGCATACTAAATCTACTCAGGATGTGATGCATTCCTAACAGATGTATGGCAACGAGCTCTCAAAGTATGCTGGTCGCACGGATTATTCACCGGTATGAATGTTGAAGAGAGGTAAAGAGAATCCTGTTCGGCCCACCATGTGCGAGTGGGAGATGATGGTTTTATATGAGATGGGCTTAAGGCCCGTCCGCCCATGTTGGGCCTGAAAGCCCGGCCCACGAGATTAGGGCCCGTGGATGAAGGGGTACGTTTCTATTTTTAAGGGGACGTATAAAAGGGAGGACAAAGAGAGACGAAGACAACTGTTGGCATTTTAACGCACGTATTCTCTCCCTCTCTCCCTTCAAAACAAGAACGAGCGCAAACGGCGACGCCATCTTCCCTTTCAAGGCAAATTGACATCATCGGATCAGAATTTCTTCCTCGATCTTCAGCATTGGTGTTTAATCTGTGGCTAACAAGGTACGCTCGAATCCGTGGTGTGCTTTAGGATCGGTGATACGTGATTTTCCCGGGCTAGACTTCCGCATTCGTTTTAGGGGTTCGATTTAGTGTCGAATCCGATTTTCGGGGATCCGTTATTCCCAACACTTACCAATATGAATCGCTAATACTTTTTTACATGTCGAACCAGCCTCCTTTGCTCATCCGGGTGTAACTTTTTCGATTACTACCGCATTCGGATAGAGGTGATCATCCACGTCTTGACGAAGAGTGCATGACCAAATCGATATACACGTGCATTATCCAAAAATTGTATCCTCTTGTATTGGAACCCTCTTCTCAGGGGTAAATTTCCTCTTAGAATGGTGCATGGTAAAAAATTCGGCATCGACATTGAACATCAATTGCACCATGTTAATCTTAGGTCAAAATCACTTTTCTCGAGCTTAATTAAATGACACCAAGACATGGTCAAAGTTGACACACACGAATTATATGCTAATTGAAATCATATCTTTGACTTCAAGTATCGACACTAGTTGCAACAATCAAAGCTAAACCCTTAAATCTACATCAATTTCTCAATATGCATTTGTAAGGTACAATACATGCACCCCAAGTTAATTAGAAAGAGATGCACGATAACACTCAATCATATATGCACCCGAATCTAGTTCAGGTAGTTTCATATATAATTCCATTTTTCTATCGTGATTTTTTAGGCCAAGATCATATTTTAGAGTTGGACATGACTTGGCCCTCGTGACTCGACTGTCGCACTTTTACATGGATTGCAACCTCGTTTTCTAGAATTCCAAACATAGTTTCGAAAAGGATTTGTTTCCTATGATTAGGTGCGATGTCATTATCAAGACAACACAAGGCTCAGCAGCTTGTTTAGGTTCCTTTTGGGAATGCGGGTGAGTCTAGGAAGAACTCCATGGAAGAGATGAGCTAGAGAACTCAGTCCTTTTTTCTTGTTTGAAAAAAGGACTCGGTCTTGGGGGAAAAGATGATTGATTAATTTTTCCAACCAGCATAGATTAGATTTTTGGGATGTGGATGGCCACTGATTGTATGAGGTTGTGTTTTATTATATGATAAACGGTTGGGATTGTCAGAGAAGTTGCTCAATATGGTGAGGGACTCACAGACCTTACTCAATGCTGGTGGTGACATGTAGAACGTTCAGCATTTATGTCAGTGATTTTTGGCAAAAATTAGTCTGATAGACTTTATTGACAAATTATTAAAAGATTTAGAACTGAATTAGTTAGATTGAAAAATTTAAGACCGAATTGATACAAGTATAACAAGTTTAGGACTTTTTTTTTTTTTTTTTGTTGTAATTATCTTGATTTTCATCACATCGGTGAGTGCAATAATGTCAAGTTGGGCTATCCGTTGACTTGTGACTTACCTTGCTAATAAGATTAATGAGGTACTAGATGGGATTGTTCTACTCAGGCAAATGTCCATTTCGTAGCAGAACATATAGGCTTATCTTTTTTGTCCAATGTGGATATCCTTTCGTAAATGACTAGATTCTTGCTCACATCGGATGGCTTTTGCGTATTGACTTATTATGATGTAATTGAGTGAATTTTTATAAAACCACTTTATTCAAAAGAAAAGAGAACTTATATAAAGCCTAATGTCTCATGAGGAGAATTGAGAAAGTTTATTGTGGACTCTTTAATACATTTGTCATTGGGGTAAATGCCCTCTTGCTTCTGACCATGGTCAATGTTGCGACCTCTTCAGAGCCGTCCCACCAACATGGAGGTTGATGGCTGGCGTTAACTCTAGGCTTAGCCTAAGCTTTCCCAAAGCTCACCAATTCATGACTTATGGTCCGAGTTTTTAATTTGCAACATTTTCATTTAGAAATCGTTACTAATCAATTTGTGGTGAGTCGATTAGAAACCCAAGTAATATATTAAGAAAAAAAAATTATTCATGCGTAACCAAAAAAATTAAATTCGGGGACTTGATTATATTAGTTAATCAACTAATACTCTTTCAGTACCTAAAAACATTAAATAAAGCATTTGTATAGCATTTTATACCAATCATGAGTTTTAGGATTCAATTCCTAACCACATTAAGGAAATAACAATCCATGCATCATCAGTGCGGAATTGGAGAAAAGGAAATGTGCAAACGGATTGGAGAAAAGGAAATGCGCAAACGGCAATCCGACATTTACTATCAAGGATTTAAGCACAATTTATTTTTGTTTTCTTATAAGGATTTTCACATATTTTAAGGAATAAACACTCAAAGGCTATTTTATAGGTTTTTCTGATTTTTTTGGAAATAATATCTTTTTGGGGATTTTCTATTTTTATAAAAAATTAATATATATTATCAAAAATTAATATATATATATTTATTTATATATATATTATCAAAAAGGGTTGGAACCGACCCAGGTCGCCAATCCTGCGGCTGGATTGGGTGTTATACACGAGCCCAGTCCGGTCCCCCAACCACTAGCCCACTCGCGAAATGAAAAAGGGGCCTGGCCCGAAGCGAAGCTAACCCTAGATTAAGCCAGCCCTGTTTTATCTCCTATCCAAAGCCCACTTTCAATTAAAAGAAACACCCAGCCCACAATTTAAACTAAACCAAAACCAGCCCATCAAAGAAAAACCCTAGCCCAAAAACCGAAAAGAACCGGGTCGGTCAAACCCGCGAACCAAACCGGCCGACCTGACTCGCGCTTGTCGCCCGGCTCCTTCTGGCGTCG
The DNA here is from genome assembly GCA_014182725.1 of Eucalyptus brandiana. NCBI lineage: Eukaryota > Viridiplantae > Streptophyta > Magnoliopsida > Myrtales > Myrtaceae > Eucalyptus > Eucalyptus brandiana. Next base: position 36,491,507 of record CM024674.1, read on the forward strand.
ACGGTAATGGCCGAGACGGGCGGCGCCGCTCGCCTCGGCCGAGCCACACGCCTTCTCTGGTGCCGCCTCAACCGACCCAGGTCGAGGGTCTGACCTCCGCCTGGGGCCGCCGTCCACCGGCCGGCATGAACACCGCCAGCATCCTCGGCTGAACACAAACCGAAAAAGGTGACGTCGGCGAACAGGCTCGAAACGACCGAATGGCCAACACTCGGGACACCAACCATCTCGTGAGGAATTCGACTCGATAGGATGATGCCCGGGCGGCTCGTTACCGGGCTGAAACAACGAAACTAAAACTAGATCTCGTCGGGGGAATTCGTCGAACAAGTGGAGCGCGCATTGGAACGAGGGGTTCTTGGCTCGAATGGGACCGGAATCTGCGTCGGGACCTCAGCAAAGAAGCGACAACCACACAGCGGCCGAAGCAAGGACGGTTGGGGACGGAGTTAGCGCGAGCCGGACGGCTGCGAGCTCCGGCCCGACGTGCCCGAAAGGAGGGCAAAACGGGGTCGGGGGCTTGCCGGCTTGAATCGAGGGCGTCGGCCGAGCGCGGTTGTCGGGCGGGGGTCGTCGGGCGGAGCTCGCGTGCGGCCGAGGTCAGCTGAAGCCTTCTCGCTCTGATCTCCCTCTCCCTCGGCCTCTCGATCTCACCCGAACCCCCACTCTTTCTCTCTCGGTGCATCTCTCTCTCTCTCTCTCTCTCTCTCTCTCTCTCTCTCTCTCTCTCTCTCTCTCCCCCCAAAGCTCCCTCTCGAATTCCCTCACTTTCACTCCCCCTTCACCGAGCTCCAGAAGGTCCTATTTATAGGCTGGAGGGCCCAGTTAATGGGGGGTTTCAGCCGCTGGTCCTTGGCAACGGCGACTGGCCCTGGTGTGGCTGAACTGGCGTCCCATCCTGTCTTCTCCGCGGAGGCCTGCTCGGCATTGAAGGCGTCCGCCAAGACGTCCCCTTCCGTCCGGGTTTCTCGCTGGATCTCGCGTTGCTCCGTTCGGCGACAGTGATGGGGCCCGCGAGACGTTTCCCCCGTCGCCGGTCTACCCTCCTCTCTTCGCCGGAGGTCGTCCTACGCGTGTGGTGTGCAGTGCGAGGAAGGAAGGAGGAAGAAGAAGGAGAGGGCCCGGCCGCGAAGTTAGCGAGCTAAGGGGTGAGATGGGCCTTGGGCCCGTGCGGAAACGAGAAAAGGGGCTATGGTCAGGCCTAGCCCCCAAAGCCAACGTTTTCTTTTTTTTTTTTTTTTAAAAGAAAAATATAATGATTAGTAATAATAATTTTCTTAAAAAAATTTCTATCTATCTGAAAGGCAGTAAAATAAGGAAAAATAAAATTTAATTGATACAAATAATATTAATGCATATGTGATGTGAAAATCCTTTTTGTTGGGGCCGAATTGGTACCTAATTTTCCGTACAAACTAATCCTGAATATTTAATCAAAATTTAGGTGTCAACAATCAAGTCCTAAAATGTTCTCATCCTTTCTCTTCAGCTGCTCTTTTCATTGAGCAGCTGGTTAAGGAACACGATGCTAGATTGCCCCGATTGCAACGTCAATCCAATTATGTATCTAAAACCTGTATAGTTTGGTGTTGTAAATTTATACATGCAATTCGGTAAAATTTATGCCCTTTCTTTCTTCGAGAAGGGAAGATGACAAAATTAATACCGATGGAATCGAATGTGTTGCTATTTCTTATAAAAATTTTAAGTCGAAGAAGTATGGTGCACATAATATTTTCGATATAGTAGCCGTCTTCCCTCACATGAAGGACAATAAGATGATGAAAGCAATGTGCACATATCTAGTATGCATTGCCGAAACTAAGCTTATAATCAATGCATATCAAGCTATATATACATGATTCGACCACTAGGATGCTTAACGTTCACATTAGTGATTTTTGGCAAAAATTAGTTATATAGATTTTATTGGTAAATTATCAAAAGATTCAGAACTCAATGGGTCAAAACTGAAAGGTTTAATACTGAATTGACATAAATACAACAAGTTTACATTTTTTTTGTCCTATTTTCATCACATCGGCAAGTGCAAATATTATCAAGTTGGGCTATCCATCGAGTTCTGACTCGCGACTTACCTTGCTGATAAGATTAATGAGGTATTAGGTGGGATTGTTTTACTTACTTAGGTAAATGTCCATTTCATAGAAGAACACATAGGCTTATTTTTATTTTTTCAATGTGGATATCCTTTCGTATATTGATTAGATTCTTCGCTCATGTTGGATGAGCTTTTGCGCATTGACTTATTATGAGGCGATTGAGTGAAATTTTATAAAGCCGCTTTATTCACAGGAAAAAGAAAATAAAAGAAAAGAGAACTTGTATAAAGCCTGGTATTCATGAGGAGAATTGAGATAGCTTATACAGGGTAAATGACCTCTTGCTTCTGACCCTGGTCACGTCCTGATATGTTCTCCTCCTTTCTCTTCATTGAGCATCTGATCGAGGAACGTTTAGCCAAATTGTTTGGATTGCAACATCAATCCGACTATGTATCTAGACCATCTATAGCTTGGTGTCGAAAATTCATGTACGTGATTTCACAAAATGCATACCATTTCCTTCTTCAAGAAGGGCAAACAACAAAACTTATGCTGATAGATCGAGCATGTTACCATTTACTTTAAAGGTGAAAGCAGATGGAGTATAATCCATGTAATATCTTTTCGATATGGTAACCGGCTTCTCCCATGTGAAGGGTGATAAGATGATGAAAACAATGTGCACAACTCTGGTATGGATTGCCAAAATCAAGCTTATAATTAATTCATGCCATGCTATATCTATATGATTCAACCTTCTAAAAGTGGGAGTTTGTGTATGGAGTTAAAGAATACATTCCATGCCAACGATGGACATGGTCGACTCAAGGAAAATGGACATTGGATCCAAGTTATTTTTATTTCCTATTCACATGTAAACAAAGGATAATGATACAAATTGTCATTAAAATTTGACCCGATGTGCAATTTAACCCCCCTGAACTTTTAATTTGTTCAATGTAGTCTCTAACTTTAGGCCAATATCTAATGTTGTTCCCGAACTTTTAGTACACGTTCATTATAGCTCCCGAACTATACACAAATATTCAATATTGTCCTTCTATTAATTTAAGATCAGTGACAACATTGAACATATATAAAAAATTTAGGGATCGCATTGCACATTCAGCTAAAATTTAGAGATCATATTGCATAGTGGACCAATGTTCAGAAATCATTTGTGTGATTTTTCCCATAGACAACAACAACAATAAAAAATCAATCTAATGATAACTCAATCAGCTTGATATCGTCATGGCCGGCATCCTTGACCAGCCACCCAGAACTTAGGTTATCTTAGTCCCCATTTAAATCGTGGCCAAAAGAGAGAGTTCACATTACTATAGAATTTTATCATTTGTATGCATTTTGACCGAATTCATTATCGTTATACCCTGTTTAGCAAAAAGCTCGTATAGTAGTAAAAGGCTAGAACTCGACCAAGTCAGCTAGGGATGAGATTGATGCAATGGCGGGGAAGCGAGGCAAGCATCACATTGCATTATATTGTCTAGTTTTTGGCAATCTTTTTTTCCCACTTGAATTAGCAATAGCTGACGCGTGAATTGGCAACGAGTTTTCGTTATGTATCAGATCTTTATTCATGAAGTTTTTTCGAACTGCTGGTGTTGAATTTGGACCATGCACCGAAGAGAGAAATGTTATGTTTTCATGTTATATGATTGGGATCATATTGCAGGAACTTTTTGACTAGGAGCTGATAGCCCTAGAAAGGGACATCATGTTTGTAGAAGTTGTAGCACTGCATAAGGGTTTAGCAAATGGCTTTGTTTGTTTTGACGTTTGAGGATTTTGCTAGCTTTTATGTAATACAAAGAGTTCGTTACGTACATAAGCTATTGATACAATGTTTCTAATCATGAAGAGAGGAACTTCTAAGTTTATGATAGACATATGTCTGTCTATCGATTCTGATAAATTTCTTCAACTCTCACGAACGCTACTTAATGCTTGGGGTTGTGCCTGAGGCCCATATTTGGTAATCAACTCTCCTGCAACATGTCATATACATAATCAAACTTTACCTGTTGACTACAAGAAGATCAAATAAGCTGCTCAGATTTCATACCAAGGTTAGCATGGAATCATGTATTGAATAACTGTGATCATGTGTTAGTGTGCTTGCTATTTGAATAACTGTGAGCATGTGTTAGTGTGGTTACTATTTGAATAACTGTGAGCATGTGTTAGTGTGCTTACTAAGTAGAGAGAGAGAGAGGTTAGCATGGAACCATGTATTGAATAACTATGAGCATGTGTTACTGTGCTTACTAAGTAGAGAGAGAGAGAGAGAGAGAGAGAGAGAGAGAGAGAGAGAGAGAGAGATTCCTATGCCGGTCCTACAAGTAAGTACCTGAAAAGCTCTTTTGAACTGAAGCGTGGTAATCATCCCTAATATCATCAGCTTTTTATGATCTTATCTATTGCTTGAAAGTAAGATATCCTCCAAGACTGCTTGAAATGCAATGCACTACAAAATCCCAAGAGTCCAATTGCGAATCCCGGCCCCAGGCCCGCATAGAACCAATTATGGATGTCTAGATTGCCTTCATTAGGTTCACCTCCATTCTGAAAATCACCATCTCTAGGGCAAACTTTTGAAAGAGGAGCTCCACAGAGTCCGTCATTACCGCGATACACAGATTCATCATCCACAGTACGCAGATGACTGCTTGAAGGAATAGGGCCTGATAAATTATTGAATGAGAGATTGAGACAACTTAGAAAGTCTAAGCTGGATATGCTAGGAGGGATTCTACCAGAAATCCCGTTGTTGGATAGGTCAAGGGATTCTAAGTTTTTGAGGTCGCCAATGTTTGAAGGGATTTTCCCGCTCAAATTGTTTTGAGAGAGGTTCAAATTCTGAAGTTCGACAAGCCTAGTCAACTCTTTTGGTATTTCGCCATTTAAATTGTTTGCAGATAAGTCAATGGAATGGAAGAAATGGAGTGTCTTGTCGTATAGTCGGGTAGTTCTCTTTGCATGAACCATGACGTAAATGATTGTCGGATATGACCAAAGGGAGTCTGTCTGATCTATGCCTATGCCTTCAACCATAGATAACAATCCATTAAAACACAGCGGAATGCTTCCGGAAATGTTGTTCCGTGCTAGGCTTAAAAACCGAAGAGAATCAAGTTGGCAGAGTTGCGTGGGAATGCCTCCGGTGAGACAATTGTTCTCAAGATTGATGATGCTTAATCGTTTAAAACGTCGTCCAAATGGAGGAATTTCACCAGTGAAGTCATTGTCACTTAGATCAAGCAACACAAGTTCAGTTAGGTTTGACAAACATTGGGGAAGCCCTTTGTCGAAGCCATTTTTATGCAGGTTCAGAACTGCTAATTGCTTAAAATGGCAAAAAGAGTTAGTAATCTGACCTCTTAACCTGTTGTCACCTAGCGAAATCATTTCCAATGCTTTCAACTTTTTCAGACATGAGGGTAGTCTCCCGGATAGTTGGTTCTTTGACAGATCAAGATGAAATAGCTTCTCCATCGCACATAGTGAATTTGGTATGCTACCGCTGAGATTGTTACCCTCAAGATAAAAAAGTTCTAACGGTGGCATCTTGTTTCCGTCCATTCTGGAAGTGGGGCTTAGAGAGGGTAGTGTCCCGGATAGTTGGTTCCTTGCCAGATCAAGGGAATATAGGTTCTCCAAAGCCCATAGAGAATTCGGTATGCTGCCGCTGAGATTGTTATCAGCAAGACCAAGCACTTCTAACAGTGGCATCTTGTTGAAGTCCATTCTGGAAATGGGGCCTTTGAGCTTATTGTTATGGAGATCAAGCCATACAACGTTAAGTAAAATGTCGGAAAGCCAATTGGGAACTTCATCTGAGATGCTTGCATTGGACATGAACAATACTGAAATATTCCTCTGTGTTCGAAGCCACAATGGAAATTTCGGTCCCACATCACAATCTATCATGCCAATAATCTGAAGTTGGAATGGAGGAACCCAGGCGGGATCAAAACTTAAAACAAGTTCATTAAACGAAATGCCCAAAAGAGTCAGGCTCGTGAGATTTGCAAAGTGCAATTCACTGACAACTCCATTCAAAGAATTTTCAAATAAGTCCAACACTTCTAGATTAGATAGTCGCCCAATACTTCCCGGGATGTTCCCACTCAATTTGTTGCTTTTGAGACGTAACTCTCTTAGAAATGATAGCTCCCCCAGACTTACTGGAATAGGTCCTGACATTGAGTTTCCTGACAGACTTAGGTACTCAAGCTTGCTAAGGTTGTAGAACCAGGGAGGAATAGTAGAATTTATGGAATTGCTTGATAGATCCAGGAATCTTAAAGAAGTGAAGTTGACGGATAGAGAGTGAGGAAGTTTTTCGAGAGAACAATCGTTCAACTGCAAAGATTGCAGTGAAGAAAGCATATTAATGGAACTCAACCAATCTGTGGCATTCCAAAGGTCAATGCCAGAGAGGCGAAGGTATTTCAAGGAAGATAATTTCGACACCCATTGGAGGTTATCAGTTGTTAAAAAACCCTCGTAAGACGTACTAGCAAGATCCAGATACTGCAAGTTGGACAGGTTACCGAGGTGATGAGGTATGTTTCCGTCAAAACCTGCGGATGATAGATTAAGATACTCTAGTCTCTGGAGAGTACCAAAGAATTGGGGGATTTTTTGCTCGGAAAATTTGTTGAGGCTGAGGTCTAGATACTTCAAATGCTTCAGTTCAACTAAAGATGCATGGATTTTACCTGCCAAGCTGCACTGATCCGAACCTATGATATCTCCAAAGGAGTCGGTCTCCAAGCATGGATTACGAAGATCAAGTTTGAAAACATGGCCAGTCTTGTTGCTGCATTCAACTCCTTTCCACTCACAACATTCTTTGCTGGTCCACGATGACAAGCGTTTAGAATGGTCGATGAGACCTTGCCTGAATTTCAAGAGAGCTTCTCTCTCTGTACCAAAGCAGCTCACATTGGTGAAAGCTTCGGAATGGCCAAACTCAAATGATTGAAACACGAGAAGAGTCCACAATATGAGGGGTGCAAAGGCAGGGGCTGATGCCATTGCTTTCGATAATATGGGATTAGGAAATGCAGTGTACTTCCTCCGTTTTATGGTGACATGGGTCTTGGGAAGGTCTTGATTGAACTTCATCAAGAAAAGGACATTACTCGTTTCCTACTTATTTGATTTGGCCATCACTCTCAATCAACGCTGTCACACCCCGAATCCTAATAGAAAAAGGGAATGACATGGCTGTCATTCGGATTCTATGCAACAAACATATTTATTAATAACTCAAAATATATCAAATAGATAGCACAACTTTAAGACGTGTGAGTTTACAAATTCATAGAATAGATAGCACAACTTATCTCAAAATGCCTACAACTAAACAACAAATGTTACTTGAATTGTCAAATTCTCGATTCTATCAAATAATCGAGAAACAATGTTAAAATTAAGTAAGACGTTACCTCAACTACAAAATGGTTAAACTACGCCTAAATGCTAACAAAACAACTTATACGTACTAACAAATCATATATCAAAAATGTTTATTCAAGTCATTCACGATGCGAAACTTGAATGCGAAATAATTTATATTTTCCATGAAATCCCGGAGCTCCACAGCTTAAGAATCGAACTTTGCAGCTCAATTTTCACTAAATTTTAACTTTGAGCCATAATTTTGAAAACTACTCCGATTAGATAAACGAAGGGCACAAGCACTTACTGAACGTTGCGATATGAAGTCAAGTTAGCTTGGCGAAGCGTCTATGATGTGAATGCGCAAAACCCTCTCTCTTTTTTTCTTTTCTTCTTCTTTCCCTTTTTCTCTATCCTTTTCTTTCCGTTTGTGTGAGTCTCGGCCCGTCGGCCCGTCTTTAAAAGCTGAAGGTGTCCACTATTCCTTGTTTTTGTTGACTCAGTCAACTTCTTTTTTTTTTTTTTTTTTGGCTTTGATCGAGTCAAAGTCCATATTTACAAATGCGATGAAAGACGGCCATGTTCTGGAGATGCCTTCCGAGCCAGGACCAACCAATCACCAGAGTGCAGCCAAAAGCCTAAGTGCAATCTTCTATGTTGGTCCGCCCCTGCCTTGTCACTCAGTCAACTTCTTTGTGCTGGTGTTCCACTTTCTTTTATTATATGATCGACTGTTGGTCCCGTGAGTGCTCCACCTTCTTTTTAGCTTGTTCTATCCTCCCCAAGATGATGCATCACGTGTTTTACATGGCGAGCCAGCCTCCTTTTGTCATCCAAGTGTAACTTTTTTTACTATTGCCGCATTCAGACAGAGGTGATCATCCACGTCTTGACGAAGAGTAAATGACCAAATCGATATACATGTACATTGTTCAAAAGTTGTATTCTCTTGTATCGGAACCCTCTTCTTAGGGGTAAATTTCCTCTTAGAACGGTGCATGGTAAAAACTTCGGCATCGACATTGAACATCAATTGCACCATGTTAATCTTGGGTTGAAGTCACTTTTCTTGAGCTTAATTAAATGAACCAAGACATGGTCATGAATTTTATATTAGTTAGTCGTGATCTTACAAAATCTTACATTATATTAAAGTTAAAGGTCCTGAATTCAAATCTTATCAAGTCCCATTTGCCTCCCCAATCAAATATGTCCATGCTTAGTATTAGGCAAAATGATCAGACTAACCGTGATGAGGAGTGTTATGATATTTATATAATAAACCACATTTTCATCTAACAGCTTAAGCTTTTAAAATGGTTGGCAGATGTCTCACTAAATCTTTTAGAAACAAACAAGAAATGCAGTGAAAAGAAAATAGCAAGAACAATAGAGATATAAAGTAAACATTGGAAAACTTTGGCTGAAAGCTGTTGTAGTCAATGTGAAACCCTTAAAGGTTTCACTTTCTTTTATTATATGGTCGACTCTTGGTCCTTTGAGTGCTCCACCTTCTTTTTAGCTTATTCTATTCTCCCCAAGATGATGCATCGCGTGTTTTGCAAAATTGATCATCTGCTTGTCTTTTGATATGTCTTCTTTCTTCAACACATCATATGCTTATGCATATCATTCGCTAATACTTTTTTACATGGCGAACCAGCCTCCTTTTGTCATCCAAGTGTAACTTTTTTTACTATTGGCGCATTCAGACAGAGGTGATCATCCACGTCTTGACGAAGAGTACATGACCAAATCGATATACACGTGCATTGTTCAAAAGTTGTATCCTCTTGTATCGGAACCCTCTTCTCAGGGGTAAATTTCCTCTTAGAACGGTGCATGGTAAAAACTTCGGCATTGACATTGAACATCAATTGTACCGTGTGAATCTTAGGTCGAAGTCACTTTTCTTGAGCTTAATTAAATGAACCAAGACATGGTCATGAATTTTATATTAGTTAGTCGTGATCTCACAAAATCTTACATTATATTAAAGTCGAAGGTCCTGAATTCAAATCTTATCAAGCCCCATTTGCCTCCCCAATCAAATATGTCCATGCTTAGTATTAGGCAAAATGATCAGACTAACTGTGAGGAGGAGTGTTATGATATTTATATAATAAACCACATTTTCATCTAACAGCTTAAGCTTTCAAAATGGTTGGCAGATGTCTCACTAAATCTTTTAGAAACAAACAAGAAATGCAGTGAAAAGAAAATAGCAAGAACAATAGAGATATAAAGTAAACATTGGAAAACTTTGGCTGAAAGCTGTTGTAGTCAATGTGAAACCCTTAAAGGTTTCACTTTCTTTTATTATATGGTCGACTCTTGGTCCTTTGAGTGCTCCACCTTCTTTTAGCTTATTCTATTCTCCCCAAGATGATGCATCACGTGTTTTGCAAAATTGATCATCTGCTTGTCTTTTGATATGTCTTCTTTCTTCAACACATCATATGCTTATGCATATCATTCGCTAATACTTTTTTACATGGCGAACCAGCCTCCTTTTGTCATCCAAGTGTAACTTTTTTGACTATTGGCGCATTCAGACAAAGGTGATCATCCATGTCTTGACGAAGAGTACATGACCAAATCGATATACACGTGCATTGTCCAAAAATTGTATCCTCTTATACCGGAACCCTCTTCTCACGGGTAAATATCCTCTTAGAATGGTGTATGGTAAAAAATTTGGCATCGACATTGAACATCAATTGCACCATGTTCATCTTAGGTCGAAATCACTTTTCTCGAGCTCAATTAAATGAACCAAAACGTGGTCAAAGTGGATACACACGAATTCTATATTAGTTAGTCGTGATCTCACAAAATCTTAAATTATATTAGAGTTGAAGGTCTCGGGTTCAAATCTTATCAAGCCCCATTTGCCTCCCCAATTAAATATGTCTATGCTTAGTATTAGACAAAAGGATCAGACTAACCGTGAGGAGTGCTATAATATTTATATAATAAACCACATTTTTCATCTAACGGCTTAAGCTTTTAAAACAATTGGCAGAGGTCTCACAAAATCTTTCAGAAACAAACAAGAAAAGCTGTGAAAAGAAAACAACAAGAACGATAGAGAGATAAAGTAAACATTGGAAAAGTTTGGCCGAAAGCTGTTGTAGTCAATGTGAAACCTTTAAAGGTTCCACTTTCTTTTATTATATGGTCGACTGTTGGTCCTTTGAGTGCTCCACCTTCTTTTTAGCTTATTCTATTCTCCCCAAGATGATGCATCACGTGTTTTGCAAAATTGATCATCTACTTGTTGTCGCGACCTAAATTTCGGGTGTACCCTAGGTTTAGGCTAATGGACTACTAAGTCTTTAAACTTAGCTCAAGCTCTCCCAAGTCTATATCAATTCGCGACTTAGGTTTCTGTTTTTTTAACATGCAAATGAATTTTTATCTAGAAGTCGCCACTAATCGATTTACGGTAGGTCGATTAGACACCTAAGTAAAATAATGGGAGAATTATTTTATTTCTATGAACCAGAGACTAAGGGTACGGGGACTTGGTTATATTAGATTTCTCTAATGCCCTTTCGGTACCATTCTTTTTAATTTCAAAAATGCTTTTGCAGGCAGCTTTGATTTTTTAACCTAAATTACTATCATGCAATTGGGGTGACCACACGGATGTTCAACCATTATTAAACACTCAATGAATAAATTGCATTAAAAGAATTAAACACAAAGCAAACAAATTTTTTTGGAAATTAAAATATGTACTCTAACTAAATGACCTAATTTAATGATAAGCAATTTTTTAATTAAATGGACCTAACAACAATCACTAAGTGACATGCAATTAATGAACCTAATTTTACTAACAAACTCTAATTAAATGATCCTATTATGAAAACTGGTTAACATGCTCCTAGTGTTTTTGCATTTTTTATTGAAATTTGGAATTAATAAAAACCCTAATTAAATTATCTAAAAACGAATAATTTTCTAATTTATTTCAGAGATTAATTTGACTTAAACCCTATTCTATTTTAGAAAACTATTTTTTAAAGAAAAATGGGATAATTAAAATGTGCCAACGTTATCTAAGACTCTATTTTAAAAAAAATAATTATTTAGGTCTAACCCTAGCCTATTTCCAAAAATGCAACCCTAAAAATGTAATCCTAAAGAAAATTTTAATTTGCTAAATCTATATGTCTAATGCAAGATTTTGATTTTTTTTTTAATTTTGATTTTGATTTTGTTAGTGTTTTTATGTTTTTTTTTTTTCCAAAACAAGCAATATTATATCTAAAATAATAAAGACATTCATCAAATAAAGAATCAAAATAATCGAAAAAATAACTTGTTGTCTCGTAGGTCAAATTAACGATTATTCTAACTCTAAACATCACGACGAAGAATTCAAAATAATTAAAAATCTGATCCAAAATCTTATGGATCAAATTAATAATTATATTGATTCAACAATTAAAATATTATCAACAAACCCCAAGAATTAATATAATTAAAAAAATGACCCGACATCTTACATCTTATATGTCAAATTAGTAATTACAATAATTTTAGGGAAAACTCCTATGGATAATGCCTACAATAAAACAAAAATCAATTCTCAATATTCCAATTTGTACAATAATAGCAGAACTTAAATAAAATAAAATAAAATAAAATAAATGAAAAACAAAAAGAAAAATAAACAACTTAAGGAAAGGGAGCAGCAAATTGGTCGACGCCGGGTGGAGGATGACCGGCATCGGAGCTCCGGTGAGGGCTGGCAGGCAGCGACAATGAGCGGCGTCGCGGGCGGTGGTGCCATAGCAGCGGGCACAGAGTGGCTGTAGAATCGTCGCACGGAGGAGGAGGCGTTCGACACCGGGCGGTCGCGGACGGAGGTGCTGCAGGGGTGTCGGGCACCGAGCGGTCGCGGAGCAGCGAGGGTTACTGGCACGGGCGTCGGGGGTGACGAGCGGCGTCGGGCACGGGGTCGCCGGAAAGAGGACGGTGACGAGTGGGCTGCTATGGGGTGAGTTGCAGGTCGCGGGTGAGGCGCGGTGATGGGCAAGGACGCAGCAGGGGCTCAACAAGGGAGATCGGCGCGGCGACGTCAGTGAGGGCGGTGGTGCGCTCGCGACGGTCAGTCGCTCGGTTGACGAGGTGCAGCAACCGGCTTCGAGCTCGAGCAGAGGCGCTGAGCAAATTTGGGCGGAGGAGGGGCGCTGGTTTCGATTTTCAGCTCCAGCAGCAGATCGGCGGAGCGGCGGTGGTCGGCAACTCGGGGGTTGTCGGCGGAGCAGCGGTGGTTGAGCAGAATCGGAGCCGGCAGGCGGAGGCGACAGCACAGGAGTGCGGTGGCGTGGCTGAAACCGACACAGCGGGATCTGGTAGGCGGATCGGCGAGGAGGGACTCGAAGAAGACGATGAACAGTTCTCCTTTCTCTCTCTCTCTCCTCACGTCCCCTCCTCTGCTGCTGCTGTACTTTTTGACTTTTGCTTTGTTTTTTTCCTTTTTCTTTTTTCGAACAAAGAGAAACCCTAGAAAAAGCCCCCCCATGTTTCGAAGCCTCACATCTCTATTTATAGAGAAGAGACCCAATTTGTTCTGCCCATGAAGATTTGTATATAACAACCCAATAGCTGAAGATCAGTCTTCAAAAAGGGGAGATGTGCTCAACCAGAAAATGGCTCCCAAAATCTAAAATTTTTTATCAAGATTTTCCAAGATAATTTACTCAACCATTGAAGATTGTCTTTTTTTTTTGGGTGACCTATGAAACTCCGAAAGCTGACAGTCGATGGAAAGAACCTAGGGCAACATGGGGAAACCACCACCCCATGTCACCAGATAAGTCACCAAGTAACTCCACCAGCCCCCTTGCGTTGCAAGGGCTTCGAACCTCTCCCCTTCCACGCAGAGGATCACTGAAGCCTACCTAGCGGAGCCACCACGGCCAGTGGTTGAAGATTGTCTTTTTGATAAGGCTCCATTATCCAAATTCTGAAATCTTTCAAAATCTCCCTCCACAACAAAATATTTTATTTTATAGATTATTCCTCATCCTCTTTTTATTATTTTTTTTTTCATTTTTTAGAACAATTTTCAAAAGATAAGTTAAACAATGTAAATGTTATGAAATGCTTTACGCGACGAACAAGTAAATAAAATGGTTAAAATTTAGGTGTCAACACTTGTCTTTTGATATGTCATCTTTCTTCAACACATCATATGCTTACGCATATCAATCGCTAATACTTTTTTACATGGCGAATCAGCCTCCTTTGCTCATCCAAGTGTAACTTTTTTGACTACTGCAGCATTCAGACAGAGGTGATCATCCACGTCTTGACGAACAGTAGATGACCAAATCGATATACACGTGCATTGTCCAAAAATTGTATCATCTTGTATCGGAACCCTCTTCTCACGGGTAAATATCCTCTTAGAATGGTGCATGGTAAAAAATTCAGCATCAACATTGAACATCAATTGCACCATGTTAATCTTAGGTCGAAATCACTTTTCTCGAGCTCAATTAAATGAACCAAGACATGGTCAAAGTTAGGGGTGTCAAAAAGGCCCGACCCGACCCGACCCGAACCGACCCGAACACGACCCGAACACGAAACACGTTATACGTGTTTCGTGTTCGGGTCGTGTTCGGGTAACAAATATAAAACAAGCAAACAAAATGTGTTTCGTGTTCGGGTCGTGTTCGAACATTGTTCGACCCGAAACAAGTTTTCTAAAGTACAAACACGCTAAAACACAAAAACACAAACGCTTTAGGCTTTAGCCCCAAAAACACGAACAGTCTAACATAACCTCGTCGGCTCCGCCTTCTTCTCCGACGAGTGCGCCTTCTCGTGGAGTCCGCTGCCGCCCTCCGATCAACGCGCCTCCGCCTCGCCGTCGCCGTCGCCACCCCTCGCCTCCGCCTCGCCGACGCCGGAACCCTTGCCGCCAGCAGAGAGACGGCTCTGGATCGCCCGCCGAAGCAGGGAGGCGGAGGAGAAACCATGGCGGCGCCGGAAGCTCCTCTCTGCTATGTCGGCGTCGCTCGCCAGTCCCCCGCCTTTCGCCTCATGAAGCAAATGGTATGCGCTGTGTTTGTGTGCGCGCGCGAAAGCGCGGTTTTTTGTGATCTTTTCGTTGCGTATGAATGGATTTGAGGCTTGGGGAGCCGTAAAGGAGGGATTTTTTTTTTGTTTTTTTGGGGTGTTTTCCGTGGTGGGTTTTTGATTGTTCGGCGCGGTGTTGATAGGGGTGGGAAGAGGGAGAAGGTCTTGGCAAGGACAAGCAAGGGATCAAAGGCTACGTCAAGGTCAAGAACAAGCAGGGCACTATAGGTTTGGGCCTGATTTTCCTTGTTTTCGCTTTTGGTTGATGGCGATCGGGGTTTTTTCTTGTTGTTGTTCTTATTTTGTGTGTGCGTGTGCGTGTGTGGGTGGTGTGCTCGTTGGTTGACCTTGATAGGGGTTGGTCTTGAGAAGCCGAATGAATGGGCGTTCGACACGGCTCAGTTCGATAGCATTCTTCAGAGATTGAAAGTGGTAATGCAATTTTCCTGCTTTTTCATGTGTGCCATTTGTGTCCTGCTTCTTGCGGTGTTTAGTATTTGTTTTTGATGTTTCTAATTGGATTTTGTGCTCTTGCATGATGGTTTGCAGCAAGCAGCGAAACCCAGTGATGAAGGTAATATAAGACAACCTTAATGTATAAATTTATGCTCAATAACTATGCTTTATAAATATATGGCATAAATTTGTGTTGCGTTTGTTCTTGGTGGGGGGGCGTTTATCGCGATTTGCTCTCGCATGTCGAAGCTGTGGAGGTTGTTCTTAGGAAAATTTGGGGGAGATAGAGAATAATAAGGGATTAGAGGAGGGAAGAAGAGAAATGCATTACCTCAAGATAAAGCCTAATGTGGGGGTATGAGATCTGTTTCCATGTTTTGAGCAGCAAGCATCGGAACAATGTAGGGGGGATAACAGATGATTCTGAGACTAGAAATGGGAAGTTGCTCATGCTCTTGTTCTCCATATGTAGTTTGAAATGATATTTAGACTGGACTGAAATTGGTGTCGTTCCCAGTCTTCATCTCCGGTGAAAGGTGATGAGGCCTGAATCTTGCCAAAGAAAGGGCCTTGTAACTTCCTTCACCTTGGGAATAATTTAGAAATGCCCCCATAAAGAACAAGAAAAAAACTAGACAATGCAGATTGGTCTAGGTATGACCAGAGTTCGACCTGTAAAGATAAAATTGGAGTGCATGCTTCCTATCGTTCGGGTAAGAGTGCAAGTCCTTTGAAGCAGTGCGCTCTTCGTGTGATTTTGCTAAGACGAGCAAAGTTGCAATCATCCATTTAGATTGCTTTTTACATTGCTTCGGTTGTGTTCCTGCAATTTTAGGATATATAGTGTCTTCTTCCGATTATGCTTAGAACTTTATGCTTAGAACTTGCTATTGGGGCAGGTTTACCATTCAAGTTTTTTGGATGAAGAAGGGATTACTAGGGCATGTGGGTGTCCATTGCTTCCCTTAAAAAGCCATATAAAGGGCCCAGCTCCAACTCCTGAGCAAGGTAGTAGTTGATTTCATCAAGAATTTTGAAATATATTTGATTCTGTGTGCTTAGTTTCTGATGCATGCCTCCTACAGATAGAACCGATATTGTTGATGAAGCAATCACATTCTTCCGGGCCAATGTCTTTTTTAGGAACTTCGATATAAAGAGTGCTGCGGATAAGCTCCTCATTTATTTGACATTCTACATCAATGTGGCAGTAAATTATGCTTGTGCTCATTTGTAGAAGATACATTCATTTGTGGCCCGATGCCCGTTTGACTCTCAAACAGAAAAAAAAAAAAAAAAAAAAAAAAAAAAAAAAAAAAAAGACCCGGAAACCCGACCCGACCCGAACCGACCCGACCCGGATTTCCTATGCGAGTTTAACGTGTTTCGGGTCGGGTCGGGTCGGGTCACAGTATGTAACCTGTATGTTTCGGGTCGGGTCGGGTAACATCAAGACCCGACCCGACCCGACCCGTTTACACCCCTAGTCAAAGTGGACACACACGAATTTTATATTAGTTAGTCATAATCTCACAAAATCTTACATTATATTAGAGTTGAAGGTCCCGGGTTCAAATCTTATCAAGCTCCATTTGCCTCCCTAATCAAATATGTCCATGCTTAGTATTAGGCAAAAGGATCAGACTAACCGTGAAGAAGAGTGTTATAATATTTATATAATAAACCACATTTTCATCTAATAACTTAAGGTTTTAAAACAGTTGGTAGAGGCCTCACAAAATTTTTCAGAAGCAAACAAGAAATGCTGTGAAAAGAAAATAACAAGAACGATAGAGAGATAAAGTAAATATTGGAAAACTTTGGCCGAAAGCTATTGTAGTCAATGTGAAACCTTTAAAGGTTTCATTTTGACTAGAACCTACCAACGTGTTTTTTCCTTCATGTACCAACCATTTGAGATGAGTTTATGAATGCTTTTTGACATCTTTCTTGTTATGACCATTTGGTAGTTTCCTCTTTTCTAGTTCTTTTAACAAACAAAAATCTAGAAATGACTCGCACCACTTAGATCATAGAATCAAATCAAAATAAAAACAACTTGGCATTCTCGACATCAAATTTGTGACGCACAGTTGTCACCGAAATCTTCTTGATTTGGTTTTGATTTAGGCCGCGACTGAATGTGTGGATCAATAATTTTGTGCTGGTGTTCCACTTTCTTTAATTATATGGTCGACTGTTGGTCCTCTGAGTGCTCCACCTTCTTTTTAGCTTGTTCTATTCTCCCCAAGATGATGCATCACGTGCTTTGCAAAATTGATCATCCGCTTGTCTTTTGACATGTCTTCTTTCTTCAACACATCATATGCTTGTGTATATCAATCGCTAATACTTTTTTACATCGTGAACCAGCCTCCTTTGCTCATCCAAGTGTAACTTTTTCGACTATTGCCGTATTCAGATAGAGGTGATCATCCATGTCTTGACAAAGAGTACATGACCAAATCGATATACACATGCATTGTCCAAAAATTGGATCCTCTTGTATTATAACTCTCTTCTCATGGGTAAATTTCCTCTTAGAATGGTGCACATGTTAAAGAATTCGGCATCAACATTGAACATCAATTGCACCATGTTAATCATAGGTCGAAGTCACTTTTCTCAAGCTTAATTAAATGAACCAAGACATGGTCTAAGTGGACACACACGAATTTTATATTATTTAGTCATGATCTCACAAAATCTTACATTATATTATAGTTGAAGGTCCTGAGTTCAAATCTTATCAAGCCCCATTTGCCTCCCCAATCAAATATGTCCATACTTAGTATCAGGCAAAAGGATTAGACTAACCGTGAAGAGGAGTGTTATAATATTTATATAATAAACCACATTTTTATCTAATAGTTTAAAGTTTTTAAAACAGTTAGCATAGGTCTCACAAAATCTTTCAGAAACATACAAGAAATGTTGTGAAAAGAAAATAGCAAGAACGATAGAAAGATAAAGTAAACATTGGAAAAATTTGGCCGAAAGCTGTTGTAGTCAATGTGAAACCTTTAAAGGTTTCATTTTGACTAGAACCTACCAGCTTGTTTCTTCCTTCATGTACCAACCATTTGAGACGAGTCTATGAATGCTTTATGACCTCTTTCTTGTTATGACAATTTGGTAGTTTCCTCTTTTATAGTTCTTTTAACAAACAAAAATCTAGAAATGACCCGCACCACTTATATCATAGAATCAAATCAAAATAAAAGCAACTCGGCATTCTCGACATCAAATTCGTGATGCATAGTTGTCACCGAAATCTTCTTGATTTGGTTTCGATTTATGCCACGATTGAATGTGTGGATCAATAGTTTTGTGCTGGTGTTCCACTTTCTTTAAGTATATGGTCGACTGTTGGTTGTTTGAGTGCTCCACCTTCTTTTTAGCTTGTTCTACTCTCCCCAAGATGATGCATCACATGTTTTGCAAAATTGATCATCTGCTTGTCTTTTGACATGTCTTCTTTCTTCAACACATCATATGCTTATGCATATCAATTGCCAATACTTTTTTACATGGGGAACCAGCCTCCTTTGCTCATCCAAGTGTAACTTTTTCGACTATTGCCGCATTCAGACAGAGGTGATCATCCAAGTCTTGACGAATAGTACATGACCAAATCGATGTACACGTGCATTGTCCAAAAATTGTATCCTCTTGTATTAGAACCCTCTTCTCACGGGTAAATATTCTCTTAGAATGGTGCATGGTAAAGAATTCAGCATCGACATTGAACATCAATTGCACCATGTTAATCTTATGTCGAAATCACTTGTCTCGAGCTTAATTAAATGAACCAAGACATGGTCAAAGTGGACACACACGAATTATATGCTAATTGAAACCATGTCTTTGACTTCAAGTATTGACGCTAGTTGCAATAGTCAAAGCTAAACCCTTAAATCTACATCAATTTCTCAATATGCATTTGTAAGGTACAATACACGCACCCCAAGTTAATTAGAAAGAGATGCACGATAACACTCAATCATAGATGCACCTGAATCTAGTTCAAGTAGTTTCGCATGTAATTTCATTTTTCTATCGTGATTTTTTAGACCAAGATCATATTTTAGAGCTGGACACGACTTGGACCTCGTGACTCGACTGTCACACTTTTACATGGATCGCAACCTTGTTTTCTAGAATTACAAATGTAGTTTCGAAAAGGATTTGTTTCCTACAATTAGGTGCGATGTCATTATCAAGAGATGAGCTAGAGAACTCGGTCCTTTTCTCTTGTTTGAAAAAAGGACTCGGTCTTGGGGCAAGGGATAATTGATTAATTTTTCCAACCGGCGTAGATTAGATTTGTTGGATGGTGTGGATGGCCATTGATTGTATGGGGTTGTGTTTTATTATGTGATAAATGGTTGGGATTTGATATAGCTAGTACGATTACCTAGAGGGGGGTGAATAGGTATAAAAGATTTTTCTTTTGATAATTACACACTACTTAGATAGATAAACGATTAGCAGAAAAAAACAATCGTAAGACTGAGTAAGAGAGAATTTGACACGCGGTTTATAGTGGTTCGGCTTGTTTCAAGCCTACGTCCACTCTTCGCACCGATGCCAATTGGCTGGATTCCACTATGAACAAAGAGATGTTACAGTGATGATCTTCATTGACTTCTTGGTGTAGACGATCTTCCACACTCTCAAGGTATCACTAAGAATGAACACTCTGTGTATACAATTTCGCTCAAATAGTATCGACTAATAATCAAGGATCTTCGGACTGGAATTTTTCTATCGATCACGCTCTTTAAAACAACTTGAATGTCTTCCTTTATACTCCTTTATGCCATCATAGCCGTTGGCACTTACCAAAGGAATTCCTCCAATCTACCCGTTGGACGGAATCAATCACGAAGATCATTCGAGCTATTTAAGGAACTTGGCGATAGCCCATCAATCCTGTTCGCCCATACAATCAGGATCTTGGTTTCCAAGAATAGAACATTCCAAGAATACTTCGACGACCATCGGATCTTCAATCGATCTAGATAAGAACAAACAAAGAATCCGAGATGTTTATCCAACCAAGGGATCTTTTCCAGAGGATAGGATCGAATCCTCAACCATAAGCTTCGGCTCTGGATTTCCTTTACTACTGGAATAGAAAGACTGTCAGTGAGAATAGTCTTGAGTCTTGAGTCTTGAGTCTTGAGTCTTGAGTCTTGAAATAATAAAGTCTTGAGACTTTAATCTTCGGTCTCCGAATATCCAGACTTAGACTGATAGAAACGTTTTGTCAACTTCAAAATACTCTGGAAAGATTTCTCCAACAGGATTGTCAAAGAAGTTGCTCAATATGGCCAGGGACTCATAGACCTTACCCAGTGCTGGTGGTGACATATAGAATGTTCAGCATTCACGTCAATGATTTTTGCAAAAATTAGCCTGATGGACTTTATTGACAAATTGTTAAAAGATTTAGAACTGAATTAGTTATATTGAAAAGTTTAAGACTGAATTGGTACAAGTATAATAAGTTTAGGACTTTTTTTTTTTTTTTTGTAATTATCCTGATTTTCATCACATCGGTGAGTGCATATAATGTCAAGTTGGCTATCCGTTGACTTGTGACTTACCTTGCTGATAAGATTAATGAGGTACTGGATGGGATTGTTCTACTCAGGCAAATGTCCATTTCGTAGAAGAACATATAGGCTTATCTTCTTCTTTTTTTTCCAATGTGGATATCCCTTCGTAAATGACTAGATTCTTGCTCACGTCGGATGAGCTTTGGCGTATCAACTTATTCTGATGTAATTGAATGAATTTTTATAAAACCACTTTATTCAAAAGTATAAAGCCTGATTTCTCATGAGGAGAATTGAGAAAGTTTATTGTGGACTCTTTTATACATTTGTCATTGGGGTAAATGCCCTCTCACTTCTGACCATGGTCAATGTTGCAACCTCTTCAGAGCCCTCCTGTGAACGCGAAAGTTAATGGCTGGCATTAACTCTAGGCTTAGCCCGGGCTTTCCTAAACTCACTAATTTGTGACTTATGGTCCGAGTTTTTAATTTGCAATATTTTTATTTAGAAATCGTCACTGATCGATTTGTGGTGAGTCGATTAAAAACGCAAGTAATATATTAAGAATTTTTTTTTATTCATGCGTAATCAGAGAAATTAGATTCAGGAACTTGATTACACTAGTTAATCAACTAATACTCTTTCAATACCTAAAAACATTAAGTAAAGCATTTGTGTAGCATTTTATACCAATCATGAGTTCTAGCAATTCCTAACCAGTAGAGGTGTTAAAATGGGTCACTTGTTTATAACAAAAGATAGTTAAATGGGTTTCACAATTAAAGATTTAAGATAGGTGGGTCTTAAGTGGGTTTTTAAATGAGTTGGGTTGAAAACTCATTTTCAACAAAAACATTATAATCCCTCCCTTCTCTCTTTAACTTTATAAAAATCAAAATTATAATTTTTTTATTTTATTTTCTCTTTTCTTTTTCTTCATTTTTTATCTTTCTTCTTCTTCTTCTTCTTCTTTCTTTTTCCTTCCTCCTTCCGGTTGCCGGCACGGCGGTGACCGGCGACCGGCCAGCAAGCCTCGAGTTCGCCGGATCTGGCGAGGCGAAGGCCTCGCCGACGCCCAGCAAGCCTCGCCGGTTCCGGCGAGGGGCGAGCTCGAGCCTCGTCGGCGTCGAGGCTCGAGCCTCACCGATCCGGGCGAGCCTCGAGCTCGCCGACGCCGGTGAGCTCAAGGCTCGCTTGTGGTGGCCGTCGTCGGCTGTCGTCGTGACCGACGGCCGGCCAAAGAAAAAGAAGAAGGAGAAGAAAAAAAGAGAAAAAGAAAAAGAAAATTATATTTTAAAAAGAAAATAAAAATAAATAAATTTTAATTTTTTAAAATAATTAAATTTAGATTTTTTTAAATAATTAATTTAAAGTTTATAAAAATTGTCCATTAAATTTGTATTGTATAAAACTATTTTAGCAATATAATTTTAATATATATATATATATATATATATATAAAAGCTTGGAAGTATTTTAATAATATAATCTTTAAAAAAAAAAAAACATAGGAATAAGTTTTTCTAAATTTGTTAAATATGAAAATATTTTATTAATATGAGTTGGGTTGGGTCGGGTATGGGTTGGGTATGGGTCGAGTCGGGTTTGGGTCGAAAATTTTACATTAAGCATAAATGGATTATAAATGGGTTAATGGGTCAATTTGGGTCGGACCATTAATGACTTGACCCAAACCCGACCCGACCCACCCATTTAACGGCCCTATTAACTAGATTAAGGAAATAGCAATCCATGCATCATCGTGCACAATTGGAGAAAAGGAAATGTGCAAAAGGCAATCCGACATTTACTATCAAGGATTTAAGCACAATTTCTTTTTGTTTTCTTATAAGGATTTTCACATATTTTAAGGAAAAAACACTCAAAGGCTATTTTATAGGTTTTTCTGATTTTTTTTGGAATTGATATTTTTTTGGGGATTTTCTATTTCTATAAAAAAAAATTAATATTAAATAATGATATATTATATAATAAAGAAAGGGTCGGAACCGACCCAGATCGCCAATCCCGCGGCCGGACTAGGTGTGATATGCGAGCCCAGTCCGGTCCCCCAAGGGCCCCAACCACTAGCCCGCTCGCGAAATGAAAAAGGGGCCCGGCTCGAAGCGAAGCTAACCCTAGATTAAGCCAGCCCAGTTTTATCTCCTATCCATAGCCCACTTTCAATTAAAAGAAACGCCCAGCCCACAATTTAAACTAAACCAAAACCGGCCCATCAAAGAAAAACCCTATCCCGAAAACCAAAAAGAACCGGGTCGGTCAAACTCGCGAACCAAACCGGCTGACCCGACTTGTGCCTGTCGCCCAGCTCCTTGCGACGTCGACGGGGATAGCCGAGACCGGCGGCCGCCCGTCTCGGCCGAGCCACATGCCCTCTCTGGTACCGCCTCGGCAGGCCCAAGTCGAGGGTCTGACCTCCACCTGGGGCCGCCATCCCTCGGCCGGCATGAACACCGCCGGCATCCTCAGCTGAACACAAACCGAAAAAGGCGACGTCGGCGAACAAGCTCGAAACGACCGAACGGCCAACACTCAGGACACCAACCATCTCGTGAGGAATTTGACTCGACGGGACGACGCCCAGGCGGCTCAATACCGGCCCGAAACAACGAAACTAAGACCAGATCTTGTTGGGGCATTTCGTCGAACAAGCGGAGCGCGCACTGGAACGAGGGGTTCTTGGCTCGAACGGGACCGGAATCTGCGTTTGGACCCTCGGCAAAGAAGCGACGACCACACAGAAGCCGGAGTAAGGACGGTCGGGGCCGGAGTTAGCTCGAGCCGGACGGCCGCGAGCTCCGGCCCGACGTTACCGAAAGGAGGGCACAACGGGGTCGGGGGCTTGTTGGCTTGAATTGAGGACGTCGGCTGAGCGCAGTGGTCGGGTGGGGGTCGTCGAGCGAAGCTCGCGCGCGGCCGAGGTTGGCTGAAGCCCTCTCGCTTCGATCTCCCTCTCTCTCGGCCTCTCGATCTCACCCGAACCCCCACTCTTTCTCTCTTGGTGCATCTCTCTCTCTCTCTCCCCAAAGCTCCCTCTCGAATTCCCTCACTTTCACCCCCCTTTCACCGAGCTCCAGAAGGTCCTATTTATAGGCTGGAGGGCCCGGTCGATGGGGGGTTTCGGCCGCCGGTCCTTGGCAACGCCGACCGGCCCTGGTGTGGCCGAACCGGCGTCCCATCCTGTCTTCTCCGCGGAGGCTTACTCGGCATTGAAGGCGTCCGCCAAGACGTCCCCTTCCGTCTGGGTTTCTCGCCGGATCTCGCGCTGCTCCGTTCGGCGGCAGTGATGGGGCCTGTGAGACGTCTCCCCCGTCGCCGGTCTACCCTTCTCTCTTAGCCGGAGGTCGTCCTGCGCGCGTGGTGTGCAGCGCGAGGAAGGAAGGAGGAAGAAGAAGAAGAGGGCCCGGCCCCGAAGTCAGCGAGCTAAGGGGTGAGATGGGCCCTGGGTCCGCGCGGAAACGAGAAAAGGGGCTGGGTTCAGGCCCAGCCCCCAAAGCCAACGTTTTAAAAAAAAAAATTTAATTAGTAATAATAATTTTTTTAAAAAAAATTTCTATCTATCTGAAATATAGTAAAATAAGGAAAAATAAAATTTAATTGATACAAATAATATTAATGCATATGTGATGTGAAATCCTTTTTGTTAGGACCCAATTGGTACTTAATTTTCCATACAAATTAATCCTAAATATTTAATCAAAATTTATGTGTCAAAAATCAAGTCCTAAAATTTTCTCATCCTTTCTCTTCAGCTTCTCTCTTCATTGAGCAGCTGATCAAGGAACATGATGCCAGATTGCCCCACTTGCAACGTCAATCCAATTATGTATCTAAAACGTCTATAGTTCGGGGTCATAAATTTATACATGCGATTCGGTAAAATTTATGCCATTTCTTTCTTCGAGAAGCGAAAATGACAAAATTAATACCGACAGAAACAAATGTGTTGCTATTTATTTTAAAAAGTTAAAGTTGAAGAAGTATGGTGCACATAATATTTTTCAATATGAAAACTGTTTTCCCTCACTTGAAGGGCGATAAGATGATGAAAGCAACGTGCACAGATTTGGTATGCATTGCCGAAATCAAGCTTATAATCAATTCAAGTCAAACTATATTTATATAAGTCGACCACTAAAAGTGGGAGATTTGTTAATGGAGTGAGAGAACATATTTGATGCCAACGATGAAAATGGTCACTCCTAATGCAATCATTATCATTCACCGCCATGCTCCTGCAGTACAGATGTTGTAGAATGGGCAAATATCATAAAACCGAAAGCAAGATAAAAATGGGTTCATGTCAGCTGAGTCATCTCATTCTCTTTGAGACAGAATCACCATTCTTACAACTTTTGGAAATTGCAACTTGCTCAGAAATCAATTGCATCCATAGGGACCATGCCACGGGAACATCCGATTTCTTTTCGTAATATATGACCAACATGTTGGTTTTTCAGAATGATGATGCGGCCTTTAGCCCCGTTTGGTTCAGCATTCCCAAGGGGCTTTCAGGGCTGAAAGCCCATTGGGAAAAAATTTAGGTGTTTGGTTCAATATTTGGAGGTGTTCTTGGCCAAAATCTTTGGCCTTTGAAATCTTTGAAAGCCCCAAAGAGTGGGGACCTACTTTGGGCTTTCAAAGCATTCCGTAAATACAAATCCACATCTACTATTCATCTGTTAACTTTTTTTTTTTTTTAAACCGTTCATCTTCCCCACACCCCAACCGTCGTTGATCGGTGACGGAGTTTCATCGGGTTTTTTTTTTTTTTTAAATAATAAAAACACTTTGCAAATGTTGGGTTCACCTTTTTTTTTTTTTTTTTGTCATTTTTATCCTTTGACAATCAATAGCCCAACTTTTTATCAATACACTAGAATAATCATTAATTAATGAAGATGATTAATACTACAATAATTAAAAAAAAATATTCAAAGTTGAAAACAAACCTAAAAGAACCCTAGGCCAAAAGTTGAGCTTTGCATCTAATATAATCAAATTCTTTTAATATAATTTTTAAATAAATTTACTAATATATATCTTGTACATTGCTTTCAACATGAAAATGTAAAATGTTATATAGTCATTGTTTCTTTTTTGCAATTTTAAAAATACTAAAACTAAAAACTTAATTTTTTAGCTTTGCATCTAATCTATAATCAAATTCTTTTAATATAATTTTAAAATAAATTTACTAATCTATATTTTTTACATTACTCTCAACATGAAAATGTAAAATGTTATATAGTCATTGTTTCTTTTTTTGCAATTTTAAAAATACTAAAACTAAAAACTTAATTTTTTGAGCTTTGTATCTAATCTATAATCAAATTCTTTTAAAATAAATTTACTAATATATATTTTTTACATTACTCTCAACATGAAAATGTAAAATGTTATATAGTCATTGTTTCTTTTTTGCAATTTTAAATATACTAAAACTAAAAAACTTAATTTGGTCACACTAAAGTATAATTTTAAAATAAATTTACTAATATATATTTTTTACATTACTCTCAACATGAAAATGTAAAATGTTATATAGTCATTGTTTCTTTTTTGCAATTTTAAATATACTAAAACTAAAAAACTTAATTTGGTCACACTAAAGGGTTTTTTAAATATATGTTTACCAAATAGTCTTGCATTTCCCTAAAACACTTTTCAGTTATAGTTTAATAAACAGCCTAGCATTTCGAAAAACCCCTTTACCTCAAAAGTATTTGCATTCTCCCAAGGGCATTTCTCCAAAACTGAACCAAACAGGCCCTAAGAAGAGCCGAGTGCTTATTACAATCCTTCTCCTCCGCTCCCACTTGAACAAGGCCTTTACTGCAGCTCTCGACCGAGCAGAGTACCAAAAGACCCCCTTAGGTAAATAACATAAATCTAGTAATTGGCATTAATAAGAAGAAAACACATGGATAATGTAAATCCCCAAAAATGACCGACAAAGAGGCGATGCCATCAAAGGCAAATCGGAAAACTAACAATCCATGCCAAAGACTAAAAGTGACCACTCTCATAAGAGGGTGGTCAAACAGTATTTTTCAAAATAACTTTCTCATGTAATCTGTGATGGGCTCAACAAAGGTAAATTGAATAAAAAAATAAACAATCAATGCCAAAACCACTGCTAACTTTTTATGCTTCAGCAACAATGATTTAACTTGCACTCTATCCTGTGACCAAGACCAAGAAAGCCTTTGAGACTCAAGCTCAGTTCCTTCACAATTACAAGCCACATGATATTTCAGGACAACACCCTATTGGCAGCGGAGCTGCAGAGGAATAAGTTCCCTCTCCGTAAATTTGCTACTGTTTAAGCAACGGGACATATCTTAGTTACTGAAGAAACGCCGTCAAAAGTCTAACTCAAAAGTCACAATACAGGGAAACTGGTTGAAAAGAAGCAGCCTATAATATTCCTATCAATCCTCTCTAAGTTAAATGACCAAAAGGGCAAATTGACTCAGCTTTCAGAGACATCGAATGGATTACTACTGCTTGCTTTATGGAAAAACTCAAAACATAGGAAGAGAGAGAGAGAGAGAGAGAGATACAAAGAACAAAGACACACTCTTCAGAATTGAGACAAAAAGAGAATCACACTGCACATTCAACAAAAAAGGGCATGACCAGAAGTTTGACAATCGTTCCCTTTATTGAATTTACTGTTGAAAATGTTCATAGCGTAGCATCCTTTCTTGTCATTTACCAATCCTCCCTCCCTCCCTCTTTACAAGGTGGCTCCGGTGCAAGTATAAAAGTCAGATTTGCCAATGAAGTATGAAGGCACGATCTAGATAGCACTTGTAACAAATTGAAGCATCACCATAACCATAAAGAACTAAAACAATGAAAACAGGTGAGGAAAAAGGAACCCTACTACTCTGTAGGCCAAACCAACCTGTGATTGAAGAGTACTAACATACCAAGACTCTAATGAGTTGTGAACAAATCTCATGTTCAGGGATGAAGACTAATCTTGCCTCAAGTTAGGGCACCTAAATCTCCAAAAAGTCAGCTGTCTTATGGAAAATAACAAGGAAGATCATTTTGTTCACGATTGGCAACAAATAATTTTCCAATTTCAGTATACAGATCCTCTGAGCTTTTCTTGAACAAAACCATCAGCTTTGACATGGACGCTTTTGACAAGGCTTAATAAAGCTTCATCCATTTTACCTCAATCCTCTCCCCATTGATCTAGACAGCTTCGGACTACACCAACAGCTAAGAGATTCAATGCTCTTTTCATTTTTTGTGGGAGAGATCCGTTTTCCCCTGTGCACTTTACCTTCTATTTAGGGATAAATGCACCAGAAGTCCTAAAACTTGTCACGAAAGTGCAATTGAGTCCTAAAACTTGCAAAAAATGCAATTGAGTCCTAAAACTTGTTAGAAAAGTGCAATTAAGTCTCTCCGTTAGTTCCGTCCAATTACACAAACGGAAAAAGCTGAGCTGGCTTATTTTAACAATTTTTCTCTCTTAAGGTAAATAACTTAAAGCCCAAATTCCACGTGCGCAAAACGAGAGCGTTTTGGACATTTACTAATCATCATCATTCTTCTCTTGCACGAAGCCCTCATTCTCTCTTCGTCCTCTCCCCTCTTTGTTTTCCCAAATCCAAGTTCTGAGCCCTAAGTCCCAAGCGAGTTCGTGTGAGCCCCAGATCGAAGCTACGGGTTACCTTCTTTGTCGATCGCGAGTTCACACAAGCCCTAAATCAATGGTCTGAGATATCTTCATCATCGATCACCGGTCCTTGCGAGTCGTCCCTCCTCGTGGTGTCGCGATGGCAAATCGAAGGCTCGCATCAAACCTCTTCTTGTTGCGTGCGAGTCATCCTGCGGAAGCGAGTCCGTGCAAATCGTAAGTCGTGCAAACCCTAAATTGTCATTTCGTTGTGTGGTGGTGCCAAATCGAAGGTCCGCGTTCAATCTCATGCATCCATGCCATTTTCCAGAATGACTCTACGCTATTCCCACTTACATGCATCCACTGAACAAACATAAGCCCATTAATATTGTGCTCGAGTTTCTCCTTCTGTTGTTGATCAAGTTTACATATAATTTTTCTATGACTAGGTTTATTCACGAAAGAAATTCTGTCATAAAGCCAAGTTTCACTTGTAAAAGGCCCTAAAAATGTTTCGAGTAGAGTCGACTAGAGAAAGAAAAATGGGAGAGTTAGAGCTTGAGCATGACGATGTGTAGACGAGGAGAGATGGAGAGAGCAGCATGATTAAAGCAAGTCGTATTGCTAGAGCGAATTTGTGCGAGTTGTTCATTCTCATTTTGTGGTGCCAAATTGAAGGTCCATCTTCAATCTCATGTATTCATGTCATTTTCCAGAATGACTACTTTATTCCCACTTACATGCATCCACTGAACAAACGTAAGCCCATTAATATTGTCCTCGAGTTTCTCCTTCTGTTGTTGATTAAGTTTGCATATTATTTTTTTTCTATGACTGCCTTTATTCACGAAAGACATATAGCCAAGTTTCACTTGTAAAAGGCCCTGAAAATGTTTCGAGTAGAGTCGACTAGAGAAAGAAAAGTGGGAGAGTTAGAGCTTGAGCATGATGATGTGTAGATGAGGAGAGATGGAGAGAGCAACGTGACCAGAGCAAGTCGTATCGCTAGAGCGAATCCGTGCGAGTTGTTCATTCTCATTTTGTGGTGTCAAATCCCTTCTCATTGCTGCTTCTCTGTTTTTCGGAAATTGCAGGTAAGGAAATTGGTGAATATCTTTGTCGAACATTGGCTTCATAGAGGATTGAAATCAACTAGTCACCGAATACTTCGAGATGGCAATGGTTGTGTGAAAGAACCAGCATTCTTGTAAGAATCTGTTATGGATATATAATTCGACAATGTTACCGATAGAAATGCAACTTTTTCAATATAGTATTTTTTTTAGGGTTGTCCACGATCTGAAACCAAAAGATTGGTGCCAAAAAGAGATAGCTACTTAGAATCTATTTGGACACTTTCTCTGTATTTATTTAATAGAATGCACACAGCCAGAGAACATTGTTATGGTGTAAAATGCCTGGATTGGTAGGAAATGTTGGTTACCTTTATATATAATTTACTATTTAATTGACCATCATGCTGGGGATTAAAGTATTCTTTACTTGATATTAATCTGAAGACTTTGTTCCAACCGTACAAGTATAGTCTTTAATATTCTTAGAATCTTGATTTGCTTTCTCTAATTTGGGCAATCCCTTTGTTGCATACACAAATGAAAAGATTGCTGAGGCATGAGTCAAGGTCTCTATTGTGCCACAAGATTTGTTTTTTATGGTACTATTCAATCAGTCAACTTATGTCTATTCTTCTTATTTATGGTGGTTAGTTTGTCAGAATCTTCAATTGCTAAATCAAAGAATGGCGACTAGAAGATTGAGGCCGACAACATCTGAATCAAGTGGGGTAAATTCTAAGGAGGTTGAGTCGGAGCTAACCTGCTATTGTGGTCTTAAATCACCAATTCTCATAGCAAAGACAAGGAAAAATGCAGGAAGAAGGTTCCGTGGATGTGCTAAGTTCAATAGTCCAAGTTGCTGCAACTTCTTCATGTGGGTTGATCCGAAGATACCAGATCAAGTAAGGGACATGATAGTCGACCTCCTCGAAAGGAATCAAGCATCATGTGAATCAAGTCAATCGAGGCGTGATGAGGTCGAAGTGAGCTCATTGTTAGCTGAAATTAAGACTCAAAAGGCGAAGAATAGATGTTTAAAGGAGGAACTCACACAAGTGAAGAAAGAAAAGATGCTATATCAAATGGCATTTGTTTTGTGCATGTGTTGTATCTTTGTGTTCGTTATGTGTAACATGAGACTTGGTGGGAAGTTTCTTAGTCTTCCATAGAACCCTGTTTCTTAGTTTGTAAGTCTGGTTTTGGATTAATAAGATGAATGTGTGCTATTTAGATTTATGGTGCTCCCTATCATGTTCCCATTAAGTTGCTTCACGTTTGGAAGAACTCATTCTGCACAACTTCGTAAAGAATCCACTGAGATTTGCATATATGTTTTTACGTAAAAGAACTTATTATACAAGTTTATATATCAATTGTTTTTGTATAAAGCTTAAGGTCTGAAACTAACCCATTTAAATGAGCACCTTAAATACATAGTAACTTAAAGAGACATAAGTAATCAATATTTAGCATAATATTTATATTAGTGATCAATATGTGGTGCATCACTTAGCCAACAAATACAGCCAGTAAGTATTAAGTGTATTGTGACTTAAAAGCCACTAAAATGCATGGGGTTGAGGCATTACAATGAAGCAACTAAACTGATTGCTTAGATATCAAAATGATCATTCCTCCATCATCTTACGGGGACACCAAATCCCATATTTACATCATCACAAATGGGGAATCTATAGAAACAAAAATTTACCAAAAACAAGCTTGCTCAACAAAAAAATGCAGAAAATATATTAATCCAAGTTTATGAACTCTGATGGTCCTGCAGGTTTGGCCTTCACTTGATTCAAAAGTCTAGAGCTTTTCCTTGTATATGGTGCCTTCGCCTTTGTAGCAACACTTTTATGAGGAAAAGTTGTTAATGACTGAGGCTTGGAACTAGCTTGAGGCTGTGATGGCGCCTTTGCCTTTGTAGCAACATGTTTCTTAGAAGAATTTCTTAATGATTGAGGCTGTGATGGCACCTTCGCCTTTGTAGCAACATGCTTTCGAGGAAAATTTGTTAATGATTGAGGTTGGGAAGTGGCTTGAGACTGTGATGGCGCCTTCACCTTTGTAGCAACATGCTCCTAAGGAAAATTTGTTAATGATTGAGGTTGCGAAGTGGCTTGAGATTGTGATGGCGCCTTCGTCTTTGTAGCAACATGATCTTGAGGAAAATTTGTTAAAAATTGAGGTTGTGCGTTGACTTGGGATTGTGATGGTGCCTTTGTATTGAAGGCTCTTGTAATTACTCCTTTGTTTGGTAGGCTCAATAATCTTGCACCAGGAGTACCGGGCTGCATTATAATGGACATATTTTAGCTCAATGAGACAGTGACTTATCATTATAAAATGTTAAAACATTACTCACATTGAGAGTTTGAAGGTTTGTCCTAGGGTTTGTGTAACAACCAAATCCTACCATTTTCTTCTTCTTTGATTGTGATTGCCCTTGCATCTTTTCCTTTTCAGTTGCAGGTCTCTTAAACTGGAAAAAAGCATTTGACATGAGAATAAATGACAACACATAAATACATGGGGATTGAGATATTACTCACTGGAATTTTTTGTGGTCCATCATGTGCTATTACACTTGCTTGAGCAGAATAAATTCCTTGTCTTTGATCAATAGTGACTTCAGCAAAAGCATTGGCCCCGCTACAAGCTTGAGCTGAAGCATTGGCTTGCCCACCACATTCTGCACTTGCCTCCACAAAAGTAATATCTTGACCTTTAGATCCTCCTTCACTTGTACTTGGCATCGCTTTAGCTTTGGCCTAATTTTATGGTCATTATCATTAAATGTACCATTGACGTATTCATATATTGCATATCAAGATTAGAATTACTTACTTGTTCTCTTTTATTCGCAGATTCGGGTGCATTGACATCGGCACTTGATGTACATACATTGACTTGAGCATTAGCCTAAGAAGCACATGACAAGTATTAATTGACGGCATATTAAGATAATAAACTTAGTATCGACATGAAGATATACCTTTTTCAATAGACATCCCTTGCTGTTATGTCCAATGATATTGCAAGTAGAACAAGTCATTTGTCTACCTTCTTTAGTCATTCTGTCACCTTTTACAAGCTCAATTGGTTGCTTTTTTCTGCTCCTTTTTGGCCTTCCAGGCATCTTCTTGACCGGTGGGGGTTGAAGAGCATCTTTGTTGGTTTTCTTCCAAAACTTTTGTCCCCTCACAGTAGGCATCATGAATTGATAAGTACTTAGGTATTTATCCTTGCTGAAGCACTCAGCTAGGTAGTCACCTGGATCATTTTGCTTATGATGTATTGCACATATTGCATGACAACATGGAATTCCACTTACGTCCCAACTTCTGCAAGAACAAGTCTTCAAATTTAAGTCAACCACATATTTGTCACCACCTTCCATAATCTCATATCCTTGTTCTCCATTCCATATCAAATGGCAATACCTACTAGCAGTTGTATGCTGATGTAACTTATGCATAATTCTTGGACCATAATTTCTTTTCCACCTAGCACATGCATCTCTCTGACTGTGCATTCTATTCATGATCATGATTCTAATATCTTCCAGCATACTCACAATGGCTTTGCACCTAGCTTCAACACATCTACCATTAAAAGCTTCACAAAGATTATTATCAATGACATCGCATTTTATGTTGGTGTCAAAGAAGGCTTTGCACCAGTGTTTCGGATCAGTTTGGAATAGATCATCATGGCCTTGTGGAGTCATTTCCTTCAATCTCTGTCTATGGACCTCAAAATCTGCCATATTAGTACTCTTGGCACATTTCCAGAACTGTTTCATCAATTGTTTTCCTTTATATTTTTTACCCCAATTGGAATATATATGCCTTGCACACATCCTGTGTTCTGCCCTTGGTAAAAGTTCAGCAACCGAAGGGATTAGACCCTGACAAATACATAAAACAGAAAAAAAAAATATTAAAACTAATAAACATTATGTAAAGTGTCACAAACAATTTCAAGATGAGTGACAACAAAGTATTACATACCTTTTGTTGGTCACTTATTAAAGCCCAACCACTACCATTATCCATATCGAGCTCTGACCTCAACAAGTCGATAAACCATGTCCATGTGTCCTTATTCTCAATTCTTATCACTGCCCATGCCACTGGATACATTTGGTTATTGGCATCCCTCCCTACAGCACACAACAACTCACCCTTGATTAAGCCTCTCAAGAAACATCCATCTAGTCCAATGACCTTTCTACATCCTGTTAGAAACCCTTTCTTGCAAGAGTCGAAGCAAATATAAACCCTATCAAATAATGGAAGGGAATCTGGTAATGGCCTTTCAACTTTCAATTTAAAAATGCTTCCGGGGCTTGCAGTGTAAAGCTCCATCAAGTAGTCCCACATTTGTGCATACTCCTTACTATAATTGCCTTCCAATGCCTTCAACACTTTTAGTTTTGTTCTCCTACATTGACTCACAGTAACATTCACCCCTAGTTGTTCCCTAACTAGTTTCTTCAATTCCGGTGCCTTAATTTTAGGCATTGCAGAAATTAAAGTCATGAAATGTTTGGCTAAGTAAGCACTAGTTACTCTCTTGTTCTCAAAAGTGATACTACATATATGCTCATCCACATATTTTTTCAAATGAAATGATCCGGTGTTGTTATCAAGAGCGCCATAAATCATCCACTTACAATTGGTTTGCGCACACCTCGCTCTCACAAATCTGCTAGTATTCTTTGTGTACTTAATTGCCCTTTGCTCAGCCACTGAATATCTCAAAATTGCATCTTTGAACTCAATTGCATCTTCGAATGTCATGCCAACAATGAATACTGGATTAGTATCATTTCGAATATATGATGGGAACCTACTTCCCTTCCTTGAAAGAACAACATCTTCCTCCTCTTCACCCTCATCATTGGAACTCAAATGAAAACTTTCTTCATCATCTGAATTATAGTATTCTGTTTCATACCCAGATTCATCCACAGACTGAGGACAAGTTACTATTGGTAAGTTAACATTTGATTGGGAAGTACCAACTGGTTCAATGTTAACCCCGGTCATGAGCTTATGTACAGTTGAATATTCCTTTAACTTTGTCCTTGCTTCAATCAGTTCAAGATGATCATCATCACTTGAGTGTTCCGTATCCACCAAATTAAATGTATCATCATCATCCTCATTTTGATCTTCATTAGCAACCTCAACCTGATTCTTGCCATCATTAGCATTCCCACTCACATTTTCGAAAACATTACCAGCATTCTCATTATCATCTAGTTCCCCATCACCAACTTCAACCCAATTCATGTCATCATTAGGATTACCAATCACATTTTCGAACACTTTACTAGTCACCTTATGAACTCTTTCCACATCCACATCATACAGACCTTCATTTTCTATCTCAGCAGTTGTCTCTTTATCATCAACATACTCCACATATAGTTCAATAATTTCAGAATATAGATGATGATAGAAGAGATCTATCACAGCAGGATCATCCCATAAATATCTAAGACAATTTTCAACAATACTACTTCTGGGAACTCTGTAATAGAGTTTCTCTATTTTGCACCCACCCAAAGCCTCAATAACTCTAGTTACATTAGACAATGAACCATCACTTAAGTCAATTTCGACAACATTGACCTTTCCACCTACGTATTCCAATGGTGGTCCTACTTGAAATTTACCTCCAAAGAAAACAGTAACAGGGGCTTTATTGTTGGCCATCGAACCTGCAAGGGATAAAAATAAATAGTACTTTAGTTTTGAAATTGGCTTTGCAATGAATTTATTATGATGACCATAATTATTTCTAATCTTAATAAAGCAGTACCAACTGATTTTGATTAAAAGGGCTAAGTGTGATACCTACGCAAAGGAGAGAGTCAGCCGTTGATTTGCCACTTTACAAAACACTACATGGAAGAAGTTGCAATTCCATCCAGCAACAATGTCAAATTATATATCCACGATAGATTCTTACAAGAATGATGGTTCTTTCACACAACCAATGCCATCTCGAAGTATTCGGTGACTGGTCGATTTCAATCCTCTATGAAGCCAATGTTTGACAAAGATATTTGCCAATTTCCTTACCTGCAATTTCCGAAAAATAGAGAAGCAACAATCAGAAGAGATTTGACACCACAAAATGAGAATGAACAACTCGCACAAATTCGCTCTGGCAATACGACTTGCTCTAATCATGCTGCCCTCTCCATCTCTCCTCGTCTACACATCGTCATGCTCAAGCTCTAACTCTCCCATTTTTCTTTCTCTAGTCGACTCTACTCGAAACATTTTTAGGGCCTTTTACAAGTGAAACTTGGCTTTATGACAGAATTTCTTTCGTGAATAAAGCCAGTCATAGAAAAATTATATGTAAACTTAATCAACAACAGAAGGAGAAACTCGAGCACACTATTAATGGGCTTATGTTTGTTCAGTGGATGCATGTAAGTGGGAATAGCGTAGAGTCATTCTGGAAAATGGCATGGATGCATGAGATTGAACGCGGACCTTCGATTTGGCACCACCACACAACGAAATGACAATTTAGGGTTTGCACGACTTACGATTTGCACGGACTCGCTTCCGCGGGATGACTCGCACGCAACAAGAAGAGGTTTGATGCGAGCCTTCGATTTGCCATCGCGACACCACGAGGAGGGACGACTCGCAAGGACCGGTGATCAATGATGAAGATATCTCAGACCATTGATTTAGGGCTTGTGTGAACTCGCGATCGACAAAGAAGGTAACGCGTAGCTTCGATCTGGGGCTCGCACGAACTCGCTTGGGACTTAGGGCTCAGAACTTGGATTTGGGAAAACAAAGAGGGGAGAGGACGAAGAGAGAATGAGGGCTTCGTGCAAGAGAAGAATGATGATGATTAGTAAATGTCCAAAACGCTCTCGTTTTGCGCACGTGGAATTTGGGCTTTAAGTTATTTACCTTAAGAGAGAAAAATTGTTAAAATAAGCCAGCTTAGCTTTTTCCGTTTGTGTAATTGGACGGAACTAACGGAGAGACTTAATTGCACTTTTCTAACAAGTTTTAGGACTCAATTGCATTTTTTGCAAGTTTTAGGACTCAATTGCACTTTCGTGACAAGTTTTAGGACTTCTGGTGCATTTATCCCTTTTATTTAAGAGAGAAAGCAAATAATGAGACACATAAGGAGACCCTGAAAGGGAGATCGGTCTGGTTTAGAGTGGTTAGGGAGTCCATTGACAACAACATTGCCATTGAGGGATCGACAGCTGATCGACAGCTGACCGCAACAGTCCCTCAAGGTCCAAAGCATTAAAAAAGACACTGCTTTCAAGACATGATATTAAATAACATTCATACAGAGTGCACAGGTTGAAAAAACCAGAGCAAAATATGAAGAGACTAGATTAAGAATCCCAGTTGCATCAAGCAATTTCTTGAAAGGAACACATGAAACCCTCGATCAGTCCAATCACCAACGAAGAACACGTAATCGAAACATTTACATTTTTTCTGGCCAGTTACATGGTATATAAGCTTATATCCATAAATACCTTTATGTACACTGAATCATGAAATTCTAATATTCACGTTGCCCCGACGGCACAGACAACCCAATATCATCCACCGATCGACCCTTAACAAATATAGCATTACCAAGTTAACACACTGTCGTCAATCTAATGGGAACCTTCTCCCTCGCGGCATCACCAACTCCCTCCACCGCTAAACTCCTCAGCATTTTCTTGAAGGCGAAATGCACGCAATTCGACAGCGCAATCCAACACATGACCTCATATACAAAGTCGAGCGCGAAGCCGGAACCGGGACCGAACCGCGACGACAAATCGTCCTCCCAATTCGGCCCTCCGAAATTCCATCCGCCGCCGTCTCCTCCTCCTCCGCCGCCGCCGCCGCCGCCGCCGCCGCTAGGGCCGAAACCCCCGCCAAACGGATCGCCGCCGTAAAATCCGCAGTCCCCAACGTTGCCCCGTTCGTCGGGGCAATCTCCCGACAGCGACCTCCGCTTCGACCGCCGCTTCCTCCGGACGAGGCGGCGGGGTAGGGTCCTGCAGGCCGAGGATTTCAGCGAGCTAGGGGTAAGATGGGCCCTGGGCCTGCATGGAAACGAGAAAAGGGGCTGGAGTCAGGCCCAGACCCCAAAGCCAACGTTTTCTTCCTTTTAAAAAAAAATTTAATTAGTAATAATATTTTTTTAAAAAAAAATTCTATCTATCCGAAATGCAATAAAATAAGGAAAAATAAAATTTAATTGATACAAATAATATTAATGCATATGTGATGTAAAAATCATTTTTGTTAGGGCTGAATTGGTACCTAATTTTCCATATAATTCAATTCTAAATATTTAACCAAAATTTAGATGTCACCAGTTAAGTCCTAAGATGTTCTCATCCTTTCTCTTCATCAAGCAACCGATCAAGGAACATGACGCCAGATTGCTTCGATCATAACATCAATCCAATTATGTATCTAAACTCTCTATAGTTATTATGTTGTAAATTTATACGTGTGATTTAGTAAAATCTACGTCCTTTCTTTCTTTGAGAAGGGAAGATGACAAAATTAATACCGACACAATTGAACGTGTTGATTTTAAAAAGTTAAAGTCGAAGAAGTATGGTGCACATAATATTTTTCGATATGAAAACCGTCTACCCTCATGTGAAGGGCGATAAGATGATGAAAGCAACATGCACAAATTTGGTATGCAATGCCAAAACTAAGCTTGTAATCAATTCATGTCAAACTATATTTATATAATTCGACCACTAAAAGTGGGAGATTTGTGAATGGAGTTAAAGAACGCATTTGATGCCAACGATGAAAATGGTCAACTCAAGGAAAATGGATACTGGATCCAAACTATTTTTATTTCTTATTCGCAGGGAAAAGTACCAAAAAAATCCTAAACCTATTGCATTTGTACCAATTCAGTCCTAAACTTTTCAATTGGACCAATTCAGTCATAAATCTTTTAATATTGGTACCAATTCAGTCCATTCGGCCAATTTTGGCTGGTCACAGCCCTCGCCCGGCCTCTCCCAAGGCCGCCGATGAGGTGGCTTCGCTTGGATCTGGGCAAGGCCAGCCTCACCCGCAGCTGTTGAGGCCATGGTAGCCATCACCATGGTGGAGGCGAGGGCCGCAAAGCCCTCGCTAGCTGCTGGCAAGGGTTGCGGCCCTCGCTCGACCTCGCCTGCGGTTAGCCCAATCCCGACCTCGATTTCCTTCGCTTCATCGTCGCCGGCTTTTCCTCTTCTTCTCCTTCCATGAGCAGAAAGCCGCGAGCAATCCCACCCGCCTACTCCGATGGTGAAGGCCGGCCTCGCCCGGATCCGGGCTAAGCCGTGGGCGAGGTGACCCTAGGCGAGGCCAAGCGAGGGCCGCGACCCTCGGCGGCAACCGGCGAGGGCTTTGCGGCCCTCGCCTCCGCCCTAGTGATGGCCACCATGGCCTTGCCAGCGGCCTTGGGAGAGGCCGGGCGAGGGTGCGACCCTCGCCGGTAGCGGGCGAGGGCTTTGTAGCCCTCACCCAGTGGCTGGCGAGCCTTCGCCACCGCCAGGAAGAAGCAAAAAAGAAAAGGAAAAAGAAAAAGAAAAAAAAAGACAACAAATTAATAAAAAATTCGAAAAAATAAAAAAATCATAAAAATTACCACATCAGCATCTAGTCACCAGCCGACGTCCACGTCAGCGTTGGCTGGCCAAAATTGGCCAGATGGATTGAATTTATACCAATATTAAAAGATTTAGGACTGAATTGGTACCAATGCAATAGGTTTATGACTTTTTTGGTACTTTTCCCCTTATTCGCACGTAAATAAGGGATAATGATGCAAATGATTCTTGAAATATTGCCCAATGTGCAATTTGATCGCTGAATTTTTTATTTGTTTAATATAATCCCTAAACTTTTTATTTGTTTAATGGAATCCTTGAACTTTTGGTAAATGTTCAATATAGTCCTTAGCTATATACAAATGTCTAGTATCATTCTTCCATTATTCAAGATCAAAGACAACATTGAACATTTTCATATAATTTATGGATCAAATTGAATATGTATAAAAAGTTCAAGGATCTTATTAAATAAATTAAAAGTTTAGGGACCGCATTGCACATTGGGCTACAGTTCAGAGATCAAATTGAACAAATTAAAAATTCAGGAACTACTTGTATAATTTTTCCCGTAATCAACGACAACAACAACAAATCAATCTAATGATAACTCAATCAGCTTGGTATTGTCATGGCCGGCATCCTGACCGGCCGCCCAAAATGAAGGAAGAAAAGGGAAGAAAAGGACTTCATGGTTTTCACTTGATGTAAGTAGGCAATAGTTGTAGGAAAGGCAGTATTCCTGCATTAGGGTTTTAATGAATTTTGCTCAATTGTCCTCCCTGAGTTTAGGTTATCTTAGTTCCCATTTTTATAGTGGCCAAAAGAGAGAGTTCACATTACGATAAAATTTTATCATTGGAGTACACATTTTGACCGACTTTATTAATGTCATACCCCTATTAACAAAATATTCGTTCTTCTAACATAAAATACATGTCCGCATACATTATTTTTTCACTTATTGTCTACATTTCACTATTTACATATATACCGAATGATATGATTGTGTCCTTCTACTTTATCATTAACATAGTACGGCATAATTAATTGGAAGCAATGAAGCCATGTCTACCGCGATGGATCTCCACTCGAGTGAGGGACAAGGGGAGAAATGAGATCATTTGCATTTATATTTTAGATATGATCACACGTTGAGTTCTTTGAAGAGCAATCGAGACTGTTCCATGGCTCCATCCTCGAGCAGAAAGAGCACAAATGGGGCTTTAGATGGAGTAATGAAACTAGGCCAATCTAACCGCAAGAAAATGTAAATTGCAAGGAATTGATACGCTCCGAATTGAAGTTATATTGAATATAACGTAAAAGGACGATACGAGGATAAGGTTGCAATAATCATTCTTGTTAAGCTTTCTGCCAATTCAGATGACCAAAAGAAAGTGACAGTGTAAGCTCCAGTAAAAGTTGCTGTGGTCATTCTTGTCATGCTATCTACCAATTCAGATGTTGTATTTGTTGAAATTTACTACATTAGAACTGATTTCGCAAAGTATTATTGACACCTAAATTTTTGCGATCCGTTTATTCATTTATCGCATTAAAATTATGGGTTAATTTTAATCCCTAAAAAAAATATTAGTTAATTAATTAATTACATAACATATAGATTTAGGTGTATTTGCATTTTTCGAATTTATTGGATTGGTGGCAGATGGGTTTAAATTAGTGGTTCTGAGCTTTAAATTGACAGGCTGGACTAAGCCCACAAAGCAAACAAATTGGCTTAGGCCCTTTTTTATTTTATAATAAAAAATCTCGTGAAAAATAGGAATTTGAAATTTTTGCAGGATATGATGAATTTTTTGGATAGGGTAGATGTGAAAAGCAAATATTGCATTTTGAAAAAGAATCTTTATGGATATGAATTTGGAAAAATTAAAATCATAATCCTCACCCTATAAATAAGTTGTTTGGGTAGAGTTTCAGGGGGTCACACATATTGAATACACGGCCACATTGAGAGACGAGATTTGCTCTTTCGGTCCCAACTCTAGGATTGCTCTATCACTGCCTCCCAAGATCCATTAAGTCATCATTGTTTCTATCATACTTCCACTTCCACGTTGCTCCTGCAATTACCAGTGCCTAACAATTTCTTGATGGGAGAACAATCATAATTCGAACAATATCAAATCAACGCAGCAAAATAAAATAATCTCCCTTTTTGTGTAAACCTAATAGGAATCGATATAGTAGAGTAAAATAAATACCAAGCACTCGAACACAAGACGATTTTTCGATGAGGTGAGGAGATAAAAAACCACGGGACTAGAGTCCACTTGAAAATCTTCACTATCAACAAAATTGTTCTTCTCTAGCAAATACTAGAGGTACATAGCAGCAAACATCTCAAAAACATAATTCTTGGCAATACACATAAACTTCACAAGAAATCAAGGATAAATCTGACCAAAAACGCAGGTTTTGATCAATCTATGAAAAACCTGATATTGGGAGCTTCAAACGAAAATCAAACCGTTCAGATTCGATAAAATTGTGCCACGAACATGCTGACAAAATTTCACCTCAATCGAACCACGAAACGACCTCCGACGCCAGCTTGATGTAAATCAAATATTGCTCCAAACCCCGAATTTTCTATTTTCTATTTTTCTCTTGTTACTGTTTCTTTTTTTGCGACTACCTCTTTATATAGATAGTGAGAAACCAAATTTCTCATATTACTTATTATATGGCTTTCGCAGAACTCATCGCCTCCTCCACATAGGAGTGAACCCAGCTAACATTTCTGGCTTACTATTCCAGCCTTCAGTTCTTCATCCACCAACGCACAGCCGTGCTCCGCCAGCATCACTCCAAACTTGACGACGAAGCTGCTGTCCAGACGTGTCATGAGCCCGATGCTCAGCAATTCCAGGCGAGTTCTTAGTCCAGCGAGCAATCCTCAGCAAAGTTCAATCACCGACGCAGTGAGATCAAAATTTCGTGGCTGTCTGTTGCTGCTTCGAATTTGCCATTGATAACTCATCGCTAGCCGCCGTGAAAAGTTTCGGTCCATTGCCATCT
This sequence comes from Eucalyptus brandiana, assembly GCA_014182725.1. Lineage (NCBI taxonomy): Eukaryota > Viridiplantae > Streptophyta > Magnoliopsida > Myrtales > Myrtaceae > Eucalyptus > Eucalyptus brandiana. The sequence goes on from CM024674.1 coordinate 36,533,560, forward strand.
GCAAGTCCCTACACCGCGAGCTTTAAGCTGCTCCTCGCCACACGCGCGAAGAGGTTAGTAAAAACCAGGGAATTCTCAGCTGAACAAACCAAGAATTCTTGCACATACACGAACGGAATCTCGAACAAGGCAAAAGCATTTGGGGAACATACGCTACAGGACGTGGAGGAGGGGGGCCTCTTCTCTTCGGTTTTCGGGGTCGGCAAATTATAATTTTTAGAGCACATGAGGAATACACGTGAGAAAAATAGAGAGGGAGTTCGGCCATTAGAGGAGTTATTTGCGTTACAATTCTCGTGGCTGGTCTGGGTCGACTTCATCGGAAGATTCACGATTGGCGCGTAATAGACGATCCAGAGAGTAAAAGAGAGCAACCAAAAGCATAGAAAAAAGAGAAGCCTTTGAAGCGGTGCTCTTTGTCTGGAGTGGTCCAAGGCGAGAGAGACAGAGGAAGCTTTTGCAAAAAAGACAAGAAAGGGGAAGCCGATCCTTCATCAATATCACATATTTGCATTCCACTGATATTCTTTTCTTAATTCTTTTTTTTTTTTCAGGTTCTGCCCACATCCTCGTCATTATTGTAGAAAACGCCAAGGAGAGACCCCACATTTGAGTATTAACAATCCCGAGAGGCTTCACAGAGAGTGATCAAGGAACAAATATCAAATCTCGTTGATTCAAATTTATTGCCAAGTTTCCAGTGATGTCCTCATCAGTTGCCGTTGTGGTCCTTCGCCATATTGTCGCACCAAGCAAGTGCCCCCAAGCCCCGCCATCCTTGCCATGGTGCGCCGACCCGAAACCCATCTGCTGTGCTGAGCCTCATCCACAAGCTATTCTCATCTGTCAAGCCAATTCCGTCGAGCTCGAATGTGGCAATAATTCTTGCAATATTAGGTAATTATTTTATCCAAATTTGATTTCGGTATTTTATTGCCTAATATGTGGCTATTAATATCTAGTGTTCATATCCATGGGCGATAGACATAACTTTCAATTAGGATTTATTTCCTAATTCGCAACCGCATATAATCTTTGATTCCACCTATAAGGCTTTAGATGGAATTATTGATCACGCGGGAATAAAATTTTGATATCTTGATCTTTAAGGGTTAAGATCAATTTATCGATTTTATTAGCGAAACAATCAGGTTTGATTAGATATCGTTTCCAAACTCGAACAATGGATAATATCTTTGATGACCATGGATGATTTGGTATTTACATTTTAGTTGCTTTATTTATTCCAAAAATACAAAAAAAAAAAATTGCATTTGCATATCATCTAGATTAGAATTGATTTCCTAGATAGAATTACATGATGGAATAGTTAGATTCTTCTTTAAATGCATGTTTAGATGGTATCTAGGTTAGATAATTTCTTTGAATCAAATGGCATGCTGAGATAAATTTCCAAGTTAAGATAGGATTCAGATTAGTCTATTTCCTAACTTAAAATAGATAATATTTCACTTTAATTAGATTTTTATTTTTAGCAATTTTTAATTTCGAATTTTAATTAAAAAAAATCATCATGCATATGTCATGTAGAATTAGGGCATCCTTTGTACGTCATTGCACGTTAGGATAATTTTAAGTTTAGATTGATTTAGATAGACTACATCTTAGGTTAGAGATTGCTAAGTTAAGATAATATCTTGGCTTAAATTAGGGTTTAGCCTGACCTAATCCTTAATATAAGTTGAATAGAATCTTAATTTAGCTAGATAATTTTCACATTTTTCTAATTTCGAAAATTCACGGAAAATACCAAAAATTATCTTAGAATAAATCAATTTCATTCTTTAGGACAGACTGCATTTTATTTATGTCATGTAGTTTAAGCCATATTACCATCTCATATTATTTCATGTTAGATTAGTATCATGCATTGCATATTGCATGATTTTCATTAATCAAGTGAAAACAAAAAAAGAAATTGCGTGTTAATTAGAAATCATATTTAGGGTTGTTGATGTAGATTCTAATTTAACATTGCAGATACTTTGGTTGCTTTGAGATAAGTTTTGCAATTTATTCATTGTTTATCTGGGTGTTAAATTGGTGATTTGCGCACCCGTATGATCACCTCACATGTTAGGGAAATAGATTTAAAATCAATTTAAGCTGCCTACAAAAACATTTTTGAAAATAAAAGAATGGTACCGAAAGGGCATTAGAAAAATCTAATGTAACCAAATTCCCGTACCTGTAGTCTCTGGTTCGTAGGAATAAAGTGAAATTCCTATTACTTTACTTGGGTTTTTAATCGACCCACAAAAAATAAATGAGTGGCGACTCCTAATTGAAAAACCGCTCTCATGGAGAAGAGAACAGCCATTTTAAAAAGGCCAGAATTCTCCGAGTCAGCTAGGGATGAGATTGATGCAATTTGGCCGCGGGGGGGTGGTGTGTGGTGGGGTGTTGCATTATCGTCCAGTTTTCGGCGATCTTTTTTTTTTTTTCCCACTTGAATTAGCAGTAGCTGACGCGTGAATCAGCAACAAGTCTTCGTTATGTATCAGATCTTTGATGAAGTTTTTTCAAAATGTTGGTGTTGAAATTTGTACCATGCACCTAAGAGAGAAATGTTATGTTTTCATGTTATATGAATGGGATCATATTACAGAAACTTTTTGACAAAGAGATGATAGCCTTAGAATTAGGACATCATATCTGTAATAGTTGTAACATTGCAGAAGGGTTCAGGAGAGAGGGCAGTGATCCCTCAAGGGTTTTTACTGGTGTAGACTCTCCAACATAGGGTTCAAATTTCTGGAGCATCCAAGCCAAGTTGAGGTGATCTTGGATCTCTACCTCATCATGTCCCCAGGAGGGACTGGAGCCATTGGGATTCCTCTGTTCTGCCTTTCATGTTCATATACCATCCTAAACATGATCACGAAAAATGAAGTTTAGGAATGAAATCATCGGTCCCTTTTTTTCTAATAATCTCCATCATCAGAAGAACCCTGTTTAGTTTACGGCATTACTATGATATATGGCATTACTATAATACAATGCTCATAATTTAGGACTATTTACTGTATGATAATTGATTGTCTCAAATTGTTCTGGAAATCGGCATTTCCAGGGGAACATCATTTCGTGCAGGTTGATCAAAAGGAGGAGATTTATGCCTCCCAATGGACATGTCGAATCCGCACTTTTCGAGCTCACAGTACTCCTGGGTTAAAGCACAGGATTCGCAGCAGAAATGGACTAAGCAATCGGCGCAAGGATTCTCTTGCAGCTGGTATTGCTGTCTCATCTTGGTGCGGTAGAAGCAGGAGTAGCAGCAAGCGCACCCGGTCAACAAGGCGATCACTGTGTAAATAGCTCCGTGCACAGGGCATGCTGCAACAAAAGCCAATCCGAGTGAGCAAGTCTAATAATGTCGATCCTTCTTCAATTCGTGCGAATGTGATTGATTCTACTTACAATCTGATCCCCGTGATCAGCAATCTCCGCGATTTGCCCGGATGTGATGCAGGGGCACCAAAATGACAAGCAACCTGTGAGATTAACAAGATATCAACCTTCATGAGCCATAGATAACACGAATTTATCTCTGGATCCACTTAAACTCAACTAATACCAAAGTGGTATAAGATCATTCGATTGCTAAATTCTGATAACCCCGCGACACTAGGCAAGCAATTGGATTCTCCAGTCTATAAACTGTCCGACTTTTGCTCGTAGATGTCGCCCAGTAGTTGAATACATGGCATAACTGTTCTATCAAGTGTTAATCCACCTCTAAACCAAATGGATTGCGAGGAAAATTCCAGAGGACTTGCAAGTTGGAACGTCGTCGAAGCAACTGAAAAGCCCAGAGGACCAAGGCATGTTGTTAATGGGTCGAGCTTGAAGACCCGCAGGGGGCAGAGGATTGTTCGGGCCCCGAAATTTGCATAACTTTGGTTCATGGGTTGCACTGGAATGCCATCCACGGGTGGCGGCGGTGGCGGAGCAGAGGCACCGGGCTTCTGTGGGTAGCCATCAGATGCGTTCGAGGAGTACATAGCTTCAATCCACAACTACAGATACCGGCTCCAACGATCAAAGAAGGGCGACACGACACAGCGAAAGATCGAGTGAGGAAGTGAATCGGGCGAGGGCTAGAGAGGGTTGAAAGATGAGATGTTAGGTGAACTGCACATGATGTATACGTCCTGTTTCTATGCATCTAACACTAATATATTTGCGTAAAAGAGGGGTTTCGTCAGTGAATGCTTTCACCAGAAGCGGCCGTGACCAAGCAAGTCGTTGATCCGCCTTCGAATCTGTTTGCTGGCCGTGGCAACGACGAAGCGCCAACTTTGACGGTTGATGGTTAGTTGAAAAGTAAATGCCTTGTTTAAGCTCTAAGCTATCGTCGTGCGATTAAACTACGTATAGACTTATAGTTTAGCGCGGTGGGCAACGTTGACAATGGTGTAAATTGAGACGAGGTCAGGCAGTTTCGTATGTAATTTTGTTTTTTCTATCGTGATTTTTTTGGACCAAGTTCAGGTTCTAAAGTTGGACGCGACTTCGCTCTCGTGACGCGACCGTCACACTTTCACACGAATCGCGACCTCGTTTGTTTCTAGAACACCGAACGTAGTTTCGAGAGGGGTTTGTCACCTATAATTAGGTGCAATGTTGTTATCAAGAAAGCACAGGGCTCAGCAGCTTTTGTTTACATTCCTTTTGGGATTCCGGGGTGAAATTAGGAAGAACTCCATGGAAGAGACGAGTTAGAGAACTTGGTCCTTTTATTTTTTGGTTCGAAAGGAGAACTCGGTCTTAGGTGAAGGGATAATTGATTCGTTTTTCCAACCGGCAAGATTAGATTTGTTGGATAGTGTGGACAGGCATTGATTGTATGGGGTTGTTTTTTAGTCCGTGAGAAACAAGTTGGGATTGTTTGAGAAGATGCTTGATCTAGCGAGGGCATCACGGCCTTTGGGTAGTGGTTGCCGACCCTCGCTTGGTCTCATTTAAAAATAAGGAAAAAATTTATTTAAAAATTACAAAAATTGTTCACATCTATGTTGGTGTTGTCATGTAGAACGCTCACTATCCATGTTAGCAATTTTTTGCAAGTATTAGCCGGATAGACTTTATTGGCAAATTATCAAAAGACTTAGAATTAAATTAATCAAAATTGAAAGGTTTAAGACTGAATTAGTACATGTGTAATATGTTTAGGATTTTTTTTTTATAATAATTATTCCAATTTTCATCACATCGGCAAGTGCAAATAATGTCAAGTTGGGCTATCCATCGAGTTCTGACTTGTGACTTACCTTGCTGCTAAGATTTATGAGGTATTAGATGGGATTTTTCTACTTAGGTAAATGTCCATTTCATAGAAGAACATATAGGCTTACTTTTTTCCTAATGTGAATATCCCTTCGTAAATGACTAAACTCTTGCTCACGTTGGATGAGCTTTAATGCATCGACTTATTATGACGTGATTGAGTGAATTTTTATAAAGCCACTATATTCACAGGAAAAGAAAGAAAATAAAATAGAATTTGTATAAAGCCTAATGTATCGTGAGGAGAATTGAGATAGCTTATTGCGGACTCTTTTACACAGGGTAAATGCCCTCTTGCTTCTGACCTTGGGCACGTCCTAATATGTTCTCCTCCTTTCTCTTCATTGAGCAAAAACGCGATGCCAAATCATTCTGATCGCAACATCAATCCGAGTATGTATCTAGACCCTCTATTGTTTGGTGTTGTAAATTCATTTACGTGATTTCATAAAATGTATACCCTTTCCTTCTTTGAGCAGGGCAGACGACAAAACTTATGTCGACAGATCGAGCATGCTACTGTTTACTTTAAAAGTGAAAATCGCTGGAGTATGATGCATATAATATTTTTTCAATGTAGTAACCGTCTTCCCTCATGCGAAGGGCGATAAGATGATGATGAAAGCAATGTGCACAGATCTGATATGCATTGTCGAAACCAAGCTTAGAATTAATTCCTCTCATGCTATATCTATATGATTCGACCACTAAAAGTGGGAAACTTGTGGATGGAGTTAAAGAAGACATTCGATGCCAACGTTGAAAATGGTCAACTCAAGGAAAATGGACATTGGGTCCAAGCTATTTTTATTTCCTATTTACACGTAAACAAGTAATAATGACAAAAATGAAAAATGAACTTTGACCCAATTGCAATTTGATCCCCGAACTTTTAATTAATTCAATGTGGTCCCTAAATTTTGATCCAATGTGCAATATGGTCCATAATCTTTTTATTTGTTCAATGCGTGTCACGCCCCGAACCCCGAGCGCGCGCACATCCCGCTGCGGTCGATCAAATGCGACATTCCCAGGTAGTGTCGCCGACCCCATTCATTTATTATCGCGCAAGCGGAACGTATTATAAAACCCCTGACAATAAAATACGGGATAGAAAAGTAGGAAGCAAAACCACCACATAACACTTTCATAATTCAACAGAATTACAAACAGAGGTCTACGGCCAAAAGTCTACAAAAGACCGGCTCTTAAAAAGGGATAGTCCTACGATCTACAAGTCGGACACATTCTCCAATTCTCATAACTTCACCTCTTCAACTCCTCAAGACCAACCAAAGCTATCTGGCCGCTCCGTCCACCAGGGACCTGAAATTTTAATCCCCAAATCGGGATGAGACAATGTCTCAGCAAGTTCAACCCCCTAAACCCCTATTAGAAAGAAAATACGCCTAGGGGTGGCCTAGCCACATCACACAGAGAACTTACCTCGCCTCAGTTCCTTTCTGCAGGTTAGCACAATTCAAATCACTCAATCACAGGTAGTAATAATAATTCAAACAATTGGAACGCCATCACTTTCATATAAATCACAATCGCACTTAGCACGCATTCCAATTATTATTCACTGCCACACAAGGGCATAGCCTACTCGCAGTTCGGCTATCTACTGACACTAATGCCAGACATCGCCTCCCCCCATGGAGCGCGGCTTCGTCAGTACGTTGACGGCATTCCCGAAGGAGCATGGGCCCAGAATCAACTGCGACCCGCAACCACCGCGTGGGCATCCCATATAGGGGCAAGTCCGGCTCAACAGCCTAGGACGATTCCTCTTAATTATCACATAGCCAAATCGTACTCGGCCCTAGGACACTTTGCATTTCACTCAACGCTTCAACTTAAGATAGTGATCCCGGCCATTTTTCTTCATATTAAAAATATTCCAGAAATTACTCACGTGTGTGGGGACACGCTAATTTCGAATCAAAAGACCAATATCTCACTTTTTCAAACCCCACCATTTAATATAATTATTAAAATCCAATTTTTGCATCAAAACCCAACACTTGGGTTTTTATGAATAAAATCCATATTTATCACAATCAACACCCAATTTGCCACATCCATTCATCAAATTCAAATTCTAAATGCACAGCAGCAATCGGCACGAAATTCTAAGAAAATAAAGTCCCAAAGTAATTTTCGGAATTTATTAAATAATTAAATTTATTCCGAAAATTGATTAAATAATAATATCCATATTTTTCACAAACCACATTCAATTTATAATATCCAATCGTCAATTTCAAAATCCGACTATACAGCGGCGACCAAGCACGAAATTCGAGAATTTAAGGTCCCGACAAAATTTTCGGAATTTAATAAATAATTAAATTTATTCTGAAAATAATTAAATGATAATATTTTAATCATTTCGAATAATAAAATATTATTAAATTATTAAACAATTTCGAAATATTTATTTAATCCCAAAAGTAATTCATTTATGTCAAATCACCATTATACTAATATAAATATCAATTTAACCTTAACTAAACATACTTTAGGTTAATCCAACCTTTTAATCTAATTAACAATTAAACAAACTAAACTAACCACCTAAGCCTAATTAACTTAAGCTAAGCATACCTAAAGCATAATTAACCCTCTAATCGAGGTTTAGTGAGCTAAATTCGCCGGATTAACGAGCCGAGCGGACCGAAACGACGGGGACGGCGCGAGGATCGACTTTCCTCAAAGCGGGCCGAGCATCCGGGCTCGGGAAGGCGACCAAAACGGGCCAAACATGGGCTGCCATACCCATTTTCTGCAACTTCCGGTTGAGGCCGACGGAGGCTGCTCGGCGGCGGTTCGGGCGCGAGGAACGGCGGAGAGGGGTGGCGGCAGCTCCGGCGGGCTCAGGCGGAGGCGCACGGCGGTCCATGGCGGCTGATCCACGACCTTGGCTAGCCGAACAGCCTCCCGGAGGCGAAGACGAATGAGGACGACGACGAGCGGGCACGGCGACCGGCGAGCGGGCGAACAGCAACTGCGACGACGAGGAGCTCCGGCTGGCGACGAGTGACGGCTCCCAACGACGATGGCTGCTGCCTCCGCTTGGCGTCCGACCAGATCTGGGATTTTCGAGCGCGAGACGGAGGAGAAGAAAGGCGGAGCAAAGCACACGCGGGGCGAGCGGGAGCGGCAGACGGCGAACGAACGGCGGCGGCGAAGCCTCTCCGGCGGTCGAGCGGATGGAGGCGGCGTCGGGGCTGGTCGCACGAGCAGCTCCTCCCCTCTCTCTCTCCCTCTCTCTCCCTTTCTTCCCAAGCTTGAAGATGATGTTGATGGGTGCCCTTTTTGAAATCAAATCTCCACCTTACACTTGTCAACATCCTAGCCATTCTTGCCCCACACCATGACATCACCAAGTGATGTCATATTCCACTACCTCAATTCCTCCCACAACAATATCCAATAGGTGCAATTCCATTTTCCGCCGGGGTCCAACTCTTGTACATCCAATTTCTTCAATTTTTCTTTCAATTCTCTTCTAATTGAATCCAATTAAAATCCACGAAATTATCCCATGATCCTAATAAGATGTGTGACATAACCGAGCTTCCAACTTCTAAATTCAATCCCAATTTTTACGGTTGAATTCAATCTGGTGCGATTTCAGCACGCTTAGCCTACCAGGTAGCTTTTAGGGAAATTTTCTTGCATCCGACCTGAGGGTGATCAGTCCCCAAGTTTGACGCGTTAAAATCTCTTAATTGCTTCGTCCAATAGGCTAGTCCTCTCATGAGTGGCCAACTCAGAGAGTCGAACTATATGCACAGATGAAATGCCCGACTCAATCAGCTGAGAATAGAATTAGAAAAATCGGGATGTCACAACTCTTCCCCTCTTATAAAAATTTCGTCCTCGAAATTTAAACCTTTATAAATCCTTAAACCAAAAGGTGGGGGTACAGCCGTCTCATATAATCTTCTATTTCTCAGGTCGCTCCTTCTGTACCAATGTTGCCAGATCACTACTATCTTGCCCAAATCACTTTGGATCCAAAATACTAAACACTTGGTCACTTAAAATTTTAACGGTCTTCAACACAAAACCTGCGAAGCTAACTAGCGATTCTGAGCAGTCTCTAAACCGTCTTTGATAATTGCGACTGAATCACTGAATTTTGAACCAACTCTGGACCTGCGATTTTCTGATCTCTGATCTCATCTCAATCGACTGAAATCCTGCACACTCTGCTCTACACTGATTAAAAAGAGACTATCTGACTGATCTACTGAAACTGGGAACCTCTGGTCAAGATCTAACATAACTCTGACACTGATCTCGCCAACTGCAATCACTGACTACTGTACTGACCTTGGCCTGAGATCTTTCTTTCCCTAACTTCATCTCAGCATTCGGAATTCCGCACTCTCTGCTATGCACTGCTTAAGAAAGAACCATCTAAAAGCTCTGCTAACTTGGAACATCTGATCTAGATTTGAAATACAATTCACCCCCGGCACTCCATGCAGATGATTTATATGATATACACACACTTCGGTGTACCCACTTTGTGACAAGACGGAATCTCCAATTTCTGAAATCGGACTTAGATTGGCGGTTAATTTCACTCCGACACGCTTTTAGTGTGACATAGGCTATTAGGTAGTTTTCGGAGCTTTTTAGGACAAATGACCCGTGGTCGATTTTCTTCGAGCCACGATGAACCCACTCGACACACTGGCGACTCTCAAGGGTCGTGAAAATCTCGATGATTCAAATACGGACACAGGGTACCAAAACGACAGTAAAATCAAATTAGTATCAGTTGACGAGAGTTTCCCAATTTAGTGGAGTTACCCACGATCGGTCATTCATCTCAGTCGAACCGACCTATCTCTGATCTTAATTCAATTTTTTTAACTGTGCCGTTATGATCTCTAAAGATGAGCACGGTCGAGAAGTCAATTCCTGGTCGAATTCTCAAGTCTATTTGCCTTAAAGTCCTCAATAACTCACCTAACTAGTCTAGTTATCTCGTAAGTGGCCAACTCAGAGAAAAACACTGTAATCGCGTCGATGAAATGCCCAATTTAACCAATCGAAATCAAAGTATGAAAATTAGGATGTCACACACTCAAAACAAGGTCTATTCGTACTGTCTGAACAACGTTGAAATTGCTATGATGAGTTTCCCATAAGATCTCTTCTTTAATCTCTGTATCGTCAATTACACACAATCATCCTCAGAACCTTAGCGTTCTGTCTTCAGAAATCTGAAAATCAATCTCTCTCATCTGCATTCTATTATAGAATCTTCTGAATTTCTGAATTTGTCCACTGAAGCATTTTGGTTATGATCTGTACTCTCGGCTCAATTATGAGGGTAGTCATAAGATTCAAAATGTGGCCTACTATAGATTTGAAAACTGAATTTCGAACTTCCTCGAGTAAGATCCAATCCTGTTGACACCTAAATTTTTGGGGTTAATTTTTGCTAAATAAAAAAACACACATGGCATATAGTTTAGAAACATTTTATTTTTATTTTTTGTTTTATTTTATTTTAGGCTGCCGGTGAAGGAAAGATTTTTCACATATTCCGTTCAAACTTTTCATATTTTTAAGTAATATACACTAGGGGTGTATTTCGTGCAAAAATGGAATTTTTTTGGATAGAATATGTGAAAAATACAAAAGAGAATATCACATGTGATGCAATGATATATTCGAGAGAATTATGCACGAGTGAAATTGGAAATAAAATATGCTTCAAAGATCTAAAATTTTCCCCTATAAAAGGCGTTGCACACGTACGGACAAAGGGGAGGAATTTCGAAAAAAAAATTTGGAGCAAAAAGGGTTTCTTTTCTGTCGGTAAAAAGAGAGAATAAGGTGAAAAGTGAGTGGAGAGAGGAAAAAGTAAAAAGAAAAAAAAAAAGGAAAAAAGAAACAAAAGAGCGAAACCCTAAATCGCTCTGTTCATCTTCCCGAATAGCAGCCGGCGCTGCTGCAGCTCGCCGCCGCCGGCCTCCGTCCGCGAGTGCCTGCGTCAGTCCGCCCAAAGCCGCGACGCCGCCCCTCGCCTGAGCCGCCCCCCCCCCGACGTTCCGCCGCCGCATCTTCGTCCGCGAGCCCCGGCGCCCGAAGACCCAGCAGATCGGTCCCGTCGCCTGCAACTCCCAGATCCGGCGACGATCTGACGTTTCTACTGCCCCGCCGTCGCCGATTTGCCGCATCAACCTCGATCCGCCGCACCGGAGTTGCTCCCCGATGTCGTTGCTCCGGATCGGCCCGCCCTCGCCCCGGATTCGCCTCGCGGAACGCGTCGAAGCCCCCGCTCCGCCCGCGACGCCGCCCGCCGGTCTCGCTTTGCCGCCCGACGACGCCCGACGCCGCCTCTGCCCGCGCTCGAGGTCTCCCTGCCCGTGACCCCGTGTTTCGCCCCCGCCGCTCTCGTTGCCCTCGCCGGAACCCTAGCCGGAGGCTTCCCCTCGCCGGACCCACCAGCTTTATTTTTTTTTCTTTTTCTTTTTCAGGAAAAAGGAAAAGGAAAAAAGAGAAGTAAAAGAAAATTTAGGTATTTTCTTTATTTTATTTTTATTTTATTATTTTTGCTATTTTTATTTTGTCTTTTTAGTGTAATTATTCCTTTAATGTGAAGTTGAAATTCCATGATATGAAATTGCCTGGAAATTAGTGATTGTCAGTCCGATTTTCAAGCTCGAAATCCGACTCGCAATTACTTAAAAAAAATTGCCAATCCAATCTCCCGCTCGAGATCCGATTCGTGATTTATGTGAAATTGGCCAACCCGATCTCATGCTCGAGATATGGTTCGTCGATTTGGATATCAATATGGCTTGATTTGCTGTGGTGTTACTTAAATTAGCTTTCTTTAAAAGAAAAAAAATCAAAAAATGTAGTTTTAGGGTTTGCATGTTCACAATAGGTATTTTATTTCGAATTTTCAAAAATAAAAAAAAATCAAATCAATTAATTTAGGTTGCTAGTTTCCTTTAAAACTTGGATTGCATGTTTAATTATTTGGCAATTATTAATTTCGAAATTTAAAAAAAAGGGGAAAAAAAAGGAAAAACAAAAAAAATCAATTTTGCATAATTCATGTAGAATTAGGGTATATTTTGCACGTCATTGCATATTAGGATAGAAATTGCACTTAAGTTAATTTAGATAATTTCTTAATTTACTATAAGTTTAGGTATTTTATTAAATAGATTGCATTTTAGGATTATCTAGGTTAAGATAATGTTTTAGTTTAAATTAGGATGTGGCTCAACCTAATTCCTAATATAAATTAAATAGGATCTTAATCTAATTAGGTAATTTTCATATTTCATCTAATTTCGAATTTCAAGAGAAAATACCAAAAATGCCTTAGAATAAATTGATTTCATTTTTTAGATGGATTGCATCTAGGGTTAGAATTTATTAAGTTAAGATAATATTTTAGTTTAAACTAGGATTTGGTTTAACCTAATTCCTAATATAAATTGAATAGAATCTTAACTTAGTTAGATAATCTCCATATTTTTTCTGATTTTGAATTTCTTGAAAAATACAAAAATGTCTTAGGATAAATTAGTTGCAATTTCTAGGATAGATTGCATTTTTAAAATAAAAAAACGTCATTTGCATGTTGTTAAGATTAGGTCATTTAGATTGCATTTGATTATTGCGTTTCTTCATTTCATATAGTTTATGTCATGCTGCCATGTCATATTAGATTATTAACATGCATCGCATGATTTTCATTAAGAAAAGCGAAAAATTAAAATTAAAATTGCGTGTTAATTAGAAACCATATCTAGGGTTGTTGATGTGGATTTTAATTTAACATTGCAGATGCTTTCGTTGTTTTGAGGTAAGTCCTACAATTTATTTTTGCTTTACTTGAGTGTTAAATTGGTGGTTTGCGCACTGCATGAACATCTCACATGTTAGGGAATTAGTTTAAAATCAATCCAAACTGCTTGTCAAACATTTTTCAAAATAAAAAAAAAGGTACCGAAAGGGCGTTAGAGAATTCTAGCATAACCAAATCCCCGTATCCATAGTCTCGGTTCGTAGGAGTAAAATAATTCTCCCGTTATTTTACTTGGGTTTCTAATCGACCCACCAAAAATAGATTAGTGGCGACTCTAATTGAAAATCAATTGCATGTTAAGAACTTAAACCTAAGTCGCGAATTGGTATGGGCTTGGGAGAGCCCGAGTTAAGTCTAGGCCTAACAATCCATTAGCCAAACCTTAGGTGGTCCACACCCGAAAAATTGGTCGCGACAGCTTGGCGACTCCACTGGGGAATTGAGTTAAAACTCTTAGTGGACTTAGGCCAATTTTCTTTTCTTTGAAAAATGTTTTTGTTTGGCAGCGAGGATTCCAGGTACGCCCCTAACATTTAAGGTGTTAAATGTTTTTGCAGGATGGGAGGTATAAGGGGAAGTGTTTGTTAACCTTTGTTTTGCAGGGAGGTGTAGGAATGTATGGTTTATTTTTATGAACGAAGTGTTGCTTGATATAAACTGCCGTGCATGCCTTGCATCTAGCACTACACTATTGCACACACAACCCGCCGCCGGACCTGGGCCGCATTAGGATCATCTAGGATGGTATTGAGATGTTTGCCACTCCGACCGCATGCTCGCGGTACGAGTCGCCCATCTCAATCCCGAAGTTTCTTTCATGGTGTCAAGAGTACCCACCTCGGTCCGCATGCTCGCGACCCGGGTCGGCTCTTTGACCAAGCCGGAGTCATAAGGACCCGACATAGTCCACAAGCTCGTGGCTAGTCCGATCATCCTTATGGCTCCACTTTGATAAACTTTATAGAGTAGAAATCGAACCACTTACCATGCGCATGCCTATGTGATTGCCCATCATTGGTAAAGTAAGTTCTCTAAATTTTTGGCCTTTGCAATTTACTTACTTTATCACATTATTTTGTCGGTCCATGGCATTAGGATTGTCCTGAGTCTTGATCAATATACAATGGGGACATCGGACATTCGAATTATTTTCCCTCCAAGGGAGGAGCTTAGCACTTGGTGGGACAAGCTAGATCAAGATGGCCGTCAGTTTGTAGAGTCACATATTGGTCGACTACTTCCATTGCTGCGTATCAACATCCATGTCGGCCTCGTCCAAGCACTCGCTCACTGTTGGTGCCCCGAGACTTCTACCTTTATCTTCGGCGGTAAGCATGAGCTCACTCCCACCTTGGAAGAGTATAGCATTGCCATAGGAAAATCCTTGAAAGCCGAATTGATTAGTCCGCCTATCGGAATAGATCTGTTATGACCTTATCTGATTTTCTGAGAATTAAAGAAGATGACATAAGAAAGGTTTTAAAGGCCCACCGTAATGCATGTCCTTTATCTTTTTTGAAAGAATGTTTTGAAAAAGGCACCTCATTTCAAATGCGTAGGATTTTCCTCTTAGCTTTCTTTGGGTTTATAGTATTTCCTTACTGCAAAAATGCTATTAACCCCTTGATTGCTCAATTGGTTAGGCAAGTGTTGGAAGGAAAATTTTTTGTAAACACTGTCTTGACTGAAATTTTTCTTTCTCTCACTCGTTTCAAAAGAGGTGGCAATAAGACTCTCCATTCCTCTCCTGAACTTTTACAAATTTGGTTCCTTTCTCATATAAAAGGATTTGGTGGTTCAATGACTATACATGATGTTAGTAATTCTAATAACCCTATTATGAGATTTGAGAACAATCAAAAACATGCACCAGATTACCATTATTCTAGGTGGCTAGCTTTCATGAAAAAACCAAATCCCAAGGGTTTCCTATGGCATGCTAAATGGTTCCAAGTTCGGGTAGCGAGACTCTCATGTGGAGGAGTTGGCCCAATCCCTCTATTGGGATTCACCGGAGCATTGGAATACTATCCAACTAGGGTGACTCGTCAATATCAAGTCGTGCAAGAGCTTCCCCCGGCGTTACAAGTAGAGCCACTCCAAGTCAGTTTTGTCGATGGAAACCGAGGCCATGAAGATTCCATTCTCACTATCAAATCGATGTGGGATATGTGCCATCCACGAAAGCTCAAATGGCCCGAGGAGGAGTTGAAAGGCAAGGAAAGGAAGTACTATGCCTCGATTAAGTATATCCAACAACACAAGATTCCCGAGGAGCTGCTTCCGAAGATACCGGAGGCGCCGTTGAAGATCACCAATCAAGCTGAGAATAAACGCCTCAAAAGAGTTGCTGAAAAAGCTCAAGAGGAGAATAAACGATTGCGCCGAATAGTGTCCCGAATGTATATTGATCAAGCCAAATGAAGTGCTTGAATCAATCTTGCTATTTTCATTAATGTTTAGGGAGTTGGGGGTCATTTACTTTCCCAGATCGTTTGTTTAGGACATATCGAATTTCTAGGCTTGTCAAAAGCTCCATTGATGAATAAAATTTCTAGAGTATTGTCATGGATCGGCGTATTTTCATATGAGATACTTATTTGTGTTCATTTCTTAAATTTAGGTGATAACGGACCCTCCACGCTCTCCCATTATCACGCGATTAAGAGCAAGAATGGCCGAACAAACCGAAGTGCGTGATCGTGTCTCCGCTATGGAGGGCCAACTCCAACAGTTAGCTGCCTCTATGGAGCTTATAACAGCTCAACTCCAATCCCTCCAAGTGAATCCGGCTCCTGTGCCCACTCTCCCTGAGATAGTCGTCCCGAAGCCAGCAAACAAGACACAAACTGGTGATGATGACATGCCCGGGCTGGAAGATGATCCATTCCCGATCAATGTGGAAAAGGCTAAGCTTGTCAACATCCCTAAGACAGAGCAGGATGAACGCTTTGCGAAAATGGAAGAAAAGTTGAAACAACTGCAGGAGTCACAGAGTTCACTCCCATTCGACTTATCCGTATACGAGAAAGTCAAGATGCCAAAGAAATTCAAAATGCCGGATTTTGAGAAATACGATGGTACTTCCTGCCCAAAAGCTCATTTGCAGATGTACCACGTGCGCATGGCCCAATATGTCAAGAACGAGCCTCTCATGATCCAATCATTCCATGCAAGTTTGACTCGGGGCCGCATTGAATTGGTATGTCATGAAGAATGTGAACCTTCTCAACACTTGGAATGAAGTGGTGACGCATTTCTCAAGCAATACAAGTTCAACATGGATATTGCACCTTCCCGAGAGGATCTTGAGAGGATGGAGAAAAAGAAGAGCGAGTCGTTCAAAGAGTATGCCGTGAGATGGCGAAATGGCGGCTCAAATCACCCCGAGCCTACCGACAAGGAGCGATGAAGTTATTTATCAAAACTCTCCCATCTGAGTTCCGTATCCGGATGGCCAGCACGTACGTTGAAAGCTTCAATCAGCTTATTTCTGTAGGGGAACAAATCGAGATGGGGATAAGGGAAGGATGGTTTACTGAACCATCAAGTAGAAGATTCTCTGCCAAGAAAGAGAAGGAGGCTGCTGTAGACGTGAATGTGGCTTATGGCCAAGAAAGTGCCAATCGCACCCCGGCTATCCAGATGAATCCAAGGCAACAGCAAGCTACCGGCCGTCAATCATTTGCCCAAGCAAGAAGGCAGTTCTCTCCTCTCCCTAGATCTCCATCCCAAGTGTTGGCAATTCTAAGAAAGAAAGGATTGCTTACTAGCGAACCGAAGCGCCCTAACCGCGAAAGCATTCATAGTTACGACTCGACGAAGAAATGCGACTATCATAGCAGTGAATTGGGACATTCAACTGATGAATGTTTCACCTTGAAACACAAGATCCAAAACCTCTTGGACACAAAGGCCTTTTCATTTCAGACAACTCGGCCAAACGTCCGTAAAAAATCCGTTACCGGAGCATGAAGGTACGGTCAATGCTATCCTAAAGCCCGGAGTTGGTCGAATCAAGAACTCGAAGGTACATGTGGCGAGATGCTTACAACGGCTTGGTAAGAGCTGGATATTATCCGGATCGGGAGGATGTTCCTCTATCACTAATGAAGGAAAGAGTCACCAGGATGGTGGATGACGGAATCATCGTTTACGCCGACCATAACTCTATAGTTTCCACTATTTCCCCCATCATTATTGATTGGGAGGAGGAGCAAGCGGCACTCAATGCTGATAAGGAGGAAGTTGATCCTTCACTCGTGGACATGCCCCCACTCGAAGATGCATCCAACGACGAGATAGTGATTGAAATGCCTCAACCGTATGAATATGTCAACAATAAGGCGGTCCCTTGGTCTTATGATCTAGATGTTGACCTCGTTACAAGGTCTGGTCGGACTTATTCTCGAGGCCAATATTCAACCCGCAAAACCGTCACCGATGAAGAGGCTAAAGAGTTTTTGGCCGTGATCAAAGCAAGCGAGTACAAGGTGGTCGAACGATTCTACGAAAGATGCCCGCCTGATTTCTTTGCTTGAACTCCCGCTTACATCCCCGTGCATCAAAAGTCGCTAATGAAGGTGTTAAGTGAAATTCGTGTACCTGAAACGGTCGAGGCAGACAAGCTGGAAGACTTTGTGGGATCGATCCTTCTTAAGGACATGATTGCCTTTTCTGATGAGGAATTCCCTCTCGAGGGTAGGGGGCATAACAAGGCACTCTATGTATACATCAAGCATAAGGCTTCTCATGTGTCTCGAGTACTCCTGATAATGGGTCCGCCCTAAACATATGTCCACTAGCCACTCTTCATCGCCTTAAGGTGGACCCGTCCAAGATACATGTCGCAAAAACTTCTGTTCGAGCTTTTGATGGTACGAAGAAGGAAGTGCTTGGGGAGATTCACCTTGATGTGCAAATAGGGCCGGTGGTCTTCAATGTTCCCTTCCAGGTAATGGATATCCCTACGCTTTTAATTTCGCCGGGTCGTCCCCGGATTCATGCTGGCCGGGGCGGTACCATCAAGTCTACATCAAGCTGTGAAATTCGTAATCAAAGGGAAGTTGGTCCTTGTTTATGGCGAAGAAGATCATCGGATTTATCATGAGACAGCTATCCCCTATGTAGAGCCGACTTTGAGTTCGAATCAAGTTACCACTCGTTTGAGTTGGTATCCACTATTCACGCTTCTCGAGACTCACCACCACCAACCCCGAAGTTTCAAATGCCTGCTATCATGGTGGGAAGGATGATGGTTGAGAATGGTTTTATTCCCTGGTAGTGGCCTTGGAAGAAATGGTCGGGGATTCGAAACCCCATTGAAGCCCCTCGGAGGTCCCGTCTTCTTTGGATTAGGGTACCATGGAAGAGGTGGGGAAAGTTCTGGAGGACGAAGACAGGAAAGGCGAAACCCGCCACCTGACCACGGGCGAGGAAGGCAAAACCCATTGCCCCCAAACATTCACGAGACATTCCCTGGTCCTCCAATAATGATGCAGGATGAAGCAGAAATAATAGACACCCTGGGGCAGCCAAGCGGAAAATTCGACTATCTGGTGAAGTATTCGGCTCCTCCCAGTTTCTACATTGATCCCCGCGACATTATCCCAGATGGATGGGGTGGCATGGATGATCCGACACCCCCGGAGACCGAAAACCCCGAAGATGCATTGGAAGGAATCTCTAGTCTCTTCGATGATGTCTTCATAGGGACCATTGACGAAGGACCTCAGGAGAAGATGGGCTCTAGCCCACAAGAGTAACTTATTTACTGCTTTCTTACATTCCCCTGCGCGGGAATTTTTATCACTTTCTAGGGCTTGTTTTTGATTTCTTCCTTTTCGTTTTCTTTTTAGGGCTTGAAAATTGCATTTCCATTCAATAAATGTAATTGATTGATGAATATCAATAAAATTACAAGTTTTATTTTGAGGGCATGATGAGGTACACCAAACCAGCCCGGTGATGATATCCGGCCGATAAAAGAAAAAAAAAATCCAAGGAGAATTTCGAGGCTGGGCTCCATCATGCTTTCTCATGTCAAAATGTTTTAAAAAATGTTTTTGCCAAAATTTCAAAAAAAAAAAAAAACAAAAAAAAACAACAACAACAAAAACATAAAAACAAAAAGATAGATTACTTTGTTTGTCTTTCTAATTTATTTACTTCATGTCTCAGGAGCAATCTTACGGCATACAAAAGTATGGAAATGGTCCAGCCCAATGCAACAAATGCGACATTGACGACCTCGATGACTTGGATGAAGATTCCATTGAGGTGCAGCGAAGCTGGGAACAACATGAAAAAGCCAAGGCTCTCACATCCGAAGCGGATGTCACTATTAATTTAGGTGACACCGAAGAAGTCAAAGAAATTAAAATTGGGGCAAATCTTCCCGAAGACGAGGCCGAGCGCCTAACTCGGCTACTAAAGGAATACCGGGATGTTTTTGCATGGACCTATGCCGACATGCCCGGTTTAGACCCATCGATCGTCGAGCATTGCTTGCCTACTAATCCGGATGTACCACCTAAGAAGCAAAGGCTCAGGAGAACTAAGCCCGAGCTCTCGAAGAAGATAGAGGAAGAGGTGATGAAGCTTCGAAGGTGGGATTCATTGAAGTCTCACAATACCCTGAATGGGTGGCTAATATCGTGCCGGTGATGAAGAAAGATGGTCGAGTTCGAGTTTGCGTCGACTATCGAGATCTGAACAAGGCTAGCCCAAAAGACGATTTCCCACTGCCTCACATAGATGTCCTCGTGGATAGTACTGCCGGATTTGAACTATTCTCGTTTATGGATGGGTTTTCCGGGTACAATCAGATAAGGATGAAGGAAGAAGACAAGGAGAAGACAGCATTTATTACCCCGTGGGGGACCTTTCATTACAAGGTCATGCCTTTTGGACTCAAGAACGCAGGGGCAACTTACCAGCGAGCCATGGTAACACTATTCCATGATATGATACATCAGGAGATTGAAGTCTATGTTGATGATATGATCACAAAGACTCGGCTTGGAAGAAGCCATGTGGAAACCCTAAAGAAGTTGTTTGATCGACTTCGTGAATTCAAGCTTCGGCTAAATCCCACTAAATGCGTGTTCGGGGCAACATCCGGTAAATTACTCGGATTCATTGTAAGCAGTAAGGGGATTGAGATTGACCCATCTAAGGCTAAGGCCATATGCGAATTGCAACCTCCATCAACAAAGTGAAAGAAGTTCGGAGCCTCCGGGAAGATCGAATTACATAGCCCGGTTCATTTCCCAACTCTCTCAAAGCGCCAAGCCATTCTTCAAGCTCCTAAAGAAGAATGCACGAATCAACTGGGATGATGAGTGTCGAGAAGCTTTCAACAAGTTAAAGCAGTATCTGATGAGCCCACCAGTTCTTGTCCCACCATCACCGGGGCATCCCTTGATTCTCTACCTCACCGTTCATAGTGAGTCATTGGGTGCAATGTTGGCTCAGGAGAGTCCTGTGGATAAAAAAGAACGAGCCATTTATTATCTGAGTAAGAAGTTCACTGTATCAGAGCTGAAATATTCTGATGTTGAAAAGACTTGTGTGGCATTGGTGTGGGTATTGCATAGATTGCGACAATACACACTACATTATCAGACATTTCTCGTAACTGAGAACGACCCCATCAAGTATTTACTTGATCGGCCAGCTTTGGTGGGTAAGTTGGCCAAATGGCAAATTTTGATCTCCGAATTTGATGTGCAATACCGCCACAAAAGTCGGTTAAGGGTCGAGTGATCGCCGATCTATTGGCCGGAAATTCAGAAGTTTCTAATGACGATGATGGTTTCCTTGATGACCGTGTCTTGAGTGTAAATGAAGACTCATGGAAGATGTTCTTTGATGGAGCTGTAAATTTGTCTGGTTCTGGCACTGGGGCAGTTCTGATATCCCCAGATGGACAGCACTATCCGGTAGCTGCAAAATTGATATTCCCATGCACTAACAATGTGGCCGAGTATGAGGCTTGCATTCTCGGACTTCAAGCCGCAATCGAGATGGGTATGGCCAAGTTAATGGTATTTGGAGATTCGGCACTGATCATATTACAAACTGTAGGTGAGTGGAAGACCAAGGATGCCAAGTTGCTCCCGTACCACAAGCACTTAGAAGATCTGGTAAAAGAGTTTGACGAAATTTCATTTGAATACTTGCCAAGGTCTCATAATCAATTTGCGGATGCACTCGCAACTTTGTCGTCTATGTTACAAGTCACTGACGGGTTAGAGGTCGAGCCTTTGAAAATAGAGGTTTTGCCAAAGCCGGCTTATTGTATGATCGTGACTGAAGAACCCGATGGAAAACCATGGTATTACGATATCATGAACTGCATTAAAAGGCAGGAATTTCCCGAAGGAAGCACTCCCGCTGATAGGAAGTACATCATGAAGATGGCCTCAAAATTCTTCGTCAGTGGCAAGAATTTATACAAGAGATCTTATGATTCAGTCTTGTTACGGTGTGTGGATACAACCGAAGCCACTCAAATCATGCAAGAAGTGCACGAAGGAATATGTGGCCCCCATATGAATGGGCACATGATGGCTAAGAAGATTATGAGATTAGGCTACTATTAGCTCACACTAGAAAGTGATTTGCATCAAGCACGTGCGGAGTTGTCATCGTTGCGGATCCATGGTGATAAGATAAATGTTCCTCCAACCGAGCTACATCAGTTTTCCGAGCCATGGCCCTTCTCAATGTGGGGCATTGATGTGATCGGCCCAATAAACCCGAAGGCTTCCAATGGGCACCGATTCATTCTAGTGGCCATCGACTATTTCTCCAAATGGATCGAAGCTACGTCGTTTGCAAGTGTCACTGCTCGCAATGTTGCAAAGTTTATCAAACGTGACATAATTGCTCGCTATGGTGTCCCTGAAACAATCATCACTGACAACGGAACAAATTTGAACAACAAGCTTGTTGATGAGTTGTTTAGCGAGTTCAAGATCAAGCATCGAATTCGTCCCCTTATCGCCCTCAAATGAACGGAGTGTTGAAGCGGCCAATAAGAATATTAAGAAGATTTTGGCTAAGACAGCCGAGAATTATCGAGATTGGCATGACAGGTTACCCTTCGCACTAATGGCGTATCGGACATTGATCCGCACTTCCACTGGGGCAACCCCGTTTGCTTTGGTGTACGGCATGGAGGCAATTCTACCTGTAGAAGTGGAGATTCCTTCTCTGAGAGTTTTATCCCAAGTGGAGTTGTCTGAAGATGAATGGTCGCAACAAAGACTTGAACAGTTAAACTTGATTGATGAGAAGAGACGAAGGCTCTTTGTCATGGCCAAGCTTATCGCAAAGAGTTGCGGATCCTTCAACCAAAAGGTGCGGCCAAGGCGTTTCGAGGTAAATGACCTAGTTCTAAGGAAGCTATTGCCGTTATTTCCAGATCCTGGAGGCAAGTTTGCTCCAAACTACGGTGGTCCATATGTGGTAAAGAAGGTACTTCCTGGCGGTGCCTTGATCTTAGCAGAAATGGATGGTCGCGTGTTTTCCACTCCAGTTAATTACGTCTTGTCAAGAAGTATTATCCATGATAGAATTTGCCATGTCTTGTCTTGAATTGCAAGTATTTTATGATGAATAAGATGCCTCGATCGTTGAATTGTTCAAGTTTGTCATAAATTTTGCATTCTTCTTCCTTAATGAATCATATGAGATAAATTGAATGTGTCAAATGAGATACCTTGGAATGATGAAAGGCAAGCCTTGTTCCATACACTAGCCCATATACTAATCCTAGGTGAGTTGTGAAAGAGTTCCATGCCCGCAAGGAAGAGGGTGATCTCGCAAATGGTACGTCAACCACGGTGATGAGAGGCCATTTCTTCTTATACCCGAAACACTACATGTATACCCATTGTTTAGCCCTTTGAGCCCACACACATGAAGAATGTTTTTAAATCATCCCTGTTAAGGATCATCCCACATTGGGACAAAGTTTGAAATGAATGAAAGGAATTTTCTTACTCACACTTGCATCAATCTTTGAGTGTTGCTTTCGCATTGTAACTCGTATGATAATTTAAAGTGCCTTAGGATAATGAAGAGCAGTCATTTCTCTATCTTACGCACTTTTATCCATTGCATAACCCACTTGAGCTTATGAATTCATTTCATATTAAACCCAGTTGGTGATCATCCCTCATACTGGGGCAAGACAAAAACACTCAAGTAGCATGAATTAGAATACCGACAAAAATGGAGATTTTGTTAAAAAAAAATGCAAAAAAGGGCATGAAAAAGCAGTGTGCCTGGTAAAAGTAAGGCCGATGCCCAAAAAAAAAAAAAATCTCTGACAATGGAGAAGCAAAGTGGTGGAAATGTCAAGATGATCACCAACTCTCACCATTCACACACATTTTGAGCCTAACGATCCTTTCATTTCTCAACCCATGAACCCATCCTACGTTACGTCCTTTACAAAGTCTCTTTGATTATGGCACTTGAATTAACATAGGAGTTCATATGTTTATAAGCATCGCTTGAAGAAGTGCGAATTAGATAATTACTGCCTCATTTCATATGTTTCTTGACTTGAAAATCCCAAGACAGTTATGAAATGTCATTTTTCAAATAGCCTCGACTCGAAGAGTCCCATTTGTTAAGCCGTTGACCAAACCCACATTACGGTCCCTCTTAAAGACCTCTCAGATTGGTGAGATCGTACCACTTGCGAGATTGCTCAGACCCTTGTTTGGCATGATGATGGTGAGATAGAGTGATTGACAAAATCCCGCATCAAAGGTCGGGATGAAATTGCCATTTTAATGAGGATGAGAGAAAAGTCCTTTCAGACCAAAGGATCCTCATTTGACACATTCATGACACTCATGTGTTCGTAATGGAAATTAGGTGATGCAAGATTAATGAAAATCATCATGAACCTCCATTAAATTGATGCATGTTTATGATTACCAATGCATGTTGTCTCTCCTATGACCATGTTTTGCAGAGACGTATCCCCGAAGATCGGAGATGTTACCGAGGTAAGTATATCTCTATCCATATCTTGAATATTTGTCATTGCACAGGTATTCCCTTTTTAAGCATACCGACACTCAATTGAGTTGTCCCCCAAAGATTTTTCCTCCAGATTCAATCTGATTAAGGCGACCGAAGAATGGTTCGGGTCCTGGTCGGATGATTTCTACCGCAAGGTTGGGCGACCGAAGAATGGTTCGGGTCCTAGCCAAGCAAGACCTCAGTCTAGGCGACCGTAGAATGGTACGGGTCCTAGACAACATTTATTGCTCTAACAGGCGACCGTAGAATGGTACGGGTCCTGGAAAAGCAATTTCCCCATTCAGGCGACCGTAGAATGGTACGGGTCCTGGAAAAATGATTTTCTTCGTTGAGGCAACCGTAGAATGGTACGGGTCCTTGACAACACCTATTCCTTATTCAGGTGACCATAGAATGGTACGGGTCCTGGAAAATGAATCCCCGTTTAGGCGACCGTAGAATGGTACGGGTCCTAGAAAAAACCTTTCTGCCGTACTGGGCGACCGTAGAATGGTACGGGTCCTAGGAAAGCAGTTCCTTACAAAACATTTCTGCCGTATTGGGCGACCGTAGAATGGTACGGGTCCTGAGAAAGCAGCTCCTTTCTGCCATACTGGGCGACCGTAGAATGGTATGGGTCCTAGGAAAAGCATCTTCACAAAGTCATGTTACTATTCTAGGCGACCGTAGAATGGTACGGGTCCTAGACAGGTAACACTCACTACCTCGAATTACTTTATCCTCCTCGAAGGTAAGTTATCCTGGTAGGTTTATCTATCATTTGCATTAGCATTTCCATGCATCATACAAATTGCATTAAAAAATGGAATTCATATTTTGACAAAAAAAATCATTCATTGCATGAGCATGACCAAAATTTAGGTCTCAATTCGTCTTTGAAAGCAACCTCTGCGAGCTCACCTTCAAAGAGGGGCAGCTATTGACACCTAAATTTTTGGGGTTAATTTTTGCTAAATAAAAAAACACACATGGCATATAGTTTAGAAACATTTTATTTTCATTTTTTGTTTTATTTTATTTTAGGCTGCCGGTGAAGGAAAGATTTTTCACATATTCCGTTCAAACTTTTCATATTTTTAAGTAATATACACTAGGGGTGTATTTCGTGCAAAAATGGAATTTTTTTGGATAGAATATGTGAAAAATACAAAAGAGAATATCACATGTGATGCAATGATATATTCAGAGAATTATGCACGAGTGAAATTGGAAATAAAATATGCTTCAAAGATCTAAAATTTTCCCCTATAAAAGGCGTTGCACACGTACGGACAAAGGGGAGGAATTTCGAAAAAAATTTGGAGCAAAAAGGGTTTCTTTTCTGTCAGTAAAAAGAGAGAATAAGGTGAAAAGTGAGTGGAGAGAGGAAAAAGTAAAAAAGAGAAAAAAAAAAGGAAAAAAGAAACAAAAGAGCGAAACCCTAAATCGGCTACCTGTTCATCTTCCCGAATAGCGGCCGGCGCGCGCAGCTCACCGCCGCCGGCCTCCGTCCGCGAGTGCTCGCGCGGCCCGCCCGGGCCGCGACGCCGCCCCTCGCCCGAGCCGCCCCCGACGTTCCGCCGCCGCATCTTCGTCCGCGAGCCCCGCGCCCGAAGACCCAGCGAGACGGTCCCGTCGCCCGCAACTCCTAGATCCGGCAACAATCTGACGTTTCTACTGCCCCGCCGTCGCCGATTTGCCGCATCAACCTCGATCCGCCGCACCGGAGTTGCTCCCTGACGTCGTTGCTCCAGATCGGCCAGCCTCTGCCCAGATTCGCCTCGCCGGAACGCGTCGAAGCCCCTGCTCCGCCCGCGACGCCGCCCGCCGGTCTCGCTTTGCCGCCCCGACGACGCCCCGACGCCACCTCTGCCCGCGCTCGAGGTCTCCCTGCCCGTGACCCCGTGTTTCGCCCCCGCCGCTCTCGGTGCCCTCGCCGGAACCCTAGCCGGAGGCTTCCCTCGCCGGACCCACCAGCTTTTTTTTTTTCTTTTTCTTTTTCAGGAAAAAGGAAAAGGAAAAAGAGAAGTAAAAGAAAATTTAGGTATTTTCTTTATTTTATTTTTATTTTATTATTTTTGCTATTTTTATTTTGTCTTTTTAGTGTAATTATTCCTTTAATGTGAAGTTGAAATTCCATGATATGAAATTGCCTGGAAATTAGTGATTGTCAGTCCGATTTTCAAGCTCGAAATCCGACTCGCAATTACTTAAAAAATTGCCAATCCAATCTCCCGCTCGAGATCCGATTCGTGATTTATGTGAAATTGGCCAACCCGATCTCATGCTCGAGATATGGTTCGTCGATTTGGATATCAATATGGCTTGATTTACTGTGGTGTTACTTAAATTAGCTTTCTTTAAAAGAAAAAAAATCAAAAAATGTAGTTTTAGGGTTTGCATGTTCACAATAGGTATTTTATTTCGAATTTTCAAAAATAAAAAAAATCAAATCAATTAATTTAGGTTGCTAGTTTCCTTTAAAACTTGGATTGCATGTTTAATTATTTGGCAATTATTAATTTCGAAATTTAAAAAAAAAGGGGGAAAAAAAAGGAAAAACAAAAAAAATCAATTTTGCATAATTCATGTAGAATTATGGTATATTTTGCACGTCATTGCATATTAGGATAGAAATTGCACTTAAGTTAATTTAGATAATTTCTTAATTTACTATAAGTTTAGGTATTTTATTAAATAGATTGCATTTTAGGATTATCTAGGTTAAGATAATGTTTTAGTTTAAATTAGGATGTGGCTCAACCTAATTCCTAATATAAATTAAATAGGATCTTAATCTAATTAGGTAATTTTCATATTTCATCTAATTTCGAATTTCAAGAGAAAATACCAAAAATGCCTTAGAATAAATTGATTTCATTTTTTAGATGGATTGCATCTAGGGTTAGAATTTATTAAGTTAAGATAATATTTTAGTTTAAACTAGGATTTGGTTTAACCTAATTCCTAATATAAATTGAATAGAATCTTAACTTAGTTAGATAATCTCCATATTTTTTCTGATTTTGAATTTCTTGAAAAATACAAAAATGTCTTAGGATAAATTAGTTGCAATTTCTAGGATAGATTGCATTTTTAAAATAAAAAAACGTCATTTGCATGTCGTTAAGATTAGGTCATTTAGATTGCATTTAATTATTGCATTTCTTCATGTCATATAGTTTATGTCATGCTGCCATGTCATATTAGATTATTAACATGCATCGCATGATTTTCATTAAGAAAAGCGAAAAATTAAAATTAAAATTGCGTGTTAATTAGAAACCATATCTAGGGTTGTTGATGTGGATTTTAATTTAACATTGCAGATGCTTTCGTTGTTTTGAGGTAAGTCCTGCAATTTATTTTTTGCTTTACTTGAGTGTTAAATTGGTGGTTTGCGCACCTGCATGAACATCTCACATGTTAGGGAATTAGTTTAAAATCAATCCAAACTGCTTGTCAAACATTTTTCAAAATAAAAAGAAATGTACCGAAAGGGCGTTAGAGAATTCTAGCGTAACCAAATCCCCGTACCCATAGTCTCTGGTTCGTAGGAGTAAAATAATTCTCCCGTTATTTTACTT
Organism: Eucalyptus brandiana; assembly: GCA_014182725.1. Classification (NCBI taxonomy): domain Eukaryota; kingdom Viridiplantae; phylum Streptophyta; class Magnoliopsida; order Myrtales; family Myrtaceae; genus Eucalyptus; species Eucalyptus brandiana. Next base: position 36,561,361 of record CM024674.1, read on the forward strand.
GGGTTTCTAATCGACCCACTAAAAATAGATTAGTGGCGACTCCTAATTGAAAATCAATTGCATGTTAAGAGCTTAAACCTAAGTCGCGAATTGGTATGGGCTTGGGAGAGCCCGAGTTAAGTCTAGGCCTAACAATCTATTAGCCAAACCTTAGGTGGTCCACACCCGAAAAATTGGTCGCGACAAATCCTTGAGTACCAACTGTGCAACTGATGACTCTCGACTCAGTGCATCTGCAACTTTGCTCACCTTTTCAGAGTGATACAAAATATCATAATCACAATCCTTAAGGAGTTCCATCCAGTGATGCTGTCTCATATTCAACTCGCTTTTTGAGAATACATACTTGAGACTTTGATAGTCATTAACGATATGAAATATTCCTCTGTACCGATAGTGCCTCTAAAATTCCAAACGAACATAACTACTGCAAGTTCTACGATATGCGTCGCATAATTTAACTCACAAGATCTCAACTGACGGGACGCATATGCAATAACTCTATCACACTGCATCAACAAGCAACCAAAGCCTTTAAACGACACATCACTGCAGATCTCATAACTTTCAGGACTAGATGGAATGATCAACACAGTGCGGTAGTTAGCCTCTTCTTGGGCCCTTGGAAATTACACTCGCACTCATCTGTCCACACGAACTTTTCTTACTTCCTCTCGGTAGTCGAATCAACTACAACGCTAACACTGAAAACCCCTTTTATCAAACTTCTGTAATATCCTGCTAATCCTCAGAAACTTCTTATCCCTATCACTGTTGACAATCTCGGCCAACTGTTCACTGCTTCAATCTTAGACGGGGTCTACGGAGATTTCTTTGCCTGAAATCACGTGATCTAGGAACGCAATACGAGTCATCCAAAACTCGCACTTGCTAAACTTAGCGTAAGATTCAAGAGTCATCAAGGTCTGAAGTACCATCCTCAAATGTCTCTCGTGCTCCTCAGCACTTTTTGAACACACTAGGATAACTTCAATGAACACGGTCACAATTGATTCAGGTACCCTTAAACATTCTGCTCATTAGACCCAAACAACCAGCTAAGGTGTCCATCAAACCACACGGTATTACAGTGAACTCATAACTGCCGTATCAAGTGCGAGATGCAAACTTCGGTATGTCTTTCTTCCTATTCATCAATTGATGATACCCTGACCTTCAATCGATCTTTGAAGATTATTGATGCACAAACACAACGAACCAACTTTCTTCTTCACGAATAGAACGGGTGCTCCCCAAGGTGATGCACTGGAATGTACGAATCCCTTACCCAATGATTCCTGCATCTATGCTTTCAGTCCTTTTAACTCGGGTAACACCATCCGGTAAGGAGCCTTAGGGACTGGCTCTGTTCCGGGTGCTAATTCAATCGCGAACTCCATTTCTCTTTCTGACTGCAAACTTGACAATTCTTCAGAAAATACCTTAGAAAACTTATGTACCATGATTATATTCTCCATATTCGGCTCCTCAACTGACGCATCCATTACAGTTGCCATGTAGATTCGATAACCAACAACCTGAACCAAATCATCTTCAGTGACGAATAACAAGGATCGAAGTTCCTCTTCGACTTTCAGTAATTCAAACCATTCATACGTCAACTGAACAAACTGAATTATATCACTGCCACGATTCATAACAGTAGAGAGCTCCTCAAGCCAAACCTTTTCATAAATGACTTCCGAGTCATACTTAAGCAAACTCTTCGAGTACAACTATAGTCAGAGACTCATCTTTCTATCACTTTATTACCACAACGAAAATCCTACAACCTTCACTGAACATTCTGCTGCGCTACTCTGATAGAAACATCTCAAAAACATTCTTCTTCTAATTGATGCATGGTCGATCCCTTCATGCTCCTCTAGCCATCCTAGTGGCGTCCTATCTGTAGTAACGGTACTTACACTCTCATGGACTTACGCAGGCAGTTCCTAACTCGATGGCCGTGCTGGCCACATTCAACGCATGCTCCCCTTTTAACTCTGACACTGGGCTGATTCAAGCCTCTTTCCCACAATTTCGGCACACAATCAGCGAGTCTTTTACCTCCTATTAAGGAATATCCAGCACCCTTCCTTGCATTGGGGTCCATTCCAAGTACCCCACTAAATGTCCCAAAGCATGCTCCTTCTATTCTGTCTTATCAACGGCGGTGACAGAAACAGCTGTGATTTCATCTGTCTATACGGAAAATCTTTGATCAGATGACTGTACTGGCAACCCTTGTAACAAATCCTTTATCTCTTACAGCACAGAACAGATCCCTTTCTTTTCTTACAGACACGACACACATTGATCAAGTTGAACACTGACTTTCCAACTCTACTCTTCCGGTTGGGTGAAACAGGGCACCTTTCTTTTGGCATCGGCCTTTCTCCCCAATCGATTTCCATCTCTGTCTAAACTGAACCTTGACTCAGATACAGCGGCTTGATCCTCGATCACAACTCCAGATTAGGCCTCAACAGGCCGGCAACAACAATAGTCACAACACTGGCAGCGGTAGAAACAACGGCAACAGCGGCAGCTCAATCCTGAACTTACTGACCCAACAAGCTTCCAAGGAACACTAGCGCTTGAACAATCCCATCGAACCTAGGATCATTCGGTGCTGCTACACTCATAGTACCTACTTACAGTGGTACTCTCACACTCGCGCTGGCCTAAGCCTGCGCTCTAGCTCGGGTACCGACTCTTGTCAGCATCCTACCGAGGTATAGGTCCTACCGACCTTCTCCAAGGAGTCCTCCACTCCTGGTCACTCGTCCTACAGGCTCCTTATAGACGCATGTTTTCCAATTCCAACATCAGATTAGAATTTGAGTGACCCCACAAACACATTACCAAACAGCTATCAACCACATGCATCAGCATATTAAAAGCCTTTCCTACTAACTATCCCATGACTCATCGCACCTTATCACTCCATACACGAACCATGCTCTGATACCACTTAAACGGGGATGTCACGCCCCGAACCCCGAGCGCGCGCACATCCCGCTGCGGTTGATCAAATGCGACATTCCCAGGTAGTGTCGCCGACCCCATTCATTTATTATTGCGCAAGCGGAACGTATTATAAAACCCCTGACAATAAAATACGGGATAGAAAAGTAGGAAGCAAAACCACCACATAACACTTTCATAATTCAATAGAATTACAAACAGAGGTCTACGGCCAAAAGTCTACAAAAGACCGGCTCTTAAAAAGGGATGGTCCTACGATCTACAAGTCGGACACATTCTCCAATTCTCATAACTTCACCTCTTCAACTCCTCAAGACCAACCAAAGCTATCTGGCCGCTCCGTCCACCAGGGACCTGAAATTTTAATCCCCAAACCGGGATGAGATAATGTCTCAGCAAGTTCAACCCCCTAAACCCCTATTAGAAAGAAAATACGCCCACGGGTGGCCTAGCCACATCACACAGAGAACTTACCTCGCCTCAGTTCCTTTCTGCAGGTTAGCACAATTCAAATCACTCAATCACAGGTAGTAATAATAATTCAAACAATTGGAACGCCATCACTTTCATTTAAATCACAATCGCACTTAGCACGCATTCCAATTATTATTCACTGCCACACAAGGGCATAGCCTACTCGCAGTTCGGCTATCTACTGACACTAATGCCTGTGCATCGCTCCCCCATGGAGTGCGGCTTCGTCGCATACGTCGACGGCATTCCCGAAGGAGCATGGGCCCCAGAATCAATGCGACCCGCAACCACCGCGTGGGCATCCCATATAGGGGCAAGTCCGGCTCAACAGCCCAGGACGATTTCTCTTAATTATCACATAGCCAAATCGTACTCGGCCCTAGGACACTTTGCATTTCACTCAACGCTTCAACTTAAGATAGTGATCCCGGCCATTTTTCTTCATATTAAAAATATTCCAGAAATTACTCACGTGTGTGGGGACACGCTAATTTCGAATCAAAAGACCAATATCTCACTTTTTCAAACCCCACCATTTAATATAATTATTAAAATCCAATTTTTGCATCAAAACCCAACACTTGGGTTTTTATGAATAAAATTCATATTTATCACAATCAACACCCAATTTGCCACATCCATTCATCAAATTCAAATTCTAAATGCACAGCAGCGATCGACACGAAATTCTAAGAAAATTGATTAAATAATAATATCCATATTTTTCACAAACCACATTCAATTTATAATATCCAATCGTCAATTTCAAAATCCGACTATACAGTGGCGACCGGCACGAAATTCTGAGAATTTAAGGTCCCGACAAAATTTTCGGAATTTAATAAATAATTAAATTTATTCCGAAAATAATTAAATGATAATATTTTAATCATTTCGAATAATAAAATATTATTAAATTATTAAACAATTTCGAAATATTTATTTAATCCCAAAAGTAATTCATTTATGTCAAATCACAATTATACTAATATAAACATCAATTTAACCTTAACTAAACATACTTTAGGTTAATCCAACCTTTTAATTTAATTAACAATTAAACAAACTAAACTAACCACCTAAGCCTAATTAACTTAAGCTAAGCACACCTAAAGCATAATTAACCCTCTAATCGAGGTTTAGTGAGCTAAACTCGCCGGATTAACGAGCCGAGCGGACCGAAACGACGGGGACGGCGCGAGGATCGACTTTCCTCAAAGCGGGCCGAGCATCCGGGCTCGGGAAGGCGGCCAAAACGGGCCAAACATGGGCTGCCATACCCATTTTCGCAACTTCCGGTTGAGGCCGACGGAGGCTGCTCGGCGGCGGTTCGGGCGCGAGGAACGGCGGAGAGGGGCGGCGGCAGCTCAGGCGGGTGAGGCGGCAGCTCCGGCGGGCTCAGGCGGAGGCGCACGGCGGTCCACGGCGGCTGATCCGCGGCCTTGGCTGGCCGAACAGCCTCCCGGAGGCGAAGACGAATGAGGACGACGACGAGCGGGCACGACGACCGGCGAGCGGGCGAACAACAACCGCGACGGCGAGGAGCTTCGGCTGGCGGCGAGCGACGGCTCCCAACGACGATGGCTGCTGCCTCCGCTTGGCGTCCGACCAGATCTGGGATTTTCGAGCAGCAGACGGAGGAGAAGAAAGGCGGAGCAGCACACGCGGGCGAGCGGAGTGGCGGACGGCGAACAAACGGCGACGGCGAAGCCTCCGGCGGTCGAGCGGATGGAGGCGGCGTCGGGGCTGGTCGCACGAGCAGCTCCTCCCCTCTCTCTCTCCCTCTCTCTCCCTTTCTTCCCAAGCTTGAAGATGATGTTGATGGGTGCCCTTTTGAAATCAAATCTCCACCTTACACTTGTCAACATCCTAGCCATTCTTGCCCCACACCATGACATCACCAAGTGATGTCATATTCCACTACCTCAATTCCTCCCACAACAATATCCAATAGGTGCAATTCCATTTTCCGCCGGGGTCCAACTCTTGTACATCCAATTTCTTCAATTTTTCTTTCAATTCTCTTCTAATTGTATCCAATTAAAATCCACGAAATTATCCCATGATCCTAATAAGATGTGTGACATAACCGAGCTTCCAACTTCTAAATTCAATCCCAATTTTTACGGTTGAATTCAATCTGGTGCGATTTCAGCACGCCTAGCCTACCGGGTAGCTTTTAGGGAAATTTTCTTGCATCCGACCTGAGGGTGATCAGTCCCCAAGTTTGACGCGTTAAAATCCCTTAATTGCTTCGTCCAATAGGCTAGTCCTTTCATGAGTGGCCAACTCAGAGAGTCGAACTATATGCACAGATGAAATGCCCGACTCAATCAGCTGAGAATAGAATTAGAAAAATCGGGATGTCACAATGCGGTCCTAGGACTTTTAATACATATTCAATATAGTCCCTGAACTATATTCAAATTGTTGTCCTTCTATTAATTTAAGATCATGGACAATGTTAAATATTTTCATATAATTTATGAACTAAATTGAACATGTACAAAAAATTCAGGGACTATATTAAATAAATTAAAGGTTTATGGATCACATTGCACATTGGGTTAAAGTTTGGAAATCGCATTGAATAAATTAAAAGTTTAGAAATCACATTATATATTGGACCAAAGTTTAGGGATCATTTGTAACAACAACAACAATAAGAAATCAATCTAATGATAACTCAATCAGCTTGGTATTGTCATGGCCGGCATCCTTGATCGGCCACCCAAAAAGAAGAAAACAAAGGGAAAAAGGAGGACTTCATAGTATTCACTTGATATAAGTAGGCAATAGTTGTAGGAAAGGCAATATTCCTGCATTAAGGTTTTATTGAATTTTGCATAATTGGCCTCCCCGAACTTAGGTTATTTCAGTTCCCATTTAAATCGTGGCCAAAAGAGACAGATCACATTACCATAGAATTTTATCATCGGAGTATACATTTTGACTACTTCATTATGTTAGCAAAATGCTCGTACATTAGTAATAAAACTACATGAATCTAATTGTGAGAAAATGTAAATGGCAAGGAATTGATACAGTTTGAATTGAAGTTATATCAAAAATAAATTACAAGGAATTGAAATTATGTAAAACGGCGACAAGGATGAGGTTGCTATAATCACTCTTGTTATGCTTTCTATCAATTCAGATGACCAAAAAAAGTGACACTATGAGCTTTGGTAAAAGTTGCCGTAATCATTCTTGTCATGCTATCTACCAATTTAGACGATGTTGTATTTGTTCAAATTTACTACATTAGAACTGATTTGGCAAAGTATGCGGAGGGAACAACCAGGGACAATGTTAGATGAGGAACCGCTCTCAGAATCCGCTACCGAAGAGATTGATGCGGTGGTGGGGAAGTGAGGGAAGCGTCACATTGCATTATCGTCCAGTTTTCGGCAATCTCTTTTTCCCACTTGAATTAGCAGCAGCTGACGCGTGAATCAGCAACAAGTCTTCGTTGTGTATCAGATCTTTGATGAAGTTTTTTCAAACTGTTAGTGTTGAAATTTGTACCATGCACCTAAGAGAGAAATGTTATTTTTTCATGTTATATGATTGGGATCATATTACAGAAACTTTTTGACAAAGAGATGATAGCCTTAGAATTAGGACATCATATCTGTAATAGTTGTAGTATTGCAAAAGGGTTTGGCAAATGGCTTTGTCATCATGTCTGAGACTTCTGCTAGCTTTTATATAATAAAAAGAGTTCGTCACATACATAAGCTACTGATACAAAGTATATGATCATGAAGATAGGAACTTCTAAGTTTATGACATAGATGTACGTCTTTCGAATCTGACAAGTTTCTTCAACTCTCACGAATGTTGCTTCATGCTGGGGGTCGTGCCTAAGGCCCATATTTGGTAATCACCTTTCCTACAACATGTCATATACATAATCAAAACTTTACATGTCGACTACAAGAAGATCAAAGAAGTCGTTTAGATTTCATACTAAGGTTAGTATGGAATCGTGTATTGAATAACTAAGAGCAAGTGTTAGTGTGCTTATTAATGTGAGAGAGAGAGAGAGAGAGAGAGAGAGAGAGAGAGAGAGAGAGAGAGAGAGAGAGATTCCTAAGTAGTTCCTACAAGTGCGTACCTGAAAAGCTCTTTTGAATCGGAGGGTGGTGATCGTTCTTGATATCATTAGCTTTCCGATGATCCTATCCATTGCTTGAAAGTAAGATATCCTCCAAGACTGCTTGAAATGCAATGCACTACAAAATCCCAAGAATCCAATTGTGAATCCCGGTCCCAGGCCCGCATAGAACCAATTATGGATGTCCAAATTGCCTACATTAGGTTCACCTCCATTTCGAAAATCACCATCTTGTCCATCGATATTAGGATGTTGCTCATCTCCAGGGCAAACTTTTGAAAGAGGAGCTCCACAAAGTCCGTCATTACCGCGATACACAGATTCATCATCCACGGTACGCAGATGACTGCTTGAAGGAATAGGGCCTGATAAATTATTGAATGAGAGATTGAGACAACTTAAAAAGTCTACGCTGGATATGCTAGGATGGATTCTACCCGAAATCCCGTTGTTGGATAGGTCAAGGGATTCTAAGTTTTTGAGGTTGCCAATGTTTGAAGGGATTTTCCCACTCAAATTGTTTTGAGAGAGGTTCAAATTCTGAAGTTTGACGAGCCTAGTCAACTCTTCTGGTATTTTACCATTTAAATTGTTTGCAGAAAGGTCAATGGAATAGAAGAATTGCAGTGTCTTGCTATACATTTGGCTAGTTCCCTTTGTATTAACTAGGACGTCGATTGATGGCATATCCAGCCAATATGGTTGATCACTAGTATCTCCAACCATAGACAACAATCCACCAAAACACAGCGGAATGCTTCCGGAAATGTTGTTCTGTGCTAGGCTTAAAAAATGGAGAGAGCTAAGTTGGCAGAGTTGAGAGGGAATGCTTCCGGTGAAACTATTCTTCTCAAGATCGATCAGGGCTAATAATTGAGAATGTTGTCCAAATGGAGGAATTTCACCAGTGAAGTCATTATCACTTAGATCAAGGAGCAGGAGGTAAGTTAGGTTTGACAAACATTTGGGAAGCACTTTGTCAAAGCCATTTCTATGCAGGACCAGAACTTGTAATTGCTTCAAATGGCAGAAAGAGTTAGCGAAATGACCACTTAACCTGTTGTCACCCAGAAGAATCCATTCCAGTGCTTCCAACTTTTTCAGACATAAGGGTAGTGTCCCGGATAGTTGGTTCTTTGACAGATCAAGATATAATAGGTTCCCCATTGCACCAAGTGAATCCGGTATGCTGCCGCTGAGACTGTTATTAGAAAGAATCAGAAATCGTAGTAGTTGCATCTTGTTTCCGTCCATTCTGGAAATGGGACCTTTGAGCATATTGTTACTGAGATCAAGCACTATAGCGTTAAGTAAAATGTCGGAAAGCCAATTGGGAATTTCATCTGAGATGTTTGCATTGGACATGTACAAGTTTGAAATATTCCTCTGTGTTTGAAGCCACAATGGAAATTTCGGTCCCACATCACAACCTGACATGTTAATCCATTGAACTTGGAATGGAGGAACCCAGGCGGGATCAAAACTTAAAACAAGTTCATTAGACGAAGTGGACAAATGGGTCAGGCTCGTGAGATTAGCAAAGTGCGATTCACTAACAACTCCATTTAAAGAATTATTTGTTATGTCCAACACCTTTAGATTAGATAGTCGCCCAATACTTACCGGGATGTTCCCACTCAATTTGTTGTGGCTGAGATCCAACTTTGTTAGAGATGATAGCTGCCCCAGAGTTACTGGAATAGGTCCCCAAATCAAGTTTTGTGACAGACTTAGGTACTCGAGATCTTTGAAACTCCCCAATTGGCTTGGTAGAAAACCACTGAAATTATTGGCAGTGAAATCACAAATCCTCAGGTTACTTTGTGCCGACTCCAAAGGACCACGGATGATGCTCCCAACATCTCCATCAAAGTTATTAGACGCCAACCTTAATTCATGCAACTTGTAGAGACTGCTGAAGTTTTTCAGAATTTGACCGCCTAGAAAATTATGAGACACATCGAGAAAGGAAAGTTGTTGATTATTATCAAAGAGTGTGCTGGGAAATGCGCCTTTCAAATGATTTGCCCTCAAATCGATATGCTCGAGCTTGCTAAAGTTGTAGAACCAGAGAGGAATAATTGAATTTATGGAATTGCCTGATAGATCCAGGAATATTAAAGAAGTGAAGTTGACGGATAGAGAGTGGGGAAGTTTTCCGAGAGAACAATCCTTCAACTGCAAAGATTGCAGTGAAGAAAGCATATTAATGGAACTAAACCAATCTTTGGATTTCCCAAGGTCAATGCTAGAGAGATGAAAGTATTTCAAGGAAGATAATTTCGACACCCATTGGAGGTTATCAGTTGTTAAAGAACCCTCGCCAAACCTACTAGTAAGATCTAGATATTGCAAGTTGGACAGGTTACCGAGGTGATGAGGTATGTTTCCGTCAAAACCTGCGGATGATAGATTAAGATACTCTAGTCTCTGGAGAGTACCAAAGAATTGGGGGATTTTTTGATTGGAAAATTTGTTGAGGCTGAGGTCTAGATACTTCAAATGCTTCAGTTCAGCCAAAGATGCATGGATTTTACCTGCCAAGCTGCTGTTATCTAGACATGAGATATATCCGTCGGGGGAGGTCTCAAAGCATGGATTACGAAGATCGAGTTTGAAAACATGGCCAGTCTTTTTGCTGCATTCGACTCCTTTCCACTCACAACAGTCCTTGCTAGTCCACGATGACAAGCGTTTAGAATGGTCGATGAGATCTTGCTTGAATTTCAAGAGAGCTTCTCTCTCTGTACCAAAGCAGCTCACATTGGCGAAAGCTTCGGAATGGCCAAAGTCAAATGATTGAAACACGAGAAGAGTCCACAATATGAGGGGTGCAAAGGCAGGGGCTGATGCCATTGCTTTCGATAATATGGGATTAGGAAATGCAGTGTACTTCCTCCGTTTTATGGTGACATGGGTCTTGGGAAGGTCTTGATTGAATTTCATCAAGAAAAGGACATTACGCATTTCCTACTTATATGATTTGGCCATCACTATCGATCAATGCTGTCACACCCTGAATCCTAATAGAAAAAGGGAATGACAATGCTGTCATTCGAATTTTATGCAACAAACATATTTATTAATAATTCAAAATATATCAAATCTTCATTGCTTTTAAGATGTGAGTTTACAAATTCATAGATAGAATTGATAGCACCACAACTCAAGAATCGAACTTTGCAGCTTAATTTTCACTAAACTTTAACTTTGAGCCATAATTCTGAAAACTACTAGATTAGACAAACGAATGGCATAAACACTTACTGGATGTTGCGATATGAAGTCAAATCAGCTTGGCGAAGGATCTGTGGCATCAACGCACAAAACCCTCTCTCTTTCTTTCTTTTCTTCTTCTTTCCCTTTTCCCCTATCCTTTCTTTCCGTTCGTGTGAGTCTCGGCCCGTCTTTAAAAGCTGAAGGTGTCCACTATTCCTTGTTTTCGTTGACTCAGTCAACTTCCTCTTCTTCTTTTTTCCTTTGATCGAGTCAAAGTCCATATTTACAAAGTCCATATTTACAAATGCGATGAAAGACCGCCATGTTCCGGAGATGCCTTCCGAGCCAGGACCAGAGTGCAGCCAAAAGCATAACGTTGCCTAAGTGCAATCTTCTGCAGGGTATTGGGTCGGGTCGAAAGTGAAAGTTGTCAAAAAATGCCGGAATGCTCTCGAAACCAATTCACTTGAGTGAGAAAGAGGAGAGTGGAATTTCATGTGTAGGGGTGAAATCCGGAGATCTACGGAGAAAGGCCAAAAGTGAAGACAGCTCTCTAGGTCCCTACCGACATTGGTGTGTGAAAGCATGGGGAGCGAACGGAATTAGATACCCTGGTAGTCCATGCCATAAATGATGAGTGTTCATCCTTGGTCTACACGGATTAGGGGCCCAACTAACGTGTGAAACACTCCATCTAAGGAGTACGGTCACAGGACCGAAACTCAAAGGAATTGATAGGGGCCTAGGAGTATTAGAGTCAATGATCAAACGCTTTGATTGATAATGACGTGTCAATGGACACGTCGAATCCACGCGTTTCAAGCTCGCGTACTCCTGGGTTAAAGCGCATTCGCTGCAGAAAGGGTCTGAGCAATTAGTGCGAGGATCCTCTTGCAACTGGTATTGCTGTCTTATCTTGGTGCGGTAGAAGCAGGAGTAGCGACAGGCGCCCCCGGTCAACAAGGCGATGACCGTGTAAATAGCTCCGTGCACAGGGCATGCCGCAACAAAAACCGACCCGAGTAAGCAAGTCTAATTATGTCAATCCTTCTTCAATTTGTGCGAACGCGATTGATTCTACTTGCAAACCGATCTCTGATCAGCAGTCTCCGCAATTCGCCCGAATGTGATTAAGGGGCACCAAAATGACAAGCAACCAGTGAGATTAATAGGATATCAACCTACTGAGCCATAAATAACACATTTTCATCTCTGGATCCACTTAAAACTCGACATATTACCAAAGTGGTGTAAGATAATTCGATCACTAAATTCTTATAACCCCGCGACATTAGACAATTGCAATTGGAGTCTTGAGTCTCTTAACCGTTCGACTTTTCCCCATCGATGTCATCCAGTAGACGTGTACATGGGCATAACTATTCTATCAAGTGTTAATCCACCTGTAAACCAAATGGATTGCGAGGAAAATTCCAGAGGACTTACAAGTTGGAAATCAAAAGCTTTGATCGATAAGACAGCAAGAGGACCCTTGCGCTGATTGCTTTACTCCATTTCTGCAGCGAATGTGCTTTGACCCAGGAGTACTCGAGCTTGAAACGCGTGGATTCGACATGTCCATTGATACGTTATTATCAATCAAAGCTTTTGACCATTGATTCTAATACTCTCAGGCCCTGTCAATTCCTTTGAGTTTCGGTCCTGTGACCGTACTCCTTAGATGGAGTGTTTCACACGTTAGTTGGGCCCCTAATCTGCGTAGACCAAGGGCGAACACTCATCATTTACAGCATGGACTATCAAGGTATCTAATCTTGTTAGCTCCCCATGCTTTCGCACACTAGCGTCGGTAGGGATCCAGAGTTAGAGGTCTTGAGTTCAAATTTTATCAGACTCCATTTGCCTCCCCAATCAAATATGTTCACGCTTAGTATTAGCAAAAATGATCAGACTTATCGTGAGGGGAAGTGTTATAATATTTTTATATTAAATCACATTTTCATCTAACAACTGAAACTTTTAAATAATTGGCATGAGTCTCACAACATCTTTCAGAAGCAAACAAGAAACGCTGTGAAAAGAAAATAGCAAAAACGATAGAGAGATAAAGTAAACATTGGAAAACTTTGGCTGAAAGTTGTTGAAGTCAATGTGGAGCCTTTAAAGGTTTCATTTTGATGCGAACCTATTGACATGTTTCATCCTTCATGTAGCAACCATTTGAGAAGAGTCTATGAATGCTTTATGACCTCTTTCTTGTTATGACCATTTGGTAGTTTCCTCTTTTATAGTTCTTTTAAGAAACGAAAATCTAGAAATGACTCTGATCACTTAGATCATGGATGTGACAATTTGAATTTCCACTTCTGTTTTCAATTAAATCAATCGGACTTTTCATCGACGTGTTTATAGTGCTATTCTCTGAGCTGATCACTCATGAGATAACTAGACTAGTTGGGGAAGTCAGTAAGGGATTTTAATGTAACAGGCTTGAGAATTCGATCAGGAATCGACTACTCGATCGTGTTAGTCTGTAAAGGTCATTGCGGCACAGTCGAAAATCTATCAGAGACTGGAAATAGGTCGATTCGATTGAGATATATAATTAGGCATGGGTGATTTTATCTAATTACAAAATTCCTGTTGATCGACACTAAACCGATTTTTTTGTCGTTTTGGTACCCTATGTCCGTAATTGAAACCTCAATATTTTTCTCAACAACCGAAAGTCGCCAATGAGTCGAAGATGTACAGTGGCTCGAAAATAATCGACCACGAGTCCATTGCACCAAAAATCCCCAAAAAACTACCTGATGGTTTAGGTCGCGCTGAAACCACGTTTGACTGAATTTAACCGCGAAATCCATTCTGATTGCAGAAATTGAGAACTTTCATGTGTCACAATTAATCTTAGGGATATTGTTGTATCTTTTCAAAATGTATTGATAACGGGAATAGTTAGTGAAAAATGCAAATGTGGCAAATTAAAGGAATAAGAAAAATGTCATATTTTAAATGGGTTATTAGTCCTTAATGTGGAACTAATGGAGTTAAGAATTATAAGAATAAATTGAGGGCTCTTCTTTATTAGTAAGGTTATTAAATGGCCAAGCAAAAGAAAGGAAAAATGAAGAGTAGAAACAATGGAAGTCGGATGTGGGGGAAATTCACTTGCATTTGAGTCTCATTTAAAGGGGATAAGTGTGTTTAAGTGGGGTGGGCCTCTCAACAATGAAAGGAGGGAGTTTTTCCATGGAAAAAGTACTAAAACTCTTGTGGAAAAACAAAATGCTGTGGAAATGTGAGAGGAGAGACCCTCATGGTCCTTTTTCCTCCCTCTCCTTTCCCCCTCCGTGCAATCCCCTTCCCCTTCTTGGCACCATGCAACTACTCTCTTCTCTCTCCCCCTTTCTCTTTCTTTCCCTTTCCGTTCTTCATGAAAGTTGTTTGTTACATCTTCTTGTTGAACATACTTGAATATCAGACCAAACAAACCTGTTTCGGACCTTGAACCAAGTTGATTTCGGAAAACAGAACCGCTGGAAACGGACACAATTTTAGTGCTGGATTGAGTGAATTACTGGACCGAATCCAAAGGGATCTGGGCCTCGGTGTCTTCATGAAAAAAAAATTTACATGTCCTTTAGCACGTGTTCAAGTTTGAGAATTTTTCGAACTCATATGATTTGGTTTTTGGTCTTGAATCCAAAAGTGCGCAACTGGGCAGTTTCTGCCAATTTTGGTCAGTAGAAGTTTATAACTGTTTTGAGGTGTTTCTTGTTGGAAAATTGTTTAATTGATGTTGTGAATGAAATGTATAATTGAGCATTGAACTGTAACATTGAGTGAATGCATACACGACATGAGAATCCGTCACGAGCCTTTGGGGCCGGACAATGCTCCTTCGGGAATGCCCCAAGTCAACGGATGCTAATCGCAGTGGATGTTGGACCGATGCTCCTAATCGAAATGCCGTCTAGAGGTAGACGTTGCAGCACTCGACGATGCAAGGCGATACCCAATTATGCCTGGAAGACTATTATTTGTTGCATTGACTATGGCCTGTATGATTACATTAATATTTATATCCTTGCATATACTCACATTAAGATATTCATATGATGTGTGAACTCGATACTATTAGGTATGATTTGATTGACATTAATATGCAAGAACATGTTGGTATTAAAAGAATTGTGAGAAACGTGACTAGGTTGCATGTAGAGTGTACCCTTCTCCTACTCGGGATTTAGGGGATTAACTCGCTAAGATGTGATCTTACCCCGTTGTGGGCTAAAATTTTTCAAGTCCCTAGATTGAGGATTTTCAAGAGATGAACAGAGAGTCGAAGGAGGTGAAAGCTAGGTCTTGGTTTAGTTTTTGTTAGGAGTCGATGGGTCTTCCATCTAGCTTGGACATTGGGTGACAGCCTATGCTTTTGTTATCGAGAAGTTTGACGGGATCACCTAGGACCCTGTTCCCATGGACGAGGAGCTCGGAGCATAAATAGCCTAGAAGCTCTTCTTTTTGAAACAGATCCTTGTCATGTTAGACTTTTATGTGTGTAAACACTCTTGTAAAAATATGTGTGTCTAATGTAAATATAATCATATGTTTGCTATTCCATCTCTGTATTGTTTGGAGGTTATTATTACGTTTCCGTTTGTGAAATAAAATGAATGGGTCAGCAACAATTCCTAGGAGGTTGCAAACTTTCATCGACCATTGCGGGATGTGCATGCGCTTGAGGCTCGGGTCGTGACAATAGAATCAAATCAAAATAAAAGCAACTCAGCATTCTCGACATCAAATTCGTGACACACAATTGTCTCCGAAATCTTCCTGATTTGGTTTCGATTTAGGCCGCGACTGAATGTGTGGATCAATTATTTTGTGTGGATCAATAGTTTTGTGCTGGTGTTCCACTTTCTTTTATTATATGGTCGACTGTTGGTCCTCTGAGTGTTCCACCTTCTTTTTAGCTTGTTCTATTCCCCCCAAGATGATGCATCACGTGTTTTGCAAATTGATCATCCGCTTGTCTTTTGACATGTCTTCTTTCTTCAACACATCATATGTTTACACATATCAATCGGTAATACTTTTTACATGGCGAACCAGCCTCCTTTGCTCATCCAAGTGTAACTTTTTTGACTACTGCCGCATTCAGACAGAGGTGATCATCCACGTCTTGATGAAGAGTACATGACCAAATCAATATACACGTGCATTGTCCAAAACTTGTATCCTTTTGTATCGGACCCCTCTTCTCAACGGTAAATTTCCTCTTACAAAGGTGCATGGTAAAAAATTCGGCATCGATATTGAACATCAATTGCACCATGTTAATCTTAGGTCAAAATCACTTTTCTCGAGCTTAATTAATGAACCAAGACATGGTCAAAGTGGACACACACGAATTGAAGGCATCCGCCAAGACATCCCCTTCCGTTGGGGTTTCTCGCTGAATCTCACGCTGCTCCGTTCGGCAGCATTGATGGGGCCCGTGAGACGTCCCCTCCATCACTAATCTACCCTCCTCTCTCTACCAGAGGTTGTCTTGCGCGCGAGGAAGGAAGGAGGAAGAAGAACAAGAGGGCCGGGCCGCAAAGACAGCAAGCCGAGGGTGAGATGGGCCTTGGGCCGGCATGGGAATGAGAAAAAGGGCTGTGGTGAGGCCCAGCCTGCAAGCCAACGTTTTTTTTTTCTTTTTCTTTAAAAAAAAAAAAAAAAAGAGAGAGTTCACATTATTAGCGTCGATATCATTGGAGTATGAGGTTTTTATTGAACGTTGCTTAATTGTCCTCCCCAAACTTAGGTTATCTTAGTTCCCATTTAAATTGAGGCCAAAAGAGAAAGTTCACATTACTAGAGAATTTTATCATTGGAGTATACATTTTGACTGACTTCAATTAATGTTATACCCCTGTTAGCAAAATGCTCTTACTTTGGTAATGAAACTACATGAATCTAATTGCGAGAAAATGTAAATGACAAGGAATTGATACGCCTCAAATCAAGTTGTATATAAGATAAATCACAAGGAATTGAAACTACGCAAAAGGACGATACAAGGATGAGGTTGCAATAATCATTCATGTTATGCTTTCAACCAATTCAGATGATTAAAAAAAATGTGACAGTATATATAAGTTGCCGTAATCATTCTTGCCATGCTATCTACCAATTCACATGATGTTGTATTTGTTCAACTTTACTCCATTCGAACTGATTTGGCAAGTATGCAGTGGGAACAACTAGGTACAACATTAGATGAGGAACCGGCTCTCATGGAGAAGAGAACAGCCATTGCAAAAGGCTAGAATTTTACCGAGTAATCTAGGGATGAGATGGATGCAGTGGCGGGGAAGTGAGGGAAGCATTACATTGCATTATATCAGCCAGTTTTCGGCAATCTTTTTTCTCACTTGAATTAGCAGCAGCCGATGCGTCATGATTACATATCAGATCTTTATCAGTGAAGTTTTTTAGAACTGTTGGTGTTGAATTTGCACCATGCACCTAAGAAAGAAATGTTATGTCTTCATGTTATGTGATTGGGATCATATTGCTGAAACTTTTTGACAAGGAGCATACAACCTTAGAATTGGGACATCATATCTGTAATAGCTGTAGCATTGCAGAAGGGTTTAGCAAATGGCTTGTTAATATGTTTGAGGATTTTGCTAGCCTTTATATGGTCCAGAGTCTTTGTTACATATATAAGCTGCTGATAAGATGTTTATGATCATGAAGACAGGAATTTCTAAGTTTATGAAACAGATGTACTGTCTATCTATCGAATCTGATAAGTTTCTTCAACTTTCACGTATGCTGCTTGATGCTTGGGGTCGTGCTTGAGGCCCATATATGATAATCACCTTTCCTACAACGCATCATAAGAATGATCAAGACTTTAGCTGTCGACTACAAGGAGATCAAAGTAGCTGTTTGAATTTCATACTAAGGACAGCATGGAATCATGTATTGAATAATTGAGAGAATGTGATGTGTGCTTACGCGAGAGAGAGAGAGAGAGAGAGAGAGAGAGAGAGAGAGAGAGAGAGAGAGAGAGAGAGAGAGAGAGAGAGAGAGAGAGAGAGAGAGAGAGAGAGAGAGAGAGAGAGAGAGAGAGAAGTGCGTACCTAAAAAGCTCTTTTGAACAGAAGCGTGGTCATCGTCCTCAATATCATTAGCTTTTCGATGATCCTATCCATTGCTTGAAAGTAAGATACCCTTCAAGATTGCTTGAAATGCAATGCACTGCAAATTCCCAAGAATCCAATTGTGAATCCCGGTCCCAGTCCTGCAAAGAACCAATTATGGGTGTCTAGATTGCCTTCATTAGGTTCATCTACGTTCCAAAAATCACCATCTTGTCCACCGATATCATGATGCTGCTCATCTCCGAGGCAAACTTTTAAAAGAGGAGCTCCACAAAGTTCGTCATTACCGCGATACACAGATTCATCATCCATGGTATGTAGATGAATACCTGAAGGAATACGGCCAGATAAATTATTGAATGAGAGATTGAGACAACTTAGAAAGTTCAAGATGGATATGCTAGGAGGGATTTTACCCGAAATCTTGTTGTTGGATAGGGCAAGGGATTCTAATTTTTTTTTCTCACCAATGTTTGAAGGGATTTTCCCACTCAAATTGTTTCGAGAGAGGTTCAAATTCTGAAGTTCGACGAGCCTAGTCAACTCTTCTGATATTTCGCCATTTAAATTGTTTGCAGAAAGGTCAATGGAATGGAAGAATCGGAGTGTCTTGTCATATATTCGGCTAGTTCCCTTTGTATTAACCATGACTTTAATCGATGGTGAATACATCCAATACGACTGATAATTGATATCTCCAACCATGGACAAGAATCCATTAAAACACGACGGAATGCTTCCGGAAATGTTACTCTGTGCTAGGCTTAAAAACTGGAGATAATTAAGTTGGCAGGGTTGCGAGGGAATGCCTCCAGTGAAACTATTCTTCTCAAGATCGATCACGACTAATGATCGAGAATGTCGTCCAAATGGAGGAATTTCACCAGTGAAGTTATTATCACTTAGATCAAGGAGGCGAAGGTTAGTTAGGTTGGACAAACATTTGGGAAGCACTTGGTCGAAGCCATTTTTATGCAAGATCAGAACTTCTAATTGCTTCATATGGCATAAAGAATTAGTGATCTGACCACTTAACCTGTTGTCACCCAGAAGAATCTATTCCAGTGCTTCCAACTTTTTCAGACATAAGGGTAGTCTCCCAGATAGTTGGTTCTTTGACAGATCAAGACAAACCAGGTTCTTCATTGCACATAGCGAATTTGGCATGCTGCCACTGAGACCGTTACCAGAAAGACTCAGAATTTGTAACAGTTGCATCTTGTTTCCGTCCAATCTGGAAATGGGGCCTCTGAGCCTATTGTTATCGAGAGCCAGATCTATAACGTTAAGTGAAATGTCGGAAAGCCAATTGGGAATTTCATCTGAGATGTTTGCATTGGACATGTACAAGTATGAAATATTCCTCTGTGTTTAAAGCCACAGTGGAAATTTCGGTCCCAGATCACAACCTGACGTGTCAATCCATGGAACTCGGAATGGAGGAACCCAGGCGGGATCAAAACTTAAAACATGTTCATTAGACAAAATGGATAATTCGGTCAGGCTCGTGAGATTAGCAAAGTACGATTCACTAACAACTCCATTCAAAGAATTATTTGTTATGTCCAATGTCTCTAGACTAGATAGTCGCCCAATTTGTTGTGGCTGAGATCCAACTCTGTTAGAGATGATAGCTCCCCCAGAGTTACTGGAATAGGTCTTCGAATCGAGTTTTGTGACAGACTTAGGTACTCAAGATCTTTGAAACTCTCCAATTGGCTTGGTAGAAAACCACTGAAATTATTGGCAGTGAAATCACAAATCCTCAAGTTACTTTGTGCCGACTCCAAAGGACCATGGATGATGTTCCCAGCATCTCTATCAAAGTTATTAAACGCCAACCTTAATTCACGCAACTTGTAGAGACTGCTGGAGTTTTTCAGAATTTGACCGCCTAGCAAATTACGAGACACATTGAGAAAGGAAACTTGTTGATTATTATCAAAGAGTGTCCTGGGAAATGTGCCTTTCAAATTATTTACTTCTCAAATCGATATGCTCGAGCTTGCTAAAGTTGTAGAACCAGGGAGGAATAGTAGAATTTATTAAATTCCATGATAGATCTAGGAATCTTAAAGAAGTGAAAGTGACGGATAGAGAGTGAGGAAGTTTTTCGAGAGAACAACCCCTCAACTACAAAGATTGCAGTGAAGAAAGCATATAAATGGAACTAAACCAATCAGTGGCATTCATAAGGCCAATGCCAGAGAGGCGAAGGTATTTTTAAGGAAGATAATTTGACACCCATTGGAGGTTATCAGTTGTTAAATAACCCCCGCCAAACCTACTAGCAAGATCAAGATACTGCAAGTTGGACAGGTTACCGAGGTGATGTGGTATGTTTCCGCCAAAACCTGCAGATGATAGATTAAGATACTCTAGTCTCTGGAGAGTACCAAAGAATTGGGGGATTTTTTGCTTGGAAAATTTGTTGAGGCTGAGGTCTAGATACTTCAAATGCTTCAGTTCAGCCAAAGATGCATGGATTTTACCTGCCAAATTGCTCTTATCTAGACATGAGATATATCTGTCGGGGGAGGTCTCAAAGCATGGATTACGAAGATCGAGTTTGAAAACATGGCCAGTCTTTTTGCTGCATTCAACCCCTTTCCACTCACAACAGTCCTTGCCAGTCCATGATGACAAGCGTTTAGAATGGTCAACGAGAACTTGCCTGAATTTCAAGAGAGCTTCTCTCTCTGTACCAAAGCAGCTCACATTGGTGAAAGCTTCAGAATGGCCAAACTCAAATGATTGAAACACAAGAAGAGTCCACAATATGAGGGGTGCAAAGGCGGGGGCTGATGCCATTGCTTTCGATAAATATGGGAGTAGGAAATGCAGTGTACTTCCTCCGTTTTATGGTGACATGGGTCTTCCACCCAAAGGACGCAGCTTCTAACCACCCAAATATCAACTCTCAAAAGTCTCTATCAATATTGCTCTCGCTCTATTGTCTACTAACCGATGAATCTAAAAATATTAGGAAGGAATGAGATGAGCAACTATAGCTCAGTGAATAGTACATATCTTTTATAAATAGATCGAGTAGCAACTATGCATTAATGTAAGTATAGAGCAATACTAAAAACTTATAATCCAACTCTTTAATATACATGTAAAATCATGTACGAGTCATTTCACTCAATAAGCTTTATTACAATTCAGAAAATACTTATTTAAATCATCATAACCATCAATAGTCAAATCCATTGATCAATCTCATTAAAGTCATATGCTAATGGTCTACTATATTGATCCATTTCATATCAAAACAAACATCGATGGTCAATTTATCGATCAATCTTTTGTTTAATATCAAACTATGGTCACAACACCACACCTTATGACAAGGTGACCAAGATTCCCCCTTGTCAAAATCTCTATTTACAAAGCCGATAGCTTGAGCCAAAAGGATATCCTAAATCCGATATGCATACTCACAAGCCCATCAATGGGATCACGATGATATTGAGCACTAAACCGACATCCTCCAATACCAACAATTAAATCCACAATCAATATCAGCAATTGATTTCACAAAACAAAATGCATAATCTTTCTAAACTCCGTTCATCAAACTGAACACATTTCACGTGACATTTCTCTCATCATTTCAAAATTCTTCATAAACCAAATTCACAAATCGATATGTATAACTTTTTGAAATTTCTTTCATAAAAAGTTTCTCAAAACGTCTTTCATGAAATGTTTCTTAAATCGTTATACAACTCATTTCATAAACTAATTTTACAAATCATATACAACGTTTCACAATGCCTTTCCTAAAACATTTCTCAAACCATTTACAATTACCAAAAATTAGTAAATGGCCAATCTAGATTTTATGCAACAAACATACTTATTAATAACTCATAATATATCAAATCTTCATTGCTTTTCAAATGTGAGTTTACAAAATCGTAGAAAAGATAGTACTACTTACCGCTAAATGCCTACGGCCAAACAACAAACGTTACTCAGATTGTCAAACTCGTGAATCTATCAGATAATCAAGAAACGATGTTAAAATTGACTAAAACGCTACCTCAACTACAAAATGGTTAAACTATGCATAAATGCTAACAAAACAATTCATACACACTAAGATTGTGCACCCAAAACGATTATTCAAGCCATTTGCAAAGGAAAACTTGGACATGAAATCCTAAAATTTCGCTCCAACTAAACCGTTGCTTGAAATCAATTTTAGCTTCCATGAAATCCTAGAGCTCCACAGCTCTAGAATCAAACTTTGCAGCACAATTTTCACTAAACTTTGAATTTGAACCATGATTTTGAAAACTACTCCGATTAGATGAATGAAGGGTGTGGGCACTTACCAAACATTACGATATGAAGTCAAATCGGCTTGATGATGCCCTAGGGTGTGAACACACAAAGCCCTCTCTCTCCTCTTTCCTTTTCTTCTTCTTTTCATTTCCTCTTTTTCTTTTCCTTTCCTCTTTCCTTTTCTTTCCGTTTGTGTGAGTCTCGGCCTCTGTGTCTTTAAAAGCTGAAAGCATCCAGTTTTCCTTTTTTTTGTTGACTGAGTCAACTTCCTCATTTTTTTTTTTTTTTTTTAGCTTTGATCGAGTCAGAGTCCATATTTACAAATGCGATGAAAGACAGCCATGTTTCGAAGATGCCTTTCGAACCAAGACCATCCAATCACTAGAGTGTGGCCGAAAGCATGACACGTTGCCTAAGTGCAATCCTTTGCACGGTATTGGACAGGAGTATTAGAGTCAATGGTTAAAAGCTTTGGTTGTTAATCATGTGTGGAAATCGTTAGAATATTTAGATTGCGTTCGTTTTATGAAAAATATACCAGAAAGTCAATTTTTAAAATAATAATTATTTTATTGGTATTTGACTGAAATTCAAAAATGACTAGAAAATATTTTTATTTGTTCAATAAGAAAAATCTTTTCCTACATATACTCATTTTCAATAATTTTATTATTATTTGATTTTTTTAAATAATTTTTTTACTTTTAAATTTTTATTCCTTGTTGCAACATTCCCGAATTTTTGAAGGTGAATTATTCGGAAGGGCTAATGGACATTAAGTTCGAAAACTTGGCGCGGGACCCTTCCAAGTCCTACCAATCGCGACTGATGTTAAAAAATTAATCTATTCAAACATGAAATTATACTCGATTTGGAGCCGCCACTAACCAATTAGGGTTTGTTAGAAACCCAATTAAAGTATGATAGAATACTTTTACTTTTGCGAACTAGAGATTTAGTAGGTCCAGGGACATGGTTACGCTAGATTAGTCTAACGCCATTTCGGTACCTTTTACTTTAATTTCAAAAATATTTTACAGGCAATGTTGATTAATTTTAACTTAAGCTATGAACATGCAAATGGTGACCATGCAAGTGCACAATCAATAAAATAACATTTAATAAAAAATGCTAATAAAAATGCATGCCCTAAACATGATTTATAAATAACATGACACCTAATTTTTCTTTTTCTTTTAAAAATGTTAATTATATGCAATCTTAATTTAAATTTGATATGCATGAGTTTTACATTAATGACATATGAGATGCAATTCATATAACATAATTTAAAATCATTACAATATGTGTGCGATCTAATTTGCATGTTCTATATGATGTGGGATGAATGACATAATAATTCTATATGCATGTATGACATTTTTTGTTTCTCTTTTTGTTTTACTAAATGAAAATTGACTTAATCTAAAAATATCTAGGTGTGCTGCTTTAATATGAAATGTGTATGGACCTAAGTACCTAAGTTCTAGATATGACCATATTTTACTAATAAACAAATTCTAATTAAACCTATTATGCAAATTAATTAATATGTAAATAATATTTTTTGGATTCTTTTTATTGAAATTCGGAATTAATAAAAAAACTAATTAGACTAACTAAAGTGAATGATATTCTAATTTATTTTAGGAATCAATTTAACTTAAACTATATCTTATCTTAAAAGCTATATAAAAAAAATCAAGACATGCCAACATTATTAAAAATTAGGCTTAACAAAAATCACCCATCTAAAAGTATAATCTAAAAATTATAATCCTATAAATGCAATTCTAATTTACTAACCCTAGAAATACAGTCCTAATTTACTTAAACATAAATGCTCTAATGCAATATGTAGATTTTTATGTACCTTTTGATTTTTTTTAATCTTTCCCAACAAGTAATTATTTAAAAAAATGAAGATAAGAATTAAAATAACCGAAAAAATAATTCGTTGTCTCACGGATTAAATTAACAATTATTTTAATTCTATAATATTTTAACAATTGAAATAATATCAAAATTCCTAAAAATTAAAGTAATTAAAAAAATGACCCGACGTCTTACAGGTAAAATTAATAATTACCAAAATTAATGTCTACGAGGTCTACAAATATTGACATACAATACTACAATTCAAATAATTAAACTTAAAAATAAGCTAACATAACATGAAATAAGTAAAAAATAAAATAAACTACCTAAGGCTTAGAAAATGGGAGCGGCGACGGTGGTAAATGGCGTTGGTCGAAGGGTGTCCGGCGTCGTCGGAAGTTACCGTCAGTCGGAGTCTCTCTGTGGTCGGAGCTTCGGCGAGGTCTGGCAAAGGTGGACCGCAACAAAACAGGGGATCACTCGGGCGAAGGGTTCAGTTGGCAGGGCAGCAGGGAGCGTCGGGCACCGGGTCGAGCAGAGGTGACGCGGCGTCGGGTCGTCGCGGGTCGGTCGCAGGCGTCGCACGGTGAGTCGGAGGTCCTGGTGTTGCAGATCAGCGACGACAGAGGCGGAACAGGGGCGTCCGGGCTTCTGGTTCCGGGTGGATCGCGGACAGGGCAAGGAAAGCTGCGACGTCGCGGGTCGGCACAGCGGTGGCTTCGTCGGGCTGGTGGAACGGCTCCTCAGCAGCGAGCACGGCGAAGAAACTCCGGCGCGGGCAGCGGCGAGGGACTCAAAGACGGTGACCTGGCAGCGAATGGGATCGAAGACTCGCGGGATGCAGGCGAGGAGGAGACGCGGCGTCTGGCGGGACTGCAAAGGATGTCGAACGGAGGCGGCTGGCGAAAGGCTAGAGGGTTCGGAGCTCCGGTGAAACACGTCGTCCAGCGACGAGATGCTGAGAAACAGATCAGGAGCGGCGTCTCCTGTCGGGCTGCAGTGGGTGTCGACGCAGTGAGCAGGTACCCGGCTCCGACTACAGGGCGGCGAACGGCACAGGGGACGAGCGTCGCGGGCGTGAAACAGAAGCGGAAACGGCCGTCGCAGCTGGGCGGAGCAGAATTGAAGCCGGTAGGAGGAAGGTAGAGGCGGAAACGGCAGAGGGAAGAAGGTGATGAACAGTAAATGTCCAATCACCTTTTTCCCTTTTGCTTTTTTTTTAATTTTCTCCCTTTCTTTCCCTTTGTGTGTTTCTCTCCTTCTCTCGAGGACTCCACGGACGGCTCCCCTCTCTCTCTTTCTGTCACTGTACTTTTTCTCTCTCTCTTTTCCCTGCTCACGTCAACTTCTTCTCTCTTTCTCTTCAGTTTGCTATTTTTTCTTAGACGAACAATGAAGAGAAGCACCCCCAGTGCTCGGTTCTCAAGCCTCGCATTTTATAGTGAAAGCGCTCAAAGTTGTTGAAGATTTTCCAATATTCACTCAACTTCCTCAACAAAAATGCAGCTCCAAAATCACATGGCTGTTGCATTTTTGAATTCAAAGATTTTTTTTTTTTCAAAATTTTCCTCTATAATCAAAGATTATTTTTTATTTCTAAAAATAAATTTAAATTAGG
The DNA here is from genome assembly GCA_014182725.1 of Eucalyptus brandiana. Classification (NCBI taxonomy): domain Eukaryota; kingdom Viridiplantae; phylum Streptophyta; class Magnoliopsida; order Myrtales; family Myrtaceae; genus Eucalyptus; species Eucalyptus brandiana. The sequence continues at coordinate 36,587,081 of CM024674.1, forward strand.
TGTCAATATTCCTCTCATTTCCTTCTTTTTCTTTTCTTTTTCCTTGGCCTTGACCGATCACCAACTATGGCGACAGTCGGCATCCAACCATTAGCGAGCTCCAGCCTTGCCATAGGTCGGGGAGGCTTGAGCTTGCAGATTCTAGTGAGGTCAAGCCTCACTTGATTTGGCAAAGCCGAGCTTGCTTGAGGCCAGCGAGGCCCGCTTGGGCCTCGCTTAAGGTTGGGCTTGTGGCGAGGCTCAAGCTAGCCTGTGGCCAATCATTGGTTGCCGTCGTGGCTAGCGATTGGCCAGGGCTAAGGAAGAACAAAAGGAAAGAAAGAAAAGAAAAAGAAAAATTAAAAACTTGAATTTAAAAAAAAAAAAAACAAAAAGAAAACTTAAAAATAAAATGAAAAATGTGTTTGGTGAAAGAAAGTGCGGTGGAAGAAGTTATGAAAAATGTTTCATTTTCTCTACTTTTGAAAAGTGAAAATCCAATGGCGAAAAACAATTTCCTTTACTAGATCATTTTCCGTAAAATAAATATTGGAAAATCTGAAAATTATTTTCCTGAAAGTTATTCTACGAAACGAACAAAGTCATAAATAATAAACTACGCATTCATCTAGTAGATTAAACTTTTTAAATAATAGTTAGCCGTGGTGTTACAAAATCTCACATGATATCAAAGTTGAATATCTTGAGTTTAAATTTTATCAATTCCCAATTAAATATGTTCACGCTTAGTACTAAGCAAAAAGATCAGACTAAGTGTAAGAGAGAGTGTTAGGATATTTGGCAAAGGTCTCATGGAATCTTTCAGAAGCAAACAAGTAGGAGAAACAAGAATGCTGTGAAAAGCAAACAGCAAAAACAATAGAGAGATTAAGTAAACATTAGAACAATTTGGCTGAAAGCTGTTGTAGTCAATGTGAAGCCTTTGAAGGTTTCATTTTGAATAGAATCGATTGACATATTTCATCCTTCAAGTAGTAACCATTTGCGACGAGTCTACGATTGCTTCATGACCTCTTTCTTGTTATGAACATTTGGTAGTTTCCTCAACTTATATCACAGAATCAAATCAAAATAAAAGCGACTCAGCATTCTTGGCATCAAACTCGTGACGCGCAGTGGTTATTGAAATCTTCCTGATTTGGCTTCGATTTAGGCCACGACTGAATGTGTGGATCAATAGTTTTGTGCTTGGGTTCCACTTTCTTTTATTATATCGTCAATTGTCGGTCTTTTTGAGTGCTCCACCTTCTTTTCAACTTGTCCTGTTCTCTTGGAAGTTCTTTCCCCCGCAATGATGCGCCATATGTTTTGCGAAATGGATCATCCGCCTGTCTTGGGGCTTGACATGTGTTCTTTCTTCATCACATCGTATGCTTGCACATATCAAACGCTAATAATTTTTCACATGGCGAACCGGCCTCCTTTGCGAATCCGAGTGTGACTTTCTCGACCACTGCCGAATTCAGATAGGCGATCATCGATGTCTTGACGAAGAGTACATGATGAAATCGACATACACGTGCATTGTCCAAAAAATGGCATCCCTTAGATTGAAACCCTCTTCTCACGAGTAAATTTTCTCTTAGAATGGCACATAGTGAAAAATCGGCAACTACATTAAACATCAATTCCACCATCTTAATCTTAGGTCAAATCACTTTTCTCGAGCTTAATTAAGTGAACCAAGACATGGTCAAAGTGGACATACACGATTATATGCCTATCGAAACCATTCTCTGACTCTTTAAGTATCGGCGCTAGTATTGCCGTTTGCAACAGTCGAAGGTAGACCCTTAAATCTACATCAAATGCCCAATATGCTTTCGTAAGGTACAATACACGCACCCCCCCCCCCCCCAGTTAATTAAAAAGAGATGCACGATAACACTCAATCCTATATGCACACGAATCAGGTGCGGAGAGCTTCATTTTCATCCAGAGCCTACCGGGTCATGCCTGTTTCGACCGTTGGCGCCGAAGATGGTGCCATCTGAGACATCAAGATCCCGCGGCTCCGTCTCTCCACGTTCCCATGCCACCCTGCACCGATTGGCAAAACCATTATTTTTCAACCATTGGAATGTGTAATTTTTGTTCGGCGAGGAGATGATGAAGAGAGCTGAAACGTTATGGCTTACCGATCTTCATGTTGAAGCCGTTGATCTTGAGCTCGCGGTACTCCTGACAGAGAGCGCAGCACTCGCACCAGAAATGCACGCAGCAATCGGGGCAGGGGCTCTTCTTGAGGGCGTACTGCTGCCTCATCTTGGCTCGGTAGAAGCACGAGTAGCAGCAGCAGCAACCCACCGTGCAGAATATCAGCGTGTACAGCGCTCCGTTCACACCACAAGCTGCACGATCATCCACCACCGGAAGAAACCAACATGGCGAAAAACAATGAACATTCTTAATATTCTAACGAGAGTAGAATTATATTATTCCGTACCCAAAAAATTGCAGAATTTTTGTCTTTGCTAGTAGATTGCAAGAAGTGCTGGTAAGCTGGAAAAATGGTTGGAAGAAGGTGACGTCTTTTTCAGGTAACTTCTTGGTAATTAACCAGTGCTTAAATTACCAACTTTTTAAAGTGGAAAATTACTAGTTCTTCTAGTAACTTATCAACTTTTATTTGCATTGTTAGATGGCATGTCGAATTTAGTAACTCTTATATGAAATTGTCAATCTAAATTAGAGTGATTTATTGTATGAGATTTGAATTACTAACTCTCACTTTTATTACTTAAAGAATTTAATGCGTTCTTGGTTTACCAGCTCTTTCGTTGAATTATCAACATTTATTTACCTCGATTAGCAATCTCATGCATTTATTAACTCTTTAAAGCGATTATTTACCTAGACTAGTGGGCCTCACCCACTTTTCTCCCATCAAGTGACTATCTAGTATGGGTTACCAACTCTCACAAATTTTTTTTACTAAGTTTTATTTTTTTCTTTCAATTTTCCATCTTTTTTAGACACTTTAAATTTGTATTTGCATTACTAACGCCTTAAATTTACTAATACTATTTTGAAATTACTTACCTTAATTAGAGTGACTTATCAATTTTCTCCGATTAAGTTATCAACAAGTTTTGGGTTACAAATTCAACTTACCAATTTGAATTTCTTTTGATTACCCATTTCTCTTTGAAACATGGATTAGCAAATGGAAAAAAAAGAAAAAGAAAAAAAGAGTTGGTACTTTCATCAAGGTAATTTCTCAACAATTTTTTATACTTACCCGCTTTTTCAGAAATTTACTAAAACCAAAAAGGAAATCTGCTTTTTTAAAACGGAAAGCTGGAACCGTTCAATATGGTTCTTCAAGTATGGCTACATAACAAGGAATTGGGATCATCGGTCGAGTAAATTTTTAATTTCTTAAGTGTATAAATGTCTGACCAAAAAAAAAAAAAAAAAAAAAAAGTCTATATATGACTCCTCCTCTCTTAAGATGACAAATGGATGGTTGAGACGCATGCTGAAAGCGAGAGTAATGATGTTAAAGGATATATTTATTCTAGAGAGGACCCTACTTAATAATCCTCAATTAAAAAAATATATATTTCTATGGCTAATACCGGTCTTTATGGACTAAAAACTTTATCTTCAATTACAAAGAGTGTTGAATCATTCAATTCGGGATCCTCAAAATTCCTCCTTCTTAAGTGGTAACAAAGAATTTGATAAAGTAGAAGCTCTGGAACGAAAGAACAGTTGTAAATCCATGGCAGAAGTAAACGATTATCTCGATTGCCAGCTTAGATTTTCGCAGAATATGTTTGACAATGATGGAACGTGAAACGAAGTGGAGTTCAAAACTTACATGATGAACCCTTATCCACAATCTCCGCAATCTGGCCAAACGTCACGCACGGACAACAGCACGTGATGCAACCTTGGCAAACAAACAAGCAAGACAATCAGGTTCGTCACTCAGCAAAGACGAAAGATCTAAAGCAGTTCTTCCGAGCTCCGCCGGGGGCCCCAGCTGAGTTAGTAACGATCGGGAGAGGTACTCACAGTTCCGGCGGTCGGAGAGGCAATCGCAGAGCCCGGAGGACCACTGCACTTGGTCTCTCTCCTCGTACGTGGGCGGAGCCGAGGCCACCACCGACGTGTTCTGCGAGTGGTGGTCAGAGTGGAGCAACTTGTCGACGTCCACCGAGGCCCCGGTCGCCGGCGGAGGAGACGAGAAGCCGCTCCACTTGTCGTCGTCGGTACTCCTAGCAGCCGATGAAGAGTACATGGCTCGAAATTTGAGCGTGCGCGGTTGCAGATTTGTGCTCCCTTTCCCTTCTGGCGTAATATTAAAAAGGAAAGAGAGGGATGCCCGACGACCAAGAAACTGAACAGCGAGATAGATTAATGGGTTCAAAGGGGGAGATGTCACGCCCCGAACCTTGAGCGCGCCAACATCCCACCCAGTGGTAAATGCAAATGCGACATTCCAGGAGTAGTGTCGCCGACCCCATTCCTTTATTATTGCGCAAAGTTTTAACGTATTATAAAACCCATGATAATTAAATACGGGATAGAAAAGCGGGAAAAAACCACAACATAACACTTTCATAATTCAACAGAATTACAAATGTAAACCTATAGCCAAAAGTCTACAAAAGACGGCTCTTAAAAAGGAATCGTCCTACGACCTACAAGTCGGACACGTTCTCCAATCCTTATGACTTCACCTTTGCAACTTATGAATGCCAACCAAAGCTATCTAGCCGCTCCATCCACCAGGGACCTGAAATTTTAATCCCCAAACCGGGATGAGACAATGTCTCAGCAAACTTAACCCCCTAAACCCCTATTAGAAAGAAAATACGCCACGGGTGACCTAGCCACATCACACAAATACTTACCTCGCATTATTTCCTTCCTGCAGGTTAGTACAATTCATATCCCTCAAGCACCAATAATGATAAGAATGTAAGCCATCATAACACAATCAATTTCACTTAACTTCACAATCACAGCAAGCGTTCCACGTCATCATTATCCACTGCCACACAAGGGCACAACCTACACGCAGGTCGGCTATCTACTAGCATTACGGCATTTTTAGAAGAATAAAGGTCCAGTCGGCCTCGCCACTACTACGACCAAGCCACGTCGTTCTATCGACAGCATTTCTAGGAGAATAAAGGTCCAGTCGGTCTCGCCACTACTGCGACCAAGCCACGTCGTTCTATCGACAGCATTTCTAGAAGAATAAAGGTCCAGTCGGTCCCACCACTACTGCGACCAAGCCACGTCACTCTCTTGACGGCATTTCCAGCAGAATAAGGGTCCAGTTGGCCTAGCCACTACTGCGACCCGAGTCTTTCAATTAGCACAAATCATCACTCAATTTGCAATATCAAATAATCAAATTCATAATTTGAATACACAGCAACGATCAGCATGAAATTCTGAAAATTTAGGGTCCCAACATAATTTTCGGAATTTATTTAATAATTAAATTTATTCCGAAAATTAATTAAATAATAATATCCCCTGTCTTTCACAATCCATGCTCAATTTATAATATCCAATCATCAATTTCAAAATTCGATTTACACAGCAGCGATCGGCACGAAATTTCGAGCAATAGGGCTCAAAAATAATTTTTCGTTTTTTTTAATATAAATAATATTTTAATAATTTCGGAATTAATATAATATTACAAATTTCCAGAATTTCGAAGCAATTAAATAATTCAAAATTAAAATCCTATTATGTCACATCAAGGCTTTACATTAAAAATAAACATACTTAACTTTAAACTAAACACACTTTAACTTAATTAAATATCTTAATATAATCCTCAATCAAATAAATTAATCTAACCACCTAAACTTACTTAACTTAAACTAAGCACACTTAGGGCATCATTAACCGTCTAATGAAGGTTTAGTGAGTTAAACTCACCGGATTAACGAACCGAGCGGACCAAAACGACGGGGATGACGCGAGGATCGACTTTCCTCAAAGCGGGCCGAGCATCCGGGCTCGGGAAGGCAGCCAAAACGGGCCAAATAGGTGCTGCCATACCCATTTTTCTTGGCTGCTGGTTGAGGCTGAGAAGGGGCGGTTCCGGCGCCGATATGGGCGGAGGGATGGCGGAGGAGGATCGGTGGAGCTTGGACGGCAACCGGTGGTGGCTCACGGCGGCTAGGCGGGCCTCCGGCAGCCTTGAGGACGACGAATGGGCAGCTGGACGGTGGAGGGACGACGGCTGGGCGAGAAGGAGGCTTGTGTGGAAGAAGGCGCGGTCGAGGCAGCGGCGCGAACCGGCAAGCGGGCGAGCGATGACCGCGACAGCTCCGACGACGGCGATGAGAGGCGGCGATAGCAGATCTGACTTCGCTGTTTTGCTAGGCTTTTGAAGCAACTAAGAGAGATGGAGAAGAGAGGGAAATGGTCGCACGGTAGGGAGAGGGAGGAAGATGGAAGGCAAGCGACGGCGACGGCAGCAAGCGGCTCCGGCGACGAGCGAGCCGGCGGGCGAGCGGGCGATCAAGCGGAGAGGGGAGGTCGGCCGGTCACTGGTTTTCCTCTCCCATCTGGTTCCAAGCTTGAGGAAGAAGAAGATGGTGGGACCTCTTCACTTTTTGGGGACCAATTAGCATTTGCTACTTGTCAAGCTCTCAGTCAAATTGGCTCCAACTACCATGACATCAAGTGATGTCATCTTCCACTATCTCATCCCACCACAACATCTTCCAATGGTTGCACTTTCATTTTTCCGCCGGGGTCCAAAATCTTGTACGACCAATTCTTCAATTTCACTTGATTCTCTTCCAATTGAATCAAATTGAAGTCCTTAAAATTAATCAAATGTCACCACACTTCAATTCATATCTTCACTTGTCCATAGAACCAACTTAAGTCCCAAAAGCGCGACCAAATGCGGGCCTGCTAATTTCTCGAGCCAAATTAGCCATTCTCTGATTATTTTGCTGAAAAATTCGGCTTGCATGAAAAATCTTCCGAAGATTAGTCAATGTTCTTAAAATGATTTGTGACACACCCAGACTTCCAATTTCTGAATTCGATCTCAATTCCACGGTTAATTTCACTTTGGCACGATACTAGCGCAATCCAACCTACCGGGTAGCCTTTAGAAATTTTCATTCATTTGACCTGTGGTTGATCATCTCAAGCCACAATGTACATCTTTGAAACATTGACGACTTTCGGTTGTCGGGGTAATCTCAAGGTTTCAAATACGAACACAGGGTACCCAATCGATAGAAAAGTCGGTCTAGTGTCGGTCGACAAGGATTATGCAATCCGGTGGAATCACACACACTCGATCACATGCCTCTGTCGAGTCGACCTATGTCCGGTCTTTAATCGATTTTTATTTGTGCCGTAATGACCCTTGCAGATTAGCTCGGTCGAGAGGTCGTTTCCTGGTCAAATTCTCGAGTCTGATGCATTAGAAACTCTTAACGGCTTCACCCGATAGACTAGTTTTCACATGAGTGGCCGACTCAAGAAAAAGAACTATATGCGTGCCAACGAAATGCCCGTCTTAATTTATTGAAAATAGAATCGGAAAAATCGGAATGTCACAACTCTTCCCCTCTTATAAAAATTTCGTCCTCGAAATTTAAACCTTTACCAATCCTTAAACAAAAAGGTGGGGTACAGTCGTCTCATATAATCTTCTCTTTCTCAGGTTGCTCATTCTGTACCGATGCTGTCAGATCACTGCTATCTTGTCCAAACCACTTCGGATCCAAAATACAAAGGTCTACAACACAAAATTTGCGAAGCTAACTGGCAATTCTGGGCAGTCTCTAAACTGTCTCTGATAATTGCAATTGAATTATTGATTTCTAAACCAACTTTGGACCTGCGATTTTTTTTTTTTTTTTATCTCTGATCTCATCTCAACCGACTGAAATCCTGTACACTCTACTCTGCACTGACTAAAAAAAAACTATCTGACTGATCTGCTGAAACTGGGAACCTCTGGTCAAGATCTGATATAACTCTGACACTGATCACGGCAACTGCAATCACTGACTACTGTACTGACCTGGCCTGTGATCTTTCTTTCCTTGACTTCATCTCAGCAATCGAATTTCCACACTCTCTGCTATGCACTGCTAAAGAAAGAACCATCTGAAAGCTTTGCCAACTTGGGATATCTGATCTAGATTTGAAATACAATTCATCCTTGGCACTCCATGCAGATGAATTATATGATATACACACGCTTCGGTGTACCTATCCTAATCGAGATTCTTTTCATGTTGCACTAAGGTGAGTTGACTTTGATCATCTGTCGATCACAACCCCATAAGGAATCAATACTCTTCTCGACTCCTTAATAAGCCCGTCATCATATTCCATCATGTTATACTTCAATTCCCACACATGACTCTCTCAAGTGCTTGAAAAAGCTTTCCTGGCTTACGCTACCAAATTCTCACTTACTGATACATCCGACACTTACAACTTGATATCTATCTTCATACCGATCTACCAATCCCGGTAATGTAGATTCTGACTCATCTTCATACTGTCTGGACAACGCTGAAGTTTCTATGATGAGCTTTTCATAAGATCTCTTCTTTAATCTCTACATCGTCAATTACACACAATCGTCCTGAGAACCTTAGCGTTCTGCCTTCAGAAATCTGAAAATCAACCTCTCATCTGCATTCTCTTATAGAGTATTCTGAAATTTTGAATCTCTCCACTGAAGCATTTTGATTCTGATCTGTACTCTTGGCTCAATTCTGAGGGTAATCATAAGATTCAAAGGTGGCTTACCTTAGATTTGAAAATCGAATTTTGAACTTCCTCAAATAAGATCCAATCCTTGAGCACCAACTGTGCAACTAAGGACTCTCGACTCAATGCATCTACGACTCTGCTCACCTTACCTGAGTGATACAAAGTATCATAGTCATAATCCTTAATGAGTTCCATCCAGTGATGTTGTCTCATATTCAACTCTCTTTTTGAGAATACATACTTGAGACTTTGATAGTCATTGACAATATGAAATATTCCTCTGTACCGATAGTGCCTTTAAAATTCCAAATGAACATAACTACCGCAAGTTCTACGATGTGCGTCGAATAATTTAACTCACAAGATCTCAACTGACGGGACGCATATGCAATAACTCTATCATGTTGCATCAACAACCAACCAAATCCTTTAAACGACACATCACTGCAGATCTCATAACTTCTAGGACTAGATGGAATAATCAGCATAGTGCGGTAGTCAGCCTCTTCTTAGGCTCTCGAAGACTACACTCGCACTTATCTGTCAACACGAATTTTTCTTACTTCCTCAGTAGTCGAATCAACTGCAACGCTGACGCTGAAAACCCTTCCATAAAACTTCTATAATATCCTGCTAATCCCCAGAAACTTCTAATCTCTGTCACTGAAGTCAATCTCGACCAACTGATCACTGCTTTAATCTCAGACGAGGTCTATGAAGATTCCTTCTCCTAAAATCACATGACTTAGGAACACAACACGAGTCATCCAAAGCTTGCATTTGCTAAACTTATTGCAAAATCCAAGAGCACTCAAGGTCTGAAGTACCATCCCCAAATGTCTCTCGTGCCCCTCGGCACTCTTCGAACACACCAGGATAACTTTAATGAACACGATTACGACTGATTCCAGTACCCTTAAACATTCTGCTCATCAGACCCAAACAAATAGCTATGGTGTCCATCAAACCACACGGCATTACAGTGAACTCATAACTGCCGTATCGAGTGCAAGATGCTAACTTCGGTATGTCTTTCTTCTTAATCCTCAACTGATGATACCCTGACCTCCAGTCGACTTTGAGGAACATCAATGCACAACACAACGAACCAACTTTCTTCTTCACGAATAGAACATATGCTCCTCAAGGTGATACACTGGAACATATGAATCCCCTATCCAATAATTCCTGCATATGCACCTTCAATCCTTTTTACTGGAGTAACACCATCCGGTAAGGAGCCTTAAGGACTGGCTCTGTTCCGGGTGATAATTCAATCACGAACTCTATTTCTCTTTCTGACAACAAACCTGACAATTTTTCAGAAAATACCTTAGAAAACTTCTGTACCACGATTCGATTTTTTTCATAATCGGCTCCTCAACTAACGCATCCATTACAACTGCCATGTAGATTCGGTAACCATCAACCAGAACCAAGTCATCTTTAGTGATAATAACAAGGATCGAAGTTCCTCTTCGACTTTCAGTAATTCAAAACATTCATACGCCAACTGAACAAACTGAATTATATCACTGCCACGATTCATAACAGTAGAGAGCTCCTCAAGCCAAACCTTTTCATAAATGACTCCCAAGTCATACATAAGCAAACCCATAAGGTACAATTATAGTCAAAGACTCATCTTCTTATTACTTTATTACAACAACGGAAACTCCACAACCTTCACTCAAAATCCTGTTGCGCTACTCTGATAAAACATCTCAAAAACATTTTTCCCTTGGTCAATGCTTGGTCGACCCACTCATGCTCTTTCAGCCATCCTAGTGGCGTTTTATCTGCAATAACGATACTTACACAGATAGTTCTTAACCCGATTGCCGTGCTGGCCACATTCGAAGCATGCTCCATTTTTTACTCTAACACTGGGCTGACTTAAGCCTCCTTTCCACAATCTCGGCACACAATCAGTGAGTCTTCTACCTCCTATCCCTTCCTTGCATTGGGGTCCATTCCAAGTACCCCACTAAGTGTCCCGAAGCATGCTTCTTCTATTCTGTCTTATCAATGGCGGTGTCAAGAACAGCTGTGGTTCCATCTGTCTATACAAGCAATCTCTGACCAAATGGCCTTATTGGCGACACCTGTAACAAGTCATTTCCCTCTTATAGCACGAGACAGATTCATATCTTTTCTTACAAACATGACACACAACGATCAAGTTGAGCACTGACTTTTCAACTCTACTCTTCCGGTTAGGTGAAACAGGGCACATTCCTTCTGACATTGGCCTTTCTCCCCAATCGATTTCGTCTCTGTCTAAACTGAACATTGACTCAAATACGGAGGCTTGATCCTCGATCACAGCTCTAGATTGGGTCTTAACAGGCGCGGCAACAATAACGGTCACAGCACTAGCAGCGGTAGAAACAACGGCAACAGCGGCAGCTCGGTCTTGAACTCATTGACCCAACAAGCTTCCAAGGAACACTAGCGCCTGAACGATCCCAACGAACCTAAGACCGTTCAGTGCTGCTACACTCTAAGTACCGACTTGCGGCGGTACTCTCACACTCGCGCTGGTCTAAACCTGCGCTCTACCTCAGGTACCAACTCTTGTCAGCGTCCTACCCCGAGGTATAGGTCCTACCGACCTTCACCAAGGAGTCCTCCGCTCCTGGTCACTCATCCTACAGGCTCTTTATAGACACCTGTTTTTCGATTCCAACATCAGGTTGAAATTTGAGCAACCCCACAAACAAGCTACCAAACAGCTATCAACAACATGCATCAGCATATTAAAAGCCTTTCCTACTAACTATCCCATGACTCATCGCACCTTATCACTCCACACTTAGACCATGCTCTGATACCACTTAAACGGGGATGTCACGCCCCAAACCTTGAGCGCACCAACATCCACCATGGTCATGCAAATGCGACATTCCCAGGTAGTGTCGCCGACCCCATTCCTTTATTATTGCGCAAGCGGAACGTATTATAAAACCCATGACAATTAAATACGGGATAGCTAAGCAGGAAGCAAAACCACAACATAACACTTTCATAATTCAACAGAATTACAAACAGAAACCTATAGCCAAAAGTCTACAAAAGACCGGCTCTTAAAAAGGAACTGTCTTACGACCTACAAGTCGGACACGTTCTCCAATCCTTATGACTTCACCTCTGCAACTCATGAATGCCAACCAAAGCTATCTAGCCGCTCCATCCACCAGGGACCTGAAATTTTAATCCCCAAACCGGGATGAGACAATGTCTCAACAAGCTCAACCCCCTAAACTCCTATTAGAAAGAAAATACGCCCCGGGTGACCTAGCCACATCACACAAATACTTACCTCGCATCCTTGCCTTCCTGCAGGTTAGTACAATTCATATCCCTCAAGCACCAATAATGATAAGAATGTAAGCCATCGAACACAATCAATTTCACTTAACTTCACAATCACAAAGCAAGCGTTCCACGTTATCATTATCCTTTGCCACACAAGGGCACAACCTACACGCAGTCGGCTATCTACTAGCATTACGGCATTTTTAGAAGAATAAAGGTCCAGTCGGCCTCGCCACTACTACGACCAAGCCACGTCGTTCTATCGACAGCATTTCTAGGAGAATAAAGGTCCAGTAGGTCTCACCACTACCGCGACCAAGCCACGTCGTTCTATCGACAGCATTTCTAGGAGAATAAAGGTCCAGTCGGTCTCGCCACTACTGCGACCAAGCCACGTCGTTCTATCGACAGCATTTCTAGAAGAATAAAGGTCCAGTCGGTCCCACCACTACTGCGACCAAGCCACGTCACTCTCTTGACGGCATTTCCAGCAGAATAAGGGTCCAGTTGGCCTAGCCACTACCGCGACCCGAGTCTTTCAATTAGCACAAATCATCACTCAATTTGCAATATCAAATAATCAAATTCATAATCCGAATACACAAAGAACGATCAAGACGAAATTTCGAAAGAACCTGGGCTCAAAAATAATTTTTCCGTTTTTTTAATATAAATAATATTTTAATAATTTCGGAATTAATATAATATTACAAATTTCCATAATTTCGAAGCAATTAAATAATTCAAAATTAAAATCCTATTATGTCACATCAAGGCTTTACATTAAAAATAAACATACTTAACTTTAAACTAAACACACTTTAACTTAATTAAACATCTTAATATAATCCTCAATCAAATAAATTAATCTAACCACTTAAACTTACTTAACTTAGACTAAGCACACTTAGGGCATCATTAACCGTCTAATCAAGGTTTAGTGAGTTAAACTCACCGGATTAACGAACCGAGCGGACCAAAACGACGGGGACGACGCGAGGATCGACTTTCCTCAAAGCGGGCCGAGCATCCGGGCTCGGGAAGGTGGCCAAAACGGGCCAAATAGGTGCTACCATACCCATTTTTCTCGGCCGCTGGTTGAGGCCGAGAAGGGCGCTCCGCGCCGGTATGGGTGGAGGGATGGCGGAGGAGGACCGGTGGAGCTTGGACGGCAACCAGTGGTGGCTCACGGCGGCTAGGCGGGCCTCCGGCGGCCTTGAGGACGACGAATGGGCAGCTGGACGGTGGAGGGACGACGGCTGGGCGAGAAGGAGGCTTGTGCGGAAGAAGGCGTGGTCGAGGCAGCGGCGCGAACCGGCGAGCGGGCGAGCGATGACCGCGACAGCTCCGACGACGGCGATGAGAGGCGGCGATAGCAGATCTGACTTCGCTGTTTTGCTAGGCTTTTGAAGCAACTAAGAGAGATGGAGAAGAGAGGGAAATGGTCGCACGGTAGGGAGAGGGAGGAAGATGGAAGGCAAGCGACGGCGACGGTGGCAAGCGGCTCCGGCGACGAGCGAGCCGGCGGGCGAGCGAGCGATCGAGCGGAGAGGGGAGGTCGGCTGGTCGCTGGTTTTCCTCTCCCATCCGGTTCCAAGCTTGAGGAAGAAGAAGATGGTGGGACCTCTTCACTTTTTGGGGACCAATTAGCATTTGCCACTTGTCAAGCTCTCATTCAAATTGGCTCCAACTACCATGACATCAAGTGATGTCATCTTCCACTATCTCATCCCTCCACAACATCTTCCAATGGTTGCACTTTCATTTTTCCACCGGGGTCCAAAATCTTGTACGACCAATTCTTCAATTTCACTTGATTCTCTTCAAATTGAATCAAATTGAAGTCTTTAAAATTAATCAAATGTCACCACACTTCAATTCATATCTTCACTTGTCCATAGAACCAACTTAAGTCCCAAAAGTGTGACCAAATGCGGGCCTACTAATTTCTCGAGCCAAATTAGCCATTCTCTGATTATTTTGCTGAAAAATTCGGCTTGCATGAAAAATCTTCCGAAGATTAGTCAATGTTCCTAAAATGATTTGCGACACACCCAAACTTCCAATTTCTGAATTCGATCTCAATTCCACGGTTAATTTCACTTTGGCACGATACTAGCGCGATCCAACCTACCGGGTAGCCTTTAGAAATTTTCATGCATTTGACCTGTGGTTGATCATCTCAAGCCACAATGTACATCTTTGAAACATTGACGACTTTCGGTTGTCGGGGTAATCTCAAGGTTTCAAATACGAACACAGGATACCCAATCGATAGAAAAGTCGGTCTAGTGTTGGTCGACAAGGATTATGCAATCCGGTGGAATCACCCACACTCGATCACATGCCTCTGTCGAGTCGACCTATGTCCTGTCTTTAATCGATTTTTATTTGTGCCGTAATGACCCTTGCATATTAGCTCGGTCGAGAAGTCGTTTCCTGGTCAAATTCTCGAGTCTGATGCATTAGAAACTCTTAACGGCTTCACCCGATAGACTAGTTTTCACGTGAGTGGCCGACTCAAGGAAAAGAACTATATGCGTGCCAACGAAATGCCCGTCTTAATTTATTGAAAATATAATCGGAAAAATCGGGATGTCACAGGAGAAGAGCTGTACTTTATAGAATGAGGATGGCGCCGAGAAAGTGCATGTGATGACCGTGCGAGTGTTGACTGACTCCGAGTCAACGGAGACGTGAGGCTCCGTGTTGATCGATCCGCACGAAAAAATTATTGAAATTTCGTCCTGGCCCTCTGGACCTTTCCAACGCATTTCGTCCGTCCTTCATAGATTAAAGACGGGAACTGATTGGCCAAGTCCTGAAAGCGAAACCGAACCTCCCTATTTATCAACGGTAGACTGATAGGCTCTCTTTTAAGTAGTTTACCCCACCTTTTTCTGTGGAGAATATGTGTAGGACGTTTCCAAATTTGAATAGGATTCCTTAAAAAAGGTCCTATTTTGAATATAAATTATACAGTAAATTAATATCACGAAAAATCCTAAATTGATATATTTGTGATAAATTTACCCTCTCTTAATTCCATTAAATTTTACCGTCAAATTGTTTAGTTAGATGTTACACGGTAGTTGACAAATGTATCAGTTTGAGATTTTACCTTCTGTTTGTCACATATGTATTACTTTGTGGTTTTTTGTGATATCAATCAAATTTAATAGAAATTAATAAAGGGTAAATTTGTCACAAATATATCAATTTGAGGTTTTAATCATCAAAAGATTAATTTTAAGTAAATTTGTTATAAGCATACTAATTTAAGGTTTTTCGTAGTATTAACTCTCATATATTTTACCATGATATCAGACACAATAGGGCCAAACAAGAGGAATTTTGGGTTTTCTGAGTTTTCTAAGTGAGTTCTCTATGTGAGATTGTTAAATAATACCTATAGATTTGCTTTGAGCTTAATCCAAGTGTGGGATACACTTGAGTGTGTGAACAACTATAACTCTATAATTATTTGATTAATTAGTGGATCATTTACTGCTAACTATCCCATGAAGTATGTATTGATAGTTGGACCGAACCATGTAAATCTTGAGTGATCTTAATTGCTCATCGTTTATTTATTCGTTGATTTCACATTGATTAAATTGCAAGATCGTATTATCTTTCGCGATATATTACATCATTTTTAATCACAAAAGCAAATCTACTTGAATTCTTTGGTTGTGTGAATCAAATCACCATAGGTATTTGAACACTTTCAATTTGTGTGATTTCGTCCTTGAACTGTTTTGTAATTTCACCCTTGAACCAAACCCGTTAAAATAGATTGTAAGCCCATTTCTTAACCTATATTTGATGAGCTGAGTCATTACATGGATAAATTATATTCAGAAAATGGGCTATAAATGAGTTTAGAATGACAAATATATATATATATATATATATATATATATATATATATATATATATATATATATATATATATATATATATATATATATGAATGTTTAATGTGTTTCACCCAAACCAAACATACCTTTGTAACTCCCTTTTCATTCTCTTTGAGAATATAACGAACCCCTTAGATTGTCTCAAGTTTAGTGAAGTTTTGATGGCCTGCAAGGACTCGATTCACCCTTATTAATATATCAAGAAGGTTTCTTCTTATTTTTTCTGCATTTTTTTAAAATTTTTTGAATATTTTAAATTTAATTTAATTAATTTTTATATTATTATTTACACGTAGACACGAAATGGCGTCGTTTTTGCATTTTCTCCGCCACATTAGCGTGCAAAACGACGCCGTTTTGGACCAAGCTTGCCGGAAAGTCGCCACGTAAGCCATTTGGCCGGATTTTCGCCGGAGTGGCACTTAAGTGTTCCATTTAACTTCAAAACTGGCACTCAAGTGTACCATTTTAAAGTTATGGCACTTAAGTGTCTCTCGGTGCCAAGTTATGGCACTTGCGCTGTACTTCTGCCAGTGATGTTGTGAATGAAATGTTCAATCGAGCATTGAACTGTGACATTGAGTGAATGCATACACAACATGAGAATCCATCACGAGCCTTTGGGGCCGAACGATGCTCCTTCAGGAATGCCCCAAGTCAATGGATGCCAATCGCAATGGATGCTAGACCGATGCTCCTAATCGGAATGTCGTCTAGAGGTAGACGTTGCCGCGCTTGACGGTGCAAGGCAATACCCGATTATGCCGGAATACTGTTATCTGTTGCATTGACTGTGGCCTATATGATTACATTAATATTTATATCCTTGCATATACTCACATTAAGGTATTCATATGATGTGTGAACTCGATACTATTAGGTATGATTTGATTGACACTAATATGCAGGAACATGCTGGTATTAAAAGAATTGTGAGAAACGTAATTATGTTGCATGTAGAGTGTACCATTCTCCTACTCGGGATTTAGGGGATTAACTCGCTGAGATATGATATCACCCTGTTGTGGGCTAAAATTTTTCAGGTCCCTAGATGGAGGATTTTCAGGAGATGTATAGAGAGTCGAAGGAGGTGAAAGCTGGGTCTTGGTTTAGTTTCTGTTAGGAGTCGATGGGTCTTCCATCTAACTTGGACATTGGGTGACAGCCTATGCTTTTGTTATCGAGAAGTTTGACGGGATCGCCTGGAACCCTGTTTCCATGGACGAAGAGCTCGGAGCATAGATAGCCTAGAAGCTCTTCTTTTTTAAATAGATCCTTGTCATGTTAGACTTTTATGTGTGTAAACACTCTTGTAAAAATATGTGTGTCTAATGTAAACATAATCCTATGTTTGCTATCTCATCTTTGTGTTGTTTGGAGGTTACTATTACATTTCCACTTGTGAAATAAAATGAATGGGTCAGCAACCATTCCTAGGAGGTTGCAAACTTTCATCGACCATTCTGGGATGTGCATGCGCTTGAGGTTCGGGTCGTGACAATGTAATCAAATCAAAATAAAAAGCAACTCAGCATTCTCGACATCAAATTCGTGACACACAGTTGTCTCCGAAATCTTCATGATTTGGTTTCGATTTAGGCTGCGACTGAATGCGTGGATCAATTATTTTGTGTGGATCAATAGTTTTGTGCTGGTGTTCCACTTTCTTTTATTATATGGTCGAATGTTGGTCTTCTGAGTGCTCCATCTTCTTTTTAGCTTGTTCTATTCTCCCCAAGATGATGCATCACCTGTTTTGCAAATTGATCATCTGCTTGTCTTTTGACATGTCTTCTTTCTTCAACACATCATATGCTTACACATATCAATCGGTAATACTTTTTACATGGCGAACCAGCCTCCTTTGCTCATCCAAGTGTAACTTTTTTGACTACTGCCGCATTCAAACAGAGGTGATCATCCACGTCTTGATGAAGAGTACATGACCAAATCAATATACACGTGCATTGTCCAAAAATTGTATCCTTTTGTATTGGAACCCTCTTCTCACGGGTAAATTTCCTCTTAGAAAGGTGCAAGGTAAAAAATTCGGCATCGACATTGAACATCAATTGCACCATGTTAATCTTAGGTCAAAATCACTTTTCTTAAGCTTAATTAATGAACCAAGACATGGTCAAAGTGGACACACACGAATTGAAGGCGTCCACCAAGACATCCCCTTCCGTCGGGGTTTCTCACTGGATCTCACACTGCTCTGTTCAACGGCATTGATGGGGCCCGCGAGACGTCCCCTCCATCACTAATCTACCCTCCTCTCTCTGCCAGAGGTCGTCTTGCGCGCGAGGAAGGAAGGAGGAAGAAGAACGAGAGGGCCGGGCCGCGAAGACAGCAAGCCGAGGGTGAGATGGGCCTTGGGCCGGCATGGGAATGAGAAAAAGGGCTGGGGTGAGGCCCAGCCTGCAAGCCAACTTTTTTTTTTTTTTTTTAAAAAAAAAAAAAAAAAAAAAAAAAGAGAGTTCACATTACTAGCGTTGATATCATTGGAGTATGAGGTTTTTATTGAACGTTGCTTAATTTTCCTCCCCAAACTTAGGTTATCTTAGTTCCCATTTAAATTGTGGTCAAAAGAGAGAGTTCACATTACTAGAGAATTTTATCATTGGAGTATACATTTTGACTGACTTCAATTAATGTTATACCTATGTTAGCAAAATGCTCGTACTTTGGTAATGAAACTACACGAATCTAACTGCGAGAAAATGTAAATGACAAGGAATTGATACACCTCAAGTCAAGTTTGTATATAAGATAAATCACAGGGAATTGAAATTACGCAAAAGGACGATACAAGGATGAGGTTGCAATAATCATTCATGTTATGCTTTCAACCAATTCAGATGATTAAAAAAAATGTGACAGTATATATAAGTTGCCGTAATCATTCTTGCCATGCTATCTACCAATTCACATGATGTTGTATTTGTTCAAATTTACTCCATTCGAACTGATTTGGCAAGTATGCAGTGGGAACAACTAGGTACAACATTAGATGAGGAACCGGCTCTCATGGAGAAGAGAACAGCCATTGCAAAAGGCTAGAATTTTACTGAGTAATCTAGGGATGAGATGGATGCAGTGGCGGGGAAGTGAGGGAAGCATTACATTGCATTTTATCAGCCAGTTTTCGGCAATCTTTTTTCTCACTTGAATTAGCAGCAGCCGATGCGTCATGATTACATATCAGATCTTTATCAATGAAGTTTTTTTAGAACTGTTGGTGTTGAATTTGCACCATGCACCTAAGAAAGAAATGTTACGTCTTCATGTTATGTGATTGGGATCATATTGCTGAAACTTTTTGACAAGGAGCATACAACCTTAGAATTAGGACATCATATCTGTAATAGCTGTAGCATTGCAGAAGGGTTTAGCAAATGGCTTGTTAATATGTTTGAGGATTTTGCTAGCCTTTATATGGTCCAGAGTCTTTGTTACATATATAAGCTGCTGATAAGATGTTTATGATCATGAAGACAGGAATTTCTAAGTTTATGAAACAGATGTACTGTCTATCGAATTTGATAAGTTTCTTCAACTTTCACGAATGCTGCTTAATGCTTGGGGTCGTGCTTGAGGCCCATATATGATAATCACCTTTCCTACAACGCATCATAAGAATGATCAAGACTTTAGCTGTCGACTACAAGGAGATCAAAGTAGCTGTTTGAATTTCATACTAAGGACAGCATGGAATCATGTATTGAATAATTGAGAGAGAGAGAGAGAGAGAGAGAGAGAGAAGTGCGTATCTAAGAAGCTCTTTTGAACAGAAGCGTGGAAGCTCTTTTGAACAGAAGCGTGGTCATCGTCTCTTTTGAACAGAAGCGTGGTCATCGTCCTCAATATCATTAGCTTTTCGATGATCCTATCCATTGCTTGAAAGTAAGATATCCTCCAAGATTGCTTGAAATGCAATGCACTGCAAATTCCCAAGAATCCAATTGTGAATCCCGGTCCCAGTCCTGCAAAGAACCAATTATGGGTGTCTAGATTGCCTTCATTAGGTTCCTCTCCGTTCCAAAAATCACCATCTTGTCCACCGATATCATGATGCTGCTCATCTCCGAGGCAAAATTTTAAAAGAGGAGCTCCACAAAGTTCTTCATTACCGCGATACACAGATTCATCATCCATGGTATGTAGATGAATACCTGAAGGAATACGGCTGGATAAATTATTGAATTAGAGATTGAGACAACTTAGAAAGTCCAAGCTGGATATGCTAGGAGGGATTCTACCCGAAATCTTGTTGTTGGATAGGGCAAGGGATTCTAAATTTTTGATGTCACCAATGTTTGAAGGGATTTTCCCACTCAAATTGTTTCGAGAGAGGTTCAAATTCTGAAGTTCAACGAGCCTAGTCAACTCTTCTGATATTTCGCCATTTAAATTGTTTGCAGAAAGGTCAATGGAATGGAAGAATCGGAGTGTCTTGTCATATATTCGGCTAGTGAAGTTATTTCTCCAGTGAAACTATTCTTCTCAAGATCGATCACGACTAATGATCGAGAATGTCGTCCAAATGGAGGAATTTCGCCAGTGAAGTTATTATCACTTAGATCAAGGAGGCGAAGGTTAGTTAGGTTGGACAAACATTTGGGAAGCACTTGGTCGAAGCCATTTTTATGCAAGATCAGAACTTCTAATTGCTTCATATGGCATAAAGAATTAGTGATCTGACCACTTAACCTGTTGTCACCCAGAAGAATCCATTCCAGTGCTTCCAACTTTTTCAGACATAAGGGTAGTCTCCCAGATAGTTGGTTCTTTGACAGATCAAGACAAACCAGGTTCTTCATTGCACATAGCGAATTTGGCATGCTGCCACTGAGACCGTTACCAGAAAGACTCAGAATTTGTAACAGTTGCATCTTGTTTCCGTCCAATCTGGAAATGGGGCCTCTGAGCCTATTGTTATCGAGAGCCAGATCTATAACGTTAAGTGAAATGTCGGAAAGCCAATTGGGAATTTCATCTGAGATGTTTGCATTGGACATGTACAAGTATGAAATATTCCTCTGTGTTTGAAGCCACAGTGGAAATTTCGGTCCCAGATCACAACCTGAAGTGTCAATCCATGGAACTCGGAATGGAGGAACCCAGGCGGGATCAAAACTTAAAACAAGTTCATTAGACAAAATGGACAATTCGGTCAGGCTCGTGAGATTAGCAAAGTGTGATTCACTAACAACTCCATTCATAGAATTATTTGTTATGTCCAATGTCTCTAGACTAGATAGTCGCCCAATTTGTTGTGGCTGAGATCCAACTCTTAGAGATGATAGCTCCCCCAGAGTTACCGGAATAGGTCTTCAAATCGAGTTTTGTGACAGACTTAGGTACTCGAGATCTTTGAAACTCTCCAATTGGCTTGGTAGAAAACCACTGAAATTATCGGCAGTGAAATCACAAATCCTCAAGTTACTTTGTGCCGACTCCAAAGGACCATGGATGATGTTCCCAACATCTCCATCAAAGTTATTAAACGCCAACCTTAATTCACGCAACTTGTAGAGACTGCTGAAGTTTTTCAGAATTTGACCGCCTAGCAAATTACGAGACACATTGAGAAAGGAAACTTGTTGATTATTATCAAAGAGTGTCCTGGGAAATGTGCCTTTCAAATTATTTACTCTCAAATCGATATGCTCGAGCTTGCTAAAGTTGTAGAACCAGAGAGGAATAGTAGAATTTATTAAATTCCATGATAGATCTAGGAATCTTAAAGAAAATAAGTTGACGGATAGAGAGTGAGGAAGTTTTTCGAGTGAACAAACCCTCAACTGCAAAGATTGCAGTGAAGAAAGCATATAAATGGAACTAAACCAATCAGTGGCATTCATAAGGCCAATGCCAGAGAGGCGAAGGTATTTTCAAGGAAGATAATTTCGACACCCATTGGAGGTTATCAGTTGTTAAATAACCCCCGCCAAACCTACTAGCAAGATCCAGATACTGCAAGTTGGACAGGTTACCGAGGTGATGTGGTATGCTTCTGCCAAAACCTGCAGATGATAGATTAAGATACTCTAGTCTCTGGAGAGTACCAAAGAATTGGGGGATATTTTGCTTGGAAAATTTGCTGAGGCTGAGGTCTAGATACTTCAAATGCTTCAGTTCAGCCAAAGATGCATGGATTTTACCTGCCAAATTGCTCTTATCTAGACATGAGATATATCTGTCGGGGGAGGTCTCAAAGCATGGATTACGAAGATCGAGTTTGAAAACATGGCCAGTCTTTTTGCTGCATTCGACTCCTTTCCACTCATAACAGTCCTTGCTAGTCCATGATGACAAGCGTTTAGAATGGTCGACCAGAACTTGCCTGAATTTCAAGAGAGCTTCTCTCTCTGTACCAAAGCAGCTCACATTGGTGAAAGCTTCGGAATGGCCAAACTCAAATGATTGAAACACAAGAAGAGTCCACAATATGAGGGGTGCAAAGGCGCGGGCTGATGCCATTGCTTTCGATAATATGGGATTAGGAAATGCAGTGTACTTCCTCCGTTTTATGGTGACATGGGTCTTGGGAAGGTCTTGATTGATTTTCATCAAGAAAAGGACATTAATCATTTCCTATGGATTTTGATTTGGCCACCACTGTCGATCAATGCTATTACATCCCGAATCTTAACAGGAAAATGGGATGAAATGGCTGTCATTCCACCCAAAGGATGCAGCTTCTAACTACCCAAATATCAACTCCCAAAAGTCTCTATCAATATTGCTCTCGCTTTATTGTCTACTAACAGATGAATCTAAAAATATTAGGAAGGAATGAGATGAGCAAACTATAGCTCAGTGAATAGTACGTATCTTTTATAAATAGATCGAGTAGCAACTATGCATTAATGTAAGTATAGAGCACTACTATATAATCCAACTCTTTAATATACATGTAAAATCATGTACGAGTCATTTCACTCAACAGGCTTTATTACAATTCAGAAAATATTTATTTAAATCATCATAATCATTATAGTCAAATCCATTGATCAATCTCATTAAAGTCATATGCTAATGGTCTACTATATTGATCCATTTCATATCAAAACAAACGTCGATGGTCAATTTATCGATCAATCTTTTGTTTAATATCAAACTATGGTCACAACACCACACCTTATGACAAGGTGACCAAGATTCTCCCTTGTCAAGATCTCTATTTACAAAGCCCATAGCTTGAGCCAAAAGGATATCCTAAATCAGGTATGCATACTCACAAGCCCATCAATGAGATCACAATGATATTGAGCACTAAACCGACATCCTCCAATACCAACAATTAAATCCACAATCAATATCAGCAATTGATTTCACAAAACAAAATGCATAATCTTTCTAAACTTCGTTCATCAAACTGAACACATTTCACATGACATTTCTCTCATCATTTCAAAATTCTTCATAAACCAAATTCACAAATCGATATGTATAACTTTTCGAAATTTCTTTCATAAAAAGTTTCTCAAAACGTCTTTCATGAAAGGTTTCTTAAATCGTTATACAACTCAATTCATAAACTAATTTTACAAATCATATACAACGTTTCACAATGCCTTTCCTAAAACATTTCTCAAACCATTTACAATTACCAAAAATTAGTAAATGGAACATACTTATTAATAACTCATAATATATCAAATCTTCATTGCTTTTCAAATGTGAGTTTACAAAATCATAGAAAAGATAGTACTAGTTACCTCTGAATGCCTACGGCCAAACAACAAACGTTACTCAGATTGTCAAACTCGTGAATCTATCAAATAATCAATAAACGATGTTAAAATTGACTAAAACGCTACCTCAACTACAAAATGGTTAAACTATGCATAAATGCTAACAAAACGATTCATACACACTAAGATTGTGCACCCAAAATGATTATTCAAGCCATTCGCAAAGGAAAGCTTGGACATGAAATCCTAAAATTTCGCTCCAACTAAACCGTTGCTTGAAATCAACTTTAGCTTCCATGAAATCCTAGAGCTCCACAGCTCTAGAATTAGACTTTGCAGCACAATTTTCACTAAACTTTGAATTTGAGCCATGATTTTGAAAACTACTCCGATTAGATGAATGAAGGGCGTGGGCACTTACCGAACGTTACGATATGAAGTCAAATTGGCTTGGTGATGCCCTGGGTGTGAATACGCAAAGCCCTCTCTCTCTTTTTTCCTTTTCTTCTTCTTTTCATTTCCTCTTTTTCTTTTCCTTTCCTCTTTCCTTTTCTTTCCGTTTGTGTGAGTCTCGGCCTCTGTGTCTTTAAAAGCTGAAAGCATCCAGTGTTCCTTGTTTTTGTTGACTGAGTCAACTTCCTCATTTTATTTATTTTTTTTGTAGCTTTGATCGAATCAGAGTCCATATTTACTAATACGATGAAAGACAGCCATGTTCCGAAGATGCCTTTGAACCAAGACCGTCCAATCACTAGAATGTGGCCAAAAGCATGACACGTTGCCTAAGTGCAATCCTTTGCAGGATATTGGACAGGAGTATTAGAGTCAATGGTCAAAAGCTTTGGTTGTTAATCATATGTGGAAATCGTTAGAATATTTAGGTTACATTCGTTTCGTGAAAAATATACAGAAAATTAATTTTTAAAATAATAATTATTTTATCAATATTTGATTGAAATTCAAAAATGACTAAAAACATTTTCTACCGTTCAATAAGGAAAATCTTTTCCTGCATACACTCATTTTCAATAATTTTATTATTATTTATTTTTTTAAAATAATTTTTTTACTTTTAAACTTTTATTCCTCTTTCCTTTCCTTCTTTTCTTTTCTTTTTCCTTTGCCTTGACCGATCACCAACTACGGCGACAGTCGGCAACTGGCCATTAGCGAGCTCCAGCCTTGCCATAGGTCAGCGAGGCTTAAGCTTGCAGATTCTAGTGAGGTCAAGCCTCACTTGATTTGGCAAAGCCAAGCTTGCTTAAGGCTAGCGAGCTTGGGCCTCACTTGAGGTTGGGCTTGTGGCGAGGCTCAAGCTAGCCTGTGGCCAGTCATCGGCTGCCACCGTGGCTAGAGACTAGCCAGGGCTAAGGAAGAAAAAAAAAGAAAGAAAAAAAAAAAAAAAATTAAAAACTTGAATTTAAAAAAAAAAAAAAACCTAAAAATAAAATGAAAAATGTGTTTGGTGAAAGAAAGTGAGATGGAAGAAGTTATGGAAAATGTTTCATTTTCTCTACTTTTGAAAAGTGGAAATCCAATGGCGAAAAACAATTTTCTTTACTAGATCATTTTCTGTAAAGTGAACATTGAAAAATCTGAAAATTATTTTCTTGGAAATTATTCTACGAAACGAACAAAGTCATAAATAATAAACTATGCATTCATCTAATAGGTTAAACTTTTTAAATAATAGTTAGCCGTGGTGTTACAAAACCTCACGTGATATCAAATATGAATATCTTAAGTTCAAATTTTATCAATCCCCAATTAAATATGTTCACGCTTAGTACTAAGCAAAAAGATCGGACTAAGTGTAAGAGAGAGTGTTAGGATATTTGGCAAAGGTCTCATGGAATCTTTCAAAAGCAAACAAGTAGGAGAAACAAGAATGCTGTGAAAAGCAAACAGCAAAAACGAAAGAGAGATTAAGTAAACGTTAGAACAATTTGTCTGAAAGCTGTTGTAGTCAATGCGAAGCCTTTGAAGGTTTCATTTTGAATAGAATCGATTGACATATTTCATCCTTCAAGTAACCATTTGCGATGAGTCTACGAATGCTTCATGACCTCTTTCTTGTTATGACCATTTGGTAGTTTCCTCAACTTAGATCACAAAATCAAATTAAAATAAAAGCGACTCAGCATTCTTGGCATCAAACTCGTGACGTGCAGTGGTTATTGAAATCTTCCTGATTTGGCTTCAATTTAGGCCACGACAGAATGTGTGGATTAATAGTTTTGTGCTTGGGTTCCACTTTCTTTTATTATATGGTCGATTGTCGGTCTTTTTGAGTGCTCCACCTTCTTTTCAACTTGTCCTATTCTCTTGGAAGTTCTTTCCCCCGCAATGATGCACCATGTGTTTTGCGAAATGGATCATCCGCCTGTCTTGGGGCTTGACATGTGTTCTTTCTTCGTCACATCGTATGCTTGCACATATCAAACGCTAATAATTTTTCACATGGCGAACCATACTCCTTTGCGAATCCGAGTGTGATTTTCTTGACCACTGCCGAATTCAGACAGGTGATCATCGATGTCTTGACGAAGAGTATATTACAAAATCGATATACACATGCATTGCCAAAAAAAGGGCAACCTCTTAGATCGAAATCCTCTTCTCACGAGTAAATTTCCTCTTAGAATGGCACATAGTGAAAAATCAGCAACTACATTGAACATCAATTGCACCATCTTAACCTTAGGTCGAACTCACTTTTCTCGAGCTTAATTAAGTGAACCAAGACATGGTCAAAGTGGACATACACGATTATATGCCTATCGAAACCATTTTCTGACTCTAAGTATCGGCGCTAGTATTGGCGTTTGCAACAGTCAAAGGTAAACCCTTAAATCTACATCAAATACCCAATATGCTTTCGTAAGGTACAATACACGCACCCCCCAGTTAATTAAAAAGAGATGCACGATAACACTCAATCCTATATGCACACGAATCAGGTGCGGAGAGCTTCATTTTCATCCAGAGCCTACCGGGTCATGCCTGTTTCGACCGTTGGCGCCGAAGATGGTGCCATCTGAGACATCAAGATCCCGCGGCTCCGTCTCTCCACGTTCCCATGCCACCCTGCACCGATCGGCAAGACCATTATTTTTCAACCATTTGAATGTGTAATTTTTGTTCGGCGAGGAGATGATGAAGAGAGCCGAAACATTATGGCTTACCGATCTTCATGTTGAAGCCGTTGATCTTGAGCTCGCGGTACTCCTGACAGAGAGCGCAGCACTCGCACCAGAAATGCACGCAGCAATCGGGGCAGGGGCTCTTCTTGAGGGCGTACTGCTGCCTCATCTTGGCTCGGTAGAAGCACGAGTAGCAGCAGCCGCAACCCACCGTGCAGAATATCAGCGTGTATAGCGCTCCGTTCACACCACAAGCTGCACGATCATCCACCACCGGAAGAAACCAATATGGCGAAAAACAATGAACATTCTTAATAATCTATCGAGAGTAGAATTATATTATTCCGTACCCAAAAAATTGCAGAATTTTTGTCTTTGCTAGTAGATTGCAAGAAGTGCTGGTAAGCTGGAAAAATGGTTGGAAGAAGGTGACGTTCTTTTTCAGGTAACTTCTTGGTAATTAACCAGTGCTTAAATTACCAACTTTTTAAAGTGGAAAATTACTAGTTCTTCTAGTAAGTTATCAGCCTTTATTTGCATTGTTAGACGGCATGTCGAATTTTGTAACTCTTATATGAAATTGTCAATCTAAATTAGAGTGATTTACCAATTTTTTTCACGTTAATTACGTATGAGATTAGAATTACTAACTCTCACTTTTATTACTTAAATAATTTAATGCGTTCTTGGTTTACCAGCTCTTTCGTTGAATTATCAACATTTATTTACTATGATTAGCAATCTCATGCATTTATTAACTCTTTAAAGCGATTATTTACCTAGATTAGTGGGCCTCACCCACTTTTCTCTCATTAAGTGACCATCTAGTATGGGTTACCGACTCTCACAAAATATTTTTACTAAGTTTTATTTTTTTCTTTCAATTTTCCATCTTTTTTAGACACTTTAAATTTGTATTTGCATTACTAACGCCTTAAATTTACTAATACTATTTTGAAATTACTTACCTTAATTATAGTGACTTATCAATTTTCTCCGATTAAGTTATCAACAAGTTTTGGGTTACAAATTCAACTTACCAATTTGAATTTCTTATGATTACCCATTTCTCTTTGAAACATGGATTAGCAAATGGAAAAAAAAAAAAAAAGTAAAAAAGAGTTGGTACTTTCATCAAGATAATTTCTCAACAATTTTTTATACTTACCCGCTTTTTCAGAAATTTACTAAAACAAAAAGGAAATCTGCTTTTTCAAAACGGAAAGCTAGAACCGTTCAATATGGTTCTTCAAGTATGGCTACATAACAAGGAATTGGGATCCTCAGTCGAGTAAATTTTTAATTTCTTAAGTCTATAAATGTCTGACCAAAAAAGCAAAAAATAAAAATAAAAAAGTCTAGATATGACTCCTCCTCTCTTAAGATGACAAATGGATGGATGAGACGCATGCTCAAAGCGAGAGTAATGATTTTAAAGGATAAATTTATTCTAGAGAGGACCCCACTTAATAATCCTCAATTAAAAAAAAAATACCTATTTCTATGGCTAATACCGGTCTTTATGGACTAAAAACTTTATCTTTAATTACAAAGAGTGTTGAATCATTCAACTCGGGACCTCAGAATTCCTCATTCTTAAGTGGTAACAAAGAATTTGAGAAAGTAGAAGCTCTGGAATGAAAGAACAACAGCAAATCCATGGCAGAAGCAAGCGATTATCTCGATTGCCAGCTTAGATTTTCGCAGAATATGTTTGACAATGATGGAACGTGAAACTAAGTGGAGCTCAAAACTTACATGATGAACCCTTATCCACAATCTCCGCAATCTGGCCAAACGTCACGCACGGACAGCAGCACGTGATGCAACCTTGGCAAACAAACAAGCAAGACAATCAGGTTCGTCACTCAGCAAAGCCGAAAGATCTAAAGCAGTTCTTCCGAGCTCCGCCGGGGGCCCCAGCTGAGCTAGTAACGATCGGGAGAGGTACTCACAGTTCCGGCGGTCGGAGAGGCAATCGCAGAGCCCGGAGGACCACTGCACTTGGTCTCTCTCCTCGTACGTGGGCGGAGCCGAGGCCACCACAGACGTGTTCTGCGAGTGGTGGTCGGAGTGGAGCAACTTGTCGACGTCCACCGAGGCCCCGGTCGCCGGCGGAGGAGACGAGAAGCCGCTCCACTTGTCGTCGTCGGTACTCCTAGCAGCCGATGAAGAGTACATGGCTCGAAATTTGAGCGTGCGCGGTTGCAGATTTGTGCTCCTTTCCCCCACTGGCGTAATATCAAAAAGGAAAGAGAGGGATGCCCGACGACCAAGAAACTGAACGGTGAGATAGATTAATGGGTTCAAAGGAGGAGAAGAGCTGTACTTTATAGAATGAGGATGGAGCCGAGAAAGTGCATGTGATGACCGTGCAAGTGTTGACTGACTCCGAGTCAACGGAGACGTGAGGCTCCGTGTTGATCGATCCGCACGGGAAAAATTATTGAAATTTCGTCCTGGCCCACTGGACCTTTCCAACGCATTTCGTCCGTCCTTCATAGATTAAAGACGGGAACTGATTGGCCAAGTCCTGAAAGCGAAACCGAACCTCCCTATTTATCAACGGTAGACTGATAGGCTCTCTTTTAAGTAGTTTACCCCACCTTTTTCTGTGGAGAATATGTGTAGGACGTTTCCAAATTTGAATAGGATTCCTTAAAAAAGGTCCTATTTTGAATATAAATTATACAGTAAATTAATATTGCGAAAAATCCTAAATTGATATATTTGTGATAAATTTACCTTCTCTTAATTCCATTAAATTTTACCGTCAAATTGTTTAGTTAGATGTTATACAGTAGTTGACAAATGTATCAGTTTGAGATTTTACCTTCTATTTGTCACATATGTATTACTTTGTGATTTTTCGTGATATCAATCAAATTTAATAGAAATTAATAAAGGGTAAATTTGTCACAAATATATCATTTTGAAGTTTTAATCACCAAAAGATTAATTTTAAGTAAATTTGTTATAAGCATACTAATTTAAGGTTTTTCGTAGTATTAACTCTCATATATTTTACCATGATATCAGACATGATAGGGCCAAACAAGAGGAATTTTGGGTTTTCTGAGTTTTCTAAGTGAGTTCTCTATGTGAGATTGTTAAATAATACCTATAGATTTGCTTTGAGCTTAATCCAAGTGTGTGATACACTTGAGTGTGTGAACAACTATAACTCTATAATTATTTGATTAATTAGTAGATCATTTTCGCTAACTATCCCATGAAGTATGTATTGATAGTTGGACCGAACCATGTAAATCTTGAGTGATCTTAATTGCTCATCGTTTATTTATTCGTTGATTTCACATTGATTAAATTGCAAGATCCTATTATCTTCCGCGGTATATTACATCATTTTTAATCACAAAAGCAAATTTACTTGAATTCTTCTGTTGTGTGAATCAAATCACTATGTCTTTGAACACTTTCAATTTGTGTGATTTCGTCCTTGAACTGTTTTGTAATTTCACCCTTGAACCAAACCCGTTAAAATAGGTTGTAAGCCCATTTCTTAACATATATTTGATGAGCTGAGTCATTACATGGATAAATTATATTCAGAAAATGGGTTATAAATGAATTTAGAATGACAAAACAAAGAAATATGAATGTTAAATGTGTTTCACCCAAACCAAACATACCTTTGTAACTCCCTCTTCATTCTCTTTGAGAATATAACAAACCCCTTAGATTGTCTCAAGTTTAGTCAAGTTTTGATGGCCCGCAAGGACTCAATTTCACCCTTATTAATATATCAAGAAGGTTTCTTCTTCTTTTTTCTGCATTTTTATTTTATTTTATTAACCTTGTAGGTTTCATCAGTAAGCTATTGGAGTATATCTTCCTTTGGTTGCATTTAGCTTTGGTATTTTGACATATTATTCTAATCTTAGTTCTTGTCATTGCAAATATGATTACCATAAATCGTTTTATCCAATATCTTACATTCCTTTTAATTGAAATTCTAATTCCTTCAACGCTATTCGTCGTTGTAATTTTATAAATTCACTACCAAGTACTAACATTCTCTAATTCTTCATTGTAAATCAAAACAAATATTGACAATTCTATGCAATGTTGAAAGCTAATTCTTTTGCATTTTATAGTTGAAATAACGATTTTATCCAAATAACATGTGTATGTAAAGTGCTTAAAGTGAATTAACGAGGAGAATTTGATTTTTCATAAATTGGATTATTTATGGATGTGTATTAGTAATAAGGGTCAAGATAGGTATTTATCACTAAATTTGTATAGCATACAAATTATCAATTTTGGTTGAACAATTTTTTAACTAATTCGACCCACTGATTTGCCTGCACTACCCTTAATTATATGTTTATTTGGTCAATCGGGCCTTTCTGTCAAGTCGGTGGACGGAATCTATTGACGTGAACTGGACAAATTTGTTGACGTAGGGTGCTGCCCGGACGAGCCTTGCGATGTAGAAATTGGACCTCCAAAAATCAATGTTCAATGTGGAAATTTTTAGCTCGCATTAAAACATAAAGAATTGACCGAGAAGAGAAAGAATCGATCTTCTGGAGCATTCGCTCATCATCTGCACACCCTCGATCACGAATCATGGATTAAGAGTCCAACCATCTGCGTTGTCACCGTGGGCTCCTGGTGAAGTTTCGGTCGGCTTCAACCGGGGCCGATCGAGGGAGGAGACGTTACGGCTGGCCAAACTATATGGGTTAACTCTACATTCTCTTCCTTAAAATCATGTTCGTTACGATCTTTACGTGTAGCTCTGGCCACGGATTGATCCGCAGCGAGGCGGGTGTCGAGTTTTCCATGGGGAACGACCCGGAGCTCGGGTCCGCTGGAAAAAGCAAAAAGCAAGATGAGTTTCATCGGCCTTATCCGCTGGAAATCTCCCTCTGCACCCGAAAAGCGGAGCAAGGTGAAAGCAAAGATTCCTTGGAAAAGGTCCGGACAAAGCAAAAGAGAAACCGCAGAGCTTTGTGAAATGGCGTGAATTATTGCCCTCGAACTCCCCTCGGGCAGTGGGGTAACCATGGGAAAGGCCCACCGTTGTCGTGTTCGTCGAGCGAAGGGAACTGCTGGCGCTGGTCTTCCGGGACTCTGCGGTCAACCGCAAGACTGTTGACCCGGCGAGAGTTTTTGTCCATTCTTCCACGCTTTGTCCTCCACGTGTCGTCTGTGGGCATGACACCAGTGAACGTGGACCGTTCCCCGCCAAGCACGCATCATTGGGAAAGCGACGCGAAACCACCTCGTGCTTGGATATAATCCCGAAAAAATATATTATTCGATTTATAATATAATCTATAAACTTTTAATTCGTTCGAGATAATATCTAAATTATAGCTTAATGTACAGTAACATCCTTAAATTTTTAAATTATATTACATTTTTAATTGAGTCCATAAATTATATAAAAATATTCAATATTGTTGTCACCAATATTAGACTAGGAATCCTTCCATTTTAGATTAAAAGGTTAACTTTTGGGTTAATATTACGAAAGATTTCAAAATTGGTAATTCTATGACAAATTTATCATAACCTATTTTTTTATCGTAAAAAATTCCAAATATTGTATATTTGTGACAAATTTATTCTCAATTAGTTGCCGTTAAATTTTACATTCAAATTGCTGAGTTTGATTAAATGTAACAGTTGACGGATATACCAATTTGAGATTTTACCCTTCGTAGTATTAATCAATTTAATGGAAATCCTTTACCAAAAAAATCAATTTAATGGAAATCGATGTAAATTTGTAATAAATATACCAAATTGAAGTTTTTAGTGATAAAAAAAATTAGTTTTTGATAAATTTGTCATGGGTATACCAGTTGGTATGTTTTGTGATAAAAATTAATTTGACTTAAAAATTATTATAAATATACCAATATAAGATTTTTTTGTGATATTAACTCGTAACATTTTGTGGAGGGTTAACGCGTCTTCTCCAGGTCCGCTCACTTTTTTTGTAATTCTCTTTCAATGCAATGCACATGGTCCTGGTCCGCTCACTTTTGTAATTCCTTTTTCAGCGCAATGCACATGGTCTTTTTGTTTCCTAGTGAATTTCAGTAGCACGATGTTAATTTAAAATCAAATCCTGGAGATAAGTTGAAACTTCCCATTATTAGGGCACGATTTTTCATTTTTATTTTTAGTAAGTAAAAGGCTGAGGATGGCCGGCCAACTCTAGCGGCTCTCTCTTGCGTTACCACAGTCGCCCATAATCCCCTACGGTTGTGAATCGAGGCAAGATACATCTGCTTCATAAATCCAGGACTCGAAGGCCCGAGTTTTAGAGAGCACGTCACTTCTCCCTTACCGAGATGCTAGCCAGTAAGGAAGTCATAAATCAACCCCCTCGATTATTGTTATTCATACGCCTCGTACAGTTTTCCACTTTGGCTTTTTCACTAATTTTTGGCATATGGTGTGAATTATTTTGGTTTTCTATCCGTCAAATTTTGTCCTATGCACAATACAAATGTCGCTTTTGTATTGGTGATGCATCACGCAGTCGCACGTTGCGTAAGTCGCCAGTTAAAAGAAAAGTCATCTGCAGGACTTCCAAACGTAGAACTCTACCCTGTTTCAATCAAACGAACGTTTTGTATTTTCCCGGAAAATAATCCAAAAGACTAATTCAATCATAAAAATTGTAATTTTATTAATTCGATCATAAATCTTTTCACTTCTTACCTAGGTTGAATCCATCCTACCAACTTTGATAGAAAATTACCGATTATGTTTTAATAATATTTTAATATATTTTTTATATTTTATATTTTTTTTTTTTTTTTTTTTTGCTTTTTTGGGTTGGGGGTGAATCTAGGGCTAACAAGGGTTGCCGGCCAACCCTCACCAGCCAAGGGTGAGGGTTGGCCGACTAAAAAAAAAAAAAGCAAAAAAGAAGAAGAAAAAACATTAAAAAAATTCAATAAATTATTTTAAAAATGCCACGTCATCAACATTTGTTCATGTATCGTAATTTTCTACCAAAATTAGTTAGATAGATTCAATTGGTAAGAAGTAAAAATGTTTAAAGACTTAATTGATATAAAGTGAAAATTTATAACCTAATTGGCAGAATTGAAATATCTAAAACTAAATTGATAAAAGTGCAATATGTTTAAGATTTTTTGAACAATTTTTCTTATATTTTTCTTGACTTTTGACTCTTCTTTTGATTTTTCAGAGCAGAAAGGACATCTTGGTTTATTCCACCAATCTTTGCCCGATGCGCACGATATGTTTTTGTTGGGAATAACTGATCCCCGAAAACCGGATTCGACACTAAATCGAACCCCTAAATCAATGCGGAAGACGAAGCCCGGGAAAACACGCATCACCGATCGTAAAGCACACCACGGATTCGAGCGTACCTTGTTAGCCCGAGATTAGACACCAACGCCGAAGAAGAGGAAGAAATTCGATCCGATGACGCCTGAATGGGAGAAAACAGTGCGCTTGAACTTACATTGTTCCTTGAGAGAGAGAGAGCGCGCGGGAGAAAGGGAAGACGTACGTTTGTTTCCAACGGTTGTCTTCTCTCT
This sequence comes from Eucalyptus brandiana, assembly GCA_014182725.1. Lineage (NCBI taxonomy): Eukaryota > Viridiplantae > Streptophyta > Magnoliopsida > Myrtales > Myrtaceae > Eucalyptus > Eucalyptus brandiana. Next base: position 36,621,466 of record CM024674.1, read on the forward strand.
CTCTCTCCTCCCTTTTATACCTCTCCCATCCACGGGCCCTATTCCCGTGGGCCGGGCCCTTTTGGGCCCAACTAGAGCGGATGGGCCGTAAGCCCAATTCCAATAAATCCATCATCTCCCACTCGCGCATGGTGGTGGTACAAAACCAACATGGGCGGACAGCCTTACTCGGCCCCATTAGAGAAAATCCAAAGATAGACTTTCACTTAACATGCGTGGTGGGCGAACATAATCCTCTTTTCCTCTCTTCAACATTCATACGGTGAATAATCCGTGCGACCAAGATACTTTGAGAGCTCGTTGCCATACATCCGTTAGGAATATATAGCAGCTCATAATGGGCATCACATCCCGAGTAGATTTAGTATGCGTAGCACCCTAGATCGATCGATCACATTTATATTTCTCTTGATCTCTTTTAAACAATGATATATATATTGTATTCACAACTATGATTATCACAAAGACAGTCATAATTGGTTAACCGGTGAATACAAAACTACAATGTGATTCTCCATAATCGATCTTCCTCTTTCCTTCAAACTCTCAATTTCAGTCCAGCTTGCTTTTCTAGAAATGCCCCATTAGATCGAATCACTCATGACCATTGGCAACATCCTAAGATAGCAAACACTAAATAGAAATCTCGAGAATAAGTAAGAGTCATGAGGGGACAAAAAAAAATGAGGAACTCTCTTCCTCAAGAGTCTCACACGACATAAAAGTTGAGATCAAACTTTTGTCACTCTTATTGGTCGTCTCATGCATATGTAGTATGAAATACGTATTACGGTATTAACTCCTTTCCCATGGAGCGTATGTCTACACTTTCAATACCGTACGGATGATAGTTCGACATACCCAATGTCTAACTTGAGTTCACGTATCTACTCATTCACAAAATTCATCGAACTCACATCGGCATCTTAGACGAGATAAGGTAAAATATGTGGGGTATTTTACTTTCAGACATAGTAAGTATTATGTCCTCATCTTAACACTCAGTTAAGGCGACATACGTGTTTTAAGCTTGAGCTCTCGATTATCACCCAGATAATAAGCTTAAAAGCAGTCTCATCTCTATTTATCACACAGTAAATAGAGGCGATTACCCGTGTGAGTGGGCTAATCTTATATCTCGTCCGACATACTTCTCAACTTAAAATAATGCACCGAGCATTAAGATGCATAAAGATCAAACAAAGATTCATAGGCATTAATGATGAAAACACAAATTCATCAAATTGTGAACACTTAGGGAAATTACAATATTCAAGACATCGGCTTCTACGCAACCCTAGAGATTTCATATGGCCACAAAACACATCTCTCGGGTATTGGCTTTGTCATAGGATCTCGCTACCATTCTATGCATAGTATGTACTCTAAGTTCACGTCCTTTCATGCAACCATATCCTTTACAAAATTATACTTGGTATCTATATGTTTGGTCTTGCCATGATATTTTGGATCTTTGGTGTACTCTTTCGCCGCTTGGCTATCACAGTTAACAAATAACAAATCTGCGGCAAAGACTTCCAATAACACCTAAATGATCCAAAAATCTCTAAAGCCAAACATCTTCTTACACTACTGCTGATAATGCCACAAACTCAATTTCTAACGTGGACAAGGCTATGCATGTTTGTTTCTTACAGCTCCAACATATGGTGCCATCATTCGGTAAGAGAAACAAACCCAGAGGTAGATTTCATTTCATTTAAATCTCCTCCCCAATCAGAATCAGGATAGCCTTAGAGTCGCAGATCCTTTCCTTTATAACTCATCGTATAATCAGCAGTCCCCTTTAGATACCTCGTATTCTCTTAACGGCTTTTCATTGTCTTTGGACTGGATTGGATTGGTATCTACTCACCATTCCAACCGCAAAACATATGCCAGGTCTTATACACATCATAGTGTATATCAAGCTTCCAACAAAGACTAGCATAAGGAACATGTTCCCTTTATTCCTTCTCTTGTGGAGTCCTTGGACACAGTCTATGGCTCAATCCTTCACCTTTTGCAATAGGAGTGTCTATGGGTTTACAATCTTAAAATCTTAAATCCAAGAATATATGTAACCTCACCCATATCCTTCATAATCAATTTCTTCCTGTTGATTATACCCCTTCGCCACAAGGCGAGCCTTATGCCTTTCTATCGAGCCATCGGCCCTTTCGCTTTATTTTGAGAACCTAGTTGTTCCCAATAGCTCTGCGTCCTTTTGGAAGATCAACCAGTTCCTAAACATGGTTTGACTTCACTGACTCCATTTCCTCTTTCATTGCATGAATCCATTTTTCCTTATTAGGGCAATTTAGAGCCTTATTAATATTTCTTGGCTCATCCTCATCTTGTGGAGCAACCATAAAAGCTTCCCTTTCAATGTCAAAACATTGACGGGAAATACTTTGGCGACTTGTTCACCGTATGGGAGATTGTACACTTAGCACATCATTCCCCATCATGCTCCCACTTGGATTAGGTGATGATGATGTTGTCACATCAGGTGGTTGTAATTGAGAATGAGTTGAATTCAATTCATCACATCTCATATTACTCCCACTTGGACGAACTCCACTGACATCATTATCTTGATCCAAGGTTTCAAATAGGGAACAATCTTCCATTATTTCGCCATTCTTAGGAAATTCATCCACTAAGGATGTGACATCTCGTGATTCAAATTCAGTTATACTCCCACTTTCCTGCTTACCTATGAACACATACCCTTTCGAGTGTTCGCAGTATCTCATGAAAATACTCTTATTTCCTTTTGGGACCCAATTTCCCAAACTTGTGAGAGGACTCATGAATATAGGCAGCACAACCCCATGGCTTAAGAAAACTTAAGTCCGGTTTTCTAACCGTCCATAACTCATATGGAGTGGAAGCAAGCGATTTGGAAGGCATCCGGTTAAGTATATAGGTAGAAGATTAACAACGCATCACTCCGAAAAGTGATAGGTAAGTTAGCATGCACCATCATTGACCTAACCATTTCTAGTAGGGTTCTGTTTCTTCTTTCCACAACACCATTTTGTTGAGGAGTATATGGAATAGACAACTATCTTTATATTCCTTTTTCATCACATAATTTTTCGAACACATCGATAAATATTCTCAATCTCGATCGGATCTCAATGCTTTTATTTTCTTGTCTAATCGATTTTCTGCCGGGTTCATAAACCTTCGAAACAACTTATGCTTGATTCATGAGAAATCAAATAGACATGTCCGACTCGAGTATAATCATATATAAAAGTGATGAAATAAACAGCCCCTTGCCTTCCTCTCATATTCATTGAACCACAGACGTCCAAATAGATTAAATGCAGAGGAAATCAAGCTCTTTTATCTTTTTCTAAATGGTTTCATTGTTATTTTCCCTACTAGGCAATGCTCACTTATGGACAAATCGACTTTTTCAATATTGCCCAACAAGCCCTCTATGGCTAGTCTATTCATATGTTGTTGGCCCATATGACCAAGTCTAGCATGCCACCATATTCACATCATTATCAAATGAAGTAGAAGATGTGAAACAAGGGAATAACATATTGACATCACCATAGTCAACATCTAGTATCAATAAAACCATCCAGAAAATAATCACAACCATAGTAGTTTGTATCCAAATACAAATCTACACTTCTATTATGGAAGTTCATACTAAAACCAAGTTTAACCAACATTAAAAAGACACAAAAATTTCGACGAATCTCCGGAGCATATAGAACATTAAGGTGCGTCCACCACTCATGTTCAATTGGCGGGTGCCAATCCCTTTACTTCACTCTAGAGTTGTTTCCCATATGGATCCACTTAGTTCCGGTTGGTACTTGTCGGAATTCCATGAAGGATTCTCTATCCTTCGTACATGGTCTGTCACTTCGAATCTACATCCACAAAGGATTGGATTCACCAATAATATTGAACTTGACACATAAGTAAAGTTCTCAAATGTACAAGAGGTGTTTACTTTTTTTTTGACTCACACGATTTGCAAGCATAGTGACATTTCTTGTCACAATTGTAACACCTCGCCTTTGACATTTTCTTCACTTGAGGACATTTTCCTCTCTTGTGTTGGTTAACTCTTGATTTCTTGCAGTAAGGACTTGATCCTTTGTATGCCCACATATTGAACGAATCAATACGTTTGCGCTTAGAGCACAAAGCCCTTTCTGAGCTAGAACCTGCATTGCAAATGTCCTTTTTCGGCTCAAATGCCTTTAGGCGGTCCTCTACCAGCTCAAGGTGGCGCATGACATCCTTAAGATCTTCCATAACATGGTCAAGAGCTTCTAGTGCTTCTTGCTTTTCCAAAGACATATTGAATCTTCTTATTCAATATTTCACAATTGTTACCGTTCATATCGGCAATCACGTTCTTAGTTCCGAACCATCGTTCGAACACATCGACATCCATGCACGAATAATTAATGCCTATCATTTATGCATCCCTATTTGCATAGACCCATCATATTAATAAATAATTTCAAGTAAGGCTTCGAATCAAAAGGTCACTATGTTTCCAATCATCTTCCAAAAATCCTAACTCAAAAACTATCATTAATATGATTGTCAAATGCAAAATCAATTCTATGAAGCTACAAAAGCTTCTAAAACTACCTACGACTAATTACCCACAAAGAACCAAAGAATAATGAGAAAGCAAATAAAATCTAATATCCAATAAAATAAAAATGCTTTCACATGATACGACTAACATATCAGTTGTTACATCAACAACAATCAGGTAGTAAACATTACATAATTAATCCAAGGGATAAATAGGGAATGACCCTTCTAATCTATCATTCAAAACATCTCGAGAAAACCGAAGGCACATTCACCAACCAAGGAAAAACTTTTGGAGAGCTTTCATGTCGCCACCAAGGCGCATTCACTCGGCGCCATGTGGCGCTCAATCTAAGGGTTGAAGTTTTGGCCAACTCAATCCTATAAGCATTTCTCTTACAAAAGCTTCCACTAGCTTCCTATAATCCAGGGACCACGTTGACCTCCCATAGCCGATCCAACACCGCTTGCCATTCGGGTGGAAGAGTGTTTATAAAAGCCGGCACCTTCGAAAATCCGGCATAAGATAACCATTCCAGGATGATTTCCGTATCATCCGATTGACTCGATCACATGTGATACTAAATCACCGTCATGCCACCGATAATTAGCTAGATCGACATCAGCCTTTTAAGTCTTGCATTTCCCTCGTCCCTTCTCGGGCTTGCGGTATCTCGCGCATAACTCATTATAGCCCCCGCAACAAATGCGGAATAATCCATAATTTTCATAAGGAAAATACATAATTTTCCAAAATTCATGCAACAAATGCAGAATTAAAAAAAAAAATGGATCACTTATAATACACATAGGCATGACCGAAAAAGAAACAAATTCCTTTTTTTTTTTTTTTTTTTTCGGGTCAACGGTCAACGGTCAAAGTCAACGGTCAACGGTCAAAGTCAACGGTCGGTCAACGGTCAACGGTCGGTCAACGGGTCAACGGGCGCGCGGGTCGGACCGGTCGGATCGGACGGACCGGTCGGGCCGGTCGGACCGGCCGCGCCGGTCGGACGAAACGACCGCACGTGCCGCGCGCGTGCGGTGGCTGACGTCACGCAGACGTCAGCCGGCACGTGCCTCGCGCGTGAGCGTGCTGACGTCACGCAGACGTCGGCCCGCACGTGCGCGGCACACGCCGGGCTGATCGGGTCGGGTCGGTCGCCGTCGGGTCGGAGTCGCCGGCCGGTGACCGGCCGGCATCGTCGTCGGCGGCGACGTCATCAATGACGTCATCTCCGACCGTTATCGACGGTTGGTGACGTCATGATGACGTCATCGAGTGACGTCATCACGCGTCGGTCCGCGGACCGGCGCGTGCCGGTTCGCCCGCCGCCGCGCGCACGTGCCGGTTCGCCACCGGCGCGTGTGGCGCACGCGCCGGCGGCCGGCGCTTCCAGCGCATCGCGCCCACGCGCAGCCGCCTTCCGGCCGCGCGTGTGGGCGCGTGCGGTGGCTCCCCCGGCGGCGGTCGACACATCGTCGGACTCGTCTCGACGTCGCGCTTCACCCAATGCCTTCAGAATTCGTTTTTGACTTACGAAAACTCGGAAAAATGGCCGAAGAAGTCTCGGGTGTCGGGATTTGTCGCCCGATCCGTACGGCCGAACTTCCTTTTGCGAAAATCAATCAAAAAACATCAAATTGATCGGGAAAACGTGAACTAGGGCTCGATACCAATGTTGGGAATAATCGATCCCGAAAACCGGATTCGACACTAAATCGAACCCCTAAATCAATGCGGAAGACGAAGCTCGGGAAAACACGCATCACCGATCGTAAAGACACCACGGATTCGAGCGTACCTTGTTAGCCACAGATTAGACACCAACGCCGAAAAAGAGGAAGAAATTCCGATCCGACGACGCCTGAATGGGAGAAAACAGTGCCTTGAAACTTTCGTTCCTGGAGAGAGAGCGCGCGGGAGAAAGGGAAGACGTACGTTTGTTTCCAACGGTTGTCTTCTCTCTCTCTCTCTCCTCCCTTTTATACCTCTCCCATCCACGGGCCCTATTCCCGTGGGCCGGGCCCTTTTGGGCCCAACTAGAGCGGATGGGCCGTAAGCCCAATTCCAATAAATCCATCAGTTTTGTCGCTCATTCTATTGGCCCGATACATACAAAATATCTTAATGAGCTGCCAAACAGGCCCAGAAACCATGCCAAAATGTCTCAAATCTTCGTACTCGAGCTATGGAGGAAAGTTCCAATGCATTGAGGCAGTGAATTGGAATGCGAGCATGACCGACAAAGATGGATCGGGGGAGTGAGCTTGCGGTGGCCGTCGACTAACTTGTCCTTTCAGGCATTATCCTTTTTGTGCGAGCATGCATAAAGGACAAGTTGGGCACAAGACGGAGAGTGCAATCGCAGAATCATATATACCCATGTTGCAAAAGTGTAATTTATCCATACTTTGTGCTAGGGGTATGCAAAACAACCGAAGCAAGATCTGCAATAAATTGGGACTTGTAAATATTGATCCAATTTTCAATTCCAAGTATGAACCCACCCATCCGGACATATATATAATTAATTAATTAATTAATTAATTTTATGTTTAAAATCTCGCGAGTTCCTTTGGCCTGTCTCTCATAGCTTGCAGCCTTGGTCACCGCTCACGACACAAATTGGTGGGATGAGCAATCTATTCTACACGAATTAGATGAAGAGGTGGCTTGTCTCTCATAGCCTCATAGCTCTCTCTCTCTCTCTCTCTCAGGCTTGCCACCTTGCTCGTCGCTCACAACGCAAATCAGCGGGATGAGCAATCTATTCTACACGAATCAGATGAAGAGGTGATGATATTGCTCGTGTGCCTTGTTTCCTTGTTGCTCTTTTGAATATCTTAGTTATTGAGATTCTTGAAAGTTAGCCAGGTTCTTGAAAATCTAGGTTGTGATGGTGATCATAAAGCCGGTTTGATGAACTCACTCGGAAATTGAATCAGATCAATAGTCCGGTTCCCAGGTGGGTTTAGTTGTTCCCAATTCCTAGTTTGTGCAACTGGTTTTTCGTGGGTGATTCTTTATTCTAGGATGAGAATTGGATCACTTGAAAATCTATCACCCCTACTTTGTGTGTGCAATAGCGAATCGAGAATTTAAGAGAAGGAGGTAAGATGAATTTTTTCATTTAAATAACATATATAGAAAATATTTCGTCCTATGAGGGGTGGAGGCTGCCATGAGCCTCCTGGGTCCGCCAAAGTGCGCATGACCTATATGCATCTAAACTCGACGTCCATTCGCCTTTAACTTCCCGATGTCTCGATCGATAATTCATTTGAAGACTTGACTCATATGCACTCTATCAAATGGACAGATGGGAGCAAGGATTCATTTGTGGTTGTAGAAGGTTCGAGGCTGAGTAAGAAGTTGTGATAAATAAATAGGGAAATTGGTCCTAAATGTTACATAGGTTTGGTACGATTTATGTGTCGCGGGGAGAACGGTGACAGCAAGTCCACTAAAATTCCCTAGACTAGAGACCGAACGAACCGAAAGAATCATACATTGAATAATGCTATCAATAGATTTATAAGTTGACAACTCAATACTCACCTGAAAGTTCTTATACTTAATCAAACTCTTAGCGCAGACTGTGCCTACCAGATGAAATCAATAATACAATTAGGAGCTGGGCTCCGACTTTACTAATCACACAGAATAATACATGACATGTTAATCTGAGAAACAAGTTCACTTGCATAATCAAGTAGAGGTAACAGAATTATATTCTTGGTAGATGTTGCCCTTAATCAGCGACAGGACCCTAGCGCCTCATGCTGCCTTCCACCCTTGGAGCCATTGCCACTTCTCTATGTTGGCTGGCATTTCCTTCCCATCCTACACACCAAATATACCATTTTAAGTCATTACTTAATCGACACTTAAAGAAGACTAGTATGTACACTATTTTGGAAGCTAGCCGGCACAAAGATATTGGAGAGGAATGGGTCTTTACCCTTCTCCATGTTGAATCCGCGGGCTCTTGAGCTCTCGGTACTCTTGACAAAGTGCGCAGTGCATGCAGCAGCAGTGGACTAAGCAGTCGTTGCACGGATCCTCCTCCAACCCGAATTCTCGTCTCAGTTTGGTTCGGTAGCAGCATGAATAGAGGCATGCGCACGAAGTCAGCAAGTAGATCAGCGTGTAGATTGCACAGTTCATGACGCAAGCTGCAATCCAAGGTCGGATAAGTAAGCGCGAATATGTAATTAGACTTTGTTAGTTTTCCAGTTATTAATTGGCCTTACCTACAGGGAAAACTGATCTCCTTTGTTTTCTGCATAGGTTGTCAAATCCAGAATCGGGATAAGTCCATAAATTTGACATCACATGTCCACGGTTGAACTCTAATTAACTGGCTCTGCTTGCTTTGTGAACTGTGACTTGAGTTCTTGCGCAGGCTTGATTTGTGACCCGATATTATTATAGTTCTGTCCCGAGCATTCATCAGTAGACGAAACTCCACCGATACCAAGGACTTATTCGAAAAATAACCGTGTACCTGAAGTATAATCCGAGTGCAAAATGGCAATAGTATGGAGCGATCCTCAGACATATTTGCGGACACGTATACAGAAGTTATATACTCACGAGTTTCCCCCTTGTCCAGAATCTCTGATATCTGTCCGAAGGTGATGCATGGGAACCAGAAGGTGATGCAGCCTGCAAGCAACATGGAATTGAATTGCCTGGATTTTTTCCTTGATTCGTGGAAGAGAAAGAAGGAGAAAGAAGAAGAAGCTGGCAATATAAACAGATTTCTTCTAACAGCTTTTGATGTCACCGCAGCAGTCACAGAGACCGGTGCTCCATGGGTGTTCTTCGACATTGCCGGGATTGGTTAAGCTCATGCTGGTGGGCTGTAGGGGGTGAAGAGATGATGCAGAGTTTCCGATATCCGCTTCGCTTTGGGGATTGATATGCAGGCAGCCAGTGAAAAAACGAGGGGGGATGAGGACAGAGAAACGAAAGAACAAGTTCCAATCTTTGATGAAGCGTGAATGACAATGGGACGACGTGATTTTAAAAACCATCGAGGACGCGGTCCCTAGCGTGAAAGTTCTGCTCTATTTTCATTACACATGACTTGAGTTCTTCCAGTTTTTCGTTGAATACTATGGTAATATTAATATCTTCTTCTCATATTTGTCTTGAATTGCAAGATCACTTTACTCCCGCATTATTTCACTACACATAATTCGAGTGTTGAAGTTCAATTTCTTAGGAAGGAAATGCTAATTCTGAAAAAGGGTTGGCTACAATTTTGGTCTAGTACTTGATCTTGGGAAGTTTATAACCGTTTAATCATCTAATCTAGTTATCAGTATGTTCCCCCTTACGTGAGGGCAATTATGAAGGTCTAGTAACAGTGTGGCCCTCAATATTGTGGAATATGTGCCCTCTCAATTATGAAAGATTTTACCGACAACAAAAAAAAAAAAAAAAAAAAAAATGAAAGATTTGTCTTTTCATCTATCTTTTAAATTATCAGTCTCCTTTTGATTGTGCAAATTAGAACGGACATTTTGGTTTTTCCTCCGATGGTGTTCGATTCCCAACGTATTTTGTCACTTAGTTGATTGGCCCGACACACATTAACAATCTAAATTAGTTGCCAAATAGCCCAAAGACTACTCAAAAGCATCAAACTTCCTACTAAAGTTACAGTGGAAAATTCTAATCCACAAGATTGTGAATTGTAATGGGATGAGCATGAGCGACAATGATGGACCGAAGGAGTAGGTCGGTTTACACAGTTGTAGGATAATACGCGCACAATTTGCAAAGTTGCAGCTAACACATGCTGCGCGCAATGCAATGGCTAACCGAGAATTCGAGGTAACTATTGAGATGAAGATGTGATCATACTGCTTGTTGTCATCTTGAAAATCTTAGTCATAGAGATTCTTGAAAGTGATTAGCTAGATTGTTGAAAATTTGGGTTGTGCTGGTGATAACACAGCCAGTTCCATGGACTCACTTAGAAATCACACCGGATCAATAGTCCGATTCCTGGGTGAGTCTAGAAACTAGTGATTGGTTCCCAGTTCTCAATTTGTGGAACTAGCCTTTTGTGAGCGGTTTTCTGTTTTAGGGTGGAAATTGGCTCACATTAAAACTGATCACCCCTACTTTGTTCATAAAATGGTGAAACGAGAATTTGATATAAGGAGGGAAGACACAAATTTTTCATTTGGATAACATATATAGACAATATGTCGTCCTTGGAGGGGCAGAGGCTACCACGAGTCTCCTGGGTCCGCCATGAGTGCCAATGTGTGCATGACCTGTATGTATCTAAATTTGAAATTATTACGTCTGGTTCCACATGGAGTAGGAAAATCTAATGAGCTTAAAAGTCACGTCCATTCACCTTAAACTCCTAGATGTCTCGATTGATAATTCGTGTGAAGACTTGACCCATTTGCACTCTATCCAATCGATGGATGGGAGCAAGGAGTCATTTGTGTGGGTGTGAAAGGTTCGAGGTTGGATACGAAGTCGCGATAAATAAATAGAGAAATCAATCCTAAATGTTATGTAGTTTTGGTAAGATTTATGTTTCGCGGGGAGATCAACGACGACAAGTCTACTAAAATTCCCTTGACACAAAGACCAAACGAGCAAAAAGAATCACACATTGAACAAAGCTATCAAAAGATTTATAAGTTGACAACTCAATACTCACCCGAAAGGTCTTATACTTAATCAAACTCTTGGCACAGACCGCGCCTATCAGATAAAATCAACAACAAAATTAGGAGCTGAGCTCTGACTTTACTAATCATATGATACATGACATGTTATTCTGAGAAAGAAGTTCACTTGCATGATCGAGTAAAGGAAAGAGAATTATATTCCTGGTCGAAGTAAGATGTTGCCCTTAAACAGCACAGAACTCTAGCGCCTCATGCCGCCCTCCACCTTTGGAGCCATTGCCACTTCTCTATGTTGGCTGGCGTTTCCTGCCCATCCTACACACCAATCCAACCACTTTAAGTCCGTACTTAATCAACACTTAAAGAAGAATAGTATGAACACTATTTTGGAAGCCAGCCGGCACGAAGTTGTTGGAGAGGAATGGGTTTTTACCCTTCTCCATGTTGAATCCGCGGCTCTTGAGCTCTCGATACTCTTGACAAAGCGCGCAGTACATGCAGCAGCAGTGGACTAAGCAGTCGTTGCACGGATCCTCCTTCAACCCGAATTCTCGTCTCAGTTTGGTTCGGTAGCAGTAGGGGTGAGCGGTTCCCGGTTCCTTACAGGTTCCGCTTGGAACCTGGAACCTACCCTCGGGTACAGGTTCCTCATTTTTTGGAACCGGGAACCTACCCGTCAAAACCGAGAACCTGGAACCTACCCTGTCACAGGTTCCGGGGTCGGTTCCAGGTTCCAACAGGTTCTTTTTTTAAAAATTTTTAGTTAAAAAAAATGAAAATGAATGCAGTAATAATAAACAAACTTGTCATTCATCGAAGATAATATAACATAAACAGCAAACAACATTTTAGAAGTAATAAACAAACTGTTTTTACACTCATAAACAAACTGTTTTTACACAAAAGAGCTCAATCACCTCAGTGTCAGCTTCTTGTTGCACATTTTTATCCCGGTAATGCTTCATGAGTGGACTCATTTCCTTCATAAACTGTTAAATCAGGATTAGAAGGAAGAGCCGGCTGATGAGATCCTCTGCTGAACCTTCAGAAGAGAAATTAAACAACCAAAAGAAGCCACTTGATAGTATCAATTTGGTAACAGAAGATGCACATGATTCAGAATTAAGTAGAAGCACTCTCCCATATAAATATATTAGACAACACAAGCTCACCTTATGATACGCTGATCCTCTTTGTCAGACACCCAGTAGTTCAGGACAGCAGAAGTTAAATAGCGACCATAGTTCCTATTTAAGCATCAAAAAATGGCACACAATATTAGAAAAGTATACTGTATTATTAATTTATTAAGACATAACAGATATGAAAGCACTGCATAAAATAGCAGCCCTAAGGATTACCCTTAGATTGTTCTGAATTGGAGTGCCACTAATGACAATGCGATGAGCAGCTGGTATCTAAAGACTCAAGTAAACTTTTTGCTCTCTGTGTACTCGGATTTTTTATGAGATGTCCCTGGAGTTGTCAACATCATGTGAGATATTATTGTTAGTAGTACATACCACAAGTCCTGATAAGCACATGCTATTTGTGAGTAGGAATAGAAAGAGGATGTCCCACAGACGTAATATTTCTGTCTAAAGCAAGCTTTATCATGATTTCTAACTTCTCCATCTTCACATAAATTGGGTCATTGTACTTGCAGAAAAACACCTGGCAATGACGAGAGGATCAATAAGCATGCCTTTCTTACTCATAAATTCATAATGCACCCAACAGTCCAATTTGAACATGAGTTTTACCACTTTTGACATTCACCTACTCAAAATTTATGATTAATAGTGATATAATTGCAATAAATCTAAAGGATAGCATACACCATCAGTAAAGATATTATTATAACATTACCTAGTAGCTGTCTAGGTTAAGCTGAAAAACCCAAATCAAAGGGCAAAATATATGTGTGGCACAACATACAGTAGACACTAGGGTATATAAACCACGCAAAGACAAATGTATGGAAATGAGGTGATTCAATGCAGACATTTCCACCATCTTCGTTTCCGTTTGATGGACTGAATCTAGAAGGCTCGTCAACTCTACCTGAACAATACATACACCGGAACAGAAGTCTGAGTGACATGAACGCTAGAATAAATTAACTATCAGCGTCTTTGTTAGACTCTTTGAACAGAAGTCTGAGTGATTACCTGAAGGGCACGGGTCTCATCATCCAAGTGTTGTTGCTGGACTCTCAGAAGCTCACTTGGAACTTCGTTAAGACTCTTTGAATTCCAAATTACCGTTTGAGTTATCTACAGGAATTGAACTTGCAGATTATTTGGTTTTCTTCTAGGTGTCACCCTATTGATGGCATCCTGGAAGGTATGGCTCTTAGCTGATCAAACTGTGCATTGACAGAATGAAGCTTCTCACTTAAGACCAATACCTACAGTAGTACAAGAGAGTAATTAACAGCAAATTAATCCACCAGAAAATGCATGTCCCATGCCACGTAAAACCACAAGTGTAAACCCGAGTATCCTAATCAAATCGATAAGATAACGGGAAGCCGAAGTCCTCTCTCTCTCTCTCTCTCTCTCTCTCTCACGTGTGCACACGTGCCCAGAAAGAACCTGAAAAAGCAAATCCCTCTCACCAGGCACAGGAAATTCATACCAAAACAGAGAAAAGTAAATCTCCAGCAACCTTACAGCATTAGACATGTTACAATATGAAAGAACAGAACTCCTTTATGCGCAGAATGATTCATCAAAATCAGCACCATACATGCGGATCTCAATTTTGTTCTAGTGCAATGCAAAAGTCCCTCCAATTGCTTCTTTAAAACAAGAAAATAAAAATGGTGAAATATATCTGTGCTAGGAGAAAATTCTTCTTAACTGCAATATCTTATTTAAACAACAGTCTCCAAGGCCCATACAGAGGCTTAATCATGAAACATCTCAAATAACTCATAAAGCATTACAACAAACTTACGTCCTTTCTATGGAATCTAAAGTCCTAAAGCATTACTTCTGTTTTTCTACCCAAAAAAAAAAAGTCCTAAAGCATCTCCAGCCTCACCAAATTAATGTTATATGTTTCAATCTAAATAAAGAGTAATCGAACAATTAGTTTCCTTAAAAATCATGCACAGTCATAAGATTACACCGCCAAAAGATGCATGAAATACAGAATCGCCTCACCACTCCTGTTTGTGTGCTATGGTATCAGCATTAGAAATTTAGAACCATCAGCACTAAGGCCAAGCCATCCCTTCAACTTTCTTTCCTCCTCAGTTATGCTAACTTGCAGGATATCAATATGTTCTTTGCAAGTTTTGATGAAAGTAGTAACCGCAAAACATCACCCAGTTTTTTTCCTTTTTAGCAAAACGTAAAATAACTAACTTTGCTGTAAGGTGAACTCGAGGATACATTGCATGTGAAAATGAAGGAATAGGCAATCAAAGCACCATTCATGGGAACAAAAGTACAATCGACCTCATCAAGGATATATTGCGTACATTCAAATTACAAACTTTATTTATAAACCCATAAAAAGTCAAGAAGGGAGATGGTGGATTTATCGAGTTTTCAATCACACACATGGCACAAAGATCATCGAGTCATGAGACCGCTAGCTTTCGTAATTAGTCGAAAGAAAATACATAGACAATTAAAATCTGAAATGCATGCCTTTAAGCGTAACCAAAATAATCGACCCTATAGACCTTCATAAATGCTATCTCATGTATCTAAGTCTCGACAATACATACAGAAATTCCAGGTGGTTTTATTAAGAAAATCTTGAAGCATTTCAATGACTTACTTCATGTTCAATGCTATCTCTCTCCCGTTCTATGGATTGGGGCGGACTGCGGAGTGGGTCCACATAGTCCTTCCGATGCTTCCTCATAAATTGTTCCAAAGTTAGGATGCTTTCAAGCTGCATAGAGAATAAGTTGGGACAAAAATATACTTAGCAAGACGTACAATTTGTTCCCGCCTCCTCTCAGAGTAAAACAAAACAGTCAATTACTAAACCAAATTGCCTCAGAGCTACATTATGTAGAATGAATCAGCAATAGCGATCATATTTGCATATCTTTCCTTCTCTTTCTTTGAAAACCTTTGCATATCTTTCAACTTCCTCCTCTATTTTACCTTCCATCTCAGAAGCAATACTCTTGAGTCTTGATGTCATTCCGGCCATACTTTTCACAAGCTCTGATGAAGGTATTAAAGTCTCTTCTACTCCATGTCGAAAATCCCTAAGAATTACCAATTATAAGACATTAAGAAAGGCTCAACAGAACATTATCCCACTAAACAAATATACACACTCGGGGAAGTACCTCTTCCAATAACTTCTCCTTTTCTTCCAGCTCTTCTTCATTGTCAATGGATCTCCTACATCTGAAATTTAAATGCTCGGTTAGCATAGAATGACAAGATCCTTACTCGTAGAAACAAATGTGCAGCGAAGTACCTTGATCTCATCCACGTCTATTGCATCTTTCATTTGATTCTTCGATGTGTTTGCTGCAAAATCGAATACAAATAAATGTGTCAAGATCCAAGAACAGTTTCAAGCTAGAGGGGTAAATGGTAACAGAAAATGTTAAATCAACCATACCCACCATCGATATAGCGTACTTCTTTTTCATATAGCTCACTCAACCTTTGAGTGTTAAAAACTGGAAGTCATGCCTGCAAAGAAAGTAAATCAAAAGATTATTACGAGAATGTCGAATCGGCGAACACGTCCTCGTTCAAAGAGATGGTAGCTCAATAAACTCGTACAGTTGAGGCATGCGAGGAATTCGAGGCTCTTTGGGTTTTGCAGGTCCACCTTGCCGCATTGTTTGCTTAAAGTACTCAGATTCTGAGTAGCTAATTCAAGAAAAGAAGCCATCATATGATATAGTAAGGTGTGAAGGGGAAAAAAATTAGATGCGCAGAAACTTTAAAAAGAAAAAAACAGTAATGCGCTTCCGCTCTCTTTTTGGAGGTTCAATCCAGTTCTCGCTGACGATTTTCTTAAAGTCAAACTTACTATCCTCCTGCACTAAGAAGCACCCAATTTAAGCCACCTAAACTACATGAATATGTTAGAACTGGAAGGGGAAAAAAAAAATTAGGCCGATGCGGATGCCATATATATTACTCGTTATAGACCAAGGGTCAATTATACCTTTTCATCATCAAAATCATAGAGCTCAAGGCTGCAACAAAACGGGTTAGATGTAAGCAACTCGAGATTGGACTCGATAAAATGTTTTAAAGTACCAAGTATACTCACCGTCGTCCATCTTGAATTTGATAGCATCCCTCTGTAAACTTCTTCATCTTGGCATCGAGCTCACTGCCGCTTCTTCTCCCTTGGCTATAATTCTATCAATGTCCTCGTCCGTAATGGTGCTATCCTTAGAACTGAAAACCATTTCTGCACCGAATCTAACCATTTGAAGAAGCTCATCTTTATTGACAGCTGCATGGAGCAAGGTACCAAAAGATCAGCGGCACAATTTAGAAATCAGCAAGATATCGAATGTACTAATTAAGCAACAGCTCACTTTTCTGCTCAGCCAATCGTCCTTGCTGAATCACCAAGGCATCAAGGGCAAGCTTTTTGTAGGCCCTCTCAATCACTTTCTCCTCAATAGTATACTATTACACAAATCGTCACCATGTAATTTATACCAGAACAAATAGAAATAATTCTAAGTCATGGCTTTCCTTCTCTTTAGTCAATCTAGCTAAGTCTTCCTCTTGAAGCTTCCTCTTCTCTTCAATCTTCTCTTCCATGTTGATCTTCTCAGCCAGCAGAACCTGCAGCATTTAGTTAATAAGACAACATAAAATTAATCATTTTGAGTAAACAAGCAAATTCAACAGGTTAAATGCTCTTCAGTTTTCATGCGTGGTCAATATTTCAGAAACTCACCAAGCTTTATCATGATTTCTAACTTCTCCATCAGCACCTTCACTTTCTTTATTAAACTCTATTTACCGGCGATAGTCTCCTCATTAAGACCATCCATATCTATAAAAAGAAGAAGAAAAAGAGATTAAATAAAATATTCACTTATAGATATACAAAAATAATTACAATATATAAAGATATAAATAACGTCACTTACCCAACTCAAATTTTTCTGTATTCTCAATGCACTCCTCAACATCAATCGGTACACGAACGGCTCTCAACCAATCTTGAGTGCAAATCAAAGCTTCCACTACTTTGGGAGTTAAAGAACTCCGAAAACCATCAAGAACACGACCCGATGCACTAAAAGTTGACTCGGAAGCAATGGTAGTTACGGGAATGGACAAAATATCTCGAGCCATCAAAGAAAGAATCTTATATTTTGAGCCATTAGTCTTCCACCATATCAAAAGATCAATATCAAGATTCTTTTCATTTTTCTCTTGAAGATATTGATCAAGCTCGGACTTGTTGTCATCACACCCTTGTTCATTCGAGTATAAAAACATTTTCTTCCAAGCTTGTCCATCATACTTCTTTATTCCTTCACTACTACCCGAATCAACATTAGAAGCATTACTACTTGCACCCGAACTATGGCCACCAAAATTTTGATCACTTGAAATAAGAGAAGATTGCTCATAAAATTCGTACAAACGCTCTAATGCATCCTTCACCTTGTAATGCATCTCTTTAACTTTCAATTCATCATCATAAATTTGTCCATACAAGAAAGTCACATAATTCAACTTAGCTCTAGGATCTAACACAACCGCAATCAAGACCATCATATTCACTTTATCCAAGCTTCCATAATATTTATCAAATTTTTCTTTCATTTTCACACCCATATCATGAAGCCTAAGATCCGAAGCATTGACTGCATCTTTCAAATATCTATACAAAAGAGCTATTCCTTCAAAATAATCATTTGAAGTAACATATGAACTCCCCGACATCCGATTGGTGGCATCATAGAATACTTTTAGAAAATCTGAAATAATAATAGCATTTTCCCAATCATCATCACTAGGAGTTTCATGATTCAGCTCACTTGCAAATAATAAATTGTCATCTTCCATTCTTTGGAAAGCTTTTCTGAACTTGATGGCGGTGTCTAACATGAGATAAGTTGAATTCCATCTAGTAGCAACGTCAAGAACTACCGAACCTTTATAAGAGATATTTTCACTCTTAATGCAAGACTGAAATGCATTGGCTCTTGCGGGAGAACTCTTTACATACCTAACCACATTCCGGACACGTGCAATGGAGTCACGTACCGTAGTCAAGCCATCTTTCACAATCAAATTCAATATATGAGCTGTGCATCTCATGTGCAAAACACTACCATCCAATATCAACGGCTTTTCTTTGGAAAATTTATCCCTCAGATAGTTAATTGCAACGTCATTCGAGCTAGCATTATCCATAGTGATTGTGGACACCTTTTTTTCAATTCCCCACTCTTGAATGCATTTCTCCACCATTTTCCCAATCTCTCTACCCCTATGACTATGCATCACCACAAAATTGATGATTCTTTTATGCAATTTCCAATTTTCATCAATAAAATGTGCAGTGAGACACAAATAATTCAGATTTTGAATGGAGCTCCATGTATCGGTCGTGAGTGCGATCCTAGAATTAATCTGTCGAAAATAATTCTTCAAAGAAGTTTTTTCATCTATATACAACTTCATGCAATCTTTTGCCACTGTGAAACGTGATATATGTTTGAAAAGAGGCTGTAACTCACTAACAAACTCACGAAATCCAACACGCTCAACCAACGAAAAAGGTTGCTCATCACTGATGATGAACCGAGCAAGCATTCGCCTACAATGTTCTTGATTAAACGACCATGTCGATAAGATACTACCAGCATTAGAATCACCTCCTGACTTGTCAGCTATGTCTACATTACGAGGTACAAAGAACTTCTGTCTCTTATCTACATTACGGGGAAACCTCCTGCATGTGGTTAAGTGCTTCCTCATTGCAGAAGTACCGTTAGCAACACGATACTTAAGCGTTGTCCCACAATGTATGCACTTCACTTGATTTGGTTTTCCATCCTTATCATTGATTCTTGTATAATGTTTCCAACATTCTGATGTATATTTCTTATCCTGAGGAAGATGAGAACCAGGTACCTTACTCATGGCACTCGTAGTAGGGGGTGCCTCTTCTTCATTTTCATGGCTAGAAAATTCCAATTCCGGAGTCATATCCTCATGTCCCTCTACCTCCATTGATGTGTTATCTTGATACATTAACTTTGCACTACACAACAATTACAGAATATAATTAATTTAGTTGATAACAACGTTAATACAATATAATACAGCATATCAATGCTGTATAGAAACATAATACATCACTTTTATACATAAGCTAAGCCTATTATGTTGAAATACAGCATACCAATGCTGTATAGAAACATAATACAACACAAACCATGGGAAAGTAAACCAATTTCAGTCTGTTCATTTCATCGCCTACCTTGACCAGCAAGGTCAAACCGTAGAAAAGAAGGATCAAGAGAGAACTCAGGCTTCTTAAAGAGGTAAGATCTCTTCCTCCTCTTCAAGACTGGTTGGTGGATCAACGATTTGTGTCGCACTGTCCTTTAAAAAACTGCCAAAAGAGAATATTGGTATTAACTAAATGCAGAATATTGTCACACAAAGCTTAGAATGCAGAATAAGAAATGGCTGAAAAGGCTGAAAAGCAATTCAGTAAAGAAAATAGATTTATAAATTATAAATAAAAAAGACAAAACGTATGATAAAGCACACGTGAACTACCATTATATGTTCTATAAAGAGTAGGATGCCACAATGGATGAAAGATTTTTCACTCTCTCTTCTCTCTACTCTTCACTTTTCTCCTGTTCTTTTCTTTTTTGACATAGCAACAGAGAATTCAAAAGAGAAATTGAAGGCTCGTTCATACACTCATGATCATGAACATATAATGGTTGAACAGAAAGACAAGAACACCCCAAAACACTCATAAAAATGAACCACAATTATCTCCTCGGTTTTCTTCTGTCTTCATAGAATACACAGTTCATGCACTGCAAAATCCTTCTCCAATTCTAGACTGTAGGTATCTCATTCCGTGTTGATGAATTAGATTTACTAAAAATAGTACATTTAGCCCGGAACCACAATAAATGTAGAATGAAAACCAATCTTCCAAATGCCAGAGAAACATATTGCATGCCAGAAAGGAAACCAAAAGATCAACCACACCAAAACTGTAAAGAGTTAGCATATACAAGCCACGAATGAAACTAGAATATCAGCCGAATCCCAATTGAAAAGCGGCAAGGAGCAATAGACCGAATGAACAGAACTCCACCAAAGTACGAATCAAAGCATTCAAATAAATCCAAGGGAAACACCAAATCTGTTCACGAAAACCGCAGTCACAATAAAAATCAAAACTTCGAGCCATCAACCAAATCAAAAACCACATATTCAACGAGCAGCCGAGCTAGAGATAGCAATCGCGCAACAACAAAGACATCGCAGCCCAAAGAGAAAATCTCACATGACTCGGCGAGAGTCTAGAGGGCAACCGGCGGTGGCGTCGAACTCTTGGTGGAGAACGGACGGGCGAAGAGGTTAGCCGCGGTGTTGTCGAGGGGGAGCGAAGGTGGCCTCGACCCTAGAGCAGAGATCAGCGGCAGTGGCGTCGAGGGAGACCAGCGGTGGCGTCGAGACTCGAGGGCGACCGGCGGTGGCGTCGAGCAGAGATGGAGAACGGACGGGCGAAGAGGTCAGCCGTGGGCCCGTGGTGCCGTCGACTTCGAGGGCGAGCGAAGGTGGCTTCGAGTCTTCGACCCTCGAGCAGAGATCAGCAGCAGTGGCGTCGAGGACTCGAGGGAGACCGGCGGTGGCGTCGAGACTCGAGGGCGACCAGCGGTGGCGTCGAGCAGAGATGGAGAACGGACGGGCGAAGAGGTCAGCCGTGGGCCCGTGGTGCCGTCGACTTCGAGGGCGAGCGAAGGTGGCTTCGACTTCGAGTCTTCGACCCTCGAGCAGAGATCAGTAGCAGTGGCGTCGAGGACTCAAGGGAGACCGGCGGTGGCGTCGAGACTCGAGGGCGACCAGCGGTGGCGTCGAGCAGAGATGGAGAACGGACGGGCGAAGAGGTCAGCCGTGGGCCCGTGATGCCGTCGACTTCGAGGGCGAGCGAAGGTGGCTTCGACTTCGAGTCTTCGACCCTCGAGCAGAGATCAGTAGCAGTGGCGTCGAGGACTCAAGGGAGACCGGCGGTCCGGCGGTGGCGTCGAGACTCGAGGGCGACCGGCGGACAGGTGGTGGCGTCGAGCGGAGATGGAGATTGGAGAACGGACGGGCGAAGAGAGAACTCTCTGAAAACTAAAAGGGTCGTGTGAATTTTGGGCAAGAAGCGAGAGAACTTTTGATTTGGGGCTTTTTTGTGTGCCCTAATTGAACCGGTTCCGGTTCCAGTTCCGGTTCCCAGTGCCGGTTCCGGTTCCCAGAAAAGGGGAACCGGGAACCGGAACCGGTCCTTTTAGAACCGGGAACCACGCTCACCCCTAGGTAGTAGCATGAATAGAGGCATGCGCACGAAGTCAGCAAGTAGATCAGCGTGTAGATTGCACAGTTCATGACGCAAGCTGCAATCCAAGGTCGGATAAGTAAGCGCGAATATGTAATTAGACTTTGTTATTTTTCCAGTTATTAATTAGCCTTTCCTACAGGGAAAACTAATCAGCAGTGGACTAAGCAGTCGTTGCACGGATCCTCCTTCAACCCGAATTCTCGTCTCAGTTTGGTTCAGTAGCAGCATGAATAGAGGCATGCGCACGAAGCTAGCAAGTAGATCAGCGTGTAGATTGCGCAGTTCATGACGCAAGCTGCAATCCAAGGTCAGATAAGTAAGCGCGAATATGTAATTAGACTTCGTTAGTTCTCCAGTTATTAATTAGCCTTTCCTACAGGGAAAACTACTCTCCTATGTTTTCTGCATAGGTTGTCAAATCCAGAATCGGGATAAGTCCATAAAATTCGACATCACATGTCCACGGTTGAACTCTAATTAACTGGCTCTGCTTGCTCTGTGGACTGTAATTTAAGTTCTTGCACAGGCTTGATTTGTGATCCGATATTATTACAGTTTGTCCCGAACATTATCATTAGACAAAACTCCACCTATACCAAGGACTTATTCGAAAAATAACTGTGTACCTGAAGTATAATCCGAGTGCAAAATGGCAATAGTATGAAGCGATCCTCAGACATATTTGCGGACACATATACAGAAGTTATATACTCACTTGTTTCCCCCTTGTCCAGAATCTCTGATGTCTGTCCGAAGGTGATGCATGGGCACCAGAAGGTGACGCAGCCTGCAAGCAACACGGAGTTGCATGGATGTATTACTGGATACGTAAAAGAGAAAAGGAGAAGAAGAAGCTGAGGATATAAACAGATTTCTGTTACAGCTTTTGATGTCGTCGAAGCAGTCGCAGAGGCCAGTGCTCCAAGGGTGTTCTCCCACATCGTGGGGTCTGGTTGAGGTCATGCTGGTGGGCCGCGGGTGGCGAAGAGATAATGCAGAGTTTCAGAGATCCGCTTCGTTTTAGGGATCAATGTGCAGGCACCCAGTGAAAAACGAAGGGTGAAGATGGACAGAGAAACGAAAAGAGCTAGTTGCACTCTAGATGAAGCTGGAATGACGAGGGGACGGACGTGATTTTAAAGACCATCGAGGACATGGTGCCTTTGCGAAAATTTTCTCTGTGATTATGTAAAAAACAAAATGTTCTTTACGAGATATTGTGAGATAGCGGAACCGGCCAAGAAGTTTCCATCTTTCCTCCAAGATATTCATCCTTTCTTCTATGGTCTTTACCGTGGTCCGATCAAACGTCCTTTCTGTTTTACATGTTAATGAATTTCGAGTCTCTTGTTGATTTTTCAGAGCAGGAAGGACGTTTGGGTTATTCCTGTCCGATTCATAACATGTTTTGTCACTCTTGTATTGGCCCAACATTTACAAAATATCTAAACGAGTTGCCAAACAGCCCAAAAAACTAACACATGGGTGTCGGGTTTTCCATGTGGAACAAGGTGAAAGTAAAGATTCCATGGAAAAGGTCCGGACAAAGCAAACGAGAAAATGATAAAGCTTTGCGAAATGGCGTGAATTATTTGCCCTCGAACTCCTTTCGGGCACCATCGGAAAGGTCCTCCATTGTCGTGTTCGTCGAGCGAAGGGGATTGCTGGTGATTTATTTATATTGATGGGCCTTAGAGGGCCCGTTCACCCATGTTGGACCTAAAAGCCCGGCCCGCTAGATAAGGGCCCATGTATGAAGGGTTGAGATATGAAGAGGTGTTACGTTGAGGGTTATGACTTTTGGGAGAATGTATTACGTTGAAGAGTTACGTCTCTTGGAGAAAACGTATTTAAGAGAGAAAAGAAAAGAGAGGAACCTACCTTTTCAACGTACGTGAGTTTTTCCTCCCTCTCTCTCCCTCCTAAAAGTCTAAGAGCAAAGTATCCCAAAAGAGACGGATTTTTCTCCCCTTCAAGGCGATAGTACATCATCGGATAGAACGGGATCAGTTTTTCTTCCTCAAATCAACGTTGGTGTTTAATCTGTGGACAATAAGATACGCTCAATTCCGTGGTGTATCTTCGATCGGTGATACATGTGATTCTTGGGTTCATCTTCCGCATTCATTTTAGAGGTTCGATTTAGTGTCAAATCCATTTTAGGGAATCAATAAATCCCAACAGCTGGCGCTAGCCTTCACGGACTCTATAGTCAACCGCAAGACTGTTGACCCGGTGAGAGGAACAGGTCGAAGAATTTCATCCATTCTTCCAAGCTTTGTCCTCCGGTGAACGTGGACCATTCCCCGCCAAGCACGCATCGTAGTAAAGCGATGTGAAACGACCTCATGCTTGTATATAATGACATAAATGGTATCTAAATTTTAACTTAATATATAATGCCGCCTCCGAATTTTCAAATTGTCAAATAGGTATTTAAGCTTTTAGTTCATATTTAATTGAATCTCTGGATTAAAAGTTTAAAAACTATATTGAACAATTTATGAGTTACGAGGAAAATTACAAAAAAAAGGCCCTTAGTACTCATTTTTTCAAATAAATGCCCGAAATTGACTTTATTTCAAATAAGGGCTTGAAGTAATTATACTTGTTTCAAATAAAGGCCTGGTTAAGGACATTTTCGTCATTTTCCAGTATTTTTTTTTTTTTCTGGTTCTTCTTCCTTCTTCACCGGTGGTTGACCAGCCACCAGCGATGTCCATAGAGGGCTAAGCGAGGGCCAGCATCGCGGTGTCAGTGAGGTTGGCCCTCGTTGGCCCCAAGTGAGGCCGACCCTCGCCAGATTTGGCGAGGGTGGCCTCGCTAGCAGCCGGCAAGGATGCCCGCAACCAATGAGGGTTCAATGGCCCTCGTCGGTCGTGAGTGAGGGCTGACCTCACCAGCCGATGCTCGCTTGGCCTCACCGGCCTCGCAGCGGGTGAGGGGGAGTTTAACGTAGACGAGCCAAGAGCGAAGTCCGGGAAGCCATAATGAGGCTCTTGCTTGGGCATCTTTATAGGGGACGGCGGGCAGCGAAATGAGAGCTGCTGTTGCTGCTGCCGCTTGCGACACAGAAAGTAGGGAGAGATGGGTGACGGCAGTGGCGACCAAAGGGGATGAAGAATAGGAAGAAGAAGCAGAGGAGGAGAAGAAAGGGGAAGGGGATGAGCTGATGACGGGGTTGTCAAGCAAGAGGGACCGAAGGCTGACGCCGGAGAACATGGCATCGAAGTTGGACACGTCCTCAGCGGCCACCGAAGGGGATGACAGCAGGAGGCGGCGGCTATGACGGCTCGAGGAGGACTCGCTACCATAGAAGGCCGAGAGAGGATCACTGGCAATCGGCCTTGCCCAGCCCTATGTGGGAATTGCCAATGGCCGATCGGCCACCAGTGAAGAAGGAATAAGAACCAGAAAAAAAAAAATGGAAGAAAAAAAGGAAAATGCCAAAAATATCCTTAACTAGGCCCTTATTTGAAATAAGTATGACCATTTCAGTTCTTTATTTGAAATAAAGTTTATTTTGGGCTCTTATTTGAGAAAATGAGAGCACTTTGAACCCTTTTTTGAAATTTTCCATAAGTTCCGGGATCACATTATATATTAAGGTAAAATTCACGAACCATATTGAATAAATTTAAAGTTTATTGACCACATTGCACATTGCATTGAAGTTGAGGGACCATTTATGTCAGTCTTTTATTATAGTACTTGTTCTTATATTTTTTGTAGCGTGTATTGAGTTTAATTAATGTTCTGTAATTTGTGATTTACAATTTTTGTTGGAAGAACCTTTCTTCACATCTCTAGATTTTAAAATTTCGTTTATTCTAATTTCTATGGAGTTTTATTTCCATGCAAAGAATTTGGGAAAATTATTAAAACAATCCTAAACTTATTGCAATATTTTCAATTCAGTCATAAATATTTTATTTTGCAAATTTAATCATAAACCTCTTGTAACTGTGTTCATTTAGTCTATACGTGGATGTCGCCCATCCAGCCAATGTTGACGTGACAATTTTTTAATAATATTTTTTAATTTGTTTTTCTTTTTTTCTTTCTTGTCTATAGATAGATACCAATTGAATGTATACAGGTTTAATATGTTCATTTGAATATATAGTACATTCAAAATCTGACCTCAGCGTCTTTTTTCTTATTCGTCGATATTGGAGTGGGAATCTTTCAATTTAAGATCAAAAGGTTAACTTTAAGGTTAAAACCACGGAAAATCCTAGACTATCATACCTGTGACAAATTTACCTTTCGTTAATTTTCAATAAATTTTTCTTGTCAAATTGCTAACTTAGACAACATATGCGGCAGTTGACAGATTTACTAGTTTGAGATTTTACTCTCGATTTGCCACATGCTAGTTTGTGATTTTTTATTTTATTAATTCAATTTAACGAAAATTTGCAAATGGTAAATTTATTATAAAGATACAAATTTATCGTTTTTGGTGATAAAAAAATTACTTGAGGATAATTTTGTTACAGATTTATTAATTTGGGGTTTTTGGTAGTCAAAAACTAATTTATAGTAAATTTATCATAAATGTACTAATTTGAGTTTTTTTAAATTGTTAATATGTGCCTTTTTTCTCAAGGTTAATGTCGTTTTCCTATGGTCCACTCGCTTTTGTAATTCTTTTTCCATGCCCATGGTCTTTTTGTTTCCTAGTGAATTTCGGCCCCACAATGTTAATTTAAAATCATATCCTGAGGTGCAGTTGAAACTTTCCATTATTAGGGCATGATTTTTGTTTATAAAGTAAAAAGCCTGGGATGGCATACCAGCTCTAGCGACTCTCTCCGGCGTTGCCAGAAGTCCAGAGTAGCCCGGAATCCCCTATGGTTGCGAATTGAGGCGAGATATATCCACTTTGTATATCCAGGACTCGAAGATCCGAGTTTTAGCGAGAATGTCCCTTCTACCTTATCGAGATGCTAGCCAGTCGAGAAGTCATAAATCAAACCTTCGATTGTTGTTACTTATACTGCTCACGCAGTTTTCCATTTTGGCTTTTTGACTAATTTTTGGCACATGCTGTGTGAATTCTT
This sequence comes from Eucalyptus brandiana, assembly GCA_014182725.1. Classification (NCBI taxonomy): domain Eukaryota; kingdom Viridiplantae; phylum Streptophyta; class Magnoliopsida; order Myrtales; family Myrtaceae; genus Eucalyptus; species Eucalyptus brandiana. The sequence continues at coordinate 36,648,345 of CM024674.1, forward strand.
TTTTGGTTTTTTTCCTCTAATTGTCCTATGGACAATACGTACTTCGCTGTGGTGTTGGTGATCCATCACACTCGCACGTTACATAAGTTTCCAAATAGAAAAAGTCATCTCCAAGACTTCCGAACTCTGAACTCCACTACGTATTAATCGGACGTCCTTCCCGTTTTACTTTTTTTTTTTTTTTAATTTTAAATTTCGAGTTCCCCTTTTGATTTTTCAGAGCAGAAAGGACATGTTGATTTTTTCCACCGATCTTGCCCGATGCGCGCAATATGTTTTGTCGCTCATTCTATTGGCTGGGCCATTCAAAATACCTGCATGAGCTGCCAAACAACCCGAGAAACCATGCCAAAAAGTCTTCAAACTTCGTAGTAAAGTCACGGGGGAAAGTTCCAGTGCATTGCGGTTGCGAATTGGAATGTGAGCATGACCTGTTGGAGAAGGTTACAATTTTATTCTAGACTATGATTTTAATTGATTTACTCGAAGATATTGGAAAATAAAGTAGGAAATTGTAATCGTGTTTATTCATTCTTTGATTCACTTTTTGTACTATATATGTATGCATGTACTCATATTATTGTCAAATCGGGATAAGTTTATAGAAGTTGACATCACATGTCCAATGTTGAACTCTAAGTCTCTGCGTGCTTCGTGAACTGTCCCTTGAGTTATTCATGCGCAGGCTTGATTTGTGACCCAATATTATTAAAGCTCGTCTCGAACGTTCACGATTAAACAAAACTCGGCCTATATCAGGGATTTATTCTAAAAATAACCATGTACTTGAAGCATAATCTGAGTGCAAAATGACAATAATATGGAGCGATCCTCAGACATATTTGCGGACACGTATACAGAAATTATGTACTCACATGTCGCCCCTTTGTCCACGATCTCTGATTTCTGTCGAAAGGTGATGCATGGGCACCGATAGGTGATGCAGCCTGCAAGCAACACGGAACCGGAGTTGCATTCTTCTATTACTTGATACGTGGAAGAGAAAAGCAGAGGAAGAAGCTGGGAACATAGACAGATTTCTGTTACAGATTTTCATGTCGTCAAAGCAGCCGCAGAGGCCAGTGCTCCAAGGCTGTTCTTGCCCATCGTGGGGTTTGGTTGAGCTCGTGCTGGTGCGCTGCGGGTGGTGAAATGATAATGCAGAGTTTCGGATATCCGCTTCACTTTGGGGATTGATGTCAGGCACCCGGTGAAAAACGAAGGGTGAAGAAGGACGAAAAAACAAAAACTATTTGCCCTCCAGATGGAAGCGTGAATGACTATGGGACAGACGTAATTCTTACGACCATTGAGGACGTGGTGCGTGTGCGAAAATTTTTGCAGTGATTATTTCGAGTGAGTTCTTTACGAGATATTGTAAGATAAGACGAGACTGTTGACCCCGCGAGCGGGACTGGCCAAGCAGTTTCCATCCTTTCTTCCAAGCAAGAAGATATACATCACACACTTGCACCTCACATACGATACCAAATAGGAAAATTCATCTACAAAACTTTGAAACGTAAAACTCTACCATGTTGTTATCAAACGCCCTTTTTTGCATGAATTTCGAGTCTCTTGTTGATTTTTCAGAGCAAGAAAGACATTTTGGTTTTTTTCCTGTCCGATTCACAACATGTTTTGTCACTCTCGTAGCCTGACAAATACAAAATATCTAGATGAGTTGTTAAAAAGCCCAGAAAACTATGCATAAAAGTCTCAAACTTCCTTCTTAAGTCATCGTGGAAAATTCTAATACATGAGGATGTGAATTGCCATGCGAGCACGAGCGACAATGATGGATTGAAGGAGAAAGCTAGTTGTTGCCGTCGACCACTTAACCTATTATGCGAGTCGTGCAATTATAGAATCATATACACATGTTGCAAAAGTGTAGTTTACACATGCTTTGTGCGTAAAATTGGCGAACCAATATTTTGAGATAAGACGGTAAGACAATTATAGCAAATATTTCATCCTAGAAGGGGCAGAGGCAAGAGGTGAGTGTGGTTCCTAGATAAAATTGAAAATTTGAAAATTTGAAAATTTGAAAATCAGATCGGAGGGAACTAATCCAGTTCCAAGTTCTAGGATATACATGGTAGATTTCACATTCAAAAAATTGAGGAACATCTGGAATTAGTCTTTGTATTATTTTTTTTTTATTCATTTTTATGCGATCCTACAACATTCCATTGCATCTAATGATGAGTGTATAATCTAAAACTACTAGTCTAAGCTTTTATTTTCAGTAATATCCATGACTAAGACTTTTATTTTGTTAATATTTTATAATTTTTGTGTGTCTAAATATGAGTTTTGATAAGTGAATTGTAGCAAATGGTGGTCATTATATGTGATTCACCGCAACCACTCAATTGAAAGTATATATGTAACTTGAGTAGACCCTAAAACATGTCACATGGTAGATTCCAAGTTCTTAGATATGTAGGGTAAGTTCCAATTTCCGAAAATTAGGGAACTTGTTTTCGACTGGCAAATTTAGGTTCTAGGTGGAACTTGGATGAAACCTGGGACCCACTTACCCTTAGTAGAGGCTACCACAAGCCTCCTAGGTCTACCAATGCAAGCATGCCCTATATGTATCAAAATTCGAAATTATTATGTCCGAGTTCCATATGAAATGGGGAAATTTTTATGAGTTTAGGGCTCAATTTGTTTGGCAGAAAACAACTTCCATCAACAGAAAAGCAAAAAACATTTTCCCGAGTTACTCTCTCTTATCTTGCACTCATCTTATCTCACACATAGCCCTAGCCCCCCTCGGTTCGAGCACTTCGCCGCCAAGTCCGATTGCTTCCTCTACAGCCACAGCATTTTCTTCCACATCCTCATCTTGTCCCTCGTCCCACTCCCCATCGTGCTCTTGGAGCTTGCGCGCCCCGCCGGCTTCTACTGCTTCAAAATCCAGCCCAAGGTCCGGCTCTCCACCAAGATTTTCAAGTGCTACAGGGACGTCATGAAGATGTTGTTCCTCATCGTCGGCCCGCTGCAGCTCCTCTCGTACCAGAGCGTGAAGGTGAGGTTCCGTCGGATGGATGGTACGTGGGAGTGCATGCGTGCTTTCGAGGCATTTTCTAGGAATTGGATTTGTGTGGATTGAGCGTAATTTACATGACATTGTAGAAATCTGGGTTCCGATCATCACTTTAGAAGAAATCATCGCATTTTGGCCGCATAGGCGATTGTCGTTGGTCCTGATTTTTGACTTTTTGACCTTTTTTACTGGGTGTCGCTTTGTCAGTATTTTTAAGAATTTTTATATTATGGTGTTGTCGTTCGATGGCCCTTATTGATGCGGGAAAAACTTGATAAAGGATGAAGATTAATGCAAGTCTTGCTGAGTTAGCGGCTGTCAATTATGTTGCTCTGATTTTTGCGAGGTATTGTTAGTCTAGCTTGTTTGTTGTACTCGGATGCTTCGTTCGTTAAGGTTAGTGGCTCGAGTTGCTCGATGTCTAGGCGTGGAAGTCCGATAGGTGGCCTTTTGTGGTCCGGTGCATGATTGTTGTTGCGATGACAGATTTTCCTAAATAGAATTGGGTGTCCAAATTGTTATCTATGAAGCACAAACATGTTCAGGAACCTTCCGTGTCGTATCGGACATATGTCGGCGTGTCCAACACACTCGGACACGTGATCAACACATGTCGGAAAATCCAACACGTGGTCAACTTTTCCCGACACGCTCCGACTCGCGTGTCCAAAATCGCAAGAGGTTGGGTTTCTAGAGCAAGTCTGCAAGCATGAAGGGAGAGTGAATCATTGTAGAAGGTGATGGAGGGTGGAGATGAGAGCGAGGGAGAGGAAGCGAGGCTATTGAGGCGAGGCCACAATGATGAGAGAGAGCTAGAGGAAGAGAGAACCAGGCGACCGAGATGGCCACGACGAAGGACCGGAGACAAGGCTACGACAGCAAAAGAGGGAGGACCAAATGCAAAGCAGCAAGCGACTGCAATGAGGCAATCAAGAGAGAGTATAGATTGAGAGGAAGAAGATCTATGTAGCACGGACACGGCGACATGGACACGCGATACGACACGACACGATACGCGACACGTCATTTATCAAAAAGTAGATAATTTCGATACGTTCTGACACGTTAAATATTAAATAAATATTTTTATTTTTAATTAATTTGATTCAAATTCATAAATAAATAAATAAAGAGTTTATATAAATTTATACTAATAATATTAATAAATCTTACACTTTTTTTTTTTATTTCATTATCCCAAATTTACATTTATTTTTCGAAATCCCCCTCCCCCTAAATTTACTTTTACTTTTTAATCTCATTTATTTATTTTTCTAATTAAAAAAAAAAATTCCCATTAGAGTCCACCCAACTCTCTTCTTTTCCTTATCCATTTCCCCCACCCCCAAATTTATTTTCCTTTCCCTCCCCACCATCGTCCATTCCCCCACCCAAATATTTTTTTTTCCTTTCCCTCCCACAATCGTCCATTTCCCCCGTCCATTTCCCCATCTATCCGTCACTTTCCCTCCCCCAAAATAGGTACTCATAGACCCCCACTTTTTAATTACTTTTGAGTTTCTCAGAAACCCTAGCTCCTTTACTCCTCCTCCTCGCCGCTCGCGACCCTTCCTCTTCTCCTCCTCCCTCCTTGCCGCTCGCCGCACGACCTCCTTCCTTGCCGCACACACGACCCCCTTCCTCGCCGCTCGCCGCTCGCCGCATGACTGCCTTCCTCTCCTCTTCCTCTCACCTTTGGTCCTTTCTCCCTCGCAGCTCCAGCCTCGTCGGATCCGTCGCAGCATCACAGGGTCGGCCCTCGCCTCAGTCTATGCTCGGCCATCTCTCACCGTCACTCGCGGTCTGCTCCCTCCTGGACACGCGTGTCGAAACGTGTCGGGCAAAGGTTGACCACGTGTCGGAAAACCCGACACGCGTTGATCGCGTGTCCGACCGTGTCCGAGCGTGTCGACGTGTCCGACACGCTCCGACACGTGTCGGACATGACATGGAAGCACGAAGAGGATCATGCAATGAAGGAGGAGGGAGCGGCCAGCGTTTTCTGAGAGTTTTCAAGGTTGCTCTTTTTGTTTTATGATGAAGGGTAGAAAAAAGATAAAGAATGGGGATGTCGTGCAAGGAGGAGGAGCATAGAAGGAGGAGGAGGAGGCTACAGTTTAGGTTTCCAAGGAAGGGCAAAAAAAAAATTAAAAATGGGGGGTGCCATGGAGGAGTCTAGGAGGAGGAGGCAGCTAGGTTTGGGTTTCCAAAGAGGGTAGAAAAAAAATTAAAAATGAGGTGCCGTGCAAGGAAGAGGCGCCTAGGAGGAATAGTAGGCGGTTAGTGTTTGGGTTTACAAGGAAGAGCAGGAAACAAAAAATTAAATGGGATGCCTGTCCAATTGGGTGAGATTTGTCTTTTTTTTTTCTTTTCTGTTTTGGAGGGAGAGGGTGGAGGGTGATTTCAAGAAAGAAAAAAGATTAATAATGTTGAATAATAATAAATTATGATCACCGTAAAAGATTATAAATTTATTTAAATAAATTGACTTTACTCTTTATTTTTGAAATAATCATATGTATATATAAAAATATTTATTCATTATATAACATGTCACAATGTGTCGAAATTCTCTATTTTTTTAGAAATGATATGTCGACGTGTCATGTCGTGTGTCCATGTCGATACTACATAGATTGTTATTTGTATACTCAATTTTGCTATGATTTATCTCTATTTTGATTTCCTTTCCTCTTTTGTATTGTGAATACTCATAATGACTTTAGTTGTGTCTATGTGATGATTGGCAATTGATGATAGAAATTTTGTGGTGGTCCAAGACACTCGTATGTCCAATGTTCTTATTATAAAGGGTACATATATAGTTATAGTGTACACGAGCTCTATTGTTTGATTCATGTAAATACATACCGATATTTGATTGGTATAAAAATACGTGATAATATTGATGGGGTATGATTCATATTCCCCATCGACACGATGGCATAAGGTCCTGCTCAAATTCTCTGCTAGATGTAACCCTAGTTTAAGGGTGAACCGAGATAATCTTGTGTTTCGAATTCTCTTTCTTGCATTTACTCTCTATTTCCTTAGGATTATACATTGAATGCTAACAAATATATGCATTACACTAATGAGTAATGAGTTTTGGAGAAAGTTTTGTTGAGTTTTGGTTTGGAGTGTTTAATTGTACATGGAAAACAATGGAATGAATAAAGGAAAATGTTTTCAATTTTCAGGTATTAGCCAAATATTGAAAAATGTTATTGTTTTCCTAGAAAAATGACTTCCCCAAAATATATTTTTTAGAAATATCGCTTTTTTTTTTTTTTTTTTTTTTTTGCAAAACAAACGGAGCCATACTTTCGCATTTAACTTCCAGATATTACAATTGATAATTCTTTTAAAAACTTGACCATTTGCACTCGATTCAATTGACGGATGAGAGCAAAGAATCATTTGTCGGTGTGGAAGATTCAAAGCTGGGTAAGATGTTGCGAGAAGTAAATAGAGAAACCGACCCTATATGTGTCGCGACCTCTTTTTTTTCGGCGCCCGCAGTCGGGTACGAGCGCCTAAGGAGGCTAATGGCTCGGCTGAATTTATTAAGCCCGGACTCTCCCAAGTCCACCAATTCACGACTTTAATAGTCTAAATTTTTAACCGTAAATCAATTTTTAAAATGGAGTCGCCACTAATCGATTTGGGGTGGGTTGATTAGAAACCCAAGTGAAGTATCGGGAGAAATACTCACTCCTGCGCAACCAATCGATTTGGGGTGGGTTGATTAGAAACCCAAGTGAAGTATCGGGAGAAATACTCACTCCTGCGCAACCAGAGAAATTAGGATCGGGGACTTGATTACACTAGTTAATCACTAATGCCCTTTCGGTACCTAATCTTGTTTAAACCCCGAGGCTTTTGGATGTTCGAGGGATTTTCCATGCATTTTTAGGAGGAAAAACATTTTTGAGTCATTTTCCAATTTTTTGGACACAAAAGGGATTTTTTTTTTTGGCTTTTTTGGTATTTATTATTTTTTTTTTGGAAAATACAAGTCTTTTTGGCTTTTTCTGAATTTTTTTGGCTTTTTCATGAATTTTTGGCTTTTTTTGGATTTTTGACATTTTTTGGAAAATATGAAATTTTTTTGATTTTTTTGATTTTTCTGGAAAATAAAATTTTTAATATTTTTCGATTTTCTGAAATTAAAATATTTTTAAATATATTTTTTTTCGAAAATAACTTATTTTTGATTTTTTTTAAAGTTAAAATATTATATAATATAAAAGCCGACCGCAGACGGGCTCGCAACGCGGGCCCGACTCGGATTTTTTTTGTCTTTTTCTTTTTTTTTTTGGCGAAGGGGCCCAAGCCCACAACAAAATTGGGCCCTTCCACGAAGAACAGGCCCGTGCACAAACGGGCCCAGCTGACCCGGGCCTACGAAAATACCCGCCCAAGCCAGTCCCGGCCCGAGCGACTAAAACCCTAGGGGAACCGGGTCATCCGCCCGACCCGATTCCACCCAGCTTCGCGACTCCTTCTCCCTCTCCTCTCAACTCGCGGCGCTGATGGAGGGGCTAGGGCGGCGGCTCGCGTCGTCGATGACAGCGACGTAGTGGACAGCGGTGGCCGGTCGTTCGTCGGACCGGAGAGCCGCCGCAACAACAGCAACCGAGATCTATTTGGCCGATCGGGACTAGAGATTAGGGCTTCACGGATGGGGGGTGGCAGCAACGACGCGGTAGACAGAGACGGCGAGGAGCGGTGAGCGGAAACGACGATGACCAAGAGGGGCTAATACCTGTTTGTAGAGAGGATATGGCGCAGCGGCGTGGGAAATGGCGACGACCCAGCACGGGGGGAACTCCACGATGGGGGCTCCGAGTCGTGGCAGTTCTTTGAGCTCCGAAGCAGCAGCAGATCTGAGGGGAGTGCGTGCGGCGGTCCGTTAGCTTCCAGATCTGATCTTCCGTCCTCCGGTTCCTCTCTCGCTCAGCCTCCACTCGCTCGGATTTCTCCCCCTCGGGCTCGCTTGCCGCCGGCCTCCCCCGAAGTCTCTCGGAGGGAGGTCGTTCAAGCTTCGCGACCCGATCTCTCGCGTGCTCGCTCTTTGATTCTTCCCTGAAGTCTCTCAAGGGAAGATCTCCGAGTTCGCCGTGTCCTTCGACGGAGGTGGTGCCTCGCTATTTATAGGAGAGGGGCGGCCGGTCGACGGGGATTCAGCCGTGGGTCTTCGCACGCCGAATGAACGCCCGCGGCCGAACCGGCGTCCCATCCTAGCTCCTCCAACAAAGCGTGCTCGGCATTGAAGGCGGCCATTAATGGCGCCTAAGATCTGTCATCTCCGGCCGACATCGGCCTACCCTCCTCGGCCATAGGTTGTCTTCGAGCGCGTGAGTTGCAGAGGCGTAGGGGGGAAGAAGGGAGAAGAAGGAAGAAGAAGAAGAAAGAGGGGGCCGGGCTGGAGGAGAAGGAAGGTGGGCTTGGGCCCGCGAAAGGGAAAGAAAAAGGAGGGGAGGGGCTGGGCTTTTGTTTTCTTTTGTTTTTTCTTGTTTTTTATTGTTTTTTTCTTGTTTTGTTGTTTGTTTATTATTCCGAAAAAGACAAAATAAATAAAAACTTAATTAATAAAACAAACATAATAAAAATTGAGGTGTCAACAATATGTTATGGAGTTTTGGTACTATTTATCTTTCACAAGGAGAGTGACGATGACAAGTCCATTATTATTCCCTCGACACAAAGACAGAATGAATGGAAAGAATCACACATTGAACCGTGCTATCTAAAGATTTATAAATTGAAAACTCATACTCACCCTAAACGTCTTCTTGTACATTCTTAATCAAACTCGATAATACAATCAGGAGCTGAGCTCCGACTTTGCCTATCACACAGAATAAGAATAATACATGACATGAGAAACAAGTTCACTTGCATAATCAAGTAAAGAGAATTATACTCTTGGTCGAAATAACTTGTTGCCCTTAAATTAAGCACGGGACTCTAGCGCCTCATGCCGCCTTCCACCTTTGGAGCCATTGCCACTTCTCCATGTTGGCTCGCGTTTCCTGCCCATCCTACACACGAATCCAACCATTTTAAGTCAGTACTTAATCAACACTTCGACTAGTATGTACACTATTTTGGAAGCTAGCCGGCACGAAGTTGTGGGAGAGGAATGGGTTTTTACCCTTCTCCACGTTGAATCCGCGGCTCTTGAGCTCTCGGTACTCTTGACAAAGCGCGCAGGACATGCAGCAGCAGTGGACTAAGCAGTCATTGCACGGATATTCCTTCAACTCGAACTCCCGTCTCAGTCTGGTTCGGTAGGGGTATGTATAGAAGCATTTGTATGGATGGACGGTGAAGGTTCCACAGTTCGCGGAGGAAGCTGCAATCCAAGCTCGGATAAGTAAGTGAGAAATATATAATTAGCCTTTGTCTGTTCTTTAATAATCAATTAGCCTTTCTTACAGGGAAAATTAATCTCCTATATATTCCGAATGAGTTGTCAAATCGGGATAAGTTCATAAAATTCGACATCACATGTCCACGGTTGAACTCTAATTAACTGGCTCTGCTTGCTCTGTGGACTGTAATTTAAGTTCATGCGCAGGCTTGATTTGTGATCCGATATTATTACAGTTTGTCCCGAACGTCCACTACTAGATGAAACTCGACCTATGTCAGGGACTTATTCGAAAAATAACCACGTACCTGAAGTATAATCCGAGTGCAAAGAAACAATAATATGGAGCGATCCTCAGACATATTTGCGGACACTTAACACAGAAATTATATACTCACATGTCGCCCCTTTGTCCACGATCTCTGATATCTTTCCGAAGGTGATGCCTGGGCACCAAAAGGTGATGCAGCCTGCAAGCAACACGGAGTTGCTGTTATAGATAAAGCCAAATATTTGTTTTTAGGGGCTTTTTTGTCTTTCTATTAGATTTCCTTTTAGGTTAAAAGTGGTACCTATATATTAGCGATGGCAAAACCCTAGCCGTCAAGACGCTGAAAAAGGAAATAGAGAGGCAAGAAAAAAGAGAGAAGAAAAAAGTGAATTTTTTCTTGATGAGAGTTCTCAATCTCTTTGTACCTCGATCTTGAGAAGATCGTCGTTGTATTCCAACTTTTTCGAAGTCTAGTGGATTCGCAGAGTGCCTGCGCGGAGACGTAGCCCAGGTTTGGGTGAACTTCGATAACAAATTTTCTGGCGTGTTCATCCGATTCCCGCTCTTTTATTACTATATTCTGTCCGGAGAATTGTTTGCGAGTGTTATTTTTCCGGAATCGACGTGCGATTTCGTAACAACCTGTATCGAGCTTGGGTTGGCTAATCGAGAACATTGAGGGTTTTCGGTGACATTCGATTGAAAGCAAACAGGATGGCAGAAGATAAAATCAGAATCGATAAGTTCAATGGAGAGGATTTCGGATGGTGGAAACTACAAATAGAGGATTATCTTTATCAAAAAGATCTATATGCACCACTTGAGGGTTGGAAACCCGAGATGGCGGAAGTGGATCCGACAGCGAAGCCGGATGGAAAATTCTTGATCGAAAGGCGTTAGGTGCGATTCGTCTAGGGTTGACGAAAAGACAGGGTACCACATCGCGAAAGCAAAAACTGCAAAAGAAGCCATGGATATTCTAACAAATATTTTTGAGAAGCCATCCACATCAAATCAGGTATTTTTGCTGAAGAAACGGTTAATATGAAGTTATCGATAGAGATTCTCGTGGCGAGCATATTAATAGTTTCACGCAGGTCACGGGTCAATTAGAATCCGCAGGCATAAATTTAGATATGAAGCTTCAAGCTTTATTATTTTTTATGTTCTCTTCCAGAAAGCTACAATACCGCAGTGCAGGGAATTTCGAGCACCATGAAGGATGATTTAACTCTTGATGATGCTGTGAGTAGTATCATGGATGAAGAGATGCGAAGGAAAGTCTCGGGTGGAGATAATCTTTTTGCATCTACATCTTCAACGGCACTTGCAAAGTGGAGAACCGTGGAAGAAGTAAAAGTAGAGGAAATTTCAGCGGTCGTGGCGAGATCACAATCAAGGGGTAAGAGACGGGTTGCAAAAGATGAGTGTTGGTTTTGTCACAAAACCGGACACCGGAGGTTTCAATGTGAAGCCTACAAAAAGAAGCAGCAAGATGAGAATCAAGGTGTTAATGTAGTTAGCGATAAATCTTTGCTAGATAACTTGTGTTTGTCTACTGGGGTTTGATTTGACAACGAGATAAATGGTTTATTGATTCGGGCGCTTCTTTTCATTGCACCTCGCAAAGAGACATATTTGATGATTATGCTAGTGGAGATTTTGGACAAGTGGTTGTGGGAAACGGCCACATGTGTCCAATTGTTGGGAAAGGAACCGTGACTGTGAACATCTCGGGTGGAGGACATCTAGTTTTGCGTGAAACTAGGCATATTCAGAATTAAAGAAAAATCTGATTTCAACCAAGTAAACTTGACCAAGAAGGTTTGGTAATAACCTTTGGCTGTGGAGAGTGGAAGATAACCTCGGGGATAAGAGTAGTAGCAAAGGGAAAGCGTACGGGTACACTTTACCTTCTCCAAGGAGACAATATCGGTGATATAGTTGCAACTACAATGGCTACAGTAATTTATCTACTCTTTGGCATTATCGTTTGGGACATCTTGGTGAAAAGGTGTAAAGCAATTACACTCGAGGAAATTACTTCCGGGTTTACAAAAAGTTGAGTTAGATTTTTGTGAGAGTTGCATTTATGGAAAAATGTAAGGCTGTTAGTTTTCAATTGAATGGGCAACAAAATAAAGGCCGAAGCTAGAGTTGGTTCATACCGATGTATGGGGACTCGCTCGGGAACTCTCTTATGGTGGTAAGAGATATTTTGTCACCTTCATTGATGATGCAACAAGAAAGACTTGGGTCTATGCTCTTAAAGAAAAATCAGAAGTATTCGGGATGTTCGGGATGTGGAAGACTATGGTAGAAAAAGAAACGAGGTTATCGATTAAAGCTTTGAAATCGATAATGGTGGTGAATACACAAGTAAAGAATTTGCAAATTATCGAGTCGAGAAGGCATACACGGGCTAAAGACTGTTCCTAGAACTCCTCAAGAGAACGGTGTAGCTGAAAGAATGAACAGGACTATTCTAGAACGTGCGAGATGCATGAGACTACACGCGGGTCTCCCGCTACACTTATGGGCTGCCACGTTGATGCAGCTGTTTATCTTATCAACGTAAGTCCATCTAGTGCGTTGGATGGAGAAATACCACGGGAGCGGTGGTCGAGGTAAGAAGATTAATTATTCACATTTAAAGGTGTTTGGTTGTATTGCATATGCTTTGATTGACGGGGAGGATAGGAAAAAGCTTGATGCTAAGTCCCAGTGCGTCTTTATCGGATACGGTGGCGACGAGTATGGTTATAGACTTTGGGATTATGAGAATAATAAAGTTATCCGCAAGTCGCAATGTGGTATTCCATGAAGAAAAGATGTACAAGGATCGTCGACAGAGACGAGCATGAGAAGGTAGTACAATCGAATATGTTGAATTAGACACAATGCCCGTGAAGATGTTTCCAAGTAGATCAAAGTTCACCGAAAGAGAGGTTCAAGATGAGCCTATTATCGGTGAAGAGGTAGTTCAAGAAGAACGCAGTGATTCGGAACAAACGAATGACCTTGAAGTACTGTCTTGAGAAGGTCTACACGTGTGAGAAAGCCAAAGGTAATTTTTGATCCATCAGCTAATACTTGTTCTAAGTCATGTCTTATATACTGATTCGGGAGAACCGGAAACTTACAATGAGGCAAAGGCAGACACGTCTCACTTGCGGTGGGAGTGTGCTATGAAAGACGAGATGAGCTCGTTGCTTTAACAAAACTTGGGAGTTGACCAAGTTGCCCACAGAGTAAAAAAGCTTTTTAAACAAATGGGTGTACGGGATTAAGAATGAAGCAGATGGTAGTATTAGATACAAGGCGAGACTTGTAGTTAAGGGCTTTTCTCAAAAGAAGGGATCGACTACTCCGAGATATTTTCACCTGTAGTGAAAATGACATCAATTAGAGTTTTGCTAAGTATAGTTGCAAAGTGGAGGATCTTTATCTTGAGTAGTTAGACGTAAAAACAGCGTTTTTACATGGTGACTTAGATGAAGAATTATACATGGCACAACCTAAGGGTTTTGAAGTCAAAGGTAAGGAGCATATGGTATGTCGCTTGAAGAAAAGCTTGTATGGCTTGAAACAAGCTCCGCGACAATGGTACTTAAAATTTGATGGTTTCATGCAAGAAAAGGATTTACACACTCGTGAGTCCGATCACCGTGTTTATTTTCGCAAATATGATGATGGTGACATTGTGTATTTATCTTTATATGTGGATGACATGCTGGTGGCTAGTTCCAATATGAAGAGAATCGTAGAAGTGAAAAAGATGTTATCATCACGGTTTGCTATGAAAGACTTGGGAGAGGCCAAGAATATTTTAGGCATGAAAATCATTAGAGACAGGAAAAATAAGAAATTATGGTTGTCGCAGAAGACTATGTGAACAAGGTGTTAAAGAGATTTAACATGGACAAGGCAAAACCGGTTGCAACTCCTTTAGCGAATCACTTCAAACTTTCCAAGGATATGTGTCCAAGCACTCGGGCTTTGAAAGATGAGATGGCGGTAGTTCCATATGCATCGGCGAAGTGGGGAGTTTGATGTATGCCATGGTGAGCACGAGACCGGACATTGCACAAGCAAAGTGGGAGTTGTGAGTCGATATATGCGAACCCGGGTAGAGAGCATTGGAATGCGATTAAATGGATATTGAGATATCTAGCAGGTACTTCCAATTACTCACTTTGTTATAGTGGTACATCTCTAAAGTTGCAGGGTTATGTAGATGCAGATCATTCGGGTGATCGAGATAGTGGTAAGAGTACCACTGGATATGTCTTTACAGTTGCAGGTACAGCAGTGAGTTGGGTATCTCAACTACAAAAAGTAGTTGCTTTATCGACAACAGAGGCAGAATATGTAGCGATTACAGAAGCCTCCAAGGAAATCATGTGGTTACAAGATTATATGGAGGAGTTACATCGAAAACAGCCAGTCAGTACACTGTGGAGTGATAGTCAAAGTGCAGTGCACTTAGCAAAGAATGCAGCTTATCACTCAAGGACTAGACATATCAAGAAGCGTTATCACTTTATCAGTCGGCATTGAAAGATAATGAATTAAAGCTACAAAAGATTGATAGCTCGAAGAATCCAGGTGACATGATGACCAAGGTAGTAGACGAGAGAGAAGCATATTTTCTGTACTACTACCATTGGTATTACTCCATGTTGATTGATGAGGAGTATCGCAGAGGCACAAGTTTCACAACTACTATTTTTTGAAGAAGATGGATGCAAAGTTGCTTGGTGCTTGGGTATATTTGTCTTCAAGTGGGAGATTGTTATAGATAAAGCCAAATATTTGTTTTTAGGGGCTTTTTTGTCTTTCTATTAGATTTCCTTTTAGGTTAAAAGTGTGAAGACCTATATATTAGCGATGGCAAAACCCTAGCCGTCAAGACGCCGAAAAAGGAAATAGAGAGGCAAAGAAAAGAGAGAAAAAAAGTGAGTTTTTTCTTGATGAGAGTTCTCAATCTCTTTGTACCCGATCTTGAGAGAAGATCGTCGTTGTATTCCAACTTTTTCGAAGTCTAGTGGATTCGCAGAGTGCCTCGCGCGGAGACGTAGCCCAGGTTTGGGTGAACTTCGATAACAAATTTTCTGGCGTGTTCATCCGATTCTCCCCGCTCTTTTATTACTATATTCTGTCTGGAGAATTGTTTGCGAGTGTTATTTTTCTGGAATCGACGTGCGATTTCGTAACAGTTGCATGGATTTATTACTGGATACGTAAAAGAGAAAAGGAGAAGAAACTGAGGATATAAACAAATTTCTGTTACAGCTTTTGATGTCGTCGAAGCAGCCGAAGAGGCCAGTGCTCCAAGGGTGTTCTCCCACATCGTGGGTTCTGGTTGAGCTCATGCTGGTAGGCCGCGGGTGGTGAAGAGATAATGCAGAGTTTAAGAGATCCGCTTCGCTTTGGGGATTGATGTGCAGGCGCCCAGTGAAAAACGAAGGGCGAAGAAGGACGAAAAAACAAAAGCTAGTTGCACTCTAGATGAAGCTGGAATGACGAGGGGACGGACGTGATTTTAAAGACCATCGAGGACATGGTGCCTTTGCGAAAATTTTCTCTGTGATTATTTAAATAACAAACGTCCTTTTCGTTTTACATTTTCACGAATTTCGAGTCTCTTGTTGATTTTTCGGAGCAGGAAGGACGTTTGGGTTATTCCTGTCCGATTCATAACATGTTTTGTCACTCTTGTATTGGCCCAACATTTAAAAAATATCTAAACGAGTTGCCAAACAGCCCAAAAAATTAACACTTGGGTGTCGGGTTTTCCATGTGGAACAAGGTGAAAGCAAAGATTCCATGGAAAAGGGGTAAGTACACTAGAAGTGCCAAAAGTTGTGTACGGCATTTACTTTAGTGCCAAAAGTTTTTTTCCGAATCACTTAAGTGCTACTTAAAAAAGAAAAAAAAAAACGAGCATTTAAGTGTCAACTCCGGTCCGGACTGTCAAAAATCCAACGTGGCTATATTTTATTAATTTCTCAATCCTACGTGGCTCATCGGTGTGCCTAGTCAGCATATAACCCCTAAACGACGTCATCCCAAAGTTATAAATAGTGATAATTTAAGTGCCAAATTTTATTAAAAGTAATAATTTGAGTGCCGAATTTTATTTAAAGTGATCACTTCAATGACAGTCGTTGTTAAAAAATAAACACTTTAGTGCCAAGCATGCTACGTGGACTGGATATATTAAAATTTTTGCCAAGTCATATAAAAATTTTAATTATAAATGACATGTAATCAGTTTGGCCGAAATTTCTTGCCGTTGACACTAAAGTGATCATTTTTCCTCCGATTTAGCACTTAAATGAGCCAACGAAAACTTTTGACATTAAAGTGAGCGCTGTATACAACTTTTAGCACTTCTAGTATACTCATCCCCATGAAAAAGGTCCAGACAAAGCAAAGGAGAAACTGATAAAGCTTTGCGAAATGGCGTGAATTATTTGCCCTCGAACTCCTTTCGGGCAGTTGGGTAACCATCGGAAAGGTCAACCGTTGTCGTGTCCGTCGATTGAAGGGGACTACTGGCGTTAGCCCGTAATCCCCAATGGTTGCGAATTGAGGCGAGATATATCTACCTTGTATGTCCAGGACTCGAAGATCCGAGTTTTAGCGAGCATGTCCCTTCTACCTTACCGAGATGCTAGCCAGTCGAAAAGTCATAAATCAAACCCCCCGATTGTTGTTACATATACGGCTCACGCAGTTTTCCATTTTGGCTGTTTGACTAATTTTTGGCACATGCTGTGTGAATTGTTTTGGTTTTTTTCCTCTAATTGGCCTATGGACAATACGTACGTCGCTCTGGTGTTGGTGATCCATCACACTCACACGTTACATAAGTTTCCAAATAGAAAAAGTCATCTCCAAGACTTCCGAACTTTGAACTCCACTACGTATTAATTGGACGTCCTTCCCGTTTTACTTTTTTTTTTTTTTTTTTAAATTTCGAGTTCCCCTTTTGATTTTTCAGAGCAGAAAGGACATGTTGATTTTTTCCACCGATCTTGCCCGATGCACACAATGTTTTGTCGTTCATTCTATTGGCTGGGCCATTCAAAATACCTGCATGAGCTGCCAAACAACCCGAGAAACCATGCCAAAAAGTCTTCAAACTTCGTAGTAAAGTCACGGGGGAAAGTTCCAGTGCATTGCGGTTGCGAATTGGAAGGTGAGCATGACCTTGGAGAAGGTTACAATTTTATTCTAGACTATGATTTTAATTGATTTAGTCGAAGATATTTGAAAATAAAGTAGGAAATTATAATCGTGTTTATTCTTTCTTTGATTCTCTTTTTGTACTATATATGTATGCATGTACTCATATTATTGTCAAATCGGTATAAGTTCATAGAAGTTGACATCACATGTCCAATGTTGAACTCTAACTCTCTGCGTGCTTCGTGAACTGTCCCTTGAGTTATTCATGCGCAGGCTTGATTTGTGACCCAATATTATTAAAGCTCGTCCCGAACGTTCACGATTAAACAAAACTCGGCCTATATCAGGGATTTATTCTAAAAATAACCATGTACTCGAAGCATAATCTGAGTGCAAAATGACAATAATATGGAGCGATCCTCAGACATATTTGTGGACACGTATACAGAAATTATGTACTCACATGTCGCCCCTATTGGAAAAATATGCTTCAAATTGGGTTGAACGATGAAGTCGGATCGAGTAATTAAATCGGACTTTGAGGCGTGATATCACTTTCTTTAAGGATTTATTTGCCCCACTACGTTGCTAATGGTCACCGGCAAATTTCCTCCAGGATACAACAAAGTCTCAAGTGAGAATACTAGATAGCAATTCTAGTATTTCTCCAGGGTTTCTCGTAGGAAACAATTAGAAACAATGGCTGTAATTTCTCTCAAAAGAAAACAAAAAAAATGGAAGATAATAATGTTTGATCTCAAAACAAATGTACTTATATATGTCTTTCGAATAGAGGCAACCCTTCAAATTGTTACAAAAGAACAAAGACAACCTTTCGTGAACAAGTACGTCTCAAAGGTTACATTAAAAAGACATAAAAAATTGACCGTCGGTTAGTGCCAAATCTCGTCCACGTGCGCACTCACATCTTTTCGATGTGGGACAAGGCACCTCTTCATTTGTTTTGTAAGCAAATTACCAACAGCCCCTTTGTCCACGATCTCTGATTTCTGTCGAAAGGTGATGCATGGGCACCAATAGGTGATGCAGCCTGCAAGCAACACGGAACTGGAGTTGCATTCTTCTATTACTTGATACGTGGAAGAGAAAAGCAGAGGAAGAAGCTGGGAATATAGACAGATTTCTGTTACAGATTTTGATGTCGTCGAAGCAGCCGCAGAGGCCAGTGCTCCAAGGCTGTTCTTGCCCATCGTGGGGTCTGGTTGAACTCGTGCTGGTGGGCTGCGGGTGGTGAAAAGATAATGCAGAGTTTCGGATATCCGCTCCACTTTGGGGATTGATGTGCAGGCACCCGGTGAAAAACGAAGTGTGAAGAAGGACGAAAAAACAAAAGCTAGTTGCCCTCCAGATGGAAGCGTGAATGACTATGGGACAGACGTAATTCTTACGAACATTGAATTGAGGACGTGGTGCTTACGCGAAAATTTTTGCAGTGATTATTTCGAGTGAGTTATTTACGAGATATTGTAAGATAAGACGAGACCGTTGACCCCGCGAGCGGGACTGGCCACGCAGTTTCCATCCTTTCTTCCAAGCAAGAAGATATACATCACACACTTGCACCTCACATACGATACCAAATAGGAAAATTCATCTACAAAACTTTGAAACGTAAAACTCTACCATGTTGTTATCAAACGCCCTTTTTTGCATGAATTTCGAGTCTCTTGTTGATTTTTCAGAGCAAGAAAGACATTTTGGTTTTTTTCCTGTCCCATTCACAACATGTTTTGTCACTCTCGTAGCCTGACACATACAAAATATCCAGAAGAGTTGTTAAAGAGCCCAAAAAACTATGCATAAAAGTCTCAAACTTCCTTCTCAAGTCATCGTGGAAAGTTCTAATACATGAGGATGTGAATTGCCATGCGAGCACCAGCGACAATGATGGATCGAAGGAGAAAGCTAGTTGTGGCCGTCGACCACTTAACCTTTTATGCGAGTCATGCAATTATAGAATCATATACACATGTTGCAAAAGTGTAGACATACTTTGTGCATAAAATGGCGAACCGATAATTTGAGATTAGACGGTAAGACATGTATTTAATTTAAATAACATAGAGGGCAAATATTTCACCGTAGAAGGAGCCGAGGCAAGAGGTGAACGTGGTTCCAAGATAAAATTGAAAATTTGAAAATTGGATCGGAGGGAACTAATCCAGTTCCAAGTTCTAGGATATACCTGGGACCGCTTACCCTTAGCAAAGGCTACCACAGCCTCCTAGGTCCGCCAATGCAACCATGCCCTATATGTATCAAAATTCGAAATTATTATGGGGAAAAGTACCAAAAAAGTCCCAAACCTATTGTATTGGTACCAATTCAGTCCTAAACTTTTCAATTGAACCAATTTAGTCCTAAACCTTTTACTATTGGTACCAATTCAGTCCATCCGGCCAATTTTGGCCGGCCGACGCTGACGTGGACGTCGGCCGGTGGCGGATGCTGACATGGAAATTTTTATGATTTTTTAATTATTTTTTCAAATTTTTTATTAATTCTTTATTAATTTTTTTTTTCTGTCTTCTTCCTTGCATTGGCCGGCGAGCCTCCGGTGAGGCTCGCCGGCCACCGGGCGAGGGCTGCGACCCTTGCCGGCTCGCCCGGCCTCTCCCAGGGCCGTGGGCCAGGCTGGCCTCGCCCAGATCGGCCGCCGGCGAGGGCCGCGACCCCGCTGGCCACCGCTAGGAAGAAGACAAAAAAAAAAGTAAAAAAAAATAATAATAATTAAAAAAATCAAAAAAATCATTAAAAATCATTAAAATTTCCACGTCTGCGTCCGGCCACCGACCTACGTCCACGTCGGCGTCGGCCGGCCAAAATTGGCCGGATGGACCGAATTGGTACCAATAGTAAAAGGTTTAAGACTGAATTGGTTCAATTAAAAAGTTTAGGACTGAATTGGTACAAATGCAATAGGTTTATGACTTTTTTGGTACTTTTCCCAATTATTATGTCCAAGTTCCATATGAAATGGGGAAATTTTTATGAGTTTAGGGCTCAATTTGTTTGGCAGAAAACAACTTCCATCAACGGAAAACCAAAAAACATTTTCCCTAGTTACTCTCTCTTATCTTGCACTCATCTTATCTCACACATGGCCCTAGCCCCCTTTGGTTCGAGTACTTCGTCGCCAATTCCCATTACTTCCTCTACAGCCACAGCATTTTCTTCCACATCCTCGTCTTGTCCCTCGTCCCACTCCCCGTCGTGCTCTTGGAGCTTGCGCGCCCTGCCGGCTTCAACCGCTTCACAATCCAGCCCAAGGTCCGGCTCGCCTCCAAGATTTTCAAGTGCTACAAGGACGTCATGAAGATGTTGTTCCTCATCGTCGGCCCGCTGCAGCTCCTCTCGTACCAGGGCGTGAAGGTGAGGTTCCGTCGGATGGATGGTGCGTGGGAGTGCATGCGTGCTTTCGAGGCATTTTCTAGGAATTGGATTTGTGTGGATTGAGCGTAATTTACATGACAGTGTAGAAATCTGGGTCCCGACCATCACTTTAGAAGAAATTGTCACATTTTCGCCGCATAGGCGATTGTCGTTTGTAGTGATTTTTTTGACCTTTTTCACTGGGTGTCGCTTTGTCAGTATTTTTAAGAATTTTTATATTATCGTGTTGTCGTTCGATGGCCTTTATTGATGTGGGAAAAGTTGATAGAGGGGATGAAGATTAATGCAAGTCTTGCTGAGTTAGCGGCTGTCATTTGTGTTGCTCTGATTTTTGCGAGGTATTGTTAGTCTAGCTTGTTTGTTGTACTTGGATGCTTCGTTCGTCAAGGTTAGTGGCTTGAGTTGCTCGATGTCTAGGAATGGAAGTCCGAGAGGTGGCCTTTTGTGGTCCGGTGCATGATTGTTGTTGCGATGGCTGATTTTCCTAAATAGAATTGGGTGTCCAAATTGTTATTTGTATATTCACTTTTGCTATGATTTCTCTCTATTTTGATTTCCTTTCCACTTTTGTATTGTGAATGCTCATAATGGCTTTGGTCGTGTATGTGTGATGGTTGGCAATTGATGATGGAAATTTTGTGGTGGTCCAAGACGCTCGTATGTCCAATGTTCTTAGTATAAAGGGTACATATATAGTTCTAGAGTACACGAGCTCTATTGTTTGATTCATGTAAATACGAACCAATATTTGATTGGTATAAAAATATGTGATAATATTGATGGGGTATGGTGCATATTCCCCATCGACAGGATGGCATGAGAACTTGCTCAAATTCTTTGCTAGATGTAGCTTTAGTTTAAGGATGAACCGAGATAACCTTGTGTTTCGAATTCTCTTTCTCGCATTTACTCTCTATTTCCTTATGATTATACATTGAACCCTAACAAATATATGTATTACACTAATGAGTACTGAGTTTTGCCGAAGAGTCTTGTTGAGTTTTGGTTTGGAGTGTTTAATTGTACATGGAAAACAATGGAATGAACAAATAAAAATGTTTTCCAGTTCATTTTTCAGGTATTAGCTAAATATTGAAAAATATTATTGTTTTGCTAGAAAATGGCTTCCCCAAAATATATTTTTTTAGAAATATCACATTTTTTCATGAAACAAACGGAGCCATACTTCCGCATTTAACTTCCAGATATTACAATTGATAATTCTTTTAAAAAATCGACCATTTGCACTCGATCCAATTGACGGATGAGAGCAAATAGTCACTTGCCAACGTGGAAGATTCAAAGCTGGGTAAGATGTTGCGATAAATAAATAGAGAAACCGACCCTATATGTTATGGAGTTTTGGTACTATTTATCTTTCATAAGGAGAGTGACGATGACAAGTCCATTATTATTCCCTTGACACAAGGACGGAACGAATGGAAAGAATCGCACATTGAACCATGCTATCAAAAGATTTATAAGCTGAAAGCTCATACTCACTCTAAACGTCTTATTCTACATTCTTAATCAAACTCGATAATACAATCAGAAGCTGAGCTCCGACATTACCTATCACACGGAATAAGAATGATACAGACATATGAGAAACAAGTTCACTTGCATAATCAAGTAGAGGAAAGAGAATTATACTCTTGGTCGAAATAACATGTTGCCCTTAAATCAAGCACGGGACTCTAGCGCCTCATGCCGCCTTCCACCTTTGGAGCCATTGCCACTTCTCCATGTTGGCTCGCGTTTCCTGCCCATCCTACACACGAATCCAACCATTTTAAGTCATTACTTAATCAATACTTGGACGAGTATGTACACTATTTTGGAAGCTAGCCGACACGAAGTTGTTGGGGAGGAATGGGTTTTTACCCTTCTCCACGTTGAATCCGCGGCTCTTGAGCTCTCGGTACTCTTGACAAAGCGCGCAGTACATGCAGCAGCAGTGGACTAAGCAGTCGTTGCACGGATCCTCCTTCAACCTGAAATCTCGTCTCAGCTTGGTTCGGTAGCAGCATGAATAGAGGCATGCGCACGAAGTCAGCAAGTAGATCAGCGTGTAGATTGCGCAGTTCATGACGCAAGCTGCAATCCAAGGTCGGATAAGTAAGTGCGAATATGTAATTAGACTTTGTTAGTTTTCCAGTTATTAATTAGCCTTTCCTACAGGGAAAACTAATCTTCTACGTTTTCTACATAGGTTGTCAAATCCAGAATCGGGAGAAGTCCATAAAATTCGACATCACATGTCCACGGTTGAACTGTAATTAATTGGCTCTGCTTGCTCTGTGGACTGTGAATCAAGTTCTTCTTCCGCAGGCTTGATTTGTGACCCGATATTATTACAGTTTGTCCCGAACATTATCATTAGACGAAACTCCACCTATACCAATGACTTAATTCAAAAAAAAAAAAACCGTGTACCTGAAGTATAACCCGAGTGCAAAATGGCAATAATATGAAGCGATCCTCAGACATATTTGCGGACACGTCTACAGAAGTTATATACTCACAAGTTTCCCCCTTATCCAGAATCTCTGATATCTGTCCGAAGGTGATGCATGGACACCAGAAGGTGATGCAGCCTGCAAGCAACATGGAATGGAGTTGCCTGGATTTTTTCCTTGATTCTTGGAAGAGAAGGAACGAGAAAGAAGAAGAAGCTGGCAATATAAACAGATTTCTTGTTACAGCTTTTGATGTCGCCGCAGCAGTCACAGAGACCGGTGCTCCATGGGTGTTCTTCGACATTGCCGGGATTGGTTAAGCTCATGCTGGTGGGCTGTGGGGGGTGAAGAGATGATGCAGAGTTTCCGATATCCGCTTGGCTTTGGGGATTGATATGCAGGCAGCCAGTGAAAAAACGAAGGGTGATAAGGACAGAGAAACGAAAGAACTAGTTCCAATCTTAGATGAAGCGTGAATGACAACGGGAGGGACGTGATTTTAAAGACCATCGAGGACGCGGTCACTAGCGTGAAAGTTCCGCGTTATTTTCATTACACATAATTTGAGTCTTTGTAGTTTCTCATTGACTACCATAGTAATATCTTCTTCTCATATACATCTTGCATTGCAAGATCCTTAATTTCCGCTTCATTTTCCTTACACATAATCTGAGTGTCAAAGTTCATTACTGAGAAGAAAATGCTAACTTTAATGATTCATAATGAAATTTTTGACACCGTTTCTCTCCATGAAATGGTTATTGACTTTTGAGCTAAACTAAGTAAATCTCTGGTATGTTTATATTTTCTCGATGAGGGTAATAGTAACATTTTGTTCTCATATCTGTCTTGAATTGCAAGATCCCTTAACTTTCGCATTATTTTCATTGCACATAATTTTAGCTCGTTCTTTTTGGAAGAAAATGCTAATTCTAGAAAAGTTTGGCCACAATTTGGTTAAACGCTTGATCTTGCGAAGTCTATAACCTTTTAATCATCTAATTTAGTCATCAATGTGTCCCTTCTTACAGGAGGGCAACTATGACAGTTTAATAACAGTGTGGCCCTCAATAAATAGAATACGTGCCCTCTCAATTATGCAAGACTCATCTTTTCGTTCGTCTTTCAAAATATTAGTCTCCTTTTGATTGTGCAAAGAAGAAAGGACATTTTGGTTTTTCCTCCAATGGTGTCCGATTCCCATCGGGTTTTGTCACTCAGTTGATTGGCCCGACACATGCTAAAAATCTAAATGAAGTAGCTAAACAGTCCAAAAACTACACAAAAGCATCAGACTTCCTACTAAAGTCAGGTGGGAAATTCTAATCCTCGAGGTTGTGAATTCTAATGGGACGAGCATGAGTTACAATGATGGACCGAAGGAGTGGGTCAATTTACACAGTTGTAGAATAATATGCACACAATTTGCAAAGGTGCAGCTTACACATGCTGGGCACCATGTAATGGCGAATCGAGAATTCGAGGTAACAATTGAGATGAATTACCTATATGAGTTGCACTTTCAATCGAGGATAGGCAATCGCCTATACAATTTTCACTAATCGCAAGCAAGCTGCTCCAGATTAGGACCTCCTGTACATGCCAAAAAAACTGGATTTAATTGGTTTATGAGGCTTGTCAAGTGCTTTGTGCGACTTCTATTTGTCAATTTTCTGGACTTGTGTCCTTTTAACTATAAAAGCTAGATCACAATATCTTCTCCGTAAAGCATTGTCTCGATTCTGTCAGCCACTTTCAGTGGGTTTTCATGGACATCCAGAAATGGCCAAAATTATCAAACAAATTCTAAACTTATGGGTTGTGCCAATTCAATTCATGATCTTTTAATTTAGCTAATTTAATCATAAATCTCTTGACGATTTATCAATATAGTCATTTCTAATCATTTTTACTAGAATCCCTAATCTTAATGCAGGTAGTGCCACATAAAATGACCGATCCTAACGTAGAAAAATTTTGTAATTTTTTTTAAATAATTCAATTAATTATAAAAAATTTGTCAGTATCTTTCTTTCTGTTCATTTACGTTTTATTCTTTTAAGCCTGACGAAGCAACGCTCGCCAACTACTGGGCCAACACTAAGACCCTCACTCAAGAAAAAGAAAATAAAGAGAAGAAAAAAATTTAAAAAATTTATGAAAAGCTTTCAAAAAAAATTTAAAAATATTATAAAAAAAAGTGTCTATGTCAATGTCGGCGATGCCATGTATGACAGCTGGCATGGTCGGCATCTGCATCTGTGGATTTCTAGCCAAAATTATTTGGAAGAATTATGTTGGCAAATTATCAAAAAGTTCAAAATTAAATTAGCCAAACTGAAAAGTTTATACCTGAATTGGTATAAATATAATAAGTGGATGACTTTTTTTTCAAATTTCCCACCTAAAATGTAGCGAGAATTCTTGTTCTATGCATCATTGATGGGTATCTTGATTTCCTCTGTGGTCTTATCATATGCCAATAGAAAATGCAGTGATCTCTGGAAATATGCAATCATATGTCCTTAAGTAAATCATAATCACCCACAAGGCTGCCTATGCGAAAATTTGAATTTTCGCCAAAACTATGGTTTAAATGTGAATTGGCTATACTTTCAGGTAGTCTAGACCTTTGATACCTTATGCACAGTATAATGAGGATTTACGCTGTTGAGAATTCAGGTGGTATGGTCTTATTCAGTACGAATACCATTAGGAGAAATTAGACAAAATACACAAATTGGAGAGTAAGATATGTAGTTTGGAAATTAGAGGGTGCAAGGTGCAATCTAGAGAGAATGAGATTGGTTTGAACAGATTTTTCCCCCTTTCTTAAGTTTATGGAGACACAAGATTCGATTGAATTCATTGTTTCAATTATCCACTTTCAAGTGGAAAAATTATCCAATCAATCATGAATCTATTATATATCAATTTAATTCTAAATTTTTCAATTTTTCAATTCAGTTTACACCAAATTTCATCGATCTATTTTCATCCCAAAGAGGGTCCAATAACAGATGACTGTCATATATGACATACCGTCATATCAATAGTTTTCCATAGAAATCTCAAAAATGGATTTCTTTCATACGTAACGTGAGTATTATGAAAGAAATCATGCAACACTTCGTTCATCAGAAGCTATACCTTCACCAAACAATAAATCGGCATCAATGCTGGCACTGTTGCTATGCCAGTGACATCTCAACCTCCACGTTAA
Source organism: Eucalyptus brandiana (assembly GCA_014182725.1). Classification (NCBI taxonomy): domain Eukaryota; kingdom Viridiplantae; phylum Streptophyta; class Magnoliopsida; order Myrtales; family Myrtaceae; genus Eucalyptus; species Eucalyptus brandiana. The sequence continues at coordinate 36,674,346 of CM024674.1, forward strand.
CCTGTCGGCCACTGTAAGTGTCCACGTAAGGTGGCCACATATCGTTGGGTCCATTTTTGGTTATTAATTTCGTTTTGCAACGAGAAATGTTTCAATATGAGCTACAATGCATCCCTACCGATACCCAAGTATTTCCAATAAAAGTAGTTGCATAGTTTAGCAAATAGAATAGGTTAAGTTCGGCCCGATAGAAAAAAATTTCGATTTTCTAAAGAATATGTAGAAGCGAATCAAGTCATGTTGATTTTAGCTCAATCATGCTTAGACAGAGTCGAATTCGGATTGCTCTCGCTCAAAATATCTCTCTTGCATAGAGCCTGTGTTCATATGATTTATTAGAAGTGACCTCTCCTACCACCACCTCCATTGATTATTTTCCATATAAATTGATCTTAGAAATACCAATTAGATTCAACCCATAAATGGGAAAAAAAGTATGTCCCTCGAATTCCTCAAGACCGTGACTCCTTATGATTGGCTTTTCGAGACATGTATTTTTCGCTCGTCTCCTCTGTGTAAAGAAGGGTTTGTCGTGCATGAGGGGTGTTCCTTTTATGTTAACGTCGTACCTCCCTCATGTAGTCTTTGTACTCCTGTAGTTTTCGGAAAATTGTCCAAAAATCTTAAATTTACTACATTTTTGCTAATCCAGTCCCTAGTCTTTAACTTTGTCAATTAAATCTTAAATATTTTCTCATTTTGTTAATTGAGTTAATCCATCAAATTTTGACTAGAAATTACTAACATTGATGCCTGCCATTTTACGTAATACAATCAACGGCGACATGGATAATTTTTTAATAATATTTAAACTTTTTTGAATTTTTTTTTGAATTTTTCTTTCCTTTCTTTTATTTTTTCCTTCCCTTACTCCTCCTATGGCAAGTGAGGTTGGTCTTGCCATGGCTAGGTGGGCAAGGCTTGCCATCGCCAAGTGGGCGAGGTCGACCTTGCCGACTAGAGGAGGAAGAAGGGAAGAAAGAAAAGAATAAATAAATAAAAATTTTGAAAAATATTAAAATATTATTAAAATTTATTTATGTTAGTATAAGCTATGCTACAATTTCCGGCCAAAATTGATTAAATGGACTTAATTAGCAATACGAGAAAAGGTTTAAGAATCAATTAACAAAATTGAAAGGTCTTTGACTTAATTAGTAAAAATACAATAATATAGGTGATGCATTCATGAACGTAGAAATGTATCGGGCTACTGTGCATGTGAATGTGTAAGAGGTCATGTCGTTTTCACTTTTTGACACCATCGCGATGGTCTGCAAATGTCGAATCCTTTTCTAGTGAAGGGATCCCTCAAGGTGAACAGGGATGGCTCATTCACGGAGCGCTTCCCATGAAGACTGATCTGATCCATTCACCGCATGAACTAAACTTAAATTACTAGACTCCAGCACTATTCTCTGGCCTCTTCTATCATCCAGGAACTCTAGGGTTTCAAGCAGCGCTTTTGCCTCCGCGAGCTCAATCGAGTGTACTTTCACCGATCTGGCGAAACCATCGACCAAACGACCGTGAAATCTCTGCATATGACTGAGTCCAGATCAACGCTACTGGGTTTCGTTCACATTTCCTTGGCCCATAAGAGGCAAACCGAGTCGTCGACTGGTTGGCAAAGGCTCAACGCAATAAGTTCTTAATCCAGGATTGACTTGCCAATCCTCTAATCCACTTTAGAACTTATTATGTTCTGAGTCTTCTATTTCGCTGTTGCATACTTCAAGTTAGCAATGAAATCTTATTTTGAACCAGAAAAGGAAAAATGTTGAATCGGGCGAAAATGGAATAGTTCTCTCTGAATGGTGTTGTCCAGCCCGTGCTTTACAGATGTTCTGAAGATCAGTAATTTTATACTGATTCTGGTCCATTATCTATGGATCCAACAGATGAGAGTGCTCATTTGTTCATGTTTGTGATCCGAAACACTAGGTTTAGCTTCACTAGGTTTAGGTTTAGTGCCTATCCGCTGGCTATCTCATCTTTAACCTCTTTAAAGCCACGGAAGTTACAAAGAGATGTTACAAAAAATCACTAGATGGTTACATCAACGGGTATATTGACTCTACTACCTTGACAGCATCTTCGATTCCACTATCTTAACAATTGCTTTATTTCACTGCATTGACAGTTACATCCAAAATTGTCAATTCCACTTTTTGTTGATTCATCAAGTCGTCAATTATTCAAATTGTTAATAATTTATTAAGGGAAAATTCCAAAATGGGACCCAAAGTACCCTCTTTTTCTCAAATAAGGGTCTGAGGTGAACATTTTTTCAAATAGGGACCCGAAATGCCATCACTTTCTCAAATAAGGGCTTAGAGTGGATGTTGTTTCAAATGAGGACCTAAAGTGGTTATGTTTGTTTCAAATAAGGACCTGACTTTTCAGTGATCAAGGGTATTTTTGTCATTTGTGATTTTTCACCTTTTTTCTTTCCTCTTTATTTTTTTTTTGGGAAAATTTCAAAAAATGACCCAAAGTGCCCTTATTTTCTTAAATAAGAGCCCAAAGTGGACTTTGTTTCAAATAATAACCTAAAGTGGCTTTGGTTGTTTCAAAATATGGACCCCACCTTGCCGGTTGCTGACTAGCTAATTTTTTGACTGGTCAATGGTATTTTCATCGTTTGGCATTTTCCCCTTATTTCCTTTTTTTTTTTTTTTCGGTTCTTCTTCTTCCTCATTGTCGATGGCTGCCAGCCATCGACGATGCCCACAAAGGGCCGGGCGAGGGTCGCCTTCGCCGGTGAGGGCCATCCACGCTAGCCACAAGTGAGGGATGGCGTCGCTTGGGCGTGGCGACCCTCACCTAGGGGCCATCGACAAGATCGGCCTCGCTAGCTACTAGTAAGGACCGGCGTGGGCGGTCTCACCTAGCCCTGTGGGCATCGCCGGTGGTCACCGGCCACTAGCGAAGAGGAAGAAGAAGAACCAAAAAAAAAAAAAAAAAAAAAGGAAAAAAAAAAAAAAGGCGGAAAATGGAAAGACAAAAATATCCTTGATCGCCGAAAAGTCAGGTCCTTATTTGAAACAAACATAACCACTTTAGGTCCTCATTTGAAATAACATCCACTTCAGGTCCTTATTTGAGAAAGTGATGGCACTTCGGGTCCCTATTTGAAACAATGTTCACTTCGGACCCTTATTTGAGAAAAAGATGGCACTTCGGGTCCTATTTTGGAATTTTCCCATTTATTAATAAATGACCAAATTCTACTCTCAGTCTATCATATGTTGATAATAATCAAAAGTTAGTTATTTTTTTGTGCAAACACTAGATTTAGGTTTAGTGCCTATCATCCGGCCATCTCATCTGAAGTTTTTTTCCCCTCATGGCATATCCATTGATTAAACTGTGAGGAATGAAGCCTTGATCCCAAAGATATGGAAGAATTTCTTCCTGAATTTATCGAGACCATATATTTATTTATACCATGATTGGCGATTGGAAACGTATATCTTCCGCGCATTTCTTCACAGCTCAATCTCGGCGCTCGCAGCCTTGCTCACTGAGAAATCTATTCTACACGAATGAGATGAAGAGGAAGAGCAGGCAATGGATGAAGTGGGTTTGAGCTGTGGTGGTGATCATACTGCTCGTGGGCCTTGTTTCCTTGTTGCCATCTTGCAAGTCTTAGTTGTTTAGATTCTCAAAAGTGATTAGCCAAATTCGTGAAATATGGATTGTGGTGATGATCACACGGCCAGTTCCATGGACTCACGTGGGATTCGCACAGGATTAGCGGTCCAGTTCCTAGATAGGTCCAGAAACTAGTGGACGGTTCTTAGTTCTCAATTTATAGAACCAGCCCTTCATGGGCAATTCTCGATTCTAAGATGGCAACTAGTTCACTCTAAAACAGATCACTTTTACTTTGTGCATGCAATAACGAATCAAGAATTTGAGGTAAGGAGGTTGGACACAAATTTTTCATTTAAATAACATATATAGAATATATTTCGTCCTAAAAGGGGTGGAGGCTACCACGAGCCTCCTAGGTCCACACCAATGTGCGCATGACCTATATGTTCTAAATTTTAAATCATTACGTCCGAGTTCCAAGTGAGTGGGGAAACTCTTAAGAGCTTAAAAGCCAACGCCCATTTGCCTTTAACTCCCAGATGTCTCGATTGATAATTCTTTTGTAGATTTGACCCATTTGCACTCGATCCAATTGACGGATGAGAGCAAGGAGTCATTTGTGGGTGTAGAAGGTTCGAGGCTGGGTAAGAAGTTGCGATAAATAAATAGAGAAATTGATCCTAAATGTTATGTAGTTCTGGTACGATTTATGTTTGGTGAGGAGAGAGACCATGACAAGTCCACTAAAATTCCCTTGACACAAGGACAGAACAAGCAGAAAGAATCACACATTGGACAATGCTATCAAAAGATTCATAAGTTGACAACTCAATACTCACTCGAAAGGTCTTACGATACAAACTTAATGAAACTCCTAACACGTACTGCGCCAACCACATGAAAATGACAATAAAATTAGGAGCTGAGCTCCGACTTTACTAATCACACAGAATAAGAATAACACATGACATATGGTATTCTGAGAAACAAGTTCACTTGCATAATCAAATAGAGTAAAGAGAACTACATTCTTAGTCGATATAAGATGTAGGCCTTAATCAGCCACAGGACTCTAGCGCTTCATGTCGCCTTCCACCTTTGGAGCCATTGCCACTTCTCTATGTTTGTTGGCGTTTCCTTCCCATCCTACACGCCAATCCAAACATTTTTAGTCAATACTTAATCAACCCTTGAAATGACTAGTATGTACACTACTAGCCAGCACGAAGATGTTGGAAAGAAATAGGGTTCTCACCCTTCTCCATGTTGAATCCGCGGTTCTTGAGCTCTCGGTACTCTTGACAAAGCGCGCAGCGCATGCAGCAGCAGTGGACTAAGCAGTCATGGCAAGGATCTTGCTTCAACCCGAGTTCTCGTCTGAGTCTGGTTCGATAGGAGAATGAATAGAGCCATGGCCACGGATCCAGGCAGCAGATCAGCGCAAAGATTGCGCCATTCGAGACGCAAGCTGCAATACAAGCTCGGACAAGTAAGTGAAAAATATATGATTAGCCTTTGAGAACTCTAATTAGCTGGCTCTGCTTGCTATGTGAACTGGCTTGAATTCTTCATACGCTGGCTTGATTTATGACCCGTTATTATTACTTTTCGTCCCGAACGTTCACTATTAGACAAAACTCAGCCTATATTAATGACTTATTCGAAAAAACCATGTACTGGAAGTATAATCCGAATGCAAAACAACAATAATATGGAGCGATTCTCTAACATATTTGCGGACGCGGATACAGAAATTATATACTCACATGTTGCCCCTTTGTCCACAATCTCTGATATCCGTCCGAACGTGACGCATGGGCACCAGAAGGTGAGGCAGCCTGCGAGCAACATGGAATGGAGTTGCATGGGTATATTCCTTAATAACTGGAAGAGAAAAGGGAAAGAAGAAGCTGGCAATATGAACAGATATCTGTTACAGCTTTTGATGTCGTCGAAGCAGCCACAGAGGCCAGTGCTCCAACGGTGTTCTTCCACATCGTAGGGTCTGGTTGAGCTCATGCTGCTGGGCTCGGGGAGAAGGAAACGAAGGGAGAAGAAGAACAGAGACACGAAAGCTAGTTGCACTCTAGATGAGGCGTGAATGACAATGGGACGGACGTGATTTTAAAGACCATTGAGGATGCGGTCCCTACCATGAAAATTTGTCCGTGTGAGTATTTCGAGCGAGTTCTTTACAAGATGTCGTGAGAAATCATTCCTGGATTTGCGTTGCGTGGAATCAAGGATCGGGAAATACGATTGAACTACTATAAATTATGTACTCTCTCTAGACATCGTCTCTCTTTGTGGAGTAGGTATCGATATTCGACCCATACCACGTAAATCTCTTGTGTTGAGTACTATGATAATATCTTCTTCTCATATTTGTCTTGAATTGCAAGATTTTTTAGCTTCCGCATCATTTTCGTTGCACATAATTTGAGTGTCATAGCTCATTCTATAGGAAGAAAATGCCAATTCTAAGAAATTTTGGCTATAATTTGGTTGAAAGCTTGATCTTGAGAAGTTTATAACTTTTTGATCATCTAATTTAGTTATCAATGTGTGCCTTCTTACGTGAGGGCAATTATGATAGATTTTGCTAGCATAACAGTTTTCTTAATACTACGATAATAACATTATGTTGTGAGCCACAAACATGTTGTAGATCACTTTTAAGGAGTAGATTCCACAATAATTTTACATTATTTATTATTTATTTTTTGTGGTCCAAAACATGTTATTCTTATAATAAATTAAAGATAATTACATAAGCATTTCTCTTTAGTAATAGTGTGGCCCTCAATACATGGAAGATGTGCCCGCAATTATGAACTTCCCAAGAATGGTTATATAATAATATTGTACATGGGCAATCAACTCCAAATTTTGACATTCTAACGGCATCCAAATTACTCAATGCGAATCACGACTTGAATTCATCAAGTGCCGACTTGATTTGTGACCTGATATCATTTCAACTGGTCCCGAATGTTCACTCATTGGACAAAATTTGACCTATATCAAGGACTTATTCAAAAAATGACTACGAAAAGCAATGCACACTATCAAGTATAGTCCACGTGCAAAATAATAATAATATGGAGCGATGTTAAGACATATTAGCAGATGTATATAGATATTATATACTCACGATGTCCTTTTGTCCATAATCTCCGTTATCTATTGAAATGCACGTGCGAATTGTGTTAGAGAAATCCCACATTAGAAAATTGATATGGTGTGAAATAGTTAATATATCCTTAACTCTTTGACTTAAGTTTTTGAATGAAGGTAGGTCCAACCGAATATATTGATAGGCTCATATTTGGGCTCTCTCTTTGCGACCTCCTAAATGAAGGTATTAGGCTTTTGTTACGCGCTTCAAACAAATGTTATCATGGTTGATTGGTGGCCACTCCCAATGTATATTGGTGTTTGGTCAATATCTAAAGAAGGGATTTGGTGACCAACTCGGTTTCTAGACAGGTTGGTGTTGTGATGGTCACACAAGGGAGAGATTGTTGAGATGTACAGTGTGGGGAAAATTGTTGAGATACTCATGCAAGTTATGTTAAAGTTATATTAGAAAAGTTCAACATCGAAGAACTGATGTGGTGTAGAGCATTTAATATATTCTTGTAGACCCATAACTTTTTGACTTAACATGCTCGAAGTTGGCTCCCTCTTGGCAATCTCCTGATAAAAGTATCGGACTTCTACACCTGCTCCGGATAATCCTGTTGGAAGGCGATGAATGGGCACCAGAAGGGGTCTCGATCCCTTTAAATAGTATCGATACGGAGTTGCATGGATTTACTTTAAGAAAAAAAGAAGCTGAGAATATAAACAAGTCTTATATTACAGCTTCGGGTGTCGGCGAAGCATTCGCAGTGGCCAGAACCCAAGGGTGTCCCTTCGACATCATAGGGTTCCGTCGAGCTCATGCTGGTGGGTTGCGGGTGGTGAAGAGAAATGCCAGAGTTTCTGATATCAGCTTGACTTAGGGGATTGTTATGTTGATCTCGCACGCATTTGGTTGCACGATAATGCTGCATATGTAAGCGAAGGAACCAGATCTAAATCGTAGCTCGATGAACTATGAAAACCACGATGATCTGGTGCATTGCGAATTAGGTCAAATGTGAACAAGAAAACAACCTATTCCAAGTGCATGACTGTGTTGGAAATTTGTGTGGTCCAATAGCTCGAGCTAGCAAATGGAATGTTTACAAGTTTGATGCCCTTTTTCTACTTGTTGGTTTCTCTCTTTCTTGTATGGTCAGAGTCACTTTTTCTACTTGTTGGTTTCTCTTTTTCTTGAATGGTCAGAGTCACTTCGATCTCTCTCTCTCTCTCTCTCTCTCTCTCTCTCTCTCTCTCTCTCTCTCTCTCTCTCTCTCTCTCTCTCGCACGCATTCCTAATGGGGGAAAATGGACCACTTTGAGCCTGTTCATCTTGAAGGGATGTGAAATATGGAATATAATTTGGTGCTGCCACCATCGTCTTCCGATTGCCATATGATCTTCTCGCAGAAACCTTCAGCAACGTCAGATGAATTAGTCAAATGACAATTAAATGGAGGTATATATATGCATGTGCATATGCACAATCGGCCAAGAACCGTAACTTATCTATTCGAATCTCACCAATTGCGTGCACAATACTCTAATTAGAGCCACATGCACAAGTCAAAATAATCGGACTAAATTAGATTATAAAATTTGCAAAGTGTTTCATTGACCTTCACGAACTCAAGTCTTAGTGCCCATGCCCTTAAATTTTCAAAAAATAATGTGCAGTTCTATTGTTAATAAAGCCATGTCTCCGGTTTTTCAGCCCACTTTGGGTAGGTTTCAATGGACATCCTGAAATATAGTCAGGGTTTTTATTCTATGCATCATTGATGGATATCCTGATTTCCTCAGCGGTCTTAATCATACGCCAACAAATAGACGATAATCTCTAGATATATGCAATCATATGTACCTAGCAAATCTTGATCACCCGCAAGAGCACTGTCTATGCGACAATTGATGCTTTGAGTACCAGTATATACGTACCAAGAAAATCCAATTAGTAATAATGATAACTTACTATCTTGATAATTCAGGTAGTTTAGTCTAATTCATTGCGAATGAACTTCCTTTACTGATGTTCTAATCCTCCCATCTGGATGCAAAACTCACTCTCCACAACTTAATTTTTTTTGTCTTAAAATAAAAATTACCCTTGAAACCTAACTCCATTAGGAGAACTTAGACAAAAATTACAGATATTGAAGGGTGAAATATGTAGGTTTAGAAATCAGAGGGTGTTACGGCATCATTTTTGACAATAATATATTGTAAATGGATGGAGCATAGCCATATATGTTTTCAAAACAAGTCAAATGATTCCACATTATTTTATCTATGGTGCATAAAATCATTAGAAGTAGAGCTTCGGTTTACAATACTAAACCCAAGCTTTGTATTGGCTATTATGTGGAGACTTTCTATCTCCATCTCCTCGCATTATTAGTTTTATGTATAATTCTTGGGTTACCCTAAACTTTTGTACTTCACCTAATAACAAGTACTTACATTTTACATCAAAAAAAAAATAAAAATAAAAAAAGAAATTTGAGGGTGCAAAGTGCAATCAAGAGAAAATGAGAATATTTTTTACAGAATTTTCCTTCTTTTAATTAATGAAAAACATGAATAAATGTTCTTAAGCTTATTGAGAGGCAAGATTTGACTTAATTTATCTTTTGCCTCCAAGCAAGAAAATTACCTAATCAGTCCCGAAATTATTGTATGGATGTCAATTCAATTTAAACTTTTCAATTTTACCAATTTAATCATAAATCTTTACACAAAATTCTAATATAATCATTCCAATCTCTTTTTGCCAGAAATTGCCAGTGTAGTTGTCTAATTATCGTCAATCATCTTACGTAATATACTTTCACATCAGTAATTTCCGATAAAAATCTCTTGAAGTGGCTTTCTTTTATACATCACGTGAATAATGAATATGGATCTTACCTAAAATAAAAATGAAAGAATCTTTCGAAATTTTGTTCATTAGAAATTATACTTTCAGCAAGCTAATGAATCGCCATAAATGCCGACGCTATTGGTGGTGTCTGTGACATCTCCATCTACATGATAACCTGTCCGCCACTCAAGTGTCCCCGGAAGATGACTACTGTCGCTCTGTGCTCATTTTGGTTATTCATGTTGTTTTGCATCGAGAAATGTTTCAATATAAGCTAGAATATGCATCCCTGCTATTACCTAAAAATTTTCAACGAAATAGTTGCATAGTTTAGCAAATATATGAGACCATTTGGGAGTTTATAAAGTCTTGTCAAATTTAACTCTCTTTTTTTCAAAAGAAAAGTATTATTATTGCTCAAAAGGATACATGAAAATTATATAGATCTCATGCCAAAGCAAATTGAAACAAACAAAACTCAGAATATTGCAAAACAAAGCCAATTCCAGAAAATAAGAAAGGTCAATAGAGTATTGAAGGACCAAGCTACTCATTCCACAAGAATAAAAACAAAATAATCAGCAACAAATCAATGGATCGCGTATCTTTATCAATGATGAGCACACATCGAAAATTTCTTTCCAATAACTATGACATTGTCAGTTAGCAGTGCGTCCTTAAGTTCAGCCTCCTATGCACTATCATCATAATATGACAATCAAAAAAGGTTGAACAAAAATAGATTTAACCTTTGGAAGAGCAAATTTTCGTGGTTCGGTGAGACGCTAGAACTCATGTGATTATCATTGAAGTTGGAGGTAGAGAACTTATACATGAACAAAGCAATAAATTCCAAACCTAAAAATATATTTGGAGAGTTCAAACTCATTGATTTAGAACTAGACTAGGAGAATGATAGCTCCTGAATCTAAATCAGGAGAGAAAGAAAAAAAGAAAAAATAAATAAAACACGAAAAATAAACATGAGAGGGAAGGGAGGGTGAGGCTATCTCAAACCCTCCTCCCATGGCTACAGGTCGAAAAAGATGATGGAGAAAGAAGAAAGAGTAAAAGACTTTTTGGTTCCTTAAAGTGCTCAAACAGAGTCGAATTCCGATTGCTCTCACTCGAAACATTTCTCCTCTTGCTTAGTGTCATGTTCTTATGATGTATTAAAAGTTTTCACTCTTAACAACACCTCTATCGATTATTTATCGCATAGAGGGATCTTTGAAACGGAGAAGGCCTCTCTATCGACATGTGTCGTATTGTGCCACATGCGATCAGTAAAGTGGTTCATCCCATGAATGGGAAAATATCTCCCTTAAATTCCTCAAGACCATGATTCTTTATGGTTGACTTTTTGAGACATGTATTTCATTCATCTCCACTATGTTAAAAAAAAAAGGTATGTCGTGAATGAGACGTGGTCCTTTTATGCTAGCGTGGTACCTCCCTGTGTAGTCCTGTATTCTTGGTATCCTAGGTGATGCATGCACGAACTCTCCTTCCCTTGAAAAAGAGAGTGACCGGAATTTCTTTATTTCATTTCATGGTCCGCACATGTCGAATAGTTTCTTGGGCGAACGTTGAGTAGTTCCCTCTGAATGATGTTGTCCAGCTCGTGCTTTACTGATATGCTGAATAGCAAGAGTTTTGTACTGATTCTGGTTCACTATCTTCGGATCCGAATAGAAGAAAGTGCTCATTGGTTCATCTTTATGATTTGAAACACTAGGTTTAGGTTTAGTGCCTATCATCCAATCATCTCAACTTGTGGCACTTTTGTAAAGCCACAATTGACGGTTATCGATAGAGGTTATAAAGGGAGGTTACAAAGAGTTACATTAACTCCACTACCTTAACGGTTTTCTTGACTCCACTATCTCGATGGTCATTTTAATCCACTATGTTGACGGTTATATTCGAGATTGTCAACTCCACTCTTTGTTGATTCCTTCAAATTGTCAATTTATCAAGCCGGCAATTCTTCAATTATAAATTCTATTCATAAATGACCAGACTCTACTCTCATCTACTGAGTCTATCACATGTTGATAATAACTAAATTTTGGTTATTTTTCGTGCAAACACTAAATTTAGGCTTAGTGCCTATCTTCTAGCCATCTCATCTTAACTTTTTTTTCCCCACATCGCATATCCAATGATTAACACTGTGACTATACGTGTGTGGATGGAATTTGGCGATTGGAAACGTGGCCACCTTATCTTAACTTTTTCCCCCCTTATGGCATATCCAACGATGACAACTATGACTGTGTGTGTGTGTGTGGAATTTGGCGGAATTTGGCGATTGGAAACATACAAGTTCCACTCATCTCCACTACAAGTTCTGTGCATGAGTAAGTGGTCCTCTCTCCCGTTCACCTCGTACTTCCTACGTAATTTTGTACTTTTGCTAAGTAGAATCCGTGGCTCCCGTAGGTACATGCATGCACGTAGTTACAAATGATAGTGGGGAGCAACATCATTTCATCTGCAACTTTTCCATCGTGCGACGGCGACATGCATTTGCAAAGATCTCTTTCTGAGTGAATCCCCTTGTGATGTGTAGAGAAAGCGACCAATCCATGAGAGAGTTCATCAGTTCCTCAAAAGTTGCGGCGATCTCTCTGAATTCTGTTCACACAGCGAAATTACTAGACCGTTCTCTGAGCGCTGTCTACGTTCGCTTTCCCACTACGATGAGAAGCTTAATAAATTGCAGTTTCGGAAAATGTCGCATTTTGGTAAAAGAAAAGCATATACTTAGTTAAACAAAAAATTACAGATCAAATGAAAATCCCGGCGGTAGAAGCTCCCATTGTGACAGGCGTCGGTAAGACATTGCGTGATGGTTAACTTCAACGACAAAATTACAACTCTTGTTTCTAAAATTTGTGCCTGGCAACAAAATTTTGCCCAATGTATCGAACCATCGGTAACAAGATTTAAGGCGTGATTGGATTGACTTTTATCTTTTACTATTTTTTTTAATTGAAATCTCGTGGTGCCTGCAATTTAATTTTGCTTCATCCGAAACATTTAAAGCTCTTATAACATATGAATGTGGAGATGTAAATTTACATATATTTTCTTATAATATTTGGACAATATTTTAACCTTAGAGGTGTAGTCATTTTGACGAATTGTCCCGATTAGGAAAGACATCATCTCTGGGACGGGATTATGGTTTTGTCCCTGGTCGTTCGAAGGATCATATTTTCTTCCATCTTTATTGGAAAAGACTTCTTTTGATCAGATTCTTGGTTGCAATTATATTACGTATTTACACACACATATATATGTCCGCATTAATATTTAGTAAGTGTTTGCACCAAAAATTGGTTAGGTCGTCGATTCGGATTAGCATGCGAGCCATTGTTTATGACTGCAACAATTATTATCGATATTTATGCACATTTATGACCATTGCTGACCAGTTATTGTTGAACAATGACAAATGGTTAACAATAGTCGACAAAGGTATCAAACAATAAGGTCACTAGATTATTGATTAAAGCCTAGGAAGAAAACTGAACGCATAAAGGGCATAAATTGAACACATAAAGGGCATCAAGATATAGTTACAAGATTGAAGCCACTAGAGAATAGAGTTATGGAGGTCGTGGAGCAACTAACACTTGATTTTAAAGGAACAACCATTTGAAGACAAAATTATGCTATTATGAGAATATGGGCACAAAAATTTAAGAGAAGAGGAAACATGGCTCCAACCACAGGAGAATTGCTCAGAGACCGTTATGACACAATTACTATAAATACCATCATTGGTCTACTCGAAAGCCTCCCGCACACAAACCAAGAAATCTACGATCTTCAAGTTATCTTTACTCTCCCCTACTATACTTTCAATTTCCTAACTCACATTGTCTATTAAATTCCGGTGTATAACTTTATCTTAGGTGCCACATCATTGATAAATTCTGGCATAACTTTTTTGTGTTCTCAAGTTTTGTTGTTGATTAAATTTCAGCATAGTTTGTTTATGTTCGGTTTTGTTGAAGTGGCTATATTTTCCAAGCTTTGTCATCGATTAAATTATTGCACAATTTATTTTGTATAATTCTATTTGAAGTGAAGTTACTGTTATTTTTTTATCCAAATGTGATATTTCCTGTTCCGAATCGCCATCAATTTTGGAAAAACAGTAAGTTTGCATGCAGATAATTTATCCATAACTTGCAATTCACCAATCATAATCAAGATTGAAAGAAAGGAACTTCATGTTTGCCCTCACAAGGAACTTCATTGTGTGGCTTTTCCTAAGTAAATAGGAATTGCATTCTGGGATTCTTTTGATTAGAATGTAGTTTTCCTCGCAAGAGACGATGGATTTCATCACGTAAAGGTCCAGAGCACAAGAAATTAATATATGAGCATATTATACGAAGTGTATTAAATAGGAAGTATAGAAAACGGCGGATCATTTATGGAATCTATACGAGTCCTGTTTTAATGTTATAGTTTAGATTCATTTTGGTGTATCTACCTATGTCCTTCAAATATATATCTTCCTATAGTGTAGAGGCAAACTCCTTTTGTGTAATTTATACACGACGCGTCCGCTAAATTTGGCTTATATGATTAACACAAGCAATTTAAAGATTATGAGCGAGTCTTTAAACAAATAGTGTGGTGGGCAATATTCAATAAAAGGCGATCATATCATTTAATATACCAGTTTTCAAAAATTGTTGCTAGTATATCTTTCTATATATATATTTAATATCAGCAGACACTTTCGTAATACAAAATTACAAATTTTCGGAAACTCGAATGATGCCTTTTTGGTCAGATCAAGCATATAAATGACGTTATAGTCGCATGTTACATATTCGGGCTTGGTTTCTCATTTTCCTAGGTTGACATCTATATGGGCCTAACTCTCAAGTTAAGCAGGGCAGGCCTTTTGGGCTGCCATTGATATAGGTTGTAAGAGTGGATCAAGAGTAAGCGATTCGTGTGAAAAGAAAAATAGCTCTGAAATTTATTACTAAATGGATTAATGATTGAAATTCATCGGGATACTAAAGGGAGCCAGGGTGTCTTTATTTTGCAAAAAAAAAAAATGAATGATTTGAAAAATATTTAAAAAAAAATTAATGCTTGCATCATTTAAAATAATTAGTTAATGAAAAATGTTTCATTATCAACAACAATTTACGTCTACGATTTTGGGAATAATGAAATTAGTTTTCATTTGTTCAATTTTGTAAGCAATATAAGCTAACATTTTTAGGAAAGGAATTTTTTAATAACTCATTTTTCAGGAAACAAACGAAACCTAAGGATGAAAAACCTTCCTAGTTTTATGTAATTGCTAAGAGACAGAGAATGAAGCAAAGCATGATTCTATTACAGTTGAAGAGATTGTAAGAAAAATGGCGGGATTTGTTTTCCTAAGCTCTCAATTACCTAGTTATAATTAATGCCCATGTTCTAAGCTCTCTTTGGGCTTCCGTTACATCAAAGCATGTGCATGCAAAGAAGAAAAAGGCCTTAACGTCAAGGTGATGATTTGTCCGTTTCTGTGGGTCTCTTGAAGAAAATAAGGTGTTTAATCTTCTTTCCCTTCAAATACGTTGAGAACCTCACTTCACTTGAAGAACTTCACCTTCAATTACGCTCCCACATCCAATCAAAATCAAGAGCTCCTTCGTTCTAGCACATGCCCCACGCCTATAAAACGTCCTCGTCGCCTCGTCCTGCACTTGGACCCCCTCCGCTTACGTTCCCTTTGGATAAGGTTACACGTACACCCATGGGGGCGAGGCCGCAAAATTAGTGAACGGAAGACGGCGTGATTTTAGATGTAAGGTCTGCTGCGTCCAAACCAAACCTTTCGATCATTCGACCAATCTCTTTTAGCGGTTGGATCCTCAGCCTTTTTGTCTTTGCTTTTCGATGTGTCTGGGCCAGCGTCTTTCTTTAAAGATAAACCCTTTCTCTTTAGGTATGAAAGCATGAATAATGGCCTCTTTGGCCACCAACTGACATTACTTCCCAGGAAGCAAATTAGAAAGCCAAATAAAGAGGACCGATTCCCCTCATTCACGGAGTAAAATTAGCCGGCTTATTTTTCTTGACAATGATGTGTCAAGGCCCGAACGACCACGTCTGTGTGGAGAAACAATGGACAGCTTTTCGAGGTATCATCGTTCCCCACTAATATTTTACTTCGTTTCCTAGCTAATTCATAATTATTGGATAAGTTCATCGAAAACCTTGGGACTTTTTTCTCGTGAGAACATCAATAGACAATCTTTTTTCCTCCTAGCCTATACTTCAAACTTGTACTTATAACCCAAAAGCACTTTTCGTCAAACTTCCATCCATAATGGCCGTGAAAAATCCGAAGTGACAGCAATATTCACGGACAAAATCATACGCAAACAAATCTGACATAGCACTGGACATGTGCTGCCGCATCGACCAAGAGCGTAATCACATCAGATTTTTACTGGCCATGCAAATTATCGGGTCGAATACCAAATGATTATATGGCCGGTATGCGGAGTTTTGAGTATGAGTGAAACGGAAGAAAACTCGAAGCATTGATGTCAAACAGGGAAAAGTTGAGGATTTTTAGCGGGATCACAGTCCTTAGTTGCTCAAATAGTTTCCTCTAGGGTCTAGAAGAGATAATGATCAAAGGAGACAAACAAAATTTGGGGTAGTGTTCCCTAATCGACACTTTCTTTCTTATCTCCAGATGAAGATGATGATGTTAGCATGTCCATCAGATCCATTCAAAGGTTAAAGTCAAAGGTTGGGATCATTTCGTGGAGTCAATTACGGCGATGCGTCCGTTAAATCCGTCGACGATCCGTCAGAAGGACCCATGTAAAACGAGAATCCAACAGCCTCGAAATTCACCCCAGAAATATTATAACATAAGGAGAGCAAAACCCTAATGAAAGGAAACAAGCGGACAAGATCATGTCTCTTTATCTCCTTCACGTTCGTTGCCTCACCTTTTCTTTCCTTTTTGGCAATTTAATCGTTTTTCTAGTTGCCCAACTTCAATCATGTGTTCTTGGATCTAGAATCCACTAACATTGTCTTGTCTCGACCTCATTAAGTGACTATTTCTAGTGTTCAATAATGATACTTATACTTAATGCGTCACGGGATGAATATAATGACAAATAATAAATTAAAACCCAGTTCCAGATAACGTAATTTGATCTCTTTCTATCTTTGCTTCTTTTCTCTTTTTTTTTTTGGGGGGTAGCTTAGAGATGCAAAGTCATGGATATTCGATTCTAGCATATATTTTGGCCCAAAAGAATAGATCTTGTTTTGAGGTATACTATGAATAAGGACAAAATGTCAACTTTTTAGTTTTCTACAGTCAATCTCGATCCGGAGCTTCACTTATTTGCTGTTCATGCAATTTCAAGCTAGGGTTTCCATTTGCGCTTTACATGTCAAAGGACGATTTCTTCCTGTCGCCCAGGTATAAGTCAACTCGTTGACAAATTGGACAAAGCCGAAATCGATGCACGAGCCTGGATTAGTTTCCGGTTGGTCATCAGCAGTGTACCGAACGAATATAATGTATCTTAGGGAAAACTTTTAAGTTGGAATATTGAAATTTGTGCACGAAATCCACTTTTTAAGTCCTAGGGGACTATGACTAGTTAAAAAGAGCTTAATCAAGTTCCTACTTGTTAACCCCCGTCGTTTAATTTGCTGGAGAAATTGAAATAATGTCATTGAAGGCACCTTCCTTCTTCATTCAAATCCATATGCATGTGCATATCGATTTGCTGCACTTTCATGTTTATATATCATCTTTTTTGTTTTTTTGAGACTCAAAGATGAAATTCACAAAAGTATTTAAAGTATAGAAACGGAAGTCGTTGGGTTTAGGGTTTTGATCATTGAGCTTGATTCGAGACTATAAGACTTGAATTAACCCAAATCGATTGATTAAGTTAGGTTTCTTAGATAGTGTGATGTCACCTATCATATGTTAAATGAAGATATACTCATATATTACATAACTAATTGAAGAAATTTGAGGATCGGATTGGCATTTTTGGTGATAATGTTGTAAGAACTCCTTCGATTTGGTTACGAACTTAAAGGATGATGTTATAAATGATCCTAAACAAAAGTAGAAAGATTCGGACTTTTAAATGGGTGAGAATTGAGAAAGCCCCTTTTTATTTGTGTTTGAGAAAATCCATCGGCTGGTGGGGATGAGATAAAATATTTAAGTATAAATTTTTATCAATAATGAAAACAATTTTTCTTAAGTAATTATTACAAGCAATATAAACGATCAATTTGAGGAAAATGTTTTTCAAATCATTCATTTTTCATGAAAAGTAACTTTATGTGACATGTCTATCACTCCAATAATGGAACCCCATCCGATGCAGAGAAAATAATCTCCTCATCCATCGATCTATATTATGTAAAAGTAGATCATGACCTTAATGTATGTACAAAACTAAGTCCGAATTACCTCAAAAACTAGACTAACCTCTCAAACAATAGACGGACATGAAATGATGAATTATTTATTACTCTATAAGGGAACATTTTATAGGCTTTATTTTATAATATCCATTTAACAGTCTTCCGCTCCTAGGGTGTACCGAATTTCGATATGAATAGTAATGTTCTTGTCAATAGTCTTAAAAAATTAAGAATCCGTTAAATAATGCGACAAACTATAGCTAAGTATCTAAACGAGCGTGCCATATTCGATACCTAATACTAATATGCCACGACACTTGCTAACTCAGATTTCATGAACCGTACTTAATACCTCGAACATTTCTCTTCCTAACAATTTCGTTAGACCGTGACATGGTAAGGCACAACATCTAGGGCAAGTAGAACCAAACTATAATAACCAGAAGCGTATTTATTAAGGTTCAAGACACCCAAAAGCCGTGTATGATTACGGAGCCGCCATCATGCTCAAAAAGTGAACATATAAAAGTCGCACGCTCGTAGCAATTGGCGATAGTGGGATTCCGCCCGAACGAGTTTTCTTCTCCATACTAACCGCCCTCGCCTGAGGATCGTGGTCGGCAAAACCGGAAAGCATGGCCACGATACTCCCCCCCTACCCACCCACCACTAATCGAGTGGAGGGAGTGCGAAATCATCACGCTCCGGGACCTCGTCATTCCACACGCCGCTTCATTTTTGGAATTATTAGGTGTTCTTGAGGTACTTATAATTATTAAGATCCACGTCTGAATTTGTGTTGGAGAAACCTTATATCGGAGAATTGGTATAATATAAAACAATTAAAATATCATAATTAGTGTATAATGAATTGGCTTAAATTATTTAATGAATGTGAGTCCAACCGGATATGTTAACGGGCTTAAACTTGGGCTCTCTTTTAGCAATCTTTCCAGGTAAAATGCATCAAACTTCTGCTTCTACTTCATGCTCCCCATAAATGATATTAGAGCCAATGGTAGATTGGTGGGCTTACAGTCTGTTCCGATGTTTAGTGAATATCTCAATGGATGAATCTAGTTATCAACCCACTTTCCAAGTAAGTGGACACTATGGCATAGTAACGTGGTTCGATGGTAGACTCCAGGAAATTCAAGTTAAAATAATTTTTTAAAAAATATAAATAATTAAAATAAATTTTGTGGTCAATTAAAAATATTAAAATTTAATTTTTGATAATTTTTCCTAAACAATTAAATGAGCTAACGAACGGCGGAAAATATTTTCCACTCAAATTTTAGATTTTGGCCGAACACCGGAAAATAGAGTCATTTTCCTGGAAAATGACTTTTAGGAAAATGTTTTCCGGAAACATGATATTTTCCGTAAAACGAACGGAGCCAAATTGTCGATTTTTTCTCAACCGTTAATGCATGTGGATCAAATAAGGAATAATGGTCAAGATACATCGAGACATTTATGAGTGCACATTAGCAGGGCATATAATTTGTTCCCCGAGTAATTAGCAAATGCATCGAAATCATATAAATTCATAACGTGATCTAGGTAAACTAAATTCAAAAGTCGTGATGATTAAAACCGCTCAAAAGCATGGTGCACGTTAACAGCAACAAGGAAAGGACGGAAGAGCCTACTTAGAGCTATAATTACTTTCATACCCGATTGGAGAAAATTTCCTCAATCTTCCGTTTGATTGATGGAATGCAATTTGTGCACATGACCCAAATGTAAACTTAACTAGATTTTAATGGGAATAAGCCTTGGAAACACGGCCCTTCTTGTCAAATACGCAACCATAAAAGGGGATGGCAATTTCGTTATAAGGCTCATCTGCGGGGTCTATCTGTCATCGCTCCACCAAACGGAGAACCTTATAAACCTTCACGAGCCCAATCGCTCACATCGCACTTCGCTCCAAAAGAAGAAGGCCGAAAATTCCCAACAAAAATCCAAGACCAACACCCGCCCAACCATGCAATCGCAACCATCCTTCCGCCTCCTCCTCCTCCTCCTCCTCCTCGCGGCGGTCTTCCTCCTCCTCCTACAGCCAGCCCCGGCCGCCGGATCCCCCGCCCCCGCCCCCGCCGACGACTCGGACTTCATCCGGGCCAGCTGCAACGTCACCCTGTACCCGGACGTCTGCTACGCCACCCTCGCCCGCTACGCCCCCTCCGTGGGCCGCGACCCCGCCCGCCTCTCCCACGCCGCCATCGCCGTGAGCCTCGTGAAGGCCCAGCGCGCGGCCGAGTACGTGTCCAACCTCTCCCGGGAGGCCGACTACGGGGCCGACCGGCGGGCGGCGGCGGCGCTGCACGACTGCTTGGAGAACTTCGGGGACGCCGCCGACGAGATGCGGGGCTCCCTGAAGCAGATGCGGCAGCTCGGGGCCGCGGGGAACGGGGAGCAGTCGTTCCGGTTCCAGATGAGCAACGTGCAGACGTGGATGAGCGCCGCCCTGACGGACGAGGACACGTGCACGGACGGGTTCCAGGACGTGGCCGACGGCCCGGTGAAGGCCGGGGTGAGCCGCCGGGCCGGGGCGGTGAAGAAGGTGACGAGCAACGCCTTGGCCCTGGTCAACAGCTACGTGAACCAGCACGCTGGACCTTGATGCCTCGGACATGGAGAAAGAGCTGTGTGAAACTGAGTCTTTTTTCTTTTTCTTTTTCTTTTCTCTTTCTCTTTCTCTGTCCTTCTTCTCTTCTTTTAGGGTTTGAAAAAGAAGCAGCTACTCTTTGTAAAGGACCGAGAGAATTAGGTTGAAGTGGTTAGCTGGTGTTTCACGTATTTCCCACCAAATATGTAATCCGAGACTGACGGAGATGTGTACTGTATAACTTCAGTGAGATAGTTGAAATTGTAAATTCTTGGCATGAGCTCGTTGGGGGGTCTCAACGGTTCGGGTGTCCGGGATTTTCGATTGCCCGGTTGGTCCTAATTGGATACGGCAGTTCCCCCATCTTGCGCGAATCAGGGTAGTGATGAGAAGTTATTACACATACTTGGCCAATGGGTGCGACGGTATTTGGTCTATGTGAACCGAGTCTAATGTGATATTCTTTTCGGCATTGACTGATGGGTAAAGCACATGTGGGACGTACTTCAGGGCGCATGGATGTGATGATTCGAACACGAATTGGACAAAGATTATAAGGCTCATTACTTTACGTCGCCTTCGACACGGTACTCTTCTTTTACCTCTCCTCGTCGATTTTCAATTCAGGCCCACGGATTCCACAATCTCGGATTTCCTTCCATCACTTTTCTGATTGGTGGTTTATTATTACGTCGCCTGACCTCAAATTAAATTTGCATGGAAGTGTCGTATTTACAACTTGTAACCCATCAATCAAAAGATACTAATTATGAATATTGGAACATGATCCTACTTGACAGATTTCCAGGAATTTTGATCGCCTGGTTAATCCTAATTGGATCCGGCAGTTCCCCCATCTTGCGCGAATCAGGGTAAGAATGAGAAGTTGTTACATAGACTTGGCCGATGGGTGCAACGGCATTTGGTCTATGTGAGCTAAGTCTGATGTAAAATTCTTTTCCGCGGTGACTGATGGGCAAAGCACATGTGGGACGTACTTCAGGGCGCATAAATGTGATGATTCGAACACTAATTGGAAATAATTTGAAGGCTGGTTACTTTAAGTCGCCTCCGACAGGGTACTCTTTCTTTTACCTCTCCTCGTGGAAACGGAAGGAAAGCAAAGGAAGGTCGATTTATAATTCGGGCCCACAGATTCCTCAATCTCGAATTTCCTCCTATCATTATTCTGATCGGTGGTTTACTATTACGTCGCTTGAGCTCAAACTAAATTTGCATGGGAGTGTCGTATTTACAGCTTGTACCCAACCAATCAAAGATGCTAATTATGAATTTTGGAACATAATCATACTTGACGGGCCATCATTATGTTGAAATGTGGGAGATTGCTTTGTTCTTCTTCTTTTACTATTCCCCCCTTCCCCCTTCCCACCCCCAAAAAAGAAGAAGAGTGCTTTGCTATGCAAGAAGAAACGATCTACATTTCCTATATTTAGTGGTTCGACTTGCATATTAAATTTAGGGCTTTTTTCAACCACCCATTAAGCATGTGAATAAAAAAATTATAATTTCCAATGTATTATTTTTCTCGTGTGTCATATGCAACTGATGTATTATAAATGCAAATATTTTGGTACTAGATATGATTGATGATACCCAAAGCACTGATTAACAAAATCCTTAATTTTAGGGAAAATTATACACACAAAAACCTCTCCCTCTGAATTTTCATAATGTTACGATGGTCCACCCCACCATCTATTTTTCTATTCGCACTTGCCCGACATGTCGGCCGCGCGTGCGTGTCCTATTGCAATTTAAGGTTGGGGAACTCATCAGGTGACTTGAGATTGAAGGACGAGGAAAAAGACTAAATATGTACTTCGCCTTCAAGAATGCGTCCCTCCAGTGCAACAGGGTCTGCATTTTCATATAGATTGCTTTCCAAATCAAAACCATCGTAGCTTCGAAGTATAACTAATACACTGGTTTCTCGAACACTGACCCATAGTTTATATATTAAACTTAATTTATACCGTCATATTTGATGGGATTCACGTGAGACCCATCATGTTCAATGATCCATGTTCAGTTTCATATATATGATAAGCTTGTGTATTGATTTCTAGACACCCGAATACAAATATATCAGTGAAACACTTGATACTTGTGTTCGTGAAAAGTTACAAAAATAAAAATACAATTCCAAATTTATAACTGTATCTAATTTTCACTTCAAAGTTTAAGACCGCATGGTATGAGTCAATTATATATATTTTGAATTTCGAGAAAAGTAAACCTAGAAGCCCCAAACATTTTGAACCGGACCAGATTACACCTTGAGCCAAACACTTGGACTTTTTTCCTATTATAACCCGGGGGGGACGGTCATAATCACTGCGCCACCTATAGGGGAACTAGCAGAGCAACCCCGTGCTTAGAACTTCTGGTGCAATCTTCCCTTATTCGATTAATCTCTCACCGATTGGGATGCGGGGTTCTTTGTCCCTGAATTGCTCACATGCAGCTTCTAAGGATTGGCCGACTGGTCTTGATTGGAATCCAGCAATTTTTTTTTGGTAAAGTTGGAATCCAGCAATTGACATGTCCAAATTCCAAAATCTCCCCTCACTAAGTTTGACGATCACGCCCGCCATCAAGTAGTTAGAGTTTCGTCCGATGCGTGTGAATGGAACAATTTACAGTTCATAATCGTATACGACCAAAACACTCGCACATGCATCTCAATGTACATTTATCCCTCCATTGAAAACGACGTGGATTTCTGCATAAAGTAAAAAAGATACATTGGGTCCGAGGTCCCGTCCAATCCAAGGTAAAAAAAACGAACACAAACGAAGATAGAAGGAGCACTTTTTCGGGTCGCTATTGTATGATGTCTAGCCCTAAGAGATTTACCTAGCGCTGATGTAGATACAAACTGTTAAAGAATCACGAGTGACTACTGCTAATCGATTTGAATTAAGATGGAGGTTACAGCATGTACATAGACGCAAAGAATCCATTTCGATAGATTATGGAGATTATGTGTCCTTTGTAAAAAGTGGGTTTGGTTATTTAACACAGGAATTTTTGCAATCAAGATAGCAAGAATAGTAAAAATGTTAGGTCAAGTACAATTATTAGAAAAAAGTAGTCGAGACAGAAAGGAGTGTCTAGGCCCTACGTTAATAATAAGAACGTGGTTAATAATCGTCCAAATGTGTAGGTACAATTTCTTTTAATCATATCCATTCATTAGCTAGCTGTTTAAAAGAATCCTGGTTGTTGGTATCTGGTACAGTTGTGCGCTCTTTTTTATTTTTGGCACAACGCAAACGGGACCAATTAGAAAGATATGTATCCTAACCCGATTCAATGTGGTATGGAGATTATGTGTCCTTGCAAGATGCGGGTAGATGTTTAATCGGGGATTTTCGCAATGAAAAGAGCAAGAACAATAAAAATCATAATGCGATTTCATTCGTTTGGCGAATTATTGAGACAGGACAGGAGGGTCCAGGCGTGACTTTATTAGAGAATGCGTTATCATTGTACTTCACGGCTCCTTTTTCTTAAACGAACTTAGGGCAATAATGTGGCTTGCTTTTTCTTTAGTTTTTGCCACCTAAAAGAACGAGGATATTCGGTGGGGATTTACGTTAATTAATTACCACGTGCCTGAGTGGAGACTATTCAACTGGAGTAAAGAAAAGGGAAACTAAAGATAACAATTTCGTAAGGAATCATGATATATATATTGAAAGAAATTATATTGATGCAATCTGTCACGATCTTTGATTTATCTTGGCAACGAAAAAATCTCATGTGAGCTGTGGAAGAGAATAAAAAATAAGGTGAAGATTTTTTTCTTTTTTTTTCCCTTATATTGACGGATTAATTCCAACTATATTGCCTTTGAAAAATATTTTGCTAAAAATGATTATTTATATCATGCAGAAAAATTAGTCGATGAAATTTTCTTTTTCATTATTGACAACAATTTATGTATTGTTGATGATGAAAAAGAAATTTTGCTCATTAATTTTTCTAAACAATAGAAACAATCATCTTTTTTTTTTAAATGGTTCTTCATATCATTACTATTCCGAGAAATAAATGCCCCTTTAATTTTTTTTTTTTTCTGTCAGTCCTATTCTATTCCTACTCTATTCCTACTCTACACTCACTCTCAGACTTTTGCCCTACCTCTTGTAGGGCGTGGAAGTCGAAATCCACTCTTGAAACTTACGCGTCCCCACCCATCCCCCCTGAGAAGGTGGAGATTTGAACCCCTCACCTCCCCCTTCCATGTTGGAAAGGTGGCCACCGGGGCGAATCCTAGTAGTTAATGCCCCTCTAATTGAAGCACCCACGATAAAAAATGTGAAAAGGGATCTATTGACTATCTTGCCCCCGACCTAAAAAGGTTTTCGAAATAACATTGTCTAAGACTTCGAGCATTCCTCATTAGCTTATGAACGAGGTTCAAGTAACATACACAAAATATGTAATTTCCTTCTATCTAAGGACTAAAATTTTCGGAGCAAGCTCCTTCAGCGTGATATGGGAACCACATCCTTCTTCTGAGCAGAATATGTGTTCGCCCACCACGACCATATGAAGAGCCAGATCTTTGCGCAAAACACGACAACACGAGCAAACGAGAAACGAACGAGTCGGTGGCGTCAGAAAGAGATCGCGTCATTTCGTGCTGCTGCGAACGCCATAATAAGCCCAAAAAAAAGGAAAAAAAAAAAGGAACGAGAGCTGCCCAAGATTCATTATGCACGGCATGGACGATCGATTTTGTAATTTTTTTTTTTTTTTTTTTGGCTTTTATGAATAGACAAAGAGCAGCACGTGAACATGGAGAGTGACGGTGTTTTGCTGCAGATGGCAGAGGGAAGAAGAAACCAAGTTGAGCTTGTACGAGACAACAGGAGAGTCGTTGTCAATGTCTGCGCTAGAAACATGCACCAGAATATGAAATCACGAGATCTCGAATTATTGGTGTCCTTCTCCTGAATTTGTTTAGGTGGCCGATGACGGCACGTCCCGACCCAACAAATCCGCAGTAAGTCGCTGTTTTCAGGAAGTAATCCGAGATTTTCTTTTAAGGAACATCGTCCACAAAAATCCAAAACCACAATGACCAATTCAGCTCAATTTTTTTCAATTATGCCATAATTTTACATATTTTAACAACTTGCTAATTGAATTCTAAATATTTGCCAATTTAATCAAAAAGATTTGAATAATGTCAATTTAATCGTAAATCTTTTTACGATTTGCAAATTTAGTAATTCTAGCGGCCGGAATAACTAAATTAGCAAATCGATCAAAGGTTTAAAATTAAAGTGACAAATCATTAAAAGGTTTAGGATTAATTTAACATAATTGAAATTTTAAGACTAAATCGACTAATTAAAATATTTAAGACTGAATTGGCTATCGAACGATAGATTTAAGACTTTTTAAATAATTTCCCTGAAATTTTAAAAATTACCACATCAACGTCCGGTGACCAGCCAATGTCCACATCAAGACCTAAGCAAACCAAAATTGGTAGGATGGGTGAATTGGTACCAATGTAAAAAGATTTAGGACTGAAATGATCCAATTGAAAAGTTTATGACTGAATTAGTACTAATGCAATAGGTTTATGACTTTTTTGGTACTTTTTTCCGATTTAAGACTTTTTAAATAATTTCCCTGAAATTTTCTTATAGCATGATGACTAGGGCAAAATTTGTTTGTCGTGTGAAGACGCACATATTACGTATATTCAAACACATACAAGGACACACGTTTAGCCATTAGGACGATAACTAAGAGTTCATCACGTTATTGCTATGGAAATTTGTTCTTAATTGCCGGCACTATCCATGTATGCCCGCTGAAAATTACGGGATATTCTTGCAAGTCCATTTGGTTAACCGGTTTTACACTTCGTACACCATAGCGGAAAAATGTTCCCGGCACGCTACAAACTCTTCCGGCCATTCAAATTCGAGGTCTTTTTACGATGTTATTCACTAATTCTAGCCTGCAACGGCGATTCCCTATCACAATTAGAGCATGAACCCCATGCAATCTATACGATATTAAACACAGAGAACTTATGGCCGTATCGCCATTCCTTCATGAAGAGTACATTCACGAATTCACTGCAATGCAGCGTTGACATCTTCTTGTATCCAACACTTTGTTTTGCAAAGTGAAGTAACCGTAAGTCTAGGAACCCTCAAAAGCACGATGAAAACCGGATCTTAATAGAAGTAAGCACATAATGAAGCAATCCACATCTTGATATTACATACCGATCAGGTTGCATCAGCTGGATTATTGCCAGAGTCATTTTATTCTGACACCAGAATTATGTCGCATTTCATAGCCGGACAATGCCACAGCCCAAAAGGGCAAGTGCAAAAAGACTCGTGAATGAAAAACCATACACTGTGAAGGTGCACCATGCTCGCAAAACTGTTTACATGAGGGGTCGGTAAAATCTTACTGTGGCGAAAGCGGGATCTATGTGATCACGGTCGGGGCAGATCGCCCGGTGAATTCCTGCATTTTTGAAAGCTTGAGAGCAACTTCCACCTACAATTAAATATATCAACATCAGCCCAAGGAAAATGGCTTGATTATGGCCAGTAAAACGCTATACTAAGAGTGTCTTACAAGAGGAGCCAATGCTTCCTGAGAATCTCTCCCAGTTTTTGCTGGATCCTTCTCATACTGCTCTATGTAAAGACGAATGGTTGCACCTTCCGAGCCTGTTCCCGAGAGGCGAAAAACCTGTCACATTTTTGTAGGACCAAAGGAATATGGACAAGTTAGTTGTATCCCTGTCAGTTTCACATTCTACAAAAAAGATAGAAAAAGGAAGCGATAAAGAGGGACATGAATCCAGATAAAACCAGCATTCGCCGTTAAAATGTAATCCATGTAACTGAAACAACACAGTGAAGATTGGTGGTAACCCCTGCACGCAACTCGATCCAGTTTTTATTCAAGTCCACACAAGATACTCATGGTCCTATTTGTAACTAGGACGCAGCATATTTGTTCTGCAAATTTCCTTTTTAACAGTTCTTTTGGAATAAGACACAGTCATGCACCTCTGGAATGGTGGTGTGACACTATATGAGATTCGCTGAATTTCAAGTTACATGGAGTTTAAATGCACATATATAACTCCTATCCCACCGCAAAAATATACCTCATCGAGCAACATATAGCAAAGGTGATGTGCTGATTAAAGACACTAGCATTTCCTAATCTATGCGATGCATAGATTTCATGCAAGAATTAAAAGGTTACAATTGTGATCATTTATAGATGTAAGTAAACATTGTCACATTATAACAGCATATTTTACTCTAAAAAATGACCTCTTCTAGAAAGTGGGCACTTTCTAGACCTATTGAGGCAGCTTTTATTTTCTTTATTGGTTCACAATTACTTCTACTGCATACACACATAAGAATTCTCAATGCACAAAATTAAATTAGGTCATACTTTGCCTTTAGAGTACAAGTCAAAAGGCTGTCCACCTCTTCACTCTTGCGATTAATGTCTCACATTGATGTCACTAATCATCTTTGATTTTGTATCTTTCCAGAATATACAAACTCTGTTTTTCTCAAAAGGATATGTGCATGTATTTCAAAGAGGTGAAATATCCTGATTTTGGCAATTATAATGAACCCATTGACAGCTATTGGAAAGCAATATGAACTCAAAAGGTAAGTTCTAAAGCCTTTGACGCAACTTCACATTTCCTATATTAGTTTATAAAGTAGATGTTTTCAAATTTAGGCATCCTTCTTGGCCCACTGAAAGGACCTTTTTTTCTCTTCTTTACTTCAGTTATTCCAATATGCATTATGGGAATGCTGTCACAAGAACTAGGTTATTTTTCATTCGTGAGCTAACTAAATAGATGACTAGCATATGCATAGCTAAATCCACTCTAGCATCTAGCATCCAGCAGCCAGCCCAGTTATGAATGTGGTTGATAGCAATAAAGCAGAAAGGCAGCATGGGAAGGGAGCACTTACAAGTCGTGACCCATCTTCGAACAAATATCGAATACCCTGGTGCTTAGAAATGGAACCATCAACAGGATCCTTATATTCAAATTCATCAGCATGAACAACATTTGATGCATCAGGACAAACCCCCTTGACAATCCTGCAGATTCCAACAAGCAATGCAGTCATGCTGCTTATCCACGTGACGTTGGAACTGCTGAGAAAACTTTACCATTTTGAAGACATCAATACTGATCTTCCTTGGCACAAATACTTCATCAGTTAAAATGGAGTACCGAAAAGAGACCCAACACATGAATCCCAAAAAAAAAAAAAAAAAAAAAAAAATCCAAATTCGTATATAGGAAAAGCACTGTACTTCCTCATTAGCTTATAATCTACTTATGTCAATTGAATATGAGCCTACCAAGCCCAACAACGACTGATACTTCAGATGAAGCATTGATTCATGGAGATATTGAATGACTCACAAAAATTGAATGAATTAGAAGAATATAGAATAAAGAGCTCACTGGTTGACTTCGGAGAGAGAAGATTGCAGTTGGACCAAGTATCCCATCAGTTCCTTTGCTGCTCCTGAATCAACATTCTAAAGAACACCTCGGAATGGTCAACCAAAACTCTCCAGGTCTCTTATAAGAAGAATAGAAAACTCTTTACCTCATAATCATATCTGGTATAATAATGACGACCATATGTCGCCCAATGCTGACGGACAATGTCCTCGACAGATACAAGCTTTTCTCCACTTAAGTTCTCCTTATTTTTGTAAGCGAGAATAGATAACCAAGCAAGCACAGCCCATATCCCATCTTTCTCACGAATATGATCAGAGCCTGTTCAGAAGCAAGTGGCCAAATGAACCAGATGCTGCAACTGCTAATGATTCTGAGTCAAAATGCTTTGTTAACTGTGACAAAATGCAATATACCGACCAGTTCCAAAACTTTCCTCTCCACAAACTGAGCATAATCCAGCATCCATCAAGTTACCAAAGAATTTCCACCCTGTAGGCACCTAAAGTTTTACATAAGAAAGGTAAGTAACTATTTGGCACATCAACAGCACTAATACTATCAGGATTTCTTCCATAAGAATTACCTCAAAAAACTTCAGATTTAGATGTTGAGCAACCACATCAAGGGCAGCTGATGTAGGCATGCTCCTACAAACATTTATTTGTAGGTTAATGTAGTTGTCAGCTTGACACAAAATCAAGATGTTGATTGCTATTAATGTATACACATGTTTTACATAACGAAAGCCCTCAGCAGCAGCACTTGCTCATATCAACGATGCACAAGGAAGCAAGGCAGAACCAATACACACATTCTCTCTGCCAGTTATTAATTTTTGTCCATAAAAATATGCTCGCCCATATGTAACATTCCACCTATCAAGAATAGTCTCATTTTTTATTCTTGTTTTTACACAAAAATCCTCCATGCTGCTCTGCCTGGTAAGGTTCTGTGTGCATAATGATACTCCCTCTTATAGTAGAAAACCACATAATGTTCATGTATTACTCAAGAGTAGGGACATCTCTTCTTTCTCTTTATCTAGAGAGTCTGCAAGTCCAACATAAATTATCAAAGATATGTAAAAGATATAGTGCATAACTAGTCATCCCGTGCTTCATAGAAGAGCAAAGATCAAAAGTAGTGTGAAGATCTTAGGCCAGGGTAGCAATTTCTTGACTGACATGAAAACATGACTTCAACACAACATGAATTTACTGAGAGAAACCCAGACACAACAAGATTCAATGCAATCAACTCTAAGCTGACACGAAGTAAACAATTTCACACAATTTTCAGAAGAAAACTTTTATCATATGATGATAACTTTTAGTATAGCATGAAATCACACGAATAGATGATACAACAACAATTGTCAACTCTAAAATTTAGGCATCCGAATTTACACTGTCAGAAAGTATCTAGCCATTAAGATAGTGAGAGCCTAGCATAAATGCATATCCAAACTCAATGCAACAAAATAAGAGCACGAAGGTGAGCATTTGTTAGTCATATCGCTCGCGTCAAATCATGATGCTGACACTGTAAACGTATTGAGTGAATCTTTTTTAAAAATGTAAAGTACAAGGAATAAGAAATAAAGAAAAAGTGGAAATTTCAGAGAAGCTGCAGTTCTCTAAATGTTTTTTGTGTGTGTGAGTGTAAGAGAGAGAGAGAGAGCTTCTTTATTTGAACCCATATACCAGAGAAAAAAATTGCAGTGTTTCAGTCTAAATCTGATCATGGGCTTGGAAGCTCACCAGCCCACTCAGACTGGCCAGAGCAACATGGGTTCGAAGGGCATTTTTGGGCAGGGTTAGTAAAGCTATTAGTAATAGAAAACAGTCTAATTGGGCCCATGGTGGACTGGCCTGGCATCAAAATTTTCTACGTAATTTTTTTGCTTTGCGCAGGTTTGGGTAACAAGTCAGGCCCCGCCTAAGAACCCGCCCATTGATCAGCTCTATGTTTCACTCGTATTTGTGAAACTTACACTTCTTTTTGGCTTGGGGATCACTTTTCCAAAGAAGAAAGGTGACTGAATATCAACTGTAAATTAATAAGCACAACAATTCAACAATTGGCTTGGAATGGTACCATCTGTTGGTCAACTAAGATACACTCACATGTATTAATGCATGCTAGAAAGAGTATCTACAAATAACGATCCTTACCTGGCAACTCCCTTGAGACCGCCAGAAAAGTAGGGTATGGCTTCAACAGCATTTGCTGCAATGATAGCAACAGAATCTGATGGAGTAACAAAGAACCTACAGTACAAGAGAAACTATGATAACCATGCTAAAATCTCTAGGGAAAAAGTGAATGTAATTTAGTGTTACCTTTTACCAAGGATCATATTGCGATCTGCATCTCCATCAGCGGCAGCACCAAACTCAGGTGGTTCATTTTCAGGAGCTGACTTTCCCAAACCCATCCGTGCTACCAACTCCTTTGCATAGGTTAAATTAGGATCTGGATGCCCTCCTCCGAAGTCCTCCTGCACACAATAAGCATCAATCTCTGACTCTAAAATATCTATAAGAACCGAAGGAAGACCTTTCAGCATTTATCTGTGCATGCAAGACCTTAGGTGTGCAGTTAAGCAGAAAGCCCTCATTAGCACCAAGCTCTTCCACAAATATACGGTTAGCATAAGCTCCAGCAACTCCATGTAGTGCATCATAGCTTTGAATAAGGCAGAAAAAGATTTTTGGATATTAGAATCTACCACAAAGTGTCTATTGCGAGATATGTTGTTATTCAAGGACAATTGCGAAGTGCTGTCTACTTACCAGAAGGAGAATTTCGGACATGAAAGCAATTTGCTAATCAACTGGAAATCAAATATTGACCTGCGGCATTGATAAAGAATGGAAAGTATATCATTAGCCAGAATGAATGTTACCATTGGAGAACAGACAGAAAGCCCATTTTACAATAGAAGTAAATCAAAAGATGAAATGTAGAGTATAAATAAGGGTCTTTTCGACCAAAAGCTTTTCTCAAGGATAATGACCTCTAAGATTATAGACAGAGCAAAATGGGTCACATGTACAAAAGAAACAAGACCTTTCCATAAAACAGCATTCAATCTAACAACTAAACAGTGTGGAGGTTACATAGGACAGAAATCTAATGACGTATTAATAAATCTGATAGGCATTCCAATCAATGAAGAGAGTACTTATGGAGGGGGAAAATTCAAAACATACTGTGCATGAAACACTGTTGGCAGTCATTCTCAAGGTGGATAGGGCAGGTTAAAGCTCGTTACTTGTACGAATACAACATTGAAGAGACATGAGTTAAGTAGCTATAAATAGCTATCTAGAGCATCACTCCATCCTTCAGTGCAAATATGCATGCATATACACAATGCAGCAATTCCATTCCAGCAAAAAGCAGCTTTAGATAAATTGTTTATGCAGGGTTCTTACTTCATCAGTTTTACATAATCCACAGCTGAATCAAAGACTTCAACATCAAACGGCCCTTCAGGTCCAGTGAAGCTTGTGACACCCAAAGCAGTAATGTCAACCTAGAATTCGTTTCACCATCACACAAGGAAATGAGTAAGAAGTAAGCTGCACAAGCATTGTTTGAGCAAAAGAACAAAATGACAGGAGGATGATAATGAGAGATATTACATTAGGAAGGTCTTCCGCTATTAAATATTCCTTTATAGTTTTGGTATTCTCATAGATCTTATCAGTAATACCCTCAGGAGCAGGTCCACCATTTTCCATGTTATACTTGATCCCAAAATCCTGCATAAATATGGACAACAGGTTACATATTCCAGTAGCACTGGCAGGTGAGTTTTTCAACACAAGGTTTAGAAGTGGAACTATTTTATGCCCACTGGGTGTTCTTGCATAGGAATTTCCATGATGATCTCATCCCAAAAGTCATTTCTCATCTGTGCACAAAAGGAAAAAACAAAGAAAAAGCACAAATAGAGACATCTTGCAACTTGACCCTACTCTACAGGCTAATTTGTAATCTCCAATTTATTCTGAACTCAAGCAGAAGCTTTATAACCTCAAATTGCCACGGCAACACAAATCAGGTGAGACACATTGTGTAGGAAATGGCTGGTACTCTAAGACTTCATTTGTTTTGCGGAAAATGAATAATTTGGAAAATATTTTTGCAAAGAAAAAAAATCGATTGGAATAATTAGTCAATGAAAAATGTTTTCATTATCGATAACAATTTATATCTAAACATTTTCATGAATGATAAAAATATTTTTCATTCATTCATTTTTTAGAGCAATATAAGCAATCATTTCTAAGAAAATGTTTTGCAAATTATTCATTTTCCACGAAACATAGAGCCTAAAAGAAAATCCAAACAAATAGGGTGTATTGCCACTAATTAAGGGTTTTTTTATTTGGGTCAAATATTGCCAATTAAGGTTGCAATGTGACATTTAAGTAAAAAGCTTCATCACAGCAACCTTTTTGAGGATTTTTAGGGCGCGCATCCTCACTATCTTAGGGCATTTCTTAATTGAGCAACAAAACAGTCCAAGTACCAATTTACAGCACCATAAGTAAGTTGCTCATTAAATAAGAAAGCCAAACACAAGTAAATCAAAAGAATTATCATGAGCGATGCTGCAACTACTGTAATTTTTAAAGTAGTAAACGTGAGGGAGACAAGGATACCAGAGAGATTTCCACCCAGAAGATTGCGCTTTTACGCGGAGTTGTACATAAGGTCCAGTAAAACTCCATATTTTAAAGATGGGAGGATTCTTTTAACAACTCCTATCATGTCCAAGCCAGGCGAAGGATAGTGAAACGAGACTAATAAAAAGGGGTGTGAAAGAAATCATTTGAGGTTCCAGTACACTGTTGAAGGTTTCCAGCCAAGCTTTTTGATGGAGGAACGAACATGTATATAAGGACTACTAATTCCCCATAAGCAATGTGCAACTCTTTAACATATATGAAGATACAAGCAAACCAACTTTGTAATACTTTAAAAAGAAAAAAAGAAAAAATCCTTCAGAAGGCCTTCAAATGTTAAAAGACTATGATGACATCAGTTCGTAATACCTATTACAAGCTTCTGATCACCTAATTCAAAAAATATTATTCCAATAGATTCAAAATGGAACTCAATAGAACTTTATGCGAATTTCAGATCCAATATGACATGAAAGCACTTGAGAATTCTTTCCGAACCATTGGCTAATAGCCAATCGACTAAGAACCAACAAAACCAGAATTCACTCTATTGGTCCAGATTCTCAGCTCATCTACCATATTAGCTCCAAAACTAGACTTTTCTCATATCTTGCTTAGATAATCAATAATTAGATGTCTATTCCAATATTTCCTATTAATCAACAATTCCCAGTAGTGAATGATCCATAAAAAAATAAACTGTCAATTATATGTGGTGGAAAAACAAATAGATTTATGTCTACAAAACTACCAATTAAGTAATAATTGTCAGGTGTTCAAGCAGCCGTCATTACTCCATTTCTCAGTTGAACAAATGTGGCTGAAAATTGATTGTCCCATGACTCCATTGGCAATTCAGATAGCACAAAAATGGCTATTAATGTTAAAAAGAAGCAAAAGAGAATTGCATAGAAAGCTTCAAGTACCTCGTGGGGACCTCCTGGATTGTGGCTTGCTGTCAGAATAAATGCACCTGATGCCCTAGCTCCCTGATATTAGCAAAATTCAGATACATCCACTAAATCAGTATATTTTCAAATCAGTATATTATCTGTATTATGCGTCTCCCTAATGTGTGTATCCTCTTATGCATTCATATGTTTGTATTAGTAAATGAAAATCGAAAGCATCAGGTAACAAGATGCATACATCATGCCCAGTTCTCTCACGAATTACTGCTGATACAGCAGGAGTTGATAGCAAACCATTCTGACCAACCCAAACACGTCTTACTCCATTGGCAGCTGCCATCTTCAGTATGATCTGTCAAATTGTTTAGAGTCATTAGCAACAGTTCATATGCCACAAGCAAATAATTATGAGCATGACATGGACAAATATACACGTTTTGTATACATAATATTCACATGCCCCCACAAATGTATGTATAACTGGTTGGCCCTCATAAAAGCTAGAAGACATTCTATATGCTTATTAGAATATTGAACCAGTTTAACTCAGAGGACTGGCAGATGAGATCCAAACCAGTTTAAGGAAAAAGAAAGAAAAAAAAAGCTACATAAGCACAGCAAAATTTTACACAGCAAGTACACGGGCACCTAATTCCATCTGTGCATCTGCTGAGTTTTCTTCTTACTTGGAAGTGTTAATGGAGAAGATGAAAAGTTGCTAAAAATGGTTTTCCAACCATTTGCACCATATGAAGATGATCACAATGAAGTCATGAAGTATAGTCTGCATTTCACTGTTTTCCAAGACATAAAAAAGAAGAAGCTCTTATGATGTTTTTTTATAACAACTTACCTGAATTGCATCTTTAGAATAATAGCGACCATCTCCAGAAACAACAAGTGTGGCTCCTACATGTGTGGAGAAAACTCATTATGATATTCATGTTAGACAAATATTTAGCTATAAGATCATCATAATCAGAAAGATTGGTAGTCAGTAATCAACAGAAACCAACTCCCTTTCCCTCCTTTAAGGGCACCTCAATTGACCAAATGAAAGAGTTGTATTTGGACAATATTAAAAGAGTCACTGGACAGCTCTACAGTCATGCATAAACAAATGCCATGAAAGGAAAAAAGGAAAACAACTTGAAATCGACAATATATGGCATTTAAGTACCTAATGTTCAGATATTGTAGCTATTATTTGAGCTTCACTTATCACCACAATGACTATAAGAGATTCAGAAACAGACACTTCCAATCACAGCAGCTTCCCGGTTAGGAAAAGACACCCATAACGAATATGCGTGGGTTGAACAATATCCACATTGATGTTTTTTCTTTTTCCCACTAAAAATAAGATCTAAAGTGCAGAAACTATTGAAAGAACTGCAATGCCATTGGAACGTGGGTTCAAGGACCGCAGATGCCATTAGTATAGCTAGGATACTACTGTTACCAGACCTGATCTTGAAGAAATGGGCAACAAAGCAGCAGAAGGGATCGTATTGACTTAAAATGTTGCCATGAATAAATAAGAACCTACCTCTAACTTTTTCAGCAGAAAGGGCGTAGAACGTTGACTGAACAAAATTTTGCAAGTAATGAGGTTGCACGAACACTTTCACCTGGAAAAAAGATTCAGGCAACATGACATCAAATATGGTTTCATATTACGATGCTTGAAGTTCAGATATCATTCCTAGAATCCAGAATGCTCAACACTAGCTTCACTAAAAAATACAATGTTCCAGTTTAATCAATATGAAAGCTCTATTAATAAATAAAGCGAAAGTGAGAGAGAATAGAGGTTTAAGTGGGCTTATTGGCTGACCTACTTGAGCACACAAGATGAGCCAAGAGCTCATAGAGCCCAACATGCTAGTTCCAAAGGGTCAACCTTAGGAATCGCAGAAACAGGTTAAAAGCCACCAACTCATCCATGCATATTCAGTGTGGGACTTCAATTCACCTTGACCCATTATGCACTCAAGCTCATCTCCCAAGAAAGCTCATGAACCCAACAACCAAACGTTTGACCAGAAATTTGCAAGAAGAAAATATACAAGTCATAATACAAGTACAAAAACAACTTCATTATAAAGCTGTATATTACGCAAGCTGATAACCCATGCTTGTATACATTATGTTTTTTATGTGAACTATAAAATGAAATGGCCTAATGAATGGGAAATTGTTGGAAATATTAAAATTCCTTCTTGCAATGACACTAAATGATGGTAAAGCCATGGCTTCTTTGCAGTCCAGTTAATTAAATATTACAACTAGAGAGATTGAAATGTCTAAGCAAATCAGGAAGCATGTGTTTGCCATACTTAGTTCAGCGATGATGAGCGTAATCAATCAATCGAGGAAATATTACAACACAGCAACCACTTTAAAAGAAATGAAGGAAAATACGGAGATGAGATAGGATGAAAGGGAAAACGAATTAGACAAGCAGAAGACTGCATCTTGAAAAAATAATGCGAAAGGAGGCTTCAACATGTCAGACTACCTATCAAAGTGCTATGGTTGAAAACTTGAAAACTTTCCATGCTGCAGAACAAGAAGTAAATGGTGCAGTTGCAATTAACTGCTGAAAGGATTGTGCAAATTGTAGCTGAAAAGGCTGGATCTGGAGCTGATTAGCTTAATTCTAAGGGGGATAGTTCAAACCCATAATTTGAACATTCCCAACAGACAAATTAGGCTTCCAACATCAACTCTTATCTTAGCATCTCAGAAAGAAGGTGTCTTGCCTATGAACTAAAAAAGCCAATCAGCACAGCTCAAAACTGCACATGATCTCATTGAGGACAAAAACTGGTATCTAGGTTTAGAATCCAACCGAAGTCCAGTTTCTTGGTGGCACTGGAGAAGTTTCCGAGTCAATTTGCAATGGCAAATCACGCATGCCGAGGTGTACAAAAGACCTTGCTCAACTATCAATCAGATTGCGAAGGCAACATTTCTCGGCCTCAACTCCATCAACATGGCCGAAGTATGCACCTTTCTACCTAATTCATCTCACCCTAGTAGTACACTTATTGTTCATCAGTCAATCTTCC
This sequence comes from Eucalyptus brandiana, assembly GCA_014182725.1. NCBI lineage: Eukaryota > Viridiplantae > Streptophyta > Magnoliopsida > Myrtales > Myrtaceae > Eucalyptus > Eucalyptus brandiana. The sequence goes on from CM024674.1 coordinate 36,712,230, forward strand.
CTTTTTTTTCCCTTTGCTGACCGGCAATCGTTCATCAGTCAACTACCCCATTAACTCATCAAGAATACTGTCATATCGTGCTCTGCATCCATTAGCTAGATCCAACCCAGGAACCATCATCACGAGACAAACCCAGCTCGGATTCAAAAATTTGAGAAAATCCAGAACGCCCCCGCCTTGCCCAGAAAGGAAGCGAACCAAACCCGAAAACCGCGAGTCCCAAAGACCAAAGCTTTAACGAGAAAGATCCCATAGACGGATCGAGCGAGACAATGCAGAGAGAGAGAGCGAGAGAGAGAGAGAGAGGGAGAATTCGAGGACCTTCTTACGGAGACCGGAAGTGCCGGGCTTCTGGCCATCGATGGGCGCGGTTTCCACCCTGGACACCGTGAACGTCACCATGTTTCGCTCCGCCTGGTCGCCGGCGATTCACCCGAGCAAGCCACGGAGAACGTCTGCGTGAATGGCGATGGCGATGCGGCTGCGTGCGCGGAACAACGGATCGGCGAGCGACTGTCGGATGGGAGGGAAGGGACCTTGATGACGCGAAGGTGATGGAACGAGGGAGTGACAAGTGGCGTGTTTTCTAGAGAGAGAGAGAGAGAGAGAGAGACGGAGACAGAGACAGAGAGAGTGACGCGATGTAAATATGTCAACGATGTCGTGGAGTAAGGTTCGATTCATTTCGAGAATGACTAGGTTCGAGCAGTCAAGCTGTTCGCAAGCCCTATTGGACAATTTCATTTTAGAAGTTTTTGCAGTCAAGCAGTAAACTGAATTTTTTTTTCCATTGTTATGTAATTTTCTTTCGGAATTTGAGCTCAAGCACAAGCCCGGATTTCAAGTTGAGCTTTCAATGGGGACTTTTTCACCAATTGAGTCGAGACGAGTTCAAGATCACTTAAAAAATATACCAATCAGCCGAATATCAAAAAATCCATCTCGATCAAGTTTGAATCGGGTACTTAGCTTTTAGTAGTGACTCAAATTGAGCTTGAGTATAATATAAGTAGGTCATTTCCTAGTTAAGTTTAAGCCGGGTATTGAGCTTTCATTAGTGACTTGAATAGAGAGAATGCATGTTAGTATGCTATTTTACAAAACATGGTAGAAAAATGCAATAAGTTGCAAGTGGACATTAACATAAATAGGTCATCTTCAGGTGTAAGTTTCAACTGTCTTCAAATATCTCACTCACTTGGAAACAAAATCAAACTTCGATTATCTCATAGAAAATGGATAATTTGAAAATTATTTTTATAAAAATAATAGTTTATTTCGTTTATGAAAATGAATGAATGAAATTTTTTTAATCATCCATGAAAATATTTATACATAAATCATCCTCCATACTAGAAAAGAAGTTAATTGACTAACTATTTCAGATAATACAAATACTTATTTTGAGGAAAATATTTTTTCGATCATTCATTTTCCACTAAATAAATAGAACTTAGAGTTTTAGAAAATAATTCTGTCGAGTATCTTGCTCCAAAGGTAATCATGCAACATTCAATTCAACGGCCTGCTATGTGTGATTCCTTGTGAACCAACCAAATTATTACATGTTAGTACACTTTTGGAAACTCATTTTTTTGTCAAAAAGCGCAGATTACTCCGAGCTACTAAGTGTATACTTGACATTAGCAGCATCAGACTATTTTCAGCCGGAACGATGTTTTGCCTCTTCTTGTCCACTTTAGAACATGAAGAAATGCCAGTTGAATAGTAACTTTTTGGTGTCGAAAAGATGGACTGCAACACTACCACTCCGATGTGCACACCATAGCCAAGACACTGGTTATGGTAAGGAAAAACTTGAGGGTAATTGAACCTCTGAATTCACATCCATACATGCAGCGAAATTGGTCGGTCTCACTCGGATACGATGCATCTATACTCGATTTCGATTCCATGTACTCAAGATAACCTTCATGGTTTGTAGCCTTCATCACATCCTCCTTTTCAGTTGCTGGAACACGGGGGAAATAGTAAACGAGGAGCATCTCTTTAGGCCCTTCAGTAAGAACCGATTCTTCCCATAAAGTACATGATGCTTTGTAAATGGGCATAATTGCCAAGTTTCTCACTGCTACATGGTACCCTGGTCGAGCTTTTACGAAAGAGAATGGCACGAGTTTGTGAAGAACTCAAAGGGGGAAAAAAAGAAAGAGCTCGGGGGCTGAGAACCCTGTTGCAAAGCCCCCAGGAAGCAGGTAAATCTACCTTGTAAAGCGTGAATATTTTGAGAGTTGAGAAGTTGGAGAGGTCAAGTGAGCGCAGAAGCAGCAAGCACAGAGAGACCGATTTCCTTTTTGAGTTCACTCAAACTAATTCGTTTACACCCTACACGTCATGTTCGGATGGGTGAAAACGACAGACAATAGGATGAAGATAAAATATCTGAGAGTCCAGCTTCCTCGGAGCACGCTTTCACATTCTAAACATCAGGGTTGGATGGGTGAAAACGACAGAAAGGAGGATAAAGATAAAGAATTTGAGAGAGAGAGAGAGACCATTTTACAAATTGGTAAGATGCAAACGGATATTACTAGGATATGCAAAACGGACGAGACTGCCCGAATAGAAACAATCTGGACCACTTGATTTGGTTTAGTTTTAGGGAATATTAGTCCGGTTCCCGATTCCTAAAAGTGGAACCATGTTCCAAAGGGGAACCGGACCAGCTTTTTTACTTTAATTTCTTCAAAAAAAATGACCAGTCCTTTTTTTTTATTTCTTCGTAATATAAGGCATCAACTAGTGAGGGAAAAAAAAAAAGACCGGTTCCATTGGATCAGTCCGATCACCAATTCCCAAAATTAGGAACCGCGATTCAATCACCCCTAGGCATTACACAAAATTATTAAAAAAATTATTAAAAAATATAAAACAAATGTTAACGTCAGCACCAATTGTGCTACTTAAAATGACTAATATCCATGTCGTAATTTCGACTTAAATTAAATTTAGGATGAACTTAGTTAACAAAACATGAAAAGGTGTAGGATTAAATCAATATAATTGAAAATTTAAATAAATAAAAAAAATTGAAGTGGCACAAATACAATAAGTTTATTGACTTTTTTATACTTTTCGGTGAAGATGCTGAGGTGGTGGTTGTAATCCAAACAAATTCGAAAGGGTTTTAGTTACTCATCCTACCCAAAGAGAATTTTGTCTCTTCGAATTTGGCAAGCAATATAAAATCGAAATGAAACATGTCTTTCCGTACAAAGACATCATTACGCAAGATTTAATGACAATCTGAGATTGCAGACATTATTTAAACTAGCAGACCATATTCGAGCACCATAAGTATTTTCCACGCCATTTCATAAACTCTTTTTTGTGAACTAATTTTTGCATTTGTACCACTATTTTATGACTGTATATACATAAAAAGTTTCGCAGAAAAGAATGGATTTGCCAATTTGAACATTTCAAGGCAACCGATTTCTGTCCCATCTCCCATGGATTCTTCGGTCACGTCCTTACCTTATCCGACTAATTCCCTCAACAAGCATTTACATTCCACTTCAATCTCTAATCTGGGCATACAAAGAATAGTCAAAAATGCCTATACCTCAACGGAAGTGATGTACCTAACTCTGCATAGGACGCTTCCCGTGAGGATCTGAAGGACTCGGGAGGTTAGACATCGTTGTGCTTGTGGCCGTCGATTGCGTCGCAGATCTCGTGTTGATTCCTGAGCCGAAGGAGTGCATCGCGGTGCTGGAAGTTCCTGAAGTAGTTCCGGTAGAACCAGACAAGCCATGAGGCCGACGGGACCGTCTGTAACGGGTGCCGGGTAAGCCTGGCCTCGTGATGGGTTCATCCAGGTTGCCAGGCTTCTTTGACAGCAAGACCACAACCCGGCCCATGGTTGGGCGGAGGTGTGGATCGCCTTGCGTACACAAAAGCCCTATTTGGATGCACATGGCCACTTGATCCGCGGATGCTGAGGATGCCAATGCTGTGTCCACAATCTCCAAGCTTTTCCCTTTCTTGTACATTTTGTATGCCTATATATTCAGAAATCACACTGCAATACATAAGATTCCCACTTGCGAAAATTACAGAACAAGTGGCTGGGAGATTCATATATAATTCTAACTCAACTAGAGTATAAAAGAAAATCAGAAGCCTCAGTTTGTTTTTCCAACTGAGTGACCAATAATCCATCCATGTGCAAGTCTTGTTCAAAACGTCCAGCACGATTCAGGAAAATAAGTACATGTGTAACTTGACCAATTCTTTTTAATGCAACACCGCACAAAAAGATATAAATAGACCTTCTAGAGTTGGGAAGTTAGAAGCATACTATAGATCTGAAAAAAATCCCTTTTTTCAGAAATGATATCTTTATTGTCTTGAATCTTGACTACCAGACATGAATGGTGGACTGGGCAGGATCTACCCCAATAAGCTTGCTTTTGGCATTGTTTTTTAGTGTGTATAGAGAGCTTTTGATATGGACATGCGCCCACTTAAGCACGTAACTCGCCAATCTTATGTGCTTTTTGATATGGACATGTGCCCCCTTAAGCATGTAACTTCCCAAACTCATGTGCGAATCAAAAGATGGGTCACCCCATCTCACTCATTATCAATAAGGTCCCAAAGCAATATGAACTTCCGAACCACTCGGGTCCTCCTCACATGAATATATAAATACATCTAAAAGATCATTTGGCGCGACACCCACTTTTCCTTTTTCCTATTTACTTTAAAACAAAAAAAGGGGAAATGTTTAGTTGTCGACACATGTTGAATCTAATAGCATTTAAATATTGCTTTTTGCGTAGCACATGGTTGGTTTTCCACAAAGTGGACCCAAGTAGCTTGAAAGAGTCAATTTAAATAATTCCTCTTATGTTTCTAAATATTTATATTTGGGCCCTCAACTCAAGATTGAATTTTTAAGATGTACAAGTAGGTTCTGATTTCCTGGCTGAGAAAAAAAATTATCAAGGATAAAATTTAGATTGAAGCCACATTATTACAGGGTTGAAAGAAAAATCATCCACTGCATCCTGATTGAACGTAATTTGCACATGCGTTTACAATTAATTTTCTCAAATCAATCTCCATTCATTCAGGACATATGAATCACTAGCGCAGATCATTTTCAAGAGGGAGTTTAAATTTATTATTTTTGTGTATACTGTGGGAACTAATTGAGTCAAGTTTTAATCCTCATGCTATCCCCCAAGAAAAAAGAGTGCATTGTTTTTGATTCCTCCAATATTTGTCAAAAGAAGTTAGAACAAGGATGCATCATACTTACCCAATCGAGCATATTTTGCGCATCGACGTCCAAATTAAAGGAGCTGTTCCTTTGTCCAGTGATCAACTCAAGAACCACCACACCAAAGCTATATACGTCCGCTGCCTTTGACAAGCTTCCATGCATCACATATTCTGGAGCCATATACCCACTGTAACCAATTATAATAATCGCAAATCATCCCCTATATTCTCAACTAAAGACGAATTAAATACTCATATAAATAGAAGAACATCTACTTGATCAGGGACCAAGACATTGATAGCACTGAACAACAGATTACTACATTAGTAGGGATGCTAGACCACTTACTTGGTACCGGCCACACGCGTGTTGACGTGTGTTTCGCCTTCTGGGAAGAGGCGGGCCATCCCGAAGTCCGCGATTTTTGGGGCCCACTTGTCGTCAAGGAGTATGTTGCTTGCCTTGATGTCACGGTGAATGATGCAGCTGTGCGAGTCCTCATGCAGGTAAAGCAAGCCGCGGGCAATGCCCGCAATGATGTCAAACCTCCTCTTCCAGTCAAGCAACTCCTTCTTACTACTGGATTCTGCATTCAGACCAGTGAATTTGCCACCAGGATAAGAATCACTATAGCTTTCACTTCTATGCATTCAACTAATTTAGGAGGGAAAAGTATGCAACAACTATGTCAAAATGGACTCCAAAAACATGCATCCAAGGAACTTTTAAAGTTGAGAACAGTGAGGTTATTCAAAATAGATGGACATTGATTACTTCTACAACAATGGACCATGCATCAGATAAAGGAAAAACAGAGTAAATAAAATGACTTTCCACAAAGTGATTTGACTGCCAAATCAATATTATTAAGCAAAACCGCTTTCAACAAAGTGGTTTGACCGCATAATCAACATTATTATACAGTTCGTGGCTCCAGTAGTTAACAAATACTCTTGGAATTTGAAACACAGCCCGCATTATGTTTAACATTTCATCATTCATTGCCCAACTGCATTTTGACATCAGATCTGACTCTTATTGAATAGTCAACAGTCATCACGGAAAGGAGCATATGGCTTCATATAATGGCTTTCTAGTTACAGAAGATTTACATGTGTCATGTGTGAGGTATTGGACCATTCCGCTCCACCAAAAAAAGAGGTGTGTGTGTGCACGTGTGTGCGTGCAAGCGCGTGTGAGAGAGAGAGAGAGAGAGAGAACCCGCCTCCTATATCATGCTTACATACATAAAGGAGATAACTCATTGACTTGGTTCATACTCTAACTATCATAAGTTTACTGAATATGAAATTAAGGCAACATTGCAGATAGATGACCTCAAAGGACAATGAAGACTTCAGAGATGACATTGCTTAACTTATGAAGGTAACTATATGAGGTTTCCTTTGCTTCTACTTGTAAAGATGAACTCCAATGGTGAATAAATCTCTATAGTAAATTTGCAATTAGATACTTCTACCACATTTCTCGAAAGGAATTAGAACAAGTATCAGTTAAATGTGAGTTTCTATTTTCACATTAATGTTTTTCAGATGAAAAATTGAATTTAAGCAACAGAAGTTGACCTAGTAGTTAAGTCTCAGATGAAAATCTTCATTTATCAAGGAAAAAGAGCCTGCCCAAAATATGTGAATCCCTACTAAAGGCAAATAAAGAATCTGTGCAGATTATGTGACTCCTCACTAAGGCAAATGTAATATTCAGTTTATGAGGTACCCATAAGTTTCTTGAGAGCATTTAAATCTAAACAATAATAACTCATCATTTATCCCTTTTGCAGAAACTCACCCCCCAAAAGATTGTTTATCGCAGGTAAGTTTGATCACAGTTAAGAATTTTACCAACAAAAGCCTGGGACTGACCAAATACACATACACATCCTGGAATGTTTCTTTATTCATCAGCACCATCTTTGAACTAACGAAAAAACATATACAAAAGAGCCATTGAGTACACAAGATAAACGAATCAAACTCATGTGAGGAGTAAGGACTGCCACATACCTATTCGGATAGTAAGAAGTCAAGATTCAAATTAAAATGCGAACTCCTATGGCAAACTGATAAGAACAAAGACTTGACCACCTTCATGGAATCTATCTTATTACAAATTCATGTAAGTTGACAGAGACATCATATATATCAAAGAAACTTTAACATGACAACTTATGGTGGAAACAGCGGTCAAACAATTGCAACAAGCAAGTCATTTCAAATTCAAAAGGTATTCTCAAGTCTCATGAAGAATCAGATATCAGACTTAGTTGGTAAATTACTTTAGAACAGCATTTTTTTTTTTTTTCCAAATCTTAGCTTGGAAACCAAATGGCTGTTGAAACATTTTTGTGCTGGTCAACTGTGTAGATGACATTTTAGAAGAGGACCAGATAGGGAAGCATTTACAAAGATTAACTGATACTTACTGAACAGAAGCTTGTCAAGGCTCTCATTGGGGACATACTCATAAACTAGCAATTTTTCTGCTCCATGAGCACAGTAACCCAACAAATTTACAACATTCCGGTGCTGTACACGTGCCAGTAACTTTGCTTCATTTGTAAACTCCTTCTTCCCTTGATTTGAGCTATGAGAAAGCTTTTTCACTGCAATTTCTCTCCCATCTTCCAACTTTCCCTGTAAAGAAACAATTGTAAGATAGATGAAGTAATCTCCAAAATTTTTGTTTGATTCCTGAAGAAGCTGCCCTCTACTGGGTTGAACATGTAATGTAGGCTAAGCACAAGAGCAGCTCAAACACCATCAGCAACAGTTGAATAACAAGATAGGCAAGCAGAACAGTTGAAACATTTGAACTTATATTAATTCCTCTACTCCCTCGAGCACAAGTTCGTATGTTTTTCTTCAAAATGCGTAGAATTAGGAAAACAAGGGATCAGGCAAGCAATAAAAAACTAGAGTGACCATGTCCAAAACTCTCAGTCACAGCAACACCTAGAAGCAGGTTCTTTGCAGGGAAAACAAGAGATCAGGCAATGCATATAATGTAACCTCTCTTCATTGACATCCTGGATCATCAAATTCACAAATCCTTCCAAAAAAATATCTAAAGATGCCGCATTGGACAGCACTATTATCACTATCTCTTGAACTACCAGTAGCTACTGTAACTAATAATTAGCACATAAACTCCAGATACCAACATCTCTTGAACAGACAGACTGGAACTGCAACTAATAGCTAGTGCCTTAAACCAATGACCATACCCAATTCATTCTGTTGACATACAAGTTCATCAGCAAATACGATTTTGAGAACCCAAGGCACATACTACAAATATCCCTAAAGATGTATAGCATTCTCACGCCCGTTCCAGCTATCCTCACTTTGATCAGATTGACTCAATTGCGAGCAAGCACAAAAAAATAAAAAGACAACCCCACAATTTCACCATAAATTTTCCATTCCCACTCCGAGCTCGAGAATCAAAGGGCAATCCACTCAGTACATGAGAAAGCAACTGGAACTCTAAAGCTTGTAGTTAATCACAAGGCAGAAGTCACCGACCCTGTATACGGGGCCAAAACCACCCTCCCCGAGTTTGTGGGTCGGGTGAAAATCTTTCGTTGCAGCAACCAGCGCGTCGAACGCGAAATGCTTTTGCTCTTGGGCAGCTATCCTCTCCCAGTCCTCTTCCCCTTGCCCCTCTGGTGACGGCAACGGCAGAGATCAATAACATAATCAGACAATCAAACGGAACAAGAAATCGCACGCCAAGTACACGAAAGGCGTTCGCCGGAAACAGAGCCACCCGGGTCTCTCCATTCACCTTTGCTCGAGCCCAATTTGAACGTCTTGAGAAGATTATGCATGAAATTCTTCGATTTGCGCATGCTTCTCCAGGAATTCAAGAGAACCAATCATGTAAAGACGCAACCCACGAAAAAGGAACAAGAACCCACAAATACCAGCAGCTTTTTCAGCCAAAAAGTTCGATCAAAACTGGAACTTGGCGGCAGCGAAAGACGGCGAAAGACGAAGGGGTACTGGCGCAAGAACGGATCTTTTCTTGTGGGGTTTCGCGCAAGGACTGATTTTTTTTCTCGTTGGGTTTCGCGCACATAAAAGAAAAATGGGTGCGCGAGATACGGTGTCTCCGAGCCCGAGCGAAGCCAGGAGGCTTCGGTATGAAACGCGGGGAGCGGGCGTGTTGACCCACTTGACGACCGGCGAATTCCGCCATTTCTTCTTTATTTATGACTCCTTTCTTTCCGTGTGATGGAGAAATGTCAACCCCAAGAAAGGGCTCATCATCACGCCGAGGTTGCGTGTCTCCCTTTAGCACGAGAAATACCGACGAACCAAAAGCGTAGTAGTTTTCTTTATAATGAAAACTTGGACCGGATCAGGGCGAAGACGTCGCAGGAGCGATAATTGCCTGCACAGCTGGAAGAGCACGAACGACGAACGCGCTTTCGGATTGCTCGCAGGATGTTTTTTCCTCTTTTTTTTCTTTCGTGCATGTGCGGGATTCAATTCCCAACCGCAATTATCATTTGGACGACGTTAATCTCGCTTGGAATTACGTCATCCTCGTAACTTGACTCTACTTTGGCAACCACGGGAATTCGCCCCAGTGGCCATCCTTCCAATATGAAAGGGGGAAGTGAGGGGTTCAAATTCTCACCTTCTCAGGAGGATGGAGTAGGGACGTGTAAGTTTCAGGGGTGGGTTTCGACTCCCACGGCCCGTAAGACGGCCTGCAAGAGGCAGGGCACAAGTCTGAAAGTGGGTGTAGAGTATGAATAGAGTAAGATTGACAAAAAAAATTTTAAAAAAAAACTCTACTTTAGCATTTTGAAGATTCGATCTTTCAAATATCCCCCATGACAAAAGTGCGGCATAGGGGTCCATTGGGGTCTGAGTCCAACTTGGGTAAATATTAAGACATCTTATTGTTCTGCTATGGGTGATGGAGATCCGAGTGGTTTTGGTATTGACCGGGTAGTTGGTACTGCAAAATTCATAAAGGGGTATTTGGAATAAGTGAAGGTTCATAGATCTATCAAAATTGATCATAAATCCATTTTTTAATCAGGCTAAATTGTTACATAGGTAAGTTATATTTGGTACATAGATCATAGATTGATAGAAATATTATATAGGTGTTAATGGGTCATGAATGGGTTTATATCTTCTTTAAACACAACCCACTTCTATGACATTATTTTCATTCTCTCTCGTCCTCATTTAATTTTGCGCTCGCCCACTCCGCAATATGAGTTTTTCTGGATTGAGTTAAATATGAAAGTATTTTAGCAGTATGAATTGAGTTAAGCAAATATGAATCACTAGATTTGCATTGTATAGAAATAAGATCAATGAATCTATTTAGATGGGGTCATTTTCAGCGCAACCTGGCCTCTCCATTTTGATAGTTTAGCGAAGGCTATATTACTAAATCCATTTTCCTTTTGCTTCTTGGATAGCGAAAGCTCTGGTCGTTCAAAATGAGTTGACATTTGTGAGGTTTGAATTCTTGAAGTGATCAAATTTCCTTATAATTGTCAACATCTTTAATGGTCCATGAAGAAATTGGAGTCTCGAGAACCCTTCGGAAAGAAGGTAAGAAGTGGCCGATCCTTCAGGAGTAAGGAAGATCCGCAGGCTCTCTCAAAGACAGATCTAAGCAGAATCGCCACAAAAAGTGAGTTCTCTCTGTCTTCTTTGCCCGTGAGACGCATTTGGAGAGGAAGAATCAAGAACCGAGATGATTTGTAGTCGGATAATTTCGCCAAAGATGCATACCGAACATCATAAAAGAGACTATTAGCTCACGCATATGGAGAGCAAAGAAGAGAATGAAATGCGGATGGCAGCCCTATGTAAAAGTCTAGGGCATATGTGGTCGGAGGAAGATGTAGTTGAGGTATCGATGAAATTCCTCAACGAAAAAGGAGGAGTGTAGGCGCACCTGTTCGGAAAGCTATTTTCCAAACCAAATGTAAATTACCCGGCATTTATAACTACAATGACCAAAGCATGGAAGGCGAAGGGGTCATATGTTCGCGAAGGAACCGGGGTTTTTTACTTTCATATTCCCTACGAGAGGAAGAAAAAAAACGGCGAATGCGAGGAACTCACCATGGTCGTACTCAACCAATTTGCTAGTGTTACGGCGGTGTCATCCAAATCCCGAGCATTGCTATGAATTCTCAAAGGCGCCTTCCGGATTCGCATTGGAGGAGTCCCCCGGGCCGGAGAATAGCGAAAGTGTTCAATGACCTGGGAAAAAGGTTGGGAAAGGTTATTGAAATTCAACTCGACTCAACAAATCATGCTCGAACAAAGGAGGCGAGTAAGAGCCGAGATTGACTTAACATTACCGTTGAAAGCGGGAGCGATTCGGGACATAGGCAACAAATGTCTCTCGGGTGGAGTTCAAATACGAGCGGTTACCACACTACCGCTTCTCTTGCGGACGGATTGGACACTATGCCACGACTGTCTCGAGATTCCATATGCAACTTCACCCGGGCATTGGATAAAAAAGGATCATATGGACCATGGTTGAAAGCCGAAACCAGCGACCACAGCCCTTATTGGGAGGCTTTCTATGGGAAAATAGAGGAGCTAGTAGTGGAGATACTATACCCGAAACACCAACGTAACCGAGGGAGAAGAATAACACCGAGCAAGAGATGCCAACGATATGCAACTCGTCGTCGTCTGCAAAGCAAAAAGAGATCGAAAGCGGCTCGTAACGGATAAACAACCCGGGAAAAGCCATTAATGAAGTAGAAATTGGAGACCGTGGAAAACGAGATAATGTGCATCGAAAACCAAAATCCAGCAGTTCTAAAGATTGGCAAAGGCAAAGCAAGAAGACAATGAAAGTTCAAAAGGCTAAAAAACAGAAATGCATGCCAGAGATATCATCCCTCATCCCAGATGATGTGGACCTTTTGGAGACCCCGGTGAACCTGATTCAGGAAGGACATGATTGGGCTTTGGTGGCTAGCCCTAATAAGCCACCACAAAAGCCATGAAAATTGTGAGTTGGAATTGTCAGGGGCTGGGCAACCCCCTGACAATCCAGGAGTTAAGAGCAATTAATGCTCGTGAAAGGCCCAACATAGTTTTTCTTATGGAAACGAAAAATAAAACAACCAGGGTGGAAAAGATTTGCAAAAAGCTTCAGTTCAATCAACTTTATCTTGTGGATCCGCAAGGAACAGCGGGGGGATTGGCAGTTATGTGGCATGAGGAATTATGCTTAAAGGTGCAAAAAAGCTCACAGAACTTCATTGATGTACAGTGCACAGATCCTGAATCTAAAAAGTTAATGCAGATTACCTTCCTCCATGCATCTACAGACTTTGGCGAGAGGATGGAATTGTGGAAACAGTTGGGAAACATCAAACCTGCAGGCTCTAGTCCCTGGATCTGCATGGGAGACTTCAATGAGATTCTATATATATGGGAGAAAATTGGGAAAAAGGAGGCAGACAACAGACGAATTGTAGCGTTCAGAACTATGATCAATGACTTATCCCTGATGGATATAGAAAGCCATGGATGCGCATTCACTTGGGCTAATAACAGGGAGGGCGATGAGCTGGTAAAAAAGAGACTCGATCGAGTACTCGTAATCCTGGAATGGAGGGTTACCTTTCGGGGACGCAGAGGTCCAGGCGCTCCCTGCTATAGGATCAGACCACAGTCCCCTTGTCCTTCGCCTCTATCCTATACAACACAAAAGGAAAAAACAGTTCAAGCTGGAGACCTTCTGGATGGATCATGCAGAATACCGGGGAAGTCATTAAGCGAGTCTGGGAAGATACTTCAACTCCACAGCACATATTTGCAGCAAAATTGGGGAGAACATCGAAAGAATTAACGAAGTGGAGTAAAGAGAAGTTTGGCAATGCTTATTCTCAGATAAAAGAGCTTAACCAAGCTTTACAAGCTATCACTAATCAAAAAGTTCAGCACACAAGTAGACGAAAGTGCAGCAACTTATCGGCCAAATAAAGCATTGAGAAGACGGGAAGAACAGTGCAGGGGATGAGGTCACGTATCAAATGGCTACATTGGGGAGATCAAAACACCCAGTTTTTTCATGCAACGACAATCCAAAGGCGACATCAAAATAGTATTACAATGTTGCAATTAGAGGAAAATCGGTGGTGTAGAGAACCGGCAATGATAAAACAACACATTAAAGCGTTCTATGAGAACCTGTATAGTTCAGAGGGACAACGACACTACCAACCGATTATAGAACAATGTCCATCACCAATCACGAAAGTATGAATGCGAGATCTGGTGGCAATACCTCTATTGGAAGAAATCAAGGAAGTTTGTGTTTCAATTGGGAGCTCTCGGGGCTCCAGGGGGCCGGGACGGCTTCAATGGAGCTTTCTATCAAAAATCTTGGGCAACTATTAAAGCGATCTGCGCAAAGCAACTTGTATTGGAGTTCTTTCAAACGGGGAGCTTGATCACGAGGCTCAACCAGACACACATTGTCTTGATCCCGAAAGTCAAAGGCCCTGAGACAATCAGTCAATACAGACCAATCAGTCTGTGTAACTTTAGCTACAAAATTATTTCTAAAATACTAGCGAACAGACTCAAAAAATGGCTGCCACTTATCATTGAACCGGAGCGAGTGGAGCCTTCGTCTCGGGAGGCAAATTCGGGACAACATCTTCATTGTTCGGGAAACTCGCATCGTGCGAACAACCAAAAGGAAGAAAAACATCAGGCTATTGTAAAGCTTGATATGCAGAAAGCATATGACCGCATCGAATGGGATTTCGTGAGGGATCTAATGTTGCATATGGGATTCAATGCAAAATGGGTCTCCTTAATTATGCAATGCATAACAACAGTTACCTTGACTTGAAGATAAACGGTGAAACTACATCTTTCTTCCATCCATCGCGGGGCCTCGGACAAGGCGATCCCCTCTCCCCCTACATCTTCATCCCGATATCCAATGCCTTAACCCGGTTATTGAAGAAAGCATTAGCGAGACGGCACACTTAAAGGCATACGGGTAAATAAACATTGCCCTCGGCTTTCACACCCGATGTTTGCCGATGATGTTATATGTTTCCTAGATGGGACTATTACGAGAATGCCGAACCTCGCCCTCATATTAACACAATTTCGCTATGCAACGGGACAATTAGTTAACTTGAATAAATCGGGGTTTATTTTAGTGGCCCCGCCCAGAAACTTTACAACACAATCGGCCACCCAATTGCAAGTCCCTATACTTAAAAAAACAGGAAAATACTTGGGCATACCTGCGAGTGGGGACAATCCAAAAAATCGATGTTTTCGTGGATCTGGATAGAGTAAACTCCAAGTTAGCGGGATGGAAAGAAAAAAATGCTAACAAAGGCCGGTAAGGAAGTACTCATAAAAAGCGTGGTGCAATCCCTACCCACCTACGCCATGTCCATATTTCAGCCGCCTGTTTCAATTTGCCGAGCTATAGAACAACGGATTGCATCCTTTTGGTGGCGAACGGAGATGCGAAAAGAGGTCCGCATTGGAAAAGCGGGAAATATTAAAAAGTCGAAAAGATGCGGGAGGCATGGGCTTCAAGGATTTGATTACCTTCAACCGAGCTATGCTAGGCAAAAACAGCTGGCGTCTTGTTTCCTCTCCTTCAGGCTCTATGGAGTCGAATGATCAAAGGGATTTATTTCCCTCATGGAGATTTCGGAACGCGTCCAAAGGAACTCGACCATCCCTGGGGTTGGCGTAGCTTATTGCTTAGCGAGATACCATCAAAAACAAGGTTAAATGGTCAGTAGGGGATGGGAAATCAATTCGCATAAGGGAAGACAGGTGGCTATCACAAGGCACAATAGGGGGAACGGCAAACAGTACAGAGCCAAAATTTGTATCTGAACTGATCAATCCAGGATCCAGAGAATGGAATAGACAATGGATTCACAACCACTTCGAAGAAAGAGTTGCAAATGAAATAGAAGCAATTCCCCTACCCCAGCAACCAACGCAAGATAAGTTAATATGGACAGGCAACGGGTCTGGACAATATTCATCAAGAGTGGATATAATGAAGCCGGGAAAGAAAAATGCAACACGGATCGTAACCGGCCATCATGCTCATTTCAGCCGCCGCGCACCTTGTGGACACAAATTTGGAGTCTTGATGTGCCCCCAAAGTTCGCTATTTCATCCGGAGCCTATGCCAAAACGCCCTCCCGACGAAGGAAAATGTATAGAAGAAAACTTGTAAGCGATCCAAGGTGCCCGGTATGCGGTTCGAGTATGGAAACAACAGAGCACATGTTTCGTGCAAGTGGACGAAGTGCGTATGGCAAGATCCAATCTTTGAGCAAATCGGGCCAAATAACAACATCAATCGCACGGATCGGTGGATTCTAACAGCCTTCCGAAGAGATCGGGACTTACCCGCTCGGGAACTCATTAGCCTGATTCTGTGGAACATTTGGAAGGCGAGAAACAACCGGATCTTCCGAGAAAAAGAACCCCAACCGGCAGATCTGCTGTCCATAGCCAAGGAACAACAGTACACGCTCAGCACGGGTAGATCGCACAAAAACGAGCGACCCCAAAATAAACTCTCACTGTTCACTTTGGAGGCCTCGGACGGGCAAAACATGAAGCTGAATGTTGATGCGTCGTGGAGACCCGGCGATTCCTCCTCCGCTCCGTCGCCGGTATCGCACGAGACGTAGCGAGGTAGGGTTATCGACGGCCGCGGCAACGGCTAGGGTTTCCTCGGCGGTGAAGCGGAAACTCAAGCTCTCTCTCACGGGATCTCTTTTTGCACGAACTCACGGAGAAACACGGGAGGGATCGCCGAAGTCGGCGGAAGCCACTTAATAGAAAGCGACTGTTTCTTTGCGGTAGAACGAGGTTATGGGCCGGGCCGCCTACTCATGGGATCTTAAAGAAATCGTCCGAAGTGTATGCATGGGCTACAGCAGAACAAGGACTTCACGGTAATATATAGCCCACGAGAAGCCAACGCAGCAGCGGACTGGATTGCTAGACACCACCGACACAACACCCTCCCACGTAATTGGGTATCTTCCCCCCCCCTTCCCCTATGGAATATATTATGTGCAGACCTTTCCCCCTCTGTGGTTTGTAAGACTTCACTTAATTAAGTAATAGTCACTCTCATTTCGACCAAAAAAAAAAAAAAATGGTCCAATTTCGCATTGTTTCAAGTTTCTATTACCAAAATTTAGGAGAATTCGTACTTTTTTTGACACTAAGCAACATGACGAGGCATGATTGTGAAAGTTGATGTTGGGACACATTTGTTTTAGCTTAAACGAAAGTAAAAAGCACTTTCTATTTTCTCATTAAAATCTACAGTATCGTTTCAATTCAAGATTAAATTCAAGATTAAACAAGATTATGAGAAAAATCATATCTAAATCTAACTTGTGAAGTTTTACATTTTTGTTGAAAATTTCAATCATTTCGAATTTAAAGAGAATAATCAAAGACCGCGAATCGTCTCTTCTTCTTCCTCCTTACGATTCTTCCTTGGCAACTCGCCCAGAGAAGAAGACGGTTCTACTACCTGCCGAATTCTGGACGCGCAAATTGCAATATCTCTTGGATGTGACCGCACTGCATCTTTTATTATTATTGTTGCCGTAAAGATCGAATTGGGTCTCGTCTTTTCTTTATATATAATTCGATTTACTCTGTGGAACGTAAGGGAGGAATTGCCTTCTTATGGGGCAAGTGGATTTAGACAAGTCAAAGTCAAGAAAGACAGCCCCTGGTTTTTTTCCAGGGTCCTTCAATCGGAAACCTAGGACTTCTCGTGTTTCTTCCTCCTTCGATGAGTTCATGCGTGACGTGGCACCGAGAAGAATGAATCTCGGAGAACACACATCGTCTTTGCCCTCGTCTTTGTGGGGGATTTTCTATGATCTCCCCCGAGATCTGTTCTGCGGAGAATTCATGGACCTTTTTTTTAATCATAAATAGATAAATCTGAATCATTGATCTGAAAATCTTAGTACCTGTGCATTGCGGCATTCCATAAATTAAAAGACACAAATCCGACTTAGATAGAACGACGATAAATTGATTTTCTAAAAGCATGACTGCAATCTTTTAAAAGGATTATTCGAGTTAGTAGCAGCAGCATGGCCAATACCTAACATTCAGGGCTTGAACTTGTGTTAGGATACGCAGGTTTGTGCTCGCAGAGATGTTATCAAGAGAATGCGCAAGTTGGTTGACTCATGCCCCAACCTTAAAAAGAGGAGATCGAACATGCTTTTCGGCTCGTCTGGATCGAGAAAAGCAGTCCCCATTCCATTTGTCCGCAATCTATGGGAGTCGGTGTATGGAATCGTCAAGTACTCGACAATTTTGGCATTCTCTCTTCAGCGCCTTAACTTGGCTTAGCACTCGTTTAATGTGCAAAAAAAAATTCAATACCTCATTTTGAAGCGATCATTAAGGCAGCACATGGGAATCTTTATGTTCCTCCGGATTTCTGTTCTTTTTTTTAAAACAAAAAAAAGCAATGTAAACCGTTGATAACGCCAAGCTTATTTTTTTTCCCCTAATTAGGAATAGAAAGTTAGCTAGAGAATAGATTTAGAGCGAAACGAAAACCAAAAAAAAAAAAAAAAAAAAAATTACTTCTTGTTTTTAGGAATAATTTCTAGAAATAAGTCAATTTCCTTTTTTATTTTTCTTTTGTTTCTCTCTCTTGCCACGGCCACCTCTAACCGTTCGGAGCCACCGCCGGCCATTGCCATCGCCCGATGACCGACGGTCGCCGCTGACTGCCACCACCCATCGTCCACCAGCCAACGGTCGGCAATCCATGAGCAAAAATAAAAAAACGAATGAATATAAAAAGAAACTATTTCCTACCAAACGCATTTTATTTTTTTTTATTTTTGGAGTATAAATTTTGTATAGTTATCAAATACCTTATTTTACTCAGAAATTGTTTCCCATAATAGAAATAAAAAAGAACTATTTAAAAAAAAAAAAAAAAAACTCTTCTCCCACCAAGAAACCTTGTCATGCGCAACCAAAGAGGTACGGGTGTAAAAAAATAACTGACCCAACCCAAATAGAGAATTTCAAGTTTTTTTCTTTTTCAGTTCAGTAACGAGAAAATAAATTTAGGCAAATTCACGGTTCAGGTCGGTTCAATTCGAATTTATTCCTTTTTTTTTTTTTTCCCTTCTTCTTCTTCTTCTCACCTACATTCCCAAGAATTATAGAAAAGCATTATAATTCATCAAAAGATAAAATTCAAAAATTCGATTCAAAATTGATATTATACGACTCAATCCTCCTCGTCAACTCTGATTCAGTTCTCCTCTCAACTCCGTCAAACGCCTTTGTCGTCACCTCCAAGTAAAATCCAGTCCAACGAGCTCGCCTTATTCCACCTCTTCCGGGAGAACGCGCCGTCGTCTACGGCTCCAATAGGACCAATACTATCCACTCATTTCGACTTGTACGGTATCAAATTGTCGGTTCTCGGACTTCCGTTGCTACACCAAGAAAGAGGCAACTAATTGCAGCCTTGAATCCTTACCAATAATATCAGAAATCCAGACTTTCCAGCTCACCTAGGTCAAGCGCGCCACCTACCATGACTATCCTGCACCGACCCTCGTTCGAATCCATCACTATATCCAATTATATCCATTTTCAATTAAAACTCAAGATATCACTTTGGTAGCAAATTAGATATCTTAAATGTTTCATCTTTCATGAATACTCGACATAAGATTCCTTGCCCATGAAATGTTAACGCGTGCTTAATATATACCATGCAAAAGAAATTGGAATTTTGATCGAATTCCTGTTCAGAATGAATAATAAGGTCGAAACTAAGAGAAGATTTGGTAAGTTAAATATGGTATTTCTAGAATAGTTTTTTGATGGGTGAGGAAAATAAAAGTAAAGTAAAGAAGGCGTCAGGCCAATACCAGGAAGGATGCCCCCAAGATCACTTGATAAGGTGGCCTAATCGAGATGCACAAAATCAAGTTCGAGCACCGGCAAATCACCAAAATCAGAGAGGGAGGGAGGGCGAAGAAAATTATTTTTGTTGTTTCGAAATAGTGAAAAATGAAGATGAAAGTATGGGAATTTGAATTACCTTTATTTGAAAGGAAAGTCTCCATACGCTGTTCCAACCCAAAAAAATTATTAGGTTCCATTTGTTAGTCCACATTTGAGTCCATATAAGATAACAAATTATAATGTCTAGTATTTGATAACATTCTCGAAACCATATAAAGTTGGATATATCCAAATAGAATACCGAATAAGAAATCCGAGACAAGAGTTGGTATAAACCCGGATGTTATTTTCCATCGATTGAATGATGGAATGACAAATCTGGATATTGTTTCATCGGCTACTAACCACCACCGCAACAATTGACCATCATCACTTCCGACCACCGCTGATCATTATTGCCTCCAACTACCATCAACCATCGGCATGGCCTTATCTATCATGTTCCGATGATTAAGGATGAAAATGAGAAGTTACACGTCACATGGTTATTACAATCAAAGAACTCGAATCCTTTCACTACTTCACCAAATCCTTCAAGATCATCATCCACAGAAGAGGCGTGCGCACGCCCATCATTTTCAGCTCAAACGTCATCCACCGATCGATCTTCGTCAACCTCATCTTCATGCGTCGCTGCCCCAGGTCATAAGTTTCGACACTAAAAGTGTGGCTAGAGCTTCAAGCGCGACCGCCGCCACCCAGTTGCCACCCCTCACCTCTACATCTATCCCTACTTATCTCATCTACCAAATCGATCACGCCTACCTCCCTTGGTCCACCGTTGGTGACCCAAGGCTCATCTTCATCGATGTCCAAATCACCTCGGACGCGATAAAGCTGAGCATGGACTATGGCTTGGAGGTGAAGTTGGACTAAAATTTAGGAATCACATTAACAAAATTAAAATTTGGACACATCACTATACATTTGATCAAGGTTCAGGAATTATTTGTGCTATTATCCCAATCAATTATTCCAATTTGAGAGTACAATAGGATGTCAAAATGTCATTTTCTCTACTCCCAACACAAATTTGGGAATATTGAGAATTGTGTGTCCAAATTTTTATTTTCTTTAAATCAACACTCCAATTCTCTCTAAATTTCCAATTCCAAGCCAATTTCAAAACTCGTCATTTCTTTACCTAAGCTTTCATCAATACCCTCAGGCTAGGTTTGGTAGTCCAAATTTGAATTCAAATTGGATAACAAAATATCATATTTGGTGTTTGACAATGTTCTCTGCACTGGATATGTCTAAGATAAAATATCAAATAAGAAACCCCGGCTTAGGGATGGAATAAACCTAGATCGGATAAAAAGAATTTAAAAGTAACTTAAAAAATTTCTTCCAAGGATAAAGTGATGGAGTGATGGAGTGATGGAGTGATGCATTCGGCTTTGTTGACCACCACGCAAGGACCACCTCCATGACATTGGATCATCATCACTTCCGAACACCATCCAATCATCATCGCTTTTGACCACCACCAATTGTTATCGCCATCTAGCCAATCGTGCTCTAACAACTGAGGATGAAAATGAAAAGTTGTACGTCACATGGGTATCACCATTTAAGAAATCGAATTCTTTTATGGGTGTGCTAGATCGACAATAGAGGCATGTCTGCCTTCATTACTTGTTGCCCCAATATCGTCCACCTCCTTTCCGCCTCTCACTACCCTCAGATCGTCGGCTTTGACTTCAAGTGTCCCTAGAGCTTAACGCATAACATCCACCACCTTGTCACCGCCCTTCCATCAACCATTGTTGCCTCGTCTACCAGATCGCTACAGCCGCTACCTCCCCCAGTCGCCAAGTCTCATCTTTGATTGTGTCTGAATCATCTTATACGATAAGGCTGAGCAAGGACTATGATCTAGAGGTGGAGATGGTGGTGGATCTAGCGAAATGGTGGCGAAGGAGATGAACTAGAGGTAGTTGAAGAGAACACGTTGAGCGGTGAGATTAAGATATCACGAGAGAAAATTTTGATTAAATTTTGGATTACACCAAACATGTGATGAGATTTTCTACGATCTAAAAGACATTTGAAAAATTTCTTATCTCGCATTATTCTATCATGTTACAATAAATCTGAACAACCAAACACAGCCTTAGAGTATAACAAAAGGTGATTACTATACCGTGACCCGCAACACGCAGATCATCACTTGCACAGCAACATAAAAAAAAATGAAAAATAATTTCACAACTAATGAACTGAAGTTACTAGTATCATATCGAATATTAATAAATATACATATGTGTAGACATTTTGCAAACCATTACGACAGATTTTGGTAAATGGAACATATGATTAGATTCATAGACATCTAATAAAGCATTAAAACATATCAATTCCTAATCACGCGTAACAAAAATTCAACGGACAGTTAAAACCTCCTCATCTGTTGGAGAACGCGTTTCCATTGAATACTCTACCCATGCCAAATAACCAAAATTGTCTAAAATCGTGGCATCTTATATTCTCTTCTTTTACATCCGCCTCGGTGGCGGTCTTTTTTGTGGAGAATATAACAAATCCATTTCTTCCAACGAGAAGAAAGCCCTTCTAGATACCTAAAATTGGAGACGTCAATTTTAGAGACTTTTCTTAAAATTGAGACCACAATAATGTATTTATATAGATTTACAAGGAGGTGGAAAAGAGATGAAAGGGAGTGAGTACCCGACTCATTAATCAAGACATAAGAGGGAGATTTACTTGGTGCGATTGGCACCCAAATAAAAGGGTGGATCCGTCAGGTTTCATGGGACAAAGTCTAAGCAGAAAAGAGAATCGACATTGGATGGCCAGAGTCAAAAGAGAAGCTGGCCCGGTCACCACCTAATCATGTATATAAAAGATAAAATACTAGAGTTGAACAGAAGAAATTGATATAGCTAATTGACTCGTACCCAATAACCATTTTGTCCAACAAAGTTAGATGAAATCAGATATGTCCCGTCTCTAAAGCAAATATCGGTACACTCGGGCGGGCCTTCTCGCTGTTTACATGATCTAAACTTCCGATCATCTCGGCCATGGGCCCGTGCTCATTTCGCTTGAGCTTTCAGCATGGCCGAAATTACTCGGGATTACGCCTGGATTGGGAAGCAAAAGTTTTAGATCGTTTAGTTTAGGCTCGCGTAAAAGCAGCTTGAAACAATGATAAAAGCATTAAACCCGACACCCTTTTTTCTTGAAGAGACGTTGCTGAACTAATTAATTTGCCAAGGGGGCATGATCGATTGGATCGCGCCGCCCTCAAATAAAAGAAACATAAACAAACGGAACATAAACGAAACTCGAATTGGGTTACATCATTAACCTTTCCAATTAAGCATCGCCGAAAGTGATCCACGATGAAGAATGATTAGTGCCACTCTTGCTGTCCTTAGCTGCCCTCGTACCCCAAAAGTGCCGAGGCCTTTGCAATGACGACAGGGGACTTTGCTAATCGCACGTGGAGGAACCAGTTAGGACATCTGCAGTTAGGTGCCTTGAATTTTTTTCAATTTTTCTCCCACATTTGGCGCCATTTTTTTGCCTATTATACTTCGTCGGTTCTTCTTCTGGAAAGCAACATATTTAAATTAAGGTTCAATAATCGATAAAGCATTATTCGTTATCTAGAGATGTCCCACTCAAATCGAAATTGTAATGCTTCTTTTCCTCGTTTTACCGAATTTGATTGACCTTGTAGTGGAATGCTGCGGCAAAAAGAAGGAAAAAGGGTACCCCACAATCACAAATTGCTTTATCGATCCGACGTTCCTTCTTTCATCATTAGTCACATGTGTACCTAATCTTATAGATTCCGATCTTCAAATTTGAAACTGGATTTGTCGTGATTTATCTCCTCGAAAATCCAACTTCCAATATATTTTATACATAAACTTGTCTTAGTTGGCATATGTTGCATTTTAAATGTTTATAATATCTATCATGGTTCGACCCAAAAAAAAAAAGGTCCATCGTGGTATTATGAACAAATGGGATTAGGTTTCATGGGACTCGGATTTTGGGTTTTTCGCATTGAATAAGATTGAACACATATTCGCCCAAAAGGAAGATATACAAATTCAATGGATTTGGAAGACTTTTGGAAAGTGACGGACTTGATTACGTGACATTGAACATACTACATACTTAACTTTCTTGTAAATTAGTGGAAAATGAATATGTATTAGAAAAAGAAAGCCTAAGCATACATTCCATCATAAATTTTATTATTCAGTCCTAAGTGCATTTGATTTAGCTTTTCAAGAGACATCTCTTGAGAAAGGTGAGAGTGTTTGGTAAATATTTTTTGGGCCACTCTGAGGTATGCCAGCATTGATAAGTCTGATTGTTCGAGGCAAGTCCTTGGGTGCCTTGGCCTTTAAGCATTTTTGGAAGGCGGGTTTAGGTTAATGAATTTTTTCCTTTCAAAATTGCCCCCACTTGTATTTTAGCATACTTATTGTTAGGGATGAGTATGGTTCCGAGTTAGAATTGCAACCTAAGAACCAGACCAATGGAAAACTATCTAATTCCAAGTTCAAAAGTATATAGGGTAAGTAATAAGTTCCAAAAATTGAGGAACTTGTAATCTAAAATTCAAAACTAGTTTTTGTATTTTTATCGACCCATGTCTTCACGTGATTGTACAGTATTTCATGACTTTCGATGAGTGTATAATCTTAAAAAAACTAGTCTGAATTTTCATTTTATGACTAAGACTTTTAGTTTGTTAATGTTCATATTTTTTGTGTGTCTAAATATAAGTTATAGTTAGTAAAGTATAACAAGTGATGGTCATTAAAGATTATAATTCATTGCAATTGTTCAATTAATGATATATGTATAACTTGGATAGACCTTAGAATGATCTTAGAACATGTGATAGGGATAGGGTAGATTCCAAGTTCTAGAATATACATGATAGGTTTTAGGTTCCAAAAAATGATATACTTGTTCCAACAGGTTCCAAATTTCATGTGGAATTATACCGAACCTAGAACTGCTCACTCCTACCAGTTTTGCTTCGTGATTGCTCATCTTCAACTAGCAAATCTAGAGCCAAACAAATGCTAGCATGGGGTCACCTAAGATGGGGCGACACTAGCCGCGAGGCCACGGCAACCTATTGCCTAATTTGCACGTTGGCGGAGTCTAGGTCCACCTCGCGCGCCACTGGAGTTCATATAGGGCTCGTCAAAGGTCGCAACACCTCAGCAGCCCTCACATAGGTTTGCGCCAACCGTTGAAGGCCATACATGGGAAGCTCGACTTCAAATGCCATATCTAGGAAGCTCAAGGTCGTGTGATTTTGGCGTCGCCTCACTTGAGGTTGCCGCAATCCCAATGATCAATCACTTGGGGTCACTCAGTCTCGACGGCCCTCGCCTCAGCGACCTCTGGTGACGAGCGTTGATCGAGCTTCGCTAAGCTCTGTCAACATCTGTTCCCTGGTGCTTTTGCGAAGCTTCAACAAGAGTTGCACGAGATCCGCGTTACAAGGTTAATGGTCGCCGCTAATGCCGGTTGCCTATGAGTCCCTTTGCTTGCCTGTGCCTGCCTGCCCTCTCTTTTCCTTTTTTTTTTTTTAAATTTTATTTTACTTCAAAATTGCTTTACACAAAATATAAGTCAACCAAACGCCATTTGCTTTCTGCAAATCGACCTCCATTAAAAAAATTCTTCAGGAGATAGCTCTATATCCCCCAAAGTCGAACCAAATGCAACCACCCTATGCTGATAAACACTATAGGAACCCAATTAATGTGTTTAATTCTATCAAACTACTAGATACTAATGAACCCAAAAAAAAAAATTGTATCGGACAGTCGAACCATCGAAATTAAACCTGGTTTAGTTTCTTCTGACAATATGGCGCCACACCATTTATTTATCTAATAATCTTTTAATTTATTTATAAAAAAATCTCCTCTTGACTCACAGATATTGGATTTTTATGTTTCGTACACGTTACTCTGCAAACTTACCTAAAAATAAAGGAGAAATATGATCAATATCTTCTATTTTTAATGAGTGCCCTCGCACCTACACGTCGTGGGAGAACTGGTGTAATAATTCACGCAAATAAATTATTTTGCAAAAAGATTTAAAGATATTAATATTAATCCATCATCCCTGCTGTCTTTTCAAATTTTAGAAAATGCTCATTGAGAAATCCTAAAAGTAAAGGGTTGACTTCAGCCTATGCTTGACCTTCATGCATCTCTTGATCATGATCAGGTATGCCATGACTCGAGCCATTTTCTTTTGAGGCCAGAAGACGAGCTTCGAGAGTCGAAAAAGGGTGCACGGAGGCTGCCGACAAATTTACTCTCTTTGGCAGTACCTTAATTAAAAGATTGATAAATTTCGTAATTCAAGTCTAGTAGAATTGATCAATCAGAAGTTAGAGCACATCTTTATCCACGAATTTTATATTGATGTTTAGGATGATGTGTACAACTGGTGTTTTCAGTGCATATTCTTGTGCCATTTCTTTTTCCTGAGCTGTTGCTTTCATTATCCTTGATAACTGTTCTCAAGCAGATGGTTCCACTGTACTTGATCGTTGTTTTTTCTACACCAACCAAAGAGTTTTTTTATGCTTAAAGCATAATCCACAGGGACAGACAGCAATCCTTGCTTCCTCTGAATAGTTAATGACAATCCTTTTGGATGAGTGTTCATGTCATATACAAAACAAGTAGGTAAACTCCAAGACAATCTAGGACAAAAGGAAAAAAAAACACACACACAACATTACATACTTACAGATGATGAGCACACAGTGGTATACAAGTAGAGACAACTTCATAAGCTCCTCAGAATAATTTAAAAAAAAAACCAAACCCCTCATGTGATGGAAACTGATGCGATGATGAGAAGATAAGGGGGGAGGTGATTTTACTTTTCCCCTTATCTTCCAAACAGATGAAGGCCATAAAGGAATGAACCGAAAAAAAAGAGTGTCCTATTTTCTAAAGGTTCCTAACTGGCACTGGAATCTTGGTTGGATCTCTCCAGCTATGCAAAGCCATGCCTACTCTCACAACCTCCAAATGACAGAACTATAACATGACGACAAAGAAAAGGACAGCAGAAAGAGAGAAAAGAAGAAGAAAAAAGAATTCCAAACGACAGGGTGTTTCATCCCCCACACTAGCCTACATGCACATAACACCCACCATCACCCTTTTGTGCAAAAAGTGTTGGTAGGCATAACCCAGAAAATAAAAAATTGGGCTTTTAATAAGAAGAAAAACGAAAGTCAAAAACATGAAGGCAGACTCTTTCCTCTTGTCCACCAAGATGAGACCAAATAGACCAGGAACAGGGGCCTCCCTCTCCATGAAGGTGCATCCCTTAAAATTTGTTCGTGACATGTGCTTCACCGCCATGTCCAGTGTTGCCCGAATGCTGCTGGGCCGCTGGTATATTGCTTAACATCTTTTGGCGGCTGATGACTCCAATAGCATAATCTGCAAATTTTCAGGACATTTGATAATGCTCAGTATGCCGACCTGACATTATATCGAATTTAGGATTAAAAGCTACTGGTTAATCAAAAGTGATCATTTGATTCAAGAACTCCACCTTGACTTCTATGTCGCAGCATAGGCACCAAATGTCACTGCATAATGCCGTCGGTCATGCTCCTAACTCGGAGTTCAACGGTCCTTAAATCGCGAAGATGTTGCAAGATCTCTTGGAGAAGATGCAATCCTTTATCGCCCTTCCTCAATGAGTTGATGCAGTGCTTTAGGAACTCCCTGTCAGCTTCGAGAGCCTGCAATCTCTCATATACATGGTCTACTTCTTCCTCGATCGCAAGCCTCTTGTCTTCCGCTCGGTGTTCGTCCCCGCACGGCTCACCATCTAATTCTGTTTCTGCACCAACCGCATCAAAAAGGGGAAGCAGCCTCTTTGCCTTAGGGACCCCAAGCCTCCTGGGTTCCTGGTGATATCCATTCATTTTGGAATGGCCGTTCCCATTCCCATTAGCTTCACCATTCGACAAGTGATCACTGTGGCCGTTGCCATTTTCCTTGTAGAAATGATCGATCATTGGCTTCACATCCTCAAAATGTTGTTGTCCTTCTTCGTAGCTTATGCCGAAAAGCTTCTCTTCCAGAGCCTTGAGCTGCTCTAGAATGCACAACCTCTCTTCCTCAAAGTCCTCCAATGACTCCTCCAGATACACAACCGCATCAGTTGGGGTCTTCTCATGGCTTCTATCTCGGTCACCATTAAGGCCATCCTCCTCCTTCACTTCACCATTCAAATCGACTGATAACCTGTCACCATCCTCAGAATTGCTACAAGATGTGGATGAAGTTCGGTGTCTTCTCGCAATCATCATATGTTCCTTGGCCTTGTACTCCTCGACCTTCTGGTGATACATCTCGAGCTCCTGTTCCAATTCTTCCTTCTCCTTTTCTCGCTTCACCATAAGATCATTCAGAAGTTGCAATGCTTCTTGGTCGTACTCAGATTGCTCTTCCATCATTCTCTGATACTGCAAGGCCTCCATTTGCATCGCAGCCTTCTCTTCTTGGAGGCGGTTGATCATTGCCATGGTTTGGCTCGCCGCAACAGCAGAAGCGCTCCTCTCTTCTTCAAGTTCTTCATATAGAGCATGTAAGGCCTTCCTTTCGGATCTCAATGCCGATTTCAGCTTCTCGATGGTGAGAGTACCTTCACCACCTTCAATATCACTGAGCACACTCCCGTCCAACGACTCTATAGAATCTTCCGTCCCAGAGTCTCTCCTGTCTAGAAGTAGTAATCTCCTATGCAGGCTATCAACGGAAGTGGGCGTATCCGGCATTTTCTCATCTTCAATATTCTCATTACTCTCCATACACAATCGCAATTGACCATTATCTTCTTGCTCGCTCGCTCCAAGCGAGACAGTTTGGAATTCAATATTTCCGTCAATTTGCATAAACCCTATAACCCACAAGAGAAAAATGGTATAAGATTAGGAACAAATAAAGAGGCATTTGCAAAGTCCTTCATTTGGCAAAGTACTCTTAAAGCTTACCGTGATCGAAATCAGTGCTGAGAATGTCATATCTAGTAGAAGGATCTTCCTGTGTGCACTGAAACGAAGAGAATGATTCTTGAGTATGAATCTCATCGACTGTTTCTTGATCAGGAATCTCTGTCCCGATTGAAATCTCTGCATCAGTCTCGTCATTCTGTGAATTATACTCCTCTTCGGCTCCTACATATATCATGAAGCATTCTCAATATTTGCACACAAATTTCACTGAAGCAAAACTAAAGAGTTCTACTCAGACTATAACAATTACCTGGGTGAAAGTCTGAACTTTCGAATACTCCTGCCTCTTCTGCAGTTCCTTGAAGAACATCATCACTTCCCACCATGAGAGTCCCAGTTGCTTGAGTAACAGCAATTTGCTCATCGCTTTCCTTTTCTAGTGCATGATGTGAGACATTCTCATCCAATTCTGCAGCTTCGGAAGCATCGGTCCTTTTGAGCTCCTTGGTTTCGAATTCTAACATCAAGCCTTCACTCTCAACGGAATCGCCCTTAATCTTATCCTCCACAACCTCGTTCTGCTTCTCAGGAGAGGAGCAGAAGTCCAAAATGACATCCTGAGGTCCACAGCTTTCCTGTTCTTCCTCTGTAATTGTGTACAGCCCTTTCAGTCCCACTGGAATCAACTCGCACTCATTGTTTCCGATGTAAAACTCCAAGTGACGAGACGAGAGCCCAGTTCCAGCCTTTGATTGGCCTTTTCTGCCTCGGATTCGAAGCATGCTCCGATCAGTCTTATCAGACAAATGGCTGTCAATGAACACATTTCCATCATCCTTGGTCATGACTCCGCGCTCCTTCTTAATCTCCAGTTCGACCTTCGCATCCTCATTCTCCACCATTTCTTTAATACCAGATTCTGATGAAGGCGACGACCACTTGTCCTCCTCCTCCTCCTTTGGCTCCACCTTAACATCCCTATATGTTTGAGAATATTGAGAAACCTCCACAAACTCCCACTGGCGAGATGAGAGCTCGGTGATGGCCGCGGCTTGGCCTTTTCCGTCACCGAATTGAAGCATGCTCTGATCATTCTCATCAGACACATGCCTCTCAACAATGAATACATTCCTATCATCCTCGGCAATGACTTCGCGCTCCATCTCAGTCACCAGTTCGACCTTCTTATCGTCATTGTCCACCATTTCTTTAACACCGGATTCTGATAAAGGCGACGAACACTTGTCGTCCTCCTCCTCTGGCTCCACCTTAACATCCCCACATGCGTGACAATCTTCAGAAACTACCACAAATCTTCCA
Organism: Eucalyptus brandiana; assembly: GCA_014182725.1. Lineage (NCBI taxonomy): Eukaryota > Viridiplantae > Streptophyta > Magnoliopsida > Myrtales > Myrtaceae > Eucalyptus > Eucalyptus brandiana. The sequence continues at coordinate 36,741,889 of CM024674.1, forward strand.
GTTTCTTCAATCCCCTCATTGCCTTCCTTCACAAACAACTCCGATCCGCTCCCGAAATCTCCATCCTCACCATCCTCTGCCTCTGTGACAAAATACCCCTTCTGGGTATCATCAGGGTTATCAGAACAAGACTTGATCGAAGCACAGGGAGAGAAGTGAGACTTCTTCTCCACGCCCGCTCCACAGCAACAGCAACACTTCACCTTCTCATCTTCATCATTCTTAGCCGGACCGATTTGCAAAGAGGACGAGCAATCCTCGCACATGTCTTGGAGCTCTACTAACTTCTGATGGTCGAAGCAGTACACCAGCTTGGAGATTTCGCTGGCGTGGCTCTCGCAGACAAGGCCCCTGTGATGGAGCTTGCTCCTGCCGGGCTCGAACAGATGATCGAGCCTGGAACACAAGAGGCAGGGCCTCTTGAGGCCGAAGTAATCGGCGAATCGGACGATGACGTAAGAGAAGAGGGAGTTGAGGAGGAGGAGGCTGATCAGGGTCCATTCAAGAATGGCGTAGATCAGAATGAGGGTCATCTTGTTGGTGTTCCTGTGAACCATGGTCGCAAACTTGTTGGCTGCCATTGGAGATGACGATCAGTATGTACTGTACAGACTACACACACAGAGAGAAACACAGAGAGAGAGAGAGAGAGAGATTGTAATACAGAGTTTTGTTTGCAGAGAAGATGGGGTTTGGACAGAGACGAAGAGAGAGAGAGAGAGAGAGATGGGAATGGTTTTACAGGAAATGATGATGAAGGAAGACAGAACAATTTAGGAGGAGAAACAGAGGAGAGGAGTCGCTTTAATGGAGGAAAAAACCTAAAAAGAAGAATTTGGTAGCACCATCTTACAAGCCAGTTTTAACATTCTCTTGGTCTCGCAGTTGCCTTCCAATTTTCATTGTAGTAGAGAAGATACCAGAAATACATATGCATATACAATCTTGACAATTCTTCTCTTTTGTTTTTTTTTTTTTATGGGGAATTTCTCCTATAATCCTGCTCTACATAATCAATTTATTGATAATACTTTTTCAAAGAGCATGTCACTTTTTTTTCTATCGATTTAGATATTTATATATCGTAAATAATCATTCTCATTTAATAATATCTTGATCTTGAGATCGCTCGGATTTGGTAGAAAATTTTGCCCGTCAATGCAAGACGTGTGATAAATATCAAATCTTGGACGTCACCCTAATTTGTCCACAAACCCTTAGTCCAAGCAAGAATTTCTACCTTTACGGTCAAAATTTTAATCACCCCGTTAGTTTTTACGAATTTCAAATACTTTAGTAGATGGAAAGATAAAAATAAGGGGGAACCGGTGGGCCTGCCAGCCATGCCCCCCTAAATTGGTGGTCAGTCTTAAAGTAAAAGTGTGCGTGTGGGGGCCGGACTGATGATGCCATTGCCGGGGGCTTCTTTCGGAATTCAAAGTCTATTTCTTTTTTTCCCCCTTAAAGATGCTTCCTTGGGAGATCATGCGCAAACAATTTATCGCCAAAGTAATGCCTTTTACTTTTATGCATTTGCCACTTTTTAAGAAGAGGAAGGAAGAAGAAAACTGGGTGAAAATAATTTAATAGTTTTTACTAAGTGTCGTCTTTCGAATCATGTATAGAGAGAATAATAAAATGTTTGGTCGAACGATGTCATTGAAATTTTTTGGATCAAGTTATTTACTATTGCGAAATGTTGGTAAATTTTTTTTATAAATTTAACATTACTTAAAAAAGAAGAGAGCATATGACATACTGATTATGTTTCGAACTGCTCCCTAAGGATACATGTAATCGAAAGTGCTAGGAGCACAAAGCACATAGTTTTTAGTCTATGCTTCAAGGACTTGAAAAGTATTTAATTCGAGGTGGTATCCTATGTCGATATAAATGCATTAAAACAAAAAAATTCCGGCTATGTTTGCTTTTGAGTATGCCATCTAATGATATAAATTGCTAGACTTGAACTCTCCTCATTGCAAGAAGAGGTTTTGATTGATAGGTGGGGAGGATGAAGTATTGTCAAAAAATTGCAATACTAGGCTTGCCGAGTTAAAGAATATAACAAAACTAATCACTCTAAAAATATCAATAGGTCATTTCATCACACTCTGGGAGGATGATGACCTATCATTTGAAGTCCTGATTAGATTTTGGATCACAAAAGGAAATGTTTACAGGAGAGAATCTAAAAGTTTGAAAACCATGGAGCTCAAATTGAAACTATGCGATAACATTCTTTTTAAGAGAATGGTTCTAAGAACTCTATAGAAGCTAAATATTTTCATTTTGACGGGTTAAGAGATTTCAAGGAAAAAAAAGTCGTGCACCCATGGATTTCAAGAAATGAAGCATCTTGACAATTGCAAGAATCCCTTAAGCAAGAACGTTGCCAATTCATCCATTGGCCTCCCTCTCACTACTCTTATGATTTTAGAGTGTTCCTCCAAAATCTTATTAATCTAGAGAATATATGCCATGACCTTGTCGCACCATAGTGCCACCACAATGCTTCCACAAATTGAAAGTTGCAAGTGTCAAAAAGTGTGACTGATTGAAAAATCAGTGGCTTCTTTCAGAGGTGCAAAGCCTTGTACAGTTGGGAGAGATGCAAGTATTAGAAAGTGATTAAATGCATGCCATTGTCACAAATAAAGCATGAGAAGATAAAGTTGTTAACAATGACATAAAAGAGTTTTCTAATGCATATCGTATTGAGCAAGTTACCAAATATGATGAGGTTTTGCATTGAAATCAAAATTAAATCAAAGGGTTCCCCAATTCAAGTAACTTTTTCATTTTCTCCCGGAGTGAGTCTATCTTATTGAACGGGTATAAGTTTCCTCAATTCCTTATCTTGCAAACGCTACCAAAGTCATGGTATTACAAGGAGAGTTAGGGCCTTATTTAAAATAAAGTCCATCATGAACTCTCTTTTGAAAAAAAAAAATTGTTTCAAGCCTTTATTTATAATTTCTCATATTAATTCTCTTTTAAAATGCTGTCAATCACATTCTGACTTTGTCAACAAAGTATATCTAGCTCAAATAATTGGCTCAATAATACAAGTACACATTCTTGTAGACTATAGAGCCCATTTGGTTCAGTTTTGGAGAATGCACTTGCAAAAATGCAAATACCTTTGGGAGAATGGGGTTTTCCGAAATGCAAATAACGTTTGATAAAATTTACATTTGTAAATGACTTTTATTAAATTAAAAAAATAAATTTTTTTTTTTTTTAAGTTCAGCTACCGGACCGCCTGATCTAGCAGTCGGATGGTCGGATTTGGGCCCCCAACGGTCGGCGGGGTCGTGTGACCTCATGCAATTGTTGCTTGGGGTCACACGACCCATGCAGTGCGACCCAGGTGGCCGTTGCCTGGGGTAGCACGACCCAGGCGGGGCGACCCAAGCGGCTGTCGCTTGGGGTCGCGAACCTCGGCGACGCCTGAGGTCCGGCGACAGTCGCTGGGGTCTAGCGACCCTTAGGCGGCAGTGGTCGGCGCCTCACCGGCGCGCGTGACCCCTTGGCCAACGGTTGTTAGCCTCCGGTCAGCTTTTTCGTGCGGTGGTGTGCGGTGGTTTTGGAGAAGATGAATAATACCGGGGATTTGCATTCCAAAGATGCAACTTCCCAAAGTACCTCCGGAATTGTATTGGGCTAAAAGCCCTTAGAGCCACTTGGAGATGCAATTGCATCTTGCCGAAGTCACCCAAAAAAAGAACCAAACGCGTTTGCATTTGGCCAAAGGGCTTTAGTGTCCCAAAGTGCCTTCCAAATGCCCAACACGAGAGATTTGGTTTTCGCCGTCTAAACCCACAAGTGATAAAAAAAAAAAAAATGAAAAAACAGTGTGTTCATTTCCAACAATCTAAACCTGCGTAGCCCATCATCGCTCTTTTCTAACCATCAAATTCCACTTGCATGATCACTCCCTCATCATCTTCTTTTTGACGAAAATCGGAAAGCAACAAATATCAATAGAATATAGAGTAAACTAGGTCACCAAAATCACCAGCCTTTCTTGGTCTATTTTTCAATATCATGCCGGAGGCGGTCGAGGGCTGCACCGCCCAACCCTACCTAATCACCTGAATTCTCCATCCGCTCCTCATTTCCAACAAAGATTCATTCACATTATCTATAATATTTCAAAACGATATGAACACAATCTTGGAAAAAAAAACGGGACATATCCACCAGGGAATGTTTCAGTTGAATTGCTTTGAGTTGGTGATGGTGACAATCGGAATATGATATCAGTCCTTTTCGGTAGGATGCTATCGACTTTTGTTGTGCCTTGTCCCTTCAAATTGCTTTTGCTTTTCTGAAGCATCTATCCAGAGTCCTTGGGTCTTTTCAGATTGATATATCGAGGTACACGCGCCTTGAATCCTAGGCTAGCTTAATTAGCTGCTTATTACTTTTATTTAGATATCCTTTCCTAGTGAATTGTAGCCTTTAGGATTGTGTGGCAACCATCCTTAGCGAGATTGAGCTATTAACACGATAAAAAAAAAAATGTAGGAAGAGAATGTTTGGATTATGTTAGAATAAAAATTAGAAACTTATATGTGGGATATCATGAAATAAATCTTTCTGAGAACAATAATTATACTATCAAATTTTATAAATATACTGGAGAGATATTTCGAGGTGTTAATTTGATTTAGAGTTAGGGATGCGTTTCGTTAGATTCTTAAATTACACACTAAAGCTAAATTGAACTTTTCTAAATGAGCTAAAGAAAACATCCCTTAAAGTATGCAGACAATCTGTTCCATCTCTTTTCCTCTTTAATTTGCTTTCAACTCACATGTTTTTGGACCAAATCCGAATGATTGTGCAAACAACCCTGAATTTTCCCGTACTTTTTATTTTACTCAAACCATACTTTTAAATGGAAAAAATTTTAAAAATTGGGCGGACAGCTAATGTGTGGCCACCACACATATTTGAATAATCAAAAGGTTTTTATCAACTTCATTTAATTAAATTTTCTCCTGATTTTTATCCGCCTCTTATGGCCCCATGTTCTCTAGAATGGGCCACCGTTTTGTGCACGCGTCTAATTATATTTAAAAGGTGGGCAAATAATGATAATAAAGGTAAAGAAAAGAAAAGAAAAAGAATGTTTCAAATTCGACGACTAATCAAGGTTGAAAGATTTGTGCAAAGACTTGGCTAAATGGCGGTGACTGACTGATCACTGTGGTCCGAATTGGAGGGCGGGACCAATGGAGTTTGCTTTGCTTTGCTTTCATATAAAGACATATATAAATATTTCTCAACTGAGCTAGTAATTATAACTACATGAAGTGTTTACTTTTGCTTAATCTTTTTTATGTAATTCTAATTATACAATACACATCAATGGGCCCCGTATCTACATGTTCACTATGATAGCATTCATACCGCTTGTGGGCAAGAGCATATTTGCCTATTTTATAGGGCATTTTTTTATTCGAGCGATATCATTACTTTGGGGAGGTTCTAATCTTCTGGAATCATATTATTATTATTATTATTATTATTATTATTATTGAACATCTAATCTTCTGGAATCATATTATTATTGAATTTTGAACTCGGATTGCGTGTGAATTTTCTTGAACATGTTGTTGTTTAGTTTAGCTGATGACTAGACAGATACGAGGGGGGCCAAATCGGGGACACCGTGGAGGCTTAGGGAGGATAAGAGAGGATATATAGTAACCTAGAATTTAATATATTTGCTGTTCAAATTGATTATGCCTTATGTTCGTCGTAATTAAAAAGTTTCATGGTGATTTCTATTCACAGAATTTAATTTACCAAAGTTCCGTAAAGAGAAAATGATATAAATAATTCTTGAACTTTTGTTCAATATACAATATAGTCTCTGAATTTTAACCCAAAGAGCTATATAGTTTTTGAACTTTTAATTTTTTCAATATGATCTCTAAATTTTTTGTATATATTCAATTTAGTCTTTGAACTTGATTTAATGGAAGATAACATTGAACATATTCATATATTTTAGGGATAAAGTTTATGTATCAAAAGTTCAAATAATACATTACACATTGGTTAAAATTCAAGGATTATTTGAACAAATTAAAAGTTTAAAGTTTACATTACATATTCAGTCAAAATTCATGAATTATTTGTATCATTATCCCTTCCGTAAAATATAAGCTATAAAATTTTTTATGCGTCATTTAATTTAAGACTTGTGATAGAAGGTAGAGGATGATCGATGCATGGCAAAAGAAATGGACCCACCCTTGCCAAATGCTTCTGATATATGCTTTTAAGTTTGGAGATGGTTCGACTGTCCTAATCTGCATGACCCATCCCACGACTACGAGGCTTCCTTTGTTAGGTCTTATGGATCATTTACGACCATGACATTAATTTGTTCAAAAGCACTTGGAATTTCCAAAGCCAAGCCTTCATATTAAGTTATGAGGAAAAAGGTTATGGTGCGACCTCACCATGAATTGAGAAAGTAAGCTCTGGTACCAAAGTTCACTACAAATTCTACAGCTAATCTTGTCTATTTCATTAACATGTTAATGTGGCATATCTTACTCATGCTAAAGAATTGCTGCCGTGCTCTCATTCACTTTCGTTTACCTTTCGGCCCTACTGCTTAACTTTACTAACAACAATATGTAATTACCGATCTTTCGTGGTTAGATGGTACCAAGCCCGTAAGCTAGTCAAAAAAGAGTTTGTAAGCCAAAACAAATTTGTAACTTAATTGGAGAATAGCTGATAAGTTACAAAAATAAAGATTTGTAATTCTTAGTAAAGTTAAGCCATTAAGAAAGGTACATAAAAGTTGATAAACAATGAGAGAATTATTTTTGTCAGATTTAAGAGAAACATGAAATTTTAAAAAAAAAAAATGAATAAACCTTACTTAATTGGAAGGGAGAGGTGGGGGGTTTGAATCCCCACATTCTCAAAAGGGGTTAGGATGGGGACGATTTAGTTTCAAGTGTGGGTTTCGACTCTCACGCCCTACAAAAAGACAAGGCAAAAGTCTAAAAGTGGAGTTAGAGTAAGAATAGAGTAAGACCAACCAAAAAACAAAAAAACTCAAACAAGAGTTGGTAACATAAACTAGTTGGTAACTTTAAGTTGGAAATCAGATGGTAATTTTTAAAAATATATTTGTAAACTCTAAATATTGGCATGTAGGGAAAATAAAAGCCATGCCTCGAAAGAGATGTCACTGAATGTGATAACTAAATATATGTTCGTAAGCAACTAAAATGAGAGTTGGTAACTCATAATAAGTGGTAACTTAATCGAAAAAAAGTTGGTAAGTCGCTTAAATAAAAGTTGACAATTTCATACAATAGTTGGTAAACTTAAACCGTTTGTTAAAAAAAGGTAAATAAAAAGGATTGTAAAAGATAAGAGAATGTATTTGTTCACTAGAGATAAACAAAGGTGAATGATTTTAAAAAACAAAGAATGTCAATAACTAACATAAATAAGAGTTGATAAAGCAAAATTAGTTGATAACTTAATTGGTAAAAAGTAGGTGATCGCTTTAACTAAGGTTGGTAATTTTAAAAAGAGTTTGATTAAAAATACTGATAAGCAAGACCAATAAAAATTAGTGAAATAGAAAACTTGGTTGAAGAAAAGAATAAGCCTAGCAAACAATTCAAATGAGACTTGGTAAATCAACTGGTGACTTAATGAGCCAAAGAGCTTGTAAGACATATAGATATAGATTGGTAAGTTCAAATACAAGTTGCTAAATTTAAAGCATTTATAATGAAGACAAATAAAAGTTGTTGAAAGTTAAGAAAAGTTAATCGATTTAAAAAACCAAATAAACGTGGGCAATTAACTTACATAAAAGTTGATAAACAAAGCAAGTCAGTGATTTAATTGGAAAAGATCTGGTAAGCCATTCAAATAAAAGATTGGTAATGTGCTGGTAAAAAATGAAAATAAATTCAGTAAAAATATTTTAAAAACATCAGAAATTTGCATATTGTCAAAAAGAGTTGATAATTTCATAAGAGTATCGGTAGGTTATCAATAAATTATCGGGAAATTAAGGTATGTTTGGTAACGTTTCTATTCTAGAAAACAATTTTTTTCAGAAACACTTCTTTTTCTGTTTCTATTCTTGAAAATAGTTTCTGAGCATACCCACCCCATTGGTGGCCGCAAAGGGAGTGGGTTCAAATCCCCGCGGTCACTTGTGCGACTCACCAGTGGCCATGTCAGATGGGTGGGCCCAATTTTCTAGGGTTTACGCGCGCCAGCCAGCTTATATATGGCGGTTCATGGTCACAAAAAAAATATATATAGTTTTTAGCATTTGAACACATTTAGTAACTACATAAAATTTATGTTCCCAAGAAAAAAAATGCATTTGGTACAACCCCATATATTTTTATGACTTAGAATTTCTTTTAATTTATTAATGATTTTATTACATTTTTCTTCTTTTCTTTTTGTCTTTTCTTCTCTTTCCTCTAGCCGGTCGCTGGTGGATGACCGCCCAGAGAAGGGCGGCAAGGCCGACCTCAGGGGAGGCTCGCCAGCCATTGGCGAGGTCACCCCAAGCCTCCCCCTAATTGGGCGAGGCAACCTTGCTCGGTCATTGGCGAGGTCGAGCCTTACCGTGGTTAGGCGAGTCTCAGCCTCGCCCGGCCAAGGCAAGGCCAAGCTTCGCCCTCTTCTGTTCTATTTTTATTCTCGGGCACAAAAAAACATAAACACCTGTTCTCAAGAACATTACCAAACGCACCATAGGCGACTGATAACTTCTTTTACTCTTATCAATTCCTTAAAAAATCTACCGGCATGTAAAAATAATAATTTTTGCTTTTTCACAGTGTCTTTCTTAAAGTTATCAGGTTGTTGAATTCGGATACCATTTATTTTTCTTTGAACACCATAAAAAAAGAATACCGTTAATTTTTCTTTTTATCACAATAGCATGTGATTTACCTCAGATGCTACAATAGTATTTCTACAAAATTAAGTGACATGAGATTCAGCAGAAATCTAGGTAACATAAGTACTCACGAACGAGCTCCGGCAACAATCATGACGGTCCATGGATGCGACTGAGCGGCACACATTTTTTAGTTATATATATACCAAAGTTACCTTTGCTCAGAGACATGCACTTTAGGGGGACATTCGATCCTGACATTGTAGGAGACGCTCTCTTCTTTATTTATTATAATTACCATCACAAAAAAATAGAGTCCTTTGTCACGTAGATCTACGTTACACTTTGATTCATATAAATGCAAGCTTTTCAAAAAGTTTAAAAGAAAATGTCTTTTTGCCTATTATGCTAATCTAATGGATTCGTGTGTATGAACATCAAAATTTTAAGTAGAGAGAACCCACAGAGTCCACATTATCTTTGGCACTAGATCGAAAATTATAGAATAAGCCACCCTAAGAGTTCAACTCGGTTTTTCGATCCGGTCACTCCAATCATGTTCCAATCCCCACTAGCTTATAAATTACGGTTCTATAATGACTCTTTCGAGTAATATTAATATGTTTTAATTTAATGCAAAATATCGGAAAATTTTTTTGGAATAAATGAAAGCAGTCCCGTAGAATCATGAAATTCTTTTTCAAGATCTTCCATACTTTAAATAACCCCTTACGTTTTTCTAAATTTTTTAAAGGGAAGTAGACAATAGACGAGCATATATCCATGTATCTTGTACATCAACATAACTATTGGCAACCTAGCCGACTATCTAAATAATTTATCCAATTTTTGATTACTGATAAAAGAGAATTCAATTAATGAGACATTATTCTTATTCTGACGTGAGGGGTTGGAACTCTCATAGATCTTATGTCGGCAAAAATGAACGAGGAGCGTGCGAATTTTCTAAGGACAGATTGACAAGAAAAAAAAAAACAGAGGGGGAAAAAAGAAGTGGGGAAGGAGAAATTAAAACTCAAAATAAGTAATGAATGTCGCAATGATGGCGATCCAAGAGCGTTTCGAGCCTTTGAGGCGGTGGGACAGACATTAACATCGAGAAGCCATCATAGCAAGAAAATCAAGAACATCTCTCACCTTTATCTTTTTTTATTTTGCGTCCTTTTCCCTGGTCCCTCCTCTATTTTCGCTCCCCGCCGTCCCTAAACTTTTGTTTAAACTGATAAGAGCTTAATATGAGATCACCTACTAATCAAGTCTCTTTTCCGCGCATCCAAAGGGTGGCATTGTGCGAAAAAATTGACAGTATTACGTGATATCTTGTATTAGCGTCACTCAACATGTCTCGATTAAAATTGGTAGTTAACGTCAACCTACCTCAAGCGCGTATTGCACGCATGGATGCATTGGTGCAGCAAGGTCAAATATCAGAAACTAGTTGTCCAGCACTTTGTAATTAAGAAATGAATACATATGGTCAAAATGTTTGATTTCAGTATACCATGTTTGTATATTGACGGGGGACATATTTGGTACGAAGAAACAAAAGAATAAATCGGATGAAATGGGTATTTATATTCGCCCGAAGAGATGGACCGGTCAGTATGCACGAGAGCTGACCCGATCACCTGACTGCTAAAGAAAGAAGAACACGTAGGAATCCGAAATAGTAGAGTCAAATGCCCAATGCATTCCGCAGAAAGAGGTTACGCTAAGGAAAATGTGTGCTATTTCTTAAGGAGAATGCAATTGACATTCTCTTACATCTTTCAATCGATGGAGTGGCCCAATTAGCGTTCAATTTCACCGGTTTGAATGGAGACCGAATCGGCCTTTCACGCATGGAAGGACAAGGGCCAGTTTTTGAGCCCATTTGAAGTTTCAGATTGGGCCTAATCAAAGCTACATGTAGCATTTTCATGAGGCCATAGCCCAAGTTCTTTTTTTTTAAATGTTTTTTTTTGTCAAATATGTGTGTGTGTGTGTGTGTGTGTGTGTATAGACTTAAGCTCTTCCTTGAATTTGAATTACCCAATTTACTATAAAATGGATGGGGTGTCATTCTGCCTAATTTTCTAAAATCCATCTCAATTTGCCATTGCATGAACCGAAATTGCTTCAATTTCCCTGGACTTGTAGAAAATCGGAGTAGTTCCATCATAGTGAAACATTTTTTATGTGATCTCAGAGTTGATCATCCGACATGCGTCTGAGGATCTGATTCGAGTAATTGGAACTTTAATTTGGGCTATTTAGGGATTAAATTGATAAACTTTGAAAATAAGTGAGGTAAATCGCCAACTGTTTCTTTTCTTCTCGTTTTAACTTGTCAAAAAAGATTGCAGTGCTTCCTGCGCCATGAAACGAAAAACAGCCAAAAAGGATAAGACAATCCACCCTCGCTGTCTTCTCTGCAGCTTGCACACGGAGAGAAAGAGAGAGAGAGAGCTGAGAGCTCGCCATGAGCTTCGCATTAAGCTCTCGAGTCCTTCACGTTCACGCTCGCTCCCTCCCCTCTCTCTCCCCATCTCGACCCAGAAAGCCTCCCTCCATCGCTTGCCTTCTTCACAAGCCTTCTCTGAGTAAAAATGCTGCTTCAAACCAGGTGACGAATGAATCCGCCTCTCTTTTTTGCTTCTTTCGAAATTACCTGAACTTCGAATTGATGGGTTTTCTTCTTTTTGCGATCTTGATTGCATTTCAAGACACTGGCGAGGATCGTCCGGGATTGCTCGGACAAAATTGGCCTGCAAATACCCGCCTTAGCAATCCAAGTCGGAGCATTTCTGGCCGCTACGGTAGTACCCTTATCCAACCCACGTCCGCCGCATACAATTGCGTTGACTTAATCTCGCAAATTGTCAAAGAATCAAAAGGGTCTAATTGGTTTTGCTTTGTTTGTTTGATCTTGGAATATATGTTGTAGATTGAGCAGCCTGCCATGGCGGTGACTGGAGTGAACGAGGAGGAAGATTTCACTTGGGTTCTGATACAGCTCGGGATTGTGGCCTTTGGGTACTTCCTCATCATGCCGGTGAGCGAAATCTCTGTTGGCTTTTTCATTATTTGAATTCTTTTGGTGAACATTTGCTCGATTCAATCATCACCATCTTTGATTCCATTTGCAATTTTCTACGTGCGGGAAATGGCAGCCGATCATTATGAACTGGCTGAGGATAAGGTGGTACAGGAGGAATCTGTTGGAGATGTATTTCCAGTTCATGTTCGTCTTCTTGTTCTTCCCCGGGTGAGTGCCTTTCATGTTTATCATATAAACAATAATTATAATCTCGCAGAGCTAATTCTGATTCTCTGTTCGATAATGCTTCTAATTCTGATTCTCTGTTCGATAATACTTTTCATTAACATCGACGGCACGCGCTTGTTCCGTCGGTTTAGGTCATCAGGTGCAACCAATCTGCTATTTAGTTCATGTTTAAATGAAACTTGTTCAGATTTCAATCGAGTTTCTTTTCGTTTCTAGTCTCCCTTTCGTCAAATTCAACTTCCTCTCTATCCATCATCGTCCATCTCCTTCTAGTTTCCACTTTATCAGTCCTTGCGTTTCTGGTTTGTGAAGGGGGCGAATTTGATTCATATTTCTCGTTTCACCCGCTAAAACCATATTCCGTTTTCGGTCATGAGAGTGCTGATATCTACATTCGATGATTATTTCCTCGGAATTGTCTCTATTCCACGCATGAAGTCTGCTTATTTTGCACCATGTGTTTGGCAGGGTGTTGCTATGGGCACCATTCTTGAACTTCAGGAAGTTCCCGCGAGATCCATCAATGAAGTATCCATGGTCAACTCCTGAAGATCCTTCCCTAGTCAAGAATTCGTATCTCAAGTACCCTTTTGCTCAGCCTGAAGATTACGAATGAGAGCATTACGTTTCCAGTACAGCTTCACCGTACCTCTCATCTTCTTTGCGGGTTACTGCTACTGTTGTAATTCGCTAACCGTTCTTGATATTCATTGTCTCGTATAGTCTTGTAAAGAATCAATGGGCAAAATGTACCTTCGCAAAGGTGCTCATCGAGTGTTGTACGCTAAGGAGTACCATAGAGGCGGCGCAGTTCTTATTAAGGACGACTTATCAATGACGGCTCTCCCATTCCCGAATGTTCCTTAGAGCCTAGAGGATGTCGACCCTCTTTAGCTTATTTGAATTGTCCCTAATACCCGATGTGGGGATGGACAGGACCGTCCCGGATACTTGAAGTGTTTATCCGGACAAATTCGCTCCATCCTGAGATTTTTGCTGAACCAGTTTGGTCAGTCCTGATTTCTCTGCATTCGATTGGGTTTAGCCGTGACCAAGAGGAGATAATAGTCATTCTAACGTCAATGTAAACAAATCAAAGCAACGAGAGGAATACTTGGAACTATCTTTGGTTACTCGTCTAAATTAATGCAACAAAATTGAATGGTGCTTGCCAAAAATTTCTCTCCGCATCGGTTGTGGACCTAATGTGACTACATGTCAAGAAACTCTACAGGCTAAACAAAGTAAAGAGGCATAAAAGGTCGAGAGGAACCGACTCCCCACACTTCTCTCTCTACTTCTCGATTTTATCCATTTTTTCTCACGATTTGTATTCGTGGATTTGCTATAAAACATCCAATAAAGGCCATTGACAATATTTTTTTAACCTTCGATCCTCGCATCGGTGGAAACCCTAAACGCATGATTCTTGCCCCGTAGATGTATTATCGAGGAAAACAGAAGAGAGCAATTAGAGAGAGAGAGGGATTTTGAAGGACGGACGTGCGAAAGCCAATTATAGAGCAGATCACCATGGGAGCTCTCGATCGCAAACTAGTGTTTGCATTTGCTTTCCTCGCGGTGGCGGTTCCAGTTCTGAGAGCCAACATCGCCGACTTCGACGAGGTGTGGCAGAAGCGAGCCGAAGAATCCAAGAAAGCCGCCGTCAAGGCCTACGAGCCCGACCCGGCTAAAGTGGCCGAGGATTTCAACCACCGTGTGCATGAGTAAGTAGTCTCTCTCTCTCTCTCTCTCTCTCTCGGCCAGCAATGTTTCCCGCGTATAAATTGCATGCACGCAAAAGTTACATGAGGTGCCAGAAAATTTTTGGAACAGTTATCTGACATTATGTTATAAATTACCTTGTCAAGCATTGATTCAATTTAGACTCGTTTAATCACATCTTTTGTTATCATCCTAGATGAACAAATCTCTTTTGTTTCCAATGGATATGTGTAATTGAAGTAATCATGGTTTAGGGACATGCAAAGGATTAATAACACAAGGAGGAGCTTGAAGAGAACAAAGGGCGGATGCTTGGCCGCGAACCCAATCGACCGGTGCTGGCGATGCCAAAAAGATTGGGCCAACCACCGCAAGAGGCTGGCCAATTGTGCCCTTGGCTTCGGCCGTGGGACGACTGGAGGCAAGGCTGGCAAGATCTACAAGGTGACTGATCCATCCGACGACAACCTAGTGAACCCCAAACCCGGGACGCTGCGCCATGCCGTGACCCAGCCCGAACCGCTGTGGATCATATTCGCCCACAACATGGTCATCCGTCTATCCGAGGAGCTCATGGTGACGGACAACAAGACAATCGACGGCCGTGGCGCCAACGTGCACATCTGCGACGGGGCCCAGATCACCCTGCAGTTCGTGAGGAACGTGATCATCCACGGCCTCCACATCCACGACACCCACCCGGGGAACGGCGGGCTCATCAGGGACTCCCTGGAGCACTATGGGTTCCGCACGGGGAGCGATGGTGACGGCATCTCCCTCTTCGGCGCCAGCAACGTGTGGATTGACCACTTGTCCATGTCACACTGCTACGACGGGCTGATCGACGTGATCCAGGCGTCCACGGCCATCACCATATCGAATTGCCACTTCACCAGGCACAACGAGGTAAGGAGGAAGCTGAAATCCAACGAGGATGACCAAATTTTTTGTGATCAACATGCATATGATCAGCTAACAAAGATGGGTGGCCATGCGTAGGTGATGCTGTTCGGGGGAAGCGATACCTACTCAGACGATGCGCACATGCAGATAACGGTGGCGTTCAACCACTTCGGGCAAGGGCTGGTGCAGAGGATGCCGAGGTGCCGGTGGGGCTTCGTTCATGTGGTGAACAACGACTATACACACTGGCTCATGTACGCCATCGGAGGGAGCCAGCACCCCACCATCATCAGCCAGGGCAATCGTTTCATCGCCCCCCTCGATCCAAATTGCAAGGAGGTAAATCGATCACTGCGGTTTCTGCATTCAGCATTAATCCTAAACTTTGTGCTTTATCCATCCTGAAGTCACATCCTGATTGTCACGTAGTCTCAGCATACACGTTTCAACATCTTTCTCGGGTTGTGATTAGTTCTGCCTACCCAGATTGCTCATACAGTCGTGCGCACATGAAGGTTTTATACACTAGAACGAAAAACTGTGCTTGCTTACAATGATAATGTCGCGGCACTGCATGCGTATAGACTAGAGTAATTCTGAGTTTCTGTCCCCGAAAGATAATCTCATCGCTATAATCTGAATGAAAAACCATATATGATGGGCTGGGGCTTGGTCAGGTGACCAAAAGGGACTATGCAGCCGAGGATGTGTGGAAGTCATGGTCATGGCGATCGGAGGACGACCTGATGCTGAACGGGGCCTTCTTCGTCCAATCCGGGAGCCCGATCAGGAACGTCAACAAGAACAACGTGATCAAGGCGAAGCCGGGCTCGTTCGTGACACGGCTCACGCGATTCGCGGGCGCCCTCAACTGCGTGAAGGGCAAACCATGTTAGGACCCGCACGGTGTTGTGCGTTCGCGTGATCGCGGAAGAACCCTGTTGTTACGGAACAACGGTTTGGAGTTGTAGGTAAATAGTATATTCAGGGTCGGTCCATTTGGGTTTATTTTGATTCGACTGTACAGTCGACGAGTGTGTTTTTGGGGTCAAGAAGGGAGGAAATGCTGGACAAAAACCCCAGTTAACCTGCTGCATCGTCTTCTTGCGACATTAGAAGGTGTATTCCAAAATAATATTATTTACCCTCTTCTCTTTTACGAATAGATTCGGATAATAGTCACGATTATTATTAGGTCCACCGTTGTATTATAAAGAACGTACAGCATCACTAGATGAGCGACATGTGTACTTGAAGTAAGCTTTCTAATCGAATTTTTGACCGTCTACCTAACAAGGATATACGCTCATGAGACTATCCGGAACTTTGTTTGAGGGGTATCAATTGGGCCGGGCCTAGAGAGCTACTGATGGTCGAGTTTGTTCACATGAGGCTCGCTCTGGCCCAATATGGCCCATCATGCGTTATTTGGAAATAATTCTAGGGTGAGCCGAGAGATTAGGAAAAAGTAGAAAATAGGTGGAATGAAACTGGAAAAGGAGAAATGAAAATTCAAGGCCAACGCAATCATTCCATCCAATTTTGGCCAAAAGTCGGAAGTTGCGTTGACTTTTGCAGTTTTTCTTAATTTTCTGAATTCTTTTTCCTTTTTTTTTTTTAAAAATTTCTAGGGCCTCGATGATGGCCGGCAGAATTCATTGGCCACAGGCGAGACTAGTGAGGGTCGCCCTCGCGAAACCCGATGAGACACTTGCCTATAGTCGATGAGGGTATCACACCCCTTACTTGGCGGAGGGAAATAGGGAGAAAAGAATAAGAAAAGGTAAAAAAATAATGGGAAAAAAAATGATAAGACAATCTAAAGAGTGCATAAAGTGTCCATGTCGCCATGTAAGACGGCCGGTGCTAACTAGACCATCATGTTAGCAATTCTTGATCAATATTAGTTAGAATGACTATATTAAAAAATTATCAAAATGTTTAAAAATATATTCAATTAGAAGTTTAAAACTGAATTGATAACCGTATAATAAATTTAGGATTTTATAATATTCCTTGTGATGGCATGACTCCCAAAATTTGTCTAACAAGCAACTCGTGTTGTTCGAAGATGTAATTTATCATATTCAAAAGTTTAAAGTGAAAACAAAAGCGCTTTTTTTAATTTAAGATAAACAAGTAAATTTCCTCCATGGTAATTGAAATTTAATGAAATTTGCAATTAGGCTATTGAATTTTAACTTCAATTGAATTTGCAATAAATCCTAATATTTAGTGAACTTTTACCAGAATTTAGTTTTTTTCCCACGATATTAATACGTAGTGCCCACATTACAATGACATGGCGTCTAGACAGTTAGCCAAAAGTGCGCCACGGCAATGACTAGTTGGATAGTAGCCGCACCCTTGTGAAAGCGCGTCGTGTTGCAAAAAGAAAAATTGAAAGTGATATTCTATTGGGTAATTGTAATTTAAATCCGGTGGTTTGATTGCAAAATCTACTAAATTACAATGATTATATATCTAATTTACTCAAAATATGAAACAGATACTTTGACTAGTAAGTCATAAAATAAGAGTTAGTGTACTAGATTAAGAAAACGACATCGACATTTTCCATTAACAAAATTAAATGGAGTTAACGGAAAAACTCGATTACTTTAATTTGATAAATTTTAGAATTTGATTGCACTTTTTGTAAGTTTAAAAACTCAATTATACTTTCATGACAATTTTGAGGACTTTCAGTATACTTATTCATGTAAAACAATTAGATTGCTAATGTTATCGTATTAATTTTCAAAATTTGAGATTTCATTCATCAACATCCTCACACCTGTTCCTCAACCGACACTCATCCAAGAAGCATGTTTCACAAGGCATTTCGGGGTTATGCACATTAATCAATGATCGATCTTACGATCATCTCATTGACAAACTGATCCCTATCAAACTATTTCATGTAAGACTTTTACAGTGCCGATAGTCAGCAATGATAAAAGTAGGACCTACATTGATCAATCCATCCATCCATGGCTTAAAGAGTTGAATTAGGATCAGAGCTTTCTAGGTTGATTAAAGAAAACCGAACGGCTTTTTCAAAAAGTCAGAGATTTCTTCCCCTCGTGCCCCACCCTAACTAATGGAAAATGACACCGGCAATCATCAAAAACGCAGGTGCCAAGTGCCCATCAAGATAACATGCAGATAATCCATTTCTTAAACTTCTTTAATCACGCTTGATTACGCACCAGAAACCCTAGAGATTATCCTGGTTCACATGAGAACTCTCCCTTCAATAATCGAAAGAACGTCTCCATCAAAGAGAGCCCCTTAATCACATACGAGCACGGAGTGTTTGGTGACATGCACATCGTGTCCCTATTCGATCTGTGGCCGGCGCAGTAGACCTCACGAAAACAAAGCTCGATTGATCCCCACCCCCCTTTTAAAAAACCCTAATCAGTCTCCTCAATAATATACAGCAAGTCGAACCTAGGGTTTCCACTATCGTGCACCGAGACGGGGGAAAGGGAATTCCCCATTAGTTTAATGGCTTCGAATCTTTGGGATATCGCATAGTTTATACACGATGCGGACGCGATGCGATGTGACCTTGATCTTATAAAAACTTTCGACAGCCCCCCCATTATTAAAAAAAAGAGAAGAAAAAATATACGGGAGCAGTCTGCTGCAAAAATCAACGCGAAGAATATTTCTCGGGCGGGAATATCCAAGGTGTGCATTTCTTGATTGGGCCAATGGACGTGAGCTGTCTTGTTCGTTCTCGTGCGTTTTAGGTAATGTCACGTTGTCGATCCAACTCAGCTCGGCTAATGAGGAATCAAGGGCATCTTTAAGCACGTATTAAGCGGGGCTAACTCGAGTTGACTC
Source organism: Eucalyptus brandiana (assembly GCA_014182725.1). Taxonomy (NCBI): domain Eukaryota; kingdom Viridiplantae; phylum Streptophyta; class Magnoliopsida; order Myrtales; family Myrtaceae; genus Eucalyptus; species Eucalyptus brandiana. The sequence continues at coordinate 36,760,581 of CM024674.1, forward strand.
GAGCAGATGGAGGGTTTCTGTTTGTTGATCTTGTTTATTTAAGCTAAGATGCTTTGGCCAAATCTTTGCTTAATCAGGCTTTAGCTGTGTGTGTTCCCCTGAGCTTTTCCCTGATGCCAAACTGAAGAAGGAGGAGGGAGAGCTAATTGACCGAGCTGCGAATATTGGTACGATGTGATTGAAGTAAACAAGAATAAAATTGGTTAAGGAATTGAGGAGAATTTAAGGAATAAAATTGTTATTATTTGGATTGTTAACAATGAATTGCATGAAATAATAGCTTTTTCGCTTCTTTTTAGATATAAAACCCTCTAGACAATTGATTCCCAATACCAAGTTTTTAAGAAATTGTTTATTCAATAATACTACATTGTTATTGGGGAAATTGCAAAAAAATATCCTAAACCTATTGCACTTATGTTAATTGGATCCTAAGCCTTTTTATATAAACATTTTGATAAATTTTCCCTTTTTTGTCAAATGAAATTTTCATTCATTACCAAAATAATATATGATAGGATTATAGGAAATTTCAAAAGTCACATTAACAAAGCAAACTCTTAGAGTTCCAAAACAAACTAAAAACATGAAATCAAGGTACATCATTAGAGCATGGTTAATAGAGATCATCATACGCTCATCCTTTATGAATAGATTTGTGACTATATCCAAGCAAAAAAATTGGTGGACAATCACCAAATCACACATTATTATCAGTGATGAGCACACGTTGAGATATCCAACTATAATTACAGCTTTGCTTTTTGGCGATGTGCGCCTAGATTATGCATCTCCAACACTATCGCCGAACAGAGACAATATAAACATTTATACGTTGAACAAGTTCAAATCCGTTACATGTGAGAGCGAGTTCTTTAGAAAGTGCAAGTTGTCAAATCTTTTAACAAAAATATGTTGAATGAGCACATGGAAGCTACTGCAAACACTATTGAAATTGGAGGTAGGTCACTTATTCATCAAAACTCCTAAATTTAAAATTAAATCAAAGACAAAAGCTTCCAGATATAAAATTAGGAAAGCAAAACTCCTAATTCTAAAACTAGATCATGAAAGTAAGGAAAGAAAACAAGAGGAGACAAAGGAAAAATAGGGGGAGAGGGAGAGATATTGCTCAAATCCCTCTCATCCAGAAGTTGAAAAGATGAAAAAAGGTTGAAACTTAGAGATAGATGGTGAGAGAGCTGAAATACTTACATGCACAAATTTATCAATTTAATCATAAACTTTATTATAATATGCTAATTAAGTCCTTTTGTTCAATTTTGATTGAAATTATTAATGTGAATAATGAACATCTTATATGGCATGGCCGATGCCAATGAATTTTTATTTTCTCTTTTTTCTTTGCTTTATTTTTTTCCCATTTTCCAGACAACCCTCGTTAAAATTCAGGGAGGCTATCGCGGCCACACTTGTAGCCGACGAGGGATGTTAGGACGTTCGGAGTTGACGTCAGTGACTTCCGATCAAGTTTAGGTTTCAAAGGCAAACCGACGTCCGGGCACCGTCGGTAAACGAAAGACCTTCACGTCCGGTTGGTGTCGGTGAGGGGACAGCCAATGAGGTCGCGCGCAAGGGGCGCACATTGAAGGAGGCCCCCCCGCGCCCCCAACCTCTCCCACGGGCCACCCACCCTCAGAACAGCAGCATCTGTCTGCAGACCGCGGCCAGACAAACGCCGTCCCCGCACGAGGCCGGGCATCGTTCCACGCGTCCTCCTTCACGTGGCGGCGGGGCCCGCGGGGGAGCAGCGACGTTGCTCCTTCCTGCTCATCATCATCATCATCCAGATCGAGATCAAGATCAAGTAGGCCTGAACTCACTCTCTCTCTCCGTCTCTTCTCTGAGAATGATGGGGAGCGATGGTGGTGTCAGCTCAGTTCCAATCCTTGCCGGTTTTCTGGAGCAGTCACGTTCTCCACCTCCTACCACACACCACCCCACGCCACCCCCGCAGCCCGCACCCCGTAATGATAAGGGGCCTCTCGGGACGTGGCTCTGAATTTATCGCTAGAAACAAAGGTCACAGACCCATCTTCGTTCGGAAATCGGAACTTGAAAACATTAATCAAATAAGGGACTCGAGTCGAGTCGAGTCGAGTCGGGTCTAGTCGAGATGATTTAGCTAATCAAATTTGATTTGACATATAAGTTGATATGCAAAATATCAATTGGGTTGTGAACGATATGCATGGCATGAGCCTTTGTGAAGAACACATTTTTTTATTGTAAAAGCCACTTGGCAACCAAAACCATTCCTACTCTAAGATTCGAAATGCAAAAATTCAGTCAAGTTGAGCTCGAAAGGAAAAGGGCGCATTATGTGTTTCGAGTTTAGTTAATTTCGATTATATTATGAATAACACGTTCTTATTGTCAAACCCACTTGCGAAAGGAGCAATTGAGGGGGATTTGTCAACCAAAACCATTCATGAACTCAAGCTGATCATTACTAAATGGAGGGGACATTATTATAGGAACCCCACACCTTTTGCTTCTTCTATAACATGAGAATCTCGTAGAATGTTATTAATGAGATAAGAGAGTCGAGTCTAATTCAAACTTGATTCGACGTACAAGTTCAAGATTCAATATACAAATTTTAGTTTGGTTGAGATTGATCTATATGACGCAAGCCTGACGCAAAAAGAGCGAGTAATGTGTTTTGAGTTTGGTTAATTTCTATTAGAATGTGAAGGAACAAATTCTCTTAGTGAAACCCGCTTGCGAAAGGAGCAATTGACGGGGATTTGCCAACCAAAAACCATTCATGAACTCGAGCTGATCATTAATGTGAAACCCACAATAAATGGAGGGAGACATCATTATAGGAACCCCCAGCACCTTTTGCTTTTCCCATAACATGGTGTTTTCACCTTTTCAGCGGAAAACTAAATAAAGAAATAAATAAACCTAAGTAAACAGGAACCTTTTATGGAAAGTCCAGAAACTAAATCAGAAATCCAAACCCTGAGAATAATAATTACGAGATCCCTAAAGAAGTGCCCTAAAAAGCAACGAAAAGGGACTTTTCCAATGTGGGAGAGAGGTCTGTCAAAAAAAAAAAAAAAAAAAAAAATGTGGGAGAGAGGGCACCCCCAAACTCCTCCTCTTCCTATGGAGCCGCCTTCGTTGTACCTTATTTCGTAGGTCATAATGATGTGGATGGGTCTTGCATTTTTCTTTGCTATTTATGGTGAATTTTTTTTAACTCTTTTTAATTTTGTCTTTTAACCTTTCGAAAATCCAATTAATGTAATTCTTCCGTGAAAATTTATGATACCGTTGGCGACGTGGCCATAATTTCTATTACCTTGACTTTAGATTTGCTATTATGTGACTTTCCCATAATATATTTTTTGCCCTCGTTATTTTTGCCCAAAAAGGGGATAAAAAATAAAGAAAAAAAAGAAAAAAAACCACAAAAAATACTAAATTTTGTCCATTATGACACATTTACTTCAAAAAAAAATTTATGACACCAAAACACAAAACCTATACATGTATTATACATTTATTTCAAATTTTTTTTGTGATGTGAAAAACCTTAACCTTATGTTTATGTGACACGTTTATTTTAAACTAATTTTGTGTGATATTAATAACTCAAAACTTATACTTATGTAACATATTTATCGTAAATTTCGAGATAGGTATGTCACGTAGATACAATTTTAGGGTTTTTTCTCAAGTAAATTATTCACAAACTTGAGATGTGACAATTCACATTATTATTTTGACTCAATGAATACTGACGCGAAAATCCACGTCAAAAAAACATGCACATAGCATAACGATATACTTAAGGATATAGAAAGTGGATTGTCAAAGGTTCAAGCCTAGTTTGAACCCAAAAAAGAAATAAATAAATAAGGCATCACGTTGAATATCAATAAAATATTTCGATATCATCCTTGCCTTACATGCTCGCGAACTCACGAGTTAGAAATTGCTTATGATAGTGGTATGTATATTTAGCCTAGTACAAAAGGGTTGTGATATTTCTAAAATCTTAAAGGAACTATGGCAAAAATTCGCCACCCTCATGTTCTAATAAAGTCTCTCTTTGTTTGGTCGAAATAAATAATTTGGAAAATATTTTCTGAAGAATAATCACTTGTGGTGCTTGAAATAATTAGGCAATAAAAATATATTCATTATTGACAATAATCTAAGTTAAAAAATGCTAACATACTAATTTTTTTTTCATTCATCCATTTTTTTAAGCAATATGACCAATCATGTTTAGGAATATATTTTTCAAATCATTCATTTTATGCGAAATAAATAGAGCTTGAATAATAAATATGCTTCTGCATCCTTTTCTAGATAAAAAGAAGAAGAAATAATTAGTAAGAGCATTTATTAAGTCAAGTGTTTTAAAAAGACACTTTAAAGATTCTACTTAGAAAGTATCTACCAAGCGCATTCAATTTTCAAAATACTTGATCACATCAATCATAAAAATGGTCGATACATTAGAAATTATAAAATTCTCTTATTTGACTAGTTAAGTGATGATTCAATGTCTTAAGGCATTTTTAAATAGGGTTAATATTACGAAAAATCTCAAACTGATGCATCTATGATAAATTTATTTTAAAATAATTTTTTGACTACAAAAATCCAAAATTGGTACATTTGTACATTTACGATCAATTTGTTTTCTATTAGCTTTCGTTAAATTAGATCAAGACAACAACAAATTTTAAACTATTGTACCTATAAAGTGAAAGATAGAACCCCAAATTGATATATTTATCAACCGGCAAGTAGTGAAAGTAAAATTGTCCTGGGGATACACTAGTTTGAAATTCTTGATAGTCAAAAAATTAATCTAAAGTGAACTTGACACGTATGTAATGATTTAAAATTTTTCGTAGTATTAACCATTTCTTTTAACCATACTTAATTTGTAGCAATTCACTTTCTAAATCAACAATAGCACATATGCTCGGAATAAATATTACATAGGATGTTTATCTAACAGGTGTCTTCGAAAGCATGGAAATATCTGACCTAATTTCGAGCTCATCGAATATTGCTCATCTCAATTATTAATTTCATTGATCTCATGTGGCCTTATTAAATAATCACCGACTATGATGCATATAATTCAATTGCTCATCTCAATAATTAATTACATGGGTCCTATGCAGCTTACCAAAGGATCAAATGATCAAACGGCCGTGATGTACACGGTCCGATGAATCCTCCGGAATTTTATCTTGGAGAGCACTTTTCAACAAAAATCCCATCGAAATCTCCGAACAAGTTTTAGCAAAAATACGTTAATACGAAAAGACAAAAAAGAAAAAAGAAAAAAGAAAAAAGAAAAAGAAAAATGAAAATGCGTCCTTCCATCTTATCTGCTCGAGCTGTAGCTGCGATGCCTGGCGGAACGCATCGGAGCTCGCGCCCTATCACGAGCCTTTCCCGTAAACATTTCACAAAAAAAACTATCATTATTATTATTTTATTATCATCATCCCGCCTTTTTATTTCCCCCCCATTATTTTTATCTCTATTTTCTTCAATTTTTTTATTCTTGGGCCTCGATGATGATGACGATGACGATGATGAAGTACTCAAAGCAGTAGTGAAAAAAAACCAAGCAACAAAAGAAAACCCCCTCCCCCATCCATGCCCAGATTCCTCCACCTCCTCCTCCTCCTCCTCCCCACTTCTCAGCTTTCTTGAATCCGCGCGCTCCGCCGTGCCCAGATCCCGGTGACCCCTTCTCCGACGGAGGACGGCGAGGATGAAGCGAGAGCACCACCACCTCTATCCCCAGACGGACCCCTCCACCTCGGCCTCCGCCGCCGCCGGGAAGTCCAAGATGTGGGACGAAGACGGCTGCGGCGGCGGCGGCGATGACGAGCTCTTGGCCGTGCTGGGCTACAAGGTGCGGTCCTCCGACATGGCCGAGGTTGCCCAGAAGCTGGAGCAGCTGGAGGAGGTCATGTTCAGCGCCCAGGAGGACGGCATCTCCCACCTCGCCTCCGAGACCGTCCACTACAACCCCTCCGACCTCTCCTCCTGGCTCGAGAGCATGCTGTCCGAGTTTAACCCCCTGCCGCCGCCGCCGCAGCCGCCGCCCCCCGGCGGGTTCGGCGGCGGACCCCTCTCCGTCCCCGTCGTCGCCGCGCCGCCGCGGCCGCATCCCGTGGGCGACCCGTTCCTCCCCCGCGCGGAGTCCTCCTCCATCACCACCGTGGACTTCGGGGCGGACCAGCGGATGCAGAGCAGCTGCGGGAGGAGCTCGCAGATGAACGAGCCGCGCCCGGAGATCGGCTCCTCCGGGATCGTGTTCGATGAGGAGTCGTCTTCCGATTACGATCTCAAGGCTATTCCCGGTAAGGCCGTGTTCGGCCGCGCCCAAACCCAAGCGCAAGCGCAGACCCGCACCCGCCTCGCTTCTTCGTCTTCTTCTTCCACCTCCTCGAGCGCCGTCACCGCCAAGCGCTTCAAATCCTCTCCCAGCGACGCGGCCGTCGGAGCCGCCCCGGAATCGAGTCGGCCGGTCGTCCTGGTGGACTCGCAGGAGAATGGGGTCCGGCTCGTGCACGCGCTCATGGCCTGCGCGGAGGCCGTCCAGCATGACAACCTCAGCATCGCGGAGGCGCTGGTGAAGCAAATCGGGTTCCTGGCGATCTCGCAGGCCGGGGCGATGAGGAAGGTCGCAACCTTCTTCGCGGAGGCGCTGGCGCGGCGGATCTACCGGGTCTACCCGCAGAACCCGCCGCTGGACCACTCCCTCACCGACGCCCTCCAGATGCACTTCTACGAGACCTGCCCCTATCTCAAATTTGCCCACTTCACCGCGAACCAGGCCATCCTGGAGGCCTTCGAGGGCAAGAGCCGCGTCCACGTCATCGACTTCAGCATGAACCAGGGCCTCCAGTGGCCGGCGCTGATGCAGGCCCTCGCCCTCCGCCCCGGCGGGCCGCCCACCTTCCGCCTCACGGGGATCGGCCCCCCTGCCCCGGACAACTCCGACCGCCTCCAGGAGGTGGGGTGGAAGCTGGCCCAGCTGGCGGAAACCATCCACGTCGAGTTCGAGTACCGCGGGTTCGTCGCCAACAGCCTCGCCGACCTCGACGCGTCGATCCTGGAGCTGCGGCCGAGCGACGCCGAGGCGGTGGCGGTCAACTCGGTGTTCGATCTGCACAAGCTGCTGGCCCGCCCGGGGGCGATCGAGAAGGTTCTGGGCGTGGTGCGGCAGGTGCGGCCGGCGATCGTGACGGTGGTCGAGCAGGAGGCCAACCACAACGGGCCGGTCTTCGTGGACCGGTTCAACGAGTCGCTGCACTACTACTCCACCCTGTTCGACTCCCTGGAGGGCTGCGCCAGCTCGCAGGACAAGGCCATGTCGGAGGTCTACCTCGGGAAGCAGATCTGCAACGTGGTGGCGTGCGAGGGCGCCGACCGGGTCGAGCGCCACGAGACCCTCGCCCAGTGGCGGGCCCGCTTCGGCGGCGCCGGGTTCGTCCCGGCCCACCTCGGGTCGAACGCGTTCAAGCAGGCGAGCATGCTGCTGGCCCTGTTCGCCGGCGGGGACGGGTACCGGGTGGAGGAGAACGGCGGGTGCCTGACGCTCGGGTGGCACACGCGGCCGCTCATCGCCACCTCAGCGTGGCGGCTCGGCGGCCCGAGCGCCGGAGCCGCCCACTGATTCCGGCGGCCCCCACCACCACCACGACGGGGAGGCCTAGTGGTGCGTCAACGTGCAGCGCTGAGCTGGTTTCAGACGCTGACAGAGACACCCCACTCACCGCTTGTCTCCGGCCCCTCCACCCCCCACGACCACCACAAAAAAAAAAGAAAAAAAGAAGAGGGACCATCCAGAAAAAGAGATTGAAAAAAAAAATTAGGAAAAATTGCTAGTTTTTTTCTTTTTAGGTCGAGTCAGTAGCTTTTTCTTTTTTTCAAACCCCTTTGTAACTTTTTTTTTTTTTTGTAATTTCGAGGGACATATTCAAGAGGGTCAATGTGTAATTTATGGGTGCTGTAGCTGGTGTGGTGTAATAAGGGAATAGAACAAAAGCTATTTTCGGACTTGTCATTTGATTCTGCTAGTTGCTGGCAATGAAATGATGCGTTAAAACAAAAAGGGTCCGAGGCCCTCGTTTTCATCTCAATTTTTCTCCTTTTCCTAGCTCCATCGAGAAACCAAACGCTCGCTTTCCGATTTGCTAATTGCAATCTCTTCCTCCGGTCCGGTTTTTCCATCCGCCGGGACCGAAAGCAAAACCCGAACCGACGCAGACGAGGAGGAGGAGATGAAACCGCTTCTGATTTTTAGCTCGATCTAACACGGGACGGACGTCGCTGTCCGAGGCTGAGTTGGTGGCACGAGGAAGTGAATCGGGACATGGTTCTCATGGCCGACCGCTTTATGATAAGGGGGTGTTTTTTTAACTACGAATTGCGGGGAAAGCGAAAGCGAAAGCGAAAAGCATGGGGGGGCGAAATGGGGAATGGAAAGTGGGAGACTTTATACGGGCTTTTCTCCCTCTCTCTATCACTTTGGGATTAATGTTGAGTTTGGGATCTATTTGACTTTGAACTAAAACACGAGAGGAGTATCCACTAAGTACAGCTGCTACTCAATACATTTACTAACCTTCCTTTTGGGCTCGGAAAGGCTTTCGGACTCGCATCATTAGAAAGTCCCCCCTCGCCTTTTTTCTCTGTGCGGTTCTGCCGCTTTCGAAACTTCGGGCCCCCCTACGACATGTCGAGCCGATTGCGATCATCGATCTGCGTTGGTCCGACCGTGCGCCCACCCGCTCTAAGGCCGAATTCTCCCCCGTGTTGGAATGTTCATCGGGACGTGTTTTGTTGTCGGGGTGTCTCGATTCGACTGATCTATGATCTGATGAAAGTCTAGAGCGGAATTTCTAAGTGAAAGAAAAGAGGGGAATGTATTTAGGGACATGTCATGTCATGTCGCCCAAGATATCAAGAGGTCAAGACAGGCGTGCTCAAGAGCTTAGACAAAACTCATAATTAAAGAGGGGATCATCTGCTATTTACATAGCTGCGAGTCGTGCGGCGTCGTTTCCTCTTTTGGTAGTTGGGTGGCTTAAAGCATATGTTCAATTAACGTTCTACGCAAGCCTAGCGTTTGAGATTCCACAAGCCTGAAAATGCCAAAGGAGGCAAACTCAGGTCAGTAGTATTTTCGATCACCCAAGTTGTGACAAGACAACACACGTTAGAAGATAAAAGCCCAAATTCCGAAATTCGAAATTCGGAGGAACAACGCATTTTCCCCACTCGTACACCCCATCCGCGTGAGGAAACATCTCTTCCAGAACAATTGAGCAATCACATCTAGATTTATAGTACCAATACTAATTGTGATTCTAAAAAGCGGCGTACTTTACTTACTATAGCGACTTGGATGATCTATGGATCGCCACATCAACAATCCTTATACCAATTGGTTAGAAGCACTACATTGAAATCTCATGTACATTTTAGCATTATATTAACAAAATTAAATCATTCAAGATTGAATTGATGACCGTATAATAAGTTTAGGATCGAACTAGTAATTTTCCCTCTTTCTTTTTACTTGGCCATGGTAATTTCAACGTTTATACATGTTAACTTGTTGAAATGACTATATTAGAATTTCACATAAAGTTTAGCATTGCATAAATAAAACTGGAAAGTTTAGGATTAAATTCATGATTTTCCTTCTTACTTGGCCATGGCAATTTCGTTAGTTTACATATAAGTGATCTTAATGACAATTGGTCGAAAGGACTATATTGAAATTTCATACAAAATTTAGTGTTATATAGGTAAAATTAAAAAGTTTAGAATTAAATTAATATCTATACAATAAGTTTCGAATTGTATCGGTTGAAATAATTAGCTAATGAAATTTTTTTCAATATTGATAATAATTTATATTTAAATATTTTCCTCGCCAATGAATTTTTATTTCACTATTTCATTTTTTTCAACGATATAAACTATCATTTTTAGAAAAATATTTTTAAAATTATTCATCTATCTTAGAGTAAACGAAGCCTAATTTCTTGTACGTTACAAATGTATAAAATCATAACGAATGCTTGTAAGGGTATTAAACAAATCATTTGCATAGTAGAAAGAAAAAAAAAGTTTTGGCATAAGAAGAGCCAGATCTCCTTGCGATCCATGCATATAAGGAGTGAAAAAATAATATAAAGACCACATTTCCGTATGTGGGAGTGAGCAATTTGCTTGGTTACGTGTCGACTGTTGTACAAGGCCATATAAAACCCAAATATTCCCTAATTATTTATTAAAAATACTGCAGATCGTACCAACATTGCCAACTCGCACTTGTCAGGAATTCTGACACGGCCAGAACAATTCAGACAATTTTAGGAAATTATCAAATGTTTTTTCTTTTAGGTGTAACTTCCAGTATCAATTTCTGCCCACGCTTTTGTTTTTGGTTTTATATTTTTAATTATATATTCAACATTTAGTTTATGAAAATAAAGATAAAAGGAGTTTTCGGTTCGTCCCCCTTTGGTTAAAACAATTTTCGCATTGTTTTCTATTTATTTGATCTTCTATGCATGCCACATAGTTGAAATACAGTTTTCGAGAAAACAAGCAATAATTCACAAATAAAAAAAAATATATCTTGAGTTTAATTTCACGCATTTAGTGTGCCGTTATTTTGCTTGCATTCTCAGTGTATTATTATCTGAAAAATATTTATGATTTTCCTTTTCGCCGTATTTTTATTTAATCTTTTCTCCTCGTATCCATCGTTGGACTCGTTGTACTCTTTTTATGAGTTTTTTTTTTTACTTTGTATCTTTTGATTTTGATTTCCATGTAAATTGTTATCATATACTAATTAAGCTTCCATCTTTAAACAATGTTGTTATCATATACTAATTAAGCTTCCATCTTTAAACAATGCTTAGTTAAATTAAAGTATCAACTAAAGACCACAACTCTTATCTATTATCTAAAATTCATTTCAAATGAAAAGTTTTTGCAACACAACAAATGAAAGCTCATGAACTTGGTTCTTATCAATATATTTGGAAAATTCTTAATGTTGAATTAAGGGAAAATAACATAATAGATCTGCGAACTTTGGCCTATAGTGCAATGTGGTTCATGAACTTCTAGTTTATTCAATACGGGTCCATGAATTGTAGCTCAATGTACATTATGGCCCTTGAACCTTCAATTTATTTAACATAGTCCTCGAAATTTTTATATATAAATTAAACATTTTCATATCATTCATGGATTAATTTGAACATGCACTAAAAATTTAAATATCATATTAAATAAATTAAAAGTTTAGGGACAACACTAAATATTAGGCCAAAGTTTATGCATTATATTGAATAAATTAAAAATTTAGAGATTACATTATATATTGTATCAAAGTTCAGAACCATTTGCGTCACTATCTTTCAAATTAATTGAGTTGTTACAAAACACAGTAACTATAAAAACCACCTCATCCTACTTTGTACCATTTATACTATCTTAACACAATTAGGAAAAACTAAAAAAACATTTTTTTTTTTTTGGAATCATCATGTATATGAAAGGTGAGGAGTATAATTAGTCATTTGCGGCAGTTTCTTCTTCTACCCAAATTAATACAAGAAACTTGAAGATATTAATCGAAATAGATAATGATCTTTTCGCCGAAAAATAAATTACTTGTTTTGATGGGTGCAAATTCTTTAAGAGGGTGTTGAATGACAATGACTCCTCGACCCACCATGGCAATATGGTTCTAGTCAAATAATTCATACTTAGAAAAGGTATTATAATGTCACTGGACTATGCTCGTGGCTTCATTTAAATATCTAGTAGCTAAAGGACTTACGTGTGTTCCACTCAATTTCCCCTTCTCCACATGTCATCATCTAGGGCCCTCTAGGTCTCTCTCTCTCTCTCCCCCCACGGCGCGGGGCGCCGAAACACCAACACTGAAAAACATCGCCCGTCATGTGTCATCCATCGTTTCACGTTGAATCTATTGACCCGAGTGCAGGAACGGATCAAAGCATTAGGTCCGGAGAGGGGGACATGTCGATAATATCAAATTGATTGATTTTCACCTCCTTTTCTTATGTAATAATTTTTAACGCATGAGTGCGGATTTATAAGCTATCAATAGACCTATCAAATGGATTTGAATTGTAAATAGTTTGACTTAAATTAATCCATTGATCTATTTATGACCCGTTTATTCGTATCGTAAATCTATCAAGTCATATCCGACTCAACCCATAAAAAAATTAGTATATTCAACTCAATATAGGAAAACTCATACCTAGATTGAAGTGAGGATACAAAGTGAGCAGTCGTGAAAATGACATATAATGAAGAGAGAGTCATAAATGTGTATTATACCTAAATAAGTTGTGAATCCATTTATGATTAGGTATAAATAAGTTGTAAACTCATTTACGACTCACTTGACACTTACATTATGTTTAAACCCAGATAACTCATTTACTCAATATAATTAACTCATTTGATGATTCAACCCATCATATATGGCTAATAAATCATACGTGGCTAATAAATGCGTTTATAACCAAATTTGACAGGTCTAATTGTCAAAATAAGGCATGATTAAATGTTTAAATATGATAGCAAGTTGGGCTTTGGACGTCACCTTTAAGTCTCTCCAATTATTAGATCATCCATTAGAACGGAAATTCCAATTTTTTTTTTCCCGTTTTGGGGACCATTGGCTTGCATCGTCAATTCAACATCATCTAAGCTAAAAGAAAAATGGCTCGAATCTTCATATTCTTAGTGATCGTTTTCTGGTCCAAAACATTCCATGTGGTGGCTCAACTCCATGTTGGACCATCTGGCACTCCATCAGCCTATGGGAGGAGAAACCCTAAATGTACAATCCATAAACTACGAGGTTGTCCACAAATCCAACGAGACATTTTCGCGCTCGCTTTCGCAACTTTAACGAAAATTCAACGGGCATCCCCCAACTTTACGAAAATTTTGTTTATGCCCTGGCCCACCAGACCGGCGAGGGCACGGATGATGGCTCCGGCCCCATCTTTTGAATCAGGGAGCTACACTTATAGAGCCTTTAGGGATCTAGGGTTCGAGGGTCGGTGAGCGAGTAGCTCAAAATCTTTAATTAGAGGGCGCCGTCTTTCAACGAATTCCATTCGGTGCTTAACACACTTGATAGAGTCCCCCCCCTTTGGAGTAATCGTCACAAAACAGAAAGGGTTCAAGCCCCTCTAGAAGAAGAGGCTTCGAAAACCCAAGGACCGTTTGTCAAATTTCGCTGAAGTCCAGGGGTCATCCGTAAATATCTTTCTACCGGATAATTTGCCGCACGAGGACGGGGAGGCGGCTGAAATTTCCACCGTTCCACACGTCCATCGATCCCTCGATTCGTCATCGGTGGGCCCGAGACGGTTCGGCTTAGTCAAACCACCCGTGGAATTGGTAGCCGTCAGTTGGAACCGACTGCTCGCGCTGCAATAGGAGATAGCGATCGCATGTTTCAGCGCGATCGCGCCGTCTTCTTTTAAATGATCCCCTTTTTGACCAACCATCCGTTCCAACTTCCTTTTTCCTTTGCTTTGCTTTCGCTTCTTCACTCGTTTTCCTTCTCTGGTCGACGATCGGGCGTGGTCGAAATTAGTCCACAAAACCCACACGAATGGTCAAAGCATTGTCAAAGACATTCCCCTATCCTCTCGGTTCCACCGGAGCATATTCCTCCATTTCCCATTGTACAGCTAAGGCCAGCGACTGGGACGGCGATGGCGACGGCCATGAGAAGTTTCCATTCGGTGGTGGAAGACCGAAAGACCCTAGATCCGTGGCGACGAGAAAGGCCGTCTTAAGTAGATAAGATGAAATATATGTTCGGCACTGAATTTTTGAACGAGTGAAATGCAAGTGGGAACTTAGGCACGAGATTCCGATATGAAAGTTAGGCGCTTGTTGCAGAACCATCCAGCCAAATCGAGTCGATTCTTTGATCTCGAATCGGTTTGCCTAAAATCGCGATTGGTAAAATTTTTGTTCCTGGGAACAAATTGGGAGTGGAATCAAGAATTAAAAAAAAGTTGATTATTGTTTTGAGAACAAATTTGAGAATCAAAACCAACAACTCTTATTCTTCTCTTTGGCCATCTCGCGACCGCCATCCAACATCGCCCCCCACTGTCCGCCGCCGTCGATCACGCCGCTCGCGGTCGCCGGCCACCAATCCGGCGAGCTCGTCGGACCAGGGCGAGGTTCGGTGAGCTCGCCGGAGGCAAGCCTAGCCACTGGTGGCTAGGCTCGGCCTTGCTAGATCTGGCGAGCACAAGCCTCGCTGGTGGCCAGGCGGGCCTTGTCGGGGCTAGGCGAGGCTTGCCCAGCCTTGCCGGTGGCTAGGCGAGGCTTGCCCAGCCTCGGCGAGGCTCGCTTGGCCATCGGCGAGGCTCGCCTAGCCCTGTCGGTGGCCCGTCAGGCCTCGCCTAGCCTTGGCAAGGCCGGCTTGGCCACCAGCGAGGCTCGGTTGACGAGGGCCGGCTTCGCCAAGGGTCGGCGATACTCCAGTTGCCACAAGAAGAAGAAGAAGATGAGAAAAAGGAAAAAAAGGAAAAAAGAAAAGAAAAAAAAAGGAAAAAAGTAAAAACAATTATTTAAAAATTAAAAGAAATTGATTTGGAACAGTAATTAATGAAGACGGACCAAACGATTACTATTAGAATCGAAATTTTGGACGTTATCAAACGGCTTAAAATGCTTAGAATCAGTTCATGGGAATAGAATAAAAAAGAATTATTTTTGATCAAAATCTATTTCTGAGAACAGAATCATTACCAAACGTGCCCTTACTCGCATATTGTGATGTAAAAAATTGAACGTCGGCACACCTCATCTCTACGTACATAACTACACTTGTATGGCTCTTCAAACACTTCAGATAGATTTTATCTTTTATACACGAACAGTAGTATCTATTAATAAGTGTCTTCGGAGCGCTTATAAGTAAATACGTCCATTGATTTTCAAAATTACACAATAGACAAGAAAATGAATATCCTGGAAGTTATTGAATTTTTGTTTATGATTATTGAGTGCTTCGATGAGAAAATTATCCAAAAAGTCATAAATCTATTATATGAAGGTCAATTCAGTTCTAAAACAATTTAGGCTTAAATTTGCAAATGTCAAAACGTCGAAGACTAAATTGGTATAATTGAAAAGTTTATGATTAAATTGATATCTGTATAATAAGTGTAGGACTTTTTGAACAATTATTTTGTGCTTTGAGAGTACCTGTTATCAAAATTCGCTCCAAATTAATGATAAAATTGATAGATCTTTCAATGCAGCATGCCCTAGCATTAGTAGATACCTGATTTCTTTGCTTCTTCTGTGGGTCAGCGCTCGAATATGGTGTTCATTAATCTTAGCATCATTAAGATCGTTAGTGCTTCTGGTGTTCTCTTCTTTTCTCCGGTCTTTTCTCCTTCACTTTTCGCCCCAAGCACGCCACAACATGAGATAGCAAAGCCCCGTACGAAAGGAGTTGAGATTGGTTCCTTTTCGAACAAGTGATATCATCTGTTAAATTAATCTTGCCATTGATGCTTCATCATCAAGCAAAGCAATTTTTTTGGGTTTTTTTATTGGCTAATCACTTTTAGAGCAAGTTAATAATTAAGCGAGGTCAAACCCCAAATGTACTCAACGAACCTTTTCTTTTTATTGTAACCAGAAATATGTCGTGCCCAGACTCGAAGGGAATCGGACGTTAAAGAGTACAAACGCAACCATTTCATTTGTAGGGCATCCACATTATCACCTACTGCTACTAGTGTACATATATGCTTTGCTAAGTAGGCAAGAATTATTACTTCCAATCGAACAAAGAAAGTATAAGGGAATTATTGAGGTGCATGCATTAGGCAAATATTCAATAGCACCATGTCACACAGCATTTATGTGGTATGAAATGGTTAATATTATCATCTTAGGTGCATAATTCGTTAACTTAAACTTTTAGGTGAATGTTGAGTCAGCTAGATTTTTGTTGATGGGAATATATTGGACTTGGGTCCTCTCCCGGCAGTCTCTTTAAATGAAGGTGTCGGGCTTTGATAGAAAATAATCTTGCAATGCCCACCTTTGTTCATATGGGTTGCCCAAATATGGAGAAAGACCAGGTCCCGATACTCATCAACAAAATTAATATCATAAACTTTGCGATTTCTCGTAAACTACAAGCAAAAAACACTAGCAATATCACCAGCAAGTTAAAAGACAATAACAAAGGAAATTCAAGATGAACTTTGAATGGTTTTAGCAGAGAATATGGATATGAATTTTGAAGCTGCCGATACACCCTCATAGAAATAGGAGACCGGTTAAGTAATCGCCCAGGGCTATCGAGTTTCACTTATTAATGATATACAAGGTACTCTTTACTTTTTATATATTGAGGTGTGGTAAGGGTGTACTGGTCGTAAGAAGAGTAGAAATCAAATTTGACGGGCGGCTATATATAACGTAATGTGCAGCATAGAGGTTTATTAATGAATATACGTGAACATCACCGGCCCCAAGGACGAATGATAAAAGTAATGTCATTTCACTAGCTTCTTCGTAATTTGCGGCGGTTGAGGATACGAACGAAATGTCAACTTGAGAAAGTGGAGATCTCTCATCCTTTTGGGCCCATAACTCAAGTGATGCTGGACTCATGAATATCCCCGGAGCAAATTCGAGCTTTTCTCTTGTCCTCCTATGTGGCCCTCTCACCAGTTTCTGAAATCGCAAGGCCCATTTACAATGTTGAGATCAGTGTTCGGCAATGTCGACACCGACCCGCATGATGCAAAGCGACTAAGCGCGCGAGTCCATTCGAACGGAGTCGCCGGAACTTCTTGAGGACAAGAGAAGAAAGCGTTCGATCGGTTTGGAAATTTCATGTCGACCCGAAGATCAACGATCTATGCACTCATACTGATGGGGCGGTTTTACATGCGCTTAGAGTTAGAGATTGCACCACATACGCCTCAACCATATGGTTGTGCTTCAAACAGTAATTTCTTTAACTGCAGTATTAAAACTTAGAAGGTGGCTGCTTCTATATCTCCACAACGATTACCCTCAAGCAGATTTGCTTTGGCCAGTAACATCCGGCGTGTAGGTTGCTGGTTTTTGTGGTAACGGAGAAATAAGGGTACTTTTCATGCTAACGTTACAGATGCGAGCTTTCCGATGATTACTGTTAGGAATTATGTGCACGATATACTGTCCAGGCGAGGCTAGTTGAGGCGCTGATATCCGGTGGTAATTCGAGGGAACGAGATGCCTTGGTTTGATTGACTCCTCCACCAATGAACTATGCAAAGCTCGACACGGATGGGGCGGCCTTTAGGGGCAACCCGGGCTTAGTGGCTGCCGGTGGACTCATTTGCCACGAAGTTGGCGAGAGGCAGAACTAAGGGGAATTCCTTTGGCCCTCGAATTGGCTATTTCATTAGGCTTCGACAAAATACAGATATGAGACTTGATCCTCGCGCTTTTGAACTGAGTTTCTATAATAGCATAACGAATATGTACACAACTGCAAATCGAAAGCACAAATTCAGGAAATAAATGTGAATTTATGGACAGAAACTGCAAATTTATGGACACGCAGAGCTGAAAATATTGTCATTTGGTGACTAATGCGAAGGAATCTTGAGATTGAGGGACTTATTAATCCACGCCTTCCAGCCACTCCCCTTCCGACCGATCGCCGAGGGCGAGCTTCCCTCATTCGCCTCCTCCGCCTTCTGCTTCTTCCACAGGAGAAAATTTCGAGCCCCCTGCGATCCGATTGTCTCCCATGGACTCAGAGCTGCATCAAAGAGTAAAAAGCAACGATCCTTTAAGCTTTGTCCACTCTTTTAAAGAGAAAAAAGTAGATTTTAATTTCTAAAGTATAGTGTCCATTATTCAAGACATGAATTCATTTGGTTACTGATACACTTGTTAGCAAAATTCTAACTAAAAGGAGCAGAAATTTTGGTCATTTCTATGGGATTTAACCTGAAGTTCATCGGCCGAAAGCACGTTCAAATAAAACAAAAAGAAAGGACGGTGAACGTTCTGCATCAAAGATGGGGTTGGAAAAAGCTGTATGCGTTTTACCGTCTGATTCGGCGTTGGCACAGTAGAGCAGGAAGTCGCCGGGGTCAGACCCGAGAACCGGGAGGCGACCCTGGCGTGCGTAGGTTCGCAAGGCCGTGTCGATGACCGAGCTCACCAGCTCATCCTCGCTCACCACGAACCGGATCGGCCCGGGGCTCCCCATCACGTTGATGCTTATCAGCAGCCTGCTCACGTTACCCTTCGCGCCCTGGCTCTTCTTCTGCTGCTTGCTGTTAGGGATCGGCATTCTCTCCCTCTCCCTCTCCACTCAACCAAAACAAAGAAAGAAGAAACGTTTCTCTTCTTGCCTCCGAAAGCCTATACGGATTTAATAAGTTAGAATTCAAGGGTCGAGGCCGAGGCAACGATAGTACCAGCCTCGCCTGCAGGAGCCAAAAGCGAAAACGAGTGAGCTTGCCTTCCAGTGAAGATCGCGGAGGGAAAGCATCAAACTCCGATGTTCAACGTCGGTCGAGATTCCCAGCATCCACAACACCTCCTTGATCTCGCCGTTGATTTAGAGGGCGTTGGGTGTACGATACCGGCGAGAGAATGAAAGAGAAGGAAGGAGTAAAGGAAGAGTCACTGCGAATCTTTAGGTCTGGTGAATGGCTGGTTTCTTATGTGGCGATGGTATATAAGGAGGGGGTTAACCCATATCAAAATTTTGTTAATTCCAGGACCTCAACTTTTCAAGTTTGACTTCACGAGTCATTCCATAAATAAATTGTTATGTCATGTGATTTTGCTAAGGTTTGTCACTCACTTAGCAAAAATTCAAGCACGGTTGGTGATAAAGTTCAATTACGAAATAATTGTCCAAAGAGTTCTAAACCTTTTATATGATGATCAATTCGATTATAAACTTTTCAATTTTTACTAATTTAGTCCTAAATCTCTTGATAATTTATCAATATAGTCTTTTTAGCTAATCTTGGTTGGAAATCACCGACATGGACATCCATTGCCTCATGTAGCATGGTTGGTGCTGAAGTGGGTTGCCATGTCAAAATGACTAAATTGGAAAATCGTTAATAGGTTTAGGATTAAGTTGACAAAATTGAAAAGTTTAAAATTGAATTGATCACTGTACAATAGATTTATCATTTTTTGAATAATTATCACGTTAGTTTACTTAGCAAAAGCGGTGCTATCTCCATTTAGTTGTTGGTGATGAGGAGATAGAAAAAAAGCGAATATTGATGATTTTAAACATTTAATATGTCTGCTGAGGTAGCATCTTCTTGAGAGGCCACATTAAATGCCAGTGTGGTCAGTTAATGGTCATTTAATGGTGTGACCTTACATTGATAAGTATTTGAAAATAGAGGTACTTGATTAAATCAAAAGACAAGTTTAGGTGCTCAATTGTAAGACGGATAAAAATATAAGTGCTTGCGATGTCAATATTTCTTCGCAAAGAGAGATAGAAATGGGATATAACTTTCTTACATTTTTTGTGAATGTTGTCTTTTCATGAAGAGAGAGCATTTTTATCCACGGCTTGCACGATTTATAAAGTGTGATCAATCAATCATCGCTCACCATGCATTCCACTCAATTTAAAATTCTACATGCGTCAAACTTATTATTATTATTTTTTTATATACAAGCAGCCTCGAAATAAAATTATTCCTTGGTCAAGGGAACGAACGTAGTTGCCAAAAAAATTGAACATTAAAAGAATACATATTTGCCTGTTATTCCTTCTTTGGTTGCGTCAAATTGGGTGTGTTTGTTTTGCGAAAAATAATTTTCGGGAAAACGTTTTCCTCATTTTCCAATGTTTGGTCCATGTAGGAAAATGAGTCAACGAAAAATGTTTTTTAGTCAACGGAAAATGTTTTTCTTCCAAAACTTAAATTCAAAAACGATTTTCCCTTTGAAAGAACCGGAAAATGTTTTAAGGGCCTTGCTTAATAATAATTTTTTTGAATTTGTTATTATTATATCTTTTGTTTTTGTTTTCTTGTTTTCTCTTTTCTTTCTTTGCCTTTGAACATAAACCCTAACTCCCCCTCTCTCCTTCTCCTTCGCCCCTCTCTTTCGTTTTGACTTACTCTTGTAACCGGAAATCATGTCCATTTTCAGAAAAAAAAAAAAAAATATGTGTATGAATTCAGGTTTCCTTTTCATTTTGCAGGTTCAAATTCTAGATTTACTAAAGCGATCGAGAAAAATCCATTTATTAAGTAATATGGACTCAACAAATTAGTAAGAGGCACACTATTGTCAATTGTTAGGTCAAATGTCATTCAATTATTTTTCAAATGCGATCCAAATACCATAAAATATTTTCAGTTATGTATCACTAAACAAAAGAAAACTAACCATTTTCCTGGAAAATGATTTCCTGGAAAACATTTTCCAAAACTGTTACGTTTTTTGTAAAACAAACACATGGGAGACTTTGTCCTTTACTTGTACGAGATCTGGAGCCAGTTATTTTCATGGGAATTTATGGTGGAATTCACAAAACGTTAACAGCCCCGTGCCGGAAACTGTGGCCTTCTAACGTCGGCTTCTCCGAGGATGGTAAAAGCGTCCGGCATGAGCCGTCGCGGTCGGCCTGCCCGGTTAGAGCAGACATACCCGCCATGGAAAAGGATCGTTTTGGCAAGTGTTGCAAATGAATCAAGCTCTTCTGTCCTAAAGGAGTGCATTTATGGGTACCGATTATACCTCTCGACAATGATGCGTGGAGCAATTAAACAAGCTTATCATGTCGGGTTTTTTTTTTTTTTTTTTGAAAATTCAAATTGCAATGTCCGTCCAGAATCATTTTCATGCAGCGATATCGTGATTGACTCTTTACACGGCACCAATCCTTTGATTGATGTATAAGATACCCTTTTCGCACTCAAAAGGTTAGGCAATGTTAGTGAAATTAATTAGGGTTATGTTTTCCCTAAAGATAACGTTGTTATTTACGCATAACGTTGGAGGACCCAATGCAATGGTCCCCGGGTCAATATCGGACTGTAAATTGAAGGCATGGAAGACATCATAAAACTGTCAGGAGCCAAGGCAGGGGGTGTGTTGGGGACCCAAGGGAACAAAAAACAAAGAAACCTTCGACCAAAGTGATCAGTTTTGAATCTAACAAGTATCACGGCAGTCCGTGGATACATACGATAATCTTCAAAATTATTATTTTTTTGGTGATTAATATTCAAACATGAATCTAATGCGTATTCTCCATTGATTCAACTTTAGGGACAATATTGGATATTTTCATATAGTTCGGGAACTAAATTAAATATGCATAAAAATCTGTGGATTACATTGAACAAAAGAATTTAGGGACCATATTACATATTAGACTAAAATTCATAAACTTTTTGAATAAATTAAAAGTTTAAGAATCGCATTATACATTTGACTAAAGTTCAACAACCATTTAAGTCATTGTCCCCTATTATATTCGTTTTCATACACTTTCCACATGGTTGCTGCATGGTCAGTGGCAAGGCCTCGATCGTACACTTCCAAGCACCATCTATGTTGGCCTCTCGCCACCCTGACAATATATGACCTAACTTTACATTAAATGAGGTCCTTTTTCCAAATTAATAACAAAAAATGGTGCATCCAAAAGCGGAGACCATATTCCCAAAGGGGCGACAATAATTTCGATCTCTTCAAGTGGGCAGAGAGAAATCCACACGAGAGATTGGCAAGTGATTGGTCTTTCGAGCCAGACATTAGCAGCATCATTCAACACGAATCAAATCTTTAAGTCGTGTTCTTCTGTTGTGTCTTAGTTTTTAAGCTATGATTGTTCTTCTCGCGCCCGCCCTCCATTATTGAGATGCCCTCGACTTTGAAATGATTCCGCAAGGACCCAATGCCGGCCTTGGGTATTATGGACTGAGCATCCGCCCTTCATCTGCCCTTTATGAGTTCCTCCTTTTGACTTTTGCCAGGAGGGAGGAGATGGTTTCACGTTGGAGAATATGAGGGTGTCGGGAATTCTTGATCGAGCATGGATTGCGAGCCGCCTAAGGTCGATCTGCGGTATCGGCATTAGATCCCTCTCGGCTGGACCCAACTAGTCATTGGTACCCTGGAAGCCGAACCCCGGTCTCTAGGATCCATATTCCTATCATCGACTTCCAGAGATTCCTAACCAGGTCCCTTGCGCCGCTTTATCGAGGAAAACATTGTAGTAGCTAGGTACTCGGGTCCCTGTGGCAAACCTCTAAATCCTCAACAGTAAGCTCTAGACACAGTCTCTAGAGTCGAGTCGTTTGCCTTGCAAATATTATCTCATTGATACATGTCACATTATAAAGAGATAACTATTCTAAAACATCTTTTTTTTTGGGTCACAGACTAGTTATCTATTTAAATAGTCACCATTTACTATGGAGTTGTTGCGTGGGAAGATTCAGTTGCATAATTAACTGCATATGCACGCGTCTTCCATCCAAGGACGAATGTGTAAATTATATTTTTACACTGGACATGGAGGTAATAAATAATTGGGAATCATTTTCTCTCATGAAAACAATTTCAAACGAAACGGATTCAATCTAACTATGTTATTTTAAAGAGAATTACTGAAAAAAGCTAAGACTAATTGGTTTAAAACCTTGGATTGGGCTGTGCATGTGGTGAGGGAAGCATCTCAATGGGCTCTCTTGTCTTGATTGGGCTTTAAAGATCAACTGAAAATCCATCAAATGAGTGCGGGCCCACATCCCAAATCCAGTCCCCACTTTAACAATTACTTATGTGAACCTTGTCATGAGACCCACATAATTAATGTTTGAGATAGATTTGATCCATATGATTTATAGACCATATAAGATCTTTTTGTGTTTTACAAATTTTCGGTGCTTGAAAACTATATCTCAACACCCCAGCGGGGGTGCTCATGTACTTTTTCTCTAGTGTTAAGTTTTACATAATATTTAACCCTTGCATTTAATTAGGAAACTGTCCAATCTGGTACATATTGTGTAATCTAATTCTGGTTGCTTTGTGAAAATGCCAATGCATCTTACGCAAGTTCCAATGAATTGTGATTCCAATGAGTTCGCTTTGAGATCGATATACAGCTCTCAGTAGCATATGTTTCTCGTAGGCCAATTACTGCCGTGAAGGGAGGAGATATCAATGGAAGTGATTGATAGTTCTGCCGATGCACCTGATTTAATTTCCCTATAAGTTTGCGTTGATACAAATTTACCATTCAGCTCTCCAGTAACCTTTTGTTTTTGTATTTTCAGACCATTGTCTACAGTGGAGCTGTGGGAAGATCGAGGTGATTAATGACTATGCCAATGCATCTGCCGTATGTTCATCATAAAATTAGCTTCAACATCCGTGGTGGTTCACTATCAACCTAAGCTTTTTGCGGGCCACTATGGCTTCCATTTTCTCGACATCCATATGTTCTCTTCGATCGAGAACCACATAAAGTTTTTTTCATTTACAACGTAAAATCCGTACTAATGTGGATAGCTCCATCATAACTATTTTCATTATATAATAAATGCCGCTGTAGGTCGGTGTTACCTCATAGCAGCATGCCAAAGTATGCATGTGAACGAGAGCAGCTTTTCCATCAACGGAGCCTTTTGTACAGAGGCACGTATGCAGCACAAGATTTTCCGGGGTGATTCGCGGGACCACGTTGGGTTGAGTTCCCCACCTCGGGCTAGCTTTCCCAGCCAAATGGCACGCGCGAAAGTTCACGAGGTTGCACGTTTTTCACATGGTTGAAGGAGCACTGTCCACCATTTTTTAATCTCAATTTCTACTCAAGATAGAAAAAGCAGAGAGAGAGAAAGAGAGAGAGAGAGAGAGAGAGAGAGAGGAGGCAGAGAGTCAAGATAAATAAGAAGACAAAGATTGGTGTCCTCTGTAGCACGTGATCTCCCTCTCTCCGTCGCATCGCCGCTGGTGTGCGTTAGGTGTCTGCAAGAAGAAGAAAAAGAATGGAGAAGATGATGGGGCTTCTCAAAATTCGGGTGAAGCGAGGCATCGACCTCGTCGTCGGCGACGTCTTTACAAGCGATCCTTACGTTGTCATCTCCATGGCTCATCAGGTCACACCTCTCTCTCTCTCTCTCTCTCTCTCTCTCTCGATCTTGATGAGGGACTCGCGGCGGTGATTGGCAAGATACTCAGGTTGAGGCTCGTCGCGAGTTTGAACCCCAGGCATGAGAGATCTGAAAAACCCTAGATTTAGCAAAACAGTTCGCAGATCACGATCAACAGGGGGTTGACTAGAGGTTGACCGGTGGTTGACTAGAGGTTGACTAGAGGTCATGAGGTTGAATTACCTTCGATTGGCAACTATGTGTAAATAGCCACTTGATAAGAGTGTTGACTTTGAATACGTATTTGGTTCTTTCTAATTGGCACTAGTTTCTTATTTAGGCCTCAGGATTATGATAAAGGTTTCATCATTCACCTAACTTAAACATTATTTACCCCATCGTTTGATATTTTTTTTTTCAAGAAAATTATCCAAAAAATTGTACACATATTGCATTTGGGCCCATTTAATTATAAAGCTTTCAATCATAAAAACATCTAACGGTTTAACAATTTTATCTTTAAATCTTTTGATAATTTGTCAATTATATTATTTTGACTAATTTTGGTTAGATATCATTGACGTGACAGTCTTATCAACGCTAATTGGCTTATTGTTGATGTTGACGTAGATAAATTTTTTTATTTTTATTTTTTATAAAATTTTCTGAATTTTTTTTCCAGCTCCTAAGCTAGTGAGGGCATTGAGCTATCACCTAGATCCATCATCCAGGCGAGGGTGTCACCAACTAGGAGTTGAAAATTAAGGAAAAGATAAAAAAAGGATGGAAAAAAATTAAAAATTTATAAATTTGTCTATGTCAATTCTATACGAGATGATTGGCATTAATTAGACTATTTTGTTAATAATTTTAAGCTAAAATTGACTAGAAGGATTAGTTTGGTAAATCGTCAAAAGATTAAGAAATAAATTGACACGATTAAAATGTTTATGACTAAATTTGGTAAATTGTTAGGGGTTTATGACTAAATTGGCTAAATTTAAGGATTTAGGACTAAATGATACAAAGGCAACATGTTTAGGACATTTTTGATTTTGATTTTTTTTTTTTTTTTTTTTTTTTGCTGTTGTAAGGTTTCATTAATTATTATATGAATGGTTTATATAGGGCTTTGTTAGCATAATAGTTCTTAGAATACTGTGAGAATAATAGTCTATTGTGAGCCACAGATTCTTAAAGAATTGGGTCTGATAATATTTTATAATTATTTGTAGTCCATGATAGATTCTCATTGTACATTAAAGATTGTCACGCAATCATTTTTTTGTTTATATATGGATGTAGAAATGTGAGACACGGGTGGTGAAAAACAATTGCAACCCAGTATGGAACGATGAGCTGACTCTTTCCATAACAGACCCTAGTGTTCCAATCAATCTAGTGAGTGCTCCTTCCTTCAACATTTATCATCAATTACGGTCTGCTCTTTTCTCAATTTTGCGAATAACCACGTTAAGTAGCTTCAATTCGTGTTCTAGATCGTCCAATTATTTTGTGTTCGACGTGCTTGGTAATATCCTATCGAACCATGCTTTTTCCGCAGGCTGTTTACGACAAGGACACCCTAACCGCGGACGACAAAATGGGAGAGGCCAAGATCGACTACCAGCCTTACTTGGATGTCATAAAGAAGCGGCTGGAGAACCTCCCGACCCCCACCATTATCGACCGAATCCAGCCTTCCGGGGACAACTGCCTGGCCGAGGAGAGCTCGATCATGTGGAAAGACGGCAAGATCTACCAGGACATGGTGCTCGGGTTGCGTAATGTCAAGCGCGGCAAGGTGGAGGTCCAGCTGGAGTGGGTCCACGTCGCCGACAGCTCTCGACGCCGGTGAGCCGGGTCTCCAGTGGCAAAACCTCAAATTGTCAACCGTCACCTTTGGGTCAAATCCTTGGACTCGAGTCGTTCCGCTTTATAAATAATGTCTCATTAGTAGATGCTGAATTACAAGAAATGTAATCTTGTGAGTGATCTTTTGACGAGCTAGTAATCAATCGAAAGACTACTTGCTTTCGTGTTTGTGAAAACATTTTACACGGTCACCGTTTGATATACAATGTCAATGATCCGTTCGATTGCATAATTAACTTCAAACACCCACATCTTTCGTTTGGCAACGATCCGTGAAGCTAATGATAATTTGAAATCATTTCCTCACATGGAAAAGAATCTCATTCAAACAAAAACGGAGCTCACCCTAAGATTGGTTTTAAAAACCTTGGATTATCATCGATGATTACGTTGTCAGATGGGTGCTACTGTCCGTATAATCAAGCACGCTATTCACGACACAAATGGAACCCGATGAACCTGTGTTTCACGAGAGAGAGAGAGAGAGAGAGAGAGATGGCCCCGCTACAGAAGACGAAGACTTGACTCTGGTGGCAGTGGAGGAAAAGAAGACTTGACAGAGGAGGCAGGCAAGGCCTGGGTGGTGGGGGCGGGTGTCATTGCGATGACGAATGCTTGTGGCATCACCAAACGTGTCTGAGAGAGAAAAAGGAAGGAGGAGAGAGGCTGAGGGAGAGAGGCTGAGGGTTTCCTTACATATTAAATGACTTACAAGATGAAGACATTATTTGTTCTACCAAACCAGTAGTACCCATACAACGATGCATTTAAATCATTTTCTTGTGATGGCTTGACATTTTTGTAAATATATAATCAACAAGTACTATTCATTTTCTTTAAATTGCAAGGCGTTGATTATTCTGCTTGCAAGGTATATTTTCGTATGTTGTCCACCCATTTTGTTCTAATTAGAATCTATACCATGAGCGTTCTTCCGACAAAAGAGGTATTGTCGTAGTGACTTTTAATGTCATGAATTAATAATTATTGAATATTTTATTATTTTGGTAATCACTCTTTATATTAAATACATTCTTGAAACTTTTTTACTATTTTCTCTAAATATTACGTTTATGTCATTAATTATAATATAAAATTTCCATCCAATGGGGATAGGCGCAATTATAACGGTGGGTGCTAGCTGTAACAAAGATGCCAAGATGGATATACTTTTGCAAAGAACAGTAAAAAGAAGGGGGCCTGGCACGTCCAGTTATTCACCTTTCCATGAATAACCGAGCCGCATTCAATTCACAGCACTAGATTCCCTTTCCAAGCGTCTGAGTGGTGCGTCCCTCGACGCACAGCAAACGAGAAAGGAGGAGAAAAGGAAGCATGCTTTTCTGTCGACGAGTCCTTTCTCTTCGTGCTGCTGAGGCGCGTATCCACCACAAAAAAATTGTTCCTGGTGAGTCACGTGCGGGTTCACGACCCTTGCACGTGTCTCGCTCCGTGGAAAACGCCAACCTTCGCTTAATATCTTGTCCTTAGAAGAGCACCGTCCACTATTTTTCATCTCAAATATCCCCTCCGTAGCAAGGGAAAAAAGAAAAAAAAACAGAAGGTAAAATACAGGAGAATGAGAAGAGACAGGGAATCAAGATAGACGAGAAGCCATCTCTCTCTCTCTCCCTCTCTATTGTGGGTGTGTTTTGGGTGTCTGTCTGCAAGAAGACGAAGAAGAAGAGAATGGAGAACGTGAAGGGGCTCCTCAAAATCCGGGTGAAGCGGGGCATCAACCTCGTCGTCCGTGACTCCCTTAGCAGCGATCCTTACGTCGTCGTCTCCATGGCTGATCAGGTCATCCTCCCTCTCTCTCTCTCTCTCCGTTGAAATTTCTTGATTAGTGCTGATCGTACCCGATTTAGTGTTCTCCGTTCTTGCGCAATTTTCGTCGTCCTGATGAGAATTGATTTCATCTTATTATCAAGGCACGATTCAGATCCCTCCATGATGAAGATCTTGTCGTCATGTGATAGATCATTTGCCTAATTGTGCAAGTTGGCTTTGAACAGATTCTATGAGTGGTGCCTTCCTGATCAATCCGATTTTTTTTCCCCTTTGAATTCCTAGTTTAAAGGGGAAACGCGGATTTTCTTTTGAAGTGCGAGTATGTAAATAAATATATGCCTTTGAATACGTCTTCGTTTCTTTCTAATTGGCATTAAGTTCCTTACTTAGGCTTGAGGATTAGGATCAAGTTCTTACTCATTCACCTAAAACATCATTTAGCGGATTATTTTATCATTTTGCGTGGTAAGAGGCTTCATAATTTAGTATATTACTACATAATGCGTACCATTTTGCTGACGCCACCTGGACGGTATGTATGTATTTGCAGAAATTGAAGACTCGGGTGGTGAAAAACAATTGCAATCCAGAGTGGAACGATGACCTGACTCTTTCCATAACAGACCCCAGCATTCCAATCTGTCTAGTCAGTGTTTCTTCCTTCGAGTTCATCATCCTTTGTGTTGATTTCCCGAATGACCTTGTTAAGTTGTGTTTATGGATCGTCCATTCAATTTTGTGTTTGACGCTGCTTGGAGACCCAGTTCTCTGATACTAGGTATCAAGTGGTTTTGGATCTCTCTCGCTTCAAAAATTAGTTCAAAGGGTGAGACTTTCCCTTATACTTATGAAATGACCATCAACTCTTCCACAATTGATGTGGGATAAACCTTAATGGACCCTTTTGAAATGAACCTGAATCAGATGATGCACAGAATTAGCCGAACATTTGAGATGATTCATTGGTTTGTCCAAGAGTTTCATTCATTCTCATTTTGTGTGTGCCTACTATGTTTAAAATGATCACTCTGGGACGATATTTCAGGGAGGTCGCGTGTTGAATTGCTCTTGCACCGAATTTTTAAGAGTCAAATGTTGGAATTTTCATATGTAAACTATGATGGACATCGCTTTTAGGGACTGAAGACGTTTAGAGTCACATAATGAGCCTGCACTAGAGTAGTAATAGTCCTATCGAACCATGGTCTTTCGCAGACTGTTTACGACAAGGACACGTTCACCGTGGACGACAAAATGGGAGAGGCCAAGATCGACATCAAGCCGTACTTAGATGCTATAGAGATGCACCTGCAGAATCTGCCGACCCCCACCACGATCGCCAGAGTCCAGCCTTCGAAGACCAACTGCCTGGCGGACGAGAGCTCCATCGTGTGGAGAGACGGCAAGATCTACCAGGACATGATGCTCCGGCTGGCTAATGTCGAGACTGGCGAGGTGGAGGTCCAGCTGGAGTGGATCGACCTTTCTGGCGGCTCTCGACATATGTGAGTTCTTCGAGGGATCGCAAGCGAAGACAGCGCATGTTGTCATTGTCTAAGGAATAAGATTTACATGTGGGTCGTCGTCCTTCTGTTGCTGTAATGACCTGCCTTGGAATCTAAATTACTGAGTTCAGCAGACGAATCAAAGGATTGATTTGTCCTCTCGTCGTGTGATGATTTCGGTGGAATGAATACGCTTTTGCTTGCAGATTTCAGATATGATAAAGTGAAACATGGATCCTTCACTACATGACTGGGCAGGGACAAAATCGATAGATTATGCAGGAGACAAGCGTGCATCATGCCAAAAAGAAAAAAAAAAAGCCAGAAAGAAATTCTAAGGTGCGAAATTTTTTTGACTAGAACTCACTCAATCACCAAGCTTAATGCACTGGCTGATAACAAATTCAACTTGCTTCTAGCATCCGATCCCTACGTGAAATTGAGTCGAAATAATAAATTGAGCTAAGCCCATCATGAGGGCTCTTTCGAGCCTTATATTGGACTTGGCTACATTAGGGGCATGTTTTGCTAAGCTTTAGCTCAACTTGGGTCTCTGAGAGAGAGAGTTGTAACACTTATCTTGGTGAGAGAGAGAGAGAGAGAGAGAGAGAGAGAGAGAGTTGTAACACTTATCTTGGTGTGAAAAGTTTTATAGAGAGAGAGAGAGTTGTAACACTTATCTTGGTGTGAAAAGTTTTATATAAATCCACTATATAGAAATTGAGATGAGAAAAGGTCTTCAACTAAATATAACGTTGAGATCTTGCACACACAAGAATGAAACTAGGATTCTTTTTTCGCTTTCTTTGTTGGGTTGGTAGGTTTATTACTTGTGAAAATTCTAAAACTGATGTTCATTGATTGATTGGTAGTTTTTCATTTTTGCTACAAACTACAATTCGGCCATTTGCACTACTACCTATAGCTAACAAAGGCTACAACAAAAGCAAACACATTTAGGCAGCCCCAAGAATTCAGCAATATATATTTATGAGCAATTAATTAGCAAATACATTTTCTTTTGTCAGTCCTACTCTATTCCTACACTACACTCACTCTCAGACTTTTGCCCTACCTCTTGCAGGGCGTGGGAGTCGAAACTCACTTTTGAAACTTACGCGTTCCCATCCTATCCCCCCCTGAGAAGGTAGGGATTTGAACCCCTCACCTCCCCATTCCATGTTGAAAGAGTGGCCACTGGGGCGAATCCCAGTGGTTAGCAAATACATTATTTCGATAGCCATTACTTCTGCAACTTGTCGCTCCACTTTCTAACGGGGGCAATGACCTATGTTTTCGACCTTTATAGTTAGTGGCCTACTGTGATCTACGGCTCTACAATAACAATATCATGTCTATCATCCTTCTCTATGGCCATATAGTTTACCTAACCAAATTGCGTTTGAAATTATCAAATTCTTTACTTGGGTAGTTACCTGGTATCCAGGTTGCCGTGATTAGTTTTAATCGTGGCCCTCTTAATGATAAAAATTGAACTTCATTCATCAACACTCATGTCTCAGAACTTGGTAATTTTGTTTTGCTTTTACTGTCGGCAACTGTCTAGTGGTCTTGTCGATTGTCTATCTCCCAATACTTAGTGAATTGTATCCCTCCTAGTTCAAGATCAACAGTTAGGAATTCGGGCATTTTTTGTGTTAACAACGTCACAAAATAATTTGCAAAGGATATTTAATGTTTAAATAGATCGGTCGTGAATTTAATAATCTTCGGACAAAAGCTCTAGACTTTTATCCCTACATCACTGGTTTTTAACTTTTTAGGATTATTGAGACATTGTAATTCTTTCTTAATATTACCGAAAGCTACACAAATAACATGATATGTTTCTGTACATGTTTAATTTATAGGTATATATTATAAGGAGTAATTACATATTATCACTTCTCAATCTCAAATATATATATTTTTGTTACCTAGGGAACCTCGTACAGCCGGTAGCCGGTGGGTAAATCCTGGAGCGACGCTAGCGGAGGACCCACCACTTCGATGTCGCGTTTAAAACCCCATGCGTCCAGCGGGATTTGAACTCTTCACCTCCTTGCAAAGGATCAGCAGAGCTTTATCCAACTGAGCCACCTCAGGCAGTGGTTCTCAATCTCAAATATTCACATCAAATCATTCAAGCGATGGTTAGTCACTTAAAATTATTAAGTACAATAATATATAACTCATATAAATGAAATCACTTGCACACATAAAAATCATGAAATTCACATCATCATGGTTAGGCTACATCATAGCCCTAACAAAAGAAAATTAGAACATAGAAGAGGAAGAAATAAAAATGTAAATCAAACCCAGTATCTTGAATAAAAGAACAAGAATTCTATCACCACTTTTATCTTCTCTTCAAAATACTTGAAAAAAACTCAAAACAATGAAAAATTGATCTAAAAAAACCTAACTATCCCTTCAAGCTCTCAATGTTCTCCTCTTTATAAGATACATCCAGGACCCTTATCCCCAAGCAATTGCTTATTTTTCACATAAAATTAGGGAGTAAATAAGAGAATCTTTGATTTGATATCTATCTCCCAACACTTGCAGATGAAATTAAGAAGCAAAATTAAGGATTCCATGATTTGATATCCATTTTTCAATGCTTTTTGATTTGAATTCTTGATTTTTGTCATTCTTTTCCTTATATTCTTCATATCTCATTATTCTACATAAACAAAGAAATTCGAATAATTAGAAAAAATACAAATATTTTCTCATAGATATTGCATTATTTATTGCATAAAAAGGTAAAATAACTCTATTTTTATAGAGTTATCACTCTCACTAACTTAGGTTTCTCATTTCTCTCTCTTGTTCAATTGGATGGAAAATTTAGGGTTTCGACGGCCTAATTAGGGTGTGGAAGTCAAAATTAGAGCTTGACTAGGAGGGAAAAATGGTTCTTAGTACTAAAGTAGGAATCATGAAACAGTAACGGGGACCTCACTTTGTTTAATTTATACGGGCGCTATTATGGGGACTGAATGGGGAGTGAATTGAAAATTAGGGCGCATAAGGAAAAGTTAAGGCTTGGCTCTTAGGGAAAATGAGTTCTTGGTATTGGAGTAGTAATCTAAAATAGTAGTGGGGACCTCACTTTGTTTAATCAATTCAGGTGCTTGAGGGAACTGAATGAGGACTGAATTGAATAAATCGGCTTCCTTTATTTCTTTCCACAAAAAGGCAACAACATAGTGAATTATTTAATGAATTAATTGCACTGGTAGGGACCTCTATATGAAGTTATTGATGATTTTTCTATGTTGTCCCAAAAGCTAGTGATTTTTTTTCTCCTTGGTTATAGCATTGGCATGGAGGAAAATGTTGTAGTTGTCATTGCTTGCTATAGTAGGAAGTGTGTTATTAGTATCGAGGAGTGAGAATATGCTGGTGAAAATGAAGGTACTATTTCGATATTAGGAAGTCATTATATATCATGAGGGATTTAATGTATTATTACAATGTAAAATGCAAAAATTACATTATTGTGTTTCTAGGAAGAAATTGAAGGATGGTTCGAGATACTTTAGTGATAACAATCGCATTAAGGATGTCGTTTATTAGTATCTTCATGGTGAGGAAGCTAAGTTGTATTTTAAGTATTATAGTGATGATGAGAATGATGGAGATGCTGAGGATGATGGGAACACTGAAATAAGAGAAGTGAGAGATCGTATTCAAGTGAGTAATTAAATTGGGGATGATTCTACATTAGGTGGAGGGCAACATAAGAGGCAAGTAAGGAAGGAGAGGGAGACTAGTCATATAGAGAGAGATTTGCAAATTGGGAGATATCTTGAAGTCTTGATTGAAGATGTAGGTGATGAAGACTTAATTATATTAGAATTGGAAGTTGCTCCATCTAGTGAATCAGAAGATGAAGCTTGACAAATGTGAATTTCCCAAGTGATGAAAAATGATGATAAATTTGCAGAGTCAAGACAAAAGCAAAAGGAATTTGTGAGAAAAAAATTTGTAGCTTTTGGAAAAAAGGCATATGTTCGAGCCAATAAATAGGTATGAAGGAGCTTTGGCTGGAGGTAATGAAAGTGAATATAAAGAAAGTGGAGGCAATGGGACTACTAGTTTGGAGAATGAGCTTGAGGACAATGAAGTGCTTGTGTGTATAAGGAAAAGGAAGTATCTTTGCTGGGATCCAATTGTTGACAAATCTATTTTATCCGTGGGCATGAAATTTCATGATGCCGAACAATTTAAAGAATGTATCATCAAAAGTTTAATTGTTTAACAAAGGAGCGCTGAATTCATTAAAAATATAAAGGAATTTGTAAGAGTTAAGTGTTTTTTTTTTTTTTTTTTTTTTTTTTTTTTTTTTTGTGATGCCCAGGGAATCTCGTACAGTCGGTAGCTGGCGAGTAAACCCTGGAGCGACGCTAGCGGAGGACCCACCATCCCGACGTCGCACTTAAGATCCCGTGCGTCCCATGGGATTCGAACTCTTCCGTCCTGGGTAGACGTCATGAGAGTTCTTATCTAGTTAGGCTACTGAAGGCGGTGGTTGTAAGAGTTAAGTGTTCACAATACAATTATTCATGGAAGATCTACAGCGCGCTGAGTAGAAATGAGTCATTCCAGATTAGGTCCTTCTAGAAGGAATATATTGTTTTCATTATATTTGATAAAAAAAAAGGGTAATATGTGTATGGTTGTCAAAGCACTTCTTCAACATTATCAAGGCGATGCTCGAGGTCAAGAGTCCTCAGTTTCAACAGTTAATCAATGAGTAGGTGGAGGTTAATGTGTCAAGGAATTTTTGCAAGAAAGCTAAGTAGAGGGTGATGAAAATATTTATGCAGTAGAAGAAAGAATATATCAAAATATGAGATTATGCTTGCGAATGCATGCTTCAAAACTCATATAATAAAATATATGTAGAGATTGTAGAGATTGTAGAGATGCCACTTTGACTGTGCGCTTAAGTTTGATAGATTCTATGTTTTCTTTAATACATGCAAACAAGGATTTTTGGCTAGTTGTAGATGAATTGTATGATTGGATGGATGTTTTTTTTTTTTTTTTTTTTTGAAGGGTTTATGCAAGGAGGAGTTCTTGGCTATTGTAAGGAGAGATGCCAATAATCAAATAATTCCAATAAATTGGGCAATTGCCAAGATAGAAAACAATGACACTTGGTCTTAGTTCCTAAAAAATTTAATGACTGAGCTTGATATAACCGATGAGGGAGGATGAGCATTCATGAGTGACTAATAGAAGGTAATGCCATTGTCAATTATTTCCATTTTAATATTAATTACTCACATATTTTTTCTGACTTGTATTTGTCGATTTTAATTTTTGCAGGGACTTGTTCTTGCATTGGCTGAGTTGATGCCATAAGCTGAGTATAGAATGTGCGCGGGCACATATGCGCAAACTGGGAAAAGAACTATAAATGAGATAAGTTGTAGAAGTGGTTTTAGTATATAACAAAGAGTACCAACATGATTGATTTTAAATTAGCCAAATAGATCTGGCGAGGGTGCCCTCGCTAGATCTGGCGAGGGTGCCCTGGCTAGGCCCTTGTCAGCGGGTGAGGGCCGTCCTCGTTGGCTTCCCTCACCCGACCCAATCGAGGGCCACCCTTGCCCGATGCCGGCAAGGGCCGCCCTTGCTTGAGTCCAGCTTCTCTTCACTATGGCCGGCAGAGGGAAGAGAGAAGAAGAAAAAAGGAAGAAAAAAGAAAAAGAAAAGGAAAAGGAAAAGGAAAAACAGAAAAAATAAGATGAAAATGCCATTGTGGGGTAAATGTGTTATAATTAGCAAAGTTTGGGGTAAATTTGTCATTTGGGTAAAGTTTGGGGTTTTTAATTGTCTTTTCCCTAATTAAAAATTTGAAAAATTCAGAAAAATTAGAAAAATATTAAAAATCCAGAAAATGCTTAAAACTATTTAAAAATCACAAAAAGTTAAAATTTTGGAAAATTCGAAAAAAATCATTCAAAATTTAGAAAATTCGTAAAATCCCTAAAAATCCAAGAAAATTCAATTTTCTTTTTTCAATATTTAGAACCATAGAAAATGCTTTAAAATAGTTGTTTTGCGGAGCCTTCGCTTATTGTTGTGGGAAAACTCATTAATGAGAAAATTGTGCTAAAAAATTGAAGAAGCTTTTATGTTGACACCCGAATTTCTATTGACATATTAAATATCCATTTATTTTGAAAAAAGAATAGAAAAATTTACAAAAAGGTAAAAAAATTGAAAAAAAAAATGAATGAAATGAAACGAAACGTCGGGTCCAGTGGGCCGGAGTGTTCAGCCCATCCTTCCAATGAATTTTCGGCCCTTTCAAAAGTTAAGCCCAGCTTCCCATTTCATTTCTTCCTTTAGGCCTACTTTTCCCCCATTTCGTTGAGCCCATCTGTTTTAATATTTTCATGGCCCATCATAGAACAAAACAGAAGAAGCCCGGATCCCATTCTCTTCCTTTCTTTCGGGCATGCTCCTGTCTGTGAGAGAGGGGAATAGTAGGGGTGTGCATGGTCCGGGCGGGCGGTTCCCGACCTAGAACAGGAACCACCGTGAGGACCGGTTCCAAAAAATTGGAAGGGATCCACCCATTTATTGCGTGGATCCACCCGGAACCGGACCGCCGGTCCGGTCCGGTTCCCGGGTGGATCCATGGAACCGATTTTGACGCGAAAATTTTTTGGTTTTCAACATAAAATAATTACGTGACATCAAAGTAAGCCAAAAAAAGAAAAATCAAATTTAAGTACGTGGAACAAAGATTCATTTGTTGTAATTATAAATGTATCTCGTAGATAAAAAAAAAACGCAAACAGATGGAATGCAACATTCTCCCATTTCCTACTTGCAAATAACCATAGATAGTTAAATTTTCTTTGACCAAAGGTAAAGGTTCCTAGAGAGTGAGATGAGATGTAGGGTTTCTTTTAGTAATTTTTTTTTAATATTAAAAAGGTTCCGGTCCGGTCTAGGTGGGTGGGCGGGCGGATCCGCCCACGGAACCGGGAACCGGACCGGTACTCACCGGTTCCAATAAATTGGAACCGGGAACCGGACCGGTTCCCTCAAGACCCGCCGGTTCCGGGCGGTTCCGGTCCGGTTCCGGGCGGTCCGGGCGGATCCCGGGTATTTTGCACACCCCTAGGGAATAGGACGTGCGGTGACGCTGCGAGGACTGTGAAGATGAAGAAACATAACTGAAGAACTGAAGAACTTGACAATGAGAAGAACGAGAGATATGTCGAAGAACTGAAGATCAATCAAGAAGCTTTGATTCCATTATTTCAATACGATTGTAATACAAACTCTGTATATCTTGAATTAGCAATGAACCAGGAAGATTTGTACTTCTAAACTTCACACACGCTCTTCCTCTCTATCTCTTTTTCTTCTGTAAAATACAGAACATTCATTTACAGGAATCTTCTATCGGCCTTTCTGCATACTCACACTTAGCTAAAATGATTCTGCTAAGACTCCTTATATATCTTTCCTATTGAAGAAGACGAAGATACAATAGAAAAACTAATTTTCACAAGACTGTTTTTCAATTTGTTTTATTTCTCAACTGAATAACTGCTCACGAATCTTCATGAGTTGGCAATCCGTGTCGGTCTTCATCACAAATTCTTCACCATTGATGATTATCCATATCACTCTTCATCACAATCGTTTATTTGAGTTGTCGTGTCTTCTCCAGTCTGTGTTATTTACTTTGTTGCTTTGCAGCTCTCCCTTCTTTCTAATCTTAGCCTCTGTTCTTTCTCCTTTAATATCAGTCGGTGTTTTTGATTTATACTCCTTAACATCCCCCCTCAAATTGGGAATGGGTGGAGAACCAATACCCAATTTGATGCGCAGCTGAAAATGTGTAAGGCGAGGCAGAGATTTTGTGAAAATATCAGCAAGTTGACAGTCGCTTGGAACATATCTTACATGTAGTGACCCTGAGGAGACCTTTCCCCAAACAAAATGGAAGTCCACTTCAATATGTTTAGTGCGAGCATGTAAAACTGGGTTGGCAGTAAGAGCAATGGCTGATTTATTGTCACAAAAGAGATGTGTTGGACGAGGGAGAGAGCATCCTATGTCACGAAGAACAAAACTGATCCAAGTAAGTTCAGCAGAGTTGGAAGCAAGAGCACGGTACTCAGCTTCTGTAGAGGATCAACTGACTGTGGATTGCTTCTTAGCTGTCCAAGAAATGAGATTGGAGCCGAGATATGTACAGAAACCAGTTGTTGATCTTCTGGTTTTAGTACATCCAGCCCAATCTGCATCTGAAAAACCATATAGATGTAAGGAGCTTCGAGAATGAATGAAAATCCCAAGATTGATGGTGCCTTTAACATATCGCAGAACCCTCTTGAGTTTATGAAGATCTGCAATAGTAGGTGTCTGTAATTTTTGACATAATGAATTCGTAGCATAAGCAATGTCAGGACGTGTTAAAGTCAGGTATTGAAGACCACCAACTAAGCTTCGATACTCAATAGGATTGGATAGAGGAATAGAATCATTTGTCAAAATGATTGGTCTTAGTGACAGAGGAGTTGAGATTGGTTTACAGTCCAACATATGAGCTCGAGTAAGAAGATCAATAGCATATTTAGTTTGGCAAAGAAATAGATGATCAGAAGTATGTTTAACTTCAATGCCAAGAAAGTAATGTAGTGGACCAAGATCTTTCATATGAAACTGGAGACTGAGAAAATGGATGAGATTAGAAAGCAACCGAGAGGAACTTCCAGTTAAGACAATGTCATCAACATATAGTAGTAGAAGAATCGTGTCTGTACCATTGTGAAATACGAATAAGGATGGGTCAGTTGAGCTACAAAAGAATCCATATTCAAGTAGGAAGTTGCTGAACTTGTCAAACCAGGCTCGGGGAGCTTGTCGAAGTCCATAGAGAGACTTCTTGAGGAGACAAACATGATGAGGTTTCTTGGGATCTTGAAAACCAGGAGGCTACTCCATGTAAACTGTCTCATTAAGGGTACCATGTAAAAATGCATTTTTAACATCGAGTTGATGAATTGGCCAGTGTTTCATCATTGCAACAGAGAGAACTATTCGAATTGTAGCATGCTTGACAACAGGACTAAAAGTCTCTGTAAAGTCTATTCCTTCTTCTTGATGAAAACCTTTAGCAACTAGTCGAGCTTTCAGTCTATCAAGACTACCATCAGATGCAAGTTTTGTTTTAAATACCCACTTGCAGCCAATCACATTCATTTGATCATTTCTAGGGATTAATTCCCAAGTTCTATTATGATAAAGTGCATTAATTTCTTCTATCATGGCTTTATACCGGCCTTTATGTGCTAAAGCTGATTTAACTGATCTTGGTTCAGTGGGTACTTCATATACAGCAAGGCATGCATACCTGGGATTAGGTTTTGTAATACCAGACTTTGATCGAGTCTGCATAGAATGACTCGAAGTTGTTGCTTGTGAGGCATGAGGAAGAATGGCATGTTCAGATTCAACATTCATATTATTGGATGTTGATGTTTCAGTTGAAGACATCTCTTGGTTCTGTACTGGTGAAGAGACTTCATCTTGTGTTGCTGTTATAGAGGTACCATGTGCTTGGGTTACATTTGACAGCGATGATGAATGATCAATATATGTTATTGTAACTTGCCATGAAGGTTGAGAATCATTTGTAGTGATATCTGCATTAGTTTGCAAATGTTCTGCATATGTCTGTAAGAAAACAGGAGTTGTTTCTTTGCTTCCTGATTCCATAAGTTGAGTCTCTTTTGCCCATAACCGATAGAGTGATGTGAGTGGTGCATACTCTAGTAGACATGTGTGTAGGATGCATTTTTAACGTCGGTGTCTCCGGCCCGCTTAATGGGTGAGTTTAGCTCGGGAAAGAGAGAGAGAGGTCCGTGAGGTAACGATGAGTGACGAGAGCTCGCCCAAGCTTCTGGAACCCGTTGAGCTAGATAACGGAAAAGATTCCTCGTTCAAGCGAGGAGTGCATGAGGCGTGAGGTGTGCTCGCGCGAGGAAAAAAACAAGGAAAAAGGCTGGAGAGGGCCGCGGTGGTTTTGACAGAGAAGGAGAGCGCTCGACGCTCGCTCATGAGGATAGCAGCGTTCGGCTATGGGGGAAAAGGGGTTCTTCAGGGAAGATTTTCTGGGGTTTTCAGCTAGAGAGTTTTTCGGCTGAGTGAGCGGAGGGGGCGCTCGAAGCAGGTGAGAGAGGGATAAGGAGCAGGAAGAGTTGTTCGCGGAGGTCACTGGTTCTTGGTCGGCCAGAGGAGCGTTCGGCCAGAAACGGTGGAAAGTCGTCGGCCATTGAAGAACGGGGCTGAAGATGTTGAGAGAGAGAGAGAGAGAGAGAGAGAGAGAGAGAGAGAGAGAGAGAGAGAGAGAGAACAGAGAGAGAGAGAAAGGGAGCCGAAAAAGAATCAGGCACTCTCATTGAGATGATCACCATCGAAGCAACACAGAAAATCTCGGAGCCACCATCGGCTCGCTGCCGTTCTTCGTCGCTGGTGGCTTCATCGGAGTACCGGACAAATTCGGTTTTGCTCTACTTCGCAATGGGAAGCTTTGAAGCGAAAGTTCCGAGCAAGTTAAATCTCATGAAGTGTTCATCACCGGAGGATTTTGTTCATCAACAATCGTTGAAGCTTCTGCATTAACGCTCATAGCCTTGGTTTGACACATTAAACCGGTAAAATTCGAATCTGAAACTTGCTTTTAGAATGCATACTGCCTGTTTGATGATCTGCTTAAGTGTACTGTAAAAAACATACTTCGCCTAAACCGATTTTCAAAGCTATATTGATGCGCGATTTCTCTGTGGATTGTGACGACTATGCGTACTGCCACGTTTTATTCCGTTTTCTGTCATGATCCTTGTATTACCGCGTCGACATCGTCGCCAGACATCCATTCCCCTCGTTGGCGTTGTCCACGATTCAAGGCCGCCTTGTTCAGCTTTCTATATCCCGCTCCTTGATCATCTGCGTATCTGTTTAGTGTATGTAAATCATCGTTAGTTTTTGTGGCCGGAAAGCGAGCGTCGTTCGGAGGCGAGCTCACTTCGATTGTCACCGGTGATAAACTAGTTGGCAGCCAGTAGTGATTGACGCCGGTCAGAGTAGATGACCGATCGACGGTGGTGGCCTGGCGACCGCTCGAGCGACGGTGGCGGCATACTTCAATGGTGGTTGCTGGTTCGGGTCAAAGAGTTGCAGGAAGAAAAACTCTTCGATGAAGAAGGAAGCTGAAGGAAGAAGATGAACCAGAAAAGACAAAATGGAAAAGGATAAAAAAACAAAAAGAGAAAACAATTAAAAGAAAATAGAAAAAGGGATAAAAAGAAAAGAAACTGTAGAAAAAATGAAAAGGTTAGGGTATGGGGTGTTCTGTTGCGAGCCGAAAAAAGAGTTAAAAAATGAAAAAAATTCATACTGTTATGAAATACATGAATGAATATTCATTATATTTCTCTTATTTAATGTACTTACTATAGTACATTTGTATCATACATTCTAAGTACGTCTTCCTATCAAATACATGTATCATTTGATACATTGATATTAATGATAAATATATTCTTGTTTTTCTATAAATAGGAGATTAGTTTTTGTTGTAGATATAATAGTGAGATACTGAAAATAAAATATTTTCTTATGATTTTCTCTACTATCTTTGGTGTTTATCTACTTTCTCTTTTCAATCTCTTTATTCTCTCTATTACATATTTGCAACGCAATATTTTCCAATACGTTATCAGCACAAAAATCTACTGACTGAGTAACTAATTTTTGCAAGGTGGGTATTTTTTTTATTAATCAACTTATACTTCATCTTCTTCTATCAATTCTTCATTTTTATTTTTCTTGACCTGAAGTTAAATTTCAAATCTAAAAAAGTATCATTTTGCTCATAAAGTGGCAGTGGATATTTAGAAATCATTCTAATTAATTTAAGAATTTATTTTTGCAAGAATTATTACAAATATTGAAAAGCCCAAATTCCACGTCCCGGAAGTGGATGGAAAGAATTATCTAAATTCGTGCAAGTTCATTGATGCATGGACATACTTTTTGCGTATGGATTTAAAACACAAGAAAGCAATTCGCCTGTCAACTCATAGGCTTAAGGTTTCAGTAATTGAAGTTCAATGACGAAGGATCATCTCGAGAAGATTAAGGCTTCTCTAATAGTCAATGCAAAATAATTTGGAGCTTAATTAAGTGTAACTTTGCTGGCTGGACTGTCCGGATTACTTTCATATGATGTTCGAGAGACTTTTTGTACATCAATATGGTCAAATATTATAATAGTTGGAAAGCGTGGCGTGTCTAGTTTCTAATGAATTAAGTTTCAAGCAATTTGGAGATTCCAGAGAAAATTTTCCCAAAATACTAGATGCTGCTCAAGAAATCCGAGAATGATTTTTCTTTAGTATTATATTTGTTTAATCATGTGCATTGCATTTTGTTTCTAGATCATTTGAATCTAGAGTCAATGTTGTTATTTATCTTGTGTTTGGGGATTGTTGGTCCATATCTTGCAAATTAAAATGCTAGTGTCTTGGAATTTGCCTAACCTGGAGGATCGTTGCAAGTTGTGTCTATATAAATCCCTCCAACATTTTCTCGGGGAAAAATTGATAGTTTCAATTAACTTTTGGAATTGAACTCTTGGATTGGAGTTTCATTGCAACTTTGTATTTCTACGTTGAATTCCATTCATTGGGGAGATACATGCGCTGTCTTTTAAGGTGGATTTCTTAAGTAACAAATGTTTACCATATGATGTGACATGCATTGTGACGTGATTTGGGGAGCATATACCAACTTGTCGCATCTATGTTCTCTTTTAAATGTCCGACACCTCTGAAATCACTCAACGACTTAAAAGAAAAGAAAATCTTAAAAGTAACACTAGTTACGGGGATCGCAATGGAATTTACCCAGCAATTATGCTGAAGAGGGCCAACTACATGAGAGTGAGAATCGATGCCATGACCTACATCCGAGGAAAGCCCTAACTTATTAATCTTTGTCGGACATTGCAATTCGCGGCCTGGTTCCTTAGCTGTCCAACATTGGCCGGGGTGCCGCACATGCATTTTTTTCACAGCTCCTCGTTAATTAGTCACACCAGCATCCTTTTTAAACGTGTCACATTCTGGAGGAATTAAAGAGAAAACTGGAAACTGTTAAATCCCCCCGTATCAACACATGCAAGAATTAATTTTTTCGGCCTTACAATACCTATAAAATCCACGACCTTTCTTGGTGTATTGTGACTGGCAAGAGGTGCCATGCCAACCAAAGTTGATCATTGAGTCGAGCAAGACGGGTTCGGGCAGGTTTCTAGCACAATATTTGTGCACAAGCTAACCCAAGCTAACAAAACGAGGCCAGTATTGTGTAGGGCTAGAATTCGAATTTCACGAAAAACCTCACTATCTCAAGGATTCAATAATAGGTGAGTTAAACTTTACCAAAAAAAAAAAAAATAATAGGTGAGTTAAAGTCTAGGTGGATGGCCCAAATGACATGAACTTTTGACTTTTTTTTTTTTTTTGAATGAACGAAACATGAACTTTTGATTTGCTCTTGATGATTTGAGGAGTTGAACTTGCGTAGTGTGCTAAATTTTCACACAAAATTTCATTCCTATACTGCTATAAACCAACGTCCACCAGATCTATATTGAATGCATCTCTTTTACTTCAAATAATAGGAACAGGTTAATATAACAATATGGTAAAATTTGCATCCCCCATTTTGAACGTTTCCGTTTGTCTATGGTCTGTTTTTTCCACGAAAAAATACGAAATTATCATACCACATGCGAGAATTTTTGCGTGAGCACAACAGGCTGAACTTAGACACACAAAGCATTACTTATATTTATATATTTAAATTGGAGTACAACACCGTGCACTCGTTAAACCTTACACACTTAGTAGGCAATCTCCGGTCAATCAACCGACCAGCAGCAGTAGTGCCCCCCGGTTAATTGACCGTTAAACATCCTTTGCGCGCTTCCAAAGCATTTATTTAAAACTTCAACCACACCACACGTGGTACGTCACCACTTAAATTTATCGATTTACCATTTTAAGCATATTTTTCAAAGCGCATTGTTTGGAGGGGACTTCTCGACTGCGTGGAGCATGTTACGGAGGACTTCCATGTAGTTGTTGGGAACGGGACCGTTGTCGTGTTTCTTCTCGAAAGTCAGAACCGCTTTTGCCATGCAGCCCCCTTCGCTGCTAGAGAACTGGTAGACCACCGACAGGCTCCTGTAAGACTTTAGCGGCACGTCTCCGGCCGACAAAGTCCACTTGATGGACTTATTCTCGGCGTCGATGGGTCCCACAGTGTCCGTCCAGCTTCCGCA
Source organism: Eucalyptus brandiana (assembly GCA_014182725.1). Lineage (NCBI taxonomy): Eukaryota > Viridiplantae > Streptophyta > Magnoliopsida > Myrtales > Myrtaceae > Eucalyptus > Eucalyptus brandiana. Next base: position 36,804,401 of record CM024674.1, read on the forward strand.
ATTAGCTGCTTTATGTTTTTTTTTTTTTTTTTTTTTGGGAAAAACAATCTCGGTAATTAATTTTCATTTTAGAGACTCAAAAACAAAATGGTTAATATCACGAAAAACTTCAAATTGGGATATTGCCTATAACTAATTTACCCAATAACTTCAAACTGATACATATGTGATAAATTTACCACCCGTTAGTTTATTATTGAGTTGGATGACACGTGGTAATTTACAATTATATTAGTTTGGGTTTTACCCTCTATTTGTTACCTATGTACCAATTTATGACTTTTCGTGGTATTAATCCGATTTAACAAAAACTAATAGAAGATATGAGGTTTTTGGTCATCAAAAAATTAATTTGGAATAAATTTATCTCAGATGTATCAGTTTGGGGTATTTCGTAGTATTAATCCAAAATAAAAGTAGAAAGCGTCATGAATCATGTTGTCGCTTTTAGTCTCGTAGCCAGTCAAGAGGTTCATCTTAAACAATTTTTAAGATAAATTTATTCGAAAGGCTTTTCAGTATAATTATTGATCTCATAAAATTAAGTTAATTCACCAAATTAGCCTTCAACTTTATTACGCATATGCTCCTATTTCCTAATGCGATCTCTAGGTAATCTAGTGATCCATGAGTTACTACTTTCCCATCTCGTTAAAATTTCCAATGTTATTCATTTTAGCTGAAAACTCAATTCACATAGAAAAGAAAGAGGAAAGATAATGAAAGAGAAAGATCTAAGACTCTTTTTTGATTGTCCATTCACCACGCAATAAAATTTTAATACATGTAAGTTCCTTTTTCTTCTAAAAATGAACTACACAATAAAATTTTAGTACATGTAAGTTCCTTTGAAGTCATGACATTCTTCGTGGGCAACGCACATGTATCTTTGCTAGTTGTACTTCAATTGATCAAGTCAGAAAAAGTACTTCTTTACAAATGGCATGTGCCATTTCCCATTTAAAGGTGGTGAAAAATCATCAGCACATACTAATCCTTAAATTAACATAAGATCCAGTTCTGTTAGTCTTCAAACTATGCTCTGGCATGATATATTTACCACAAGCGTAATAGGTGTGTGTCCTCTCGCCACCTCAACATAGAAACCGGTAAAGACTATGCATCGAAACTACGCAACCAACGTTAGCGATCATTAATGAAGCTATGTCCTAAGGTCCCCAGACCAAAGCTCATGGAACAATAACCAAATGTCGAGATCTTCTACGAGATGAAAGATTCAAGCATAACATTGGCGTCATATATTAATTTTAGTAGTTTTAGTTGTTGAACTCATGACGATGAATTAACAACAACAATCCCATCATTTTTCGATCGAACTGTCAATCACAATAGAGAGGAATTGGGATAAAATTAAAGTTTTTTCTAATTAATAATATAGCGAGACAACTAATTAATTAAGAAAGCAAGAAGAGATAGATACGATATGGGATACGCGAATTAAATTGGCTGGATTAAGTGACAAATTTTTGGACCTACCGTTAACAAGAGTCCAGACCCTTTTTGAGCCCTCAGCGTCCCATTCACCGTCGATCAGTTGCACCTCCTTAAACACGCTAGGCATGATTTCTGGGAAGCGGTAGCATCGTCCCCGGTAGAAGTCAAATACATCCTCAGCTGGGGAGTTTAACTTCACACTAAACTCTATGTGATCACCCATACTCTCTCTTTCTGCTATTGGAAATAATAAAAAAGAAAGGTTAAGGAAACAATGAAGAGAAGGTGTTCTGAAGCCAATTTATAGAGTTGCTTGGGGCAGTAACTAGTGTTAGATGCACCGGTAATGAAAGCTCTCCGCGATGAGTGATGAAGTCAATTATGACATTTATGTTAGAGAAGTCCCACATCCAACAATTCATATGGAGCAGTTAATATTTCTTATTGGCCCATAATTCATTGATTTAAACTCTTGAGTAAAGGTGATTGTTGACAAGCTTGAATTTGGGCTCTATTTTAGCAATTTCCTTGGATTAAGGTATTCCAATAATTGGTGTCAAAGTCGATGGTTAATTGATGGCCCACTCCCAATGTGTATCTGTGTTTGATAAGTATCTCAAGGAAGGAATCTGATGACTAATCTGTTTCCATGGCAGGTGGGCATTGTGGATCACCCGTTTCCATGGCAGGTGGGCATTGTGGATCACCCGTTTCCGTGGCGGGCGGGCAAATCTAGTGATCAACCCATTTCCGTGGTAGGAGGTAGTGATGCATAAATCGATGGCCTCCACAGTGTCCTTCCAGCTTCTACAATTATCTGCGGTATGTATTTTTCTTTTGTTTTTTTTTTTTTGGGAAATCGATCTCAGTAGCCAATATTTGTTTTCTTTAGAATTTCTAAAATAAAACTAGAGTTAGACCAAAAATATAAAACTAGAGAGTTTCACGGCTTATCAATCATATTGTCGTTTTGAGTCTGATAGCTGGTTGGAAGGTTCATCTTATACCATTTAACATAGCTTTGTTCGAAAGGTGCAGTTAAGTTTAACTATTGATCTTCTAAAACACTATATAAATTTGTAGAACGTATGGGCGGTGCTACCTTAAAAATAAAGCAAAACTTGCTTTTGTACATCTTGAAAAGAAGTAAACAAGAGTCTAGGCGTGATGTATATAATTGATATCCTAAAGCCCCGTTCTTTATGGTTGTCATTGAATATGATAAAATAATTAAATATTTCTATGCTTAGTACTAAGGAAAAAAACCATATTAAGTATGCGGGAAAGTGTTAGAATATATAAATATTTCCACTCTTATTATTAAGCAAAAAGACAAGACTAAGTGTGAGGAGGATTAGTAGAATATTTAAATAATAAAAATCACACTTTAATCGAATAGTTTAAATTTTTAGAATAATTATTTCAGGCATGAGTCCAGATGACGCTCCAGGTGACCCGTCAATGGATTCTCGGAATGCGCCATGCTGTCTTTTTGCTCTTGGATATAAAAACGGTTAGGAAACTACGAAGGGAAAGTGTATGCTGTAGCTAGAATCTGGAAATGAGCAGTTTGCACTAAAGCCAATTTATAGAAAATAGAAATGCTTGGGCCTTTTGGTTAGTTGATTTTACTTTTCTGGAATCGCTCACGCCCAAAATCTCGCACGATAGGAGGCATTAATTATTGTTAGATGTACCGGTAATGAAAGCTCACTACGATGAGTGATGATGTCCACAATGACGTCATGTGGATGATGGTGTCTTAAAAGTAAAGATCGAACCAACACCGACCTAATTTATTGTGTACAGTTGTAACTAAAGATATCAGCTGTGAGCCCGTGACTTCAATTATTAATTATGCACATTCACATTTAGAGTTGTATTTACACGAGCAAGTCATTCTCTCTCTTTTTTATTCTTCGCATACTAATAATTGAATATCAAAGTGTGTTTAGATGAGGCACCTATGTATTAAGAGGCTGATTCAATCTTTACGCATAGGATTTCTTAGGGTACAGTTGACAGAGTAGTTATGCCATAATTGACGTCATTCATGGCCCACCTAAAACTTAGATAAAAAGGAAGAAAAAAGGGATCTACTAATACAAAATTCGAATAATTCCAACTACCATCCAAGGAAATTTGATTGATAAATAATCTATCCGTTGAACATTCGGATTGAGAGTTGTATTTATAGGAGAAAGTTAATTTCAACTTTGTATTTAGGATTCCTCATGTTTGAAAGAGGGGCCGTTGTGCTATAATTGAAGTCAATTATGGCTGTCGATTCAATCCTTCAGCACTCCATCCGACAAAGTGAATGTGATGGACATTGCCGCGTCATCGATGGCTTCTCTAGTGTCCTTCCAGCTTCCGCAATTATTTGCGTGCGTAATTTTTCATTTTGGAAATCAATCTAAGTAGCCAATACTTGTTTTTTTAGAGATTTTAAAATAAAACTAGAGTTAGACCCAAAAATAAAAATAACAATTGGAAGTGTTACATGGCTCGTGAATCATATCGTCGTTTTGAGTCTGGTAGCTGGTCAGGAGGTTCATCTTAAACCACTTAACACAGATTTGCTCAAAAGACTCGCTTAAGTTGTAATTATTGATCTTCTAAAACAGTATATAAATTTGTAGTACGTATGGGTGGTGCTAATCCCCTAAAAGTAAAGCAGAAACTTGCTTTTTTTACATCTTGAAAAGATGTAAACTATAGTCTAAGTGTGACGAATAAAATTGATGTCCTAGAGTCCCGTTCTTTGTATTATCATTAAATTTGATAGAATATTTAACTATTTCAACGCATAGTACTATACAAAAAGACTAGATTAAGCCTAAGAGGGAGTGTTAGAATATTTAAATATTTCTACGCTTAGTACTAGGTAAAAATACTAGAGTAAGTATGATCTCACATGATATCAGAATTGGAGATCCTCATATCATGTGAGATTTGATGAGATCACCATCAACTATTAGATAAATGTGTGATCTTTATTATGTCAATATTCTAAGACAATTAATGAGAAACCTCAAAGTTAGGTTTTTGATTGGAGACAGGGATCATTACGTAGAGGATGGCTTAACCTGCGGGTCCAGTTTTGAGGAATTTGTGGGTTGCATCTCTCAATGTCACCATATTTATGAGACGATTGAATTACTGTCCTTCTTGTGGACTGTCTAGGGCCTTCGGTAACATGTGATTCACGCAAAAATCTTAAATAGGACCTAACTACTGTTATGCATCAGTCACTACTGCGTATTAATTATTGTGGTTTCCACAAGATAAGGGTCGCTTAATCCGGTTCCCTCAGATCAAGTCAATCACATTTTAATTGCATACCCATGGTCTCGCCATACGAATCATTAATTTCTATATGGTTCTAGCTTTATTGTTCGTAGAGCAGGAGCTATACATGGTGATGCCAGGGATTACCTGCAAAATAATTTCAAGTCCTCCCTAAGGAAGCACTAGATATCACACATATCTGTAAATTATTTAGAGCTGACGAAGCCCTAGCTATTTAAGGAACCTAAGGAAGAAATGTCTAACACATCAATGATGCGAATGTGTTCTAGAAAAAACTTCATATTTCATTGATCACAGTCATTCATGCTTTGAATACACAAGACACCAATTAGCCGCTTTAATCATGTGGGTCTCCTGAACCAGTGTAACGACATGACAATCTCTTCAGCGAGAGAATCAAGCAAATTTTTTTATTTTTGAAGTTGTTAACTAGTGGAATGTGCATAAAAGTTAATGAAATCAATTTGACAAGGAGCTACTGGTTGCTGGTCTTCACGATAGGAAAAATATCTTGTGCATCGGTTGCATTACCAATGCGTGGAATATTGATTATCTTTTCATTGAATCCGTGAACGAATTGAACTATAACATAAGGCAAGTGTGATTTACCTTCCTTTTCTTTATTAAAGATTTGAGAATATTTTGAGAAACAACATCCCAAAAGATTGCGCCCTTTGTTTTTCTTTTTTTTTTTCTTTTTTTTTGGTTGAAATAAGTAGCTTTGATTACTTGCCAAAAAACGGATAACAAGTAGATTCAACATCTAAGCATAAGACCAAGCGAAGGGGGTGGGGAAGATTATCAATCCAACTCGGTGGGAGGGAGTCAGTTTGGTGGGCCCTTGTGACCCAATCAGCCGCTTGATTGGCATTTCTGGGCTAAAAGATAAGCCGGGCTTGAGGATGAAGGCCCAACAGAAAAGTGCAATCACTTATGAGGGACTTGGCAGCCCACGGTGCTTCTCTCTGTCCCATAATGCTTTCAATAGCCACTAAATTATATGAGGCAAAGAGAAAGTATAGGTCAGAAACTGAACTAAACTCAATTCGTGGGGCTCGTGTTTCCAACATCTTCTTCAACTAGAGCAGCCCCTCTCTCATGGCTAGGGCTTCCACAAACAGAGCCAAAGTAGCATGGATTGGCTTCACAAGACCATCAATGAGAACGCCATGCTCATTTCTACAGATCATGGCCACCGATCTAGTCATGGATGAGCTATACCAAGAGCTGTCCACGTTTATTTTCCAGATCCGGTTCTTCATTTGCGTCCATGGTTTAGGTTGTGAATGTTTGCTGATGTTCAGGTCTTCTTCCTGCAGGTGCCATTTTCGATAGAGACCAGATTCTAGGGTAGCTTCCTCTAGGATCGATCTTGGTTGTGGTTGAGCTTGGAAGACCATAGCATTCCCCGCCTTCCAAATTTGCCACAGTACTCTAGTGATAACTCTATAAAAATAGAGTTATTTTACCTATTTTAGGCAACAATTAATGCATTATCTATGAGAAAATATTTGGATTTCCTTCTGATTATTTAAATTTTCCTTGTTTATGCAGAATAATGAGATATGGAGAAGATAATGAAAAGAATGACAATTATCAGGAATTCAAATAAAAGCATCAGTGGAAGATGGATATCAAATCAGGAAATTCTTGATTTTGTTCTCTAATGTTATCTACAAGCATTGGGAGATAGATATTTTAGATTTCCTATAAATAGAGACAGAGAGAGCAGCTAGGGTTTTTGGAGGGGGTTAGATCGTTTTCATTCTTCCGAGAGTTTTTCAAGTATTTTGAAGAGAAGACAAAAGTGGTGACAGAATTCTTGTCCTTTGATTCAATATGCTGGATTTGATCTATATTTTTATTTTTATTTCTTATTCTACTATGTTCTAATTTTCTTTTGTTAGGGCTACGATGTAGCCTAACCATGATGATATGAATTTCATGATTTTTATGTTTTACAATTGATTTCATTCATGTGAGTTATATATTATTGCGTTTACTACTTTTGAGTGACTCCGGCCACCACTTGAATGATCGATGTGCATGTTTGAGGCGAGAGGTGATAATATGCAATTGCTCATTATAATATATAACCATGAATTAAACGTGGATAGAAATATACTGCGTTATTTGTGTAGTTTTCGGTGATAAAGTGATCCAAAAGACTAATTGTAAACCGGGAATATTCATAGTTTTTAATGCACTCATGTTTATTTTAATTCACATAGAGATATAGCGGATTAATAAGCTGAGTAGGTTTGCTATACCTAGAGATAGGATAGTAAATAGATTAGGAAATTCCGCTATCACATGTTTGATATCGTTCTTGTATTCACAACAATCTGAAATTCATATCTAGTGGTTATGGTGAAATCGGATGCTCTAACATATTTATCTCGATTGATTTTACTGCATTTAGTCTTCAAGTTTTGTTTTTAATTTATTCTAAATTATATTTTGATTTGTTAGATAAATTTTAGAATTAATCTATTTTAGTATTTAATTAGTTTATTAATCATCGATCTCCGTGGGACGATACTTTTTCTCATCATTATATTACTTGTTCGATACGTGCACTTGCGTTTAGAATTTTACGAACAAGTTTTTGGCGCCGTTGCCGGGGATTGTTTGTTTAATACTAATTAATATTGATACCAGATAATTCTAAATTTAATCTAGCTTTCGTTTTGTTTTATTTTTCAGGGTGTACATCAGTTTATGACACGTAGCCAACAAGGGGAACTTGTTGAGCTTGATCCAGAAATCGAGCGTACATTCAAAAGGCGACTAAGAGAACAGAAAAATCACGCTAAGATGGCAGACGGTGAGAATGACAATCCACGTAGACTCTTAAGAGATTATGCTGCGCCAACAGTTCAAGGCATCACATCAAGTATCAGAAGACCTGCAATTCAAGCAAACAACTTTGAGATTAAGCCGTCACTTATTCAGATGCTTCAACAATCAGTGCAATTCAGTGGACTACCAAGCGATGATCCAAATGCTCACATCGATGCTTTTCTCGAAATCTGTGACACCATTAAATATAATGGAGTTACAGATGACGCTATTAGATTGAGATTATTCCCATTCTCTCTTAGAGACAAAGCTAAAAATTGGCTTTCTTCTCTTCCTGCAGGATCAATTACTACATGGAATGATATGGCTCAGAAATTTCTTGGTAAGTTCTTTCCACCTGCAAAGTCTGCGAAGATGCGTAACGATATTACTAATTTTATGCAGATGGATAATGAATCATTATATGAAGCATGGGAAAGATTCAAAGAATTTCTTAGGAGATGCCCACACCACGGACTACCCGTATGGATGCAGGTACAAACTTTTTATAATGGCTCTAGTGCAAATCTTCGTTCTATGATTGATGCAGCTGCAAGGGGGACTTTAAATAATAAAACACCACAAGAAGCCTACAATTTATTAGAAGAGATGGTGTCAAATAGTTATCAGTGGCCTACTGAGAGATTACCAATGCGAAAAGTTAGCGGAGTTCATGAAGTTGATGCTTTTGCTGCAATTGCTGCACAATTTGAAACACTAAACAAAAAGCTAGATAATATGAGTGTTTCAGCCATGAAAATTCACAATTTGACATGTGATTTTTGTGGTGGAGGACATGTTAGCATAGAGTGTCAGGTAGGTAATACTTTCAAACAACCTAGTGAAAATTCTAACTTTGTTGGGAATTTTAACAGTCGAGAATAATCCCTACTCCAACACATACAATCCAGGATGGCGCAATCATCCAAATTTTTCATGGAACAATCAGAATGTGACGAGACCACCGAGGTTCAAACAATCAGAATAGACAAAGTCAAATTTGGAAGACATAGTCACCAAACTTGCTAACACAACTCATGACTTCATCAAAAGCACGGATGTGAGATTTCAAAACCAAGAGGCTTCAATCAGAAATCTGGAGATGTAAGTGGGTCAATTAGCAAGCATGATGTCAGGAAGGCAACGGGGTTCTTTGCCGAGCAACACGAGAGAAAAATCCAATTGAAAACATAAAGACTATTACCCCGAGAAGTGGTAAACAAGTAGGAGAAGAAGAGATTTCAGAGACAAAGAAGAGGTGATCAATAAACAATCAAAGGAGACAAGTAAGAGTAAACTTTTTCCAGATAATCCCAAGCCATATGTGCCGCCAATTCCATTCCCTCGGCGACTCCAGCAGCACAAAATAGATAAGCAATTTTCTAAATTTCTTGATATATTTAAAAAATTGCACATTAACATTCATTTTGCATATGCTTTAGCGCAAATGCCTAGTTATGCAAAATTTTTGAAGGAGATTTTGGCAAACAAAAGGAAAGCGGAGGATTATGAAAGCGTTAAGTTAAATGAGGAGTGTTCAGCCATCCTACAAAACAAATTGCCTCCGAAATTAAAAGATCCAGGGAGTTTTACTATTCCTTGCACTATTGGGGATTCTTACTTTGAAAAAGCATTATGTGATTTAGGTGCAAGTATTAATCTGATGCCTTATTCTGTTTTCAAGAAATTAGGATTGGGTGAGGTAAAAGCAACCATGGTGTCACTTCAACTGGCTGATCGATCAATTAAATATCCGAGAGGTATTGTGGAAGATGTTTTGGTAAAAGTTGACAAATTTATCTTTCCTGCAGATTTCATAGTTCTTGACATGAAGGAAGATTTTGAGGTACCACTTATCTTAGGTCGACCTTTTCTAGCAACAGGAAGAGCTCTTATTGATGTACAACAAGGGAAGTTGATCCTTAGAGTTCAAGATGATCTTGTTTCATTTAATGTTTTTAAAGCAATAAAATATCCATCTGATGATAATTCTTGTTTTAGAGTTGAGACAGTTGACAAGTTGGTGAATAAGGTTTTTCAGGAAAATATTTTTGAAGATCCACTTGAAGCATGTCTGATTCAACCAAGGGACAAAGATATTCAGAATGAGGAGATAGAGGAGTACGCAAATTTCATGGAGGCAATTCCACCATATTCAAGGCAAAAGGCAATTAAATTTGAAGAGTTGGGACAACACATTACAAAGCCTAAATCATCAATTGAAGAGCCTCCAATTCTTGAACTCAAACCCTTACCTTCTCATTTGAAATATGCTTATTTAGATGGAGTTTCTTCTTTACCTGTAATTATATCTTCTTCTTTGACAGATTTGATGGAGGAACAATATAAACCCACCATCCAACCTCAGAGGTGTTTGAAGCCCTACTTTGAAGGTGGTTACAACAAGCAGAAGACTACCTTTGAACTTCATCCTCCAGATTAGCGACATCTGAGATAGTTTTGCTGAAAACTATAAAGCAAGCGCTTCTTGAGAGGCAACCCAAGCATTTTAATTATGTTTTTATTTATTTTTAAGTTTACGTTTTGCAAAAAAAAAAAAAAAAAAAAAAAAAAAGATTAACTTTTCTCTATTTTATCCAGGTTAATTTTTAGGGAGCACCTTTCAAGAGTTTAATCATCAAGGTCATCTATGGACTTATCCTACAACCAGGGGAGTTTTCTTCTTCCTATTTCTATTTTTCGCATTGAGGACATTACTTCATTCAAGTTTGGGGGGGAGACAAATTTTTGGATAATTTTTTTATCATGATTGCTTTCTTGGTTGTAGATTTTTATGATTCTTAGGAAAATTTAAATTTTATTTAAACTTGCAATTGATGTGTGAGTTAATCTTAATTCTGATTATGTTGATCCACTTATTGAGCACTAAAAGTCCTTACTTTTTGAATTATGTGTAAATCTAGAGAATATTCATGTGAAGTATATGATTTTCTTAAATTTCACCCAAATCTTAGAATTTGTTTGATTTTCTCTTGAGGCGAAATCCTAAGCTAAATCTAATTGAGAAAATGATATAGGCAGTTTTTGGATCGATTGAGCTTTTCAAGCCAATCTTATTTATTTATCCCTAGTCACCCCGTTGAGCCTTAATTATTACCCAATTTTTTCAGTGGCACCCATATATGTTTAGCCTAGTTGTGATCAAATTATATAATTATCCATGCCCTATGAACACGTTGATTTTCTTTTGGGAAAAAAAAATTTGAGCTTGATAGAAATTTGGGAGGAACGATGGAGTAAAAAGAAGAAAAAAAAAGTGATTACAGTGGTTGTTTGAGGTGTATTGTCAAAAAAAAAATTGCTTTTATGGTTCCCTATCCAACTTTCAATTGAGTGAGCCTTTTGGATACTCAATGGGTTGGAAATTTTTATGTTATATTTGGAGGGACTTTGGGAGAAACTCCACCATAAAGCAATTCAAAAAAAAAAAAAAAAAAAAAAAAAAGAGAGAGAGAAAAGAAAGAAAAAAAAAAAGAATGATGATATATGGCGGCAGAAAAATTATTTTGAAGGAGTGAAATTAGACAGTGACATTGGCTCTAATTAGATCCTCGAAATCAACGTGTTGATGGGTGATTTGAGCTTAAAATTCCCGTTATCTCACCTTTAGCCCAGCCTTACATTACAACCCGAGAAAAGTCCTATTGATTTTTGATTGGATAATTAGCTTACATTAGTGGAGAGAGGAATGAAAAGCAAACCTATGAGATTTGGTCATAATTATTGAGAATTTTTGAGAGGTTGCATGTTAATGTGAATTTATTTGGATTGCATATAATTCGAAAAAATGAGGACTTTCACACACACACTTGGATCATATAGTTAGAATTGGTCTTAACTTATAAATCGATTTCAATGTTTGGATGAAATTTGTGTTTTTCTTTGAATTGTGAATTTGAGCAATTATGGAAAGATATCATGGAGAAGGTTGTTAGGTTGAGTATATGTTATGTCTTGATTTTGCTCGAGGACTAGCAAAATGTTAAGTTTGGGGGTTTGATAACTCTATAAAAATAGAGTTATTTTACCTATTTTAGGCAACAATTAATGCATTATCTATGAGAAAATATTTGGATTTCCTTATAATTATTTAAATTTTCCTTGTTTATGCAGAATAATGAGATATGGAGAAGATAAGGAAAAGAATAGCAATTATCAGGAATTCAAATAAAAAAGCGACGATGGAAGATGGATATCAAATTAGGAAATTCTTGATTTTGTTCCCTAATGTTATCTACAAGCATTGGGAGATAGATATTTTAGATTTCCTATAAATAGAGACAGAGAGAGCAGCTAGGGTTTTTTGGAGGGGGGGTTAGATCGTTTTTCATTCTTCTGAGAGTTTTTTCAAGTATTTTGAAGAGAAGACAAAAGTGGTGACAGAATTCTTGTCCTTTGATTCAAGATGCTGGGTTTGATCTATATTTTTATTTTTATTTCTTATTCTACTATGTTCTAATTTTCTTTTGTTAGGGCTACGATGTAGCCTAACCATGATGATATGAATTTCATGATTTTTATGTTTTACAATTGATTTTATTCATGTGAGTTATATATTATTGCGTTTACTACTTTTGAGTGACTGGCCACCACTTGAATGATCTGATGTGCATGTTTGAGACTGAGAGGTGATAATATGCAATTGCTCATTATAATAAATAACCATGAATTAAACGTGGATAGAAATATACTGCGTTATTTGTGTAGTTTTCGGTGATAAAGTGATCCAAAAGACTCATTGTAAACCGGGAATATTCATAATTTTTAATGCACTCATGTTTATTTTAATTCACATAGAAATATAGCGGATTAATAACCTGAGTAGGTTTGCTATACCTAGAGATAGGATAGTAAATAGATTAGGAAATTCCGCTATCACATGTTTGATATCGTTCTTGTATTCACAACAATCTGAAATTCATATCTAGTGGTTATGGTGAAATCGGATGCTCTAACATATTTATCGATTGATTTTACTGCATTTAGTCTTCAAGTTTTGTTTTTAATTTATTCTAAATTATATTTTGATTTGTTAGATAAATTTTAGAATTAATCTATTTTAGTATTTAATTAGTTTATTAATCATCGATCTCCGTGGGACGATACTTTTTCTCATCATTATATTACTTGTTCGATACGTGCACTTGCGTTTAGAATTTTACGAACATCCAGCAACGAATGCTTTCTCCTAGTAGTTGGCCTTTAAAGTAAGAGTTTCAGACACCCATTTGTCTATGCGTGTGATTTTCATCGGGGAGATGTCTATTGCTAATTTGGGGTTTAACCACATGTCTCTTGTCCAGTTGCATAGTAGGAAGAGATGTTCCACCATCTTTGGTTGTTAGCTGCATATTGCGCAAAATGGCTCAAGTACCATCATCCTCTTAAATAAACACTCCTTGGTAGGCAATGCATTATTACATATGCTCCATATAAGAAATTTGATTTTGGGATATGTTTTTAGCTTTCATATTTCAGTCCATAAGGCTTTTGGGATCTGGTATGACGTAGATGGTTAGGCCTGTGGATGACAATTGTTTTGATTTCTAACTCTATTGTATCTGCTATTTACCTTATATTCTCCCGAATTGTTTGTTGTCCATAGCAACTTGTCATGTCCTAGGTTTAAGTGAATGGGGGTAGTTATAATTTCCGTAACTACTTTGTCCTCGAATAATAGCTGAAGTTTTTGTTCGATCCATTTGCCTACTGAAAAATCTATTAGTTCAGCAACAAACTGAGGATTGTTTTGATTTGGAGGGCTTCCTATCTTACCCGAGGGTAGCCATGTGTCCTCTCTAATTCTGACGTTGTTCCCATCATCAATTTCCCATCTTATATCTAGTTCAATAACATCCCGATCCACTATGAGGCTTTGCCATCCCCAAGAAGGATTATGGCCTTTTTTTGCATTCAAGAAGTCGTTTCTGGGAAAGTATAGGCTCTTCAAAATTTTACTCCATAGGGCATCTGGGGCATTGATCATCCTCTAGGCTTGTTTCCCCAACATGGCCTTGTTAAAATATACAAGATCTCTGAACCCAAGTTCTCCACAATCCTTCCTAGTTTTCAACACTTCCCAACTTTTCCAGTGAACACCTTTCTTTTCAGCACTTTGTTTCCACCAGAAGTTTGAGATTCGTTGCTCAATTACTTTACAAATGGATATGGGGATTTTAAAGATTGACATGGCATAGTGCAGTAATGCTTGGATGACCATTTTGATTAAAATATCTTTCCCCGCCTCTGATATAAGCTTTTTCTTTCCAACTCTCCAGTTTGCTATCCACCTTTGCTAGGACCCAAGTAAACAGTTGTTTTTTAGTTTGGTCCCAATCAGAAGGAATTTCTAGGTACTTCCCCGTTTTCTCCATTATAGGAAGTCTCAATTTAGCTGCTAGATTTGCTTTTAAGCTATAGGGGCAATCGTTCACAAAGAAAATACTTGACTTGTTGAGGTTTATAACTTGACTTGTGGTAAAACAATACCAATTCAGAAGATTAGCTAGATTTTGAGCTTCCATAATCGAGCCCTTTAAGAAAAAGATGGTATCATCCGCAAACAAGAGATGTGATGGTATAGGACAGGCGGGGTTCAAACGGATACCTTGGATGGTTTTGTCTTCGACGGCTTTCAGCATAAGTGAGGATAGGGCATTTGCCATAATGATGAAAAGATAGGGGGAAAGTGGGTCTTCTTGTCTAATGCCTCGAGATGGGGAGAACAGAGCTAAGGGTTCTCCATTAACTCTTACACAAAACGAGACCGATGAGATGCATTTTTTGACTAGGAGGACCCATTTTTCACAGAAACCAAGTTTCAGCATATAGTTGGTCAAAAATCCCATTCCACTCTATCATTGGCCTTTTACATATCTACTTTAAGCACCGCCTAAAACTTCCACTTCCTTTTACGAACCCTCAGCTGATGTAAAACCTCTTGGACTATGAAGATGTTATCTTGAATTTGACGGCCACTCATGAAGGCACTTTGGTCTTGTGAAATAATATTCGAGAGGAGAGGTTTTAGTCTATTTGCCATCACTTTTACTATAATCTTATAGTTAAAATTGCAAAGACTAGTAGGCCTATATTGGGTGATGTCTTTAGGATTTTTAACTTTGGGGATGAGTGTGATATGAGTTTGATTTAGCTCAGGGTCGAACTTACCTTGGTTGAAAAACGAGTCGACCATTTGGAATATATCTTCATGGATCATTGGCCATTGGCCATTGGCCGTTGGCTTTGATAAAATAAACCATTCAGCCCATCTGGTCTCGAAGCTTTTGTGGCATCCATTTGAAAGACTGCGGCTTTAACTTCCTCCCTTGAGATTGGCCTTATCAGTTCTGCACTCATTTCTTCATTGACCCTTTGCTTGCATTGATCTAAAATAGGCTGATAATTTCTATTTCCCACCGAAGTATACAAAGATTGATAAAAGCCCCCATATGATGTTTAAGGATAGAAGGATCTCTACTTCATGTGTTATCTTCAAGCCTAAGCATGGTTATTCTATTTCTTTGTCTTCTTTGGACTATTGTGGCATGAAAAAATTTTGTGTTGTGGTCGCCTCATTTCAGCCAATTAATCCTAGAACGCATGCACCAATACATTTCTTCTTGCCTCCACAATCTTCCAATAAGTTCAACAATTTCTCTATACTCTGCTTTGTTGGAATTGGCATCTTCACTATTCATCAGCTTTGTGAGTCTCTTTCTTAGACTTTCAATTTGTTGAGATGCATTTTTTAATCTTTTCTTGCTCCACTTCCATAACTCAGCAGCCACCTTTCTTGATTTCCTAGCTATGTTCAAAGGATTGCTTCTATCTGTTCCCCAAGTTTCATGGATGACTTCTTTGCATCATGTTCATCAAGCCAAAATGCCTCAAACTTGAACATTCTCCTTCTATTTGTTGTGTTGGGCTCCAATGTTAAAATCAACGGGCAATGATCCGAGCCAGTGGCGGGTAATACAAAGACATATGCATTATGAAATTGAACTCTTCATGCTGGATTACATAGGGCCCTATCGAGTCGTTTCTTTAGTAGCTCGCTTCCTTCTTAATTGTTGGTCCATGTATATGCGCATCCCTTACTTACGATATCCATTAAGGAACAAAAGTCCATAAATTCATGAAAGGCCACCATTCTATATCTAGCCGCCTCCCTTCGGCCAACTTTTTCCCATTGATATAGCATTTCATTAAAATCTCCTATGCAAAGCCAATGAAGATTGTTAGAGTAATTGATTGAACGCAATGTTTGCCATAAGCGTAGTCTCTCCTAAAATATAGTGGAAGCATGTAGGAAAGATATCCTCATTGATTGTCCACAACTAAGGACTTTGCAAGTAATATCGATAAGTTCCTCAGAGCTTCCTTTCAATTCCACTTCAACTTCATCGTCCCACATAAGAGCTAATCCTCCCACTATTCCAATTGGATTTATAATAATGGAATGCTTAAAACCTAAGCTTCTTCTTACTCGGTGAACCATGTTTTCACTGTTTTTGGTTTCCATAAGAAAAATCAAGCTGGGCTTTTCATGAGCTACTAAGGTTTTAAGGTACTGAATTGTTAAGAGAGTGCCCAACTCTTGACAATTCCAGCTTAGGACTTTCATTTGTGCTTTTGTGACTTATTAAGGTTAGCCACCAAAACCATCCTTTGACCCCTTCCCATTGGTGTGTCTAGAAGAACCTCCTCGTCAAGCAGTTGAATCGATGGGGTCCTCTTTTCGTAAGGATTAACTCTCTTTTGTATTTTCGCCACATGTGTTTTGAGACCACTCTTGGTTTTCTTCAACCAATCCTTCCCTTTTTCTTGGTCGCTTGAGGTGAGTAACATGATTTGAGTTTGTTGAACACGTTTCCCCCCTTTTTTGCAACATATAATCATCCATTGTCACATCTTCTGCATGTTCTTTATGTCGGGCCTTTGGTGTAATCACAACTAAGGCTTTAGGCCCTTGATATTCCTCCCTTACATCCTCCGCTTCAGCCATTATAGGAGTCTCTAGGATAGTTTCCTCATCCTCTTGTGGTAGGTCTACTTTTTCATAAAATGTTCCTAGAAAGGACTAAATTCCCTTACTTCCGCTCTCAACCATGAGCCATATCTCCTTGGTTTATCTTGAGGCAATCTCGATTCTTTATAAGGTATTTCTTGGCAAAAAGTAGCATACTGCCCAATACGGCCACATGGGTAACAAAAATGTGGTAACCTTTCGTACTTGAAATCTAACCATCAATTCTTACCGCCTAAATCAACAATAGTACCTGTTTTAAGAGGACTCGAGAAGTCCGGGTTAACTTTTGCCTTGCTGATTTTGTGCAAACTGTTGTTTTTGGCTTCTATTCTCACCTCCTCCACTCTTTCCATTTTAGAAGCTATACTCCGAATAGAGTCCTCATTCATTCGAGTTCTAGGTAGCCCCAAAATATGCACCCAAAATGCAGTATGTGTGAACTCGTAACAATGCTCAGGTACATCGGGATCTCCTTCCAACAACACAAGAAGATTACTTGTGAAAGACCATGGACCCGTCTTTAAAACTCTTTTTTTATTCTCTACTGATTCAAACATAAAGAAGAATAAACCCTGTTCTATAATCTCACATTTTATATTCTCAACTTTCCATGCTTTCTTCATTGTACTACAAAATGCTTGAAAATTTACATTCAGTTTAGAATAAAGCTTTCCATAGAGGATGAGTTCACTTTCCAGTTTTTCTTTCTCAGGGATAGTTGGCTCTAGCTTTGTCACATCATCTTCTGACTAGAGATCTCCCATTTTCCTACATAATGCCGCCAGTCTAATTTGGTTTTTCCATTTCCGAGCAAGTTCCCTCAAAACTTTGGTTGTTCGAAGATATTGATTTCTGTGGATATATGGGCAGGGAAAAGAGTGCATGGAGCTCTATAGGTGAAATGACGATTTTCTGCGACTTCTAATTTTGGTTTATCTAGGTATGGATTAATAGTGTGCTAGGTTTCACAGGTGGTTTAAAGCTCAATCGGTGGTGGGGGCTTGCAAGTTTTGGGTCTTGGTTCGTTTGGGTTTAGTTTTGGGTCGATTGTGAGCTTCGAAGTCCATTTTCCAGATCTGGGTTTGGCTTTAGCGCAGGGGTTCTACAATGGAGACAATGCAGGAAGATGTCTAAGGAAGATTAAGTGACAAATTTTTGGACCTACCATCAGCAAAAGTCCAGTGCCTTTCTGAGCCCAGAGACTCCCAAGTACCATTGACCAATTCTACTTTCAGAATATCTTAAGGCATGATTATTGGGAATAGGATGCATTATCTCCAGTAGATACCATATACCTTTTTTTTTTATACGAAAATACCATATACCTCGTCAACCGGTAATTTTTACTTCAATTGACGCTCCAATTGACCTTCCAATGGATTCAACGATTGCGCCACATTCTCTCTTTTAGCTTGGGGGAAAAAGCTTAAGGAAACTATATAGAGAAAGTGTATGTTGTAGCTAGACTGTGCAAATGAGCAGCTAGCATTGAAGCCAATTTATAGAGATGCTTGGGCCTTTTGGTTAGTCGATTTTATCTTTCTCAAATCGCTCATGCCCAAAACCTCCTACGATGGGGTGCATTAACTAGTGTCAGATGCACTGGAAACGAAACTCACTTACAATAGTGATGGTGTCATAAGTGATGATGTCTATGATCGTTGACACGTAAATTTTAACTAAATATTTCGAATTAAATTGCATGAAAAATTAGGGATCAATTCGGCCCTAACAAAAAATGATTTTCGCATCACCTAGATATTAATATTGTTTGCATCGATTAAGTCTTTTTTTTATTATTAATTTCCTTTATTTTACTTCATATCAGAAAAATAACAATTATTTTTTAAAAAAATTCAAAAAAGGGCCTATGGGGGCTGGGCACGTAGGCGGCCGAGCCTTCGTGCCCAGCCCCCCTTTCTTCTCCTTCTTTCACCCGTGCGGGCTCAGGCCCATCTAGCCTCCTCTCTACCCTCACGGTATGGCTTGGCTCAGCCCCTCCTTCTTCCCTCTCCACCTTTGCAACTCACGCATGGCGATGACAACACGCGCGAGGACGGCCTACATCAGAGAAAATGTTGAATGAGTTAATTTCCCTTTGGTTTGTTTTTCATGTGTTAGTAGTTTGTTCATCAATTCTCCTATTATATGGTGTTGTTGCTGTACATGTTAAGTTAGCAGGCTGTGGTAGTTATCTGTTGATGTAAAGCCTATATAAAGGCTATGGTCTTAGTTTTATAAATATTGAGTAGACAATTCTTCTTCCTTTGTGTGCGTCTCTCATTCTTATATTTCAATAGTGGTATCAGAGCAAGGGGAGGATGAAAAGTGTGTGTTTGAGTGCTGTAAAAAGGTGAGAACCAAAAGAGAGCTTTTTGGAGTGAGTACTTTTGTTGTAGCAGTCAAAAGAAAGTCTTGCAGCAGGCTATTTTCGCTTTTAGCAGCAGCAAGTTGCTTCAATATTGGTTCTATTTTTGCAGTAGCAATAATGGCCTCGGCAACATTCGGACAACTAGTTAATCCACGCTTTGATGGTCACTATGATAATTGGAGCATGTTAATGGAGAATTTTCTCAAGTCTAAGGAGTATTGGGATGTTCTTACCTTAGGAGTTGCCGAACCTAAAGAAGGTGCTGTGTTGACAGCATGAAAAAAAAAAACAGCTTTGGATGCATCAAAATTGAAGGATCTCAAAGCCATAAACTACATTTTTAAAGCAATTGACAGATCCAATTTGGAGACAATTCTTTGCAAGAATACCTCCAAGCAAATATGGGATCCATGAAAAGGAAGTATCAAGGCTAAGCAAGAGCAAAGAGGCAGTAGCTTCAAATGCTTTGTTCGGAGTTCGAAATGATACGAATGAAGTCGGGAGAGATAATCACATATTTATTCTCCCGAACAATGTCAATTGTTAATAAGATGCGGATTCATGGCGACAAGACGGAGGATGTCACCATTGTTGAAGAGATTTTTCGATCGATCTTTGACACTAAAGTTCAACTTTGTTGTTTGTTCCACAGAAGAAGCCAAGGATATTGAAGAACTTTCCATTGATGAGCTGCAAGAATCCTTGTTAGTTTATGAACAAAAACTCCTACAGTAAGAGATGGAAGAGCAAGCTTTGAAGGCCTCAACTGGAGATCATTCTTTGGTTGCGTTTGGGAACCACTTTGCAAAGCCCTTTGGGGGTCCAAAGCCCATTTCCCCAAATATTAGGTGTTTGGGAACACCCAATAAAACTCACCTTCAAGGAATGCTAGCATTCCAAAGGCTGAAAGCGCAAGGCAGTTCCTAGGCTGCCTTGGGCTTTCAGCATTCTCGAAATGCCCATGCCACTATTCATGAACTACTACTGTTCATCTTCTTCTCCGGCAGCGTAGAAGAGCTTGAAAGGCCGGCGAGGTCATGACTGAGGTCGGCAAGGTCGCGGCGACCATCACTAGTTAGTTGCGTGACCCCGGCAAGTTGCGGCGACTGCTCGCGAGTCATGCAACCAAGCCGGTCGCATCGCTGCGACCCAGATCTGGTCGCCGGAGGTCGCGCAACCTCACCACGACTAGATTTGGTCGCCACGAGGTCGCGCAACCTCCGGCGACCAGATCTGGGTCATCTCGGTCGCCGCTAGGTTGTGTGACCTCCCGCGGACCCTCGTTGAAGGTTGCCCAACCCTGAGGCCAGCGCTAGTGAACTTTTTTATTTTTTTGATAATTTTTTATTTTTTTATTAGTCACCAAAGCTCTTTGTAAATGTAATTACCCAAACACCATTTTACTCAAAGATACTTACAAAGGGCTTTCAAACTATAATTTACCAAATATAGCTTGCATTTTGGAAAACACCTTTAACACAAAGGTTTTTGCATTTTTCTAAAAACTTTCCCCAAAAGTCTTCCTAAACGCACTTTTTATCAATTGCAAGAGCGAATAGAGGAAGAGGCAGAGGAAGAGGGAACAACGATCACAACAGCTTCAACTTCGATCAAAAGTTTGAAAGCCATTCCTATCGTGATCCTCAAGGGAGAGGAAGAGGTCATGGAGGACAACATTCAACTAGTTTTAGGCTAAAATCAGCAGAGAAATCCAAAGTGGAGTGTTTCAGATGCTGTAGGTATGGACATTACAAATATAAATGTCGAACTAATTTGAACAGACAAAGTGCGGAAAGAACGAACTTCGTAGAAAAAGAAGAAGAAGTATCTCTTTTGATGGTTTGCCATGAGAAAGAAGAAACTCAACCAAACATATGGTATCTCAACACTAGCTATTATAGCCACCACATATGTGGAGACAAAAAGATGTTTTCTGATTTAGATGAATCGTATCACAACATTGTGAAGTTTGGAGACAATTCTATTGTGTTTGTAATGGGGAAAGGAATGGTGGCAATTCATTCAAAAGGGACTTCGATACAAACCATCTCAAATGTATTATATGTCCCTAAATTGAAGACTAATCTACTAAGTGCCGGTCAGCTACAAGAGAAGGGATATGTAATCTCTATTAAAGGTGTGATTTGTAGAATCCAAGATGAGAAATCAGGTTTAATTTCTCAAGTCAAAATGACGGGCAATTGGATGTTTCCACTATATTTCCACAACACTATAAATTCATGTTTCTCTACAAGATTGAAGGAGGAAGCTTGGCGATGGCATTTTACTATGGGCATCTCAATTTCGGTGGGTTGCGAACACTACATAAAAAAAAGATGGTGGAGGGTCTTCCTTAAATCTCTACTCATTTGGAAATTTGTGAAGATTGTGTTGTTAGTAAGCAATGTCATGCTCAATTTCCACAAGGAAAATCACATAGAGCAAAGAACCCGCTAGTGTTGGTCCATTCAATATATGCGGACCAATATCTCCAATTTCCAATGGTGGTAAACGGTATATGAAGCTTTTACAGCATTTAAGAACTTTAAAGCACTTGTTAAAAAAGATGGAGAAAATCAAATAAAGGTCCTTCACACGGATCATGGTGGAGAGTACAACTCACTTGAGTTTATAGATTTTTGTGGACATGTGGACCCTTGGAGTGCCATAACTTGGCACAAATGGACACTTAAGTGCCATAACTTATGAAAGATACAATTCGGCCAAAGTCCGACCAAAACGCCGACGTGGCATTTTTCCAACGAAGCGAGCCCAAAACGACACCGTGTTGCACGCTGACTTGGCCAAATAATGCAAAAACGGCATCTTTTTGGGCGACGTCATAAAAAAATATAAAATTAATTAAATTTAGTTAAAATATTTAAAAATAATAATTTTAAAATTAAATTTAGTTAAAATATTAAAAACTAATAATTTTAAAATTAAAAAAATTTAAATTAAAAAAAGAAAAAGGAAGGGGGCGGAGGCGGCTAAAGGGATCAACCCTTAGCCGCCGCCCTGCAGCCCTCGCCCGGATCCGGCGAGGGTCGGTGGCCCTCGCCACTAGCCACGAGATTTGGGGAGGGTCGTGGCCCTTCGGGCCAAGGGCCGCCAACCCTTGCCGGATCCGGGGGCGAGGGCTGCGACCCTTGCCTTGATCGGGGCAAGGGCTCGCGAGCCCTCGCCACCGGTCGGCCAAGGTCGCCGCCCCCGGCCGGGCCCGACGACCTCGGCCGACCCTCCCCCGCCGTCGCCGACCCTTCCCGTTAGCGGCGGGGGCGGCGGCGACGGCTAAGGGCGATCCCTCGGTTGCCTCCCACATTTCCTTTTTCTTTTTTAAATTTTTTTTAAAATTTTAAAATTTTAAATTATTATTTTTAAAAAAATTAACTAAAACTAATTTTAAAATTATTATTTTAAAATATTTTAACTAAATTTAATTTAATTAATTTTTATATATTTTTTCCATGTCAGCCCAAAATGACGCCGTTTTTGCATTATTTGGCCACATCGCCGTATAAAACGGTGTCGTTTTGGGCTCGCTTCGTTGGAAAAATGCCACGTCGGCGTTTTGGCCGGACTTTGGCCGGAGTGGCACTTAAGTGATCCGTTTTTCTTTGAATGTGGCACTTAAATGTACCTTTCGTAAGTTATGGCACTTAAGTGTCCCTCTATGTCAAGTTATGGCACTTGAAGCGTTCTTTTGCCGATTTTTGTGTGAAGCATGGCATCAAGAGACAGCTTATAACAACCTATACACCACAACAAAATGGTGTATGTGAGAGGAAGAATCGTACCATTCTAAATATGGTGTGAAGTCTCTTGAGGAGAAGTAGAATTCCAAAGAGTTTCTAGCCTGAAGTAGTTAATTGAAACGTTCATATTTTGAATAGAAGTCCTACTCTAGCTGTTCAAAATATGATACTAGAAGAAACTTGGAGCGGCCAAAGACCTGCAATAGATCACTTTAGAATTTTTGGGTATATTGCCTACGCCCATGTTCCAAACCAAAAGAGGAAGAAGCTAGATGACAAGGGAGTCAAATGTGTTTT
This sequence comes from Eucalyptus brandiana, assembly GCA_014182725.1. NCBI lineage: Eukaryota > Viridiplantae > Streptophyta > Magnoliopsida > Myrtales > Myrtaceae > Eucalyptus > Eucalyptus brandiana. The sequence continues at coordinate 36,827,484 of CM024674.1, forward strand.
TCTTGGCATTATTGATCAATCAAAAGCCTATAAACTTTATGATCCTATAACCAAGAAAATCATCATCAGCTTCAATGTGATTTTTGATGAAGAAAAAACTTGGTTGTTAGGTGAGCAAGGTGTTGGTAAGCAAATTCCAATGAATTTTGAAGATGAAGACGAGCTGGTGTAGCAACCCACAACAACTTGAATTGCCACAAGCAGTGTCCAAAGTACAGCTACAGTTGCAGAACCTAAAGATCAACCTCATCATGTTCGATGGAGGCTTGCATGGATGAGTGACTATGAAGTAATAGGGGTTGATCAATCTGAAGATCCACCTTCCCATTTTGCTTTGTTTTCAAATTGTGATCCAACAACCTTTGATGAAGCAGTACAAAAAGAAAATTGGAGGATAGCAATGGATGAAGAAATCACAGCTATTGAAAGGAATAACACTTGGGAGTTGATAGATCTTATGGAAGGACACAAAACAATTAGGGTCAAGTGGGTGTACAAGACAAAATTGAACAAGGATGGCAAAGTTGATAAATACAAGGCACGCTTGGTAGCAAAAGGCTACAAGCAAAGAATTTGGAGTAGACTACAAAAAGGTATTTGCACTTGTGGCAAGACTTGATATAATTAGATTGGTGATTGCATTAGCAGTGTAGAATTCATGGCCTATCTTCCAATTGGATGTGAAGTCAACATTCTTGCATGGTGACCTCCAAGAAAATGTATTTGTTGATCAACATTCTGGTTATGTGAAGCTTGGTAGTGAACATAAAGTTTATAGATTGAAAAATGCAAACAAGCTCCCCAAGCTTTATGTAGTCGCATTGATGCTATTTTTTGAAGGAATGATTCAGAAAATGTCCATTTGAGCATACACTCTTTATTAAAATTGGTTATGGTGGAAAGTTGCTTCTTCTATGCTTTTATGGGGATAATCTTATTTTTATTGGGAATGATAGTGCCATGTTTGACAAATTCAAAAAATCTATGATGGATGAATTTGAAATGGTTGATCTTGGACCGATGCATTATTCTATGGGCATAAAAGTGACTCAATCTGTAGCTGAAATCTTTATGTCCCAAAAGAAGTATGTTCAAGAGAGTTTGGACAGGTTTCAAATGTTTAATTGCAACCCTGTGACTACTCCAACTAAATTTGGATTGAAGCTCTTGAAAGATCCTAATGGAAATAAGGTGAATAACACTCTCTACAAGCACATTGTTGGAAGCCTAATGTATTTGACGAGGACAAGACTAGATATCATATATGCCGTGAGCCTTATGAGCAGGTATATAAAGCATCCAACATAGTTACATATGCAAGCTACAAAAAGGACTGTTCACTATTTGCAAGGAACTAAAAATTTTGGGGTATTTAATAAAAATGGGGAAAGTCAGATTTGTTTGGATTTATAGATAGTGGTTATGTTGGAGATGTTAATGATAAAAGAAGTACTTCGGGGTATGTCTTCATGCTTGGTTCAATGTTGATGGTCTTCAAAGAAGCAATCAATTGTCACTTTATCAACAACTGAAACAGAATTTGTAGATGCAACTTCACGTGCCTGTCAAACCATATGATTACGGAAGATTCTTGGAGAGCTTTAGTTCAAACAGCAAGAAACAACTACAATCCATTGTGACAACAAGTCAGCTATCAAGCTGTCCAAAAATCTGATTCTACATGGGAGGAGCAAGCATATAAATGTGAAGTATCACTTCTTAAGAGATCATACAAAGAATGAAATAATTGAGCTAATTTTCTATAGAAGTGAAGATCAAGTAGCTAATAAATTCACCAAGCCTCTAAAGTTGCCCACATTTCAGAAGCTGAGAAAGCTTATTTGTGTCTGCTTGTTGGATATTCCAAATTGAGAGAATGTCCTTTAAACTGATTGTTTGCAACATCAAATTTAATGGAGGGAATGTTGAATGAGTTAATTTCCTTTTGGTTTGTTTTTCATGTGTTGAGTTCTCCTATTATATGGGGTTGTTGCTGCACATGTTAGGTTGGTGGGCTGTGGTAGTTACTGTTGGCGTAAAGCTTTTATAAAGGTCAGTTTTATAAAATATTAAGCGGACACTTCTTCCTCTGTGTCTCTCATTCTTATATTTCAACAGAAAGGGCAGTAGATCGGCGACAGACAGGACATCTCGCAATCGCATTCAATGCTCGCCAGACTACGGGCAGTGCTGCCAGCAGCCCGGCCGGCGGAAAATCCGCCCCCTCCCACTTGCTGGCGGAAGGCTGTCTGCGCGTATAAAATGAGGGGGAGGCCAAACGAGTTCGAGGGAGGGGAGAGAGATCTGAGCGGTGGATGAGATAATATCGGGGAAGAAAGAGGATCGGGGGGAGAGGGAGAGTAAGACAGCTCTAGCCGAGAGATCTTGGTCGCGTGCGAGCTCCGCCCTACGACCCTCATCCGACGACCTTCCCTTCAACCGAGCGGTGAGCCCTAGACCCCTGTTCTGTGCCATCTTTTCGGGCGTGCTGAGCCGGAGCTCGCTGCCATCCGGCTCACGCGAGCTCCGACCACTGGCCGTCCGTCGTGAGGTCGTCCCGCGCGTCCTAGTTCGCCAACGAGAGTGCTGTCGCAAAGTCCGCCTCCCGTTCGAGCCGGGAGTTCCCCGTTCTAGTTGCGCTCCCCACCCGTTCGACGTAATGCCCGCGGGAGTGATGTCCACTGGAGTCCGCTCGATCTAGAGCGGCTCCGTGTCCCTCGCGTCGGCCGCCGTCACCGTGGCGTCAACCCCGCCTGGTGGGGGCTCGGATCCCTCACCGACGCGACGTAGATGAAAGTGGATCGGGACCCCGGCTTTGGCGGCCCCCGCACGGCCACAGAGACGAGCCCGCCGCGGCCGTCTCCGGCGGGGCTAGCGGTGGAGGGATCAACGATGGCTGCGAACCGGGTCTGGCGTGGGTCGCTATTCGGGCTAGGGTTTTTTGTGATGGGCCAAGTTTGGGTTGGTTTAAAACTTGGGCCGGGCATTGCTTTTAATGAAGAGTGAGCCCAGTTTTGTTTAAAATGGGCTTCGAGTTTTTTTAAAAAAAAGAACGGGAGCTCCGGGCTGGGCCAATGCTTCAGGCCCATCTGGACCGGTGGCTGACGATCCGGGTCGGTCCCAACCAGGGAATCCGACTCGTGTCGTTTTATATATATTTTAATAATAAAAAATCAGAAAAATCCAAAAATGTTTTATATTTTCCAAAAAAATCAGAAAAAGTCTTAAAAAAACTAGTTTTAATTAGTTTTCTCCACAAATGCATGGAAAAACCTTGAAAATAAAATAAAATCAAACGTTAGGATTTAAATAAGATTATGTTGCATTAGTTGATCGAGTCTTTGATCTTAATATCTTTGGTTGCATAGGAGTAAAATATTTTATCCAACATGTTATTTGGGTGTCTAATCGGTTCACCCTAAATTAATTAGTGATAACTCTTATTAGAAATTGACTTGCAGGTTAAAAACTCAAATCATAAGTCATGAATTGGTAAACTTAAGAGAATTGGGACTAAGCCTAATACTTAGCGAGCCATTAGCCTCCACGCCTACGCATAGGATTCCAAAAAGAAGGTCGTGACAACAATGATGTCATGTGATGGTGATCAAACCAAGATGACCTAATTTATTGTTTCGAATAAATATTAGCTATGACTTCATTTATTGAATACGCACATTCACGTTAAGAGCTGCATTTACACGAGCAGTCATTTTCTCCCTTTTTCTTTTTCTTTTACATACTAATAATTGAAGATGGGAGTGTCTTCAGATGAGGGCACCTATGTATTGAGAGGCAGATTCAATCTTTAGGTATAGGATTTCTTATGGTACAGTTGATAGAGTAGTTGTGTCATAATTGAATCATTAAAAGTCCACCTAAAACTCAAGTGAAAAGGAAGAAAAGGAGATAGACTAATAGAAAATTTCAATAATTCCACGCACTTTCCGAGGAAATTTGATTGATAAATAATCTGCCACATCAGATTCTTGGAATAATATAATGACAATAAATATTATATACGATAAAGGTTGCTCATATGTCTCAACCTTAAGGATTGTTGCTACCTATGATCGCGGGTCAAGAATCTAATGTCATTTGGGTCTGTGAGCTAATCATTCGCGCTAATTCGTTGTTACAAAAAAAGTAACATGATGGGTCGTAATCCTAAAACCCAGAATTATTATGACAAATAAGGGTGGAACTAAGATAATTGTTTAATACGGACGTGAATTTGCTTAAGAAAAGCTGCCTATAAAATTACAAGTTAGTCATCATATTCTTATTATTCCATCCACGGGATGGCTTGTCATGCAATGAACCTGTATTCTGTTGTTCCCAAGAGTCGTGAATGGTCGAATTTAAGATTGAAAATTCAATGCAGCCCGTCATACAAAATATGATATATGAGTGTTAAAAAAATTAAAAAAAAAATAAAAAGAAAACGACTTACAAAAAGCTTTGCCAGGCAAAGTGCATAACGGCAATTTGCATTAGCAACAAAATGTGGGTCGTTACGAACCCCATCGCATCACAATTCTTTGAGAAGCAATCCCCAAGCGACCTTATCATGGAAGTTCTCGAAGAAGAAGAGTTGCCACTCTTTCCGAGCATTACTTTGTATATTTTTTTGTCGAGAATTTATCTCGAGTTTGGGCTTATGAAGGAACTGATCCAAGTAAGTTTCCTAAATTTAGTGGTTTTTTTTGGTTTGAGTATTTTTCTAAAACGAGTACCTTAGTTTGGATACAAATATTATATGTATAAAAGGTGTAATTCGACTTTATTAAACGTTAGAGCAAACACGAGGAAGACAAGATGGAAGAGGCCAAGATTGATATCAAGCCGTACATAGATGCTATAGAGATGTGCCTGGAGAACCTCCCGACCTCCCACCACCGTTGCCAAAGTCCAGCCTTCATAGGGCAACTGCCTGACAAAAAAGAGCTCGATCGTGTGGAAAGACGGCAAGATCTACCCGGAAATGGTGCTCTGGTTGAGTAATGTTGAGTCTGGCGTGGTGGAGGTCCACAGCTGAAGTGGATCGACCTCGCCGGCGGCTCTCAAAGGCTGTGAGTTCTTCGTGGAATCCCAGGTGAAGACAGCGTGTGTTGTGAATGTCTCCGGAACAAGATACATAGGGGTCGGCCTTCCGTTGCTTTAGTAACCCGCCTTGTAATATGATTACATTTACTGGCTTTATTAATGAATTGAGTTATCCTCTCGTCGAGTGATGATTTCAGGGGAATGAATACGCTTTTGCTTGCAGATTTCAGATATGATAAACCGAAACATGGATCCTTGACCACGTAACTGGGGAGGGGGGACAAAATCGATAGATTATGCAGGAGAAAAGTGTGCATTATGCCAAAAAAACCAAAAGGAAATTCTAAGGTACGAGAGAAAAATTGTCTAGAGCTCACTCAATCGTCTAACTTAATACATTGGCTGATGACATATTCAAATCGCTACTAACATCCAATCCCTATGTAAAATCGAGGTCAAAATAATAGTTTGAGCAAAGCCTTATCTTGGACTTAGCGACATCTGAGGCATGTTTGCTAACTTTGAGCTCAACTTGGGTCTGAGTTCAGCGTTCATTAAGTACAAGTTTTATCTTTGTGGTCATTTTCTCAATCCCATCACAGGAATCTAGCTCTCACGTCTTTGCAGCCATAAAGATCTGCCTCTGAAGAATGACGAATTGCAACATGCCAACTTTATCTGTCGCCATGACGTTTCTACCTTTCCGTGTGAAAATATACATTTTCTTCCGCAAGGGTAAATTTCTGAAAAAAATATATTTATTGTTTCTTTTGCGCTTCATTTTCACTTAGGATTATTTTTTGCTTTAGAGGAAATTTTCCTGTAACTGGTCTTCAATTTGATGATAAGAAACATGCATATTGCTGAAATGCAAAATCAGGGCATTTTTGTTTTTATCAAAATGATTTCCATGAGATGATTTTTCAAACATCACGTGCTTGGTTCGCTGTTCATCGTCATCCTATCTGTAACGCTTATCTATTCTGAAAGTCAGATGACAAAAGTTCTTCAACTAAAAATGAAGTAAATCAGTAACCTTTCACTCTCAAGTCGGACTTGGTTTCAATGTTCGATATTGGCGTTTTCTTGTTATTTATTTTTTGTGATCCCACATTTTAGACCCACATTTTCTCTTAAAGTTGCGACTATTCGACTCCACGCTTCGTAACCTTTCGTGACAATCGCCCGTCTTGATGGGAGACGATGTATAAATAGGAACGTACATTCATTTCTGACGGGGTGATGACAAGGTCTAACTCAAACTCTCTCATTCAGAATACACCATCAAGTACGAGAGTGAATTGGGGTAGTAGCGTGTCCTCAATTTTGTTTGATTTCAGGTTTTCTGACGAACGCGAACAAGAACAATGGCTGGAGGTTTGTCTTCGATTGATCCTGGCTTCCGCATATGAATTATTTTGTCTTACATTTGGTATCAGAGCGTGTTAAGAGCCTATGCCTTGTTTTGTTATATTTTTGTGTGTTTTGGTGTATTTTCGGCCATTTTCTAAGGATGAACAGTAACTTGAAGTTTTGAGGCCAAGAGAGATTTGTCGGTTCCGGGTAAAATCCGGCGACCCACCCTTCGAATTCGGACCCATACGGTCGCACCGCCATGAGGAATATTAGCCATGAGTTATTTCAGCATATCAGTGTTCGCTGGAGGCTAATCGGGCGGCGGAAGGCGCGGTGGTTGAAGGAATCGTGTTTTGGGAAAATTTCGTCTGATTTGGGGCCAATTTTTAATCATTTTCGCCGAAACTTGGACCCATGTGGTCGTGCCGACATGATCTTCAAAACCCATAAATTATTTCGGTCTGAGATGGGCTGCCGGAGAAGAAACAGCCGGCGAAACCGCGGCGGAACGGCGAAAAACTGCGAAGAAAAGCTTCTGTTCGCGCGAGGAAGAAGGCGCGTGGAGCCCACGCGCGCGCTGCGGTTGCAGGCGCGTGGAATCCACGCGCCACGCGCTCGCACGTGCGCGGCAACCGTTGCGCGCGTGGGATCCACGCACGCGACAGTTGCCAAGCGCGTGCGTTGCACGCGCCTGCGCGCTGAACCGCGCGCGTGCAGGGCACGCTCCCGCGCGGATTCTGGCCCGTGCCGAGCACGCGCCTGTGCGCTGAACGCGCACGTGCTCGGCACGTGCCAGTCGTCTCCCACCCGCGGCTTCTATTTACATTTTTGCCCCAAATTTTTCATGTTTTTGCAATCTTGCCCTTGGCCAATTTATTTATTTACTGTTATGCTCTTGATGTATTTATTTATTATGTCATTTCATGCATTGTTATGAATATTTTATGCATGAAATTTAATGTCCAATGATTCATATAATTAATTAATTAGAGAGTAGCCACATCATCTTTAATTAATTAAATTATATATTAAGAGCCTCCGGATCATATTTAGAAATGGACATTGATTGTAATTAATTATATTAATATGATGAATTTTATCCCACAGGAATTTTCATTATATTAATGTGATTAATTAGGAAGAAATATCATATTATTTTCTTAATTTACCCACAGGAATTAAGAAAATACATATAATATGGTAGTTTCTTCATGAAGTAATTATGAATCTATTTAAATTAAAAACTTAGCCCACATGTAGTTTTTATGTTATGTGATTCATATTGTGACATGTTTACATAGGTAAAACATGATTTATTTATATTTGCCTCAATTTTTGTGACATAAACATGATTATTTGATATGCAGTTTCGCAACCTGTGAATTTCTCTGAATTTAAGTTTGATGTTCCTATACTGAATGGTGAGAACTATAAAGTTTGGAAGGAGTCAGTTCTTCTTCAATTAGGGTGGATGGACATTGACTATGCTATAAGGAAAGATGAACCACCGCTCCTACGGATTCGAGCACTCCAGCTGAGATAGCTCTTTATAACCAATGGGAGCGGTCCAACCGCGTTTGTGCCATGTTTATAAGAGCTAAAATATCTCATAGTATTCGTGGTTCAGTTTCTCAGCATAGCAATGCTAAGGCTTTATTGGAGGCCATAGATGCGCAGTTTGAAAGTTTTGAGAAGGCGCATGCCATGACCCTGATTATGAAATTTTCATCATTGAAGCTCACTAGTGTTAGAGGTGTGCGTGAGCACATCATGCAAATGAGGAACATTGCAGCTCAGCTTAAGAACCTTGAGGTTGAGATATCTGAATCATTCCTTGTGTATTATATTCTGAACACTCTCCCACAACAGTATGCACCTTTCAAGATCTCTTATAACACACATAAGAATAAATGGTCAATTAATGAACTCATGACCATGTGTGTTCAAGAGGAAGAAAGACTGATTATGGAATTGGGAGAAAGTGCTCATTTGGCAACACAAGGAAATAATAAGAGCTATGGCAAGCATAAGGGAAAAGGTAAAATACCTCCCCAAGCTGACATTAAGAAAGAATCCAAGTGTTTCTTCTGTAAAGAGAAGGGGCATATAAGAAAGGATTGTGTCAAATTTAAGGCCTGGCTCGAGAAGAAAGGTAATCCAATCTCTTGTGTTTGTTATGAATCTAATATGACTGATGTAAGTCACAACACTTGGTGGATTGATTCTGGATCTACAATCCATATTTCGAATTCCTTGCAGGGTTTTCAAAACCATAGGAAGCCAGTGGGAAGTGAACAAAGCATCTATTCAGGAAACAAGATACGTTCGCATGTGGAAGCTATTGGGACATATAGACTAGTTCTCAATAGTGGTTTTGTTTTAGATTTGGAAAAGACCTTTTATATTCCTAGTTTTTCTAGAAACTTAATTTCAGTTTCAAGACTTGTACCTTTAGGATACTCTTTTAACTTTTCAGATTCAAACTTCTGTTTATCATTTAAATCTGAAATTGTCGGGAGTGGTACTTTGTCTGATGGTTTTTTTCGAATTAATTTACAAGACAATGCCTATTATGATGCGATGCATGTTCATGATAAAGCTGGTATAAAACGATGTGTTGTGAAAGAACATTCTTCTATGTTGTGGTACCAGAGATTAGGACATATCTCCATAGAAAGAATTAAGCGATTAGTAAATGATGGAGTGCTTGGTACTTTAGATTTTACTGATTGTGATACTTGTGTGGACTGCATAAAGGGAAAGCAGACTAACAAAACAAAGAAAGGTGCCAAGAGGAGTACAGAAATATTGGAAATCATACACACGGATATTTGTAGTCCGGATATGGACTCATGTGGTCAGAAATACTTCATCTCCTTTATAGATGATTATTCACGTTATATGTATCTCTACTTGATTCATAATAAATATGAAACATTAGATGCCTTTAAAGTATTTAAGGCGGAAGTAGAGAAACAATGCAATAAGCAGATTAAGATCGTGAGATCATATAGAGGTGGAGAATTCTATGGTAGATACACTGAAGATGGACAAGCACCTGGTCCATTTGCAAGATTTCTTCAAGAGCATGGGATAGTTGCTCAATATACTATGCCTGGTACTCCGGACCAAAATGGCATAGCGGAAAGAAGAAATCGGACCTTATTAGACATGGTGCATAGTATGCTTAGTAGCTCCAAACTTCCTAAATTCTTATGGACTGAAGCACTTAAAACGGCGGTGTACATATTAAACCGAGTTCCGACCAAGGCTGTCCCAAAGACACCTTTTGAGTTATTTAAGGGTTGGAAACCGAGTTTACATCATGTGCGCGTTTGGGGATGCCCGTCGAAGTGAGAATTTATAATCCACAAGAAAAGAAGTTGGACCCAAGGACCATAAGTGGGTATTTCATTGGATATGCCGAAAGGTTTAAGGGATACAGGTTTTATTGTCCATCTCATACCACTAGGATTGTGGAATCAAGAAATGCTAAATTTCTTGAAAATGACTTGATCAGTGGGAGCGATCGACCGAGGGATCTTGTTTCTAAGAAAGATCATTCAGACACTCAACCTTCCACCTCAAGTTTAAGGTTGGTTGTTGCTCATAATGCCCCTTCAGTTCAGCCGGCTATTGAACAACCAATTGTTGAAGTTCCACAACCTGCTGATATTGATCCAGTAGATCCAGTTGTTCAGCAATTACCAGAAACTGTTGAACAACCAGTTGAGCAACATGCTCCTCAAGAAAATGTTGATCCAACATTGAGAAGATCTGCTAGAATAAGGAAATCGGCTATTCCTAGTGATTATATTGTGTATTTACAAGAGTCTGACTACAATATTGGAGCTGAGAATGATCCCGAAACGTTTTCACAAGCCATGGATAGTGATAAATCCAATTTGTGGTACAATGCCATGAAGGAAGAGATGAGTTCTACGGCATCTAACAAAGTTTGAGATTTGGTTGAGTTACCTAATGATGTGAAGGCCATTGGTTGTAAATGGGTCTTCAAAACTAAGAAAGATTCATTGGGTAACATTGAAAGATATAAAGCTAGACTTGTTGCCAAAGGATTCGCTCAAAAGGAAGGAATGGATTACACAGAGACTTTTTCTCCTATATCTAAGAAAGATTCTCTTCGTATTGTTTTGGCTTTGGTTGCCCATTTTGATATGGAATTACATCAGATGGATGTGAAAACGGCGTTCCTCAATGGAGAACTAGAGGAGGAGGTTTACATGAAACAACCTGAAGGATTCTCCTCTAGTAAAGGTGAGCATTTGGTGTGCAAGCTTAAAAAATCTATATATGGCTTGAAACAAGCATCCCGCCAATGGTACTTAAGGTTTCATGATGTTATCTCTTCATTTGGTTTTATAGAGAATGTCATGGATCAATGTATATACCAGAAGGTTAGTGGGAGCAAAATTTGTTTCTTGTACTGTATATGGATGATATACTACTTGCAACCAATGATAAGGGGTTGCTACATGAGGTGAAACAATTCCTCTCTAAAAGTTTTGACATGAAGGATATGGGTGAGGCATCTTATGTCATTGGCATTAAGATCCATAGAGATAGACCTCGAGGAATTTTAGGACTATCTCAAGAAACCTATATCAATAAGGTCTTAGAGAGATTTCGGATGAAAGATTGTTCACCAAGTATAGCACCCATTGTGAAGGGTGACAGGTTCAATTTGAACCAATGTCCGAAGAATGATCTTGAAAGGGAACAAATGTACAACATTCCATATGCTTCTGTTGTTGGAAGCTTGATGTATGCTCAGGTTTGCACTCGACCTGACATCGCTTTTGCTGTGGGAATGTTGGGAAGATATCAGAGTAATCTAGGTTTAGACCACTGGAGAGCTGCAAAGAAAGTGTTGAGATACCTTTAAGGTACCAAAGACTATATGCTTATGTATAGACGAACTGACAACTTGGAAATGATTGGTTATTCGGATGCAGACTTCGCGGGTTGCGTTGATTCACGAAAATCAACATCTGGATACATTTTCATGTTAGTTGGCGGAGCCGTGTCATGGAGAAGTGCCAAGCAGACTTTGACTGCTACTTCCACTATGGAGGCTGAGTTTGTTTCTTGTTTTGAGGCTACCTCGCATGGTGTATGGTTGAAGAGTTTTATTACTGGGCTTAGAATTGTTGATTCTATTTCTAGGCCATTAAGAATATATTGTGACAATTTAGCTGCAGTTTTTATGGCTAAAAATGCCAAAAGTGGCAGTCGAAGTAAGCATATCGACATTAAGTATTTAGCCATAAGGGAACGTGTTAAGGAGAATAAAGTGGTCATTGAACACGTTAGCACTGAATTGATGATAGCCGATCCTTTAACTAAAGGCATGTCACCAATGAAGTATAAGGATCATGTAACTAGTATGGGAATAGGTCCCATCATGTAATTTGTCGTCATTTGAACGATTTTTTGTTGTATGAAACTCTTATTCATTTGTAATGTTGATTCTCAATTTTTGTGTACACATTTTGTTGTTTATGAGAATAACATTTATCCTTGGTTTTGGAATAAACATGGGGTTTATTCATTAAAATATGTTGTCACATATTGGCTGACATTAAAGAAATAAGATGCATTGTGATACATGGAAGGTATTACTCACTCTTAGAGGACCATGTCGCCATGATTCATGTGTTTTGTTTCTTTTCTTTAAGCATAAAGTTTTCGTGGAATTAGTTGGATAATTTGTATGATGAAAATGATGGGATCAAGTGGGAGAATGTTATTTATTTTCTGTGATCCCACATTTTCTCTTAAAGTTGCGACTATTCGACTCCACGCTTCGTACCCTTTCGTGACAACCGCCTGTCTTGATGGGAGACGATGTATAAATAGGAACATACGTTCATTTCTGACGGGGTGATGACAAGGTCTAACTCAAACTCTCTCATTCAGAATACACCATCAAGTAAGAGAGTGAATTGGGGTAGTAGCGTGTCCCCAATTTTGTTTGATTTTAGGTTTTCTGATGAACGCGAACAAGAACAATGGCTGGAGGTTTGTCTTCGATTGATCCTGGCTTCCGCATATGAATTATTTTGTCTTACATTTCTCAGACCCCTTTGGCCGGATTGAGTTCATATTGCTAGAAACTACAATGTTTTGTTCATTTATCACCACTCTATGACGAGTGGTTTACACATTTAAAGGCGATTCGTGTATTACTTTAACATGCCCAAAACTTGCCAGCTAAAACTTCCCCAACCCCTTCCCTCTTCTGACCAAGCCACCACAACCTCAGATCCGAGGTTGATTTCGACTAACGGCCTCAGGAACCTCTGATTGGTTTCGACTTAAGATTATAAACAGAAACACGAGTGGGAAACTCGGATTACGACGCCGGATTATCGGATTCTAACAATCAACTTTTATTGATATGCAAGAATGGTTGCTGATTGATTACCAAGCTATCGATTAAGGAATTGATGATTCTTCCCTTGCTGATCAGGTTTATAAGTTACCAATTCACCATACTATTTGCCAATTTCACAGCCAATCAAAAACATACCGATAGAAGGTTATTCTGGCAATTTTTAGTTCTAGTTTTATGAGTTTGAAGTGTATTGTAGTTTTCAAGAGTTAAACTTCATGTCTCTAGATGTTTTAAAGCATTTTCTAGTTTTTAGAACTTTATTGTATTTTTTAGTACCTATGTCATTAATGTTAGGTAGTTCCCATGCCTTTAATATTCGTCTATTTCCTATATATTAGTTCCTCTATAAATAGAGGCGAATTCTCAAATGTAAGGTAGTTGACTTGAATATTGAGAATATATGAGAGTTGTCTCCGAGCAAGCAAATATCTATCCTCGAATTCTGTATCCTTGGAAGGTAAATTTTCCTTTGGTGGTGAGTCAAGTAGGGTTGTATCCTTAGTTGGTGGTTTTCCTGTAAGCCTTAGTGGTGGCTTCTCCTATCCCAAAGTACTATAATATGGGCGGGTGGATTGTCTTGTAAGTCTTGATGATGAACTTCATCAATCCCAATCTTCTTCCTCGGTTGGTGGTGTGTCCTATATGCTGTGGTTCTGATTGTATTCTATCTCGCATTTGCATTCATCCGTTGCCATCCATTCTTATACACTCTGACATCCACTATCACTCAAACCAGCAATCGCCTCCCCCTGCAACAGCATTGACTTTATTTGCTTTCTCTCTAGGTTTGGTAGGTTTATTACGTGTGATTTTTTTTTGAAGAAAATTGACAATCAAGATGTTTTGAGAAGGATCTAGATCTCAGAGATGGAGAGGAAAACAGCCCCGTGAATTTTGGTGTTGCACAGCCGAATAATTATTTCTGTTTCGCTGAACAGATCATTTTACGACACGCATCATCCCTTGAACAATTAATGGAAGTCCAACGAACACATGGAAACTGCAGAGATATTCAACGATCTGTCTGAAGACCATTTTCTTAGTTTTCCTCACGAGGACCACACATAGCACAAGCATATTCCTTTCACTATAGACACATTGTGAAACATGTTCAAACATACATAACATCAAACTCAACAGAGACAGCAAACCAGTGCATATAAATATTAAATCCAGTTGCTTGGTTTCAGCTAGGCCTGCGCCTGAGCCTGAGCCTGTTCCATGAGGTGAAGATCCATGTCCTTGCTGACATGGACGCAGAACTGGAGCATCGAGTAGGGCTCAGTCACCTCCTCGCTCAGCTTCTCGTACTCGAGCGTCCAGTGGACGACGCTCCCGCCTCCTTCCTTGGGCGTGGCCTGGACGACGAGGACAAAGTTCTTGTACAGCTTCATCAGGTCGCCTTCTATCACTCTGAACGTCGTCGAGTTCTTCTCATCGTCTATGGCTTCTATCACCTCCTTCGCAACCTTAGTCTCTCCATCTGCGAAGTTCATTGGACGCAATAGGTTTAGTTATCAGACAAAGCCCATTTCAACAGTATTATTTGAATATGTACCGTGGGTGTAGCTCCAGGAGACGACGGATCCGGCCTTGCCCCAGTCACCGTCGTGCATTTCGACACCGTGGATCTTATCAGTGGACATGTTCGAGATGTGGTGGGGCCGGCAGCTGAAGACGTCGTGGAACATGTCTGCCGGAGCCCTGATCTCCAGGTCTATCTCCATCTTCCCGTGGACTGTCATTCTCTCTCTCTATCTCTCTCGCGTGTTAGATCCACAGTGATCAAACTGATACAGTGATAGTATGTGCGCTTTTACCTTGTGATGGAGGGAGTGAGCGATACGAATACCTTGAGACGTCGCTTTATATACACAAGTACACATTAATATCTTTGTGCTACATTGACATCTACACCTAATAAATTCAATTATAATCTTTTTTTTCTTTTTTTAAGAACATCCTGACTCACGTTAAGCTGGAATCATTGGGCCGGCACCAGTACGTCAATAAAAAAAGTACGATTTGGCATACTAATAGCAAGCATAAAGATAGTGTCCAGGATCTGATGCTTTTCTAGGAAGTTCCCGTTTATATCGTCACATGCCTACATGCTGGGTAACCCAGCATGAGAAATGCAAAAACAGAAAAAATAATCAATAAGAGCAACATTTTACTGTGAGCAAAGTAATGTCTAGGATTAGTATTGCACTTCTATACAAAAGCATGATTTCTAAAATAAAGTCAGGATTAATATTTTCAATCGGTCAGTGAAGTTTTGCAACACGGATTTTTTCATGAGTTCAGTACATTTTATCCAATAGACCATAGCATTTTCAACATGATAGCTCAGAAAAATTATCTATAGAAACAGATTGCTTAATAATATATCTGGCTTTTGATTTTGACTGGAGATATTGTTTTGAATATATCTCAATCGTTTTACAACTAAAAGGATGATAGTGACAATCATTGCTTGAGACTCATTTGGTTATTTACATGAGAGTTTCACATTTATTTTGAACTATTCAATTTAAGCCATAATTACTTCGCACCACTGATGATTTGTAAATTCGAGATAGGCGTGTCTGTCACTGCAACCCCATTAAGATGCTAGTAGATAAGAAATCTCTTAAGCTAAGATATCTATATACATCACTCAAAAATTTGCTCACGGTGTGAAATGGATTCATGATGGTGTGAAAGACAAAATGAATCTTTTTACCGCTAGATGGATCAACTTCGTGCCATATCTTGTCATGCATTAATTAAATTGACATGCACATCTCTATCTTGATTAAAAAAAATTCTTAGACCAAATCCCACTGTCTTGAAAGTCTCGACGAAAGTGAAGGATAGCTGGTGCATATATATGATGGGAAACAATTGAAACCTAATCCACGTCATTGTCTCACTGGCTAGGCCCATGAGGGATACATACATACTTATTTTATTTGTCGTATCCAATATAAAATAGTGGAACGAAGAAAAGTGGGAGGACAGGTGGAACTCCACTAGCCGGAACATAAAATCACTTCGAGTATTAATATTAAATATAATAGGATTTGTCCACTAAACTTATTAAGAACGACATGTTCCTATTGGCTGCTTGAACGATGATTATGCTAAAACGAGGCAACGGGTATAAAACAAAGGGCTTTTCGCTCTTTTCGTGGGCATATCAAGGTAGGATCTTGTCATGAATTTGGCAGCCGGGTGAACCAGGAGGGAATTAGCGAAACTTGGAAAGGATCCCGCAAGAGAAAAATGCTCGGGCTACACGCCATTCAGCCTGGTTATATACATGGTTAAGAGTCTCGGCTGTCGGGTAATAAACTAGACCAAATTTGTGACCTCGGTTCAACTCATCCTGAATTCTTGTATAATCAATGTTATAAATATAAGTTATGTCTGTCATGTGATCACATAAATGATTTTTTCCCTCTCGAATGATATGATGTTCTATATGTTTCAAACGCATGGCTAATTTTCAAGAGATTTTGGAATAGTTATTGTGGAACATTTAAAATGAAGCTAAGGTTTTTTTTTTTTTTTTTTTTTTCGATTAGGAGGATGGCTATGGGGAGAGTATTGATCTTGAATACCAAGTTAAGCAGGAAAAAAAAGGTGAAATACGACAGACAGGCCAAGGTTATCATGCGCTTGGAATTACGAACACTCGCGAGCGAGCGAATTATCGTAAGGAACCTGACCCACTTGGAAGACGCCTTATCTAAGAAGCAATCAATGCCATCGAATATCAAATAAAATCCCAGTGGAACTTACCCAACAACTATGCCGAAGAGGGCACGACTACATGAGAATGACAATCAATGCCATGATCTAATTCTGTGGAAAGCCTTAAATATTTATTGGACATGTCAAGTTCAAGCCTCTGTTCCTCAGCCACCCAACACTGACCACGGCACTTTTTAAAGCTCCTTATTAGTTAATCACATCTCCATCCTTTATAATGTGTCAAATTTTGGAGGAATTAGAGAAAATTGATGTGACATCCTTGAATTAATTCAGGTTGGTATTGTTAGCTGAGAATTGTCTCATACTGAGTTTCACAATTTTATCTTTTAGTGTACATGTGAACACTTTCCCATGAGATCATTTATTCCAAGAATTCTTCCACCCGAGCATGCTTTACTTTGGAGTTCCAAAGTAAAGAACTTTATTATTGCTACACAGTGATTTGGAGATGTAGGTATATAATAGATCAGGGTCACTCCATTTGGAGCTGGTTTTTGACACCCCTGCGGTGCTCTTTGCCGACAAGGCCTTGCTAGCCATGTAGTTCGAATCCGTGAGGTGAGGATCTTGGGAGAAATGAGGAGGAGAGAGAGGATAATTGGAGACCAAAGGTGTAGGGGATTTAACTTAGATCTGCATTTTTTAAAGATAAAAAACCCTACACCCAAACTGACCCAAACCTGCAAAAATCCTTTGCCTATTACCTGAATTGAATGAAACTCCAACTGAAAAGACCCGAAATTTTGGGTTCGGTTGAGTTTGGTTTCTGTTCGGATTTTGACATCCCTATCAGCTACATAAGTTTAGAGCCTTACTGAGCCCAAAGACTCCCAATTACCGTTGAGCAATTTTACAGAGTCAAACATTTGAGGGATGATTTTTGGGGTGAGGTACGATTTTCTCCGGAAGATATCAAATACCTTCAGCGGGTGATTTCAACTCCACTTGAGACTTGACCTTCACCAATCGAGCCATGTTCTATCCTGCTCTTGAATAAGAACGGCTAAGAAATTGTGTTGAGAAGTGTACGTTTTAGCTAGACTGTACGATTGAGCAGCCACCACCGAAGCCAATATGTAGAAGTGTTTAGGCCTTTGGCTACACATAGATCTTTGAGACATTAGCGATTTTACTTTTCTCAGATCATGACATGTTATTCGAAAAGGAAAGGGGCTCTTCCATGGTCCCTCGGGAGGTTGTTTCCCGAGTCTTAATATGTCGTCAATGATGCACAATATTCCGATACGAAGTTTATTACATGGTAAGCACTTCAAACAAGATTCATTTATTATGAATGATATGTTCATCTGTTTTCCCTTACGATCACAAGGAATCCCACTTTAGATTGGGATATATGAGCGTAAAACATCTTCAATGCGCCGTCGCTCAAAGCAAGTTATGGTAATTTGTATTAGCAACAAAATGTGTGTCCTTACAATCGCCGTCATGTTCCTTCTTCCGAGCATTATCTTCTACTTATTTTGAGAATCT
Organism: Eucalyptus brandiana; assembly: GCA_014182725.1. Taxonomy (NCBI): domain Eukaryota; kingdom Viridiplantae; phylum Streptophyta; class Magnoliopsida; order Myrtales; family Myrtaceae; genus Eucalyptus; species Eucalyptus brandiana. The sequence goes on from CM024674.1 coordinate 36,845,554, forward strand.
ACCCACGTTCACAAAAAAGGAAGCTTTTGGTAAGCGTAAGAGATAATCTATGGAGCAAATTGCCCAATTGCAATAATACATGGAATCAAATTTACAATCGTGTGGTCACCGATGAATCAGATTCTATGTAGTCCTTCCTCGTGAGAAATATGTAAGCGATAACGTAATTCTATAATGCAAAAAAATAAAATAAAACATGATCTTCAATCTTCATGATTTTCACAATAAGAGAGATAAAGACATGCCTTTATCCATAGCGAAACTTTCAAAATATTTGTCACAAAAAAACCAAAGAGATGAAGAAATCCAATTTCTCTCCCTTAATCCATTTTTCCTTAATGTACTATGTCTGATAGAGGATAGAATACAATGATTTTTTCACGTTGTGAGTGGAGAAATGACCAAACTCTTATTATTACATGCTATCAAGAGATGCTTTCCATCAAAGCGCCTTTTACTTTATGTGAGAGTAGCACCTCTTCGGAAGAACGGTAACTTTTCAATGAGAATTGTACCATTTCATTAGAGTCATAATTTTTCATAGCCAAATACAATTTAGCATTAAATATTTATTAATGTTGTAAAATATTGCGTTGCAAATATATAATAAAGATAGTAGAGAGATTGAGTAGAGAAAATCAGACACTAGAGATCGTAAAGAAAGTCAGAGGAGAGAATTTTATTTCCAGTGCATGACTATTATGTTTACAACAAAAACTAAACTCCTATTTATAGGAAAACAAGAATGTACTTATCATTAATATCAATGTATCAAATGATACATGTATTTGATAGGGAGATGAACATTCATTGTATATGGAGATGTACTTAGAATGTATACTACAAATGTACCATAATAAGTACACTAGATAAGATGAATATAATGAATATTCATTCATGTATTTCATATCACTCCCCCTTGAATATTCATTGTATTGATTACGAATGTGCATCGAAGGATACTGCCTCATTAAAAACCTTAAGCCAGAAAAACTCAGTGGGACAAAATATTTATTAAACCATCAATTAATAATATCATGTGAGCCACACAATAATTCTTACGAAATAGAGACAAGAACGGAGGTGTTTGGTCATGGATCAATTAACGAAAGTTGACATGTCAAGAGAAGCTATAGAATAAGATGATCGCTATTGATAATGAGGTGCGCTTGTGTGTCTGTCGCAAATTGGTGAGAGCATCTCTCTGCTTTTTGCCTTAAGTACTTGATTAAGCGAGTCATGGTATCCCAATCATTCTGATCTATGATCATATCCCAAACAGAAAAATTTGCCTGAACATTGATTAACTACAATACCTTATATACATATAATATATGACCTTATATACATATATAATATATATATTATATATATAAGGCCGTATATATACCGATAAAATGCATCCATAGATCCCCGTACATAAGGGCAAACAAAGACATATAGACCCTAGCTTCTTCCTTTTTCATTTGTTTCTTCCCTTTTCTTTTCATGCTACAGAATCCATATGATCATCCATGTCTTTGGTGACGGTGGTAAACACATCCATGTAGTTATCAGTGCGAGGAAAAGTACTAAAAAAGTCATAAATCCATTGTATTGATATCAATTCAATCATATACTATTTAATTGGATTGATTTAGTGTTAAACATTTTCATATTGGGACCTATTTAGTCTATCCGGCCAATTTTGGCTAACGGGTGCTAACGTGGACGCCAGTTAGTGGCCGGACGTTGATGTGGCAATTTTTAAATAATTTTCTTTTTCTTTTTCTTTTTCTTTTCTCCGTTCTTCCTCCTTGGACTTTCAGTGGCTAGTGAGCCTCTAGCGAGGGTTGTAGTCCTTGCTCGACCTCGCTCGGATTTGGGCAATGCCAGCCTTGTCCTTGCCGCGGGTGAAAGCGACCTCATGTCGCTAGCGAGGCCACCTTCGCCTACGGCAAGGCCAAGGTGAGGCTAGTCTCATCCAAATTTGGGTGAAGCCGCGCCTCACTCACAGCCCTAGGTGAGGGCAGTGAACCTCGCTAGCGGCCTACGAGGGCTTGGCGGCCCTCGCCTAGTGGCTGATGAGCCTCCACTGAAAGTCCAAGGAGGAAGAAGGGAGAAAAGAAAAGGAAAATGAAAATGAAAATGAAAAAATTAATAAAAAATTTGGAAAAAAAAAGATTATTTAAAAATTACCACATTAGCATCTGGCCACTAGCTGACATCCATGTTAGCACATGCTAGCCAAAATTGGCCAGATAAACTGAATTTGTACTAATATGAAAATGTTTAAAACTAAATTTGTCAAACTGAAAACTTGTGATTGAATTGGTATCAATGTAATAGATTTATAATTTTTTTTGTATTTTTTCAGTAGTTTTTCCTATCAACGCAGGAACTCCGGAGTTGGCTTCTCATACTTGATCATTGCTGTTGCCAACCAGCTGTTCTTTCTTCAGTGAGAGCTTGCAAATTGCCCGACACACCTTGTACAATTTGAAGACATCGCCTTCCAACCCGTGAAGGCTCACCTTCATGTTCGCACCTTCTCCTTCAACACCTCCGACTTCCCTTCTGATAATTTCGCAAAAAGTCTATTATTAGGCAAGCATCGATGAAAGTACAAAAGATATTGTTTAATTGCAATTGATTTATTTTGTCGGAAAAATAATATTTTTGGCTTTGCCTTAGATGTTAGAAAAATATTAAAAAGTGTACCCGAGCACTTTCCCAAAGAGTGCAATAATTGATGAACAGTTTGTTCTACCAATAATTGATGAATAGATTATTCTACCAATAATTTTCGATGCGAGAAGTATGATGACTCATTTTCCACTACTTAAAAATTCTCACGTGAATTGTATTTAGGTGCAATAAATAATTAATCAAGTCCACAGTAGGTGAGATTAGGATAGAGTACAAGTTGAGCAGTAATTTTAATTTTAAATTGAACTCTTCTTGTGTTCATTTCGAATTGTACTCTTCTTAGGATTTGTTTGCTTGATGAAAAATTATTTTCGAGAAATTAATTTTTAATTTTTTCAGTTTGGATAAGGAAAAGATTAATTGATCTATGGAGAATATTTTTTCATGAACCAACAATAACAAGCTTAATATTGGAGGAAAATAACTTTCCTTTTGGGCAAGAAAGAAACCACTTTTCTTAAATCACAAAACAAATGAAAATTGACCATTTTTTCCTGAAAATGATTTGGGAAAATTGTCCAGAAAGTTCTAAATTAATTGAATGGTGGCCAATTCGGTCCTTAATATTTTAATTCTACTAATTTAATCATAAACATAATACTAATTTGATAATTTAGTCATAAACCTTCTAATGATTTATTAATTTAGTTATTTCGCAAATTTTGATGAGAAATTGCTGATGTGATGATCTAGTTAACATTGAACAACCCGATGGCCGATACTGATGTGGATTTTTTAAAATTATTTTAAATTTATGATTATTTTCATTTTTACCTTTCCTTTTTTTTCTTTTTCTTTTTCCCTTTCCTTTGTTAGCCATCACCATGCCTTGTCGATGATCAAGAGAGGTCGTTAGCCTCAAGTGAGGGCCACCTCACTGGCCTTGAGTGAGGGATGCTTGGGCTTGGGCTAGCGAGGGCAACCCTTGATAGATCGAGCGAGGGCGAGGGTTGCCCTAGGTGGCCTTCGCTTGAGGCAAGCTATCATTGTTAAGGCCTGGCAATGGCCAACGAAGGGAAAAAGGAAAAACAGAAAATGAAAAGAAAAGAAAAGGAAGGAAAGGAAAAAAATTTAAATTGTTACAAAAATTATCCATGCCAGTGCTAGTCGTGTTTAATAAGACTATCAGTGCTAATTAGATCTTCATAATAGTGACTTCTAGTCAAGATTGACCAAAATGACTATATTGACAATCATTAAAAGCTTCAAGGGAATAAACTGGTAAATTATTAAAAAGTTTAAGACTGAATTAATATAATTGAAAAGTTTCGAATTTATTTAGCATGAATGAAATATTTAAGATTGAATTGATTGCTGTACAATAGGTTTTGGACTTTTTGGATAATTTTCCCAATTTGATTTCTATGGAAAATATTTTTCTTCATCATGAAATTTTCAATAAAACAAGCGCACCCTTAATTATGATACGATTACTCTATACACCCTCTTGTCCAACTGAAGTGTTTAAGTAAACGCACTTGGAAGTCACACCGCACGTTAAGCTCTTAAGTTGATTGGGAATCTCGAACATGTATCTTCTATGGAGGGATCAAATCAAAGCATGTACTAGCTTTTCCATAACCATGTCATTTTGCCAAAACCACAAGTGTCTTATTACAAGCACAACTGAACATGGACACAATATACGATTTCTCATATTTCCTCACATACCTGGCTGAGCTTCACATCACCTGATCAACCAGCTTAATTTATTGAATCATTGCAATACATGAAAGTACCAGAAATCTCAAGCAGCATATAGCACAACTTCATATACCATCATAGTCATGCCGTGATCTTTTCCTTCATGTGCTTGAAACGTGAGCATCGATGTCTTTGGTCATCTCGACGAACACAGCCATGTACTTGTCGGGGTTAGGGTCGCTCTCCTTGTACTTCTCGTACTCAATGCTCAGCTTAGCCACACTGCCGTGCTCCTTTGGGACGACCTTGCACACCGGCTTGTAGACCTTGTACTCGTCGTAGAGATGGCCCTCGATGCCGTGGAGGGTGACCAACATGTTGTCGTCATCGAACTCCACCTTCTCTTTGAACACCCCAGATTTTCCATCTGTAAAATTGCACCAGTGAAACAAAAAAAAAGGTTTAAGCTTGGCTATAGGTATAGGAACATCAGTTTAATTTCAATGACAACATTGAATAAGTTGATAGTTAGGGAGATCAATTGAATCAATTACCAACGGTGTAGTTCCAAGTCTTGATAGCTCCATGCTGATCCCAGTCACCTTCATGAAGATTGATTCCTTGAATGTTTTTGGAGGTGACGGTAGGCATTTTGTGGGTTTCGCTCCTCCAAAACTTGAAGAATTTGTCGGCTGGTGACTTCAGTTCGACTTCAGCTTCTAGTTTTCCATGCAAATTCGCCATGATGGTTGTATGGAGACACCGAAGTTATCTAAATTTGTCACAACACCGACCTGTGATGAGAAAAAAAAAGGGGCATGGCTTGTTTCTTATATAAGAGTTTGGCGTTCATCTTTTTCTCTACTTTAGGTCCCACATCATGATTCACGTGGTACTTTATTAGAAAAAAATTGCATTATTGTCGACAATACAGTTTTTTTCTTCCTGAAAAAAATTTGTATTGCCGACACTAAAATGTTTTTTAGATGATAAAAAATATATGTCTGAACAATTATAGCCTGGTAAGTAATAGAAGCAATACTCGCTCAAAAAAAAAAAAAAAGTAATAGAAGCAATATGGGAATTCTGCTTTCTCGGCCATCAGCAATAAAATGCCTATTCATACTTTTCTTAAATTCTCATGATTAGCTCTTAAATTCTATCAAAGTTGCTAGTGCAAATCATCTTCTAAGCTGATTGAACTGCCAATGTCAACTTCAGACCGTACCCAATGCGGAAAATAATGAAATAAATATATTTGCAGGCGTATTGGTGGACTGTATTATTTAGATATCTTCTAAAATATATAAGATTTTTCCTTTTATTTTCTATATTTATTTTCATTATGCATATCGGATTTTCTTTCCTTAAATAGCCATCTATTAAAGTCTATAAATAAACTTTTCAAGCACTCTTTTATATACATCAAAATATACATAAATTCTTCAAATCTGTCTTGCACATTATTATTTTTAACTTAATAGTAGAGCCTCCTTTCCTAGTGCACCCCAAGCATCCTAGGACACATCCAAATAAATACATGCTGATCGATCAACAAGTTTCACTTTGTGTGCACAAGTCTCTAAGGAAGCACTTAATCAAATCCAATCCATGATGGTCATGTTTTGACGGCAACTGCGTTGCACAGTCTAGCCTTCGTCATGGAGGCGATTTTTTTCATTGTCAGTCACATAGGTCGCATTGCTCAGTAACTATTTTTCCAAGGCAAGCCACGTCACTTAGTGAATATATCACAAGCTAGTCGCATCGACCACTTGCTGTTTCCCCTTGGATTTTTGACCTTTCGCCTGTTGTTTCGAGAAATCAATACCACCATCAATTTCGCCTTCCTCAAAGATAAATTGCTAAATAATTTATTAGACTTCTGATTTTGATGGCCGGGGTACATAAAAGGTTGGTCCTTAGCTATCACATCTCGTGCATTTTCTTTTATAAGTAAAAAGGATGAAAGTGACAATGCTTATGAATATTTTGGACGATGACTTAGGAATTTCACGCTCTATTCAAATTGTTTGATTTGAGTTGTAACTTTTCTGCATTAGTGATGATCTACGTCTATCGCTGTAGTCTCATTAAGATACTAGCAGCTAAAAATTTCTTGACATAAGGTATGAAGATCTAGGCAATGCAGCATGGCCTATTTGGAAATTTACTCGCGACGTAAATTAAATTCGTGATATTGTGAAAAATAAATGAATCTTGTTATTGCTAGATCAATCAACTTTGTAGCATATCTTCTTATGCATTAATTAAATTAACATGCATATCTATAACTCAGTAAAAAAAAAAAATCAATGAATTAAACGAGTCAACTACGTACCAACAGAATTATAGGTTATTTAGTAAAGTAAATTTAATGGTCGAGTTTTTTTTTTATCAGTATCCTTACTTTTAGCACCACCCGATCACTTAAAGAGTTGACAATTTCTTCTCCACGATGATCACATTTGGTTTTGATACTATTCGTTGGTTAACTTTGAGAAAGCGAACATGAATCACGTTTTTTTTTTTTTCAATAAACATGAATCACGTAGACTGTTCTGGCTTAAGCCACGTGTATTTCACAAACATGAGGTTATACAGGACGGAATAGGGAGAACTAGGGCGAGAAATAGTCCCCTCATAGAAAATTTTTTTAGTAAATGTCTAATAGAAAATGTAGTTAAGAAAACTGATGTTCAGTCTTTTCAATAACTAACATATATCATGGTAGGAAATTTTGTTCTTTATCATTTTTTAAATATTATACATTTCACGAGCTATATAGCAAAGAATATCTTAGCTTTTCTTAATTTATTTTTGGTCGAAACTCACAGTTTTTTAATTTATGTTAGGCAAATGGAGGAAGACCTAATAATAAAGTTCAATCATTCCATCTGTGCCAAAGCATTATTACTCAAGTTTGGAAATAATTACTCATCCGTCTTGGTTTTTCACAATTAGAAATATCGTTTTTTGTAAAATATAGCTCTTAGATTTGGAAGGACCTTTTTTGGTAAAAGAAATCCTAATAATACTTCCTTATATTTTGTAAATGATTTTGGAAAATTGGAGCCCGAGCACAATTTCAGAAAGTTGGGAGGGCCAGGGCCCATCCAACTCCCCTCCAAATCCGCCCAAGTTCATCGATAGATGGAGTTGGCCTGTCAATCCACAGGCTTAGGATTACAGGAATTGAAATTTAATGATGACGGATCACCTTCAGAAGATTAAGGCTTATCTAAACATCGATGCAAAATTATCTGGAGCTTCGTTGATCGTATCTTGGTTGGCTGGATTGTCGTGGTCACTTTTATCTGATGTTTGAAAGAACTTGTGTACTTCAATGTGATCAAATATTGTACGTTTTGGAAAACCTTATATGTCTAGTTTCCAAATAAGTTGAGTTTCAAGCAATTTGGAGCCTTTCAAAATTAATGCTCCTATACTGATTGCTGCTCAGGAAATCCGGGAAAAGAGCTTTTTTAGTATTCTTTGTGTTAATCGAGTCTTATGCATTGTACTTAGGTCCAAAGTACATTGACTTCCGTTTTGTTTTTGGTAATATGAGGGCTTGAATATGTGTTGGGCGTCTAATTTTCACATAAAAGTTCCGTTCCTTAGCTATTATAAGCCAACCCAATGTGAATAGACTAATCTAAGATTATGGCAAACTTGCATCACTCCTCAAGTTTTGAACTTTTCAGTTTGTCTGCGGTCTTTCTTTCACATACTAGAAAGCAAATTTCGGGCCACAAAAATATACGAAATGATTATACCCTATGCAGAGTGTTCTGTAAACACAACCGGATGCATTTATTCACTCAAAGTACTAATTACATTTCGTATACCATGGAGTACAATACCATGCATTGAGGAAAGCTCTCAAATCTTGACACGCTCGATAAGCAACTGGACATCATTTCCTTCGATGCTTCTATAGGGTCATTATTTTCACACCGCCTAATTCTTTAGCACACGCAGCACATCCCCATTCAAATTATATCGAATCGCCATTTTCGGTTCATCTTTCACGCCTTGAGAAGGTAGGTGCCAACACTGATGAGCAGACTGCGCGTGAACTCCTAATACTTATTGGCATCGGGAACGTCGGCGTTTTGTTTCTCGTAAGTCAGAACCGCTTTCGCCATGCAGTGTTCGCCCTCCGGAGAGAACTGTAAGCGTGACTTCAGGCTCTTGTAAAGATTCATCGCCACTCCGTCTAAACATTTTAATGTGATGGACTTTGTCCCGTCGTCGAAAGCTTCAAAAGTTTCCTTCCCGATTTCGGAATCACCTGAGGTATGTACCCCAGTTCAGTTGACGCATGACTTCTTACTTATTCCCGTATGACTCCAGTTCAGTCGGGCGTCACTTTATGCTCGGGTTTGAATAATTTACTACAAGTTTAATACAGGCGTATCCTCTCGCCACCAAGTTAGACCTTCAGATCGGAAATCAGTTGAGACCATTCATCGAAAAAACGCATCCAACGTTAGCGAAAATTAATCGAAAGCTTTGTTCAGACGTCGCCAAACCAAAGCTCACGAAACAATAATGACGTGTTGAGATCTTCCACAAGCTAAAATATTCAAGCTTGACACTGACCTCACATGTTAGCTTCAATTGTTCGACTCACGATAATGAATTAGCGATGAATTTGATGGAAAAGAGAAGAAATTGGCGCAGCGGTGGAACTCTCAATCACAAGGCAGAAGAATCGGGAGATGGATATAAAATGGGATATGGGAGTTAAATTGGCATATGCAAGTAACAAAAATTCAGGACCCACCAACAACATTAAGTCCAGAGCCATACGGAGCCCACAGAGTCCCAATCAGCACTGACCAATTTTACGTCCTTAACCACATGAGGGGCGATTTCTGGGAGGAGGTAGGACTTTCTCCGGAAAATATCGAACACCTTCTCAGCTGGAGATTCCAACCCCACCAGAGCCTCGACCTTCACCAATTGAGCCATGTTCTCTCCTTCTGCTCTTTGAAAAAGAAAGGTTAAGGGCGCGTTTGTTTGTATTTCTGTTCAAAAATTATTCTAGGGAACAGAAAAAAAAAAAAAAAAAAAAAAAACTATTTCTGTTTCAGGGAACAGTTTTTGAACAAAAGAACGCGTTTGGTAAGTGCAAAAAAATTTATGTTCTTGAAATAGAAAAAGAACAGAAACACGTTTGGTAACTGTAAAAAATTTATGTTCCAAATTTTTCAAAAAATGCTCTTTTTTTTTTTTTAATAAAGTGTAAACTTGGTATTGAATTCTCATTCTCATGAAATGTTCATCAATTTAATTTTGTTCATGGTGAATGAAGATAGACATTCTGAACATGATCATATGTGCATACTTGGTAGAAAATTTTGTAAGTAAAGTTTATATCAAATTTTTCTCAAGCGCTTTTTAAAAAAAAAAAATAAAGAGTAAACTTGGTATTGAATTCTCATTCTCATGAAATGCTCATCAATTTAATTTTGTTCATGGTGAGTGAAGACAAACATTTTGAACATGATCATATGTGCATACTTGGTAGAAAAGTTTGTAAGTAAAGTTTGTACCAAATTTTTCTCAAGTGCTTTTTTTATTTATTTATAAAGTGTAAACTTGGTATTGAATTCTCATTCTCATGAAATGCTCATCAATTTAATTTTGATCATGGTGAGTGAAGAAAAACATTTTCAACATGGTCATATGTGCATTCTTGAAAGAAAATTTTATAAGTAAAGTTCGTACAATAAGAACTAGCAAAAAGAAGAGTATCTTATAGATCTCAATATGAACCCTTTCATACATGATATCACAATAATGAAGCAACATAGTTCATTGTTCAACTTCATCGCAGTGAATACTTAAAAACAATATTACACAAGTTGGAAACACAAAGTCAACAAATCTCAGCTTGTTCCTCAGCTGGACCATGCTATATTGGCATCCTATCTATCTAACGAATTCAGTTTGTATATTCTTTCACCCCTCTTTGTTGAAAGTAGAACAGGTGCGATTTCCCTTTTTGACCTCATCCACCAACAAACCTATAAATAAGTTGGTTACAGACTCGGTCCATTTTGCACTGAATGTCTGTCTCTCAGATGCCACTTAATCTTTGATCGGTTGAGCAGCATATGAGTTATGAGTTAAATCAATAACATAATACTATACATGCCATACACAAAATCATTCTCAAGAGATGCAAGCGGAGAAGACTATAATGACAAAATTGACAATTCTTGAACTAACTTGTATAGAACAGATCATAAGTTGTATTTTGAGCTACAAGAACTACATAGTACTATGACTATCAATGATTAATGAAATAGAATACTCAAAATAAAATAAAGAGCATTGCGAGAAACCTACCATGTCAAAATATAAGTCATATTTCAAACACTACAATAAAAGGAAATGTGAAAAGTTCAATCTTGCTCCAAATGAACCTAAACAACTACTCTCTCCAACCTGTCTTTGAGTTGTGAAATCCAAATGATCAGCCTAAGCATTTCATTGTAATGTTAGATATAATATGCAACCATAAAATTCATCCAACACAAGGCAGCATTAGCCTTGGTTCTTACCTTCAAACACAAAAAGAAGTTCTTGAAAGTGGCTCCAGTCCTTCAGTGTTTCCTCTGTAAGTTTCTCAACTATAGTCCCTCTGTCAAAAAGATAGCTCTCATGGTGATTTTGGATGAGCTCATAGTTTCTCAGCATAGTCCAAAGAAATTTACCGCCAGATCGCTCGCTCGAGCGAGCAGAGCATTGTTGCTCTGCTCGCGATGCTCGCTTGAGCGAGCAAAGCAGCGAATTGCTCGAGCAAGCAGAGCGTTGTTGCTCTGCTCGCTCGAGCGAGCAGAACGCTGCTGCTCACGATGCTCGCTCGAGCGAGCAAAGCAACGCCGCTCGCTCAAGCAAGGAGAGCGTTGCTGGTCTGCTCACCATGCTCGCTCGAGCGAGTAGAACACTGCTGCTCGCGATGCTCACTCGAGCAAGCGGAGTGCTGCTGCTCTGCTTGTGACGCTCGCTCGAGCGAGTGAAGCAGCGACGCTCGCTCGAGCGAGCAAATGCTGTCGTAGATATGGGCGAGCAATGCTCGCTCGAGGCTTGAGCGCGAGGGCTCGCTCGAGCGAGCGTCTCACAGATTTGGGCAAGCGCTAGCTCAAGTGAGCCGTCGCGCTCGAGCCTCGAGCAGCCGTCGCTGCTCTGCTCACGACGCTCACTCGAGCGAGCAAAGTAGCGACGCTCGCTCAAGCAAGCAGACATTGCTGTAGATCTGGGCAAGCAATGCTCGCTCGGAGCTCGAGTGCAAGGGCTCACTCGAGCAAGCGTCTCGCAGATCTAGGCAAGCGCTGGCTCGAACGAGCTGTCGCGATCAAGCCCCGAGCAGCCGCCGCTACTCTGCTCGCAACGCTCGCTCGAGCGAGCAAAGCAGTGACGCTCGCTCGAGCGAGCAAAGCAGTGACACTCGCTCAAGCGAGCAGACGTTGCCGTAGATCTGGGCAAGCAACGCTCGCTCGCGGCTTGAGCACGAGGGCTCGCTCGAGCAAGCGTCTCGCAGATCTGGGCAAGCGCTGGCTCGAGCAAGCCGTCGCGCTCGAGCCCCGAGCAGCCATTGCCCAAATCTGCGAGGGGTGGCTCTCGCCGAAGCCCTCGTCAAACGGTGAAGGAGGAGCAGCAGCTGGTGAAGAATGAAACTTACCTCGAATCAGAAGCTTCAGCCGGTGAAGGAGCAGCAGTTGTCGACGCCGAAGAGAATGACGAGTTGGGAGGCGTCGGATCACTCGACGGTGGAGAACTTGTGAGAGACGCCGGAAAAGGGAGGGACTTGAGAGGGCGTAGGGCACGAAAGCGAGAAACAAAAAAGAAACAAGTTTTTTGTGTTTTTGTTCTTTTTGGGCCTTCAAAAAGTGTTTACGGAACAAAAAAAAAAAAAAAACAACTATTTTTTGTTTCTTATTTCCATTCCAATTTTGTTCCAGAACAAAAACACAGATTTTGAACAAAAACGCAAACAAATACGTTTCTGTTCTTTTTTTGTTCCGGGAACAAAAAAAGAAAATTTTTGTTCATAAACAGAAAAAATAAACACAACCATGCACACCCTAAGAAACTATGTCGAGAAGTGTACGTTGTTGCTAGACTGTACGAATGAGCAGCGACCTTTGAAGCCAATATACATAATGCTTAGGATCTTTTGGAGACTTTAGTCCATTTTGCTTTTCTCGGATCTTGACATGTTATTCGAAAAGAAAAGGGGCTCCTCCATGGTCCTCTGGGAGATTGTTTCCGAGTCTTAATACAAAGGAAAGTTTGATAACAACTCAAAATTTCTATTTCTGAAACAGAAATCCGTTTGATAACAGAACAAAATTTCTATTTCTAGGAATAGAAATTGATTAGATAACAACATAGGAAATCCTCAAATACAAAATAATAATCGAAATAATACTAAAACAACATAGGAAATCATCAAATACAAAATAATAGTCGAAATAATTAAAAGTTGAAAATACAATTTCATGGAATTTCCGGCATATTATTATCCCTTGTCATTTTATTAGCAATTGTTTTCCTAAGCGTATTTATTTGGTTTCCCTCCTCGGTCAATGTATTTTTTGCAAGCTCATCCTGCGTAGATTCAGACAAGTACTGCGAAAGCATGAATATTGGTGCCATCAATGGCACCTATACAGCCTTGTCATTTTATCAAAAACTAGTATTATACAAGATTATCAACAAAATAAAATTAATGGTGTAAATGAATATATGAGAATTCTACCTTAAAGTAACGTTTATGGTTAAGAACCAATTAGAGGAAGGTCGGTTTATTTTGATTCTCGAATTGAATCAGTCTAGTTGCTCATCCCTAATTTCTTTATTGTTGCTCAATGAACCTTTAATGGCCCTTGCATAGCAAAGAGAGAGATTCTCTTGAATCTCTTGCCTTTGAATTAAAATTCAAGATTGTGTAACAATCTAATTATTTTGATTTTGCAAGAATTTTGAATCCGTAAAAAAAATAAGGGTAAATTTCTAGGCACGTTTTTTATTCATCTATTATGTAAGAACTTTTTCTTCAACTGGTCATGCGCATGCCTTTTCTGGGAGGAAAAAGGCCCATTATTTTTAAGTAAGCATTTAAGAACTTTGGTTGTTTTTGAAAATTGGGGACCCATTCGATTGCCTTTCATCCTAAAGAGGAAGTTATAAAAAAAAAAAAAAAAATTGAAAAAAATGCAAAAAAAAAAAAACACGAGCAAAATAAGAAAAAGAAAATTAGCAATAATTTGTGAAGTTCTGGTTATGAGTGAATTAAGTTAGCAAGAAAGCGCGAGGTTCTTTTATATGGTTTGATTTTAGTTTCTGATTTCTATTTCAGAAATTGAGAAATTAAAAATTTCAGCTTCTGATTTCTTCAATTTCTCTATTTCTAGAATAGAAATCTGTTTCAGAAATAGAGAAATCAAATTGCTTTACCAAACGGTTTGTTTCCAAACCTGTTCCGGGGAACAAAGAAACAGAGAAATTGAGAAACAGAAATTTTGTCATGCGTGCCCTAGACTTCTGGTAAATATTCAGAATCTGTTATGCGATGGAATAGACTTCTGAAATAACCTGTAAAAGTACAACAGACTTAAATAAAGAGAGTTAAAGGAAGATAAGATTGCACACGATAGTATAGTGGTTCGGCTTAGATTAAGCTTACATCCACTTTCCCACACTGATAACCTACTAGTTACCTACTAGCTGTAAGTGTAAATACGTAGTGATATAACCTTCAAACTCACTAAGGGCATGCATGACAACGTTTCTGTTTCTCTATTTCTCTATTTTTCCATTCCCCAGAACAGGTTTTGGAACTAAAATCCGTTTGGTAACGCAATTTCACTTTTCTATTTTTGGAACATATTTCTATTCCAGAAATAGATTTGGAGCAAAAATTAGAAGTTAAAATTTTTAATTTTTTTATTTCTGGAATAGAAATGAGAAATTAAAATTTTTCTCATCGTTCACTCTTGTCACCACCCGTCGCCTACTTGCTGCCCGTGGGATGTCGAATGCCCGTTGTCGGTTGCCGACCAGCCGCCATTGGCCCCAACCACCCGCTGCCGACCGTCGGCCATCGGATGCCGATCGCCAGGCACCATACTTCGGCTACCCATTGCCAACCACTGGTCAACAGATGCCGGACGCCTACCAGTCATTGGCCGCTCATCGCCAATCGTTGGATGCCAGAGGCTCAACACCAACCACCAAATGTTTGCCGTCAACCATCTGCTGCTCACCACTAGCCACCGAATGTCGGCCGCCCGCCACCTGCCGCCTGACTCCGACCATTGGCCACCCGCCACCGACCTCCTGTCGCTAGACTCTGGATGTCAAACATCAGACGTCGAACTCCGAAGGTTGGATGCCGGTTGCTGTTTGCCGAACTCCAGTGTTGGCGTCGAACTCCGAACTTAGGCCGCTGGTCACCAGACTTCATCGTCGGACGCCAAACGTTGAACTTCAGACTTCGGCCACCCGCCGCCGGTCACCGAACGCCAAACACCCGTCGCTGGACGTCGAACTTTGGCCACTGAACACCAATCATTGCCGCTCCTAGAAATAAAAATTGTATTATGTTGTTAAACAAATTTTTATTTCAGAAATAGAAATTTTGAATTGTTATCAAACGCATTTCTTTACTCAGAAACTCGTCCATGAAATAGAAATTTAGAAACTCAATTTCTAGCTAGAAATTTTGTCATACGCGCCCTAAGCCACTCTTTTTGTATTTTTCTCTTTTGAACACAATTTGTAAGGCACACTGAAGAAGACAAGTAGTTGAGAGAAGTTTTTGACTTTTGAATTCTAATTTTCGTGTCCCACACTTCAACTTGACTAAATGACATTCTTTAAATACTCCTCCATGCCACACTAGCCGTTGACACTCTCTGGAAGAATTTCTTTCAATCAATCCGTTGAACAAAATCTATTAAAGAGATCTTGTAGCTGTTTGAAGATAGAAATGGAAATTCTGCTAATTCTAGTCGCCCATATAATCAGAATTTAAGTTTCTGTAAGTAGAACTTCCTCATAAGGAACTTATTTTCAAGATTGATCTTGTCAAATTTGCCATTGACTTAATCAATGTTTATATATAAGGTGAAATCCTTGGTGAGAAGATAGTCGTTGAAAAGAAAAAATCTTTTGTCTCAAAATAAAGTTCATTCGTGTCGAATGTCGCCAAGTTTGACTTTAGACTATTCCTCATTCTGGACATGATCTCAGTTTGGCTTCGTCAAAATGAGAAATGTTTCTGGATGAAATAAACTTAAGCAAGATTCTTCGATGGAACTATTGCAAGAAGGCAAGCGATCGAACAATAATATAGACAGAAGAATAAAATAAATCAGACACTGGATTTACGTGATTCGATCGTAAAGACCTACGTCCACGGGGAGAGTAGCGATGAATTTCACTATAAATTAAGTGATACAAGGAGATTACACACTCGAGTCACTTAAACACTCTCTCGGTGTTTCCCAAACCCCAATTACACCTAATAACGCATGCAGTATTTAGCCCCGAAATTTCTCAAGAAAAAATCTCTCAATCTCACAAAGGAATTACACACAAATCTTACCACAAGATTTAATTGGCTTGAACACTAAATCTTATTGGATGTAATTTACGAACAAAAACAACAAAGAAAAATCCCTCCCAAGCTCTCAACAACGAGACGGCGCTTCAAGACCAAATCTTCACGATCAACTCTATTCCATCCACGGCCACAAGTCTATATATATAAGTGAGACCCTTATTCTTTTGCCGACTTCTCATAGAATATATCTCTGTATATTTTTAACAAAATCCAAGTCCTAGTCAAAGTTGGACTTTCCTATTTTAGTAGCCAAATTCTCCAACGCAAATTCGAATTTTGGGAAGTTGATCTTTGGATCTTCTTTGCACGATTTCGAACGTCCACAACATATCTAATTCAGAATATTTGGAATTTCGCATTAGCTCAAACTCGAGACATATTTTAATAAGAACCTTGATAAATTCTAAGAAATTACTCACAAGTAATTTAAGAATTTGAAACAGAAAATTTTTTCAATTTCAAAATTTTGGTAGGAATTTTCTTAACACTAATGAGGTGCTTTGGTCATGGACAAACGTTGAATATGATTATCTGTTTTGTCAGCCGAACATTGGTGACAGCATCTCTTCGTCTTTTTCCTCAATTACTCGTTCGATGATTAAGCGAGTCAAGGTATCCCAGCAAGTTCGATCTATGATCATGTCCTAACATAAAAATTTGCCTGAACATTGATTAACTATCAATACCTTATATATTTTTGTCTATACCTATAAAATGCATCCGTGATCACCATATATAGGCCCAAACGAAGATATACAGACCCTAGCTTCATCCTTTTTCTTTTCCTTTTTCTTTTCCTTTTCTTTTCCTTTTCTTTTCATCCTGCAGAATCCATTTGAGGATCCATGTCTTTGGTGACAGTGGTAAACACATCCATGTACTTATCAGCACCGGAACTCGGAAGTTGGCTCCTCGTACTTGATCATCGTTGTTGCCAAACAGCTGTTCTTTCTTCGGAGTGAGCTTGCAGATCGCCCGACACATTGTACAGTTTGAAGATACCGCCTTCCAGGCCGTGAAGTGTCGCCTTCATGTTGGCATCGTCCAACTCCACCTTCTCCTTCAACACCTCCGACTTCCCTTCTGATAATTTCGCAAAAAGTGATTAGTTCACGCTGCATTTACACTATGATTGGGCAAGCATCGATGAAAGGACAAAGAATAATATTTAGTTGCAACCGATATATCTTGTCGGCAAAATAATATTTTCGGCTTTGACTCAGACATTAGGAATATATGAAAAGGTTGTGCTAGAGCACTTTACCCCGAAGCCCACTAAAAAGAATTGATGAACAGTCTGTTCTACAAATACTTTTCGATGAGACAATTAGGTTAACTAATTGCAATTTCCACTACTTAAAAGTTTCTCATGAGAAATGTGCTTAGGTGCGAAATAAAAAAAATTAATACAAGACTATAGCACATGAGATTAGGATCGAGTACAAGTTGAGTAGGTATTGTCATTTCAAAATTTTCTTATTTTCAGTTGAAAAAATCTGCCTGATTTTAAGAGTGGTAAATTTTACATAATCAATAAAGACGCGTGTACAAAAGTTTTCAAAAGTTTCAATGCTTGAGAACATTTTGAACAACTTTAGCAATCACTCACAATTACACTTTCATCATCATTGGCGAAATTGTGACACTAGTCAAGACTCTAAGGTTAGGGCAATCGCTCCAATTAATCTTATACCAATTATTGAAGTAAATTATGATTCATTCTACATAGATTCTTAATTCTTTCTTTTTTGGCTAGTTAGGCTAAAGCTCAATATGTGAAAATTCACAAGAGGGACCATCTACGGTTCCTCGAAAGTCACCTAAAATATGTCTACAATCGCATGCATTGGATCAACTACACTGCAAAAATATAATCTTTATTCCTAGCTTATTTAATTTGTATTTCAAAATCATTATTGCGATTAAATTTCGGTGTTGTTAGGATATGATCACTATGTATACCTTCTTGTCCAATTGAAGTTTTTAAGTAAACAAGCTCGAAGTCACTCCGCGTGTTAAGCCCCTAATTTGATTAGGAATCTTGAACATGTACTAGCTTCCCCATAACCATATAATTTTGCAAAAACCGCAAGAGTCTTATTACAAGCACAATTACACATGGACAAGATACACAATATCTCATATCCCCAAATACCCAGCTCAAGCTTCACAACGCCTGATCAACCAGCTTGATTTATTGGATCATCACGGTACGGGAAAGAACTAGAAATCTCAAGCATTATATAGCGTAACTTCATATACGATCATAGTCATGCCATAATCTTTTCCTTCATGAGCTTGAAACGTGAGCATCGATGTCCTTGGTCATCTCGATGAACACGGCCATGCAGCTGTTGGGGTTAGAGTCGCTCGCCTTGTACTTCTCGTACTCGATGCTCAGCTTAGCCACACTGCCTTCCTCCTTCGGGATGACCTTGCACACCGGCTTGTAGACTTTGTACACATTGTAGACGTGGCCCTCGATGCCGTGGAGGGTGACCGACATTTCGTTGTCATCGAACTCGACCTTCTCTTTGAACTGCTCAGATTTTCCATCTATACAATTGCACCAGTGAAACAAAGAAAGGTTTAAGTTAGGCAATATGTATAGGAACATCAGTTTAATTTCAATGACAACATTGAATAAATTGAGAGTCAGAGAGACCAAATTGAATCAATTACCAACGGTGTAGTTCCAAATCTTGATAGCTCCATGCTGATCCCAGTCGCCTTTGATGGATTTATTGGAATTGGGCTTACGGCCCATCCGCTCTAGTTGGGCCCAAAAGGGCCCGGCCCACGGGAATAGGGCCCGTGGATGGGAGAGGTATAAAAGGGAGGAGAGAGAGAGAGAAGACAACCGTTGGAATCAACGTACGTACGTCCTCTTCTCTCCCACGCTCTCCCTCCAAAAGGAACAGTAAGTTGAAGGCTTTGTTTTCTCCCCTTCAAGGCGTCATCGGATCAGAATTTCTTCATCTTCTTCAAAGCATTGGTGTCTAATCTCGTGGCTAACAAGGTACGCTCGAATCCGTGGTGTGCTTTACGATCGGTGATGCGTGTTTTCCGAGCTTCGTCTTCCGCATTGATTTAGGGGTTCGATTTAGTGTCGAATCCGGTTTTCGGGGATCGATTATTCCCAACATTGGTATCGAGCCCTAGTTCACGTTTTCCCGATCAATTTGATGTTTTTTGATTGATTTTTCGCAAAAGGAAGTTCGGCCGTACGGATCGGGCGACAAATCCCGACACCCGAGACTTCTTCGGCCATTTTTCTGAGTTTTCGTAAGTCAAAAACGAATTCTGAAGGCACCGGGTGAAGCGCGACGTCGAGACGAGTCCGACGATGTGTCGACCGCCGCCGGGAGCCACCGCACGCGCCCACACGCGGCCGGAAGGCGGCTGCGCGTGGCGCGCGCGCGCGGGAAGCGGGAAGCAGCCGCCCGGCGCGTGCGCCACACGCGCCGGTGGCGAACCGGCACGCGCGCGCGCCGGCGGCCGGGCGAACCGGCACGCGCTGGTCCGCGGACCGACGCGTGATGACGTCACTCGATGACGTCATCATGACGTCACCAACCGTCGATAACGGTCGGAGATGACGTCATTGATGACGTCAGCGCCGACGACGATTGCCGGCCGGCCACCGGCCGGCGACCCGACCCGACGGCGACCGACCCGACCCGATCAGCCTGGCGCGTGCCGCGCACGTGCGGCCGACGTCGCGTGACGTCGCACGCTCACGCGCGAGGCACGCACGGCCGACGCTCGCGTGACGTCGCCCACCGCACACGCGCGCACGTGCGGTCGTTTGTCCGACCGGCGCGGCCGGTCCGACCCGACCCGACGGTCCGTCCGATCCGACCGGTCCGACCCGCGCGCCCGTTGACCCGTTGACCGACCGTTGACCGTTGACCGTTGACCGACCGTTGACTTTGACCGTTGACTTTGACGTTGTTGACCCGAAAAAAAAAAAAAAAAAAAAAAAAAAAAAAAAAAAAAAAAAAGGAATTTGTTTCTTTTTCGGTCATGCCTATGTGTATTATAAGTGATCCATTTTTTTAATTCTGCATTTGTTGCATGAATTTTGGAAAATTATGTATTTTCCCTTATGAAAATTATGGATTATTTCGCATTTGTTGCGGGGACTATAATGAGTTATGCACAGATACCGCAAGCCCGAGAAGGGACGAGGAAATGCAAGACTTAAAAGGCTGATGTCGATCTAGCTAATTATCGGTGGCATGACGGTGATTTAGTATCACATGTGATCAAGGTCAATCAGATGATACAGGAAATCATCTGGAATGGTTATCTTATGCCGGATTTTCAGAAAGTGCCGGCTTTGATAAACACTCTTCCACCTGAATGGCAAGCAGTGTTGGATCGGCTATGGGAGGTCAACGTGGTCCCGGATTATAGGAAGCTAGTGGAAGCTTTTGTAAGAGAAATCTTATAGGATTGAGTTGGCCAAAACTTCAACCCTTAGATTGAGCGCCACATGGCGCCGAGTGAATGCGCCTTGGTGGCGACATGAAAGCTCTCCAAAAGTTTTTTCCTTGGTTGGCAAATGTGCCTTCAGTTTTCTCAGATGTTTTGAATGATAGATTAGAAGGGACTTTCCCTATTTATCCCTTGGATTAATTAAAGATGTTTTTGATGTGAATATCTCTTTCCATGTTGATATTTTTTTCCCTGTATATATATTGCTTAGTGTAATGTATAGTCGTATCATGTGAAAGCATTTTTATTTTATTGGATATAAGATTTTATTTGCTTTTCGTTATTCTTTGGTTCTTTGTGGGTAATTAGTCATTTGTGGGTAGTTTTAGAAGCTTTTGTAGCTTCATAGAATTGATTTTGTATATGACAATCATATTAATGATAGTTTTGAGTTAGGATTTTTGGAGGATGATTGGAAACATAGTGACCTTTTGATTTTGAAGCCTTACTTGAAATTATTTATTAATATGATGGGTCTATGCAAATAGGGATGCATAAATGATAGGCATTAATTATTCGTGCATGGATGTACGATGTGTTCGGAATGATGGTTCAAAGAACTAAGAACGTGATTCTTTGATATGAACGGTAACAATTGTGAAATATTGAATAAGAAGATTCAATATGTGCTTTGGAAAAGCAAGAAGCACTAGAAGCTCTTGACCATGTTATGGAAGATCTTAAGGATGCCATGCGCCACCTTGAGCTAGTAGAGGACCGCCTAACGGTATTTGAGCCGAACAAAGATATTTGCAATCTTTGGTTCTAGCTTAGAAAGGGCTTTGTGCTCTAAGCGCAAGCGTATTGATTCGTTCAATATGTGGGCATACAAAGGATCAAGTCCTTACCTGCAAGAAATCAAGAGTTAACCAACACAAGAGAGGAAAACGTCCTCAAGTGAAGAAAATGTCAAAGGCGAGGTGTTACAATTGTGACAAGAAATGTCACTATGCTTGCAATCGTTGTGAGTCAAAAAAAAAAAAAAAGTAAACACCTCTTGTACATTTGAGAACTTTGCTTATGTGTCAAGTTCAATATTATTGGCTGAATCCAATCCTTTGTGGACCGTAGATTCGAAGTGATGACCATGTAGAGAAGGATAGAGAATCCTTCATGGAATTCCGACAAGTACCAACCGGAACTAAGTGGATCCATATGGGAAACAACTCTAGAGTGAAGTAAAGGGATTGGCACCGCCAATTGAACATGAGTGGTGGACGCACCTTAATGTTCTATATGCTCCGGAGATTCGTCGAAATTTTTGTGTCTGTTTTAATGTTGGTTAAACTTGGTTTTAGTATGAACTTCCATAATAAAGATGTAGATTTGTTTTTAGATACAAACTACTATGGTTGTGATTATTTTCTGGATGGTTTTATTGTACTAGATGTTGACTATGGTGGTGTCAATTTGTTATTCCCTTGTTTCACGTCTTCTACCTTATATGATAATGATGTGAATATGGTGGCATGCTAGACTTGGTCATATGGGCCAACAACAAATGAATAGACTAGCCAAAAAGGGCTTGTTGGGCAATATTGAAAAAGTCGATTTGTCCATAAGTGAGCATTGCCTAGTAGGGAAAATAACAATGAAACCATTTAGAAAAAGATAAAAGAGCTGGATTTCCTCTGCATTTAATCTATTTGGACGTCTGTGGTTCAATGAATATGAGAGGAAGGCAATGGGCTGTTTATTTCATCACTTTTATATATGATTATACTCGAGTCGGACATGTCTATTTGATTTCTCATGAATCTGAAGCATAAGTTGTTTCAGAAGGTTTATGAACCCGGCAGAAAATCAATTAGACAAGAAAATAAAAGCATTGAGATCCGATCGAGATTGAGAATATTTATCTGATGTGTTCAGAAAATTATGTGATGAAAAAGGAATATAAAGATAGTTGTCTATTCCATATACTCCTCAACAAAATGGTGTTGTGGAAAGAAGAAACGAGAACCCTACTAGAAATGGTTAGGTCCATGATGGTGCATGCTAACTTACCTATCACTTTTCGGAGTGGTGCGTTGTTAATCGCTACCTATATACTTAACCGGATGCCTTCCAAATCGGTTGCTTCCACTCCATATGAGTTATGGACGGTTAGAAAACCGGACTTAAGTTTTCTTAAGCCATGGGGTTGTGCTGCCTATATTCATGAGTCCTCTCACAAGTTTGGGAAATTGGGTCCCAAAGGAAATAAGAGTATTTTCATGAGATACTACGAACACTCGAAAGGGTATGTGTTCATAGGTGAGCAGGAAAGTGGGAGTATAACTGAATTTGAATCACGAGATGTCACATTCTTAGTGGATGAATTTCCTAAGAAGGGCGAAATAAGGGAAGATTGTTCCCTATTTGAAACCTTGGATCAAGATAATGATGACAAAGTGGAGTTCGTCCAAGTGGGAGTAATATGAGATGTGATGAATTGAATTCAACTCATTCTCAATTGCAACCACCGATGTGACAACATCATCATTACCTAATCCAAGTGGGAGCATGATGGGGAATAATGTGCTAAGTGTACAATCTCCCATACGGTGAACAAGTCGCCAAAGTATTCCCCGTCAATGTTTTGACATTGAAAGGGAAGCTTTTATGGTTGCTCCACAAGATGAGGTTGAGCCAAGAAATATTAATAAGGCTCTAAATTGCCCTAATAAGGAAAAAAATGGATTCATGCAATGAAAGAGGAAATGGAGTAAGTGAAGTCAAACCATGTTTAGGAACTGGTTGATCTTCCAAAAGGACGCAGAGCTATTGGGAACAAGCGGGTTCTCAAAATAAAGCGAAAGGCCGCGATGGCTCGATAGAAAGGCATAAGGCCCGCCTTGTGGCGAAGGGGTATAATCAACAGGAAGAAATTGATTATGAAGGATATGGGTGAGGTTACATATATTCTTGGATTTAAGATTTCAAGATTGTAAACCCATAGACACTCCTATTGCAAAAGGTGAAGGATTGAGCCATAGCGTGTCCGGGGACTCCACAAGAGAAGGAATAAAGGAAACATGTTCCTTATGCTAGTCTTGTTGGAAGCTTGATATACACTATGATGTGTACAAGACCTGGCATATGTTTTGCAGTTGGAATGGTGAGTAGATACCAATTCAATCCAGGTCCAGCACAATGGAAAGCCGTTATGAGAATACTGAGGTATCTAAAGGGAACTGCTGATTAGACGATGAGTTATTAAGGAAAGGATCTGCGACTCTAAGGCTATCCTGATTCTGATTGGGGAGGAGATTTAAATGAAAGGAAATCTACCTCTAGCTTTGTTTTCTTACCAAATAATGGCGCCATATGTTGGAGCAAAGTAAGAAACAAACGTGTATAGCCTTGTCCACGATAGAAATTGAGTTTGTGGCATTATCAGCAGTAGTGTAAGAAGATGTTTGGCTTTAGAGATTTTTTGGATCATTTAGGTGTTATTGGAAGTGCTTTGCAGATTTGTTATTTGTTAACTGTGATAGCCAAAAGCAAAAGCGTACACCAAAGATCCAAAATATCATGGCAAGACCAAACATATAGATACCAAGTATAATTTTGTAAAGGATATGGTTGCACGAATGGACGTGAACTTAGAGTACATACTACGCATAGAATGGTAGCGAGATCCTATGACAAAGCCAATACCCGAGAGATGTGTTTTGTGGCCATATGAAATCTCTAGGGTTGCGTAGAAGCGATGTACTCGAATATTGTAATTTCCCTAAGTGTTCACAATTTGATGAATTTGTATTTTCATCATTAATGCCTATGAATCTTTGTTTGATCTTTATGCATCTTAATGCTCGGTGCATTACTTTAATTTGAGAAGTATGTCGGACAGATATAAGATTAGCCCACTCACACGGGTAATCGCCTCTATTTCTTGTGTGATAAATAGAGATGAGACTGTTTTTAAGCTTATTATCTAGGTGATAATCGAGAGCTCAAGCTTAAAACACGTATGTCGCCTTAAGCGAGTGTTAAGATGAGGACATAATACTTACTATGTCGAAAGTAAAATACCCCACATATTTTACCTTATCGTCTAAGATGCCGGATGTGAGTTCGATGAATTTTGTGAATGAGTAGATACGTGAACTCAAGTTAGACATTGGGTATGTCCGAACTATCATCGTACGGTATTGAAAGTGTAGACATACGCTCCATGGGAAAGGAGTTAATACCGTAATACGTATTTCATACTACGTATGCATGAGACGACCAATAAGAGTGACAAAAGTTTGA
This sequence comes from Eucalyptus brandiana, assembly GCA_014182725.1. Lineage (NCBI taxonomy): Eukaryota > Viridiplantae > Streptophyta > Magnoliopsida > Myrtales > Myrtaceae > Eucalyptus > Eucalyptus brandiana. Next base: position 36,870,275 of record CM024674.1, read on the forward strand.
TCTCAACTTTTATGTCGTGTGAGACTCTTGAGGAAGAGAGTTCCTCAATTTCTTTGTCCCCTCATGACTCTTACTTATTCTCGAGATTTCTATTTAGTGTTTGCTATCTTAGGATGTTGCCAATGGTCATGAGTGATTCGATCTAATGGGGCATTTCTAGAAAAGCAAGTTGAACTGAAATTGAGAGTTTGAAGGAAAGAGGAAGATCGATTATGGAGAATCACATTGTAGTTTTGTATTCACCGGTTAACCAATTATGACTGTCTTTGTGATAATCATAGTTGTGAATACAATATATATATCATTGTTTAAAAGAGATCAAGAGAAATATAAATGTGATCGATCGATCTAGGGTACTGCATACTAAATCTACTCAGAATGTGATGCCCATTATGAGCTGCTATATATTCCTAACAGATGTATGGCAACGAGCTCTCAAAGTATCTTTGGTCGCACGGATTATTCACCGGTATGAATGTTGAAGAGAGGAAAAGAGGATTCTGTTTGGCCCACCATGATAAGTGAGAGTCTATGATGGATTTTCTCGATGGGGCCGAGTAAGCCTGTCCGCCCATGTTGGTTTTGTACCACCATGTGCGAGTGGGAGATGATGGATTTATTGGAATTGGGCTTACGGCCCATCCGCTCTAGTTGGGCCCAAAGGGCCCGGCCCACGGAATAGGGCCCGTGGATGGGAGAGGTATAAAAGGGAGGAGAGAGAGAGAAGACAACCGTTGGAATCAACGTACGTACGTCCTCTTCTCTCCCACGCTCTCTCTCCCTCCAAAAGGAACAGTAAGTTGAAGGCACTGTTTTCTCCCCTTCAAGGCGTCATCGGATCAGAATTTCTTCATCTTCTTCAGCATTGGTGTCTAATCTGTGGCTAACAAGGTACGCTCGAATCCGTGGTGTGCTTTACGATCGGTGATGCGTGTTTTCTCGGGCTTCGTCTTCCGCATTGATTTAGGGGTTCGATTTAGTGTCGAATCCGGTTTTCGGGGATCAGTTATTCCTAACAGCCTTCATGAAGATTGAGTCCTTGAACGTTTTTGGAGGTGACGGTAGGCATTTTGTGGGTTTCGCTCCTCTAAAGTTTGAAGAATTTGTCGGCTGGTGATTTCAGTTCGACTTCAGCTTCTAGTTTTCCACGCAAATTTGCCATTCCCCCCCTTTTTTTTCGAGTGATAATTGTATGGAGACACCAAAATTCTCTAAATTTGACACAACACTGACCCGTGATGAGAAAAAAAAAAGGGCATGGCTTGTTTCTTATAGAAGAGTTTGGCGTTCATTTTCTCTCTAGTTTAGGTCCCACGTCATGATTCACGTTGTATATTTATTAAATATATCTACCTTTCAACTTGTATTGCCGACAATAAAATGTATTTTAGACGAACAAGAAGATATGACTGAGCAATTATAGGCCATTAATAATAGAAACAATAGAAGACTTCTACTTTCTTGGCCATTAGTAATTAGGAGTGTAAATGATAATCATTATGTTTCTTAAATTAATTTCTGATCAGAAATGGATTATTATTTCTATTCCTTGGATAAGTTTCTAAATAAAGATACACATTTGATAACGACACAAAATTTATATTCTCATAACATAAATTCGTTTGATAGACCTTCTTAAAGATCTCTCTTCAACAGTAGCAGTCGGCAAGTAGTGGGCGGCGTCGATGGGGCTGGGGGCGGTGGTGGGTGAAAGGCAATGAGTCACGAGAGTGACTAATGAGAAGAGTTTTTATTTATGTTCTATTCCAGAAAGAGAAAAGCAAAAAATTTCTACTTCACATTTCTATTCCTAACTTTTTTTTGGGCTAAAAATTTGTTCCAAAATAAATAAATAAATAAATGAAATTGCGTTACTAAACGGATTTTTGTTCCAAACTTGTTCTAGGGAGCAGGAAAATAGAAAATTAAAGAAAGAGAATGGCTAGCATGCATATCCTAAATGCCTATTCCTACATTTCTTATATTCTCATGATAAGCTCTTAAATTCTGTCAGAGTTGCGAGTGGAAATCATCCTCTAAGCTGATTGATCTGCCAAGGTCAACTTAAAATTGTACCCAATGCAAGAAATAATGAAATAAATAGATTAGCTGGCTTATAGGTGGACTCAAGGTAATAGATTAGGTGGCTCATTGGCTGTCAAGCAAAAAAGATTACATATCGAAGATGCGATGTAAGATAGAGCAATAAATTTGGTATCATAATTCATTATTTTAAACTTTAAGTAGAGGTGGTCTAATTATAAGACTTGAGCCCTCTCTTGGTAATCTCCATCAATAAAAATATCCGACTTCTGTTATGTGTCTTAATAAGTGATATTGTTGCCGATCGTTTATGAGATTGATATCCTGTGAATATCTCAAATAGAGACTTTCCCATGCGACTCTTTGATTGAAATGGCAGTCGGTGTCCCCTGCTTCTCACCGTGTTTGGTTGGGCAAAGTCAACTGAGTTGGAGTCAAGAGGGTGGATGCTATTCCCGCAAAAATCAGCCAAATTTGGCAAGGACAAGATGAAGATTCAAGCTGAGAATATTAGGGTAGAAGGGTACTTGAATTAGCTAACCTAATGCAAGAGCTCACGCATGGAAGGGGTTTGCCTAAGCGTGCGAATTAAGGTATTTGGCAAAAGAAGTTCTGTCTAAAGAATGTAGTGCTAGGTGGAGGAATTAATTTGGCCAATTATCCATTAGTTTGACTTTCCGGAATGGAGGTCGGTCTATGATATGTTGACAGTTGGAAGTAGAAAAAGTAATGTGCAAAAAAAGAAATCATCATGGATATGCTTCACTTGTATAGAAGATGAAGGCCCTTGATTTGCATATATATATATTTCTATGGGGTCCCACAACATGTGATTCTTGTGATCCTTGGAAATCCTTTTCCTGTTTTTAGTTCCCTCAATCCTCATCTACTAACTGATCGGGGTATTGGATGAGCATGAGCAATGCCAAAAAAAAACAAAAAAAACAAAAAAAAAAAGTAATTCCTATTTAAGTAACAGTTCATTATTTTTCACAAATCGTACTAATAAAACGGATCCAACAATATACATCACACATACGTACATACAGATTATATATATTATATATATACATGTGTAAAAAAATTCCCCGGCCAAAAGAAAAAATAATGATGCAGCATCATTAAAAGCTGCGGTGATACGCATCGAACCTGGGGAATCAGGAAACTAGGCATTGCCATTAATCTTCCGCTTGATTTTTGGACGCCCCATCCTTCTTCGGCTGTAAGTTACAGTACTCCCCTACAGGAAACAGCTCCTTCCGCAAGAAAATCACGGCATCATCGCCAACTTCAAATGCTTTTTGCCTCCGGTGTAGGTCCGTGGCTTATTTATATTTAGGGTTTACCTTTGCCTCTCTCTGATTAATTTCCTCTCGTGTGGAATGAAACCGTCTGGCCAAATTCTGCGCAGCAACACTTTTGTCAGTAAACTTAGGAAGCGAAACCAAGTCAAGAACCTGTTGTGGAGCGGTTTTGTAAACAACAGAGAACCCCAGTAGCCAAATGAGTTGCGGTGTTACATGCGAACTCTGCCTAAGCCGAAACAAAGCACCATCGTTTAGGTTTATCCCTACAGATACTTCGAATCAGATTACCCGAAGTGCGGTTCACGACCTCAGTGTGCCTGTCAGTTGGCGGATGCGTTGTGCTACTATAGTGCAATGCAAACCAAATAAGTGCCGCAAACCTTGCCAAGAATGACTAGGGAACCCAGTGTCACAGTCTGAGGTGATCGATTTAGCAACTCAGTACAAGCCCAGAATTTGTGAGAAAAAGAGCTTCCCTACATTTGTCGCATCTGATGTCGTCTTGCGAGGGAGGAAATGAGCCATCTAGGAGATCCAGTCAACCGCTACAAGAACTGAGTACAAACCAGTTGTACACGGGTAAAAACCAGAGCACAGTCCGGAGAGAGGTCCTCCCAAATCCTTTCTGGGACAATAAGAGACATCCCTGCACCAATTCACCAACTTCCGGTTTCAGATGTTGCCAGTAGAATCTCTTTGGAACAAGGAATGCAAAGGTGATTTCCCTTCATTAGGAAGCCATCATGCACGGAATAATCTCACCAGGTTGCTTTTGTTGTAATCACTCGCAGAACAATTCCCGCCAACATTCGCAACCCCCACAACCTCGCTGATAAAAGGGTGGCCCGTCTACTAGGAGAATTTGCAACTCGGCTCAGTGCCCCAGACTTGAGCATGCACCTATACAGGAATATCTGCAGAACAAAGTATACCGACACGCACGCATGTCACTGCTAGTCCGCTCTTGATTGCTCAGATAACTTAGTGACTCTTGACCGAAATACAAAATAAACTCTCTCCCGATCAATAGTAATGCTCCCAATGCTTTGACGCTGGCGAGACAACATCGAACTCCCTGTCATACGTTCCATAAATAATGAAAAGAAAATCATCTACTAAATCATAGAGATATTAACTTAAATCTAATTAAAAATATCATTCAGAAAGAAATAGCCTCTTATGTTCTATAGATAGGGAAAATAAGTAAAATTTCAAATTTAGATGATGCTGTCTTCATCCTTCTCCTCCTCTGCAAAAACTCGACTCCGAAGAGTTGTTTAGACTGCACCAATCTATACCGGTCAGAGAACACTCGGCCTTGAATCCTCAAGTGTCGGAGAAAGATTCTACTTTTCCATGTTAACTCGTCATGATGATCCACGGACTTTCCCCCAAAGAAAGTTTCTAAATTTAACTTTGCAGTTAATTCTTCGAAGTTCTGTGGTAAAAGAAAATCTTCCTGCAAATTAAAATCTAGCAAATTTTCATGTGAGCTCGAAGCTCTGTCATCAGAATTTGGGTTCTTTAACGTCAGCTTTATTGATAACGAAATTAAGTATTTCGCTCTCAACAGTAATCATCTTATCTAAATTGACAGATTTTAATGTCAAAACCTTTGGAATCTTCACTCCATTATCTTTAATCCATTAATCAAGCTCTCATATAAATTCACATACAAAATCATCCTCGGGGAAGTGGAGGTATTCCAATTCACAGTCAACTTTCTTACTATGGCTACAGTCCTACTCACATGCCATATCCCAACCCTAATGTGAGGGGACGTCTTTACTCCTTTACTCAAGCTGTCGCGTGAATTCACAATACTTCTATGACATCGTCCTCAACAAAATGGAGATACTCCAATCTATAATCAACATTCATGCTAAGGTCGTACTCACATGTCATGTTTCAATTCTAATGCCAGGAGAAGTCTTTACTCCATCACCCCCAAATTCATGAGAAATGTGGTTAGGTGCGAAAAAGTCAAAAGAAGTGCATTGTAGTTTAGATTGGTACACAAGTTGAGCAGGAAGTTTCAATTTCATACTGTACTCTTCGTATGTGAAAAAAGTCCGCCTGATCTCAACTTTGGTAATTTATACCAAATCAATATAGACGCGTGTTCAAAAATTTTTAATTTTCAATGCTTGAGAACATTTTGAACAACTCTAGCAATCGCTTAGAACCTGCATCTCATCATCCACAGCGAAATTGTGACGACAGCCACGATACTAAGGTGGGACCAACGGCTCAAATGAATTTAGACCAATTATCGTAGAAACTTATGTTTCATACTACATAGATTCTTAATTCTAGGATGCTTCATTTTTGGGCAGTTAGGCTAAAGCTCAATATGTGAAAAGTCACACGAGGAATCGTCTAAATTCCAAGAAAGTCACCTAAAATGTGTCTAAAACTCGCCTGCATTGGATCCACTATGACACCAGAATGTAATCCTTATTCAAGCTAATCTAATTTGTATCCTAATATCGTCTACTGCAACTAAATTTCAGCATCTCTATATATCGAAGTGTATAGGTAAACGCACTCAAAGTCCAACCACATATTAAGTTCTTAATGTGATTGGAAGTTGCGAATATTAATCGATGGAGGGATCAAATTAAAGCATGTATCAACTTCCCTGTCGCGACCCTCCCGAGGGTGAATTACCTAAAGAAGGCTAATGGATTACTAAGTCCGAAGACTTGGCACGGATCCTCCCAAGTCCTACCAATCGCGACTTGATAGAAATTAATTCATTTAAACATGTCATTTCAATTTGGAGCCGCCACTAACCAATTAGGACTTATTAGAAACCCAAGTAAAGTATGGGAGAATACTTTACTATTGCGAACCAGAGATTCAATAGGTCCGGGAACATGGTTACGCTAGATTAATCTAACGCCATTTCGGTACCTTTTATTTTAATTTTAAAAATATTTTGCAAGCAATGTTGATTAATTTAAACCTAAGCTATTAACATGAAAATGGTGGTCATGCAAGTGCGCAATCAATAAAATAACATTCAAATAAAAAATGCTAATAAAATTGCACGTCCTAAATATGATTTCTAAATGACATGACACCTAATTTTTCTTTTTCTTTTTTTTTTTAAAAAATGTTAATTATATGCAATCTTAATCTAAATTTAATATGCATGAATTTTATTTTAATGATATGTGAGATGCAATCATAATATGCATGTGCTACGTGATATGGGATGAATGATATGGTATTTCTACATGTATGCTCTTTTATGATTTTTTTTTTTTATGATGATTCATTTTTTAATGCATATAGGCAACCTATGCTAAATAATGATGATATGAGATTAATTATGAATTAACCTATTAACTAACCAAGGAAATGATTTTTTTCTTTTTTTTAATGACATAATGTTTTTTATTGAAAAGAAAGCAACTTAATGGTGCAATGATTATCTCTTAGCATTTTCTTTTTTATTTAAGAAAAAACTATAACTCATATGGAATGCATAACATTTTTTGTTCCTCTTTTTGTTTTATTAAATGAAAATTGACTTAATCTAAAAACATCTAGGTGTGTTGCTTTAATATGAAATGTCCATGGACCTAAATACCTAAGTTCTAGATATGACAATATTTTACTAATAAACAAATTCTAATTAAACCTATTATGCAAATTAATTAATATGTACCTAATATTTTTTTGATTCTTTTTATTGAAATTCGGAATTAAAAAGAAAACTAATTAGACTAACTAAAGTGAATGATATTCTAATTTATTTTAGGAACCAATTTAACTTAAACTATATTTTATCCTAAAAGCTATATAAAAAATAAAGACATGCCAACATTATTTAAATTAGCCCTAACAAAAATCACCCATCTAAAAGTATAATCTAAAAATTATAATCCTATAAATGCAATTCTAATTTACTAACCCTAAAATATAGTCCTAATTTACTAAACCTAAATGCTCTAATGCAATATTTAGATTTTTATGTACTTTTTGATTTTTTTTTATCTTTTTTTTATCTTTCCAAACAAGTAATTATTTTAAAAGAATGAAGATAAGAATTAAAATAACCGAAAAAATAATCCGTTATTTCACGGATTAAATTAACAATTATTTTAACTCTATAATGATTTAACGATTGAAATACTATCAAAATTCCTAAAAATTAAAGTAATTAAAAAAAATGACCCGACGTCTTACGGGTCAAATTAATAATTACCTTAATTTGGGATAAAACTCCTAATGTCTACAAGGTCTATAAATATTTACATATAATACTACAATTAAACTTAAATATAAGCTAACATAACATGAAATAAGTAAAAAAATAAATAAAAGAATAAAAATAAACTACCTAAGGCTTGGAAAATGGGAGCAGCAACGGTGGTTTAGTGATGGGTCGTGGTAGCTGGAGTAAGGCGGTCGTCGGAACTCCGGTGAGGCTCGGGTAGCAACCAGACCTGCAACAAAAACAAGGGAGGCAGCAGGTGGGTCGTGGGCACAGGGCGTTGCAGCGGCGTGAGATGCGCTGCTCGGGCTGCTGGGGTGCGACGAGGCTGTGCAGGCCGGTGCGGTCAGGAGGCAGCAGGCGGAGGCGTCGGCACAGGGATGTGGTGGCGCGGCTGGGTGAATGCGATGGCGCAGGTGCGGGGGCTCAAACAGCGGTGACCGGCGCGGGAGTTGATCAGCAGCGGTGGCGCAGCGGTGGTAGCGCGGCGAGCAGGTGTCGGGTGCGTCGTTTGTGGCCTCGTGCTGCAGGACAGCGGGCTGCTGTGGGTTTCGGGCACTGGTCGTCGTAGGACAGCAGCGTCGAGCACCGGTGGCTGCAATGAGGAGACGGAGACGGAGATGCTGGTGAGGGTCGCGGGTTGTCAGGTGGAGGGCTGCAGATCCGGCTCGGGTGGTCGCTCGAGTGCTGTGGGCCGTGAACAGGGATCGGCGGGGTGTCCGACGGGGGGTAACTCGGGACTCCGGCACGGTAGCGAGCGGCGCCGGGGAGTTGCGAACGAGGGGCAGAACTTCAGCCTACAGGCGAAGATGCGAGGAAGATAAACAGTTTTTTTTACTCTTTCTTTTTTCTTTTTTTTTCTTTTTTTCTTTGATCCACGTCTCTTCCTCTCTGTTACCTTTTACTTTTCTGCAAAATCTTGACGTTTCTCACTTTTCATCCTGCCGCACGTCCCTTCATCCCTTTCCTCTCTTTTTACTTTTTCCTTCTGTGTTTTCTTTTTTTGGCTGAACGAAAAGAAAACCCCCTTTCTCTCTCTCACTTTTGTTGAACGCAAATTGCGTAACCCCAAGATCTCCATAACTAGAACAAGAACATGCATAATTGAGTAGAAAGATTAACGCACCTGATTTGGGATCTATTGTTCTTGAAACGAAAGCGGAAACACAATGTTCCACGCGCAAGTCCTTCTCCTCTATTGCCCTCCGTATCACTGGCTCAATGAGGCGGCCCCCCTCACGTGTAGCGTTAGGTAAACGCCCCTTAGGTGAGGATACATGTGAGAATCAAGGTTAGAGGAGAGACTTGAGCACTATTTATAGAGTTTCCAGCCAGTCCCTCTCATTACGGGCCAGGCTCAACTCGGCCCACACTAGCCACCCATATTAGACTAATTAAGAAACCTTCTATCTCACCTTAGACCAACCCCTGTTTACGGTAACCGTAAAAACAGTAAATTACAATATCAATTAATTTAGTACACATTAGGAAAACTCTTACATTCTCCCACTTGGACTATATTAATTGAAATCGTACCGTATGTGCGCACATTTGGTCCAGAGATAATTCTTAATAGTCAAATCCTATTCCATAAAGTCTTAAACATCGAATCATGGCGGTAACTGCATGTATACACACAGAGCTTTCCATGGTCACGAATGTTCTCAACTTTATTGATATGGATTCAATATGGTAGTGTGTCAAATGGATAACATCTCTCATAGAGAGATCCCATTTGTCAGTCACCATTCTCTTACCTTAGGTGTCATAAAAAACTTATGCCACTAGAGAATGCTTTATGGTTCCAATGAACCCACGTATGTCTTGTCCTTATGGTTAACCTTTCTTTATGTATCACAAGACATATGCACAAGGCTAATAACCGGATGCCCGGATGCCCCTAGCCTTCACTCAAGGTTTATACAATCCCTTGAGACTTTATCAATATGTATTCAACATAATAACAACACATTCAAAATATTTTATTGAATGCAAAAGTTGATACATATCAAACCGTTACAAAGTGTAACGAACACAGATGAAACCTTTATCAGAGTAAAGCCAAATTGGTAACTAAAGTTTTAACTCTGAAAGAGGGGTAGATTGTTTATAGTGAAGAAATAACTATTTCTTTAAAAGATTCTTTCAGAGTTAATGCGGCTTTATTTATTTATTTATTTATATATGGAGTTACGCCAAATAGATACAAAATCTATATTGTACAATTGGATGATTTTGTAGCAGATTCAAGTAAACTTGTGTGTAGACTGAAAAGTTCTAATTCATGGTCTTAAGCAAGTTTCCAGATAATATTATTAAAGTATCATAGTGTTGTTATTTTTTGTTTAATTGGGAACAAAGTAATTCAATATACTGCAAGGTCAGTGGGAGGAAATTTATTTTTTCTCATACTCTATGTACTTGATATTTTGCTTACAAGTTGTGACTTTGAGATATCTTATATCCTTTGTACTGAAATCTATAAGGATTGTTTTTGCCATATTATATTAGATTTTCTCGGAGAACATTTGCTGATTGTATATTGGAAATATTCAATATACATTATTGCAAGCCAGGAATTGCTCATGTTGTTAAGGGTGATAGATGAAATCTATCACATTGTCCTATTTAGATATTGAGAAAATCTAATTAAAGGAAGTGCATTGTGTCAGTGCACTTAAAAGTATAATGTATGCTCGAATTTGCACTAGACTAAATGTTGTCTTTGTGACGGGACTTCTAGGCAGATATCAATCAAATCCAGGACATGATCACTGGTTGCTGTCAAGAAGGTTTTAAGGTACTTAAAAAAGACACGAGATTATATGCTAATTTACAGACATATTTAATTCTTTTATGAGTAAGGTATTCATATGTTAACTTTATAATATCAATAACAAGATACAGATTTATGTTAGTAGGAAGTGCAGTAATACTATGTAAGCAGTGTTAGTAATATTCTTTTAGCAACTTGGGCTTTTAGGCTCCAGAACCTCATGACGGAGTTGATCGTTTTAACTTGATGGATAGACCCATACGGTTGTATTGAGATAACAAATTTGTAGTATTATTTATTTACTACAGAGGTCTCAAGGGGTCTAAATATATGGTGGTCAAATATTTTTTATCATAAAGAAACGGTACAGTAAAGGTGACTTATAATATAACATATTTTCACAGATGTTGTGATTGCAGATCCACTAATTAAAAGCCTACGTCCATGTGTATTTGAGTGACATGTCATTAAGCATGGGCCTAGGAGTATCTTCGGATACTGTTTTGTAACATCCCGGGTCCCACTTGTGTGATATTGTCCGCTTTGGACACTGAGTCCTCACGGCTTTAAAACGCGTCTCTCAAGTTAAGGGAACCCAAGCCTTATATACAAGGCCCATGACCCCTCCCTAAGCGATGTGGGACAAGAGGGAGAGGAATCCCTTCCCCTTCCCTTGCGCACGTCCGAGGACCGGAGGCGCGGACGCACCGCCATCCCTCCTCCCCGCGCACCGCCGCTTGGGTCGTCACACTCTCCCCCCCTTGGGAGCACGCGTCCTCGCTGTGGCCCCACACGCTGTCGGGAGTCGGCTCTGATACCATTTGTAACGACCCAGGCCCACTGTGTGATATTGTCCGCTTTGGACACTGAGTCCTCACGGCTTTAAATTCCACAATCTTTCTTTGAAATTCTTTTAGTTTTGTACGCCAATTTGTAACTAATAAACTTGTGATCTTTAGACAAGTCAGTAAGTTTCCAAACATGTTTTATAGATTGTATATCGCCATTTATGGCATCTAATGACATACTTGATTGAGGATAAAAAAACAACATTTATTTATGTTGCTAAATCAACTATGTAGTAGATATTATAATCATGCTCTCACAAATAGACTATATAGTCTGATGGTATAACTGATCGTCTTTCCTTAACAAATCTCCTTAATAAAGCTGCAACCACTTCATTCTACACTTGAGAGGTTTAAGAAATTTCATTATAAACTATATCAAGAATAGTACCTTGAACCTCAACAAGTTTAATCTATGGTACAGGAGATTCCATAATTATCTGTATAGATAAAGACAAAAACACAGTGATCTTCCATCACACTATTATCCTTAATAGTCTGAGAGTAGCTATCCTCTACAATTATGTCGAACTGTAGAAACTTTATAGTATGTGATTCCATAATCCTTATACATTTTTTTTTAGGGTCATAAAATCAATACCCCTTTAACAATCTAGATAAGATACAAAATAATTTCAAGTGGATCTTTTGTCAGGATTTTCAGGCATAGTAATTAAGTTACCACCCCAGAATCTACCAAGTATTTGACAAATGACCCTTTAAGCTATTTCGCATTGTCATACTTGCCAAAATACTCATGACCACTATTAAACCTGACAACCTTTTAATCATGTACGAGATGTATATGTCATTAGGATTTAAACACAATCTTTGCAGATATGTCCTAATTTCAATATCAGATAAGACATAATTTCAAGCAACTAAGGCTTCCATCATCTTATAGCAGTGCAGTCCGCAGGCAAACCTCTTTTTAAGTGTTCCAGAATGGAACGCTTTATGGACAGTAAGCAAAATTCAATTGCTCTTTTCTCAAGCAACAAATTATATGTCCATAACTTAAAATTTGAAGTAGTAAAAACCTCAATAATAATGAAGTTATTAATTACAGAAAAGGTGACTGAAAACCAAGCAATATATATAATTAGCATCATGTGAGCATTGTGTAACTTGACGTACAAGTACACATCCAGAGAGTTACATGCAAAATCACATAATCACCTTTGGGCAGAATACATGATATACAATTGTACACTCCCCACATGATAAGGGTTATGAGAATATATTCCAATCTTCGTGAATTCATCACCTTTGAGCATATGAACCATTAGGATCGGTCACTCCTCCACCACACTATCATGTATCCCTCCATGAACTAATACACAATCACCTCCTTTGGGAGTATAACTATGCATTAGAGCAGGAGACATCCCAATCAAATATACGAGACCAAAATTTCTCAAACCCAATCAAGCGTGCCACTTTGGCGGTCACAACTCAATTGAATCATTGAAATTCTCTCATACCAGGGATATAAACTTTACTCATCACATACACCATATACATGTGATTTTAACTTTAGTGATAGGGGCAACATATCACCAAAATCACATATCATGCTAATTACATTGCTTTATTCATTAATAAAATTAATCAGACATATATATATACAGTGAACCTGAAAGATAGATTTCAATGAGATCACTGATTACGGTATCATAAGAGAATTCTCATAGAAGCAAGTATCTTGTGCACCCCGATTACTGATTACTGAAACAATATTAAAAGAATGCCGATCCAAAGGATCCCTCACAAGTTAACATCAATAGTAATACATGGTACACCATATCGACAAGCTTAACAGCTGATCAACTATTGCTCATGAGTTTCATAAGGCAAAACATGACTCCAAGGCCAACAATTGATTTATTAATCAATTTTAAGTAACAAATATCATTACTTCAATCAGTGGCCTATAAATTGAGTCAAACCACAGAACTAAATATCTAAACTATAACAGTAGATACTATTACTCTGCATAAATATTGTCATACTCCTTAACCAAAAAAATCTTCAACTTGATAGACATTAACAAGTGACCAGATGAGTTCATGTACAATATGCAGTAACTTAATCGACATGCATTACCCACATACAGCAGATATGTAAATCAGTACAATCAGTTTGGTCACGAGTTCTTAAGACATCCATCATACTATCATTCAAAAATTATCAGCGTGTCAAGAAGTATGCATGAGCAACAAAAGTTTCATAATCTTTACTGTTTCTCATCAGCTCAATACATAGCTCAATTAATATCCATAATGATTATATCTTATTAAGCCAGCTTCAGTTCACAATAAAGTTTGATTTTTATTGATGAATCACACCATTATGATGTTTATGTGATAACATACTAGTAAACCAATACATGTATTTCCAAGAACACAGAAAATACAAGCAAAATACGCGAAAATACACTAAAAATTCACGTATTTAAGGCTTTGCATGTATTTTCACATCCATAAAATTATCAAATATGTAAAATAAATACACCACGACGTAGAGGACGGCCATATGAATCCAACGCCGTCAGCCACGCGCCGATCCGACGCTCCACGCGCCCTCACGCGCCGCCTAAGTGCGCGGCGCGTGGAGCTCACACGCGGCGCGCGTTCGACGCCCAGGCGGCGCGTGGAGCTCACGCGCGGCGCGCGTTCGACGCCCAGGCAGCGCGTGGCCGCACGTGGGGGGCGCGTGCGGCCTCCCCCGGCGACGCGCCACTAACCGTCTTGCTCGTCTTGTCGAGCCCAGTCCGAATTTGTGATTTAATTTTATTTTTATTGAACAAAAAATCTCGAAAATCACAAATTAGGGCAAGATCATCGATTAGGGCTAATTCATACAAATTAGGGCAAAAACTTTATGCGTTCAAGTTCTAGGGTTATGGTTGCTCTGATACCACATGTTGGACGCAAATTGCGTAACCCCAAGATCTCCATAACTAGAACAAGAACATGCATAATTGAGTAGAAAGATTAACGCACCTGATTTGGGATCCATTGTTCTTGAAGCGGAAGCGGAAACACAATGTTCCACGCGCAAGTCCTTCTCCTCTATTGCCCTCCGTATCACTGGCTCAATGAGGCGGCCCCCCTCACGTGTAGCGTTAGGTAAATGCCCCTTAGGTGAGGATACATGTGAGAATCAGGGTTAGAGGAGAGACTTGAGCACTATTTATAGAGTTTCCGTGAGTCCTCTCATTACGGGCCAGGCTCAACTCGGCCCACACTAAAACCCCATATTAGATTAATTAAGAAACCTTCTATCTCACCTTAGACCAACCCTGTTTTGCGGTAACCGTAAAAACAGTAAATTACAATATCAATTAATTTAGTACACATTAGGAAAACTCTTACAACTTTTTCCTTCGACGAAGAGAAGTCCCCCACGCTCTTTTTTTTTTTTTTTTCTTCAGATTTCTATTTTTTCCTTCGATGAAAGACGAAGAGAAGCCCCCTTTGCTCGGTTCGAAGCCTCGCATTTTATAGTGAAAACGCTCAAAGTTGTTGAAGATTTGCAAATATTCGCTCAACCATCCAACAATAAAAAGGCTCCAAAATCACACAACCGAAATTTTTTTAAACTTTGAAATGAAGATATGTATTCAACAAGAAAAACGCTTCATTATTCAATTTCTTTTGAAATCTCCCTCCAAAAACCCAAATATTTTATTTTATTTATTATCCTCCATTTTATTTATTAAAAAAAATTAATCCTAAATTAGGTGTCAACATTCCCCATAACCATATCATATTGCAAAAACCACGAATGTCTTATTACAAGCACAATTAAACGTGAACACAATACAAGATTCTGATATTGCCAAAACCCAAGTCAACTTCACATCACCTGATCATTTAGCTTGATTTATTGGGTCTAGAAATCTCAAGCATAATATAGCACAACTTCACACATGACCACGGTCATGCCATGATCTTTTACTTCATGCACTTAAAACGTGAGCTTCGATGTCCTTGACCATGTCGATGAAGAAGGGCATGTACTTGTCAGGGTCAGGGTCGCTCTCCTTGTACTTCTCACACTCGATGCTGAGCTTGGCTAGACTGCCTTGCTCCTTTGGAATGACTTTGCATGCCGGCTTGAAGACCTTCCATGTGTCAAAGACGTGGCCCTCGATGCCGTGCAGGGTGAACGACATGTTGTCATCATCAAACTCGACCTTCTCTTTCAACACTTCGGATTTTCCTTCTACACAATTGCGCCGACAAAAATAGAAGGTTTAAGTTAGGCAGGGTCATCAATTTAATTTCAATGACAACATGGAATAAAATTGATAATTAGAGAGATCAGATTGAACCAATTACCGACGGTGTAATTCCAAATCTTGATAGCTCCATGCTGATCCCAGTCACCTTCATGAACTTTGACTCCTTGAATGTTTTTGGAGGTGGCGGTGGGCAATTTGTGGGTTTCACTCCTCCAGATCTTGAAGAACTTGTCAGCTGGTGCTTTCAGTTCGACTTCAGTCTCCAGTTTTTCCTTCAAATTAGCCATGTTGGCGCAAATATTGAGACTCCAAAATTCGCGAAGTTCGTTGGAACAATGGCCTGTGCTGAGAAAAAAGAGGTGTGGCTTGCTTCTTAAATTGACTTTGGCGTCTCGTCTCTTCTTCAGGTCCCACACATCATGTTTCACGTGGTCCTTGACATGTTTACTAATTATATCGATGTGTCAAATTGCTATGGAGTGCTTTATAAAATGTATTTTGGACCAATAAAAAGATATGCCTGGGCAATTATGACCGTGGCCTGTTAACAATGGATGCAATTCAAGCCGTACATTTTTTTTCGGTCATTAGCAATTAAATGTCTAATTCATACATTTCTAATATTCTCATAATGAGCTCTAATACTCTATGAAAGTTGCCCGTTGAATTCATCTTCTAATCTGATTGATCTGCCAAGGTCAACTTAAGATTATACTCAATGCATAATATAAAGAAAGAGGTCAATTACCTGGCCTATAGGTGGACCCAAGGTATATTCGATGAGTTAGAAGATGCCTTCATCATTTCTTTAAAATATTATTATGATGTGCATGTGAGGGTGTTAAGCGGAAAACGTTCCATATTTGGCATATAATTCATTATTTTAATTTTTTTAAGTCGAGCTGAGCCTAACTAGATAATGTATATATTGGTAGGTGTAGATTTAAGGTCTCTCTTGAGGATCTCCATAGGTGAAGATATCGGAGTTATATTGTGCATCTCAACAGGTGTTTTCTCAAAATGAGAATTTACAATGTGACTCTTTGATCGTGGTGGTAGATGGTATCCCTCGCTTCTTCCCAAGTTTAATTGGGCAAGGGCGATTGAGGTAGAGTTAGAAGGGCAAACATTATTCATGCAACCATTAGCCAAAACTAGTGAGGCAAGGTAGAGAGTCAAGTTGAGAATGTTGGTATGGAAGGATATTTAAATTAAAGAGGAGCTAGCCTAATGCAAAAGAGTCACGCGTGGAGAGAGATTTGTTTAAGTGGATGTGTGAAGGTTTTAGGCGTAAAAAGTTTCACTTCAGTGCTGTGGTGTAAGGTAAGGCAATTGATTTGTCTCAATATATAATATGGATATTCAATGGTTATGGTTATCTTATTGTCAGCTAGCGATATCAACATTGTTGCCATGACAGTCCTAAGTGGACTCAACTTAGGAAAATAAGATTCTATTAAAAGAACCCTAACCCACCATAATCACATCTCTACGCTTTCTTCCTCTAATACCAAATCTCTCTCTCTCTCTCTCTCTCTCTCTCTCTCTCTCTCTCTCTCTCCAATCTACTAGCTAATCGGTTTATTAAATGACCATGTGCATTACAAAAAACAAATCTTATTTAATTAATAGCTCATAAATATTCACAAATCGTACGGCTTTAATCATATAATATTTAGCTAATTGTATAGATTAGCAAATTTTATCGATCTAGCACATTGTCCAAATCTTTCACCAAGAAAAAACAAGGATTATTACCTTAAACCCACCTGTCAAAGAGATAATCTTTTCTTAGAGTGGAAAAATCATCCCTAACGGGTACTTGTGTTCCATAGTTGAAATGGAAGGATTTACATTGTTTATGTATGTATGTATGTCAAACTTTGATTAGCCAATTTGGTCGAAACTCCAAAGGTGCGATCATTGTTTTATGTGTATATGTACATCCATCACGCACATATATGCATGTGGGAAATTGTTGTCATTGTAAAAGCTAGTACGAGCACCTAGAGGGGGCTGAATAGGTATAAAAACAAATTTCCCCAAGTGAAGTGTGCAACTTAAATCAGCAATAGATTATGAAAAGGAAATTAGACTCTTGTAAACAAATTGAGTTACGATTAAAGTAAAAGAGTGTAGGGAAGAGAATAAGAACACATGGTTTATAGTGGTTCGGCTTAATCCAAGCCTACGTCCACTATTCCACACTGACAGCCCACCAGCTGGATTTCACTATGAACCAAAAGAGTTTTTACAGTAAAACTCTTCATTGATTCCACAGTGTAAAGACTCCACTACACTTCCTCAAGATCTCACAACAATATAGACTCTCTTTTGAATACAAGATTTCACTCAATCAATTTAATTGACAAAGAACAATGAGCTTCAGACTTTGGAATTCTTCTATCGCGCACACACTTGAACAACTGGAACGTCTTCCTTATGTACTCCTTCATCCCATCACAGCCGTTGATACTTACCAAAGGAATTCTTCCAATCTACCCATTGGACATAATCAATTAGGAAGATTTCGAGTTATTTAAAGAACATGACGATAGCTCACCAATCATGCTCGTCCATACAATCATGATTTAGGTTTCCATAAGTAGAACCTTCCAAATATACTTCGCCAATCAACGAATCCAAAATCCCTGAATCAATCTTAATTTGAATAATGGATGCCAACATGCTATATCCAGCCAAGAGATCTTCTTTAGTCAACAGAATCAAATCCTTAACGAAATACTCCGTTTCGGATAAGCCTTCTTCGACGGTCTAGAAACTGTCAATGAAGATAGACTTTGGATCTTGAGTCTGGCAGTCCGGAGGTCTTCAGACTTTGATGGAAGAGTCTACAAGTCTTCAGACTAAACTGATGGAAACGTTTTGTCAACTTCAAAACACTCAAAAAAGTTTTCTCCAATAGTCATGGCCAAAGGAAAAAAAAAACTTGGAACGTGGAAGCTGTGGGCGCATTTGGTAACGTTTCTGTTCAAAAATTGTTTCGGGAAACAGAAATAGAAAAAACTATTTCTGTTCCGGGGAACAATTTTTTACTAGAAAGACGCGTTTGGTAAACTTGTTCTGGAAATAAAAAATGAATAGAAACACGTTTGGTAAATTTATATTCTTTTTTTGTTTCTTTTAATTTTTTAATATTTTTATTTTATTTTTCTTTTTTTTTTTTCTTTTTTTTTTTCTTTTTTTTTTTTTCTTCTTTTGGCCGGTTGCTAGCCATGCCGAGGCCGGCGACTAGCCGACGGGGGCCGATAGCCTCGCCTTGGCTGGGCGAGCTCGGGCCTCGCCGATGGCTGGGCGAGCTCGGCCTCGCCTTGGCTAGGCGAGCTTGGCCTCGCCCAGATCCAGCGAGGCCGAGCCTCACCAGCCCTCGACAGCCGGTCACCGGCCATGGCCGAGGCCGGCGACCGACCAAAGAAAAAAAAAGAAGAAGAAAAAAAGAGAAGAAAAGAGAGGAGAGAGAAAATTTGTTCTTCAAAAGTGTTTTCAAAAAAAAAAAAAAAAAAGAACTTTTTTTTTGTTTTTTATTTCCATTCCAATTTTGTTCCCAAAAAAAAAAACAGATTTTGAACAAAAACGCAAAAAACGCGCGTTTGTTTTTTTTTTGTTTCCGGGAACAAAAAAACAAAATTTTTGTTCATAAACAAAAAAAAGAACATGAACATGCACGCCCTATGTGATCATTGTCCATCATCTCAAAGTATTGATAACGTAAATGGATAAACAAAAATATAGAAACTAAGTTCGTAAATACGAGAAAAATCTTGCAAACGCACAACTTTGCATGAAAACAAAGGAGTTCTCTCTCTAAATGTATTATAATTAAGCATGAAAAAGCTTTTTATTCTCCAAACAAGAAATTTGTTCATGATAGAGAAAAGTGCAACCTTAAAAGGAGAAAATATCTAATTCATATTGCAATATAGCAGCAAGTTAAAATTTCTATATTAATCATTGTGGTTTGCCTCAATAACCACCCTTCCCACATGGGAAGAGGAATATGGAGGGTTCGAATCCCCTTTTTCTTAAATAGGTTGGGCTGGGGACAACTAACTTCATATATAGATTTCGACTCTCACACCCTAATAAGAGATATGCAAAAGTCTGAAAGTGAGTTGAGAGTTAGAGTAAGACTGATCGAAAAAAAATCTCTATTTTGAAAAAATGGATGTCCTAAACTAACTAGCTAGTACTAATTCTAAAATCTTATCTTCTTAAACACTCACATGTAAGTCCTCATCGAACCTCAATATGTATTCTTACAAATTTGGGCATTATACATGGCATGAACTTTCATGCTTGTCCCAACCCTAATGTGAGGTTATAAATTTACTTCTTAATGAACATATCATACCAATTGACAATATTTCTACAAAATCATCCTTGGAAAAATGAAGGTTACTCCAATTAATAGTCAACTTTCATGTTGTAGTCATACTCACATGTTATATCCCGTCCCTATTGCGAGGAGTTGTCTTCACTCCACTACACTCATGGAAAACAAAGAAACAATCGACTATTTCATCATCATCTATCTAGGCAAAATATCGAGCGATGGCAAAGACCAACCATGAAATTGTCTGGATAACAGGATTACTTTGAGATCTCAGATAGGTGAAGGAACCAACAACTTTATTTTGTGACAATGGTGTTGCACTTAAACCGACAACAAATCCAATTTTTCATGAAAGAACAAAGCATATAAAAGTTTATTGTCATTTCATCATAGACAAAATTTAGGATGGAATAATCAATACAATGGGAATAAGAATATCAGAATAATCTGTGGACATCTTCACCAAGCCTTTGTGCCAAAGGCAATATACATATCTATTAAGCAAATTAGGCATCCTCAATGTGTTCAAGCCACCAATTTGAGAGGGAGTGTTGGAGATACCGTTGCTCCTTAATTGATATGGTGAAGATATCATTGAAATCATATATTTGATATGATTGTCATTAATTCATTTATTGGATATTGTACATCAAGAATTGATTTGTTATGTATATTTCTTACCAAGATTAGTTAGACTCCATGTATTATAAATAGGTGTGTAGTAATACAGTTTCAATATGAGAAAGTAATACAATTTCCCGACTCAACTGCTTTCCATCATTTTTTATATTCTGTTACTGTTGTCCCTGTCTTGCCTATTAGATTTCGGCTTATCTAAACGCTTTAGAAGCAATACTTCTACAACATCGTCCTTGAGGAAGTGGAGGTACTCCAATCTATAAGCAACTTTCATGCTTATCCCAACCCCAATGTGAGTTTATATCTTTACTCCATTAACGAACATATCGTGTCGATTGACAATATTTCTACAAAATCATCCTTGAAAAAATGGAGGTACTCCAATTAATAGTCAACTTTCATGTTGTAGTCATACTCACATGTTATAACTCAACCCTAATGCGAGGAGACGTCTGCACTCCATCACTCAGGCTATCACAAGAATTGACAATAGTTCTACAAATTCGGTCCTCTGGGAAAAGGGAGGGACTTCCTTGCCACTGCGAGGATTTTAAGAAAAGGAACTAGCTTGGCAAATGAACTCTCTTTCCGTGGAACATGAAAAGAACACGATATAACCGTCAAAACAATAATAATCATCCATAATTCAGTTTGCATCCTCGACTTTTGAAATATACATCTCGTACCCTGAGATAAAGACGTACGCAATCATTGGGTCTAAACAGCTGTGTAAAATAGACAAGGCAAAGTTTGGTTTTTTTATGAGAAAAAAACATGGTACAAAGCACATTAATTTTGACATTAATGAAACTACTGGATGAAAAAAAAATTAATGGAAAAATTAAGGATCACTTTCGTAACGCTAAGATACTATATGGCACGTATGAATGATAGATTGAACAATGAACGGAAAGAATTTTACGCTAGGCACAAACAGCAAGAAATTCAAGGTGAGTGCAAGAAAGAAAATGAACTAGGAAATGGTTGAAAATAAGCATGATTCGGATATCATACATACTAAATGATCCAACATAGAAATCAGAAGGTTTATTCAAATGGTAATCATGTTCGTCCTTCTTATTCAAGACTTGAATTTGAATCGCTATACTTGCACATTCTTGTAGGACCACTCCAAAGAACATAGACCAACGTGTTTCGAATAATTACACACCCAAAATATGTGGTATAAGAGGACCGTTGCACATGATAAGAATAAGTTAGATGTTCAAAACATTCCAGACATCCCATTGAGTTTTGAAAATAATGGAACCCTAACACTTAAATGGTCAACAAGGCGATGCAAATTTTATCTATCGTAAAATGAAGATTAAAAAGCTAAGTGAATTACCACCCTAACAAAAAAAGGATGAATGCGTAAAAATTTTCCCTCCTTCGGCAAGATCCTAAATGTTCCTCGGTTGGGTGAACCAAAAGAACGGGGTAGAGTCGATGTGGGCTTCCTTCCGGCTCAAGATTCGGCCTAGTCCTAGAAAAAACAAATTCAAGAAATTTAACTTTACTTTAAAAAAAAAAATCAATTTAGCATGAGTTTGTTTCATGGAAAATATGACGTTTCTAGAAAATGTTTTTAAAGAAGTCATTTTTTAAGAAAATGATAATATTCTCCAATGTTCAGCTAAAATCTGAAATGAACTAAAAATATTTTCCACCATTTGATAAGATAATTAGATTTTCTAGGGAAAAATTACCAAAGAAATCAATTTTTTTTTTTTTAATTTTTTTCTTTTTTTTTCTTTTTATTTTTCCTTCTTACTCGGCCAGTGGCCGACCATGACGATGGCCAGCAAGCGGCCACAAGCGAGGGACAAGCTCACTAGCCTCAAGCGAGCTCGAGCTCACTAGAGGCTAGCGAGCTCATCCCTCACTGGTGGCTAGGCGTCGGCCATCATTGTGGCCAACCACTACTCGAGGAAGAAGGAAAAAAAAAAAAAAAAAGACATAAAAGACAAAAAAAGACAAAAGATAAATAATTAAAAACTTGATCTTTTTTAATATTTTTATAAGAACAAATAATTCATTAGTCAAGGACCCGAGCTCAAGTATCGAGAACTTGCGCATGACCTTTGTGGACTAGAGCTCAAGTATCGAGGACCCAAGTACATCCTTTATGGGCTCTAGCCTAGGTGCCGAAGAATCAAACATGGGCACCAGGGGTGTGGGCACAGCCTCAATGGACCTCAGTGTGAACCTAAGCCCAGCCACTAGAGACCTCACATTAGAACTTTTGTGCTCAAGCATAGAATTTCCAATCCAAATGTAGATATTTAGTCATATTTTGAAAAATATTTTTCAGTTTTTCAATGGGGATAATCATTTTTCTAAATTTAAGCGTAGTTTTCCATTGACTAGAAAATATTTTCCCGAAAAAATGTTCCCCGCAAAACAAACAAAGCCTTGGAAGTAGTTCATCTTTTACGATTGGAAATTATAGCATTCCTTGCAAATTGAGTAATAACTGTCCTTGAACCAAATATAATCTAAGCATGGCAAAATTCTAGAGGACAGGGACATGTCTACTTTCAGAATTAATAAGATCATGACAATTAGATTTCGCTTTGAGGAAATAGGGTTACGGAAATCTATCTCTAGAAAGATATGCGCCACCACTAAAACTATCTTTTGGATCACTTATTTAACCGTGGTAAAGTCATAGCATATCAACATAGTCGCATGTAAGATTTTCAATTTTTAATGCTTGACAACATTTTGAACAACTCTAACAATCGCCAATAAGCTGCACCTCATATTCGACAGCGGAATTTTTAACCATAGTCACAATATTAAGGTGCAGGCGAAAAGTTATTGAAGAAAATTAGGATTCATGCTACATAGATTCTTGATTATAGGATATCTTCTTTTCTGGCCAGTTAAGCTAATGCTCAATACGTGAAAAATCACGCGGGGAACAATCTAAAATTCCTAAGAAGTCACCTGAAATACGTCTAAAAATCGTGTGCATCCAATCAACTACTCTATAGAAATATAATCTTTATTCAATCTTAATTAATTTGTGTTTCGATGTTGTTTATTGTGATTAGGTATTGTCACGATGCGATTATATATTCTTATGCGCAATCGAAATGGTCAAGTAAACGCACCCAAAGTCCAAATCTTGAACGGTAATCTGTGGAGGGATCAAATCAAACAATGTGCTAGCTTCCCCCAAACAAATCATTTTGCAAAAACCACGAGCGCGTTTTATTACAAACACAATACCACATGAACACAATACACGGAATCTCATATTCCCAAACCCAACTAAACTTCAGATCACCTGATCAACCAGCTTGATTTATTGGATCATCGCTATACGTGGAAGTATCAGAAATCTCAAGCATTATATAGCACAACTTCATATCCGATAATAGTCATGCCATGATCTTTCCCTTCATGCGCTTGCAATGTGAGCATCGATATCCTTGGTCATATCGATGAGCACAGCCATGTACTTGTCGGGGCTAGGGTCACTCTCCTTGTACTTCTCGTACTCCATGCTCAGCTTGGCCACACTGCCTTGCCCCTTTGGGACGACTTTGCAACCCGCTTTGAAGACCTTCCACGTGTCAAAGATGTGGCCCTCGATGCCATGCAGGGTGAATGACATGTTGTCGTCATCGAACTCGACCTTCTCTTTGAACACTTCGGATTTTCCTTCTATACAATGACACCGGCAAAAATAGAAGGTTTAAGTTAGAGGCTGTTGTCAATTTAATAAAGTGACAACATGGAATAAAATTGATAATTAGAGAGATCAGATTGAACCAATTACCAACGGTGTAATTCCAGATTTTGATAGCTCCATGCTGATCCCAGTCACCTTCATGAACTTTAATTCCTTGAATGTTTTTGGAGGTGGCGGTGGGCATTTTGTGGGTTTCACTCCTCCAAAGCTTGTAGAACTTGTCAGCTGGTGCTTTCAGTTCGACTTCAGCCTCCAGTTTTCCCTGCAAATTAGCCATGTTGGCACAAATATTGAGGCTCTAAAATTCACCAAATTCGTTAGAAAACTGGCCTGCGTTGAGAAAGAAGAAGTGTGACTCGTTTCCTTTATAGACTTTGCGGTTCATCTTCGTCTCTACTTCAGGTCCCACGCATCATGATTCACGTGGTCCTCGATATGTTTACTAATTATATCTACCTGTCAAATTTTTATTGGCAATTACTTTATAAAATGTATTTTGGACAAATAAAAAGATATGGCCGAGCCATTACAGCTGTGGCCTGTTAAATAATTGAAGCAATTCAAGACTTTTATTTATTTCGGTCATTAGCAATTTTATGCCTAATTCATTCATTTCTTATTTTCTCATAATGAGCTCTAATATTCTATAAAAGTTGCGAGTGGAAATCATCTTCTAATCTGATTGATTTGCCAAGGTCAAGTCAAGATTAGACTCAATGCATAAATAATGTTATAGATAAATTATCTGGCCTATAGGTGGACTGAAGGTATCTTTGATGCATTATAACATGTGCTCATCATTGCTCTATATATTGTTGTGATGCACATTTTAGAGTGTTAAACAAAAAAGGTTCCATATTTGGCATATTGTTGATTGGTTTAAATTTTAAAGTGGAGCTGAGTCTACCCCAATGATAGACATATTGATGACTGTATATTTGAGGTCTCTCTTGATGACCTCCATAAGTAAAGATATTAGAGTTTTGTTGCATATCTCAACAGGTGTTACCTTAGTCAATGGTTGATAGGATCGATTTATAGTGAATATCTCAAAATAAGAATTTGCAGTGTGACTCTTCGATCTAGGCAATAGATGGCGTTCCTTACTTCTTGTCAAGTTTGTCTTGGCAAAGCCGATTGAGGTAGAGTTAAAAGGGCAAATGTTATTCAAGCAAACATTAGTCAAACTTGGCATGGCCAAGGTAGAAATTCAAGCTGAGAATGTCAATGTAGAAGGACACTTGAATTAAGAGGGAGCTAGCCTAATGAAATAGGCTCACATGTTGGGGGCGACTTGTTTAAGTGCATGTGTGAAGGTATTAGGTAAAAAATATTCCACCTCAATCATTTATTTAAGCTTTTAGAGTGGAGGTGGGTTTTACTACAGAGTTGGGCTCTTGCAAGACGCAGCGTAAGGTGGAGCAATTAGTTTAGCCAAATAACTCCATGATTCAAGTTTTCGAAGCAGAGATGAGTCTAACTAAATTTATTGATGGACTCAAAGT
Organism: Eucalyptus brandiana; assembly: GCA_014182725.1. Classification (NCBI taxonomy): domain Eukaryota; kingdom Viridiplantae; phylum Streptophyta; class Magnoliopsida; order Myrtales; family Myrtaceae; genus Eucalyptus; species Eucalyptus brandiana. The sequence goes on from CM024674.1 coordinate 36,895,924, forward strand.
TAAGCTCCCTCTTCACCATCTTCTCAAGTGAAGGTATTGAATTTCTTTTGTGCTCTTTACAATTGTTATTCACCAGTCTCAACACTAGATATACTAAGACTGGTCTACAAAGTCTTGTATCTAAGTGAGGTTACAGAGTATAAGTGACCATTTAATCATGTGGGTCATCGTCAAGACCTAATAAAAAGCCTATCACGTCACTTAGTATACGACTTTCAATGTGATCTTGATATACTTAGCCTTTTTTTATAGATATTGCCATCCCCATATTTGGGTTGATTTCATGGAAATATTCTACATACACTTTGGGTTTATTTGTTTGAAAGAAAATCGTTTTTGGAAAAAGGATTTTCTGAAATTTCGGTATTTGGACAACCGAAAAACTAGCTAATTTACGAAAAAAAAAATCATTAATAGCAAATAACTTCCTTTTCTAATGAAAAAGAAACCATTTTCCGTAAACCATTAAATGAATGGAAAGTAATTATTTTTCTTGAAAAATATTTTTATGAAAGTATTTTCCTTGCAATAAAGTTTTCAGTGAAAGAAATTCACTCTTAATATATTTTTTCTACACGGCATGTACACTTAAGTTTTTGAAAAATATGGATATTCAATGCGGATGGTTATCTTATTGTCGGGTAGCGGGTTAACAATATAGCCATGACAGATTGCTTGCATTTTCAACGATTTTATGAAAGAATCCTAACTCACCCTAATCACATCTGTCAACTCCAAATCCTCAACACCCCCCCCTTGTTTCTCTCGTCAATCGCCGTCTATCTCGTGACCCTTCATCCAGCTAATGATTGAGGCAACAGTATGTACAGCGCCACCTGCTCCAAATCTAGCCTCTTCGTCAAGATCTGGCGATGGTCAGATCTCAACGAGGTCTCGAAGCCAGCTCCTAAAGAGGGAGAGGAAGAGGAGAAGGGTTAATAGCAGTGTTCCGTTGGAGTTTGATTGTGTCCAGAGCCAATTAATACAGTGGACATATCTGATGAATTATAACAATGGGACGAAAGATGTGCATATATTCCTTTAGGCTTTGCCTGGGAATTGAGGGAAAATGGAGATAATGAAAATCAGGGTGAAAGATTAAAAAGTTTAAACTTGGGAAAATGAGACATATGGTCATCAGAAAGTTGATTCAACGTATAATGTCATTTGTAAACTTTTAACTTGTTCAATATGTTTAATGTGGTTTTCAAATTATTAATAAATATTTAATCTAATCCTTAAATTATATGAAAAATGTTTAATGTCGATTTTGCATTAATTTATTTTATTAGAATATGTTGATACAATTCCAATTTGTTAACTTTGAACAGTGGACAACAAACAATAAATACATGTGAATTATCCAAATGAGATATCTATTTCAAATAAGGATATAGTAATCTGCATCATTAAATAACAATGGACATGTTAAAAAAATTTCATTTTCTAACATAGATGGATAAAAAGCTGGACATGTTGATTCATAATTTTTTAAAATCTAATTCAGCATGTAATAATCAACATCATTGAGCAATGTCTAATTTGCCTTTTGAACAAGCTAAAAGACTATGTTAAATATTTGTCAATAGTCCGAGGGCCATATGTCATTTTTCCTTTTAAAAATTCGTGATGAGGGAGACAAGGGAAAATTGAAAAAAAAAAAAAAAAAAAATTTGGTGTTGGAGGAACCGGCTTACAGCCGACAGCCGCGCCGTAAACCCCCAGGTGACACTTAAGTAGGAGGACTCACCACCCCTGAGTCACACTTAATACACCTAGCGCCTCCCCTGAGTTTTGAACCTTTCACCTCTTCGTTGAGGATCAGCAGAGACTTATCCAATAGAGCCACCATGGCCGGTGGTTAAAAAATTATTTAAAGATCGTTACTTTCTTAAAATATTTTCTATTTCAAATTTTAACAATACTTCAATATTGATTGAAAATCTATAAAATTAGGAAGTTCACACTACAGAACAAAAATTAAAAAATTAAAAGGCTAATCAATGGCCTCTAAACTTTACCAGCATCGTGATTCCGAATTTTGTAAAATTTCTAAGCTGGCGATTTCACCTCCACATCGCTCTCCAATCTACCCTAGGAGGCCATTTTGGTTTTTTGAAACGATGAGTTAATTAAAATTCGAAACATGAAGGCTTATGTGCAAACAAATCAGCATGGATATACTTTATTTGTATAGATGATACAGGCCGCCCTTGATTTTGGTGAAAATGTTACTAGTTCAGTACAAACCTATTATACGGATATTAATGTAGGACTAAACTTTCCAATTTTGTTAATATAGTTCTAAATATTTGTGCGAAATTTCAATTTAAGCATTCAACCGATTGTCGCCAAATATCACTAACTTGGTGATCCACAAAACATCCATGTTAACATGTCACATAAGATGACTGGCGATGATTGAATACCACATTAGCAATTCCTGGCAATAATTGACCAGAAATGTTACATGAGAATTTCACGTGGAGTTTTAGGACTACATGACAAAAACTGAATTGATAACCGCACTATAATTTTAAAATTGATTGGGTAATTATTCTAATATTTTTTTTAAAATATATTTATAGAAGATCTCGAAGGACATGATTCACGTGATCTTTGGTATTTATTTTATGCACGATAACTGTAAGATTGATTGGGTAGTTATCTCGATTTTTTTAAAACTATGTTTCTAGAGGGTCCCCCGAGACATGATTCACGTGATCCTTGATAATTATTGTATGCACTTATCTCGGTTTTAAAAAAATATATATATATATATATATATGTTTCTAGAGGGTCCCGCAAGACATGATTCATTTGTTTCAGTCGACCAATCTTCACCCACTAACTAATCCTTGCAGCGCGCGCATTGCAAAAATCAAATCTCTATTTAATTAATAGCTCATTGATTTTGATAAATCATTCAACTTTAGTCATATAATATTTAGCTATTTATATAGATTAGCAGACTTTATTGATCTAGCCCATTGTCCAAATCTTTGGCCAACAAAAGACAAGGATTTTTACGTTAATTTCACCTCTAAAAGAGAGAATCTTAGAAAGGTAAGATCATCCCCATCTTATACTCGTGTTCCATGGCTAAGATGGAAGGATTATTTACATTGCTTTATGTATGTAGGTGAAACTGGGATTGGCCAATTTTGTTGAGGATTCAAAGGCGCAATCGACGATCTAAGTATGTAATCCATCGCCCAATATATGCATGTGTGAAATTATCGTCATGGCCAAAATAGAGAAAAAAAAATGTGGAAGCTGTAGGATTGTTGTCATATCGACTCAAAAGTATCAATACCACGTGAATGGATAACCAGAAATCTAGAGTGCTAAATTCACAAAATGAGAACAATCTTGCAAACACACAAGTACACACAAGTTTGTGTGAAAACAAAGGACTTTCTCTCTCTAAATGTATTCTGATTAAGAATGAAGAAGCTTTTTGTTCTCCAATCGAGACACTTATAGGTGATAGAGGAAAGTGTAACCTAAAATGGATAAAACATCTAATCTATATCACAAAATAGCAACAAATTCATAATTTCTATCTTCAAATAATAGTTTTGTAAACTAACTTAATCCTTATAATAATTTTTATCTTAATCCTGTAAATCAAATACTCATTTGAATAATATTTATTTAAAATTAGTGCTATATCCGGAAGTCAACATACATTGGATGAGATATTTAAAATCATATCATATCCTTGTCCTATCTAATATTATTTTATCTAACAAAAATATCCAAATGGCCAAATGTAGTGTAAGCAACTTTCGTATTTATTCCATTCCCAGTGTTAGCAACGCTATCGTCACACTCGCGAGATATCTCAACCCTATCTCCTGGGATGTCTTCTTGTAGTGTAAGCAACTTTCATACTTATCTTATCCCTAATGTAAGCAACTTTCATACTTATCTTATCCCTAATGTAAGCAACATTCATGCTATCGTCACACTCACATTGGATATCCCAACTAGGGGTGTGCAAAATACCCGGGATCCGCCCGGACCGCCCGGAACCGGACCGGAACCGCCCGGAACCGGCGGGTCTTGAGGGAACCGGTCCGGTTCCCGGTTCCAATAAATTGGAACCGGTGGGTACCGGTTCGGTTCCCGGTTCCGTGGGTGGATCCGCCCACCCACCCACCCGGACCGGACCGAACCTTTTTAATATTAAAAAAAAAATTACTAAAAGAAACCCTACATCTTATCTCACTCTCTAGGAACCTTTACCTTTGGTCAAAGAAAATTTAACCATCTACGGTTATTTGCAAGTAGGAAATGGGAGAATATTGCAGTCCATCTATTCGCATTTTTTTTTTATCTACGAGATACATTTATAATTACAACAAATGAATCTTTGTTCCACGTACTTAAATTTGATTTTTCTTTCTTTGGCTTACTTTGATGTCACGTAATTGTTTTATGTTGAAAACCAAAAAAATTTCGCGTCAAAATCGGTTCCATGGATCCACCCGGGAACCGGACCGGACCGGCGGTCCGGTTCCCGGGTGGATCCACGCAACAAATGGGTGGATCCCGGTTCCAATTTTTCGGAACCGGTCCTTAGCGGGCGGTTCCCGGTTCTAGGTCGGGAACCGCCCGCCCGGACCATGCACACCCCTAATCCCAACCCTACTCTCCTGGGATGTCTTCTACTCAAGCTATCATATGATTTGACAACACTACTTATCGTCCTTCGGAAAACAGAGGTGCTCCTATTTATAATAGACTTTCGCGCATTTGTCATGCTCAAATATCATGTCTGAACCCTATTGCAAAGGGGGTGTCATCATCCCTTAGAATTGACAACACTTTTGAAAAATCGTTCTTGGGAAAATGGAGGAAATCCTTGCGAGGATTTGAAGGAGACAGCTAGCTTCGCAACTGAACTCTCTCTCAGTGAAACTAAAATAAAAAAACGACAACAGTGAAGATAATAATAACCATTTATAACCTTCTTTCCTTATACAATTTGTATTCTCGACTTTTGAAATATACAGTTTGTACCGTGGATTAAGGCATATGCTTCAAACCATGGGGTCTAGAAAAGTTATGTAAAATAGACAACGCCAGGTTTAGTTTTTTCTAAGGAAAAAACAAGGTCCAAAGAATATACAGAGAGCATTAATTTTGATATTATAAAACTATTGGATGGAAAATGTAACTAATGGGAAAACTGAAGATCACTTTTCTGATTCTAAGATACTATATAATACGTATGGATAATAGATTGAATAATGGACGGAAAGAATATTACGCTTGGCCAAAACAACAAGAAAGCTAAGGTAAGTGCTAGAAAGAGAATGGAACCCCGAAATGGTTGAAAGTAAGCATGACTCAGATATCATACTAAATGATTTAACTTAGAAATTCAAAGGCTTGTTCAAGGGATAAGTATTTTGCATCCTTCTCGTTCAAGACTTGAGTTTGAATCATCATTCTTCTTTTGAGACCACTCCAAAGAATATAAAGATGCGTGTCTCGAACCACTAGAGGCTTACCCAACTATCACCATTCCCAAATGGGAATGAAGAGGTGGAGAGGTCGGAACTGCAAGTGGGTCAGCGGACCTACCGAGGAGCTCTAAAGTTTAGGAATACACCTGACAGAAAATATATATGTGTGTGTGTGTCTTCATTAATAATTCGGTTGGTATATATGATCTAGGAGGACTAGCACATATTGTAAGAATTAGTCAGATGTTCAAAATATTCTGGACAACCTATTGAAAATTTGAATAATAATCTAACCCCGAAACTTAGATGGTCAAGAAGGCGATGCAAATTTTATCTATCATAAAATGAATATTAAACAGCTAAGTGAATTACCACCCTAACAAAATAAAATAATGAATGCACACCTTTTTTTTTTTGTCCTTCTCAAGCAAGATCCTAAATCTTCTCCGTTGGCGATGGATCCAAAAGAATGGGTAGAGTCGATGTGGCCTTCCTGCCGCCGCAAGATTCTGCCTAGTCCCAGAAAATATAAATTCAAGAAACTTTTCTTAGAAAAAAAAAATCAAATCGACAATAAAATAGTTACTCTTTTACGAGTGGAAATTATGGCATTCATTGCATATTGAGTAATGACCGTCCTTTTCTTGGGGATGCTAGAACAAATATAAACCAATCAAAGCAGAATTTTAAGGACAGGAACATGTGTACCTCCTATAGTAATAAAATCATGACATTTTTTATTATAGGATTACGGAAAGCTATCTCTAAAGAGGTAGGCACCGCCATTTAATTTAAATTTTGGTCACTTATTGATGGGTTTTATGGTTGTTAGGCCGCCCATATTAGGCTAACCTAGCCCATTATTAAAATGGATATACAATTAAAAGAAAAGAAATAACCACCATAAGGCAATTACTGTGGGTTACTTCTTAAAGCAAAAAAAAAAAAAAAAAACATTTTCTTTTTAAGAGAAGTGCTTATTCTTAAAAAGTGAGAATGAACATTAAAAAAAAAAAAAAACCTGATAACTCTATAATAACAGAGTTTTTTTTACCTATTTTAGGCAATAAATATGGTATTTCATAATGCAATATTCGTTAAAAAAAATGGATTTCCTTCTATTTAAGCAAATCTTCCTTATTTATGCAAAATAAGGAGATATGGATAAAATAAGAAAAAAAAAGAAAATTATATTATTCAGGAATTCAAATAAATAATAAATAAAAATGTTAGAAGATGGATACCAAATCAAGGATTCTGAGAATTATTCTCTAATTTTACGCAAAAAAAAAAAAAAAAAGCAATTACGTTGTGTTAGGATTCTTGAATATATCTTATAAATAAGATAATATAGATAGCTGGTTTTTTTTTTTTTTCATATCTTTTTTTCATTGTTCTGAGAGTTTTTCAAGTATTTTGAAGACAAGACAAAAGTGGTGATAGAATTCTTGTTTTTTAACTTAAAATGCTGGGTTTGATTTATATATTTATTTATTCTTTTACTATGTTCTAATTTTCTTTTGTTAGGGCTACAATATAGCCTAACTATGATGATATAAATTTCATTATTTTTATGTGTGCAAGTAATTTCATTTATGTAAGTTATATATTATTGTGTTTAATACTTTTAAGTGACTGTCTCATGTGTATATTTGAGATTGAAAAGTGATAATATGCAATTTTTCCTTATAATATATAACAATGAATTAAATATTGATAAAGATATATCGCATTATTTGTATAGCTTTTGGTGATAATGTGATACAAAAGGCTTATTGTAAGCCATGAATATTTATAGATTTTAATGTACTTATGTTTATTTAAATTTACATAAAAATATAGTAGATTAATAAACCGAGTATGTTTGTTATACCTAGAGATATGATAGTAAATAGATTAGAAAATTACATTATCACATGTTTGATATCATTATTCTATGCATAACAATCTGAAATTCATATCTAGTGGTTATGCTAAAATCAGACGCTCTAACATATTTATCTGATCGATTTACTACATTTAGTCTCTAAATTTTGCTTTAAAGATTTTTAGTTTTAATTTATTCTTAATTCTAATTTTGATATGTCAAATCAATTTTAGAATTAATCTATTTTTAGTATTTAATTAGTTTATTAATCATCAATTTCCATAGGACGATACTCTTTCTCATAATTATATTACTTGTTCAATACGTTCACTTGCATTTAGAATTTTACGAACAAAACCTCTCTCACTTATGAAGGAAATCACTCTCATTCAACAAACAAAAAGGGAGTATTTTCTTTCATGACGCTACAATAAGGGTGTATTTAATTCATGAAAAATCAGGTACGTCCCTTTGGTGATGTACTTTTCAATCGGTGATTCGAGTTTTCTTGGACACATTTCTTGTATGTGGTTTTTGCATTACTCGATGATATGTAATTAGAATTTTACTGAGGTAAATAATACCACATCAATATTGATGCATGTACAAAAAGTTTCAATTTTCAATGCTTGGGAACATTTTGCACAACTCTAGCGATCGCTTATAAGCTGCACCTCACCTCAACGGCGACATGGCAACAATAGTCACGATGCTAGAGTGTGGGCAATGGCTTAGATGAATTTAGACCAATTACTGAAGAAAAATATTATTCATACTGCATATATTCTTAATTCTAGGATACTTTCTTTTCTGGCAAGATAGGCTAAAGCTCAACGTGAAAAATCACAAGGGGAACGATCAAAAATTCCGAAAAAGTTACCTGAAATATGCCCAAAAATCGCTTGCGTTGGATCCACTACACTTCCAAACTATTATCCTTGTCCAAGCTCATTTAATTTGTATTTCGATATCGTTATTGCCATTAACTTTTGGTATTGTTACGATGTGATTACTCTTATCCTCGCACACAACTGGAGTGGTTAGGCGAACGCGCTCGAAGTCAAAGCACGTATCGGAAATCTTGGATATTCATCTATGCAGGGATCAAATCAAAGAATGTACTAACTTTCCCATAACCAAATCATTTTGCAAAAACCACGAGGTTTCTTATTGCAAGCACAACTAAACATGAACATGATACACGATTCTGATATTTCCAAAACCCAATTCAACTTCACATCACCTGGTGAACCAGCTTGACTTATTTAATCAAGATACATCAAAGTACTAGATTTCTCAACCATAATATGGCACAAACTTCACACAAACTTCACATATGATCAGTCATGCCATGATCTTCACCCTCATGCGCTTAAAACGTGAGCATCTATTTCCTTGGTCATGTCAATGAAGAACGCCATGTACTTGTCGGGGTTAGGGTCGCTCTCCTTGTACTTCTCGTACTCGATGCTCAACTTAGCTAGACTGCCTTTCTCCTTCGGGATGAGCTTGCATACAGGCTTGTAGACCTTAAACTCGTCGAAGATGTCGCCCTCAATGCCATGGAGGGTGAATGACATGTTGTCATCGTCGAACTCAACCTTCTCTTTCAACACCCCTGATTTTCCTTCTATATAATTGCGCCAGCCAAAAAAAAATAAAGAAGTTTAGGGGTTAGGCAATATGTAGAGGGTCATCAATTGAATTTCAATGACAACATCGTGTAAATTAGTAACTAGAGAGACGAAAATTGAATCAATTACCAACGGTGTAATTCCAAATCTTGATAGCTCCATGCTGATCCCAGTCACCTTCATGAACTTTGACTCCTTGAATGTTTTTGGAGGTGGCGGTGGGCAATTTGTGGGATTCGCTCCTCCAAATCTTGAAGAACTTGTCAGCCGGTGATTGCAGTTCGACTTCAGCTTCTACTTTTCCATGCAATTGAGCCATTTTGTCGCGAAGATTGAGATACCAGAAGTTCTACAAGTTTTTCGCCCCACTGCCTTTGTCGAGAAAAAAGTGGTACACACTTGTTTCTTATATAGACTTTTCGTCTCTACTTTAGGTCCCACCACGTGATTCACGTGGTCCATGGATTTTTATCAATTATATCTACCTGTCAGAATTGCCGATTGCTTATTAAGATGTATTTTAGACCGATAAAATGATATGCCTGAGCAATTTATAGCTGTGGCCTTATATATCCATCTGTCAACAATTAAATGCCTTATCCATACATTTCTTATTTTCTCATAATAAGCTACATGATTCTATTAAAGTTGGGAGTGGAAATCATCTTTTAAGCTGATTGATCTGCCAAGCCCAACTTAAAGATTATAGAAAATGCATAAAATAATGAAAATAGCTAAAGCTTGCCTATAGGTGGATTGGAGGCATCCTTGATGCGTTATAAGATGCACTCATCATTGCTCGAAATTGATGTTGCAATGCACATGTGAGTGTTAAGCGAAAAAAAATTCATATTGAAGATGCGATGGAAGAAGTAATAAATTTGGCCCATAATTTATTAATTAGACTTTTTAAGTGAAAATAGTCTAATTATACTGATGGGTTTTGACATTGTCTCTCTCGATCTTTGTCGCGACCAATTTTTCGGGTGTGGACCACCTAAAATTTGGCTAATGGATTGTTAAGCCTAGACTTAATTCAGGCTCTCCCAAGCCCATACCAATTCGCGACTTAAGTTCAAGTTCTTAACATCAATATTGATGTTTTAATCAAGAGTCGCCACTAATCTATTTTTTGGTGAGTCGATTAGAAACCCAAGTAAAGTAACCTCCTACAAACCAGAGACTTACGGGGACTTGGTTACACTAGAATTTTTGTAGGCAGCTCAAATTGATTTTAAATCTATTTTTCTAACATGTGAGGTGATCATGCGGGTGCGCAATCCACCAATTTAACACCCAGATAAACAATAAATAAATTGCAAAAACTTACCTCAAAGCAACGAAAGCATCTGCAATGTTAGGTTAAAAAAAACACATCAACAACCTTGGATATGGTTTCTAATTAACACGCAATTTCTTTTTGTTTTCACTTAATTAATAAAAATCATGCAATATGCAATGCAATATTAACTAAATGACCTAATTCTAATGTCATGCAATTTCTAATTAAATGGGCCTAACAACAATATCTAAATAACATGCATTTCATGAATCTGTTTTTAATGATACGCAATGACATTTTTTATTTTTCCTAAAAATGCAATCTATCCTAGGGAATAAAACTAATTTATTCTAAGACATTTTTTTTGTATTTTTTTTATGAAAATTCGGAATTAAGGAGAAATATAAAAATTTATTTAGCTAGATTAAGATTCTATTTAATTTGCATTAGAAATTAGGTTGAGCCAAATCCTAATTTAAACTCAAACATTATCTTAACCTAAATAATCCTAAAATGCAATACATCTAAAAAATACCTAAACTTATAACAAATTAAGAAGAAATATTATCTAGAATTGAACTAAGTGCAATTTAATCCTAATATGCAATGACGTGCAAAATATGCTTTGACACTACATGACATGTATATGATGATTTTTTTGTTTTTGTTTAATTTCGAAATTAATAATTGTCAAATAATTAAACATGCAATCCAAACTAAAAATCTAGCAACCTAAATTGATTGATTTAATTTTTTTGATTTTTGATTTTTAAGATTCGAAATAAGATTCCTATTTTAAATATGTAAACCCTAAACATGCAATATTATAATTCGAACACATTTCAAGATAAGTAAAACACTCAAGACCATCCAAAATTACTAAAAATACCATGCATAATTTAGATCAAGGGATGATATTTCGCTAGTAAAATCAATAAATTGATCTTTAAGCCTTAAATATCAAAAATATCAATTTTATTCCCACTTAATTAATTATTTCATCTAAAGCCTTATAGATGAAATAAAAAATTTAGGTGCGAATTAGGTGATAGGTTAAAATTTCCAATCACATATTAAAGACTAATTATACTAAAAAATAGCACAAAAGAAAGTAAAATAACAAGAATAAAAATAAGATAAAAGGAAAAACTACCTAAATTGATTCTTTTCCTTTTTGCTTTTTGTTTTTTTTTTAAGCAAAACAGCAACGTGTGGTCGTGGCGTTGAGGGCAAGGGCGTTGATGGCGTTGCCGAGGTGAGGCGCAGCGAATAGCGAGGCGTCGCAGACTGCTGGACGGCGATGGCGTCGAGATTTCGGCACGGGCTGAGGTACGACGGCAGGGAGGCGAAGGGCGTCGGCGGCGGGATCTCAAGGAGCGGGCGAGTCGCGGGCCGGCGCGGTGGACGGCAGGGGCACACCAGGCGCGGTCGGGGAGGCTCCTTTGGGGAAGACGACACTGTAGCACTTTCCTTTCTTTTTTTTCATTTTCTTCTTTTTTTCTCTCTCTTCCCTCACGTCTCTCTCACGTCTCTCTGTACCCTCTCGGCTGACTTTTTTCTATTCCTTCTGCAGCCTGTCAGAAGGATTGACTGCTTTTGGTTTCTTCAACGGACGTGAAGGGGAGGTTTCCTTCTTCTCTCCTTTCTTTTTTATTTAGAACTTACTCACGAAATTTTTTTAGCGAATTCTCTCTCAATTTTTTTTTCGCACCTCGAATACTGTGCAGGTCGACCCCTCTTATAGTGGTTTCGATCGGCCGCTTTCTATGGAAAATTTTAAACTTCCATCTTCTGTTACATTAAATCATGGATGCAAATCGGAGCATGATTTCACAATCAGCTCGATTTTGCATCGATTCCTTCCATTTTACCAAAATCATTGCCATTTGTTCACCTGATTTTAAAATTGTTGTTGCATTTAACAAAATCCAGACATCCATCAGAATTCCATATTTCCTTGCATACTTCAATCAAATCAATTTCCCCAATTTTCATTTTTTTTTCTTTTTATTTGTTCAAAATGCAATTTTATTTTTCCAAAATTAGGTGTCAACAATCTTCTCAAACGAAGATATTAGCTTTTAACAGGCAGTAATCTAGTCGATGGTTACAAAGAATTGATATCTAATAAACATTTCAAAAATAAACGAAAAGAAATTTCCAATGTGATTCATTGATCGGGTGGCAGATGGTGTCCGCCGCTTCTTGCCATGTTTGGCTGGGCAAAGGCAATTGACGTGGAATTAGAAGGGCAGGCTATTCTTGCAAACATTAGGCAAACTTGGTAAGGCCAAGAAGGAGATTCGAGCTGGGGATGTTGGTGAAGAAGGATACTTAAATAAAGAGTGAGGGAAAAGTGTCAAAAAAAGTCCTAAACCTTTTGTTTTTTTGCCAATTTAGTTCTAAACCTTTTTTTGGTGTCGATTTAATCCTAAACCTTTTTTACATTGTGCCAATGCAATCATTTCCTATCAATTTTGGCCAAATTTTGCCGATTTGCCCGGCCACGATGACATGGCACGATCAAGACTAACATGGACAATTTTTAATATTATTTTAATATTTTTGAATTATTTTCTCTTTTTTATTTTTTTTTATTTTTATTTTTTCTTCCCTCTTCTTCCTCCAGCCAATCGCCGGACCTCGGCGACCGGCCAAAGGCGACGGCCGATGAGGTCAAGGTCAACCTCACCAGCCACCTCGCCAGTGGCTACAAGGGTGGCCCCATGCTAGGCAGCGAGGCTCGGTTGAACCTCGCCCATGGTCGATGAGGCTTGACCATGCCAGATCCGGCGAAGGCGAGCCTCGCCCGCCTGGCGCGAGGCCACCCTCAAGGCCTAGGCAACAAGGGTCGAGCCTCGCCTGACAGATTGCCACTGCGGGGGAAACCAGGAAAAAATCTGGGGCCGGAGCCACGCAACCAAGGACACCCCCAAGCTCCCGTAAAACCCTAAAGACGACGACGATGAGCGGAGGGAGGAAATTTCTAGGGCGAGATTAGAATCAGGGAACAAAGCGAGGAGAGCTGGCCTTGCGCCGAGCTGGCAGGGCTCGCATGGTTGGATCTAGCAAGGTCGAGCCTCACCGACCATGGGCGAGGCTCAACCCTCACCAGATCCAGTGAGGGCGAGCCTCGCCGTCCAAAATATATGTGTCTTTATTTATTTTTCAGCTGGTATATATGGTCTAGGAGGACTAACACATATTGTAAGAATTAGTCAAATGTTCAAAATATTCTTAATAACCTAATGAAAATTTGAATAATAATCTAACCCTGAAACTTAGATGGTCAAGAAGGCGATGCAAATTTTATCTATCATAAAATGAAGATTAAACAGCTAAGTGAATTACCACCCTAACAAAATAAAATAATGAATGCACACCTTTTTTTTGTCCTTCTCAAGCAAGATCCTAAATCTTCTCCGTTGGCGATGGATCCAAAAGAATGGGTAGAGTCGATGTGGCCTTCCTGCCGCCGCAAGATTCTGCCTAGTCCCAGAAAATATAAATTCAAGAAACTTTTCTTAGAAAAAAAAATCAAATCGACAATAAAATAGTTACTCTTTTACGAGTGGAAATTATGGCATTCATTGCATATTGAGTAATGACCGTCCTTTTCTTGGGGATGCTAGAACAAATATAAACCAATCAAAGCAGAATTTTAAGGACAGGAACATGTGTACCTCCTATAGTAATAAAATCATGACATTTTTTATTATAGGATTACGGAAAGCTATCTCTAAAGAGGTAGGCACCGCCATTTAATTTAAATTTTGGTCACTTATTGATGGGTTTTATGGTTGTTAGGCCGCCCATATTAGGCTAACCTAGCCCATTATTAAAATGGACCCACAATTAAAAGAAAAGAAATAACCAACATAAGGCAATTATTGTGGGTTACTTCTTAAAGCAAAAGGAACATTTTCTTTTTAAGAGAAGTGCATATTCTTAAAAAGTGAGAATGAACATAAAATAAAATAACCCGATAACTCTATAATAATAGAGTTTTTTTTTACCTATTTTAGGCAACAAATATGGTATTTCATAATGCAATATTCGTTAAAAAAAATTGGATTTCCTTCTATTTAAGCAAATCTTCTTTGTTTATGCAGAATAATGAGATATGGATAAAATAAGGAAAAAAAAAAAAAAAGGAAAATTATATTATTCAGGAATTCAAATAAATAAATAAATAAATATGTTAGAAGATGGATACCAAATCAAGGATTCTGAGAATTATTCTCTAATTTTACTCAAAAAAGAATAAGCAATTACATTATGTTAGGATTCTTGAATATATCTTATAAATAAGATAATATAGATAGCTGGTTTTTTTGGTTTTTCAGATTTTTTTCATTGTTCTAAGAGTTTTTCAAATATTTTGAAGAAAAGACAAAAGTGATGATAGAATTATTGTGCTTTAACTTAAGATGATGGGTTTGATTTATACATTTATTTATTTTTTTACTATGTTCTAATTTTCTTTTGTTAGAGCTACAATATAGCCTAACCATGATGATATGGATTTCATGATTTTTATGCGTGCAAGTAATTTCATTTATGTAAGTTATATGTTATTATACTAAATGCTTTTAAGTGATTGTCTCATGTGTATATTTGAGATTGAAAAGTGATAATATGTAATTACTCCTTACAATATATAACAGTGAATTAAACGTTGATAAAGATATATCGTGTTATTTGTATAGCTTTTAGTGCTAAGGTGATACAAAAGTCTTATTGTAAGTCAAGAATATTCATAGATTTTAATGCACTTATGTTTATTTAAATTTACATAAAGATATATTAGATTAATAAACTGTGTATGTTTGTTATACCTAGAAATATGATAGTAAATAGATTAGAAAATTCCGTTATCACATATTTGATACATTATTGTATGCATAACAATCTGAAATTCATATATAGTGGTTATGCTAAAATCAGATGCTCTAACATATTTATCTAATTGATTTACTACATTTAGTCTCTAAATTTTGCTTTAAAGATTTTTAGTTTTAATTTATTCTTAATTCTAATTTTGATATGTCAAATCAATTTTAGAATTAATCTATTTTTAGTATATAATTAGTTTATTAATCATCAATTTCCATAGGACGATGCTCTTTCTCATAATTATATTACTTGTTCAATATGTTCATTTGCATTTAGAATTTTACGAACAAAACCTCTCTCTCACTCATGAAGGAAATCACTCTAACTCAACAAACAAAAAGGGAGTATTTTCTTTCATGATGCTACAATAAGGGTGTATTCAATTCATGAAAAATAAGGTACGTCCCTTTGGTGATGTGCTTTTCGATCGGTGATTCAAGTTTTCTTAGACACGTTTCTTGTATGTGGTTTTTGCATTACTTGATGATATGTAATTAGAATTTCTTTCCTTCACTTATTTTACTGAGGTAAATAATACCACATCAATATTGATGCATGTACAAAAAATTTCAATTTTCAATGCTTGGGAACATTTTGCACAACTCTAGCGATCGCTTATAAGCTGCACCTCACCTCAACGGCGACATGGCAACAATAGTCACGATGCTAGAGTGTGGGCAATGGCTTAAATGAATTTAGACCAATTACTGAAGAAAAATATTATTCATACTGCATAGATTCTTAATTCTAGGATACTTTCTTTTCTGCCAAGATAGGCTAAAGCTCAAAGTGAAAAATCACAAGGGGAACGATCAAAAATTCCGAAAAAAAGTCACCTGAAATATGCCCAAAAAGCGCTTGCGTTGGATCCACTACACTTCCAAACTATAATCTTTGTCCAAGCTCATTTAATTTGTATTTTGATATCGTTATTGCCATTAAATTTCGGCATTGTTACGATGTGATTACTCTTATCCTCGTACACAACTGGAGTGGTTAAGCGAACGCGCTCGAAGTCAAAGCATTTATCGGAAATCTTGGATATTCATCTATGCAGGGATCAAATCAAAGAATGTACTAACTTCCCTATAACCAGATCATTTTGCAAAAACCACGAGGTTTCTTATTGCAAGCACAACGAAACACGAACATGATACACGATTCTGATATTTACAAAACCCAATTCAACTTCACATCACCCGGTGAACCGGGTTGACTTATTTAATCAAGATACATTAAAGTACTAGATTTCTCAACCATAATATGGCACAAACTTCACATATGATCAGTCATGCCATGATCTTCACCCTCATGCGCTTAAAACGTGAGCATCGATGTCCTTGGTCATGTCGATGAAGAGCGCCATGTACTTGTCAGGGTTAGGGTCGCTCTCCTTGTACTTCTCGTACTCGATGCTCAACTTAGCCAGACTGCCTTTCTCCTTTGGGATGAGCTTGCATACAGGCTTGTAGACCTTCAAATCGTCGTAGACGTCGCCCTCGATGCCATGGAGGGTGAATGACATGTTGTCATCGTCGAACTCAACCTTCTCTTTGAACACCCCTGATTTTCCTTCTATATAATTGCACCAGCCAACAAAAAAAAAGAAGTTTAGGAGTTAGGAAATATGTATAGGGTCATCAGTTGAATTTCAATGACAACATCGAGTAAATTAGTAACTAGAGAGACGAAAATTGAATCAATTACCAACGGTGTAATTCCAAATCTTGATAGCTCCATGCTGATCCCAGTCACCTTCATGAACTTTGACTCCTTGAATGTTTTTGGAGGTGGCGGTGGGCAATTTGTGGGATTCGCTCCTCCAAATCTTGAAGAACTTGTCAGCCGGTGATTGCAGTTCGACTTCAGCTTCTAATTTTCCATGCAATTGAGCCATTTTGTCGCAAAGATTGAGATACCAGAAATTCTACAAGTTTTTCGCCACACTGCCTTTGTCGAGAAAAAAGTGGTACAGGCTTGTTTCTTATATAGACTTTGGCGTTCATTTCGTCTCTACTTTTTTTTTTTTTTTCATTTCGTCTCTACTTTAGGCCCCACAACGTGATTCACGTGGTCCAGGGATTTTTATCAATCATATCTTCCTGTCAGAATTGCCGATTGCTTATTAAAATGTATTTTAGACCAATAAAATGATATGCCTGAGCAAATTATAGCTGTGGCCTTGTATATCCATCTGTCAACAATTAAATGGCTTATCCATACATTTCTTATTTTCTCATAATAAGCTACATGATTCTATTAAAGTTGCGAGTGGAAATCATCTTTTAAGTCGATTGATCTGCCAAGCCCAACTTGAAGATTATAGAAAATGCATAAAATAATGAAAATAGCTAAAGCTTGCCTATAGGTGGATTGGAGGCATCTTTGATGCATTATAGGATGCACTCATCATTGCTCGAAATCGTTGTTGCAATGCACATGTCAGAGTGTTAAGCAAAAAAAGTTCCATACTGAAGATGCGATGTAAGAAGTAATAAATTTGGCCCATAATTTATTAATTTAAACTTTTAAATCAAAATAGTCTAATTATACTGATGGGTTTTGACATTGGCTCTCTCTGATGATCTTTACAAATGAAGATATTAGCCTTTAACAAGTGGTAATCTAGTCGATGGTTACAAAGAATTGATATCTAATAAATATTTAAAAAGAAAAAAAGAAATTTCCAATGTGACTCATTGATCGGGTGGCAGATGGTGTCCCCCGCTTCTTGCCATGTTTGGCTGGGCAAAGGCAATTGAGGTGGAATTAGAAGGGCAGGTTATTCTTGCAAACGTTAGGCAAACTTGGCAAGGCCAAGAAGGAGATTCGAGCTGGGGATGTTGATGAAGAAGGATACTTGAATAAAGAGTGAGCTACCCTAAGGAAAGAGGCTCACATGTGGGGAGAGGGGATTGGTTTAAGTGTTACATGCGAAGGTATTAAATGAAGAGGTTCCACATCAAAGATGTAGTGTAAGGTGCAATAATTGAATTGGCCCAATTATTCATTGGTCCAAATTTTTGGAGTGACAATAAGTCTCAAATAGATAAATTGATAGATTGAGAGTTGGGTTTTTTGTATATCTTTTCACAATCCCTACAAGTGAACGTGTGGAGTTTCTTCTATGCTCCTAACAATTGTTATGCACCGGTCTCACCATTAGGTATACTAATATTGGTTTACCAAATTGTGTATACTTATTGACATGACATAGTGCAAGTGGACATTTAATCAAGTGGGCCAATATCAAGACCCGATAATAAGCCAACCACGTCACTTAGTATAAAATTTTGCGAATTAGTCCCACTACAATAAGCAATCCTCTGTAGATATTACCATTCGCATGCTAGGTTAATTTCATTGAAATATCCTACTTCATATAATATATTGGAGCAAGGCCATCAAAGACCTTATATTATGCCTGTTATGACACATTTAGTCCAAAACATTTTTTTTGTGATACTAAAATTCACAAATTTGTACCCTAGTGTTACATTTATCATTCGTTAAGGTTTTGTGAAACCTGAAAATGGAAAGTCTTCAGCTGCAATGGGGACTAAAGAAGCTCTATTGCGTCAAGAACATGGCATTGTTGATGCTGCTACTTGGACTAGATCTGGGCAGTAGCAAGATCTGGGCAAGCCACCCAAGCTTCTAGCTCAACCGGCCATGGAGGCCGCTAACTTTGAAGCCAGATCTGACCTCGAAGCTCACAATCGCTATAGCCAAATCTGGCAGGTGGTTAAACAAGGGCCGACAAACACCACCGGAGGTCCAAGCGGTGATGGGGCAGCGAGAGACAAGCGCCAAAGGAGCTTGGGCCAAGCAATTGTGAACTGGAAGACGATGAATGGTAACTTTTAATGTGATGACCAGTAACTTTGAAGACGATGACCAATAACTTGTGATAAATAGTACTTTGAATTGTCTTTTTTTATCTTTTTAATCTTTTTCTGATGTGGTGCTTACGTGACACTGCATGGTGCCACATTAGCGACATTTTTCCTTGAAAAAATATTAATAATGACACATCAAGTCCACGTGTGGTTCTAAACAGAACCCTAACAAAGGGCAAATGTATTACTTAAATACAAATCTAGAGTTTTTGGTGTCACAAAAAAAAAAAAAGGAATAAATGTGTTACAATTGGTATAATTTTCAATTTTTTATGACTATTTCTTTTTGATACGACATATACACTCAAGTTTTTGAGAAATATTGATTTTCAATGCTTATAGTTATCTTATTGGGGACAGCTCTATTAACATTTGCTGCCATGGCAGTGGCCTGAATTTGCATGTTCACAAAAGAAATTGTAAGTGCGCTCAACTTAGGAAAAATTAGATTCTATCCGAAGAATCCAAACGCACCCTTAACCATCTCTCTACGCTCCCCTAACGCCAAATGCGCATCTCTCCCTCCAATCGTCCCCATCAATGGCGACCTTTGCTGCTTCACCACCTACCACCGGTGTCGATGAGGGGTCCCCTCCGACGTATATAGTGAATTAAGGCCTCCGCCGACACCTTTCTCTCTCTCTTTCTGAGTGGAAACTGAGCTACTGTCAAACTTGTCATGAGGCATCGATCTCTGTCTTGTCACCTGTAACCAGATATTCGTTACGGCAACACCATCTACAAGAGGCACCTCCTCCAGATATTCCCTTGCCATCGACAACTAGCCACGATCTTGACGGTGATGGTCAGATCTCGACGAGGCCTCGATGTCAGCTTCTAGAAAGGGAGAGCAAGAGACAGGGGTGGTTGGGATTTGATTGTTTATGTCGAGAATAAACTAATACGGTGGACATATGTCTCGATGCTGTGGATAAGATAGCAGATGGAAACTATTAGGAAGGGACAAAACATCCTCATTTACTCCTTTAGGTTTTGCTTGGGAATCGAGGGAGAATGGAGGTGATGAAGATTAGGGTTGAAAATATTGAAAAGCTTAAAATTCTGATGAGAAGGAAGAGAAGCGAAGGTTTGGTGGGTTTGCTTCCGTCTTTCCTCCCCTTCTTCTCTTCCAAACAGAGCTTTAGGGCGAATCCACCAAATTGTCATTGAAGAAAGTCACCCAAAAAATTCAGCTGATCATAGGCTCATCCTTGGTCTCCCTGGATAGAGGATGACCATTCTCTCCCGGCAACTTCCGACTCATTTCGTATGCTTCCTATAAGATACTCTGCCTTTTAAATTTGCCTAAATTTGCAACGAAAGAGATGCTAAAGTGATGCTTTCTTGGAGGTGGAAACTTCATGAAATAGCTCGAATGAAAACATAGCAGGTATTCTTAATAAAATAAAAAGTGACTAGAATATTACCTCGGGCGATGCGCGAGATGGAGTAGGTTTAAAAAAACAGTTCTAATTTGTAAATAAAATGGCAAATCCATCTAATATCTTTTAATTTTTATTTTGATCAAAAGAAAATGTACATAAGTCGATCAACAATTGCTAGTCTAAGTTAATAATGCACTAAACCATCTTTCATTATTTTAAATGTATTCAAATTATCATATATAAATCGCCCCGTGCTTGGGCGCAAAAAAGCTCGTGATCAATCATGTGATTTCAATTTTTATGCAATATAGAAAGGTAAATTATAATTGGCAAAGGAGTCGTATTTAGCATAAAATAACCTAGACAATAATCCAAAATTAACAAATCTATCGTAAAATTCATTATCAAACATCATGAGTGGTTAAATTAGGTAAACTATCAAAATGTTATAAGATAAATATAGTATGACCATTTCATTGGACGAAACGTGGAGAGAGTAATATGTATAATTAAAAAGTAGGAAAATATAATTACAATAGAAGCTAAAGTTCTCATTAACTATGATTTTTGTTAGGTCCACTATTAGTGTAAAAAATAAGTCACACTATCACCTAGATTGTTGAGGAGTGAATAAATTTGTTACGTTACTATCTTCATGCGGACGTGTCATCCATCTAATAGTGTTTGTGTGGAAAGTTCTTTATACTAATAGTGAACTTAATAATAATCTTTTAACTACTAAAAAAGACTTAAAAACTCAAATGATGAATATATGACATGCTTTCCATTATAGGGAAAAATATTCAAAAAATTCTAAACCTATTGCACTTTGATCAATATAATCATAAACATTTCAATTGTGCCAATTAAGTCCTAAACTTTTACACGTCTTACCATTTAAGTTCATTCGGCTAATTTAACCAAAAATCTTTAACATGAATATCAATAGTGCCACATAAAATAGCAAGTACTAACATGGATAATTTTTTATAGTTTTTTTTTTATTTTCTTTCTTTTCTTTTCTTTTTTCTTGTTTTCTTTCTTTTCCTTTTTTTTTCTACCAAGCCTGGCAAGGTATCAGCGACCCTCACCGGGCTTGGAAGGAAAAAAAAAAAAGATTTGTTAGCGCATCAAGGGAAGGAGATAGATGAAACAAGAAGTCGAGACCATTGGCTTCAATACCATATTCAATTTGGGAGGATATCTTCTCTAAAAGTGAAAATTATTTTAAAACGATGTTAATCACATTATTAAGCATCAACATGATTGTATCTCGAGAAGAAGCGGGAGATCTTATACTTGATTTATACTTGGCACAATCTTTTGAGATCAAATCTTGATTGAAATCTATTCAACAATTGATGTGGATGACATATCTTCGACTGAACTTGAGACGAAGGTTTAGCCTAATGCAAGAAAAACTAGCCGATAAGATCATCCTGCCAGACTATAAGGAAGCAACTTTCTATGACTCTCCATTTTAAACAAAGGAAAACCCTAATTTTGAATGGATCAGAGAAGTAGACTATGTCTCATACAGGCGGCTGCACGCAAACAATTGCCTTTCTTTCGATAATGCTAAAGAAACGCAATAAAGACATCATAACAAGTTTATAAGATTAATCTACCAAGTATAAGTGGATGTTTAAATAATTATTACGTCCTACTTGAGTGTTCAAATTGAAGATGCAGCATCGATTTATAAACCGTGTACTTTTAATTTTTTAATATTATTACACATCAATCTTTGATTTTCAGCTAACATTATTTTAATTTTTTAATATCCACTGACATATCTCATCTCTCTGTTTATTTGCTTCTTCTTTTTTTAATAAGATGAGGTCCTGAAGAAGCTTTGGCCGAGTGTCGGCCAAAGCATCTGAGGGCATGATAGATGAAGTTACTGTATTGAAAGCTAAAAATAGAATAATCCGTGTAATTTTCCTAACTTATCGCCTCAAATCTGCACACTTTATTGCGAGTTGTAGTTCTATAGGTGTACCATGGAAGGAATTCCGCCATTGACTGAAAAGAATTGCTGAAGACTGTGAAATTACATTTTGCACGACCATAGAGACCATATTGAAATTTCACACCAAAGTCTAGGAGTAAATTGATTAAATTAAAAAGTTTAAGATTGAATTGACATCTATGTAATAGGATAGACTGACCAGACAATTTAGACATTATGGATGCATTTGATTACTAATCGGTGGTCGCTTGAAATTGAAGGAGAGAATATCGCACTGAGAATTTGCTAAAGAATGGTGGGTGACTTATCTTATAATCAGTACTAAGTCGTAGGCTTAGCTTTATCAAACAAGTTTTAGCTTTATCAAACAAGTTTATAGATGAACTATATTTAATAAATAAATAAAAAGGAAGGTGCTTGTTCCAGTAATTGCATTTGCTACGTTGATATAATGGATTATATATTATATTTGGCGGCGACTTGTCAATCCCAACCATCGGATTTTTTAAAAATATCGAATTGGAATCGTCGATATGCCAAACAAATTTAATTGTCGACTGTGCAATCGCGTGATTCATGGTATTTTCACTGTTTTCAATAGAAGAAAATAAGGTATATTTTAAATTAATTTTGTCAAAATCTTCAAACCGACGCTGTAACGATTAGTTGGGAGACAATAAATGGTGCTCTGAAAGTGAAGGTGTCGATAGATTTTCAAAGTGTTATTGGGGTTAGGTTTGTGATTGAATCCGCACATGTTTGGTAAATAGAGGAGTGGAAGGCTCAAAAAAGTATCTTATGGTGTCTAATCCTAGACCAGGAGGGTTTCTTATTAGAAATTATGGTCCTTGAAAAAGTGTTTACCAGCTAGAAAAGTATTAACTATTTAGTTTTCGATCTTGTACATTCTCGTTTTCTTAATCAATGTCCAATCAAGTCATTTTACTTTTATAATTTTTTTTAACAAATCCATCTAACAATCTAGCGAAATCCAACCAACATGACTGTGGAATGTGATGAGGATTAAATTTTTTCTGCTGATTGTATATGTGAGCATCTATATCGGTTAAAATTTATAGGCATCATATTCTGACGCTGTTCAATATGGGTATATTTTCACACAATAGTGCCCATATAGGTGTCCATATTGACTAAATTTCATCCATGTTATGCTGACAAGCAAGAGATTTGGTGGCCATGGCTGCAACTAGTGGGTTAAGCAGCCATGGCGCAAGCACAGAGAGAGAGAGAGAGAGACGATGGCGACTTGAGCTGGCATGGATGGCGACTTGAGTTGGCATGGCAACTGTTGTGGCCTCAATATACGAGATCAGTGACTAACTCCAAAGGAGCAACGACGGCACGCACGGTGGAGAGGGGGAACTGTGGTGGCAGGTGTGTTAGTTGGAGCAAGCCTATCAGATGGGGAAAGAGTGTGGGTGGATTTTGGGTTTTCTGGGAGTAAGAGTAGTTTGGGAAATGGATGCGTGTGTTGGATGTGTTTTGAGTGATAATGTGATTTATGGTAGAAGAAGATCACCATCAAAGCATGAAGAACACGCCATCAGCAAAATATGTAGATTGAGATAGATGAAGTTCATAGCCAAAGACATAAAGAAACACCACTTGCCAAGGCTAAAGGACATCGAATAGATAAAGTTCACCACCAAGATATCAAGGACAAGCTACCAATCAAGGATAAAAGCCTTCAAGATGGGAGAGATTCACCACCGAAGCTTAAAGGAAACATACCAACTAATGATAAAGAACTTCTTAGTCCACCATTAAGGAACTTACATTAAAAATAAAAATAAAAAAGAAGAAGAAGAAGAAGAAGGCAGAAATTAGCTCATTTGAGGAAAATCCCATATATTCACCAAATTCAAGTCTTCTATCTTACAAATGAGATTACACCTCTATTTCTGGAGAAATTTTGCTAAACAATAGAAAAGACTGTTGGAGTCCTAGAAATTGAAATGACTCTCGGAGTATTTACATAATTAAGACTCTTGAAAGTAACAGCATATTAAAGGCTAGTAAAAACTAGGACTTGAGATCTGTAAAATAAGTATAAAGATGACTAATAATTAAGACTAAATGCATTTAATGCATTTATCTAAGGTTAAATGCATTATAACTTGACTTTATCCTCCAAAATTGTCCACTGATTTAGGCAGCCAAATAAACGCCTTGAAAGATCGACAAATAGCAGAGGAAATCGACCAAAAATAGCCTCTAGTCTCTAGGTAGTCAATTAATAGTTTCTACGACCAAAAAAACAATTAGTAGCTTCAAAGTTGACCATAAACCTTGTAAATCAATATCTTAGTAGTCGATGGGTAACCATGAAATCGACAACTAGTATATAGAATCGCATCTGCAAACTTAAGCCCATCAAACCAAATTGTAGCCGAAGTTGGCCTTTGCTTGCAAAAGTAAAGATTGGGCTGGCTTAACAATGATAACTGAGTTAAACTTGACATAGAACTGGATGCTTATGCATAAGAAATAAAAGGTAATTTGATAAGTCATGTGTGAGTGAGAAAAAACGAAATCAATTGTAAATATTGATCATAATTAAAATTTTGAAATGTGAGGAATATATTTGATTTAGGAAGTAAAGTTAGAAGATGATTTTTGTAATTTTCCGAGATTTTAAATGCAACAACAAGCTTTTCCACAACTTAGCCTTTTACATTCTAAAAGAGACATCACAATTTATGCAACACTTGCCGAAGCCCAATCCGTCAGGAAGGCCTGGTGGATGCAAGCCTATTTACTCACAACCTTCGATTTTTTGGCCCATTCTGATAAAGACTGCAAAGGGGAAATCCCCTTTTTGGTGTTGAGTTGATTTTGTGGGAAGGGAAACGATATTTGCATTGATATAATATATGGTACGTTTAGCATCCTGTATATATAAGTGTCCGGTGTCCACTTTGACCTGGATATTTCCAATATATAGATTAAATATCTCCCAAATAAAGTGATCCGACCTAGAAGTTGGGATAAGTCTGGATAGTTTTCATTTATTTAGGAAAATATGAATTTGTTCTAAAATCGGATCTTTGAAGAACTGGTAGTCAGTTTGAAACCAACAAATGCTATATATCAAGACATTTTAAATCCCAAAATTTATGCATTTCTTATCCAATCCTATCCGACTACATATCATGACCAAACATAGTCTCCATGAATGATGGTCCTTAAATCAAGTCAACCTCACATGTAGACTGGCATGTCTTGTAGTTTTTCCAATCATGGATTCATTTGAATCACATGGATGCGAACACAACCTATGAACTCAATGCCAACTTACCTGGAAAACATGCCATGGATCAAATCAGCGCAAGTGGGAACGTTATTCAAGCAATCTTTTGACATGGCCTTTTAGAAACTTAAAAACCAACACACCATGAAGTTTTTTTTTTTTTTTTTTTTTTTTTTTCATTTGAACCTTCTGATGATACACACACCGACTCTATTAAGCATGGTAAAAGGATAAGAACTAGAAACACTTGCCCTTCAACTATAGATAATAGATGCTTACAAATTATTTAACAAGGAAAGCGGGCGATCGATATCTACTAATCACTGCAAACTAACCCACACCCCTGCATATGCCATAAACATTTCTGTTTTAAGGTTTTAGGGATTCTGGACAAGGTAATTGTCCACCTCTTTGGCCATGGTGATCAAGAAGTCAAGCTGAGGGTGAGGATCAGGAACTTGTTCATTCATCTTCTCATATTCAACGCTCCACTTCACAAAGTTATTCTGTCCCGTCGAGACCAGCTGAATGGTGGCTTTGTAGCGAGCAAAGTACTTGGTGACCTCTCCGCCAATGATGTCGAATGTAATGGACTTGTTCCCCTCGTCTATAGCATCTATCTTGTCTTTTGCAACGACAGAATCACCTGCTTATACATTCCATGCGAAACATAAGTTCGAAAAATAAATTACTAGCTAGGTCAGCAAATTTCATATAGCACCATATGGCGATCAAGAAGCTATATAATATTTAGCATGATTATCAGTGAATATTTCAGCTTATAACAAGGAGAGAATATACATCATAGTATACAAACTTGAGATGAAAAATTCTAGGTGACCAACATAAATCTCAATGTTGTGGATAGGACGAGACCATGTGATTTAAGATGTGATATTGGGTTTTGGATAGTTACTCTTTTCGGATGAGGATTACTCGCTCAATCTAAGGAAAATAATCATCCTAACACTTAAGTGAGAACAACTGGATGCAATTCGGCCTTGTAGAATGATTGATTTCTCAGACATGCTTACCGAGGAAGTAAGTCCAAAGCCTCACAGAGCCAACGCTCTTACCATCACCTTCAATGACTTCGATGCTGCGCAACTTGTCGGGGCTGATTTTGGGCATCAAGTCGGTCTTGTTCTTGTAAACGTCGAACAATTTCTCTGGCGAGGACTTGATCTGTGCTTGCTTTTCGAGCTTACGCATCTGAGCCATGCTCTTGTCACAAACCCTAGAATTATGAGCAACCCACACCAAGAATAGAAACCCAATAAACAAGATCAAGATGTCTTGGGCGAGTGATTGAAATAATTGTCTTGCCTTTAAATAGACACTGTGACATTAAAAGAACGGCTAACTATTTTTTTTTTTAACTAGTTAAAGGAAGAAATGATGGTTAGTTCTGTTGGCATTGGATTCCCTCTCTCTCTCTCTCTCAGGTGTCTTCACTATCAGAGCGGCCACAATAAATTACCCAAAGAAGGAAAAAAAAAAGATGACGATGATTAAGTGCCTTTCTTAATAGAGAAAAAGAAGAACAAGAACATGATGATGCGGCGCTTTTCTTAATAAAGGAGAAGAACAAGGAAGAAAGTTGAGGGTCCTGAGGCGAAATTCAGATACAAAACAAAAAGGAAGTGATTCTCCCATGAAGATAACGAGCATCCATACAAGTATTATTCCCTTCCGTGGTAATCTTGTAGGTATTATCTGTGAGCTAGGTGAGGCCGCGCTTGGACAGGTCTAGAACAAGTCTGGAATCTTATATACAAGGATCGCCGTTATAGACTAGCCTAGCTGTTCATGAAATACTCGAACTTCACTCTTTATCTACTCTATATGAATTCGTGGACTATGGATTTGACTATTAAGATCGATTTGGATATGACATCTTATACTTGATTTTACCGGTGGACACTTGACTATAGTAGCCAAACCTAATTTTACTTTTAATAAATACATCACTTAACGGGCATAGGCAGTACTATATGACAAGTTATTCATGGTTTGAGATATTCTAGTTTTGGACCTGTAGTCATGCTAGAGAAATCACGGATGGAGCTACACCGGATATAGCATCTTGAGCATTTTAAGTAGAATTGCAATGAGTCTACGACCCCATATAAATCAAAATGGTGTCACAGGCGAAAGGCTGTCTAAAAAGTCTTCTTTGTGGTTTAGTCTATTTAGAAGAACAGTCTGCTCGACACTCGCACGCTTGAGGTTGATGATTTTCCCCGTGTTATTCAATTTTGTATATCCATTAGGCTCTTTAACACGGCATACGTGAGTCTTCCATGAAATTGCGGCAAACCCGTTTCTCATATCATCTTTACGGATTTGGAATTAAACAACCATGGGGGTGATTTGGCGATCCGAAAGATCTCTACATGTCGAGTGGCCTTTGGTTTTTTGAAGCATTATTTTCTTTATGTCTAGATACCTCGCATGGCATTCTTCATCATTAGTTTACGGGAGTCGCTTCTCCGGAAAAAAAGATCTCTTTACATAAATTAGATACAAAATGCAGTTTGCAGTCAATCATACACTCTTTATTCCATTATTAAAGTCATAAAACTGTTGTTTTGCAGGAAGCTTTTACCTTGTGGAGTTGTGACCCCTCCATCTCTGGCCGAATTATGACTTTCTTTACTTCCACTAATCAAATCCACAATGCGTGCTTCACCACGCAAGTAGTGACGTTCACTCGAACTGACATCAATGCCCAAACTTTGGAAACGGCACGTACAATAGCAGAGAGGAAATAATCACATTTCTACTCAGTTGATTTCAGGTCGACATTTTCGACGCAATTACTAAGATTCCAAAGTACTTTCGAGTTAAGTTACTCAATCCATCCTGAATTCGCCGTGCTCGTATTCAGCCTGTCTTTGATACCGAACTTTCCCTGGGAAAGTTGAGAACTATATCAAATCTATGTGTCAAAATATCTGCATCATGTGGACTTCTAAATGTAATCAAGGCGAGTGGAGGAATATGTGACAAGTCAAAACCAACATCATCCCAAACTTCTCGAATTGGTCGTCCTTTTGTTCTCAAATAATCAGGCACGAGTGGGTCTTAACAGAGTTCTCCACTTTAATCGACGAAAAATTTAGCAATAGATGCGAATTCGATTCTACCCGTCACTTCAAACCGCTTTTGTTTGCGGCCTCCATATTCTCCATTATCAAAAAAGTTTACGTTAGCTCCACTAACATCAAAAGATAATGATCTTTACCCCAAAATTGTTAATTAATCTGAGTAATTAAAAATACTTGCATTTCTATTAGGTAAGCCAGACAACCAGGAGATTGTTCTACCTGAAGGGAAGGAAGCTCAGTTCCAACGCCTATGTTAGTCATCCCTAATTTCAGAAAATCACTCAGTATAACTTATACACCTTAACATCAGTTCACTTCTGCTCTTGGTCATTCATGAGAGACTAGGCTATTAGATTGTGCAGATGAATGTGAATGCACAGATAATGTAATGATGCAACTCACTTTGTTGTGCATCAAAGATCTTCCGTTAGGTTAGAGCGTGCGTTGAGCAACACGATGAAGTGAAATAGTAGCTCCTACACGATGGCAGGTCAGCATTCTTTGTTAGACTAGTGCTGGTCAGACCCAAGAAATTCGAGGGGAGGCAACGGTTGGAAGTCCCCCAAGGTTGCAGGACCATATTAAGTAACATAATCGGCTGAAGAGTTAAGAAGCCTCACAGAGATGAGTATGGACCAAAATCAAAAGACTAGCTCTGGACAAGCAGATAAAGCATATTTTGTTCCATTGGCAATCACATACACGCATGGGCACAAATTGTGTTTGAAAAGTACATTTCTCCTTCCGAGGGAGAAGAAATGTAATCAAGAATCTCAACAACCACAAGAAATAAACATCTGATGCAACAGAGGAAACTTGCAAGTGCTGAAGCAACCCTGTTGAATAGGAGATGGTAAGCTCTTTAGTGTGGTCTACACTAAAGGAAAAGACTGAGAGCCAACAATCTAACCAGGCAAAAAATTTATCACATCATTAAAGCATGCCTTGAGTCCATGTTTTATTTCCAAAAGGGGTCAATTTTACGTGTTTATTTTCCCCCCTCGTGAAATATGCAATGTCCAGAGTCAAGAGGTAGATCATTCTCTATCCTCTTTATCATGACTATAGATCTTTACTATCCAATATACATTGTTATATGACCATCCTCAGAATAAAATAAAGGGATGGCAGCACCTACGCATTTATCTATGTTCTTCTTCCCTAATATCTCCTCATATATACAGATATACACATACACATAACAACCTATAAATTCATATACAAAGGCAGAACCCAGAAGAACCACCGCCAACCATCCATCAGCAGGACTCGTTAAGATTGATATTCTGCAATAAAAGGGTGTCACGAAATTCTTCAACCAAGAAACATCAAGATACCTCTTCTTACTTCTTGAACAAGTCCGGAATATCCTTCTTGGAACTGACAACAACTGGGGAGGATAAGCCGCTTTGTTCATGTGAAACCAGCACATTCTTACTCATTTCCTCATCATCATCCAATTCATATGGAGGTGAAGAGCCACATATTTGCACAGTTAAGCTTCCAGCTGCACAAAGCCACCAACGTGGGACCATAAGAAGCACCAGAAGGTTATTAGCTGCTACAGGAACACTACATCGCCATTCATCATACATGCAATGACAGCCAGCATTTGAAATGCATTGACTTGATAGGATTTTTTATGAAAATGCTATCCATCAAAGGATGTCCAGACCATTCTTCTCCTTCATCTTCCTCACCTTTTTACTCTTTAACAAAATGAAGGAAGAGAAACTAACATGCAATTCTTCACAATTCGAACTTCTAAGAAGAATATAATTGCAGTATCAACACATGATCTTTTGTTGCTAAGAGACAATATGAATGGCTGTTTCAAAAAAAAGGGGTAGGGGCGAGTTTTGGGAGAGTACTTCCAACAAAGGGAAGAACCAGACAATTTTCTCTTTACTTGTGAGATAACATGGATTGATTTGGTTGGACATGGGACACATATTCGCCATTATTTCACAAGATTCTCAACAGATTTGGTTATTTTACAAATTTCTGGAACCAATACCTAATATAGTGACTATAGCCTCTTTTTCAAGCCACTGTAGGACATTGTTACTGAATTGTATGATTCATATTTCAAAAACTGAGCCTTCAGATTAACAATTCGGACCTCAGTCCGACCACCTAGCAGTGAGAGATCTCATCCAACATGAGCACTTGACAAGGAAACAATTAGCCAAAAAAAGCAGTGATTTAGCATCACTTAACCCTGAGATAGAGCATGAGACAAAGGGGCAAATCAACCGCATTTTTTTGGTGGTGGTTGTGGGGCTGCAAAGTCTATCTAACATGTGCATGATATGGAACTTTTAAACGTTGAGGACCATTCAATCATGTAGATTCACCAATCAATAACTTTGACACAGATATAACATCGACTTGTGCACATAATTCCCACAAGCAAGGAGGGAAAGACATGTATGTACAACATTCTTACCCAGTACTAGTGCAGCGCCAATCCAGCCAGTGATGCCCCACCTTTCCCCAAGGAGTAACCATGCAAAACCTGCGCCCCAAACTGGTTCCAACCCATAAATTATAGCAGTTTCAGTGGCAGATACATCACACATAGCAGTCATCTGCAAAAAATAATAAAATGTGATCACGAAAAATGCACTTTTAATATCTGATGCTTGAGGGGCAAAAAAGATGCCACAATGATTGAAAATGAAAGTGTTCTGGGGATGCAGCATAATGAAAAAGCACTTATTACTTTGAAGAAGCGGGGTGCTTCAGGCTTCAATTACAAAGAGCCAGCATATAAATCCACTTCTCTAGAGGCAGCCAAAGAATAATGGCTAGAAAAATGAGGGCCTAGGGGGAAAATAACGTAAGACAATAGAAGCTTCTCTTTGTAGCAAACTCTCGAAAGCAGAGGCAGCATGACATACTGGTATAGCAGAATCTAAATCAGATGATAATATGGTTATAAAATCACATACCGTGTCAAACTAACTTGAGTTGCAAGGAAGGAAAAAACAGCCAAGCCCAGAGAGAGAGGGGGGGATACCTCTACCCATAAGCACAAACCAGTTGAGAATATGCCTGTGTAAAGTGCTGGTATCCATGGAAACTGAACCACAGACTCCCAAATCGTTGGCCAAGTCCAAGACGATGCATCAAATTCTTGGATGCCACCAACCCAGCCTCCAATCAAGTACCACAATGATGATGAAATAGCAATCACACATACCTGATGAGAGTTTACAAATGTTTGTTCGCATAAACAAGAACCAAGCAGCGATGCTGTCACTTGTAAATGTTGAACAGAATAAGGTGTAAACAAACCTCATGTCCAAGCAGAGGTAGGAAGTTCCTTTTATCCGTCGCTCTGGAAATGCGCTCGGTTCTTAACATATGGATCCCAAAGAATACAGCACTCAAGAAGTTTAATAGATCTCCGACCTATTATTTTCAAGCAAAACTGCTTAGACAATTCAAACAGAAGTTTATGGAAAATCTTCTCGATGCCCTCTTAGAAATTATGATCGAATGGACTTGCTTGTGCATGTCCTTCATTAATTGCCCTATCAGTCTAGAAATTGTTGCCAATGTTGAAGCACTAAAGATACTTACACATGGAGGCGATCCACTTGATTCCAGCATTGCAACACCAATAACAGAAAAAAAAGCTCCAAACCATGTGCGAGTGGGAATTATTGCTCCTAGCATACCATCGAGCAATGGAACCACAATAATCTGAAAATTTTAGCCACAATACGTCAAAATTCGTGCCTTGACATACTATTTTAGAGCCAGCTGCTCTTCAGCAATTACCAGACAATGTAAGGCTCCAGCCAAAAAAGAAAGAGAAACACATGTGTTTTATTAAGATACTCACAGTTAGCATAGACAGAAATGTCGCACGACCAGCATCAGATGTGAGTAGACCAAGTGCTTGCATAAGATATCCTAGACTAACCCATATTCCCAACTCTATTCCTGCATTGCGTGTCTGTACATCATCCCATGATCGAATCACCATGGGGACAAATGGAATTGCTGAAACAGCAAATCTGACAACATTAAAAACTGCAGGATCCGTGACTGATTCGATCTCCTTCACAACTGGAATGTTACTTGCTACACCACAAAAGAACCAAAAACAAATAAATCAGAGGTGCAAAAGAGACAAACTGGAAGAGTCTAACACAATTCAGAGACATAGATGCATCAACCAGATAAACTCAAAAAAAAAACAAAACAAAACAAAAGCATCTAGTTAAACATCATAAAGAATAAGGACACTTGCATTTCACACTTATGCAGATGACTCCATGCCTATTAAATATACATGACTACTGGAAAAAAGCAATATGCTAGCAGTTGAAATTTTCTTCCATTTTTCAGAACTAACAAAAATTGGCGGTTTCCCCCAAGTCATCATGCATACAAAGAGACAGATAGTTCACATAGCATATAACTTTTTCAGTAAACTAGCATCCTACTAAAAGAAACTAATGATTCAATTAGAGAAAGAAAGTTTTAAAATTAGCTTGGTAAAGAACTTCTCGTATATGAAGCCCCACAGAATTCCATCCGTAATTCCACCAATCAACATTAGTTGAACCATCGGACCTCATGAGACTTCGGAAAGTAACAGCTCCTAATCTAAAATGTGCTCTCACTTCCATATCTCTTGCTCCCAGGTTTGTTGGTTAATGAGAAGCAGCATTATCTGACCAAAATCTTCAAGCACGAAAATTTTACTGATATCAAAGGTTTTGTGAAGATAGACACATAAGGTAAGCTCCACACATGTAACCATGAGCTTAAGATTTTAAATGGTGTATTGAGCCTCATTAAACTCCTGCATGGCAAGCAAAATCCCATTTTCATCAGATTGGGGTATGGAAGAGGTGGTCTGTGAAAAGTCAAAATGGACCATTACCAAGCCTAAAGGAGCTTGTGAGCCTATGAAAGTGAAAACAACAAAAACAATCAAACTTTATCCCATTGAATGGAGGGCTTGGAGCTAATCAACTGTCTATCTTACTCGCTACGCTGTATTTTCATCAAAATTTAAGACTAAGGTCTCAAATCGCTTTCGTTCCAGATCTCTAGAATCATCATGGTCAATCCTTTTTTAATTTGCGCCCATGTCATAGATTTGCATCTTCACAGTAGACCATCCCAAGACCCCTGTTCCAAACCACCTCAGACAAGCTTCTCTCATTTGACTTTGCCATCTTTCTCAATACACTCATTTAATCGCATCTTTCCTCAAGCACCTACACGAGCAATAAAGAATTCCAATCTCCACCGCGATATCTTTCTACACACGTTACCGCCTGGCCATTCAGCCTTCCATTCCACCAAACATTGTAGGCCTTCTTATAATCTTGTTAAATTCACAGACAAGCTCAGGTGCCAGAATGAAATCGTGCCCCAACCATTAAATATATTACTCCACACTCCATCCATCCGGAATATTCAAGCGCCGCTTCCGAAAAGAAAAGGCGCGAAACGCCGCGCCCAAAGCGAATCGATATGCGTCGATGGTTCCCAAAATGTTCCTCCGACTTCAAAGCAGCGGCCAAAATCGAAAAACGACGAGAGCTCGAGAGAGCGACGCTCACCGTAAATGAAGGCCACGACGTTGAGCAACACGATGCTCCGGACCTTCTTCGAAGCGAACAGCATCCTCCGCCGCGGAGGCCGCTTCCCCGGCGGCGACTCGGAGATCAGAGATCGCGGCCCCCGAGAGGCGTCCGGACCGGAGGCATGGCGGCGCCGGCTCTTCTCCTCGGGCTGCTTCGGCCGCGAGCGCGACGCGGCTAGTCTCTCGGCCTCGCGCTCTGGAGGACCTGGTCGAGCCGCATTTGAAGAGGTGGAAGGAGGAGGACGACGAGGAGGACGGGGAGGGTCGCGCAAAGAGCATGCCGCGAGATGCCGCCGGGGCGGCTGGGACGAGCAATGGCGCGACGACTTCGTCGGCGACGAGCGGATCGGGCTCCACGGCCACCCGCACGGCGGCGACGCCATTGCCGAGAAAATCTCTCTCTCTCTCTCTCTCTCTCTAGCTCTCTTTGTGTGAGATCGAAAAAGCCTACCGATTTTTGGTGGGAGTATCTTGGCGACTGGGGTGATTGGGATCGCCTGCGGCCCGGCTCCATCGGAACCGCCAATGACGCGGCACCACGGTAGGCGTGCCAGCTCGGATTCGAGATCGAGGTCGAGGTGAAGTGACGGAGATGCCCCTGGGCGGACACGTGTCTTTCGTCCGGTCTCCCATATAGAAGTCAACCTGGCGGACGGCGTGGGGGCGGGGTTTGAGATCGCCTGCGGCCGGGCTCCATCGCAACTTCCAATGACGCAGCACCACGACAGGCGCGCGCCCTCGGCAAACGAGATCGAGGTTGAGGTGAAGTGACGAGATGCCCCCTGGTCGGACACGTGTCCTTCGTATGCTCTCGATATGATAGTCACCCCCGGTGGACGGCGTGGGAGCGGATTATTGCCAAGGGGGAATTTTGATTTTTCATTTTTGGCGGCGCCTAGATCCAAAAGATCTATGTAAAAAGGAAAAAACGGCTAACGAAAAAAAGTATGTTATTGGTGAGCTCGTGCTCAGACCATTAAAAAACGATTTTTTGGATAGATATAGATTTTTCTTTTTTTTGTCTTCTACGGTTTTGCGTCTTGGTCCATTTCTAGAGGAGGAAAGTCGAGAAAATTACATTAGCATACATGAGCAATTTAATAGGTGCCTTGGGGATCTAATTATGTCTAGTGGATTAAATTTGATGGTGTTTCAAAACATGACCAATCTTCTCTACAAGGTGAACAGAAAGTTATGCTTTAAAATTATTCAATTGTCTCTACTTGCACATTTCTTGTGAAATCATTAGTCATTTTCTCTATAATCTATATTTTATTAACCGATAGCTATCTTTGAAATTTTCGTCAATATACTGTGTACATATTTTATGAGCTGATAGCTTTAAGAATGGTGCATGTCAAAGAATTTTTTTTTTTTTTTTTGAGCAAGGGTGCATGTCAAAGATTATACAACAACATTTTTAAGGGTTTCATGATTTTTCTTCTTAAATTTTTCTTCTTAATATTGGGTCAAGTTTCTATCGGTCTACTGTCATGCACTTTTTTTTTTTTGGTCAGAATATGCTATCATGCACTTTAACTAGTCCTTCTACTCACACAATTCTAAAGCCTTACTTCCCCACGTATCCATTCAGAATTTTACTTTTATAGTGCTCTCGATAAGATTTGAACCCAAAACTATAAGAAAATTCATAACCTCTCTTGACATCTAAACCTTGCATGTTCGGTATGAATGAGATTTTAGATATAATTAGAGAATTTTGGTATATCTAAGGAAGACTTATCAATATTTAACACCCATTTGATCACAGCTGGTCGTTTAATAAATAGAGGTGGCCTTATTAAAACTTAATAAATAGATGCAAAAATAATAACAAAGCAAAATAAAGTGAAAAACCGACATCATATGTAGGTAGAATTCTATTATTTATTGTTCAAAATAAATGGTTTTTCTCATGTTGGTAAATTCCAATATATTTTGGTAAGTAACAAAAAACTATTAGTAAAAAAAAATGATGAGTGACCTTTTATCCAAGTAACTTGTTAAGTTTTTTCAGAGCTCTAGTCTATATCTCATGTATCTTTCACTCGCCTTTTAACGAAATATCAATGCTATTGCAATGAGGAAAAAGACAGATCTTCTAAAAACACCAAAGGGATTTACTGTTGCAAAGACGATTTTAATTTTAATGTTAGCTAAAGCCTCAAGTTGTAGATTGTGGCATCCTAGAATTTCATGACAATCCCTAGATGTGTTATGAGCCATGGATAGGTGATGGAACTACCATCAAATTATGTTGTAGCCATTTGATCCGTGATATGCAATAAGTTTAAGGCAAAGTTTTTAATGGATAATTATTTGATGGAAAAATTCCATTCTTGGCTATGTGTTTTATAAGTTGGAATTTATTAATTTATGTTGCAAGTCTTATGGTTTTATGAATTTCAATTAGGTATTTATAGAAGTAGGAAATTAAGGTGGACTATTAGAAATGATGGTGGACTGGATATTTAAGGACCAAACCAGCTCATAGCCCCACCATTCAACCGGCCCAAGAGGCCCAAAGGGAGGGCTGTCATCGACCAAAGGAGGGAGAGGCCGGCCCATCTTCTAGCCCATCACCTTGCATGGGAAAAATGCCAAGTGGCTAAGGGGTTTGGCCAAGTGGCATTTGCATGCAATCTAATGATTGCAAATCATTGCAAAAGGGAAGAAAAGAGAGGGAGAGTGGGCGGAGTGAGCGAGGAGTGCCAAGAGGGAGAGAGAGAGAGCTACCGTGCGAGAGAAGGAGAGAAAGAGAGGAAGAGAGGAAGAGAGAAAGGAAGAGGGAGGCTGTTCGCTGTCGTCGAGCCTGCCGTTTGCTTGCTGTGTTTTGCTTAGATTAGAGGCAAGTAGAGTCCATTGATTTACCCTTTACTTGTTGTGTTTTGTATGTGATGAATGGTGAATCTCGGATATGGATGAAGTGTGAAATTTCAAAGCTATAGGAGTTGTGTTCTAGCCTAGTATTCAGTTTCTGGAAAAACAGTCCGACCTTTGGTGATTTCGTGAGTTACATGCGATGTTCTAGTTGGAATCTGACTTCTATTTCTCAATTAAAGTTGTAAAGGACTTCTTGGAGAATAACGTATCAAAATTTGAGAGGAAATGAACAAGTATAGGTCGGTGAAACCATTTTTCTTTGAAGAAGCTAGATCTGGAAACTGTTATGCTGACCTAGTGCGATTCTGTGAATTTTGTGAAATTATCCCAGTCCGAATTTGATCTCGTGTTCTTGACAAGAGTTGTAGACAACGTCTTGAGGAGTAACATAATAAAATTTGAGAATAAACGAACAAGTAATGATCGGGGAAAACGATTTTCTTTGAAGAGGATCAGTCTGGACAATGAACCGAGAGTTAAGGGGAATTACGAAAATTATATCTTTTAATCCAGAAGGAATTAGACTTTGATTTCTTTATAAGACTTTTACCACTGGATCTCAGTTATGACATATTAAAATCTCAGAATTTTCAGAGTTCATTTAAGGGTTTAATCGAAATTATTTCCGAAACTGTGCAAAAGTGGTGCAAGAATTTCTTTTGCTGTGATGTGGGGATCTATGTGATTGATGTGGAACTTTCTTGACATGGTGTTCTTCACGAAATATCTTCCTCTGGATCTTTTTACATTATGTCAGATTTTCAGAATTTATTGAGATTGTTTACTAATTTTCCAAGAATTTTTACTAAAGATGTGCATTCTGTTTTATCCGAAAATTGGTTCTATTTTTAAAAGCCAATGAATTTCTTTATGAAGTGTAATCGTGGATGTTATGTGTGTTGCATATGTGGTGATATTTGGGCATATCATATGACATCAAAAGCTGGTTGAGATTTTGATATTGTCACATCAAATGCCATGTTGAAAATGAGATACATATGTGATTATAAATTGTGATAATAACGAGACCATCGAAGGTGTGAGCCGACAATTCCCCGGGAGTGTCGAGATGCCCGGAGGTATGAGCCAGATGCCTGGTTATATTATGAATACATGCCTAGAGGTCTTCGGGAGTTTCGAGATGCCCAATGGTATATGGTACCTAATGTCCAGGGGGAATGCCTGGTTGTACGGCGGTACGTAATTCCAAAAGCCCTGGAGGTTTGTGTCGGGGGAATTCATCGTGATGCTAATTGGGATGCGAGATGCCTGAAGGTTTGTGCTGGATGCCCGGAGGTTTGTGCCGAAGGCCCTCGCGATGCCAAGTTAGGTGCGAGCGATAAATTGAGGAATGCAAACATTGATCCCTAAAAGAAAAATAATGAGATCCTTGTGAAAGATAAATATTGAAATTGAAACATGTGCATGGGTGTATGCATATGGCATGATGCATGATCTGCTTGTGAAAGTAAATTGATGCTATTTGACATTAAGAATGCGATCATGAAAGCTTGAATGGATCTCATGGGGATGTATGCTTGATAGCATGAATGATATGAAACATGGTGATATATGCACGATGGTATGGTGAGATATGCATGACTGCATGGTGATATATGCACGATGACATGGTGAGATATGCATGACTACACGGTGATATATGCACGACTGCATGGTGATGTATGCTTGATAGCATGGATGATATATGCTTTACTCGTGATATCTTGATTGTATTGTTTGTTGTATTGTGTAGTTTGATGAATCTTTACTGCTGAGTGGTTGTACTCACCCCTTTGGAGACTAACATTTCAAATTGAAAGATGCTTCTAGCACCTGTCACACGTGGTACATTTTATGGATTACCATCTGATGTCGAGGTCGAGTGCTCGGAGCACCCCTGTGTCGGTGTTCATGGTTTGGTGTTTATCCGCGTCCGTGTTTTGGTCATGTACGATGTGGGCTTACCTGATGGTCCCGTTGTACAAGAGTTTTTGTCTGTCCATGTTCGTAGAGATGGGAGGATGATGGGAATGCTGCCGCGCGCCGCCAACCGATGCACTAGGATGGGTATGATAAGAGCGTGTGACTGGTGGAGGTTGACACTTTTTGGAACGGCCGACACTAGCTGATGGATAGATGCTCACGTCTGATGTATAGTCGGGTTTCTTTTTTAGTATCGTTGAGCTTAGTTATAGTCTTGGCCCTTTTGTTATACCGACTTGTGAAATCCATCTTAGTATATAAATAAAAGTGATTTAGCCCTAAAATGCATATATATGAAAGGTTGTAGTTGGTGTATATTGCATCGTATTATTTAGTTTGTGTACGGGTTAGGGAGATGAAACGTATGCTTCCGTTATTTGAATTGCGCTGGGACCGATCTAAAAGATGTAAACCTCTAGGTTGATGAACCCGCTGAAATTGAAATGGTATCAGAATTGAATGTTATTAGGATAAGTGATAGGTGAGTAGGCTGTGGCGACCCTAGCAGATCGGGGGCCGTGTCGAGGGGTGCCACATATATAACCAGAGGCATTTTCTAACATTTCTAGTAATGTCTACTCTTCACAAAACAAATGTACCTTGTAAGGAGGAGCCTATGGGATGCGTACAACTCAATCTTGGTAGGTGAATTCAGGAAAGGATTCGACCCAAAAAAAAATTCAAGGAAGGCCCAGGTATGGCCCAAAGAATAGGGAGGCTAAGGATGGCCCAGCTTCCCCGAGGTCCACATGTCTATCCAAATTATTAGAAAGATAGAGATCTTAAATATGCATAGAAATCTCATGAGAACTTATTAAATGAATGATATTGCAAGTTTTAGGTTAATGCTAAAAAAAACGAGACCCATAAATTGGATGATTCGCCTGTTAGATCGTCTTAAAAGAAAGTGCCACGTCATTTAATGGAAAAATTCTGATCTAAAAGTTTTTAGTAGATGTAGCATTGTGTGCTTCGGCAAATTAAAAAGGTCCAATGTCTATCTCACATTAATTAATTGTTTTTTTTTCTATACTCTTGAAGTTAAGGTCGGTCGACATAGTTCCTAATTGGTTGTTCCTTGAAATGTAGCCGGGCATTTGAAATCAGTAATTTCATCCTAGTGTTACAAATAAGATGAAGCGATCATGTGTTTGATACAATGTGAAATTCAAGCATATATCATCCATGCATGTTCTGAATTCACTAATCATTTGAATATTACCACTACAACAAGAAAATGTAGAAAATCAATTATTGATTTGATTATTGGGTAGATTTCAATAGAAAATTGAAAATAATGATAACAAGTGATTGAGTTCAAGTAGAAAATTAAGAAAAATGAGAAATAATTCTATGTTTTTCTCAGCATAATAATATTTTTAATTTTCTATCATTTTGTGAAGGAAGCATTGTTAAATTCCTCATTTGTTTTGGTTTTATTTTTATTGGCTTTTCTTTTTGGCTAATTTGAGTAGGGCGCGCATGATAACCATTTCATTTTTTTTTTTAATTTCGGAAATAAGTTTAAAACAGAAATTCGTTTAGTAATGCAATTTCATTTTAGTATTTCTGAAATAATTTTTTAATATAATAATAGGTTTGAAACAGAAATGATAAGTAAAAATTTTCTACTTTTCTATTTCTTAAACAAAATTCAAAAATAAAAACTCTTTGCATTACTTGCCTCATTATTAGGTCGTCTAAAAGGGAGAAATTTTATGTTATTATCAAATGAATTTCTATTCCGAGAATAGAAATTTCATGTCATTATTAGATGTGTATTTTTACTCAAAAACTCGTTCGAGAAACATAAATTATGGCTAGAAATTGATTTTCTAAAATAGAATTGTCATTGTTCGAGTACAAAATCTCTAGAAAATTGATAATAATCGAATAAAACCTTGAAAAGGGTCTATGTCAATCTATTAGTTGCAAACATGACATAAAAGGAATATCCTTCCCTCAAAGAATGATGCTAACTGGAAAAGAAGTTTCGTGCATCTTTGTAATTCTAAATATTTTACGACTAAATAATGACATATGCTTACAAAATATTTTGCTAGATTGTAATTAGCACTTATTTTATAATTTGTCGCATTCAACTTCTGGTTAAATTTTCCCTATTGTTTAAAAAAAAAAATCAACTCGATTTAGCCCACGACATTTATTTATCCAAGCGTGCAATGCCTTTTTAGAAACTCAAAATCAAGCATTAATCCGATAAAAATGGTAGATACATAGAACTTTCGGGTCTTACTAGGGAGAGACTATGCTTTTGCTAAAAAGAATTCAGTATTTTCATGTCGAATGAAAATGCTTCTAATCTCGAAGCGCTCGCTCAATCACAACCGAAATTGAGATCCGATTAGCTTATCTAGATTCCGTTTCTTTTACGAAAAACAAATATTATTGAAAGATATTTTTCATAAGCGATTGTCTTTCAAACATGTGGTCACCCCATGTGACTATTCCCCCAAGAAAGAAAATTCCGAGTTTCGTCTCCTCGTCGGCCGCAAAAAAACGAGGGAAAGTTCCGCGGCGTTTGTCGGGACGCGGGCGCGCACGGCGGGAGAGCGCCGACGTGGAAGGCGGCGATTGGGCGAGGGCCGGTGCTGACGCCAGTCCGACACGGCGCCTTGAGGACGCGACGCGCCATTGGAGTTGGGGGTGTGGATTGGAGAATATGCGGAGACTCCAGTGAGGAAGATTCGTCGTCTCCCAGAGAAACATCAAAGAAAAGAAACGAAAAGAAAAGGCAAAAAAACGCAGACGTAATATTCGCATCTCGGGTTCTCTCTCCGTGCATTGATGATTCGCTCCCTCCCCCACAAACTGAAGCTCGGCCAGCGGAGTTCCCGTCCCTCTCTATATATATTGAGCCCGAGCTTTCTCTCCTCCGTTGCCCCCCCAAACTGCTTCCGAGCTCCGTCTCTCCAGGTTCTCTCTCTCTCTCTCTCTTCTTCTTCTTCTTGTTTTGTTTTGTTTTTCTTTTCTTGATGGAGGGAACAGTGCGCTGTGGAGGACCCATCATGGGTTTCTGCTGGCGATCGTGATTGTGGCCCAAGTTCTCGTTTTTGTCTTTTTTGGTGGCCGTGGGTTCGATTGGGAGTTCCGTGCGTTTGTTTTGGCGGGTGGGTTGAGTAGTTTGCCCGGAAAAAAAGGAACGGGAGATTTATGGGTCTGTTTCATGTGGATGAATTCGCGCAATGTTGGTTTGCTGGGGCTGGGCAATGGTGGTCTTTTTTCCTTCGAAAGGTGTGACCCCTGTTTTGTTGTTGTTTTTTTAATTTATTTATTGGGATCTGAATATGGTTGGGGTGGAGTCACGAAATCTTGAATGGAATGAAGTCTGATGCTGAGCTCTTGATGCTCAAGATTTGATTTTTGGATTGGCTGTTTGAATTTGGACTTGGTGTGACTGACTGCATACAGAGATAAGCTCCATCATACTTTATTGGGTTTTTAGTATACAGAAGGTTGAGGATGGATGGCCTTAATTTGCTGGTTCCGGTGAGAGGAGTTTCCCCTTATAAGAACGAATCGAACCTCACAGTACTGACAATTTGATTGGAATGGCAACGGAATTGGGGCATCAGGGAGATTAGCTATACACAATTGTGCTCTTCCTCAGCTCAAAAGTAGTGTGTCTGGTCCATGTTGTCGTCGAGATTAATCTCTTCATCTTATGGTCTTGGGTGCACGAGGAAAAGTAACAATCTGCTAGTGGCAAGAGTTGTTTCATTCCTTCTCTCAATTTGGTGATGACTTGGTGTAAATTTGGAATCTCTACCATTAGGTATTGTCTAGGTGTAGGCCTATTTATAGAAAGGAGCTTGCTTGCTAATGTGAACTGATACAAGGCTTCTCCAATCCAATTGAAAGCTCCCATTAACATTTCTTTTTCCTTGAGAGGCGAGTTGAGGTAAATTGCTCTGTCTTGATTGTGCATTTTGTGCCATTGCAGACATTGAGTGGTTGGAGCGTAGCAGCCCATTGATGCCAGCTGGTTGCTGGCGGATAGACTGATTTGAACCATCACTTGACGGCTTATGAGTCTCGAGAGTATATCGAACTCCAGGAAAGCCTTAGAAGGTGTGCATGGGGTACATGTTGTGCCTCATGCCCCATTTGCACTCGAAGAGATTAGCAAGCATGGGGACTATCCTCAATCAAGTTCAAGAATTGGACTAAATCAGCAGCTTTTTGTGCAGTAAGTTTAACAAAAAAGATGACAATCCAAGAAGATTCTTGAGGGATGTTTGTCAGTAGGCTTAGCCGATGTATATGCTTCTATTCTAATTTGTTTTAAATACTACGCAGGCGAGTATGGCAGCAAAGACCAGCATGTTTGAGGCCTATCCAATGTTGCATTCACGGTATGGCAGAAAATATTTCCATCTCATACCTGGGCTTTCTTTGCCCTTATACTTTGTACATGATTGAGAGCATATGACCCTGGTCTGAGAGTGCTTACATGTATTTGTGTCACCTACCAAATCAATAGCCTATCCATCCCCAAAGTTGAAGTTGTTAGCTGGAGGAGCTGAAAAAATGTTTTCGGATTTTCTTTGCTAATACAAAATTACGCACTCTAAACTGCTCTTCAAATTTTTCTCTCTTTTGGTAGGCGATTGCCATCTTGCAGAAACAGTTGTAAATGTGCTCACATCCCTTCCTTTCATTGCTCTCGGCATGCAAGCACCAAGGTGATTGGCTTACTAATGTGTTCAATCGATCCATGTTATTATTATTTTTGGATTGCCGTTTCTGATGATTTTGGATTATACAACTAGGAA
Source organism: Eucalyptus brandiana (assembly GCA_014182725.1). Classification (NCBI taxonomy): domain Eukaryota; kingdom Viridiplantae; phylum Streptophyta; class Magnoliopsida; order Myrtales; family Myrtaceae; genus Eucalyptus; species Eucalyptus brandiana. The sequence goes on from CM024674.1 coordinate 36,939,993, forward strand.
GAATCTCAATACGAAGCTCTATGCTAATTCGTTAGTTGGAGTTGGAGTTGCATCATCTTTGTATCATTCTTCAAGAGGGAGGTTGAGGAGGTATCTTAGATGGGTTGACTACACAATGATAGCCACTGCTACCGTGGTGAGTAACTGGTGGCTAAATATGATTCTCCATACTCTGTCTCAACTAATGAACGAAGTCCATATTTATCTGTTGGCCTTCTCACTATTTATTGAGTTAAATGATAAATATTGTCAATTCTTATCGTGACTTATATGTCTTGTGTATGACAAACAAACCTTAGCTTTGGGTAAGATAACTAAATGGGTTTAAGAGACAGCTTATACGCCTTCTTGATTTGGTGTTAAATATATTGTGTGGCTTGTGAATTTCCTGCTCCCTGGTTGTTTCGTACCTACTTCGCCTTGATGAACTTTGTGAGGTCGTGGCTAGTTCTATGACTTGGGCTTTGAACGCGGTGGTCATCTTATTAGTTGGTGCTATAGCTAGTCATGATTTACCTTGATAAACTATTACTCTTAAGGAGAAAAAAGGGAAAAAAAAACCAGAATGCTCTTTCTGTTGTTTATTGAACTCTGTCCTTCTATTTAATCACTATCTCCTTCCCGGCCATACATTTTTAATTTTATCCATGTTACTACGCATAATGACTGGGGGCATGATTGGGAGGGACTGGGGGCATGACCATGGTTTGAACTCTGGCAAGAGCACAGATGTATGGTACTTTAAACTGTATTGACCAACAAGAAAAGTAGGAATATAGATGTTCATCCTTGAAAGGCACGCAACGAAACTTTAAAGTTATAGAATGCCTCAGTTATTAGAATTACAAAGAAAGGAAAACATGTCAGGAAGCTAGTCAGTTATGTTTATTTTTTCTCTTCTCTATGCATGCACGATGAACGGTTTCTGATTGAAATTGTCAAAAAAATCATGTGTGCTTATTATATACTGGGCCTTACACATAAAAGCACAATCTATGAGCATGACTAAATAAAACAGACAACAGATGGAAGCTCGAGAACGGGTAAACAGCCAAAAAGAATATGGAGTGTCAAGAACATATGTGCTATGCCACCCTGTGAAATGACTGTATCAAGTTGTCCAGAAAGTGGCCTCCAGCATGTGTGTGTGCACCTGCGCCTGAACACATGGTGCAAAGTATTGGTTCCCTCTTACTTTTTATCATTTCTTTTTACAAAATTAGGGTTTGAATGCACAAAGATGGGATAATGTAAACCACCATAATAGTGAAGCGAGAATAATTTATTCTACAGAGGGGCTTATGTGTGTATCTGACCACATGGTCGTTCTAGATAAAGGATGTCAATGCATATCTTGCTCTCTCATGTTAATTTTGGGAAATTTGAAAATTTTGAAATATTCTGAGTTTCTTGCACTACAATTGATGAAATCCTTTCTGCAAATACTTCTCCTTTTTTCCTCTTTCGGCTGATTCTGGCCCCTGTTCTTATTGGCTTCAGTATATTTTCAGCTATTAGCTTGCTCACTCATAATATTAATGTGTCATTTCTCGTTTTTCCAGTGTCTGTCCAGGGCCCTCAGAAATGAGAATCCAAAATTGTTGATGGCGGCATCTGCCGCCTTTCTTCCTGTCCAACCGCTGATGGTCTCAGCAATTCACACTGGAATGATGGAGGTATAAAATTTAAAACCCGCTCAATAACAGTGCCATACAATGTAAAATACAGAAATTCTTGCTGGTTTTGTGCATAATTTCTCCAACTGATGTTGCAGGTAGCATTTGCAAAAAGAGCATTGGAAGATCCAGAATTAAGGATGGCTCACAATATTCATAAAATGTCATCGTTGCTGGGAGGTGCCCTTTTCATTGCTGATGATGTCTTTCCCACAACGCCATATATTCATGCTGGTTGGCATCTCGCCGCAGCTGTCTGTGTTGGCACATGCAACAAGCTTCTGGAGTAGTGTGTTCCATTGTCACCTATACATTCAACTGCCTACATTTCAAGAGGAAGCAACGACAACCACAGTACCCCTCCTTTTACAAAATTTATGTAGAAAGAGATGGGAAGCCATGTAAAACTGCTGCTGCTGCAGGTTCCGGTCAAACTCAAATCGGGTTTACCATGTAGAGTATTTTTCATGTCTAAAGTAGGAAGTAAGCCATTCTTCCTGTCCGTCGAGGTAGGCTTGTAACTATAGTCAGTATATTTCTTAAGTTCCAGCTCAACTATCGTTGTTCTGGACTCTTATGGTAAAAAGGACTTTCATTCGTCTAATCAACCGTGCTAAAGTATCAATTGTTGGAGCGTGCACAATCTTAACTCTCTATAGAGTGACAAGTATCCGGTGAAAACACGTAAACTCTCAATTTCCAAATTGTCGTCTGAAATCACATTGGAGTGTTTTGGAACAAAGAAATGGAATTTTGAGGAGTGTGTCCGATCATGGGCACTCACACGAAAGATAGAAAAACCTTTCAGTACTGAAAGTATCGAAAAGCAAGTGGCAAGTTAGAATTAGCTCATTTTTTTCTGCTCAGGGTTTAAAATCATACATTTTCACTGGACCTTTGGTGCATGGTTCTCGACTTCTTGTCCTACCGCAGTTTTGGCCCAGCCAATGTTAATAGTTTTATGTGGGCTTTCTTTCACCTTCTCTTGGAATGTTCACCCGGCTCTCCATCCGAAAGTTGCTCCTCTACTCTTCCAAGGAATGGTACCAGCTTCCTCATTCCATGGTCGCATAGATCAAGTTCTGGATGAGTCAAATCTCCAGAGAAACCATCAAGTGCTGAGCAAGGGGGTTACTGAACTGAGTATCTCGAACTCATCATCATACCAGTTTCCATAGAAAGGGATAATGTAACAATTCCCAGGGACACTAACCATTATCACGCGAGAGAGAGCTCCCACTAGATCACAAAATGAGGCCCGAGCTTATACAGAGTCAACGGGAAGGGCAGGTTAAAACTCAACAAATTTCTGTCTCCATTAGAATGAATTGGAGCATACAGCTCAAGAATGAAATATCTGCCAAATGCAGCTTACAAGACTATCACGAAATGCAGTAATATCTAGACACGAAAAAAATCTAAATGAGTGTTACAGAAATAGAAATTAGGACCCTGATTCCTCACAGAAGCTACAAAACCTCTTCAAGTTTCCCACTCTTGCGAGACTAGCAAACTCCTAACAATGTACAAAATGGCAGAACCAGGGCCTGAACCAATTGATGTGTCAACTTAATTTCAGTGTGTTAGATGAAGCAGCTCCGACAGCAACAGTAAAATCGCTTGGTGAGTGACCGGAGCAGCAACTCCAGCAACAGATATATGATGTTTGTGGTCGCAATCGGCATGATTTGCGGAAAGATCCAACTCCCCCTCAGCCAAACACAGGAAGATAATGGCCGATGTTGCCTCCAATAAGAACTCTTATCTTCCAAATTCAAGTGTAAACTGACCCTCTCGCTGTACAGAGGGAAAGAATGAAAGAATACAACACCCCAAGGGAAATCAGAAGAGGTAAGCTTGTGAATTGTAGGTACAGGGGAACACCACTAAAACTTTGCCCAAGTAAATCACGTGGCTGATGACGATCTAGAATCCTCTGTTTTGTTTCTGTGACACATACAATCTGGGCACGGGAAACTATATATAGAATCATTAGGCCTTTTGAGCTCAAATCCCTTGGAATCACTGTGAGAACGCATATTCAGCATTTGCCGCTTGAAATTTTTCCATCTGGAGAACACATGAAAAGAGTATTGAGTTACATTCCACAATACAACTAGCTTGTTCAGGCCAAATATGGGCCACATCAAAGAAACACACCATTCAAGCTCCTTTATCCAATGACATTTGTTTATCAAAAGAGTCTTTTTCAGTCTTGCATACTTGATTCTCTCCGGCAAACTATTCAAACGGTCAACAGTGCTGTAAAGCAAGTCAGCACAATGACCCGACCGGTTTTATAGGCATGATTTACAAAAGAATGATGACAGAATTCAGCCAAGCCCTAAGCTGAACTCTGGTTATTCCAGCTCAGTAACAATTAGCTACAGTTCCAGGTCGAAGAAAACGTCAACCTTACACTCTGTCCAGCAGGTTCTAAATGACGTTTGGTTTTGCCAGATCCACATTTAATTTAAGAGATCTGCCATCTCAAAGGGGAAAATCATATAAATACAATTACGGACTACAGAGGCTTTATTTGAATTCATAAACCCAATTTTGATTGTTGTTGCCCCTGTGCCTATCGCACCCTCACAGGAATCCTCCCAGATGAAGCATTATGGAGGGATTCCCTAGATGCATCTCTTTCTTTTATTTCAGGCCTTCACCGCAAAGATATTGTTTAAAAAGGCTTCCCTAGGGGTGGCATGCATTGTTGTTAAATTTCCTTCATTTTAGATTGAGCAGTCCATACACATTATGATAGTTCCTGAAGGACACAGGCTTAAGGATCTGTAGCATTGAAGACATACCCGAGATTGGGATTATCGAAGATTAATGCCAACTTCCTTTTATCAGGCCTAATTGTCTTGGAATGTCCACCATACATGTATCGTCTGTGGCCCAACAGAAAGTGAGGAAAATTTCCTCCTTGAGTTGTTACAAAAACTTCACTATGAAGACATACAGTGTAGTCTATTGCAGCCATCCTGGAAGAATAGTTCTAGAAGCATAACTGAAGTCAAAATAGTGATGTCATAAAAGTCATTACCAACAAGACACGTTAAAATAAAAAATTTCTAACCTTGAATGGAGCTAGTTCCTCCTCAGACGCAAGCATCTCTTTAGTCTTCAGCTGGGGAAACATTTCCAACAGGGGTGCCATCGTCTTCTCAGCATTGTATATCTTTCCAGATGCTAAAAAAATAGATGTGCTTTTGTCAAAGCCCATTCCCCTGAGCATCAAGCCCACCTAGCAAATGCAAGCAAAGACACAAAATTAGATACATGTATCCTTCAGAAAGTTGCAACTTTACAACCTTAAAAGGACAATGGAGAGGATGCAGAGTCCTCATTGCTATATGACAGGAATCATTGTCCTATAAAGGCAAGGAAGACAAACGAGAAAGACTGTTGCCCGAACAAGTTAAATGTCCACAAGTTTGTTAGTCATACTTTTTCCCTGTATCCACACTATTCCCTAAAGCAAAGAACTCAATGGTTCTAACATAGAACAGTCTCAGGCTTAAAATTCCCACAAGCTCCAAAGAAAAAATCAGAGAAGTTCCGGTCTCTTATAGTTTTATATGTTCCTTTTTGTCATCTCATGCATAAGTAGCGTGGTGAACAATAAGGAAAATAACTCTGCATAAGTCACATAAAGGATAAAATTAGATTAACCACAGTAATATCATCTTTTCTCAAGTTAAATTGGCACAATAATAGGACCCATGTTACTTGTTAACACAATGCAACATTTTGATGAGATTTACAGTTTCTCACCAAGCAAATGCAACGCCTAGAAAGATATCACCGCAAAATGACCCTATAAGTAGATGCATTTGTAGATTTGCTCAAGTAAGGAACTTACCAAGATAAAACTTAAAAAAAATTTCTCCTCTTCAGTAACTGCTAGATCTTTCTTAGAAACTCTTTGATTTCACTGGCCTAAGGTTTCAGACGATTGCCCCATTTTACCATGATAGTTTACTACACAAACACATTTAGGAACATCCAGAACATAGTAGCACTGCATGAGCCAATGGTTCTCCGAGCTAACAATCAGAAAGATAAGTTATTTTTAGTGTATTTTATGTTTTGTGTGTAAGTGAACAAATGTGAACAGGGAACACAATATGGCCAACACAACAAATCAAACCTCTTGGAACTTAATTTAAAGCATGAAACTCAAAATTTAGCTTCCCCATAATTTTGCACTGATTCCAGATTGCATAAAGGAAAAATTAAGAATAGATCCAAACCCCAGAGTCATATCAGTAATTCAAAATCTGAACTGGTCCTGACAGATTCACTTAGTTTGGTACTGTACCACTCCAGCCCCTTGTCTAGATCAATGCACAAGAAGGCCAGGGAAGCCAAGACTGGCTTTCGTTAGGCCAAAGGGATTCAAAGAGAATGGAAGGAATTTAAAGGAGTCATTTGCTAATTGACTTGTTTGGTTTGTTTTAGAGGAAGGAAGAGTAATGTCTTGGAGGGATTTCACTCTTCACCAGAAACCCTGCTAATTCCTCCGTAGTTAAGTGATTTTTATATCATCCCTGGTAAGTATAACAAATTTCCTTCCACTTCTGCTTTCTTCTCACAAACGCCAATAAACACAGTGAACCGCTTAATTCATTGTTTTCTGGTCTTTTCTTTCCCCTAATGATTAGCTTGCACCTTCCCCTTCTTTTTAAATCACTCCATCTGAATATACTATGATGATAATCACCCATAGCATGAGAGTTCCCAATCCAGCCCCAGATAGTAGCCAACAGGACACAAGCCAGAAAAAATGGCAAACATGTCTTGCTGACAAACATCTAAGTCTGAGCATGTATACTTTACTCAATGACCTACTGCACCTTCCAATGTGAAACCTCTAAACAAACAAGATTTCATCATAGCAACGTATAGAGCCCTCCAACAATCTGTAATGTAGCATTCACATATTTACTAAAAGAAACTAGACCTTACCTCTAAAGGAGTGAGGGGACATTTTCCGTTTATCCTGATAGATCCAGGACGTATGACCCGACCGGGTTTTGTGAACTTTCCTCTCCAACCTTTTTCCCGTGCAGCAATCATATCTATTTTTTCTTGCTCCCCACCATCAAAAACACAACAAGAAAAAGCAACCATGTCCTGTACATAGACTGCTGTTAACAATCATAATAAGCAAAGAGAGAGAGAAAAAACCACACCAAAGCGCTTTTCATGCAGTGGAGCTGACCTCCTCAAAGCGAAGATGAACCGATATGTATTTTCCACCATTTTTCACACTGTGCTCTTTCATTCTAGCTACCAAGCTTTCGCCCAAACTCAATATAGGAGTTGCAAACTTTAGAGCTTCATAATTTGCCAAGCATCTAAGCCGCTGTACAGCTGGAGGAGCATCAAAGGATAATCGATTTGCAAACGGAGAAATCCGTATAACCCTGTTTTATAAGCATTGCACAATTAACAACTAATTAGAGTCATAACCACAAAGAAATCCATAATACCCTGCTTTATTTAGTCAATATTACATCCTCATGATGAGAAGTTATTAACATATTAGCAACTAGCAAGTTCCATTAAAACAAATGCATACAGATTTATGCCTTCTTGTTAATGCTACATTAACATGTTCTCCATGAATAAAAAGATTGACAAAGCACTGCTTGCCAATATATTTACCATATGGATTTCATCCATCACGCAAACCGATGCATAACATTAATAATGCAAAATTTATTTCAAGTATGTTGAGCTAAATCACTGAGATATACTTTATTGACGGTGCACTGCTCTCTGCCGCAGAAAAGGAAAAGAGTATGGATGAACCCTCTCCTCAGATAATAGAATGTCGACATCAAAAGAAAATTTATGCAATGGAAAAGACAGAAGCACTCAGCTTCATTCATTTCTAAGCAAATTATGACAGGCAAAAAAAGTGATGCATTGTAACATGCAGGTTAAAGGAAATAGTGTCATAGAAAGAGAGGTGAATATCAAACTCAAAAGCGCAACTAACTTTTCCTCCAGTAACTTTGGGAGAATTGCATCTTTGTAATATCGAATGGGCGACCATGCTTTAACTCTGAAGTTGTAAACATTGGTCATGTTGTTGTCAAACCGATCCATTATATACCCAGGAATCTCATCAACAATGCGCACGTCATTTTCCAAGGTTTTAATGAAGGATTCTTCATCATAAATTTCATTGAATTTGCTGCATAGATATAATCAACTGTCAGATAATTCTAATGAGTGCAAGAATCCCACTACAAAAGCATACTGTCCACCAAATTTATGATGAAATGAACTGCAAGGTCTAGATAAAAGCAAAATATATAATTAAAGCCAATATGAGCATTTCCTCGAATCAATTCTAGCAATCTGATTTATAGTGGGAGAAGCCCGACTTAGCCATAAAGAATTTCATTGGGCAAATTACACAACCTGATCGCAAAAAAGGATGGAAAAAGTTGAAGCATTGTCGAGTTCGCATGCATAAAGAACCGAAAAATTCCTTAATTTCTCTTTAGGATAAGAGTACAATCAAAATCAGTCTGAACACAACGCAATCTGATAAAGCATAATAGAATTAATGAATAATAAGGATCTATTCTTAGAATAATTCAAATATCTATCAGATAACCCTCTAAAAATCCATGAATCATTTCTTAAGTTTTGAAACGTACAATCATAGAATCATATGATACGGAGTGCAATTCGCACAACCATGGCCATAATTCCTTATAATGTTTGTCGTCGCCTGAACAGATCATCTATAGGTCATGTCATGGCATTTAACTATATCTCAAGAATTCTTTTTTTCTGATAAACAATGAGACTAAGATCATGGTACATCAATTTTCATGGAAAACAGACACCTGAGGAAAGGTTGTCAACATGTTATCTAAAATAGCTTCAGAAACAGAAATACTACAAAACACATTTCGTTACTAGGTAGGGTCATAATCCATCCCTTGTATACCACTGTCATATTGTGTTCCAACCAATCTGAAACAATATTTAGGTGAAGCATCAACTAACAGCTAGGTAACCTAATATGTGCTTCAGTAATATACTGAAAATGCAAGAACTAATCTTCTTCAGATGAAAACATAATCAGAAATAATACATGGATGCAGCATACTTTATTAACAAAAATGGAAGTCAAAGAGGCGTTGTCATACCTTGGATCTCTCCAGATGCTATGAAAATGAAAATTGGGGATAACAAGGGTTGCATTAAGAAAACCAGCAACAGCAACTGCATTGCATATCTATAAACAATAATGACAAATGAGTGCCGTATTGAGGTTATTACATTAATAACTTCACAAGGGGGCAGCAATAAAACAAAATTACTCAGTGTATATTGTATATGAGGTTTAAGATGAACCTACCGAAGTCCTCTGCTGATTTAAACCACCATTTGCCTCAACATATATGTAACCGTTCGATTCAGGTAAACCTTTAAGAGGTCGAAACAATAACAAAGAAAAGATCAATTGTTGAATAACATACCAAGTTGAGACAAAAATAAAATGTCTGCTGAGGTTCTTCCAGCTTGCTAATTGCAAACATGTGAAAAATATCAGCAAAATAGATCACAAGAACAAGGAAATTACAATCAAGGAATCACTACAATGACAAGGATTGTGATACATGCTTGGAAGGATGAAAAACATGAGTCCATACACACTGGTAGTGGTAAAGTCAGCTTCAAATTTGATGATATCTCCTAAGATTCATTTAAACACTAATGGCTACCAACAATAAAGAAAATATCACAACTGCTTTCCAGTGGTAGGTGAAAGAAATTGTATTGCAAGCATATTCTACCAACTTCTGATATCCATAGTACCGGATAGAAGATCTACTTGAAGGCTCATAATCCTATAAATATTCAGCAACAGAACTTTATTCCAGCAGCACCTTATCTATGTCATCTCAGAAGTAATCATGATCAAGATTGTATGAAAACCTCATGTCTTCAGAAAGCAGGAGACAATCTTCAACGTATTCAAAGTCTCAAGTGCTCTAGAAGGTTTATTGCCATCCATTGATTAAAAATAATGTACCTTAGCTAAAGAATATTCATAACTTAGGCTCATTATCATCTATTCACATAAATGGATTTAAATTATAATTTTAGGGCAGAGCTTATTCATTTCCATGGAAAACATGAAAACAAATGCAAAACCAACATGGACTGGTTCAACCGTTAGCTGTGTCCCAGGGCATATGGATATAACTAGGCAGCAAGCAAATACTTAAAGGAGTTACAAAAGATCTGAACAAGTCCACTGATGATGGAAATTCATCAGAAAGTTAACCAGAATGGTCAAACATGCATGAAGATCATAATACACATAAAAGCAACGAAAATCATAATGAGAAAATGCAAAGAACATTCCAAGCCAAACTGAAAAGCGACATGAGAGGAAGAGATGCGAGATGAACACGTTGAACCTTGAAAAATAATGCTCAGCAAAATGTAAAAAAGGTGAAAGAAACAAGAAAGCATGTGAAAAATGGCAACATCAGGGGACAAAAGAAACACAGCATGAATGACCACGAAAGAACTTAGACATAAAGTGATTACCTCCAGCAGACTGGTTGATACACGGTTTCCACTCACCACCTTTATAGGAGTGTTTCCATATAGTCGATATCTGAGTTAAAATGAAAACATCCATCAATATTTAGCAGCATAAGAACTGGAAATAAAAGAATATACAGCACGAGGCAACACTTCAAACAAGCAGATCTGATAATTTCCAAAAGCTAGGACAGACCACACAGATACATCAACAGCACATCTGTAATACCAAAAAGAATATGGTTGTAACTCATGCTACAGATGCAGTAAATTTAACTCAAAAATTAAATTGAATTAACAACAACATAGTGATCAATCATGCATGGGAGGGTGTGGTATGGAAAAGAAAGCAATTGCAACACTCAGGACAGAGAAGGATAGGCTAAGAGAAATCTCCTCAAAAACATATTTGGCATTAATACACTAACAAAATAAGACACAGCAACCTGTTTTAAGGTGCATTTCCAAAGTGAGTCTTTCCAATCTAGACAAATTGTATTTTGATATAGTAAAACTTGCTTGGTGTTGTGACCAAGAAAAATTTCAGTGGTCCAAGGATCTAGACAAATTTCACATCCTCCTAAAAACAGCAAAAGGTTGCAACAGAGTGCAATGGACCAGACAAAGCCAGAGATGATTCTCAAAGAAGTAGATTTGTCTCATCTGATATATGCTTTCATGACCACAAGAAGTTCAAAGCAACCCATGGACACAATATGCAATACGAAAAAAATGTCATAACAAGCAACATAGTCCACCAATTTGTCCGCAATTATGTTGCCAACCATCACCGTTGCCATGAATGATGGCTAAAGTTGTCCCAACCCCGACAGACACAGATGCAACTAAGTACACACTGTCAACCACTTACGCGTCCAATTGTTATCAAAGACCAGAGAACTGTAAGCACAGAAGAGAATCTAGAAATTAGAACAACTGGAGTGAAGCTTAAAAATTTTAACTTCAAAAAAGACTGATCTTTGGAAGTGCGCAAATCTGTACCTACAGCATGCAATGCAATGGCATGCAATTCTCAAACTATTCCATCCTCCCACTAACATTTTATCACGCCAAATTCAATATCACTGGCAGACAAAACACAGACTAGATCAAATCTCGAACCTAAAAGCTGAAAGATCCACTCATTCCTCGCCGTCCACTAACTCGCGGATTCACCGAAATTCACCCGATAATTCGGCTAGAAACACAACAAGCTCACGGGCGTTCTCGAAAGACTGCCTCCAAATCAAATACCACCGCAAATCCAACACCAAACCAATCGATCGCACCAAGAGAGAGAGAGAGAGAGAGAGAGAGAGAGAGAGAGAGAGAGAGAGAGAGAGAGAGAGGAAATCGCCGAGCAACTGACCGCATCGGCGGACGAGTTGTCCGCGTCCATGTCGGGCCGGAGCTTCGCGTACAGCTGGGGGCTGCGGTAGACGGAGCCCGGGGCGGGGCGGTGCTTGATGACGGGGACGACGTCGAACTTGACGGTGCCCATGTAGAGGAGCATGCCGGAGATGTAGATGAGCGGGGCGAAGAGGAAGACCCCCTGCCTCCGGAGGAGGCACGAGAGGAGGAGCCAGGCGACCCGCTGCGCGAGGGTCCGGCCGGGCTGCTGGGCGGCGGCCGGGGTGAACCGGCCCTTGGACCGGCTATGGCGGTAGCGCGGGGACCGGAGCGGGGAGCCCGGCGGCGACGGCGTCGAGTGTCCGCTGCTCGGGAGCCGATTGTACGCGTGCATAATAGAGGGATCCGACGAGGGCGCGGGTGGGGCCCGGCCCGGATCTTCCCGCTCGCTCGCCGGAAATCTTCCTTCACATCGCTCGCGGCGGCGCCGCCATCGATTCCGGCGAGCGGATTTCCGATGCTTCGTTGCGGCCTAGAGAGACAAAGCGACGGAGAGAGAGAGAGAGAGAGAGAGAGAGAGGGAAAAGCACGTGGTCGGGGAGGAGAAAGGTGGTGCGTCCAGTTAGGATTTTCAGAGGAGGAGGGAAAGTATTTTTATTTTTATTTTATTTTTGCTTCTGCTCTATGTCTTTTTTGGGGTTTTTTTTTTTTTTTTTTTTTTAATTTATTTGGAGATGGGAAGAGTTTTATATTGGAGAGAAAATAAATAAAAGGAAAATCAACAACGTATGAGTGAATTTTTGTACTTAAGAAATGTGATTTAAAAATTGTTCAATGCGTGAGAACAGAGTCAATATGCTTATCATCATTCGGGGATTGGTAGGATAAAAAAATGAAGCCGCCCCTTGAGGTGTCGTCTGGAAGCCTCCATAAGGAGATGTCTGTTTTGTTTTTTTATTCTTAACTAATTAAACCCCAAATCATTATACCTACCTTTCGTTAGTTTATATTAAATTTTACCATCAAATTATTGAATTAAATAATATGTTATAGTTGATGAGTGTATCAATTTGAGGTTTTATCCTCCATTCGCATGGTTTATCAATTTGTGGTTTTTCATAATATTAATCTAATTTAACGGAAATTAATATAAGGTAAATTTATCGTGACTCCAATGAGAAGGGAGAGAAATAGGTTTAGCGATATTGTCAAATTCAAGCTAACCGCTTTTAGTTGACTCAGATTGCCTCAACTCATGTAACATTTAACATTCAATTTGGCAATACCTCTAAACTTATTCTTTCCTTCCGAGGATAGGTTGCAACATTTATAATTAGTTTTCAGTAAATCTATCACATGTGTATCGGTTTGAGATTTTCCGTGATATTAACTCGTTTTTTATACAAAGAATTCCACAACCAAACCACATGCATGTCCATCTCTACCAATTTATGTATATTATTATATGTGCTGCCACTAAAATATTGAAGCTTCAAGATCAATAACCGCTCAGGAACAAGAAGATAAGAATGGAGATAGTTCCAAAGATCAATACCAATGATAAAAATGGAGTGAAATAATTATTGGCACGGTATCGAAATCTCTAGGACTAATTTAAATTTAAAAAGCTAATAATTGCCAAGGAGCAGTTCTTCTTAGATTAGCCTATAAATAACCGAAGGAACAGAGTTGTAAGAATCTTTTGATAAATCCACGAACACAAGAATAATTGTCTTTTGGCTAATTATTTCATTTATTGCACATTTATCTCCTTTCTATCCTTTAATTTATTACAAGGAGCATATAACTTTTCACTTCCTTTCCGAGACTGAAAAGAACCCTATTCCAATAATTAAACAAAACCAAAGACTCACTGTTTTGGTGAAAGATATTTGCGAGGGAACACTTTCTCAATGGACATGTTTTTTGGCATGCCCAATGGGGCACTTTGTATTCTGTTTCCAAGAGGTGCCTAAAGCAAAAACCAGGAATTAAGAGAAGAGCACTATTGTGGGCAAGGATAATCAACCCCTGCGGCGTGTAAGTGAAAGGCTTTTTCATCCTAAGAGTTCCAGCCAGGAAATAGATTTGGTTGATGATGTCAATGCAGGTAGGAATTATGGCGATATTCATTGGAATTTTACCGATGATCAAAGGAGGGATCTAGCCCGAAATTCGACAGTGGTGGCAACCATGAGAAGATTGATGAACTAGCCAATCACATGGCTAATCATCTATCTAGGATTCTTATGGTGCGTTTGGAAAAGTTTTTGGGAAAAGTCTTTAAGGAAATGCAAAAGCCTTTAGTCTAAAGGGTTTTAATGAAATGTAAAAACTATTTAGTAAACTATAATTGAAAAGTGCCATGAGAAGCAATTTTGGAGGAATGCTATTTGGTAAACACATGTTTGGGAAGTCCTTTGGCATGACCAATTTAAGCTTTTTAAAATTTTCTTTTTTTTTTTTTTTAAATTGAAAATAAAAACAATGATTTTTTTTTTTCGTACTAAGGTGTAATGTAAAAAAGATATATTAATAAACTCATAAGTAAAAAAATACATCAATGTTGATTTTTTCTCATTATAAAAAAAGTATTTTCATTATAATAAACATGATTATATAGGCATCGAAGAAAGAAATAGATTTTCATTGAAAATTACAAGTATCCTTAAGTGTTTACTAAACTCATTGCAATTTGATCAAGTAAACGCGCTATGTCTGAAAATAAATCATCATTTAAAGTACTAGCACCCTCATTTGTACTATCAAGATCAACTGGATATCTATAATTGAGATCCAAATCCGCTTTTACAAAATGTCTATCATTGACAGCCTTTCGACGTATATAATTATGTAAAATCATTGCTGCTACAATAATTTTTACTTGCTTTTCAAACAAAAAACTTGATATATATTTTAGAATCTTCCACTTCTTTTTCAATACACCAAAGGCTCGCTCAATTTCTGATCGTAGCGAGGAATGAGTACAATTGAATACCTCTCGATAACCTATAAGGGCAAGACCTTATTGAAATTATGATAAATGATATCTAACTTATTTGTATGGTCCCAAATAACCCATCAGATTTGAATATCCGGCATCTATTAAATAATATTTACCTACACAAAGATAATGTAAATTTAATCAATATAGACCATATTAATACATATTTATATACAAAAACCATTAATTAACAAACCTGGAGGAGGATGATGAAATTGCACATCATGTCTCCCTAAGGCTTCATAGAAAATACGAGTATCATGAGTTTGTCCCTCCCAAGCACCCAAACATAGATAAATTCCATGTTAAAATTACACACCGTTAAGACATTTTGAGTAAGTGTACATTTTTTACTAATAAAACGAATCTGATCTAGGTATTACCGCTAGGATATGTATGCCATCAATAGCTCCAATGCAATCCTAAGACAAAAACGCAAATATTATTATATAATCAAAATTTGTATTTAAGTTCTTTTTTCCTATTATATAATCGAAACATACTTTAAAATATGAATAAAATATTCGATTATTCTTGATCTTCTCTAGAACATCCTTAAATTGTCAATCGATTGGTTGGATCAAATATTTTCCCATTTCACATACTTTATCTAATACTAAGCTAAAGTACCTGCTTATGGTTCCCCACAGTGTTGAAAGTGCTCTTGTGTTAACCTATTATCTATGCCATGTCCTAAAATATGAAGAAATATTTCGAGCATTTTTATAACATCAATATTTCTGGTTCTTACAAGACTATAGCGCGTTACTAAATCATGCATTAAATTATCAAATACAATTTTATCCATTATAAACATTTGATATCACCTTATTGGATTAGTATCTTCGCCCATCAACTCTCCTAACCATGCATTTCCTATATATAATGATATCCTACAAGGTTTATTGTGATTGTGTATTATTTGATAAGATTGCGGCTTGAGTAATTTCCACAAGTTGCCAATATTCCTCATCCTTTTTTTCAAGGATTTCTCTTTCAAGAGAATCGTCCATATCTGTTTAAAGTAACAAAATTGTAAGAAAAGTGACGAATAATCATCCATTTATGGAACAATTATCATCCATAATATATATACAAACTCCACATAATCAAAAGAACACAAACTAAAAATATGAAGTGTTCATAAGTAGTGCAAATAACCAATCGAAAATAGGTCTCACAGTACAACATAAATTAATATGAAAGAGCTCAAACAAGTAACTAGTATCCTAGTGATGACTATTATGCTCTTCCAACTTATACTTTATAGCCACTTGACTTTTTATTCATCATTATCCAAGTTCATAAAAATCTGTATGTTGTCTTTCTTTTCAACAAAATGTGAGAGTGTAAAGAAGAATAACATTTTGTTTTGCTTAATTTCAGGCATGGCTTTCAATGTTTGTACAATTTCTTTGTAAGGATCAAACTCCCTTACAATCGATGTTGCATTGCTCCTACTTTCAACAGCTGAATAAAGTCTATCAATTTGTGATGCTAACTTATCAAGTCTAGTCAATTTTTTTCCTCTATTTCCTTGAGCTTGCTTCATTGAATTTTATATCGCTATTTTATGACTCTTACTTTGGCTTAGTTGGACATTCGTTTCACCTACATCACACTCTAAAGTATCATCAGTAGATTCTGCACAACCACATATATTGGCTTGTGTGGCCTTAACATTCTCATTATTGCATAAATATTGTGCAAGATTCCAAGTAACACTTCTAATTCTAGTAATAATTGTACTTTGGAACATTTGATTCAACAAAACTTCAACATCCGGATATATGCCTTTCGTTCGAAAGATTTTAAGCTTAAGATTGGCCTATTATAATAAAATATTTTTATAAATTACATCATAAAAGATGAACTTACAAAAAAAAAAAAAAAAAAAAAGCAACAAAAGAAGAGATAAACACTTGAATTTTTCTCTCCCATCATTCATTGCTTGCATCAATGGTTTTTTTTCCTTGGATCCCATCCTAGTCCCATTTCCTTTTGAACCAATTGCTTCCGTTTTTTCCATTCTTCCTTTAAATTATTCCATGTACTATACATTTGATTTTTATCATACTTTCTTTTCTCTCAACTCCTCAAACTTATTAATTATAATTGTCCATCCATCTTTTTTGTTGCTCACAAGATGGTTACCTTTTTTCAATTTGTTCAATACACAATCGACAAAAAGTTTCTACATTTTTAGGGCTCCAATATGCCTTTCCTTTAATGAACTCGCCATCTTCCAACAAAATGAACACAAACATATTTGAAAAATGAAAACAAATGATGTTAACTATGACCAAATTTCATAAACATGGATGAACAACACATAAGTATGTAGATTTTGATATAACATTAAGATAGACATTAGACCACTTAATTTTTACAAAAGATCTTCACTAAGTATACATTTTTCCTTGAAGATAGCCCTTTAAAATTTACAAAACAAGGGGCACTGCAAATAAATTAAAATCCAATTCACATGAACCCATAAAAGAGCACACCAAGCCGAACATGTAAGTGGGGAAAAAGAACATAAATAGAAGGAATAGAAGTGAAAGACCCTGCATTTGAGGTGGGACGACCAACGCTTTCTAAGCGAAGAGAGAGGTGAGTACTTTGATTGTGAGCAAAGAGAGAGTTGAGCGCCTAGATTCTAAGTGAAGAGAGAAACGAAGAGGTGAATCAAGCAAAACAATCACATGACTATAATTCTCACAATTTTGGCATGAGATTCACAATCATTATTTAGTTAATTTATAACTTTGTCATTTGCTAAACATCTCTGAAGCACACCATTGACAGCTCGATCGGCATCATTTTTTAGCCATTATTACATCATTAAACTAAATCATTTCTCAACCCATTGAGAAATGTTGCACCCATCTTTTTAGGGATAAGTACACTAATTGTGCCATAAGTTGTGTACGGCGCTCACTTTGCTGTCAAAAGTTTCCGCCGGATCATTTAAGTGCCAAATCGAAGGAAAAACAATCACTTTGGTGCCACCGACGACAGATTCCGGCCAAAATGATTACGTGGCTTTTATATTTAAAAAAAAAAATTGAGAAGCCTTTTAAACGACGTCGTTTTGTTAATTCCTTAAGAAAACGACGTCGTTTTGCCGTCCTACGTGGATACCCTCACAAAAACGACGTCGTTTTGTTAATTTTATTTGGAGATTGAAATTAGGGTTTTTTTGTCCGCCATTGCTCGTCTACTGTCGCTCAGCCGCTGTCCCTCAACCACCATCACTTGGCCGCCGTCCCTCGGCCACCATCGCTCAGCTGCCATCCCTCAACCTCCATTGTAGTTGCTTGCCACAGCAAGACAAAAGAAAGAAAGAAAAAAAAACGAACAGAAAATCTCGAGAAATAGGGAGGCGTTGACGATGAGGGCGGAGGAGGGGATGGCGGGGCCACGGCCGCCGCCTTCGTAGCAGCTGGCTTCGCCGACAACCTCCGTGGCGTTCCAGATTTTCGCAGCTACCATTGGCCGGATCGCTCGTGCTTCTGGGGATTCTTCGAGCCTGCGTTTCCTCTACACCCGATGATATTTCTTGGGAAAAGGCGGTGGTGAGGCTGAGATTCGGGGATTTGAAAGGTTGATAAGGTGATTAAAAATGGGGGAAAACTACTAGAGGAGGGCGGAGGCGAATGCGTGGTTTCTTTTCTGGAAAATTACTGGTGTTGTTGGTTCTCTGTTGGTTTGGTGCTGTTGGTTTGGTGCTGTTGGTGTTGCTGGATCTGTTCGGGGAAGAAGACGAATTTGCTCGGGGAAGAAGACGACACAAAACGGCGTCGTTTTGGTGTTAGGATGCTAAAACGACGCCGTTTGAAAGCCTAAGTGGTCTAATGGAAACTCCAGCGAGCCACATCAGCATAAGAAATTAATAAAAAAAGGCCACGTCAAATTTCCGGCCGATCAGATCGGCGTTGGCACCAAAGTGAGCGTTTTTCAAATTTTTTGGCACTTAAATGATCCGACGGAAACTTTTGGCACCAAAGTGAGCGCTGTATACAACTTATGGCACAATTAGTGTACTTATCCCCATCTTTTTATATATAAATATTATATATTTTTAACAATAATATTAGTGCAAAATAAGTTATGAACGGAATAGATCAACAATCTACTAACAAATGGAATTTTTAGTGAAGAACCGATTGCAAATACACATACTTGAGTGAAAATATTCACCTTCACCCACCACCATTAGTGCCCAAAATCAGAGTTAGGCTTCTTCTAAATGATGTGGCTATATGGAAAGTAGACTACTCAATCAAACTAAGAAAATGAACCTACTCAATTTTCAGAAACTCCAGTAAGAGTCGGAAAGGAAAAGAGATAACAAAAAATATTCCCAAAAAGTGATCCAACAATTCAACATAATGACTCTCTAGAGGTCAAGAACTATTGAATCTCATCTTATATTACCAAAATCAAGTCAATACAAATGTTGCAAAAAACTCATCAATTTGAACCCCCATTTAGTTATAGTTCTAGACCAAAGAAAAAGAAACTAAAGTAATAGTCCTAACACATGATACACAATGTATCTCAAAACATAAAGGGATAAGTGTTACGGAAGTCCTAAAACTTGTCATGAAAATGCATTTGAGTCATAGAATTTGCAAAAAGAGCAAATAAGTCCTAAAACTTGTCAAAATGTCTCATTTGAGTCATAAAATCGACGCCGTCAGTTTTATTGATGGAAAATGCTAACATGGAGCTGACATAGTATTTTAAATGATTTTTTATTTTCCAGTTGGCTTTTTAATATATTTTTTATTTAATTTTAAAAAAATATATATATTCAAAAACTAAAAATTCAATTTTTAAAAACTGTTAAAAAATGGCGGAGTCCCCGGTCGTCACCCGACTAAGGCGAGGGCTCGCCGGCCCCAAGCGAGGGCTGGCGATCCTTGCTTGACGTGGGTGAGGGCACCTAGATTTGGGCACGCCGGCCCTCACGAGGGACCGTCACCCGCCCTGGGCAAGGCCTCACCGACCCTCGCCTGGGGGCCGGCGTGCCCAGATTTGGGCGCCCTGGGTGAGGGGCAAGCCCTGCCGGCCCCAAGCGAGGGTCGTCGAGGCCTCACCCAAGGTTGGCGACGGTCGCCGGCCCCCGTGAGGGCCAACGAGGCCTTGCCCAAGGCAAGCAACCGTCGCAGGCCCCTGGTGAGGGCCGGCGTGCCCAGATCCGGGCACCCTCGCCTAGGGCCGACGAGCCCTCGCCCTGGTCAAGCGGCGACCGATGATCGTCACCGACCCCTCCGGTGATGGGTGGGGCGACTCCTATCTTTTTTTTTTTTCTTTTTTAACAGTTTTTAAAAATTGAATTTTAGTTTTTAAATATAATTTTAAAAATTGAATAAAAAATTATTTTAAAAAGCCAGCTAGAAAATAAATAAAAAAATTAAAATGCCAAGTCAGCATTTTCCATTAATAAAACTAACGGCATCGATTTTAGGACTCAAATGAAACATTTTGACAAGTTTTAGGACTTATTTTGCACCGTTTACAAGTTTTAGGTCTCAAATACATTTTCGTAACAAGTTTTAGAACTTCCGCAGCACTTATCTCAAACATAATTTACTCATGGTTACACTCAAAGGGACATTTTCAATTTGTTCTTGATGTCTACTTATTACTACTCGGTTACAAGAACACTTCTATGAAAATGGGCAGTTCTATGATTTCTTAATAAAAGGCACCATGTGCCCAGCCTCCAATTGGAAAGGAGAGGTGGGTGGGGTCAATGGGCACAACAATAACTTAGCAGAAAAAACTCTGCATAGCTCGACTAAAACTACCATAGAAACCAATTTTCTATTTGATGACGATGAAACGAGCGCAATGAACCAAAAGCACTGTAAATTCGTTCAAGAAGAAGACCACCATAACCAAGATTTCTCTCAATTTTGACGATGGTGATGACCATCTTCTTCCTTACAACACAAGATGTGATGAAGTCGTTCGAGAAAAGCACTCGATTTTTCATCCTCTTTCGAACGACACAATAAAAAGGTCAAATGAAGGCCGAACAAAGGCAAATTTGAAAGGAAACTTATGACACCACCTTCATGACATCAATGTGTGATCAAATACGTATAGCGAATTAGAAGAAGGAAAAGATTGAGGATGATGGACTTACTTTTGGAGGTTTCGAGAAAAAGTCTAAACCTTTTTAGGAATTTTCTCTTTCAGACAATGAAGGGAAGAGACAAGGAAGGACCATGAGAAGCGATTGTCTTCATTGCAAATTTGTCTGAAAAACACCCAACAAAGCTCGACGCTTAACACAAGCGCAAAAATCGCTAATATAAACCTAGAAAACGTCCTCTCAATTTCTAGCATTACAGAACTTTTTTGCCGGGGCAAAACCGTTGAAATTAAAAGAAACTAGCAACTGAACGAAAAGAGACACTACCAAAGAGAGGCAATCAGAGAGCTAAGTTTCGGTGACCACAGAGGCTAGCTTTGATAGGCGACTGGAGAGGTGAGCTTCAGCAAGCGACTGGAGAGATGAGCTTTGACGATTGGAGGGTGGGCTTTGAAAAGTGGTAAGAGCGAGATCCTGAGGAGAGTCGAGAAGAGTAGAGGGGAAGAGAATAGCGGTGTTTTCTTGGAAAAGAATCGTAGATGATTAGGATTTATATTTGCAAATGGTCAAATTTGGAATTTTCATAAAATTTTGAGGGCAACAAAGGAAAAACAGGATTTTTTTTTTTTAAGGCATTGTGGGCTTGCCGAGAATGTTAGAAAGCCAAGGCAGTCCCCTTGTTGCCTTGGGCTTTCAGCCTTGTAAAATCCTAGCATTTGCATAATGGGGCTTAAAACAAATTTGCCAAACACCACAATTTTGCCCCAAGGGCCTTTGAACACCCAAAGACCTTTGTAAATGCCATTCCCAAACACAGCCTTACTCCTTTGTTCACAAATTTAGTTACTAAACTTGCTTCAAGGTTCAATTCACCAAACCAAATCACTCTGGCATCATAAGGTTAGGTCAATTCAGGATCGTTACCAGTCCCTATCATTCCCCAATCTAACATTGGTGGTGGTTTGGGTCAGATGCAGCTAGTTCGAATATTGCAAAGGACCGAGAGTGCAAGTAATTACAATCAAAGTTCACAAGGGAAACAAGCAAGTCCAAGTGGATTGGCAAATTCTCTCGGAGTCACACAGGACAATTCGAATACTAATAATCTAGAGAGGGTACCCTTAGATGTCCCTAATGTAGAAGTTGGTGACTGAGGGAGTGGTTTATCACAACCTATTTTGGAGGCGAATGGGTAAGGAGGCAACAATATTTTGCCTAGTACAAGTTCAATCAACATTAGATCAATTCTTGTTCCAGTCCCAGTATATCAGCCTTACTAACATCAAGGGGGGTTAGAGACTTCGGAGTTTATCCACCTTCACCACCAAGAATGTCATTTAATCAAGGCAATTAGGCACAAGATCCTTTGAGAGACTAGCAAGTTATCAAGCAGACTACATGCTTGGTAATGCAACGGATGGGATTAGACGGAGGCGTGCCGAGGTCGATTTATCAGAAACCATATCCCGGTTGTGTAGATAATATTCAATACCCAAAAGGCTATAAAATCCCTGAATTTATTATTTTCACTAGTGAGATGATCAATCGATTATGGAACATATAAGTAAGTTCACAGTTCTGTGTGGAGATGTTAACACCAATGGGAGAATGAAGCTATGTCTTTTTCCTTTATTGTATGTCCAAAATGGCTTTCACTTGGTACACTGGCCTTTCCACGAATTTGGTTCAAAATTAGGAGGGAATTGAGAATAGTTCCATACCCAATTTTATCATCTGGTTCCGGAAGTTACATTGCCATATTTGGATACCATCAAGCAGTACAATAATGAGACAATGGACCAATATGTGGCTCGATTTGAGAAAATGAGGAACCAATGATTATTCTTCCTTCTTGAAAAAGAAGTTGTCAAAATGGCCAAAAATAGACTGAAATTTGTCTTGAAAGAGAGGTTGGCTTTGCATAAGTTCACATATTTATTTTCGTTGACGACCACTGCCACCTAATGCAAGAACCTTTCGAAAGAAAAGGATAAGAAACCTTACTAGGATTATAAGCAAAATGTACGATCCTAAGGAAGACTCGAAAGAGGAAAATGATCAGGACAAGGCTGTTGAGATAGCGGTTGCCAAGATGACTCTCGATAAATCTTATTTTTGTTAAGCTTTGAAACTAGCCAGAGTGAAAGAGTCTATAATGGTAAGGGCGAAGGATACGCAAAGGTACTCATTCAATGTCACTAAGTTGGATGGGATATTTGACCTTCTCGTGTAAGACGATGTGATAAGGTTGACAGATGGTTAAACCATTCCAAGGAATGAAGAAATAGCAAATAGGAGATATTGCAAATGGCATCATTCATGAAGTCATGACATTAACTATTGCAATGTCTTCAGAAAAGCAATTCAGGACGTGATACATCAAGATAAAATTAAGTTTTTTTTTTTTTTTTTTTTGGTAAAGAAGATAAAATTAAGTTCGCAGAGGAAGAAGATAAGAAAATGGAAATAACTAAGGATCCTTTCTTGCAAATGGCTAGGATGGTTTTGACAACAAGAGGACGCCCAACTCCGGCAGTTCTTTGCCAAACATGTCGAAATGAAATGCAACAGTGATATTTCTTTGATGAAGAGGGGTATCTTTTGGTACTTAGGTACCATGAGGAGTCGGAACAAATAAAGGAAATGCCTCCTAAGTTGATATATGGTCAACAGAATCAGGAAGATACTAGGTACGAAGAGCCTTACGGAAGGAATTTTCAATAAGCACTACAATCAAGAGGGTATCACGAAAGTCCAAGACATAATGGACGGTATCTTAGGGAGAGCAATGCCCAAATCCGAGAGCCTACGAGACCTAATGTCCCAAGGAAAATGCGAACAAATAGGGTCTCACCCAAACAACGATATGAGGAAAGGGATCCTAAAATCGCGACACTGGGTGAACCAAGTGGGAAATTTGACTATTATATCAGGTACACTGAGACACCCAAGCCAACAAGAAAGGTTTTGGATACGGTCCATTTTGGTTGGGGTTCATAATTCGAATGTAAAGATGAGTTTCCACCATTATTGGCTCGTTCCTAGGTACATACGCAGATTATGAAAATTCCTCATGATCCCTCAAAAGAACAATGGTTTGTGGGGAGAGCAATTTCGTTCATCCAATAACCGACTCAAAATTATGGATGCCAAATGGTGTTTACAACCCAAAAGAGGTGAGTGTAGAGAAAGAATAAATTACAAGAGTAGTGGAGGCACGTTGATGAGTCAAGTAAATCGGGCTACCAACATTGTATAAGACCAAAAAACCTGGTGTGGGTAAGAAAGGTTCGCCTTTTGGTGAATCATCAAGTAGAGGTTCATCAAGAGACAGAGATGAATGTAGACAATACTCCCGATAGACCCAAAGATGAGGAAAAAGGGAAAGAGAAAGCAAACAAGCCATTTTCAAATACTTAAGGGGAGAAGGAGTAGTTGGTCTTGACAAAGGTTCAGCCTCCTCCAAGAATATATTCTCATAGGCAATCATGTTAACAATAACATCGAAGGGGTCAATAAATAGACCATCTCGGTAACCTCCCCACCAAGTGACAAAGCTAGCAAGAACATCAAGCGCTAGAGAATAAGACTTAACGGTATGGTCCCTAAAGATTTTGTTGATGATTACTTGGAAGCATGCAAAAGGATTGGACACCTTGGTGACGGCGAATAAATGTTTTTAATCAAAAGGAAAGTCCATGGAGTAAGACCAAATTGACGAGCACAATATTAGGGAGAATATACCTCGATGCCAGACTTCAGCTTCCCTTTGAGAGACATCTTTAATGTTAAAACTTGATGTCACAAGTACAGAAAGCTAGAGACTTCGGGAATCTTTGGTCCGAGAGAAGGTGAAAACATGTTGAAAGTCAAGACTGGAAAGTACGCAAAAATCATTGATATTTAGGGAAACATGAGAAAACCAATGGCGATAATACTATAAGGCTGGAACCTGGAGGAGTAGCGCGCAAGCAAAAACTTAATGGCCAAGCTCCTTGGTCTTTCGAGAAGTATGGACTAGCCTTATGCCGTGAAGAGAATGCAACCTTAATATTGGAGAACAAAGTTAGGAAATATAATTTGACCCAAGTTTGAAGAATCCAGAAAGGACCATAGAAGACTCCTGAAGATGATTCACCCATGGAAACAGAAGCAAAACTCAAGCCTAGCATAGAGCAACAAGAGCAAGACGCCTCATGGAAATGAGCGTGCCCTTTGAGAGAAGAAAACCCAGTCCCCTCAACTCTTTGGCTATTTGAAGCAACGGATGTTGAAAAACGAACTTGGATAACTAATAGAGAAGGAAAATGATATGCTCTTCGTCCTCAATGGCCCCAATTTGGTAAGCATAAGTCTTTAGAAAACAAGCATATGAAATATCAGAGCAATCCTTCAAAGCAAGACATACTAAAGAATCGACAGAATTAGAGTCTTCACTAAAAGGGCTAGCATAGACATTTAAAAGGGTTATTATCATAGGACTTGACCGAAGGAAGAAGTAATTAGTAGAAGGGGACTAAAAACTAGCAAGACTGCCTAGAAGTCTAGGGTTAAGTCTCCACTCAGGTGTAGAAGTCAAGGGCCTAGCCGATTTTGGCTTTTTCCCAAACCTTGTACGTGGTAGATTTTAGCCTATAATACCAATCGAAGAAGACAGGGTCAAAAGAAGGGAAAGACCTAAGCCACTTGGACTAAGGGGTCTAGACGTATTCAACCAAAAACTCTTTTTGGAAAGGCATAGGATCTTCCACATACCAAGGAAAGCCCGAGGAAAGCAACAGGCAAGGAATGCGGGAGGATCAGGTGTCTGAAGGCAAGGGCCGAGAATAACCTTCCCCTCCTTGTCCTTGTCACCATTTTGCAGTGACAAGTATACATTACTCGCATACTCGAGCGATTGAAGCTTTGGTAGGCGAGCCATAAAGTTGGAAGGATCATACATGGAAGACATGGAAGGGCCAAAATAGGGTACATAGGGTCGAAAATGGAAAAGAAGAAGAAAGCGATAATGGCATCAAAGGATGCAATAGATTGACCTTTTTTAAGAGAAAACAAAGCTGAATGCAGAAGGTTTTAGGATTCAAAACCCTAAAAAGTGTCGGATCATGACAAAAAAGTGACGATCCAAAATGATGCTTCACAAGATCCAATTGATGGGGATTGAGGAGTACAAATGTTGATTAAGTTAAAAGAATTAAAAATATCTTTTAGTTCTTTTAAAAGGGATATATGTTGGTGCCAAAAGTTGGTTTATTGGGCCCAAAACTATAAATGAGTCCATTGGGCCCATTATGAAATAAGGCCACCATTTATAAGAAATACTGAAACTTTAGAATTAGGGTGTGCATGACAAAATTTTTAGAACAGAAATTGATTTCTGGCCAGAAATTGATTTCTCAATTTCTGAAATAGAAATTGAGAAGTTTAAAATTTTAGCTTTTGATTTCTTCTTCAAATTTATTTATGGAATAGAAATCTGTTCAAGAAATAGAAAAATCTAATTGCGTTACCAAGCGGATTTTTATTCCAAACCTATTTCGAGGAACAGAGAAACAGAGAAATAAAGAAGTAGAAATTTTATCATGCGCGCCCTTAGTAACCGCTCAGAAGCAAGAAAATAAAATGGAGATAATTTCGAAGATTAGTACCAACGATAAGTATGGAGCAAAATAGTTATCGGTGCAATACCAAAGTCTCTAGAAGTAATTTAAATTCGAAAAGCTAATAACTACCAAAGAGCGGTTATTCTTAGGTTAGCAAATTCAATCTATAAATAGCCGAAAGAACAATGAGAAAACATATTGAGATCTTGCCTAAATTTTCAAGAGAAGACTAAAAGAGAAAGAACATAAATTCGCCTCTCCTACTGTAATACCACATTTTACTCTTGCACAAAAGAAGACATTGCATCAATGTTCAAGATCGACAATATTGCGACAGCACCCGAGGGGGTGGTGAGGGACTAAGATGGTGGCTACCGATGGCTTGGCTGGACACATAATGTTGGATCAATTTGAAGGTAATGACAGCGACAACGACTTTGCCGGTGGGGATGAGGGAGGGAGGCATGGCAATTAGGCATGGAGGTCGGCCAAGGGGAGAAGAAGAGAAGGGTTGGATGTGACAATTTGGTTGGATTATGATAAGTCATGGGTAAGGGTGAGCATCGATCTAGGATTGACCCTGGACCAGCCCAACCTTGGCGGTCCTAGTCCAATTCCCGAGGGGATTGGATCGATTATCGGTCCTAGAATCCCTGGACCAATACTGTGCGGATTGGTCCTCGGTCCTAAGAGTTTAAAGTCAATCCAACCCGAACTAACCTTAATTGTATATAATATATATAATATTATTTATAAATTTTTTTATATAGTGAAAATCCTAAGTCAAACGGCGTCAATAACATTAAACGACTCCTTAGTGAGAAGTAATTTCACACTGTTTTTTAATAGCTTAGACTTTTAATGTCTTTTACGGCATCAACAACCATATTTACAAATGAAGAAAATGTCTCCGGTTGCTTGCATCACTCAACGCTCGACACTCACCCCACTTGACGCTCACCTCTCTTCGCTAACCTTGCTCGTCGCCGAACCCATTGGGTCAGTCCAATCCTCGGTTGCCTTTTCAATAAGTACAAAAAATGAAACAAAAAAAATTTATCGGTCAGTCTTGGGTTAACCCTGGAATCGGACCGAACCCATTGGATTGGTCCAGTCCTCGGTCCCAAAAATTAAAGACTAACACTATGCGGGTTGATTCTAGGGTTAAGGGATGGACTGGCCCAATGTGGACCATGCTCACCCCTAGTCGTGGGTACTAGAATTCAAGAGGCATATATTGTAACCACATAGTGGAGACAACAATAGGTCTAGAATTGGGGGTTTAACAAATGTATATTCACAAGATCATAGATTTATACCCGGTTTGGTTGGGATGATTAAGAAAGAAATAATAGATTTGGAAAACTACAAAAGAAAAGAAGAGAAAGGATTTGAAGAAATTAGATTAATATTAGGATCAATCATATTTATGCATAATCAAATGAGATATATCCATAATTTTAAGAAGTATAGAATATCAAATAAATATTCTAATATTGCTAACATTTACAAATGCTACCGAGATAAAACAAATAAAAACATATATTGCAGCATAATCTTTTATGCTTTTTATTAATAAATATAAATTAAGTGTATAAGTGAGAAACAAGTATAAATTTGTTGAATACTTACAAATCCCTATAAATCCCTCAGAATCGGTGTGATCCAAGGGCTCTAACGTGTGCATCAAAATTGACCCTTTTTTAATCTCTCCTAATTCCTTCCACTTCTTTTCCTCAGTCTCATCCGAACACAATTTTATTTTTAGAATCATTTCTTTTTCTTGTATATAAGGCCAATTTCCCAATTAAGGGTCCACTTGTTTTGTACAACCAAAACACTATCACTTCATGTCAACGTAGAAAACGCAAAAAGAGCATTACAAATTATGTTAGTAATAATTATAGATTTCTCCAAGACAATTTCCTTTATTAGAAATATTTTGATAATTCTGTCGATTTTCCATATATCTCAAGATCGCGCTTATACCTCCATTTAATTGTATATATCTTAATTGATATGTTATCTTAAATAATTATCTAATAAAGTCTATAGATACTTTATCGGCTCATGTATTCTTCTCCAATATATTTTGAATTATACAAATATCCTTCAATTCTTATTTGAATCCCTAATTATCACCATCAACATTAACAATTAAAATTTAATATCTCTAGATACTCACCTAATAAATCTCCCAGTTTGATGATCACATGTCCTTCACATCCATAATTTCTTTTTGGTAAGAGTAATCCTTAATTATCACTATCCACTCAACAATTGGAATTCAATTGATAGGGACCGAATTTGATTTGGCATCGGAGGTATGGGTTCATTTGGTAATATTTTTATATCGAGAACAATTTCTTTTCAGAAATAATATTTTTCTATTTCTATTTCCTATAATAATTTCTAAGTAAAAAAAACGTGTTTTGTAACTACACAAAATTTCTATTATCAAAATAAAAAGAATAGGAATGCATTTGATACAACTACAAAATTTTTGTAACATAGAATTTATTTTAATTTTTTTAATAATTTTTTTAGATTTTTCTTTTTTCCTCTTTTCTTCTTTTTGCTCCTCCTCTAGCCGATAGCGATGACGGCCTTGATAGGTAGGCGGTGATTGGTAGTAGCGTTTGGCGACCGGTAGCAGCGTCCGACAACCAGCAATGAATGACGAGGGCAACAGATAGCGAAGAAGAAGAAGAAAAGAAAATGACTTATTTATAAAAATTATTCCCATAAATGAAAAACTACTTTTTCTACTAAAATTAGAATGTTACCAAGCACATCCTAACTTGCCTAGTAAAATTCCAAGGAATCTTCAAGGACGCGATTGAATAAATTAAGAAAAATTCAAGGACCTGTTTAGAAACTCGAAAGGAGTAGTGCCAAAGAACGTACTTAGGGCCTGTTTGATTCTGCTTTGAGGAAATGCCATTGAGAGAATGCAAATACCTTTGAGGTAAATGGGCTTTCAGAAATGTTAGACCGTTTGGTAAATTATAGCATTGAAATGCAACTTAGCATAAACACCGTTTGGCAAAATTCACATTTGTAATTGGCTTTTATTATTTTTTATTTTTTTAAGTCTAAAATCAAATTCCAACGGCCGGCCACCGCCGAACGGCTAGATCTGGCCTTGCTTGGTCGCCTAGCTCACACAAGACCAGGCGACACCGGCTGAGGTCCGCGCAACCTCAGGTGGCGTCGCCTGGTCGGCGGACCTCAGGCGGCGTCGCCTGGTCAGCGGACCTCAACTGGCGTCGCCTGGCTCGCGTGTGACAGGGAGGCCGCCTGAGGTCGCTCAACCTTAGGTGCCCGAGGTTGCTAACCTCAAGCCACCTCGCCTGAGGTTGTGCGACTTTAGGCAAGGCTTCCCGGCAGTCAAATCTGGCCGCTCGCAGCTAAGCGCCGCCCACCGCAAAGAAGAAGACGAACGGCGAAGAAGAAGGTGAACGTCGGAGGAGACGATGAATAGTAACTCGGTGAACAGTGAAATCACATCTCCGAAATGCCCAACGCTCAAAGGCCCTGTTTGGTTGGACTTTCCCAAGGGGCTTTCGGGCCCGAAAGCCCCTTGGGGAAAAATTTTTGTGTTTGGCAATTATTTTCAAATGCTACTTGGCCAAATATTAGCATTTGGGATCTTTGAAAGCCCAATCTTGGCAGTAGGACCACTTTGGGCATTGGGCATTTCGAAATCTTTGGTTCACTGTTCATAATCTACTGTTCATCTTCTTCCCCCTTTCTTCTTCGTTTGTCTTCGTCTTCGTCTTCCTCGCCGGCTGAGAGTGCGGCTTCTCCGGCAGCCGCCACCGCCGCGTGGGGGCCCCGCGTCCCCGGTGACCACCGCCGGGGTGGCCGAGGTCGCGCGGACCTCGGCGGCGTCGCGGGTCGCGCGAGACCGGGCGATGCCGCCCGAGGTAGCGCGGACCTCGGCGGCGTCGCCCGGTCGCGCGAGACCGGGCGACGCCACCCGAGGTCGCGCGAACCTCGGCGTCGCGTCGCCGGGTCTCGCGCGACCAGCGACCAGCGAGGCCGGATCTGGCCGTTCGGCGGCCGATCGCGGCGGCCGGGCGACCGGCGACGCCGCCCGAGGTCGGGCGACCTTGGCCGGCGTCGCCCGGGTCTCGCGCGAGCCGGGCGACCCGGGCGAGGCCGATCCGCGGTCTTGAGGCCGGATCTGGCCGTCCGGCGGTGGCCGGCGGTTGGCCCGGCGGTTGGTCGGCGCCGGAATTTGATTTCAAACTTTAAAGAAAATAAAAAATACCAAAAGCTAATTATAAATGCAAAGTTTACCAAACGGCATTTATGCTAAGTTGCATTTCAATCTAAAATTTACCAAACGGCCTAACATTTCCGAAAGCCCTTTCTCTCAAAGATATTTCGATTCTCCAAATGGCGCATTTTTCAAAAGCCGAACCAAACGCCCAAAAAAATTTCTATCCCAAAGATTGACTTTCAAAGATTGAAAATGCTTTCGCATTAAGCAAAAAGACTTTCAAAAACACACGCCAAAAACCCAAAATTTAAAGTGTCTTTGGCCCAAAGCCCCTTGGAATGCCCAACCAAACACCCCCATAATTCCAAGGCCCAAAAGAGCAATAGCATCTTCTCCTCAACTCTCTCTCTCTCTCTCTCTCTCTCTCTCTGTGTTTCAGATCAGGAAGCAGAGCGACGCGACCGGTCTCCCATGGCGAAGGGCAAGCTCCGCGACACTCAGAAGTACGGCGTCCCTCTCTACGGAGCCGCCTGGGCTCCCCTCGACCGCATCCGGCCCCGCCTCAAGTCGCGCCGGCCGCCGGCGGAGGCGGAGCGCGAGGCGGATGGCGGAGGCGGCGACGCGGCCGATCGCGGCTGCGTCGTCCTCGCGGGCGGCGGCGGCGAGGGCAAGAGCGGCATCCCCAACGCCGTCCTCGTCGCCGAGTACGACTTCGCCTCCGGTTCTCTCTCCGAGCAGCCCGTAAGATCCCGAAAATCCCTCGATCGGTCCGTGTGATTCGCTGTGTTGGCGTGTCGGTTTGGGTGTTTGGTTGATCGGTTGCGGCGTCTGGTCACTCGCTTTGGTTGATTGAACGTGGTGGAGCTGCGAATCTACGCTGTTTAGGAAACTTGAGTTTAATCGGCTGCGTTCGTTTCACGGTTCATTGGAATCTCGCCGTACGTTTCTCTGAATTTTGGAATGGATGGACGTAGCACATTTCGTTTCGAAGTCTTAGATCACAGGAGGGTGAGGCTTTTTCTGAAAAATTAAAGGTGCCTATTTTTAATCATGTTCGACGAGATATTGAAGTGAATCGGAGTTGTTGAGTGTTTTAGCCAGTGATTGGTTCTGAGTCATACATTGTCTTTGATTGTTTCTCTTCGCCATTAGCTTTGATGTTGACTTTGTAATGGATGGAGGCAGTGTACTGGTCAAGTTTAATGCTGGGGAATCATCTGCATTTTCATGTCTGTAATTGGATATGGAATATTTATTTTCAGTGCATTCATTTATGGGAAATTTAATTCTGATACCATCTGCACTTTCTGGGTTATTGGTCTCATAACTGGGGCCCCTACTCTATCCTGTGTACTTCAGGTCACTAAGGTCGGCACTGGTTCGGAACTGCCTTATAGAATGGCTGTTCACCCACAAGGAGATGGTGTCCTTTGCGCATCGCCAAAAGGTTGTAGGTATGTTTTCTTGCCACCTTTCCATTCTAATGAGCATCATGGTCACTTGACAGTAGCATAATGTTTGTGGTAACTTTGGCAAACTATTTGAGCGTTTAGTTATACGTTTTGGGAAGTTCTATCTCATGATGCACTTTCAGCAATGTCAGGAAATTTATGTCCTCGTTTTCTCTCCACTTCCCTTTATAATCTCTTCTTTATTGAAAAGAAAAGGGTATATTGTACTATGGTTATTGCTGCTCGATAGTTGGAATTAAACATGTTTATTTGGCTTAAACAGATGGTTTGAATGGGAGGATCCTGAAAATGCCGAAGATCATAAATTGGGCCTTAGGAAGTCAGAGAAAGTGCTCGGGCAGTTAGAGAATGCTATACAACAGTTAGCATTAGTATTTAGCCACGATGGTTCTTTGCTTGCTGCTGGTGACGAGGGCGAGGTAGACATTTCATTTTTCTGTTGTATGCAAAGAGGATATATGGATCTATTGCACAAGTACTTTTAATAGGAGGAGAGATGGAAAGATGCTTTTGCATTGGCCTGCTAATGTAGTGTCATGCATTTTGCGCCCTTTAAAATACTGGTTAGTTAGAAAACTTTAAATTACGGACAGTAGTTTAGTCTCTCTCCCTCTCTCTCTCTCTCTCTGTCTTTTTTTATTTTTAGTTGCGTATTTTAGTTAGCATGGCTAGCTAGATTAATTTCTAGGATGCTTTCTTGAACCCCTGACCTAGGTTAATTAATTCGAGGTTGGTCATGAAAAAATTAAAGGTTTTTTTTAGTATGATTCTTGTTTTAATGGTTATTTAATGATCAAGAACGGTGGGAAAAAGAAGTACGGTGACTTTTTTGAGATTCTAAACGCTTCCATTTGCATTGATTACCCAAGCTCATGCATACTTCTGTGCTTCTTCTTTTTTTCTAATAATTGTTTGGAACATGCTGCTTAATTTACATCCATTTAGGGAATGATCTGATGAAGCAGGATATAAATTTTGCTTTACTTGTGGGAAAAAATCATTGGAATAGCATGACTGATGATGTGCACTTCGGTGCAGTACAGGATGGCAAGGTAATGGTCTTTAAGTGGCCCAGCATGGACATTATTCTCAATGAGGCCCAGGGTTCTTCTCTGAGAGACCTTGCTTTCAGGTTTATTTATTGTTGTAGCATCAAATAATTCTTGATTGGAAGGCTCAATAAAAAGTGTGAATAAGGTTCTTGCGGCCCTTAATTATAGAATCTCAGTACAACACACTCCTCATTGCAGTCTCGATGGAAAGTTCCTTGTCTCCTTGGGGGATTCTGGCCCCTGTCGGGTTTGGGATCTAACTTCCTCAGTTGCCAAAGCATCTCTGCCAAAAGAGGATGTGAGCTCATGAAACCCTTTTCTTGTTTAAAAGTTTCCTTGCGAAGTTCTTAGATTCTCCATATAAGATCCGGTTCATCGCTGTGCTGTGGTATCTCTAATATATGTACATTGTTCCATTTTTGCCAAGCAATTAAGCGGACTTGAGTTTTTAGAGTACAATTACAACCAAAGCACATATGGGGTTCCTGTCTAATGAGGCAATTCACAGCTTTTTTACAGAGGATCAGAATTTGAACTCATGCATGTGTTCTTCAGTTTATAAGGACAGACCATTGAAGCAGGTTCATATGATTGCTGATAAATTTGTTGCCTTGGTAGTCTGTGAAAACTCTATATATATATTTTAGGATTTGGATGGACCTGATTTATGAAGTGAACTGAATGGGTCAAGCTTATACTTGGGATCTAGAAATGAAAGTATGCACATTGAGCAAGTACCCAAAAGAAAATTTGTTTGAATTGGTGAAACATTTCTGGGAAAGGTAACCTAAATGCATGCAGCTACTGAGATCAGTCATTCTTGAACTTAACCATGTTTATGGTGCATAACCAAAATAAAGGACAACTTTCTTGGACATTTACCTAGCTATCACTGTCAGTAGAGCTGTTTTGCCCTTTCATGGTCTTGGGTCTGATGGGCTTCCTATG
Source organism: Eucalyptus brandiana (assembly GCA_014182725.1). NCBI lineage: Eukaryota > Viridiplantae > Streptophyta > Magnoliopsida > Myrtales > Myrtaceae > Eucalyptus > Eucalyptus brandiana. Next base: position 36,974,030 of record CM024674.1, read on the forward strand.
CTCTGTTCAGGATGAGAAATTCAGATTTTGCAGATTTTCTCAAAGTAGTGATGGGACACAGCTTTTGTTTGTCGCTGCAGTCACAGGTGATAACATCGAATGCCTCATTTATTATTCACTGAAATGTTTCCTTTTGCCAATTTTTTGGTTTGAAATAGTTTCTAAAACTCTCAAATAGGTCGAGGGGCAAGCATTTTGACATGGAACACATCCTCGTGGAAGAGAATCGGCTCCAAGCATGTAGCTCGTGTTCCAGTTATCGCATTTAATGTTTCAGCAGACGGAAAACTCCTTGCGGTGTAAGTGATCACGGTCTCACCATGTGACAACTGACTGTGGCCATTATATTTTTCACCCATTTCTTAGCTGAGAAGTTATTTGATTTGATGGGAAGAACTAGGCAGCCTTTGTCATAATACTTCTTCTTGGGAATCTCTTTTTTTGCAGCTTTCATGCATTTGGCTTCATTAAAATTTGGAGATTGATTTTTTTGTGGATTACCAGTGAGAACCAGCAGCTTTGATTTACTTGATCATATAAGCTGCTGTTCATCATTGAAATGAGTGAATGCTCCTTGCAACACGGTGATGATTAGGTAACATAAAAATAAAGCCTTGCTGGAACATTGATCAGGTGCCTCAACAGGATAGTGAAACCTGCAATAGTAGGGAATGGGGTATCTTGTTTCCATTGTCCAAAGAAACAAAAATGTTATGTATGTAAGGATGGTTTGGTTCTAAGGATAACTAGATGACATCCTTAAAGTAGTCTTGGATAGTGGAACAAAATTGATGTTGCTCTAAGTGAAATGTAAGAAGATTGATATCTTTCTTCAAATTTCAATATAGAATTTGCTTTTTCTGAATTGGCACTAAGAAGCAGCAAGTTCAGTTTACTAGGTTTGCCTATAATGTTGGTGTCCATTACTGAAATGAGTGACCTCTTCCTGCGACTTGGCGATGATTAAGTTGCATGAGGATGAAGCCCACCTTGAACCTTAATCAGGTGCCTTTAAAGGATAGGGGAACCTGGAATACTATGAAATGGTGTATCTTTTATTAAATATCCAAAGAAGCAAAGGTATCATGTATGTAAGGATAGTCTGCTCTTATACTCCTCCACATCTTTCAAGTAGTCTTGAATAGAGTGGCACACAATCAATGTGGCCATAAAGTTGCGACGAAAATTATGTATCTCATCTGCTTAAGTTGTTTTAGTGTCTGCCATTTGATTTTAGTAATGGGATCAATGAGGGCAAAACTGAGAAAGAACCTGATGATTGATATTCTGATTGGGTTGTTATGTCCATGGAGAAAATAAATTACAATTTAGGTAGGTACAAAAATGAACCGATAGAAATGTGCTTTGCCTTCATATATTACATATTTGAAAAAAAAAAAGAGGGGAACGAAACTGCAATCAACTGAATCTGTGAAGTATGACTTTGTATGGTAAAGGAGAGAAAGGGTGGGGTCTGCAGTCACTAGTGATATAGATAGTGGGAGTGGGGCAAAACAAGTGTGGTGTTACTTCTATTTTTGGACCTCTTAAGAAAGGGCCCTAGGTTCTCAAATTCGTGGGCCCCTGGATGAAGCTATCCTCATTCAGAAGGTTTCCGTATGAAGTGCTCTTGGATCCGGCATCCACAGCCAGCAACAATATGCTGTAGACACTTGGATGCTAATATCTCTACATGATGAATTTGGAGCACTGAAAATTCTAATAATCAATGTGGAGAAGAAAGAAGAGTATATAATCTATGCATGATACTCCTATGCATGATACTCATCTAGTAATTCTTTACTGTTTAGGCACATATGCAAATCTGTAAATCTAAGATTCAGTTTTTATACTTGCCATCGGAGCTCAATTGAGTTCAGAAGTGCTAATTGGAAAGATAATGCAGCGCCGCCTTAAAACCATCCTATATCAGCATTGTGGGCACACGGATGAGAAAATATTCGTCAGTTTGGTTGAAATGATTAATTAACATACTCATCTTGATTGAACACTTGCTCATCTCATTGCCCTGGAGGCTAGATCTACATTGAATGATATTGAATGATCCTTTTTGCCTCTTACTCATGCCTTTTAGTTCAAAGTTTGCTTTGATTACATCAGTCGATGCATTCTTGTGAACACGTGGGTTCATTCCATCTTTACTTTGAATGGTTGTTACATGTGTTTTGTCACTTCACATTCAAATCAGTTCTGAGTTTAAGAGGCACTCATACGGTCCTTTTCTGATTGGAATGATTGAAATGCAGCGGCACGGAAGGAGGAGACATCGTTATCTTAAATCCATCTAGTATGAAGACTCAGACTGTCGTGAAAAAAGCACATATTGGTTTTGTAACAGCATTAGCATTCTCTCACGATTCAAGGTTTTGATTAAGATACTATCCTCATCTTTGCAGTGAAGGATTTTTGTGCTCCCCAGCTTTAACTCTGATTGATTGCACTGCAGGGCAATTGTTTCAGCATCCATGGACTCAAGTGCTACAGTGACTCAGGTTCAGGGTGGTATGTGACTTCTACGATATCCAAACTTATACAAATATGGCCTTGAAAGCCAAGGCAGCTTTAAATAAAGATCCTACAAGGTCAAAACGTTTAGTTATTGTTGCAAATGAATGTTGTGTTAGAGGTGCAAATATGGCAAGGCACGGTAATGACAGAATACTCCTTGTGAGTTGAAAGTGAACTTAAAGTTTAAAGTAATATATATTAGGACTCTAGATCTTTATTATAAAGTAAACCATAAAGGGAAGCTTAATCTTATGCTAGATCTTATTCTTTCAATTTCTCGTGAAAGTTGATTGAGGTCTACGGTCCCTAATTCAAGTCATGTCAATTGATTGAAGAGAACCTCATTCTTTCCACAGAATGAATACCATAGTTTGGGACTTTTTTCTTTTTTTTTCAATCGATCCATCCACCTTGTTTCCCCGTTAGATGGTGGCATCAGGAGACTCCACTTCTAATTAATCCATCCTTCAGTGTTGAGTCCTAGTTATTTGAGTCCTGTACCTCCAAATGGTGTGAAGATCTTTGGGTCTATGTACTTGAATCTGTATTCTCATTTATAGCATGTTCTGGAAATCGTCCAGGTCCTTGAATTCTAGAGGTTTTCAAATTTTGAAGTTTGATCTTTGATTTTAGAGAGCTTCTTTGGTTATCATCTTTATATATTTTCAATACTTCCAACTAGGAAATTAGTTATGATGTGACCCTAGCTTGTTACTACCGTCTCATTATTTTTTGATCTTTTGTTGATGCAGCGGGAGGATCAAGATTGTGGCTCATTTTATTTATAGTTCTACTTGCGATAGCCGCGGAATTCATGAGGAGATGGGGCCTTTTCCCCCTAAAGGCAATAGTCGATGCAGGAAAGTGAGGGAAAAGCTAAATTCACAAACGAAATTTACGGACGTGTAATGAAAGTACATCAGAGTGATTTCACCAATGTGTGGCCCTTCAAATTGGTCTACTGTGCAGTGAATGTACTCGACCTCGGTTTTGGACATCTATCGATAGGTATGATATAAGCACTTGGTGGATTTATTTCGGTGAGTTTGAGTCGTGCTACTGTTTATAGTATCAAAGTGATCAGTGGACAAGATATTATTTTGATCATCATCGACAGATGGATTATGATTCTTTACAGGCTGTTCATGGCAGATGACCTCGCTTCTGTTCGTAATACCCTAATCAAGATGGAACTATTGACGTATACTGTTTTACCATCACACCATCGTGTCCGTGCAACCTGTTGCCCTGCACCTCATTAATTCGTGGTAGATCCACCTTTCCGAAGTCCACTTCGGCCTGCACCTCACTATTTCTCGTATCGCGGTGTTTTCATTCTACGTGTGTAACCCACATTTACAGGAGATTAACTAAGAAAGGATTTCATAATAACTATGACTCAGCGAGAACATAGTGATTTCTAGTGGATTTCTAGTGTTTTTGACAACATAGTGATTTATCGGTAATGACCCAGCAATAAAGGCAGGAGGAAAAATAGGAGGAAGAGATTCCGCTTCTATCTGCAGTATAATTTCAATCGATCCATGGGATCGTAGGGACCCAAGAATATTTATTAACATGTGTTCATGTTCTGAATATCCTAACAGAAGAAAAAGAATTAAGCAAATCCTGCACCGCATCTACAGCCTCCAGAGTTTGTTTCCTCTTCTAATTCCGGGTTAATTTAATGATCTTCAGCAAAATCCTTGCTGATGGACATTCGAGATAAGCGGGCCTTTGAGAAAGTTGAATCAGCCCTTGTGATGTGCAATTACCATCAAAGAAAAATAGGCTTATGTACATGCGAGGAGTATGAAAAGTTACAGGCGCTTTCTTCGATAAAGCGAGTAACCAATGACGGTGGACATCAGAAAAGTCCACAATACCTGAAAATATCAGACACATCAGAGGAGTATAAATTAGGGCAACAAACAATACTACAGTTTGCTATGCCTATAAGCAGTCGAGCAAGAACTAATCACTGCTCAATTTGCCTTACGTATAGATCTCTGGACTCTAAAGTAGATGTAAACTACTTACTCCACGGAGTGGAAAAGCATATGTCACAGGTTCACAACCGCCCCCCCAAAAATACACTTCACATAATCCCTCCACGAAAGAAACGAGTGAACATCTAAATAGAGATATCGATAATTACCGTATTAATCGCATGCCATCTCTCCAGCCTTTTAATCCTGGATTGCATGTCTTCGATCACACCTTCTATTGGAACCACTTCTCTACTTGGTGAGGATTCTGAAGCTGAACAGCTTCCCTACATGATGAAATAAAATATGCAGAATAGAAGTTTAGAATTTTATTATCCGTTGGTGCGGATACATAACATATACCAATGCCCATAATAAGGGAAGGCAAGCTAATCAAATTAGTACAGACCCAGCCATGACATTCTCTACAAAGACAAATTTCACACTGAGCATTCGACAACAACCTAAACTACATGGCTCAATTGGGTCAGCTTCAATATCTGTCATAGGAAATGCTACATTTTCATGAGGCTGCCACAAAATAAATGGGTTCATTCAGTTCAAATGCTACCCTCAAATAGATTATAGTAGAGAAAAAATCCATCATGTGGGATCTAAGTCGAGGATAAACTGTCTAGGACAGGTAAATGTTGCCATAGGTTATTTCACACTATTGCAGTCAACTAGCCAACATCAGTGCCGTAAAAGTATTGCACTTGAAAACCAAGACAAAATCCAAGTAAGTTCCATTTCAGGCGAACATATAGATTAAAATTCATTCTTTTTGGTTAAAATATGATGACATAGCAATTCAACAAACTCTTTCGGTAAAAAGATGACATGTTATCCACCCCATAGAGAACAAATTTTTTTGTAAGTTGGTAAGAGTTTTAGGCCTCACTCGATAAAGGAAAGGTATATTTCCAAAGAACCAGAAGTACAGCCTTTATTCTATAAAGGAGAGATTAAGAGATCTAGAATAGTAGACTAATTGACTTAGCAAGGCATTCATACCACAAGAAACTCTTTGCCTAAATAAACTAGTCAGTCCTTGTCGTGCAAAGTTCCAGCAAATTGAAGTAGGCAGGAGGTAAGCACCTGAGATTGTATAAGCTCCACAAGCTCCTGCAATCTCGCAGACTGTCGAGCATGAATCCCGTTGGAACTTCTTTCTATTGCTGGCAATCTTTCCACAATTATTTGAAGATAGCTCTAATAAAAAGAAAAATTTTAGGTAACATAAAGCATGCCAAGACATCAAAGCTTAAAATGACTAAATAACTTCATGTAAGAAGGGAAGGACCTTAGTTGTATAGGAACCATCTAACTTTAGAGCTGAACCAGCAGATGTTACAGCCTCCTTATTGACCCCTTTGATTTGCAAATAAGGAATAGGAATATCTTCCAGATGGTCAACTTCAATAAGAATCTGACAGATGCATCTAAATACAGTCAAAGTTTTGAAAAGCAAATGTGCCCCATGCTCTGCTACATACTAAGTACAAGAAACTAGACTCGTAAATTTCAACAACTTACAGAAAAAAGAAACTACGTGTGCAATAAAGATCAGAATCGAAGGGAGTCAATCATCACTCACCGCATGTATACATTACAGATAATATGGAGGATATGCAGACAAGATCTCATGCTAATAACTCATCATGTCAAGTACCGGCAAGATACACCAGATAAAGAGGTCGGCTCGACTCATCAGGAAATAATGAGCTTTTGGCAGAATATATGGATAAATAAGTAGAAATATCAGATGATCAGCCATATGCACAAAACTGATAGAGAAGGATGCTAGCAATGTGGACAGAACATTTAAAATACCGAGTCATAGGAAGTGATCTATTAAGGGGGATGCAATGCAATGGCAACTGCCTATGTCATCACACGGCAGTAAGTGTGAAATCAGTTGCCTTGTCCAAAAGAAGCACTGTAATGCCACCGAGGAGCATAGGAATTTAGACCTCTCTTTTTACTGAAATACTTAAGATCCTAAAAATTCCAAAAGGAACTGTAGCGTACTGGTACTCAATGTAATATCCTGTTGCTTCTGGAGTAATGAAACTATAAACACTTTGATTCTAATTCACTGATTGGGTTTCTTGAGAGAGAATGCATCACAAACATTACTTGTAAATTGAACATCGCCCAGAATGTAATCTGTGAATGAGGCCTCCCTGAGTGTAATTTTGGAATAGAAATTGGTACCCAAGTCCATCAAAATTCCGGGCAGAGCTTGCTCATCAAGAATGAATCTTCTGGAGGCCTCCCCACAAGTACTTGAATATTGCTAATATTGCCCCCCCCCCAAAAAAAAAAAAAAAGGTCTGCAACTGTTGTCAATACAAGCAATCATTTTTGAGAAAAAAAGTTCTGCAAATTATTCATTTTCCATGAAACAAATGGAGATGGTTCACAAAATTAACTGCATAGAATTTTACATACAGAGAAAACAGGACTAAATAAGCAACCTCCAAAAGTCAGCAAAATGGAAGGACCCCGGTCGCACATAGATAAAATGCCACTTAGTGAACATAGCAAAATGTGCACACATAAAAGATGCAACAAGTTTTGCCTACTAAAAAGCCATCAACTATTGTACCCAAGAAGGAAAATAAAATAAAAGGTTGTCAGCTATTATAACCTTCCCATCTTGATATATGAAGGCTGCAGCTTCGATGTACGCCTCAGCTTGATACCTGGAGAAGACAACAAGGAAGAAAGAGAAAAGGTGTTATTAACAGATTGCCAAACCAAAGCCACCAGCTATGAGTGGACCGAACCTAAAGCACAGGCAAGCAGGAATGCATCTGTAACATTTGTGCATGTATGTAGAGCTCTTCAAAGTAGCAGATCATGGTAAAGAAAAAAAAGTTAAATGAGGAATGCACACACGTGGGACAAGTAAACGAAAGAATAGTGGTTTAGTAATTCCAAAAAGTTTTGCCACAACTGCGGCTCCAATTTGTGAGGTTATGGGAGGGCAATCAAATGGGATCAGTCTTCTTCTATCTCTCCAGTGAGACTTTTTCCTCACTCTCACCACAGCCTCAATACCCAAAGATAATAAACAAGGACACAAACAAAAGTTGTTTCCACATAAAGAAGAGGAGAAGGAGAAAAGGGAAAGGGACCACTTAAATTGCTGTGAGAGAAAGATCACAACATCTCTCCTTGTCCAAACACTTTGATGTAAAATTCTTGACGCAAGTAGTAAGCAGCACAAGAACTATTTTCTCTTGGAACTATGGAAGTTGAGTCTAAATTATTTAGAAAACTGTATCAAGCTACTAGAAGTCTTTTTGTCAGGAAAGAGAACAGCTTTCTCCCCTGATCAAAGATCACTAAACGGGCTTATGTATGCCCTCAGGCCAGTTATGTCCATCAAGTCGCAGCTTGGCTGGAAGATGCAGGTATCTTCATTTCATCTTTCCATTCCTTGCAGAAGACATGAGCTGTGACACCTATGAATAACTCTGAAATTCTTAGGTTGGAGGGTCCGATGCAAGGTTTAAACTGCCTAAGACAACCATCTACGCAGGTAATCTAAGATCGGGAGAAGTTTTCCTGACACTGCCCTTTAACTATTGGTGATTATAATTCTGTCAAAGCACCAAAAGTCTTATTAGCTAAGGTAATACTAAAGCTTAGAGCTTGTTCATTTCCATTTCAGCATAGGCAAAAACGACCTTTTTCCTTTCCAGCAAAATTTAAATAACATCCAAATTTCAAAAAGTAATGAAAAACTATATGCAGATGTATGTGTCAACATTTTTATCTTTATGAAAGTTTTAGCTGTTTGGGTTTAAAGGTCAAATGAGTGCACAGTAAGCTATAAGGCGTATGGAGACTAGGCCTTAATATACCCTTGTAGACATGCCCTTAAGCTATAAGGCCTAGGGCAAATACATATAAGGCCTTAACAAACCCTGTAGACAAGTTATATAGGTCATTAAACATGCCTTTTCAGGTGCAAATCGGGAAGTGGAATGATGAAAGCGGTAAGACATACAAGAACCACAAGCAAAATAAAATATTTAATATTTTGTTAGGATATTAAACTCAAAAGCTTAAACTATCAGGTTGAAGGAGATAACATGTACATAAGGCCAAGACAAGACTCAAAGACAAACGATGTGACACACTTAACAAACATCTCTAAAATCACCATTGTTTTCTTTCCTCAAAGCTCTTCCTCTTTTAGGCATTCCAAACCGTTCCACCCCAACGATAGACAAAACGACAGTTCTTCCTCAAGAATCCGACATCAATATCAGGATACTTCTGTAGACTAGGTTTCTCTAGCATGAGAATATACAGCTGACACCACCCCATTCAGCATTTGGCATATTCTTGCACAAAAACAAAAAAGAAGAACCATACAGCGGTTCAATTCTACCATCACTCTCGCATTTAAGAAAATGCTCCTGAGCACAGTTACAGAAATTCAAGAAAATCCACGATGGTCAAAAATAAGCATGGCTTCTACACACTTATCTAAGGTCAGTATATGGCATCAAAACTTTGAAAGGATCATTCTTTTGTTCAATTATCACTCTAAAGGCATCAATATCCAGTAGAAATTCTAAAGAAGGAAAACCTTCCTATGTACCCAGAAGGCCAGAACTATTGATACCAAAAGATCCTAAAGTTATTATATAAGAAAACTTTTAAGTAAGCATTACTCTTCGACCCAAAAAAAAAAAAAAAAGTACGCATTACTCAGACAGAGTCCCTGCTATCTACTTTGGAAGAACACAACCATGTGAAGCTCACTAGCATTAGATCACAAGAAAAAGGATACATTACAAGATCTCACAAAACTTAAAGTTCAATTGAAATAAAATCCTACAGGAAATAAAAGAAATGGTAAATTAGACCAGCTATTCATATAATAACTCACCCAAGGTTCAAGAGACCAGCAACTGTACTGACGCTGATGTCAAAATCTACTTTGGGTTGAATAATGAAATTGCCTTCCCTTATAGGCTGACATATATTGTTTAGAAGAGAATGAGAAGCTAGTATTTTTGTTAGCTATAAGAAGTAGAAAGATGGTAATTGCAACTTCATCACAAACCTCCCGTATCAACACAGCAAATCTGCCCTCACATATCCTGACTCTTATGCAGTCACTCTCTTGCAAATGTCCATTAGCAGGAATTCCAGGAAGCCGCAAGTACATATCAATGAAATTTTGAGCAGAACTGCAGATCTTTGCGTGGTCCAGAATTTTTAGAATATCTTGATAAGCCACCTAGTATAGAAGGGTATTGTATTTCATTAAACCACCAAATAAATATTCAAGATAGGAGCAACAGAGCCATTGTAGTGCTATTACTTGTTTGTTGCTCTTCAAAACAAACAATGAACTCTCAGGAGAAAGTACTGGATCAAAGTCATTCCGAATTTTGAGCTGCAATGCACAACCAAAGTTAACCCTCAAAGAAGACAATTAGAACAAAGTAGCATCTAAAAGTTCATTTTTCTCCAAGGTAAATTATCTAAGTGATAGAGCAAATTAGGAAAAATTCACTTAAAATTAAACATTTCGGCCTTGTAATCCCAGATTCACTTACATGTGCGTGAACAAGATGCGGTTCAATATGCTGTTGGAACATGGGGAAGACAGTCATCATGATCTCATTCTGAGACATGAAACAGCCCACTCTGCTTTTGTCCCTTTGGACTCGAGATATCAAATGCGAATGAACACCTCCAACCTGTTTGAAAAGTGTTGAGAGGCATTTAGCTATTAATGTTCAAAGTTCAGAAAATTATGAAGATTGAAAGGTTTACATAAAAAGCATAAACCAGTACATACAACAGCAATCCACAGATCCAGTGCTCTTCGGATATCAGGATGCAGAGCATATACGCCTTCAAAAATTATCTGCTCCAGTGGAAGGAGGAAAAAATAAATTGCCATCAATATACACCATGCCATAAATATAGACAAGAATTCAAACTTAAAGATAATAATTGTCCCCCAGTCACATAGATTTCGAAGGAAGTACTTTGTTCAGGATCTATAGATCAAGACTGCTTAAAATTTGAAAACCTACTTCAATCCCATTCCTTTCTTTCTCTTCTTGTTTACCTTGTTATTGCCGGATTATAAGCCAAATCCATCGCATTGTTTTAATATTGCAAACGAATACATGGCATCATCACAACCCATAGTAAAAGCAGCATGGTTAACAAACCAAATAACCCACACTACAATGATTACAAAGAAAAGATGTTTCTCATTTACATCGATAATGATTGTGCATAATAATCAAGTAATACGACAGTCTTTGAGTTGATTTGTAGATTGAAATAGCTTCAATTGACACTATATGAGTGATGGCAAGTTTTTGTCCTGTCCACACTGAAAGACACTCTTAAACCAAGTTATTGCCTTTAGGTTAGCAGCAAAAGCTATTGGATGAAAAATACCTCCAAGTCATGCATTTGTCAGTTGAGAAGAATTCATGATTACACTGATATCCAGATCCAGAATCTTAATCCATAAGTCGGTTTCTACCAAGTTGAGTCCACCCTCAATCTTAAAAGGGGTGTGCAGACTCCAAACGTGGTCCCAACTTCCCCATTAACCACCTTTTGTATCCTCCCCTCCACTGAACACTAGCTTTACATCTTTTCCCCTTTGCAAGTTAAGAAGCTTTGATAATCAAATGATCAGTTCAACTCCCTTTTAGCCTATTTCTTTAGATTACCAAATTTTATGACTTCTTCCATGAGGAATCTATTCTTAAGAGAGAGCAATTTAATCATAGAGAACTAAGACTTCTTAGGGAGACTAAATTAAGAAAAGACAAGGGAGCAATCTATAAGGATCATCAAGACAGACCACACCGCAATCTTCAGAAACTATGAGCTCCTTCAATCCACTTCGAGCACCAGTCTCCAAGTCAAATATTGGTGCTTTTGTTTTCCGACCCTTCTTAATGTCATTGATATTCTGCAAATGGTCATAAAGTCAGATATTAGCTCAAAGATAACTTCCATAGAAATGCTTGACAACTATTTGAAGCTGTCAACGAGAGGACAACCGCATCTTCATTATTCAAGTCAGGAAACCTGAGTGAACAAGATGTATAGGACCCAACACAGAAGGGAATTTGCCTTGCACATACTCTATAAAATTTCAAGTAATTGAAGATGGACAATCAAGTAAGAGAGAAATGGCCAAAAAAACAAAAAAAACGTATACATAGGAACACAACATCCTTTCACATTACACATTAAATAAAGTTACAGTCAAGAGATGGTCACTGGGGATGAAGACAGCACAAAATAACAAACGGTATAGTGCCCACCTTCAGTATTGAACCAAAAGAAGCCACAAAAACATTAAGCCTAACTAATCCATTCCTCTCAAACTAATGAGAGAAGCCATGAAATATATATCAAGTTCAAAATGCCTTGCAAATATAGTGTCTTTGGAAAAAGAAAGTTGATTGCCTAAATGTTATTTTTACCCCATAAAGCATAAGCCAGCTAATTGACACTTGAAAATTTAGTGATGACAATTCTTCTGTCATAGAACATAAAACGTGTATATAGCCCATATAGAAGTCACCCTATTCCTTTCTTTACCATTCAACAAAAGACCATTAAACTGTTTTTAGGCATTTAAAGCCAAGGAGAAGGATCCTACGAACAGCAACTTAAGCCATCATTCTTTTCTTGCTCACCTTTAAAAGCAAAGATAGGTCGATAGACCCAAAGTCATCATACTTAAAATCCCTCATGTTCTCGGTTTTGTAATAGCTTTCAAGAGAAACCACTTCACAGCCTACTATATTTGCCATTTTGTGAGCCAAACTAGTTTTTCCAGAGCCACTTGGACCTCCTGCAACAACAATAAAAGCATACAAGTCATTGACGTACTGAAATACACAAGTTCCAAGAATATGTCAGTTGAGTGGCTACATTAAATCATTTTATGCAACAGTTTTGAACTTTCGTCTAACAAGCATGCAAAACAAATGACACAAAAAGTAACAACTTTTTTCTGCAACAACTATTTTCTTGGTCTCTTTCACATCAGATGTCTAGATGAACAGCAAGAACCTCCAGAAAGTTGAATTGATATAAATCATTCATATCTATTATATGAACTTGTTGGGAAAACTTAAGCGGTTAGGGATTGTGCAATGCTTTAAATCTAGTAATTTTTCTAACACTCCTCCTTACATGTAAGATGGAGACTAGAAACGGAAAACAGAATGACTGTAAATGGGATCGTCAGTCCTGGAGTCATGATGAGCAATAATCTGATACACATGTTGAAATGTGCAACTGTTTGCTCAAAACCCTAAGCTATTAGAGAAAGGAGAAAAATGTATTCTGTACCTTAGCAATGGCAATCTTATATGAGTATTTGAATGCCTGATTTGTACTTAAAGAATATCTTGACAAGAAAATTCAAATTTTCTAAGCAGAGAAGTTCTTATGACACGTCATTCTCAATTTAGTTGTCTTCTACTCCCGATAAGTTTAGACCCAATATAGCTTCCCTCCTATTGCAAACTATAATCTTCCTAGATATCACCAAGTAAAAAGGCTTAATATATCATATGAAATTATGAATGCACGCTCATCACCGAGCAAACTCATTTAGTTACTTTTTGGGTTTTGACATGTAAAATGTACTTATAATAAGAATAAAGATGGCAGCACTAGAGGATTTGTTCTGTCTCATGCGAGTTGCCTCAAGCACTCCAGTCCTGAGAAATCATCCAATCTAGAAGAGGTTACCAACGGGATGTTAATTCACAATAGTGAAAGTGGCCTCCAGAGAACGCTGTGTATGTATAAGTTTCTACTATTACCAGTTTTCATGATATGGTTCTGAATGCTTGAAATTCTTTGAAGGAAAAATATGCATGCAGAAACAACATGAGTAATTGCCAACAGAACCAGGACGCCATATAGAGGGTGGGTGTTCACGAATGATCAAAGTCCCATATTACCAATTCCAACAATAACAGGGACACCCTTGTTCTCCAACAAAGCCTGCATCAGGAAATAGAGAACATAAGGTTGAATATTGTTTGAAAAAAGGAAACTTGCCAAAAAAGAGAAAAATGCAGAAAACTCAGGTACCCAAATGTCTAGCGTGAGCCTCTGGCTTAATTTGCAGTGCTTACCTGAATTGCCTGAACAGCTAGAAGCAAGCCTCTATCAAGATCATATGAATCGGGCATTGGAGCAAGCTTCATAGTATCCCTGAAGGAAGAGGAATCTGCAGTTGCTTCATGAGAGAAGCCTTAAATATATCTAGAAAAGATCTGTATATTATAATCAACTTAACTACTTATTTAGATGCAAGAACAGCAGCACAGCAGTACTATAAACATACCTAAGACTGGATCATCAACATCGGAAGGATCTGACGAAATGAACTGCCATGTTGCAACGAGGGGTTCCATTTTGGATTTTGTAGGGGATCGAGTCCATGGTTGCGGCAGATCCTCAAGCCGTGTCACAGGATTTGGAGTAACACGAATCGGCTTTGGGGCAACAACAGTTCTCTCTTGATTTCCAGTCAGTACACTTGATGACGGTGGTGGTGTATTAAGGCGCGGGACACCTGTAATCAGATTAACAAAAGTCAGTGAAAAGCATTAGCTGCAATTGTCACCACTAGAAAGTAAATAGATGAACAATTGAAACCCAGGGATATACTCCAACCTTTCCTCTCAAGAATCATTTCCAAATATGACTTGGTGATCCATGGTCCTGTTATACCCAATCGCAATGCTTCTGCACCTACAGCCTAAAGCACAACAAACTGACGAAAATAAACTCCAATACTGCGTACAGATTCCTCAACTGAATGGGAAATTCACCAACAATTAAGCATACATAGTTCAAACTAGCAAACTAGAGGCACAGATACTCAAATAGCATATTTACAGAGACAAGACAAAAGAAGCTGCATCTTGAACACAGGATCAGAGCTAAAGAAGCTCCACAGAGAGAGAACATAGAGCCCAATGGCAGCAGGAACTTCAAGCAGGTTGACAAAGGACTGCATGGAAAAGGACTTATTGACTTATTCGATTAACAACAATGTAGGTACCTTCTTTTACCAAAAAAAAAAACAATGTAGGTACCTTTTTTATTTCTTTATTCTTGCAAGTCAAAAACAATCTGATTGTATTTAGGCAGTAATTAATGTCATGGGATCCAATATGGGGATTATTAGGGTACTAACATAAGCAAACTTCTTCAAATAGGTCGCATATGAGATTACTACTTGACTTTAAAAATAGACACGTCCCAAAGAGGAAGCACTCCAAAGCCTCATGGAAATGCTAATTGAAACTCTGAGCGAAAATGTAAACATCTGCCATTTAAAAAAAAAAAAAAAACGTAAAGCTAAACTAATGAGAGAAATTCATACTTTCCTATTTGTACCCCTCAGCACCATAAATGTCTCGCCAAGAGTATCAATGGTTTCAAGAGACATCGAGAGATTGCCCATACTAACAAAAGTAGACGCCCTTTTGTAACTGACCACAACTGTGTAACCCAGAGCCAGCAATCCACCTAGTGTCATCCGTCCAACCTGTTTCAATATAAGATCAATGAGAGACAGACCTGAATAGCCACCCAATTCATCAGGATTTTAGTAGGAACACAACTTGAGTATAAAAAAATCAACCAAAGTCAGTAATTGCATTGAATTGCCAAATTGCAAAAGGCAAGGCTTCTCAGACAAAGTTAGTCAAAGCCATGAAATGAGACTATCAGTTGAGATCAGATAATTACACATGCAACATTGAGTAAACATAATTATTTGTGGCCATACAAATTGATGATTAAAAAAAAAATCTACTAGTCAGAGTACAACCAAAATTTTCCATCTTCATAATTCCTTGATACAGTTATTTGGAAGTATTCTATGGACACGTTACTCTCGTGGCTACTACTGAATATATGCGTGTAAGTTGATTCTTACGCATGCCAATTCTAAATTTGAAGAAAAATTGTCTCAAATGCTACATCTAGTTGCATGTCAAGGTTCTTATGAGTGAAATAGAAACCTTATAAAACTGATAAATAGGGGCAGACACCACTAGAGTAAATCATCAAGTCAACTTAGAGGACAATTATTTAGTGTAATGAGATATCAGATGTTTCTTACCTCAAATTCTGCTTTGGGTCGGATGATGAAATGCTTGTCGACAATCCTCTGGTCACCCAGGGCAAGATAGTACCTTATACCAGATTGACGCACCTTAATCCAATCGTTTATTCGTGCTTCTTCACTAGCTGATGGAGGCCTCAGGTACATCTCAATAAAGCTAAAAGCAAAAGAGGATGTCACCCCCCACAATTAAGTTCACTCATTACAAAAGAGTAACAGCTCGCAGATATACTTACTTATCTGTTTGAGCTTCATTTCCTTGGAGAACCTGAGCAGGAAAGGCTTGTGGAGACTGTAACATTATGTTGATTATCAATTCAAAGTTCCAACCACCAAACACAAAAATAAAAATGAATTTAAACAGGAGATGGTGTTCATAATAGTATGTTTTATTTATAACTTCTTGAAAAACTGCCACAGAGCATGAATTTCAGTATGGCATACTCTTAACGCAGCATTTTAAGTTATCATGATGTAAAGAGAGTTCATATAACAAGTGATGCTGATTGCTTGTGAAGAAGGCACTATTGACAAAAAAAGGATGTTGATTATCCACCATGAAACAAGTTTGATAAAAAAATCCTGAGAACAACTTAAGTATTGAGCAACGCAATATGTCAAGAATGACTGGATGTAGATTACTGCCTCTTTTTCTCAGTTAAATATAAAAAATTACTCACAAGTGCCAATGAGGTTGACATATAAGTATTGGATCATAAGTCTGCATCAGTCCCACTAAACTCAAGAAGTCTTTTCAGAGTATAGATATAATATTGCTATTCCCAACTTCCAAAAAATTGCTGTCCCACCTAACAGTAATAGGTCCCTTCATATGGTCAGGCATAGAAAGGTTCACCAAAAACAGCGACCATCTCAGAACTTTTGCACCCTGAGATGACTAACATAGGACAGGTTCCATCATGATTTAAACTAACCTCACTCTTTTTATGCCTGCATATCATGGTTTGCATAGGATAAATTTTTGCTATATGAATTTTACTGTTGCGGTGGAGGGACAAAGATAGTGGGGGTACAAAAATTAGAAAATGTACAGGGAGAAGAACGAAGAGAAGAAGTAGCTCTCAATAGAGATCCACTGTAGTAAATGGCACGAGATATATGACCAAAATGCACAGACAAACAAGA
The DNA here is from genome assembly GCA_014182725.1 of Eucalyptus brandiana. Lineage (NCBI taxonomy): Eukaryota > Viridiplantae > Streptophyta > Magnoliopsida > Myrtales > Myrtaceae > Eucalyptus > Eucalyptus brandiana. The sequence goes on from CM024674.1 coordinate 36,990,869, forward strand.
CAATGTAAGCACATAAACGTGAACGAGGTCAAAGTCTTATGCTAGTACAGGAAATGATTTCTCCCAGATTTAAATTTGAAAATTGGACAATACATACCTCACTTCTGCATTTTAACTTGTAGATTGCTTCCCTGAATGATGAAACAAAGCTATTGTTGATTCTAATCTGCAGAGAAATCCAAAAAATAAGCAAGGACAGCAAGCTTAGAAATGACAAACATGAAAGACCAACCTGTGCATGGTGTAAATCTGGCTCAATGTGTTTCCTAAACAAAGGAAAGATGCTGTCAATGAGAGAATCTAGTGAACGACAGTCTCCAATATCATATTGGACCTTTGAAAGGAGGCTAAAATGGACGCCACCAACCTGATCCAGAGAAGAGACAAGTCTGATTATATGATCATCATATTAAGAACAAATCGAATGAGTCGTGCAGTTTTTGAACAAGAAATTACCACAGCAACCCGAATATCTAGCAAAGACCGCAACCTTGCATGTAGAGCATAAGTACCATCGACAATTACCTAAAACAATTAATTGAAGATTAAATGACCCCACTGCAACAGTGCCAAGCAACACGTCAACCCCTGAGTTATAGAAGCATACCACACCAGAAGAAGAACTCTTAATTGTCTCTGAATCGGTACGCCTTTTGTGCTGAAAATCAAACACAGGTACCACAGTATCTTTCCCATTTGTCAGATCCTATTAATAAAGTCTAAATCGTTAGACATATTATGAGTATCCCAGAACAATTGAGAAGAAATTAGCTAATGCAAATCGAGAAGAAAACTTGCGAAACTATCAATTTCAAGGATTTGGTTGTCAGAATACATATTATGAGTATCCCAGAACAATCATTAACTAAAAAGACGTCACCATAGATCCACTAAATCGTGAGCATCTTATGGCTAAAACAGCTGTAGAATGTATCGACATAAGCAACCATTGTAAAGATAAAGAAGGGTACAGACCTCAAGGTTTTGAACCAATGCATCAAAATCTATAGAGTCCAAATCATTCCCCTCGTCAAATCCAATTCGATAGTTCTCCATTGATATAACAGTACAGCCAATTACAGATGCCACCTTCTCTGCTAAGCTTCATAAACAATTAAACAACTAAGTAATGAGTGTAATTCGGACAAAGAAACTTCCTAAAAAGTTTTAGTTTTTGCTAAATTTGCTGAAACTGTAATAATAAGAGCAAAGTTCAATAGCACGAGTACCTCGATTTACCCGAACCACTCGGTCCTCCAATGCCCACGGTAACAAGACCTTCCTTCTTCTCCCGAAGCTCTTGAATGGATTTAACCAACAAATAATACCCGTGATCGAAAGACTGCAATAAACGGGGCGCGATAAGCAAGACACACAAAAGCTTCTGAAGGACATTGCTAGGAATATCGATAAGGAGAATCAAGAGCACAGTAAGAATCAGTGCCAAAAGAAATTGCTTCTCCTTAGCCCGTTGATGATCAATGCCGACTCAGGCAATGGATCAAAGGTCAGGGGAGAATAATTGAAAGCGCAAAACTCCTCCTCCTCGCTCCAAGCATAGAATACTTTGATAAAAAAAATCAATAAAATAACTCCCAGGCACCAACACGAAAACCCATCATCTCCAAGCTCGTACATTTTCCTCCGAATCCCGATTCCCGAATCATTTCGCACAATTCCCACCAATCCAGCAACACGAACGCCAGCTCCACGGAACAAAACGCGAACCGTCTCCGTCCATTTCTCCCCCCCAAAAAAAAAGAAAGAAAGAAAGAAAAGCCGGCGAGCTCCGAGCTCGCGACGATCGCAGGCGCGCGCATCGATTGAAGAAACAAAGCGAAAGAGATAAACGCGCGAGAAAGAAGAGACGATCGACGCAATACCACGTGGAGAGGGAGGGACTGGAGGATCGAAGAGGAGGAGGAGGAGGAGGAGGTGGACGGCTGCTGCTGGAAGTAGTCCCTCCCTCCTTCTTGGAACACCCGCTGCACCACCTCGTCGTCCATCTCCCGATTCGGAACAACAACCGCCACCAACCTCCCTCTGCAACTTCCCTCTCTCTCTATCTCTCTCTCTCTCTCTCTCTAACCTTCCTTCTCTCTCTCTCTCTCTCTCTCCTTCTGCTCCCGATTGCTCGTGGCGGGAGAAACCTGCCGATGGGGTCAATTAAAGCTGCAGAGGGAATCTCTCTCTGTCTCTCTAACCTTCCTTCTCTGTCTAACCTTCCTTCCCCTTCTCTCACTCCTTCTGCTCCCGATTGCTTGTAGCGGGAGAAACGTGCCTCTGGGGTCAATTAAAGATGCAGAGGGAATCTTTTATCTTATAATAACTGCAAACCAAAAAAAAAAAAATGGGAAAAGGAGAGAAATAAAATGGGTGCGGCAGAATCTCCCCGATGTGAGCAAGCCCCCCTCCAGATTCCACTGATTTTCCACTTTATGTTTTCGGATTCATTTTTTCTTTTTTCTTTTCTTCTTCCTTTTTGGCCTTTTGGCCCTTTCGGGTTTTTTTCGTAAATTCATTTTTCCTTTTTCCTTTCTACTTGTCCTTTTTTCCTAGCCGTGATATTTTTTTTCCCTTTTCGATTTTCTCTAATCTGCTGTCGTTTATCCCTTACTTTAGCCCCTATAATTGATCATTTCCTTTTTTATTATATTGTGCCGCACGCAATTTGTCCATCGAAGAGAAAAGGAAGATAGTGCATATTTTTATCATAGATAGTAGATACTAGTATCCAGTACAATTAGAAAAAATTAGATTGTCACGCATAACGATATTTTAATGGCTAATTATTTCAAGTGATATAAACGATCGCTTTTAAAAAAATATTTTTCAATTCATATATATTTTTGGGAAACAAACGGAGTCTAATATAGACGATAAATAGTTACCCAGAAAAAATGGAGTGTTACTTAACAGAATAATAAAAGATAATATAAAGTCAAATTATATTAATTTTTTTATCTATAAGCGTTGTTTTTCCGCATGTTGGAGGTAATTATGGAAATCCCAAGAAGTGAGGCCAAAAAAAGATTATAGTTATATGTTAGATAGATTTACGAATTTAGTTAGAAGTAGAAAGTCGTCTCTAACGGGAAATTATCGAATATACTAAAAATATAAGCCCCGGAGATGGACCGGAGGAGGGCAAAGCTGGTGGAGATAAATGGATAACTCCGCCAAGAAAGCGGGGACGTGATCGGGGCCCCGTATGTATTTTAGTCATAAAAAAATACGATACTATAATGGAAAGAAGTGTACTTATTTCGATGTCAACTTTTTATGACCAAAAAAAAATGTCAACATTTTAATATCTATATAACTTTTTTTTATCTATCAATCTATTCTATGCACACGCACACGCACACGCACACGCACACGTCATCAAAATACCATTTTACATCGCTCTCTATTCCTTCTCATAATAATGACCGCCCAAGATTATCCATTTAAGCTTAAACCTAATATTCGAATGTTAATTAAATTCTGAACTTTTCAACTTTACCAATGTAATCTTAAATTTTTGCATAAAATTTCAATACAATCTTTATAATTAATTAATGATAGAAAATGTTGACATGGCAATCTACGTATTATGTTAGTTTGAGTATTGTTTTCTATGTCAGCATGCCATGTAACACAATTACTGATAATTGGATGTCTCGTTAGCAATCTTCAGCAATAGCTAGCCACAAAAAGGATTGTATTGGAATTTTGTGTAAACTTATAGAATTAGATTGGCAAAATTGAGAAGTTTATAACTAAATTGAAATTCATATAACGTGTTGAGAATTGATTTTGTAGAAAGGGCGTAAGAGCAACACGCATGCCCATAGAGTGTGCTCGGCCTCGCCTAATTTTCTACTTGAGAAATTATTGACCTTTTCCTTTTGTTGAGATATCTCTCGATGTATTATTTTTATTTTGTCATATGTATGCAACTTTATGCTCGCACGACGCGTGTTCATCATTAGTTTCCTTATTAATTACAATATACAAAAGTTAAAACTACCGACCCCATTCATTTCATCAAAGCAACCATCCACTTAATTATCTAACATAAAAAAGCTAATCATCAAATTTTCCCATAGAAAATATTTAAAAAGTGTCCGCAAGGCGGTTATTAAGACTCATTAAATTGCTTTGGAAATTCAAATTTTATTGTGTGAAGTAAGTGGCTTTGTTAAAACGTGCAATTCTTCCAATTTCAAGAAGTTCCGAAAATTGTCATTTCCACTCTTAGTTAACTTGTCTAGTGCCCAAAAAGCACGCATCAACAAAATCAGTTACACATATCCAATATGCCTATTATATTCACTCAATTAGATTAAAACGTAATCCATTTTTATCATATATCAAGATCCACTTCAGCTCCTCGTGAGAGATATTTTCGTATTTAAAACAACAGGGATACATGTAAATAGTGCCTCAAGAGGCAAAGATTTTAGGATATTTATGCTCAGTACGAAGATTAAGCTTTGAAAATATTAATTGTGACGACAAAGAGGGTTTCCGATCTTATCAACGATGTTGAGCGAGGGGGTGGCGATGATTGATAGTCTCCAAGGGGCGATGGCTCTATTGCCCAATCACTCTCTTAGTCTCTCAAATTTTTTTATTTTATTTTTGTTCATTTTGGCGCAACAAATCGAGATTAAAAGAATCAATCAGAGGTGATCAATAGCTGCCAAACCCGCTTGGGTCGGAGGTAAACGGATGGATTGGAACAATACTCTCACATGCGTGAAAAAGCCTGACCCATCATCTTTAGCCCAAGCCCAATCCGGTTTGAAAATTACTAAATAAATTTTAAGCAATAAACATGTCAGAGCAACATATCAGGCCTGACCTAAGCCCCGAGAAGATACTGAGTATGTCTTGTCACTTGTGTGCACGAGAAGTACCTTAAGAACGCGACTCTTGTCGCACGTGGACCCAAATTGTTAAAGCCTTTGAAAGCTCCTCTCCTCTTTCTCTCTCTTCTCTTTGCGCACGCTCTCTCTCTCCTGTCTCCCCTTCACGCTCTCTATCTTCTCTCTCCTCTCTCCCCTACACGCTCTGTCAAGCCCGACTCTCTCTCTCTTCGCCAGCCCCTCTCAACAGAGCCCTCGTTTGACCAACGAGCCGCCGTGGCCGACCGACGAACTTCGCAACGGCGGAGGTGGAGGCTGCGCGGTGTTTCGTCGGACGAGGATTCGGTCATGACTCGGGGAGAGAGAGAGCAGTCAGAAGGGGGCAGCGATTCAGTGACGGCAGAGCCGGAGAGGTGGCATGTGGCTCGTAACCACCGCGCGGCTCTGCCTCGAGGTTGCCTCCGCCGTCGCGAAGTTCGTCGGTCAGGCACGGTGGCTCCTCCAACAAACCATCGTGCGGCCTCCACCGTCACGAAGTTTGTCGGTCGGCCGCGGTGGTTCGTCGGTCGAACGAGGGGGCAGCGAAGACGGAGCGTGCACTGCAGAGGAGAGGAGAGGAGAGAGAGAGCGCACGCAGGAGGCAGAAGAGAGAGAAAAAGAGGAAAGAAGAGAGAGGTCAGAAAGAGGAGCTTTCAATGACGTGACGATTTGGGTCCCACACGTGTCGTGTTCTTCATGGCTTTATTGTTTGCCATATTTTCTCAATGAAAACCTCCTCTTCAAGCTAGGAAATTTTCAAACTTTACCAACTTACTTCACCCATTTTCCTTAGTATCCAGTCCGCCAGCTCAATCAATGGCAACCAAAATTATATCATTTCATTCAAAAGAATCTAATGACCAAAGTAGACAAAACCATCTTAAAATCGTTTTATATTCGACTTATTAAACTCGGGCTCGAATAGCTAGATTTCGTACCAGGTACGAGCTTCTATAAGAAAATTAATACTCTTTCATGCTCGAATTGAGTTTAGAGTACCGAGCTTCGAAGTCTAGTCAAATTCGAGCCTGATTGCACCCCTATCTCGAGCAAAGCCGCATGGGATATACTCCAATGGCCATCGGCTCGGTATCCGGATGGAGCGGACGTGCACCGGATCGTCGTCCCGATTATATTCCCGGAGCCAAGGAATCGAATCAAAGCGAGGACGATGAAGAAAAAGAGCATCGAGGTTCCAAATTTTTTCCGGCGCCCGCCAGTGAAAGCCAGCCACAAAAAAGAATCCGCACGCGAATCCAGACAAGTCTCCCCCACCGAAAAAGACAACTTTGCAGGCAGACACCACCAGCAAGTCGCTTGTTCTCTTCTCCTCCGTCGGTTCTCAATAATGTCCTCGACTCCTCGTTCTTATCCCGCGGAACAGAGCCGACCGACGACGCTCGCTGCGACCGGGGAATCGCGATGGCGTCGCCAGCAGCAGCTCCTCCTCCGCTCAAGCAGCTCTTCTTCCTCCTCTTGCTCTCCTTCGTCGCTCACATTCCCGTTTCGATTCCCGCCGCCGCCGCCGCGGAGCCCGTCCTCCCGGAAGAGTCGCTGCCCGCGAGATCCGGCTACCTCCCGGTGAGCCCCACCTCCGGTTCGGCCATCTTCTACGCTTTCTACGAAGCCCAGCGACCCACCACGCCGCCCTCGCAGACCCCTCTCCTGATCTGGCTCCAGGGCGGCCCCGGCTGCTCCTCCATGACCGGGAACTTCTACGAGCTCGGACCCTGGCGCGTCACCTCGGTCGCGCATAACGCCGAGCGCCTGGTGGTCGAGCCCAACCCCGGCGCTTGGAACCGCTTGTTCGGCCTCCTCTTCCTCGACAACCCCATCGGCGTCGGGTTCAGCGTCGCCGCCTCCCCCGAGGAGATCCCGCGGGACCAGTTCACCGTCGCGAAGCACCTCTTCGCGGCGATAACCGCGTTCGTCGAGCTCGACGGGGCTTTCAAATCCCGCCCCATATACGTCACCGGCGAGAGCTACGCGGGGAAGTACGTCCCCGCGATCGGGTACTATACGCTGAAGTGGAATGCGGAGCTGCCGCCGTCGCAGCGCCTGAATCTAGCGGGGGTCGCCATAGGCAACGGCCTGACGGACCCGGTGACCCAGGTGGCGACGCACGCCGTGAACGCCTACTTCTCCGGCCTGATCAACGAGAGGCAAAAATCCGAGCTCGAGAAAGCCCAGTGGGAAGCCGTCAAGCTCACCGAGATGGGGAATTGGAGCCAAGCGACGGCCGCCCGAACCGGGGTGCTGAGGCTCCTGCAAAACATGACGGGACTGGCCACGCTGTACGACTTCACTCGGAAAGTGCCGTACAACACCCAGTGGGTGACCCGGCTCCTGCAGCAGCCGGAGGCGAAGCGGGCGCTGAAGGCCAACGAGTCGATCGTCTTCGACGAGTGCAGCGACGCGGTCGGGGCGGCGCTGCACGGGGACGTGATGAAGAGCGTGAAGTACATGGTGGAGCACCTGGTGGAGAACAGCCGGGTGCTGCTGTACCAGGGCCACTCCGACCTGAGGGACGGCGTGGTCTCGACCGAGGCGTGGGTGAAGACGATGCGGTGGGGAGGGATCGACGAGTTCCTGTCCGCGGAGCGGAAGGTGTGGCGGGTGAACGGGGCGCTGGCCGGGTACGTGCAGAGGTCGGGGAGCCTGAGCCAGGCCGTGGTCCTCGGGGCCGGCCACCTCGTGCCCACCGACCAGCCGTTGAGCGCGCAGGCCATGATCGAGGACTGGGTTCTGGAGAAGGGCTTGTTCGCCGATTCGAAGGAGGACGAGCGTCCGACCAGAAGGCATCGCTTGGCAATTTGATTCGATTCGTCGTCGTCGTTGCTGTTGTCGTTGCTGTTGTGCCCCTTGTATGAATCGTTTTTTTTTCTCGGAAAAGGCCCGAAAGATGATGGGCAGGATGTTGGAGTCCAAGGAGATGGGATTGCTGATATTAGAATAAATTCCACCGGTTTATTCATGCTGAATTCGGATATATAAAATTGAATTTTGGCAAACTTTTTTCCCCATTTTTTGGGGTGAGAGTTTGTTTAGTAAGAACACGTGTTAATATAATTTGAAATTTGAAATCGGATGCATTCTCAAAGTCTCAAAGAGTTGCTTCCTTCAAAATCAGAATATGTTTGTCATATCCAAAGTACGATTAATGACACTTGGCATATTGTCGTCATATATTTTTCAATAACTTTATCATAAAATTCTGTCACAGAAACAAAGCTTTTGTAGTTTCCGTTGTAACTTGCTCGGAAGGAATAACCTAAACAAGAGGATGTGACTCTTGACTAGTCTTTAGCTCCATATAATCCAACATTGCATAATTGTTTTTTGGGACTCGACTTGATTTTTTTCAGTTAAGAAATGTCTAGAGCGCAACTATAAGCAAATTACATGATTTCAAATTCCAATTCAAGTATATAGTCATTTGTAACTTCAACCCTCTTAGAATTGAAACTTGTTTCTTCAAATAATGAGCTTCCACCCTTGACTTCATCTCAAAATTTCGTAAATTTTAACGAAATTGAAATAAAGACAATTATAAACAGTTAGATGTGAGCACTTTTAAGTGATTGGATTAATTCAATCCAATTACATGTTCGCATTTACATAATAATGGATTCTAACAACCCAGGTGATGCACATTGCCTGAGCCTTGAGGGGGAGTGGGCTCTTCTGCTACTGCAAAGTTGGGATAGAAGCCCTCACAAAGGTCCAAGAAAAGTAATCAAATGCTTAGTTTTCTTCCAATAGGACATGTTTTTCTATTTATACAATACGCAAAATTCAATAAACGATAAGTGTTTAAACTAAAAGTGAGATCAATTTTTTTCGAATACATAGGTTCCATAATTACAACAAAAAGTGGACGTGCTCAAAATTACAAATATTCTCTTATACTTTCCCAAACGCATTTCGCTTATAATATCATTCGTTGCAAAAAGCCACGGACAGTTTTCTTTACAATTTCCGGAAATTTAAAGTCAAAACATTTTAGGGGGGGGGAAAATATCAAACGCTCACGATCTTTTCGAGCACTGTCGAGCTCCCACTCCACAACCGCGATTCATCTCTTTCTCCCTCCTCTGCAACGGACCGGGGGGAACTCGCGAACGGAACGCTCGTAAGCCATCACTTCCCTTCTTCTTCTTCTTCTTCTTCTTCTTCGAAAATCGCCGTTCTTCTTCGTTCCCTGCAACTTCCGCTCGCATTGCTCTGCTCTTCCGCCGGTTTCCGACGAGACGAGCTGGCGGTTCCATTCGGTTCGGTCCGATTGAGCTCGCGGAACTCGAGCGACGGAGCGTCGTGCGGCTGTTCGACTGAGAGCTCGCGTCTTTTTCTTCGCTTCTGCCCCCGGCGTTCCCCGCCATTTCGATGCCGTTTTGCTCTTCGAGCCGCGGCTGGCCGTGTGGACGTCGGCGACGGAGCTGATTTCTGTTTTCGAATTGCCCTTAGTTTCGCTCGATTTCGAGTGCAGCGGTTGTTTTGTCGTCGTCGCGTGTCGCGCCCTTCCTTGGCTTCTGCTGACTAATTAGAGCCCCTGCAGCTATACGGTTGCGCCGGATGCGTCGTGTCGACCGCGAGATTCCGCCGGAGGGACTTGCGCGGGCCCGTAGATTCGATTGTTATGCGGCGACCTCCGTTTCTCTTTGATGAGAATCCAGCGGCTGCTCGTGAACTTGTGCGGCGGCCTTCCCGGACAGCTTGTCATGGATCATCTCGCTCTGCGGCCGCCTCGTGCTGGGATTGTATCCCGCTACTTGCACCGGCTGCATTCGTGCCGCCGTAGCTGCATCTATGTTCCGGGCCGCCGTTTGAGTTCTCGGGTCGTTGTAGCTTGCGGCGACGGAGGAATTCACGATCTCATTGAGGATGATTGGGATGGGAAGGATTCTGGCGCGAATCTTGAGGATGAATTTGATCCCTTCTCGGTGTGCAAGAAATACCCGTCCATCATCATTGGCAGTTCGCCGACGATAGAGCTGTATGACGGGACGACATCTTTCTCTTCTGCAGCAACCCAAAGTTGCTGGGGATTTCCCCCCGCTGCTGTCGATGCGGATTGGGGTGTTCCTAATAGACTCTGCAATGCATGGTCCTCGTTGTCTGTCTCTCTCGAAGAGGAAAAGTCTTCATCACAAGTACCAATGGAAGAAAGCGTTGCAAGTTTGCTACCTGATGAGTCCATGCCCATGGAAATTGGAAGTTTGGATAGCTCAGTAGTTGAGGAGGAATCTTTGGACGAAGTGGATGCTGAATCAGATTCAGTTGCTGCATCGGTTGAGATGATTCTTGACAGACCGATCAGTTCCTTACCTGGATTGACTAAGAGGCAGTGCCATCTACTAGAAAAGAATGACTTTCACACGGTGTGCCCCTCAAGATCATGTAAAATTTGATTTTCTTCTAGCTTTTATTCATGAAATGAAGCATGCATTTTCACTGCTCTTTTTGTTTCCTTGTAGATACGAAAACTGCTAAACCATTTTCCGAGGACTTATGCTGATCTTCAGAATGCACATATTGGAATTCAGGATGGACAATACTTGATCTCGGTTGGCAGGATTTTGTCCTCCAGGTAATTCCATTTTTTCATCGTTTTGTGGCCTATTGACATAGGTGTTCTAGGCGCTAGTCCAGTTTTTCTGATGAGGGAAGTGATGATGCCCATTTTGCCATCTGGCTGAGTAAATTTTCACTTTTAAGTGTTTTGCATCAACACATTTGATGAAAATGATCGTATCATTTGCAATCAATCTAGCCATGAAATGTGGATAGCTGCATATGAGTGTTTCGTTCAACCCTTAATGGGGAAAAATGGAAGATGGGGAACTTAATTAGAAATTTTTGTGATTAATGGGACAGAAGATACTGACTTCAGTCCGATTTCTGTTGGCAATTCTTGCAAATAGTGCAAGCATGTTGGCCTTTTATGTACTACTGAAATCAGTTTATCAGGTGACGAAATCTGTTGTTGATTTGTGATCATCCACTGTGTATTTTCTTCACTACTAGTTTTTGTAGTTTTCTGGAGTTTCCTGACTAAAGTTTTGGCTACTGCAACGGCTCTATTATTGTTTTTTACCTGGAGCAAGGATATAAATATGTCTGACAATATTCTACACATTTTTCTTGCTGTTCTTGTTAACATTATCATTCTGTAAAACTTGAATGCATGTGGCTCCAGCAGTTAAATATGTTGAAACCCCCTTTCTACTAATTTGTACTTGCTCCTCTCCTTTTTTCCGGATCTATAGCAGCCTCGGCTGTCAGTATTTTTCTTTTGAAAGATTGCATTGGCTATTTAATTTTTGAAATAGGATAAGGACGTTTTTATATGACTAAGCCTTACCCATTCTCCACAGAGGAATCAGAGCAGGCTCTTCATTTTCATTTCTAGAGGTGGTTGTAAGTTGTCAGATCGCTGATGATAAATCAACTTGGGAGCATATGAATGGTGATCTAGATGAGAAGGAGAAAAAGACAATCTATCTGCATCTGAAGAAATTCTTTCGTGGTACTCGTTTTACTAGTCAATCTTTTCTAAGAATCCTTCAGGAGAAGCACAGAGCTGGGGACATTGTGTGTGTTAGTGGCAAGGTTAGTATACGCATAAATATTTTGATTTTGCAATCTGAGAATCTAAAAATTCATTTTGGAAAACGTTGGTTCTTCATTTTTCCAATTAGTTTGGCTGTTTTCTCAAATTGTGCAGTACACTTCATATTTGTTTACCAATAGAGATGGTGAATTTCATGAATTTGCATTGCTGAAGCTATATGTTGTCAATGTTTTAAATCTTTGAAAGACAGTCATGCATCCTAGTTTTGGTCATTTTGCCTTGTGATAAATTGCATACACTCTTCAGCCTCTTCTTTTCTAGCTTTTATTTGATAGATAGGTGGATGGAATAATAATCTGCATTTTCCGACAAGTGTGTTGCCAGGAAAAATAATCTGCATATTCTTGCAACTGTAATGCCAAATCCATTTCACTTGTCTTGAACTTCTGTGTCTCCTCCCTCATTTGTTCTCGAACAAAAACTTCTATTTGAATTTGTGTGTGAAGATATTTTTAGATGGTAACATATCTCGAGAACGGAATAATAAGTTGTTTCTTGTCTAGAAATTTTGAGCAGCACTTTTCTCCGTTTAGGTAAAATCTATGAGTTCTGAAGATCATTATGAAATTAGAGAATATAATATTGACGTGCTTGAAGATGAAGAGGACTCCTCTCTCTGCACTGCTGGGAGGCCATACCCTATATACCCTTCAAAAGGTGGCTTAAACCCTACCTTTATTAGGGATGTTATTCAAAGGTGAGTTCTTCCTAAAATGTCATTGCTCAATACTGGATTTCATCACGCACTTCTACTTGCATAGAACCATCTTGTTTTCTTCCCTATATATTACTCTGTCTGCATTGCTATTTAGACAAAACCAGTCTCTGTAAATGGACATATCCCCTGTATTATCACAGTAATATACAATTTGCTCTATCTGTGTGCATAATCTTATATGCATCTTGTGTATGCAACTTTTATTGTGCCAGAGCTTTGCAAACCTTGTCTTTTGGTGTGGATCCTATTCCAAAAGATGTCACTCAGGAACTTGGAATTTTAGGTCTTCGTGATGTAAGTGGTTTGTCCTTTTCGTTTGCTTCATTTCCCGAGATTTTTTCTTACCTCAAACATATGTTTTCTAACTTTTGAGTGTGCGGTTAATCTACTAATAAGAATCTTTGTAACTCCATCCCTTGCCATTAGTAAATAATAAAATAAATTAAGGATCCGGGACAAAAAGATTTAGCGACAGCTAGGTTATTTATGCTACATGTTAGTGGATAGCTGATATGTTGCCACATAGGCCTTGACCTGTATGCCATCTACATCCTTGCCATTTAGTGGCTGGAACTCCCTCTTCTAAGAACTGGCTTGTCTTCACTTGGATTGATTTGGGACAAGTTGAGCCTCTGTAGGTAGATAGGCTTCTTTTCAATCACTAACTAATGTGAGACCATCTCAGTAAAGGGAAAGCCTCTAAATAACCTGGTCTTGTTCTGTTTCTTTCTTATTCTCTGTTTTACAATTATTTGTGCATTTGAGGTTCACCTTAGTGCACCCTGAACAATTTATCTTCCCAATAAGTAAATTGGTCTATCATGCATCAGAAATTTCAACCTTATTGAAGAGTGCTTTTGATGTTATGTCTGAATTTATGTTAGATTAAAAAGAGTGCCTATAAGATGGATTTCTGTTTGATCTTGTATGTCAGAATTAATGATGGGCCAAAATTAACCTGACAACAATATCTGATCTGATGTACTTAAAAAAGGGGCGGATAAACTCAAGAGGAAGTGCTTATAAAAGATGCTACTAAGAAAATGGGTCTAACAGTAAAAAAGGGGAAAAACCGAAAAAGCGAAGTGATTTGCTTGAAGTCTTGGATGTTGACTTTATATTACTCTTTTTATACGGAGATGGACATCCAAACTCTCCACAAAGAGTTAATTTTGTCATTTTTATTGAGAAAGTTGAGGTAAGGGAATGGGATTTAAGACGAGAAAAGATGACCTTAATACTGTAGTATGTCATCTGGTAATATGATGGCATTGCCAGAAATTTAAGTCTTGCAATGCTTCCATGAAGGTGTTCATCTGGAGCATTTTATCTACTATCATTTATTGGTTTTCTTGTAATACACAGGCATACATGGGAATTCACCAGCCAAAGAATATATATGAGGCTGATTCAGCTCGCAAAAGGCTGATATTTGATGAGTTTTTTTACCTGCAGGTAAAAGAGCTCTTTTGCGTATGCTTTTATGAACAAAAGATGACTATTCCTGTTCTTGCTTAGTTTTAAAATCTCAAGATCTTCTCTGAAAGAACTGATATGAGAATATTGTCAGGACTTTATGTACTTAGGCTGATTTGTCATATGAGGAGATTAGAGTGGGCATTGGCTTTTCTTGGGAGCACTCATTAAACTCCAATTTCGTTTCCATTTCATCCATAATTTACCAGAGAACATCTAGAAAAAGTAATTTCGTGATGCTAGTGGGAGGGGAGAGGAGGCAAATATAGAGTTTGTGGGATCTCAATTTGTATGGCTAGTGCTATAATAATCAGCAGAGTTGTAAGTTTGCATTTTCTATGATCTAAGTCACTCTGGATGTGGGACCAGAGAAAAGTTATGGTTAAACTGAAATGCTATATTGGCCTCCTTCAATGCAAAGGATCAGGTGCCCTGAATGATTTCTCAGTCAGAGAGCTTTCTAAATATGGTGTAAGAGGTTATACTGATACAGTTATATGGTGTAATAAGAGCAGGCATCTTTTTAGCATGATCCTCTGCTAATTTGTCCGACAGTTTCAGTGGATTTTTACTTTGGCTCCATTCCTTGCTAAAGATCCTTCTTTTATATTCTGACCACAAGTTATTTATCCATGCACAAATTATGTCCAAACTTAATTTCTTAACCATTAACTGAATCTTCTGACAGTTGGGACGCTTATTCCAAATGCTTGAAGGTCTTGGTACAGAAATAGAGAAAGTTGGGTTGCTGGACAAGTACAGAAAACCTGAAATGAGCTCCACATATGTTAAGGAATGGTCCAGTCTTACCCAAAAGTTTTTGAAGACTCTTCCATATGACCTCACAACTAGTCAGCTAAGTGCTGTTTCCGAGATCATATCAGATCTAAGGAGACCTGTTCCCATGAATAGGCTCTTGCAGGTTAGGGTTTGTATAAACAAACATCATTATGATCTTCACCTTTTCTTATTGTCAATTGGTAATTTTTGTGACCTGTGATTCATCTGAATGATTGTGCACACTCAGATTTCTTGGCTTAGCCAACCATTTTCTGCAATTTAAATTTTTTCTGCATTAAAGTTGGAGGCCCTGTGTTGGTATGCAAGGCCGTTGTATATTTTTGCCATCTGCTGAAGGTCGTTCAAAGTAAAACCCGTAATTGGCATACAGCCTCTACAGTTTAGCTTGCTCATACTCAATAAAAGTGTTCCTTTTCAGGGTGACGTGGGATGTGGCAAAACTGTTGTAGCTTTTTTGGCTTGCATGGAAGTAATTGGCTCGGGATATCAAGTTGGTTCTCCACAATATCTTTTCATGTCAAGATTTTTCTTATATTTGAATGCGAAACTTTCCTTTTGTAGCCCACCTTAGATGGATTTAGTTTTTAATATAGTTTA
Organism: Eucalyptus brandiana; assembly: GCA_014182725.1. Lineage (NCBI taxonomy): Eukaryota > Viridiplantae > Streptophyta > Magnoliopsida > Myrtales > Myrtaceae > Eucalyptus > Eucalyptus brandiana. Next base: position 37,005,984 of record CM024674.1, read on the forward strand.
TGGTTATAGTTTCTCTATCTCATGTCTAGGCAGCTTTCATGGTTCCAACTGAGTTGCTTGCGATCCAGCATCACGAGCACTTGCTTGATTTGCTTGAGAAATTGGACATCGAATCCAGACCTTCTGTTGCTTTGCTTACTGGTGGAACACCTTCAAAACAATCTCGGGTCATTCGTGAGGTATGTATCTGTATGCATTCTCTTCTTTTGTCATTGTTTCCAGTCATGCATTGCTTCTGTTATTGGTATTGCGATTCTTTAACAGGGGCTCCAAACTGGAGAAATATCGATCGTTATTGGAACTCACAGTTTAATAGCCGAGAGGATTGAGTTTTCTGCCTTACGTATTGCTGTGGTGGATGAACAACATCGGTTTGGTGTGGTTCAAAGGGGGAGGTTTAATAGTAAGGTAAATACATATGTTTACATTGTGAATTAGCTATGCAGAAGCTGTTGCTAGATAGGCAGTTAATTCTCTTTGCCCTGTGTACTGGCCACGCCATGTTTCATTCCCTTCCCTTGACTTGGATAAATTTTTTGCAATAGAACATATTGACTAAAAGTTGATTTCCTTTTCATAGCAGTGATGGGATGTGAAGCTGTACATTTCTTCGGCATCTGATTTTAGCCTTAGTAATGTTTTATCCTTTTTTTTTTTTTTTTTTCTCTGCTTTTTCTTGAAAGGGGATAATTTTTGCCTTTGGAGGATGACCTCTTAGATTGTCTCCTTTGAAGAATATGCTCTCTTTTGCTTTGAGTGACTGACTGTCGATTCTTCAGCATGGGATTTCTCAGCATAATCATAGATATTCTTTTGCACCAAACAACATGCCAATAAGATCTTCCAACAGAAAAAAAATGTGTCAGTTTGGATATGACCAGAGAGTATATATGTGTGGGCAATCATCCAAAATGCGGAAGCCAGAACACCAAGGGAAAAAGGTGTTATAATTAGGCGAAAGGTAGCATATTTGAGTTTTGGTGGGAATGGGACTCATTGTATACTCAGTTGTCTGTTAGAGTTTTAGTTGTTGCATATGTAATATTGGCATTAAATTCTGCCCTTTTAATTCTCTCTGGTCTGGTTCCTTTCTTCTTTAATGACCTTTTACTGGATGCTATAACAAGGCTTTGTTGAGGTCTTCTTTGCACGATTGATATTGCTTATGTGCCAAATCAGTGTAATTTATTGAGGGAATGATTCATTTCTCAGTTTTCATCCATCTAAGATCTCTAATGATCTATCTCATAAAATTTGGACCATCAATGGTTTGAACAGTATGATAAATCACATTATAGAAAATGAAACTATTACCTTTGGACTTTCTCTGAACCAATTATTCTCAGGAATAGGGGCTCCAAATCAGTCAGGATGCTAAACAAATTTGAATCGAAGGTCCATTTCATTTTGATCACTTGATCGGCCTACAAAAGCATCAGAGCTGTGTAAGAAGTACCTGTATTGGGACTAAGCACTCTGAATTGACAATTTCAACCAGTCCAAAAGATCAGTTCTAAGCCATCGAGTAAGGGAAAAAAGCGTCTTCCTCTCACATTGGACTTAGTGCCAAACCGCTTCAGCCAATAGTGAATAATTATCATGACAAGATATTAAATCTCATTTGAAGTTCGATATTTACATTCTGGGATGTGTTTTACCCTAGTTATTGTTTTAAACCAAGAACGTAAGACGTCCATCCTGGCTTCAGACTGATAATTTAAACCCTGAACACTGTGAATTATTTGATGAATCGCATCTTAAGGTTCTGGTTGAAGCTAGAATAGATGGTCAAAGTTTTGGGGAAGATGGAAATTTAAGCTTTTTCTTCATCTATTGCTTGTATAGGAGGAAGTTTTGTTCTCAATATCACTCTTCAGTCGGAGACCATTGCCTTTTCTTTCCTTATATCTTTTTCAGTCCTTTTTGAAAAAGAGAGGGTGATCAGATTGCGTTTCTGCAGTTGTATTATAACTCTGTAAGTTCAAGAACTGCTGCAGCTCATCTTGATGATCCTTCCAGAGGTGATGCTAATATGGCCCCTCATGTCCTTGCCATGTCAGCCACTCCAATTCCCAGGACACTTGCTTTAGCATTGTATGGAGATATGTCCATGACACAGGTGGGTCAATATTTGCTTTGTTAAACAAAAGTATCTGCATGTAATACATGGTTCTGTATCATAACCTAACAAATTGATAGACAGATCAATTGGTGGTTTTTCTGGCGTGTACCCTGTAATGATATTTTCCTGTATATAGGTAATTAGCAACTGAATGTTTGGTGGCATCTCATAGTTGGTATTTGGGCATTTCCAGTAGTAAAAATGACAGATACCGCAAATTCTCGATGAAGGAATTGCAGCAGTGCTGTCGAAAGCACTTGAGGCTCTCACCTGATTGTGGTCATTCAGTGGGAAGGGGAATTCCTGGTGATCTGAGCTTAGGCATTGGGTGCAGAGAGGTGTATGGGGGTGGTGGGGCTTTATTTAGCTGGATGGAAATATGTATTCTATTGGGCTTTTGTTTCCTTGTAGATGCCTTGCTAGAAAAACAAAATTCTTAACATTCAAAATTCGGAAAAAAGAAGCTTGGTGAAGTTTCCTTATATTTTGGTCTGTGTTACCTTAAATGGCAGGCTAGTGAGAAAAAAACCTAGGTTAACTCTATTTTTCATCCTTGAACTTGCACTTTTTCCACTTAAAGCCTTGAATATTAAATTGTCTTCATCAAGTTATTGAACCAACATAAATTATGTAAGTAAGTCCTTGTATTTGCATAAATTTTCTAATCAAGTTCCTCAGGCACCAATCCTGGGCAATTCGAGCTGATGTGGTTGTCAGATCATGTTGGAGTATGAGGGGTATTAGAGTTTTTTTCCATTGTGGCTTATTCATGAAGGTAAAGTTTTCCACAGGAACAAATTCAGGTCATTTTCCCTGGTGGGGTTTTTTTTTTTTTTTTTTTTTAAACGTCATGCTCCAATATTTTCCAAGGGCCACATCTTGTTCAAATTGATAGAGGAACTTGATTAGGAATTTTTATGCAAGTTCAAGGACTTGATTAGATAAATCAAAAGCTTAGGGACTAGATTGGAAATAGTTGTAATGTTAGAAAGTTACATTCACGTGGAATTTGGACCACATACATTCGTGAAAGGGATAGCATTGGCACTAATACAACATTAGAAATTCCAACACAAAAGCTTAAGCTGATAGGTGGAGAGAAACCACATGAATATAAAGAGTATTTAGGACCCATTGTCAAGCAATGTAGGACAGTACTTCTAATTGTAAGCTCATGGACAAAAAAGAATTTTTTGAAAAAACTACTCCACCCAAGTAAAGGAGATAAAAGCCAAGGCAGGAAGCTTTTTCTAGCCATATTTAATTGTGTATATAAACAAAAGGGGTTGTAATTCTTGGCAATACAGAGTATATGTTTGGGCACTTAATTAAGCTTCGGGTGTTAATTTTTGGCTGTGAGGGTTCTTAAATATAATGCTTGCCCTTTTTGGGCATGGCAGGTGAGTTTCAGTCTACCTTCTGCTTTTGACAGAGATGTTAGGTGTTGCTAGGATTAAATGCTTGTTTAGGTTGTTCTTATGAGATGGGGTAGACTGGACATTACAATGTTTATTGTTGCTAATATAACATGTTCGTAATCCCATATTAGGGAAGATGACTGCTTATTTTTTCTTGATGAGGGCCTGAGTGAGAAACTCTCCTTGCTGCTCATTTCGCTGCACACTGTTGCTTCAAGAATTTCTCGCTTCAAGAATTTCTCTTTCTTGACGCACTGGTGCTCTTTTTGTCTTGACAAAAATTGTTTGATATTCTACACTTGATTTTCCAGTGCATCTGTCAATGTATGCTTTCTGGCCTAACTGCCATCTTTTGTTTGCTCAAACAGATCACTGACTTGCCTCCTGGAAGAATTCCCGTTGAAACACATGTAATTGAAGGAAATGAACAAGGCTTTCAAGAAATGTATAAGGTGAACATGTCCCCTTGTTTAAGAATCCCATTGTCGGTAATTTCAGGCAATCATAAAATTACACTTGTTGAGATTACTTCTTCATGTTCAATTGATTGACTTGAAGTCTCTGGTTGTTAGATCACTGTTCTTGTGCTTCATATTTATCGTATCATATTCTATTTCATCAAATGTCATGCTATATATCCCAGTTTTGGTTTCAGGACTTCCACTAGGTTGTTCTATCATTTTCTTTTTTCTTTTTCCTTTTTTTTTTCCTGAGAAGTTGTGGGGAAAGCAAGCTTGTCTTGTCAGCTTAACACATCTTTCACATTGCAAGAAGGAAATGGGAGATCTATGGACTATCATTATGGGCTCTTGTCGTGAAACTGTTTCAACCTTTGAATTACAGTGTGACCTTCTCTTAGAAGATTAAACATCACCTCTCAGAAGCCAGGCCTGGGTTATTCTCGCAAAAAAAATGGTTCAAATGTGCTCATTAGTTCATGATCCTTTCTTTCTGTTTCTGACACTGAATTGATGTTTGTATGAGTTTTTGTTCGTTATTTATTTATTTATTTATTTATTTTCATCTCATTTCAATCAAAGTAAGGTCATTCTTATCCGGGAAGAGATCTATGTCTAACTATAGAAGAGCAGACATCTTCTGAGGGTATGTTCTATGATCAAGATCATAAAAACGCATGCCAATTTTGATCCTATTGGCTAGGAAGGAAGACGCCTAATGTTCGGTTAGCCATTTACTGGGTTGAGAAGGCCGTGCCTGCAATAAATAGTTGTCATTTCCTTTTTATGACACATCTAGTTACCAAGGTGAAATTGTGAAGACGTTGGCCTCCCCTTTCATGTCGGACTCTGCATCTGTCAAAGGACAAATTGAATCCGGTGGATTGATCACCTAAGAGACAGCATTATCTTTTTGACTATTTGAATGTTCATATCTTTCCTGGTGCCTTGCCTTTTCATTGGTAGAATGGATTGTGGCCTCCTATATATTTGAAGTAATTGATGCTACTTTGCCCACTGGAAGAGGAAGTAATTGGTACTGCTTGTCTAGTGAAATTAGGAGTCATAGTAATGAGGGCATCCAGACTGACTGAATTGATCACTTTTTAGATTTTATAATAATTGAGTAGGTTGAAGCAGGAATTCTTGTGAAGTTTACTAAATCTTTTGCTGGAAGTTTTTTTCTGAAATAAATGGACCAGTTCCTCAACCATAGGGCAAATTGGCTACTTATTTAAATTCATCAGAAGATGAGAAATGCTATTAGGAGGCTGTCCTCATAAAGAAAACACAATGACTTGTGATGAATAACTTACGATGTTATACTGTGCTTCGATTGATGCAGATGATGTTGGATGAGTTAGAAGCTGGAGGGAAGATTTACCTTGTTTATCCAGTAATTGAGCAATCCGAGCAACTGCCTCAGCTTCGTGCAGCTTCTGCTGATCTAGAAGACATTTCTCAACGATTCAAGGATTACAACTGCGGTTTGTTACATGGGAAAATGAAAAGCGACGAGAAAGATGAAGCTTTGCGGCGATTCAGATCAGGTGATACGAATATACTGCTTTCCACACAGGTGATTGAGATTGGTGTGGATGTCCCAGATGCATCAATGATGGTTGTGATGAATGCTGAGCGATTTGGGATGGCTCAGTTACACCAACTCAGAGGACGAGTTGGACGTGGAGTGAGAAAGTCCAGATGTATCCTTTTAGCATCTACTGCCGGTAGCTTGACCCGTTTGAAGGTGCTGGAGAATTCAACTGATGGCTTTCATTTGGCAAATATGGACCTTCTCTTGCGTGGACCTGGTGATTTGCTTGGTAAGAGACAGTCAGGACACCTTCCAGAATTTCCCATTGCCAGACTTGAAATAGATGGGAATATTTTGCAAGATGCACATCATGCTGTATTGGTAAGTATCTACTCAAAAAAATCTAGTGGAAATTTTTATATCTACTTTATCAGATATGATGTCAAGTGACCATGGCGAGGTTGGTTGGTGCATGAAATTTGATTTCGTTTGCATCAAGCCAGAGATGCATGTCTTCCTGGTCACATGGAATATTTGGTTGAAATATGGCTTTGTTGGTGTCTTTATCCCTTTCCACCTTGTTATTGTCCTTATTTTGTTGGAAGACAGCAGAGGCTATTAGGTTCCTTTCACTTTGTGAAGGCCTGTCTTATATCCATTCTCTTGGGCAAATGTCTGAGATGTAGCTTGCTTAGGTGTCTGTCAGAGTTCTTTTCAACACTCAATTGAGAAAGTTTCTCATAAGCCCTGGTTTTTCTTGATGTGCAGAGAGTTTTGGGTTCTTCGCATGACCTGGAGCGTTACCCAGGGCTAAAGGTAGAGCTTAGCATGCGTCAACCACTATGCCCTCTTGGAGATTGAGCTTTGAACCCGAAGATGCCTAAGGCACAAAATGATCAAATTCATTTGCAAGATGGAGCTCCAGAGATCTGGCAGGACTTATTTTTCAACAAGTTCTCAAACTGGGTTTTGTAGAGCTCGCACTCAGTGTACATAACCTTCTTTTGTGGCTGTCATGGTATGCATGTGGCGGTTAATGCCAGAAGTTGAAAGGTTCATGCTTTCTGGGTGAGTGGTTCACCCTTTTCCCTTTTAACCTTTTAAGAGTAGGAGCTTACGGAATATTTGTACAGTCTCCGTGATGTAAGCTGAAACAATAGGTGCATGGGCCTCACGTCACTTCTTTTAGTGCATAGCTACTATGATCTATCTCATGGTTGTTGTCTATACTGTTTTGCTTGATTGTTGCCATTGTTCTAGAATGACAGGCACGATCATTGGAGAGATCATCGCACTTGACTCTAGTACATACTGGAAGGATTTGATGTCATTTATAACCAAAGATTTTGTCATGGAAGAAGCATTCTCGTGAGACTTAGAAAAATACTACAGGAAAGCCTCGAATGCAGAAGATGATCTTTTCATCAATCAATCAAGCTACAAGTAAGGAAGGAAGTGCTACTGTAAAGTAATTGAGATAGGATGCGCCGCTGGAGATCTAATGGCTCGTAATGTCTTCAAGCTCCAACGTTTTTTAGTTTTTTTTTCATAAATTTTGTCCTGACTGAAAGTGTTACGCAGCTGATTATGCCTTTTTTGGGTTACCGTATCTGTGGAAGTTCTCACCTCCTCATATTCTTAGTTGTCGTGACATTGATTTTGGAAGGGTTCAATTCCTACTGCATAGCAATCAATAACTGATGAAATCTGGAGGTTGGAGAGGGGGAAAAAGGAACTGATGAAATCTGAGGACTGAATTGGGTAGGGGATAAACATGTCACATAAATTTATTCTTTTTGGTTGCACAAGTGGATGTCATGGTGACGTGTAAGAAGGAACTAGCAAGAATATCATGTGCAGCAGCTACCTAAGTTTATGCGACGCGGATAATATAATCTCCTCTTGCCAAATTAATTACGTGTAATATGAAGAAATACAAACTGAAGTACTACCGTATCTGAAGGTTGTAGGGCAATTTTCTATGGGGGGTGGTTGGGAAGACCACTGCCCAGAACACAACACCTTTCGGGCCCATTCTTAGGCCATGTTTTAAGGAGGAAAAAGGGGGAAATCCCATTCAATGAAGTGAGCACATGCAGGTCGAGGAAACTATGGGAGACATGAGAGGAGAGTCGGTGTCAGATGAGTAAGGGAATTGCTTGTACAAAAGAGGGGTTGTCCAACAACTGGATCGTGACTGATGGATCTGCACCTCCCGGAACGGTTTGCTTGGGGACTTCAAAGAGGGAAGGGAAAAACAAAGGACAAGACACTGCAGTTTTCCAAAAGGAAATAAGGTGGGGGGTGGAATTAGAGCCTAAGAAAAGAAAAGATGGGTAAGTCTAAACTTGACTCAATAATACATTGTGCACCGACCTTACATGCCCTTTCCAGCATCTCAAACGGTCTGTTAATGGAACCTAGCGTGGCTCGATTCTAGTAGATTTGAGTTGGCTTGCCCCTCTTTTGTTGCTACTGAACTTAATTGGCTAAGATAAAATAGCTAAAGTCTAGCAAGCAACTATACATTTTGAGCATCACGACGCGTGAGCAGATCATTGACAAGATCTAGATTCTTCTCTCTTTTTGGCCAAGAAGTGGGTAATAAGCAAGTGGGTTAGAGAGAGAGAGAGAGAGAGAGGGAGGGAGGAAGGGAGGGCCATAGAGCTCACTCTTGACAGTAAATTAGAGATTTCAAACTATATTAAAGCCATAATGCTGCTTTTTCTGCTTTTCGCCCAAATTGGAAGACACCTTGCCCTTGGATGCATGTTTGGCAGCCTCATTATTGCACCCGTCAAGATATTATAGCACGACCACAATACATCGATGAAAAGTTTTGTTTCAGATCCAAATGAATTGAGTCACCTCAAAAAATAATATATTACATCAAACCGATACCTTCAAGGGTGCATGCGACTCCATGCATGATGTCATCCGACAGGGACGAGTAGGGGCGAGTAGGGACAATTTACGAGACTCAGTTATCCAATATTACAGGCAGAAAGTCCGGCGACCTTAGTAGTTTATCCAACTTGTGAACGATGAAAACGAAATTTCTTAATTTGAGAACGCCAATAGGGTCGGAATGACCAGCTTCCACCGCATCCCTTGGGCTTGTCTTGGACCACACAATTAAAGTAATCGAATCGAACAAATAAGCTTAATGTTTCCATCATGGTTCACATGCAATGCCACTTAAATAACATATGATAGATGGGGGGGAATTTACACAAACTAGGCTGATCATCATGCTTGTAGGAAAGGAAAAAAAAACAGGAGAGTTATTCCATGATTGAGTTGTCAAAGAAGAAAGAAACCAAAAGCGTGCCTCCAATCTCTTCGCCTTGTCTGCGAGTGGAGACAAAGGTGCAATTATAATAGGCACCCTACTTTCCTCGACGAACGATGCGCAATTATGCTTGAGCCTTATAAAGGGAGACAGAAAATTCGGCAATCTATGGAATGCTGATTGTCTTCCTCGCTTTCCCATAATCTTCACCACTTTTTTTCTAACTGCGCCTTCGCGCTCACGTTTAGGCCACATATAACACGACACGTCGGTTGCGGACGATTAATCATCGGAGTTTTTTTGGTACTTTTGAATAATGGATGGAAACTTGTGATCGGCATAGACCAATGGACTGGTTTGAAAAACCTCGAGACGGATGGATTGTCTAGTCATTGCACAAAACGGGGCAAGAGAATGAGATCTAGGAGGAAATAACATATGCATGGGGTAAAGTATTAATATAAGTGAAAAATGTATTGTAATTATGTCAATTGAGTTATAAATTTTTCAATTATATTAATTAAGTCATAAACCTTTTTACGTTTTGTCAATTGAGTCATTCTAACTAATTTTACTTGGAAATCACTACGTGGACACCAATTGTCCCTCGTGATATGATCGATCTTGACATAAACAATTTTTGAATGATTTTTAAATAAATTTTGATTTTTTATATTTCTTTGTTTTTTGCTTTTATTTTCTTTATTTTTTAAAATTATTTTTTCTTTATTTTTTTTACCTTTCATTTTGACCGGCCACCGGTAGCTCTCGCTAGCCTTGCCCAAATCCTCCTTGGCCAAAAGAAAAGAGGAAAAAAGAAAGAAAAATAATGAAAAAATTATAAAAATTATTTATATCGGCGTGGTTATGCGTAAGACGATCGATGTCCGTGTGATTTCCGAATTAATTGAAAGGACTCAATTGACAATTTGTAAAAATATTTATAATTAAATTCACATAATTACAATAGATTGAACATAAGAAGAACGATTGCCAGTTGCTCGATCGCCAGGCCACCCCTCCCTGATAAGAAAGACGGTCATCGATGCCCCAAACGGGAGGGACCGCCCAAGATCCTTGGCGCGACCCGTCGACTCAGTTTCGGTCACCTCGAACTCGATCCGACCAAGTACCATTTCAAGAACTCCTCTCAAAACTTTTCAAAGACGCAATCACCGAACATGGGATGATGATGATGATGATGATGATGATCTCGCATTGTATGCGCACACGATTTGATTTTGAGCCCCCCCCACCCCTTTGTTTTATTAGATCCGTAAAAATGCGATCCGAGTGTGTTCGGGAATTTTAACCCCCTCCCCTTCTTTTCAAAAGCAGGCTGTCTCGTCGTTGAAAAGCACCCCTTAATGATATCAAAATAGTAAATCCATAGAAAAAAGAGACGTCGATTTCTTTCCCTTTTTTTTTTTATTTTTTAAACTTTTGGGTCGGAAAAAAGAAAAAATGGAGATGTTGATTTCGCAAAAGCGAATGTTGTTGTTGTCGTGCGAAGAGAGAGGTTGGGGCCGACAAGTTTATCCGGTGGGAAGAGAGACGAGGAAGGGAGGGGGAGGGGCAAAAATCAGGAATTCCAGGGGGAAGACAAGCGGACAAGGGGGGCCCACCTCGGTTCCCTACCCAATCATCACGTGCGGTCCCCACACCCCCACCCTTTGTTCCTTCCCTTTTGTCCGCTAACCTCATCATCTCCCCCTGGGCCCCACGCCCCTCCTCCCCCGCCCCGCACGCTTCCCCCCCAATTTTTATTAAGACAGCTGGGGAAAAAACTATACACAAAGAACATGTTCGAGCATCTCGAGGAATTTTCTCTCCCGAAGAACGGGATAATAGCATAGATAATTCTTGAATTTTAATCTAATGTATAATGATGTTCCTAAATTATCAAACATTTGATATTAATTCTGAATTTCGAAACAATTTATGTTCCTTAAACGAGTTTATAAATAGAAGAACGCGTTCGGTGACAGTATGATATCTTTATTCTTGGAATATAAGAAGAACGGAAATGTCTTTGAGACCCTAAAAATTTCTATTCACAGTTGTTTTCAATTTAATTATAAAAATGTTAGTGGAGACTTAACATTTCATGTTTTGATAAAACTGGATTTTTGTAATAATTTCATTGATCAGTATGGATGGCTTAAGAAAATCCAACATAATAATTAGACAAGATGGATGGTTGGAAATTACAGTGAAACTCCTATTGGTTTATAATTCACAATAAGAGGAGATTGATAGTAAATCCTTAAGCATTACAATAAATAAGTGCATAGACCATTTTAGCTACAATAAGAAGAGCAAATGTTACTTGGAGTTGCAAAGCTTTCGTGACTTAACACTGTCTCTAAAAGAAAACAACATTCAAAATTCCATATAATAAAGCCCCAAAAACTTATTTAATTTTGAATCCAATTTTCATCAAAAGATTTTCACATTTTTTATGTTAAACTAATTATAAATTAGAATTAATACTAAAATCTAGTAAAACTACTCAAAGTCTAATTTGTAAATGTTTTCCTAAATTTCTGAATTTTTTTATTTTTCATTTTTTTATTTCGAAAAATGGGGACTGGATCGAATCAAGAAACTGGACTTTCTGTTGATTGTGTAAAGGCGAGTATTACGTTACGTTAAGCTTTTTTTTTCCTTCCTAAAATGACCTTATTTTTGTTTTTGTTCCTGGAAAGAAGTAAGTTCTTTCTACTTTTTCCTTTTGTTTCAAATCTCTTTCCCGGCTATTGATCTATCTTGGATAATAGAAAATTAATTGACTTTACCAAACAAATTTTTATTCTTTTTAGTTCCCGAGACCAAAAGAACAGAAAAATAGAGGAATAAACACGTTATCAAACATGGCCTTAATTTGTACAATGCAGTTCTAAAATTTTGATTCAATGTACAATGTCATACTTGAATTTTTGATTTGTGCAATGTGGCCTATGAATTATTAACAAACGTTCAATGTGATCTCTAAATTATATGAAAATGTTTAAAAGGTCAGTGATGATAATACACATTAGCCCAAAATTCAGGAATAGTATTGTACAAATTAATAGTTTAGGAACAATATTACACATTATATCAAAGTTCATGGACCATTTGTGCTATTTTCCCTATAGGAACAACTGTGCTTGTTGCTTGTTCCCACTGTTTTGGTACCGAATAGAGATTTGACTCATAATGCCTTAACGGGACACGCCTCCCCCATTTTATTAAGAAAAGGGGAAAAAGAAGAAGATGAATTGGCTTTCTCTTTCTTTTCCTTTTTTTTTTTTATCTGTAAATAGCCTTCGAGTATCTCAAGGAATCCTCTCTCCTAAAAAACAAGGGATAATAGCATAAACAATCTCTAAATTTTGGTCTAATGTATAATGCAATTCCTAAACTGTTAATTTATGTAATGCGGCTCCTGTATTTTGATTTAACATGCAATGTTGTATATAAGCTTTTGATTCGTGCAATATCATCCCTAAATTATATGAAAATATTTGAAAGTTCGGGACAACGTTGTATATTGGACCAAAGTTCAGGGATAGTATTATACAAATTAATGGTTTGGCAACGATATACCAAAGTCCATGTTATTTTCCCACTGTCCGTTTCCATTGTTTCGATACTGAACGAATAGATCTCATGAATCTGACTCATAACGCCTTAACGGGACATGCTCAGGGTTCGGATTGCGGGTCTCCATTCCGAAACGCACGATCTGAAATCACCCGGAGAAAAAGAAAGATTGGTCGGTCGAGATGATCGACATGTCACGGGGGCCACAATTGTCATGTATGGATGCCAATATTTGACAATATGACAATTGAAAACAATGCGAATTGCTTTGCGACAATGCCGTGTAGGAGGAGGACTCGTGCGGTGCCTCGTGTGGGGGGCTTGACGAAACGGGGGAAATGACCTTCCCCTTTTGCTGAGCTTGACCTCTCCTTGTTGGCGCACCTCTAATTTCTCCATTATCTTTTTCTCTCTGGGGCAAGACCCGGAAGGTGAAAATCGTGCAGCTTCCGTCTGGAACTTCTCTCTCTCTCTCTCGGGAAGTACGATGAGATGTCCCAATGGTCCAACCAAGTACCCGCCAATTTTCCCAGAGAAAAATCGTACACCTGATCCATGTGAAATCCCGCTTAGCGTCACCTTACTCTCTCCCTCTCTCTCTCGAAAACGAAACGAAAAGAACAAGAAAAGACAGCCTCCGTCGGGTGTCCAAAAGGTACGAGACAAGCGCAAAGCAGGAGAAAGCAAGCGAAGCTATCTAGTGCGACCTCAAGAACAGTGCTCCCCACACAATCTCTCTTTTCTATTTTTGACCCTTCACGACATATTCCCACCGCAGTAGATTTTCAAAGTCTACCGCATGATATTCTCCACTGAAACATATGTGGCGAAACCAGAAGCGACAGACAGTGCGGAACGGGACAGAGGGGAAGAGAGACATCATAGGCGACACGAGTCCATGTTCACTAGTGATTGGATTCATTGACTTCGCGAGGGGTGGAGAGGGGAAGGGGGGCAAAGATGCACGTAGCACGATTCGGCTGCTCGCAAAAGTCTCGGCACTCGGACATTAGTGTCCAGCCCCTGTGCATGAACTCGAAAAAGGCTTTCCCCATTCAAGATTCAACAGCACCGTGTTTGGCCGTAGCCTAGCGAAGCTGCCCGCCCCTCCTCTCTCGCGAGGGGGTAAGTTAGTGGCGGTGGGGTTTTGCGAAAAGTTAAGTGTGTGTTTCGGATGACGACATCTTCCGTCACGATGACGCGCCCCGGCGGAGTGGAAAACCACTCCGCCGGGGGCTTCGTTTTCTCTTTTCTTCCCTGTAATGGGTTCGTTCTTTTCGTACCACGAGATTCATATTAAGTAACATGCGGTGCAATGAAACTGACGTTCGGGGTTGGTGTTGTCTAAGCCTAACACGCTTATTGACTTAAAACCAGTCGCACTTCAGTTTAAGTTACAATGAACTTAAGCATTAGGTAACATCTGGACTGCAGTTATAGTACGAGGACAAGTCGGGAGTTAATAATGGGCTGTAAATGTCGTCCGTTGAAGAGTCAACTCGATGTTTCTTGTACTAATTGCGAATCGCATCAAATCTTTTGATTTGTTGAGCAATAATTTGCCCCTGCTGCTCTTTATGATGGGATTGCAGAATCGGTTTCTTTCCAGATTTGTAATTTAATCGCCTCTCAATTAGTTCCTTCTGACTCGCGGCTTTGAGCAACGTGTAACCGTAAAAAGAGCGATGTTAGACGTTGCTTCCCAATATTTTTTTATAGAACTTTGGATTATTAGGTCATGAATTTTTAGTTACGTTCAACAATCTTGTACTAAGATTATATATATTTTGCTCCCCTAAGATTTCTCAAAAAGTATGGAAGCGTGTCATTCCAAAGTATCTTCATTGAATTCCCCCCAAAAAAAAAAAAAACATATTCATAAATCTTAATAAATAATTTTTGGAGTCAGGAAAACCTATATACTATAGTCAAACAAAACCTACACAACGTCAGCTTTTGAAATTGTAAAAGTACTATTCCGATTATTAATAATTGGTCAAATTTTTCACCATTAAGAATCGCCTAGATCCTTCCTCGACACCATGAGGGCGTGGTATATGCCGTAATCTTAATCTATAATTACATCAGACCGGATTGAAGACCTCATGAGCTGATTCTTATGGACTGACTTCATTATATTTTCTGATCATGTGAATTTCATGTTGATCTCATTACATAATTAATGACGGATATAAATCTTATTAGCGGTTGTTTTTCTTTGCTTCTTTCCTTCTCTTCTTTACTGCTTTTGTTATCAGCACTTTAACTTTCTTGATTTCTTTATCCCTTTTCACATTTCTTGTTTCCAATACTCCATGACAGCAATCACATGTAATCAACTCAGTCTCAAGTTCAACTTAGCATAATAGCAAAGGAAACGAAAAAAAAGAACAAAGAAATCCATGGAAAGCAGTGCAAAGATAATGAAGAATCCTCAGGCCATATAAATGACATTCGTGCAAAACGCATGAAACCCTAGAAATCTCATGTCTTCTTCTTCTTGTTCTTTCAGCATCCACGTTAAAAGAGACACGTTGCAGCTCCCTCTTTGTATCCGTGAGCAGGTAAAATTGCATTTATTGCCTCATTATCTTCGCACGCCAAAGATCCCTTCGCTCCCGTCGATCACCCTTTAGCCCTACCTTTTTTCCCTCTCTTTTTCTCCCCTTCTCCACCTTTCCATCTCCTTTCCTTGGTCAAAAGCGAATGAATTCTGGGGATCAAAGTTGAATGAGAACCGAAAGACGCACCGGCGTATCTGATCTTGGTATCAGCTCTATCCCCCGTGTAAAGGAAACGTTGAACGAAATCCACCCTTTTCGTTAATAATGAGAAAAGTGATATTAGACAGGTAAAATCTCAAAGTAACCGGATACTTCATCGCCTCGAGCGAAGCGCGAGTTAAAATCTTGATAGGGTAGTCCAAACGCGAAATCCCTTCAGTTAATGATGCGATGACGTTGTACATTTTTGTATACATAAATTGAATCCGTTCCTTAATCACTAAGCCAGCCTCTAAGCCAGTCTCATAGCGATATAAGTGCTATCTTTTTCGATACATGTTACACAAAAACCCTTTCGAGTGCGCGATATATGTCAAGATTTAGTTGTATAATTACTGAGAAAAATGAAGAGAGGCCAGCATGCATTACTCTAAACTTTGCTTTTACTCAAACGGTGGATCTAATGAAATTGTCTACTCACATGATCTTGTCACAAACATTATTGTCCATGGACTTTCAGTGATTGTAATTATTACATCATCAATAGCCAATTTGCATATCGGTTATGATAACGTAACTATCTTGTTTTCAATCTTTAGACAATATTGATACGCTAAGATAGATGCATGATTTCAAATTGAACTCTGTCGGTTTTACTTTAGTACGTTTTACATGGTTTCTCTATACCGTGATAAAATCTATCCAAGACATCAATCTCAGAATAATTTTATGGAATTACAGCTCAAAGACTGTCACGCTAATTAAGATGAGAAACATTATGAGTTCAAATTCAGGCAATCTTTTATTTGGAGGAACCGCTATGATTATTGAAAGTTAATTCGGTATTATATTTAATTACAGATCCAAACACTAAATGTTGCAAAAAAAAAATACTTATAAGTAATTTTTTTTTTCCTAAAGTCCTTGGGGTTACACTTCCATGTAAAAAAACAACCATGGACATCTTAAGATCAATTTACAAAATCAACATCAGTGATGTAGCAGATTTCCACTGAATATTACATATGACCCACTTGAAATATATCATGTCATTTAATACGATAATTTCACTGATTATTATTTATGACCCATTTATAATATGTCAGGTCATTTAATTCGATAATTCCATGGATCAATTTAATTTAGCTGGTAACCATCACTAGCCAAAAATACTAATTTTTTGGGAGGTTCAAAAACCAAAAATGGGGGGATGGGGGAATTATCGAACGCAGAAAAAAAAAAAGGGCGGGATTTCTTTTCAATGGACCTTAGTGACACGTGCTAAATCCTTTGATCATACTCGAGATACGCATAATTAATAATCTGAAAAATAAATATTATTTCGTTAAGTATGCTTAATAAGTATTTCGAGATAATCGGGACGGGTTATGGTGGGACGGTTTAGGGAATGAGATATCTTAGACTCTTGCAACAAGCAATAAAATCAAAACAGGACAAAATGCAAATATATTTTCTTGGGGTCTTACAGTTGGTCTGTGTTCCCAATCATTTCCCAAGCTGACCTTTGAACCGACAACCCCCAGAGACTTCATCGACACCTTCTCCCCCCCTATCTCTCTATTTTCCTCCTTTGTTTTTGCCCTTTTTCTTTTTTTTTTCCCTCCCTTTCTTTTTCGACTTCTTTAATGATAAAACCGGGAAACAGAAAAACCTGCTGGTCATTCTCATTCTCCTGCTGCCCCCGCTCCCCTTCTTCTGCGATTTCTTTTTCCACCCGTCGGTCGGACACGTGGCGCCCATCGGACGGGTCGGACGCCCTTGACCTCGCGACCCCGGGGGGTCAATGTTCGCGCAAAACCTCTGCCCCCTGCCCTTACTCCCAAGCCCACCACGACGACGAAAAAAGAAAGAAAAAAAAAAACCGAAAAGAAAGAAAAAGAAGAAACCCTTTTTCCTTCTTCTTCTCCTCCTTCTTTGCCCTCCGCTTTTCTCATCGAGAAAATATATATATTTATTTCCTTTTCACTCTATTTATTTGACCTTTTGACCCCCTACTTTTCTTCCATTTCCATCTCTCTCTCTCTCTCTCTCTCTCTCTCTCTCTCTCTCTTTCTCTGAGAGGACTTCTCACTTTACCTTTTGCCTTCGAAAGATCAACCCTTTTATCATCATCGTGTTCTCTCTCTCTCTCTCTCTCTCTCTCTCTCTCGTCCTCCTCCTCCTGCTCCTCCTTCTCCTTCGGCTTCGTCCGTCTTCCCTCCGAAACGTCCGCCATCCATGGGAGATTTGGGAGATTTCCCCGGGAGCTCCTCGAGCCTGGAGTTGACTATTTCCGTCCCGGGCTTCTCTTCCTCGCCTCCTCCCCTCCCTTCGTCTGGTACGTGTCTCTCGATTCCAGGGATTACCTTATCAGCTCCTCTTCGTTTTTTCCCTTTTTTTTTTTTATCTGAAAAGAACTCTGTTCTCATAAACAAAAGAGCAAGCAAAGCAGCAGCGGCAACGCTGTCCCTTCTTCTTCTTCTTCTTCTTCTTCTTCTTTTCTGACTTGTTTTTCTTCGAGTTTAGTCTCGATTTGATCATAGATTTCATTGCTTTTTTGGGCTCTAAGGGCGCGATATATTCACCGAAAAGTAGTTTCCACGCAAATAAAGCATGATCCCGGAATTTCCATGCGAAATAAAGAGGAAATTCCTTTATGGGTCCTTATTCACTTCCTCGAAATATTTTTCCTTATTTAGGCGTTGATACATCTCCGGCTCTTATTTTGATGACCACCTTAGCCCTAAGTTTCTTTTTCTCCTTCTCTTTTTTCGCGTTTTCATCGCCATAACCATGTCGAGATTGGCCGGATTACGATCGATTCGGTGCACTTTGTGCGTGCTCTATTAGTATCGCTATAGTTTCATTTCGTTACAGTATTTAGATATTGAACCGCATAGATCATCGGTCTGCAACTGTCGGACAACATCAATTCAACAACAACAACGAAAATTCACCAACTGATATTAACAGATGTTGGGTGATGATGCAGTGAGGGACCTGGACATAAACCAAGTGCCGTCGGGAGGCGAGGAGGAGTGGATGACGATGAGCGGAGGGATGGAGGACGAGGAAGAGAGCAGCCACGGCGGCCCTCCTCGCAAGAAGCTCCGCCTCACCAAGGAGCAGTCCCGCCTCCTCGAAGAGAGCTTCCGACAAAACCACACGCTCAACCCGGTTAGAAACCTCATCAACTTTCTTTTAATCATAAGCATCGTCCATCGTCGTCGTTACCTCTACGATCAAGAACGTCGTGGGCGCACGCGTGATTTTATGTGGCGGCGTTGTGGTTTCGCAGAAGCAAAAGGAGGCACTGGCGGCGCAACTGAAGCTCCGCCCGCGCCAGGTCGAAGTGTGGTTCCAAAACCGTAGGGCCAGGTTCGTATCTCTCCCACTACTTCGATCTCCTCTACATGTCATGTACGTATTCCGTGAGCGAAACGATTATAAGCGAACAAAACCTTTAACAACGATCTAGCCACTGATAAGTACACACAGGAGCAAAAGGCGATCAAAGACAAAATTTTAGAATCTGGTAACTGATTTTCAACAAATGGGTGTTGACGAAACGCTTTGCTTTCTTTTAAATTTTTCTTCTTTTTTCAATTTTTTTTTCGGGGGGTTTGGGGGGCTTTGAGAATTGGTGGTGCTGGTGGTTGGGACTAAAAAGTGATCAGGATATTAAGAGCGTTGACAGAATATTATCGTCACAAAGTGGCGCTTCTCTCTGTGTAATCTGAATCAGATTCTACCCGTGGAGAAAAAAAAAACGTATGCCTTTAATGACACAAAGCGATCCCCCTCCAAATGAAATCGCAGGAAAGAGAAAAAGGGTTTTGTCTTTCTGAGGACGACACGGTTGTAGACACGTACAGAAACCCTGGAAACTGTGATTTGACGATGGCGGAGTGGGGAGGGGAGGGGCTGTTTCGGTCAATGTCGAGAGTTAATAGGGGAAAGGGAGGGGAGGGGAAGGGACCATTGGATCGATCAATGAGCAAAGTGCCTATGTATGCGCCTACGTAAACAGCAGCCTTCGCGCTCGGTCAACACTCATTAATAATTGTCCTCGTTTTTCTTTTCCCACCCCCATTTCTGCTTTCCAAGATCTGCGTGCACTGCAGCCTCTTTTAACCTGCTTCTGCATTTACTCGCCCTTTCCTTTCCTCTGGAAAAATATAATCCTTAAGAATTGCAGCAAAGGACGTCTAGCCGTATGTAACACCACCCTCTCTCAACCTTTAAGTCTCTCTCTCTCTCTCTCTCTCTCTCTCTCTGTTCGAGTAGGAAGATAGGAACGTGAAACTGATGATTCGTTGACTGAGTTGGTGTGTTCTGTTCATATAAGTTTTTACTAATTCGAGCGGTGAAGTCACGAGATTGAGAGAAAAAAAGTCGTGCCTGCAGGTGTGCTTTCGATTTCTTGGGTGGCATTTCTCTCTGGGTTTTTTTTAATCGATGGAAATTAGCAGTCGGTTTCAGAAAAATAGAGCTCCGAATTTTTTTTAATTTTTCTATTGGATATGTAGATATTTTAATATTAAGTGATGTGGCGAACTGTTTTAAAAAGAAAGAACGCTATGTTTGGCACCCTATAAGATTCTATTTGTCTTAATGTTATCTTAGTATATCGATTTTATAAACAGGTATTGTACGGTATATCTTGTCGTATTTTTTTTGTAAGATAGCTTTCCTTTTTGGAACAATCGATTACCTTTTTTGGCTAACTATTTTTTCAGTTTTCTTCAAGATTTGCCTGATATTCTCATATCTCTTTTATCTGGAAAACTATAGATCCCAAATTTGGTTATAAAATCCTTTCTTCTTTTATTCATTATTATAATTAGGGTCTTGTAACTCGTGCGATTGAGATATCAGTTAAGTTCTACCAATATATTCAAAGTTTCTATTTTACGCATTTGAAAATCAAGAAAGCGATAATTCGTGTAGTTTCATTTTCAGTAACAATTGAATTTTGTGCTTTGGAATATCGATTTCGTATACAACTTGTAGAAGACAGATTCTACAAGCACGGTTTAAACAATGGTAGATACACAGTTTTTCTATTCCTTCCATAATCAGATTTGTATTTCATTTTAAGACTGCATAAGTGATCCTTTTCTTTTTCACGTGTGGGCTTTAACCTAAAAAATTATTCTGTTTATCAAGCGCCATAATTCAATGTTTCATGAACATGGTTTACAAAACAGCTTAAAATATATATATTCCGCTCGATTAAGGCGTGGGTTTCATCTTGATTAGCTTATCATTTTGTTCTCGTCTTTGTTCTAGAAGCCCTCAGGCCTCCTTACAACCTATGAAAAACTTCGATTTGTTCGGTTCTTCTGAGTTCTGGGCAAGAAAACAAAAGGAAAAAAGGTTGTTCAACATCCATCGATACGGAGAGAGAAAAATAGACAAAAGAAACACACAAGAAACATAATAATATTACGTAAAACGTAGTTATGCACATTAGCTTTCCATGCATTTTTTTTTTTTAAATCGGGGAGTGTCGGGTCAACAAAAGCGACTGTTGCATGGTTCTCTCGAAAGAAGACACGGCCCCCGCCAAAAAAGATTGGAAAAAGAACGGGAAAATATAAGTAGGTGAGGGATATTTATGAACAGTCAATGATGCGATCATCTCGTGAGACAGAGATCGGCTTTTTGCGAGACATCGGCTATGATGGTTGTCTGCACATTGCAGTGCAACGCCAATTTGTTTATAGACAGAAGAGAGAAAGAGGAGAGAGAGAAGGAGAGAGAGAGGGAGCGAGGGCGACATTAATAATGGCGGAGGATGTCTTTTTTTGCAGATATCCATGTGTTGTCGTCGTCCTCGTGTGCTCTTCCTCTCATCATCGAATGCCAGTTTGACTGGCCATGCACGCACTCCCTTCTTCTTTCTCCTTCTCTCTCCTCCTCCCCCCGCCCCCCTCTTTTTCTCTCTCTTTCTGTAAACCCTAGTATGGTGCAATAATTAGGTCATCTTTCTTGGGAAAAGCGTCATTATTGTTGCTCACGCAGACGCACGCAAACTGGGCATATGCATACATGTTTTCTGGGGTCGTCTTACCTATCTGTCCGCCTTGTTTGGAAGTTCTCATTATTGCGCGTTCAGGTTCTAGACAGGGCAATAGGACCTGCTTACAATGAAATGTATATGCATGCTTGGAGTTTGACATTTCAAGTAAGTAGGTAGGTCTGGGGAAAATAATGATGGTACGTGTCCAAGTCCAGATATCATGCGGATCCTCCATGATTCTTCGCTTTTATGACAGATAATGTATGGATGTATGTATATATGTTTGTATGCATTACTTGAAAGATACAAAGCGGGGGTGATGACTGAAATCATTGGTTCTGCTTTTACATTGAAACTATGTATGGATTTGATACGGAGCTAAAAGACGAACTCAATGAAGTATGGACTAGTAGTGTCTTTTGTAAATGTAGGAGTTTCCCTAGCTAGTATACACGTTACGGGATGCGGTGTGTATATACTTGGAATCTATTTGCGTATACATCATGATATCTTTTATTATTCTTTCATATATTCACATTTGCCTGCATCCCTGTACTGGTTTTTACTTATGGAAGTTCAAGTATCGAGTTGTAGTTCACAGTGCACACTCACGTGGCTATCCTGTGATTTATGAAAAATTCTTCTGCTATAACAATAAGAACAAAAAATCATTTTTTCCTTGTTGTCAAATCGCCGTTCCAGCTTTACTCGTCTTCATTTTTTTAGCATGTTTAATTTCCTTTCTATATATGCATACGTATGTATATTTCGTTTGATGATGGGCAAGGTCTTGCCTGGGCTTGGGTCCGCAATGATCAGATTCATCATGGTCGTATAAGCCCCACACAAATGTTCATGGATTGTTTGTTTGGTCAAATGTATATGTCAATCGATTCGGTCCTTGATAACCTATACTTTCTTTTATAAGAACGGTTATGATTTAGTGTAATTGATGGTGATCTTATGAATTTTTTATATAACGATGGAAGGAAAAACTACTTGCGACCCTGTGCAGGAGCAAGTTGAAGCAAACGGAGATGGAGTGTGAGTACCTGAAGAGGTGGTTCGGATCGCTGACGGAGCAGAACCGGCGGCTCCAGAGGGAGGTGGAGGAGCTTCGTGCCCTCAAGGTTGGCCCGCCCACCGTCATCTCCCCGCACACATGCCAGCCCCTCCCCGCCTCTACCCTCAGCATGTGCCCTCGCTGCGAGCGAGTCACCTCCACCGCCCCTCCCCCCACCAGCACCTCCGCCCCTTCCGCCGCAACCAGGGCGCCGTCTAAAGCATCACAACTGTCGCCCCCTTCAGTTCATTCGAGGCAGCCATCAGCGGCTTCCTAGCAGAGAGGGTGGAAAGAGACACATACAGCGATTTTCACATTGTTGCATAGAGTTGTTGATAGTTAGGATTTGGGGGACATAATTTAACCGATTCGCTCTCACTTGGGTTGGGGATGGGATTAACAAGTGTTTTTAAGACATCGTTGATTAAGCTTGGAGAGGGAGAGGGAGAGAGATGCTGATGATGGAAGTTGGAACTCATCAAATCATATATGATAATCATTAAGGTTGGGATTAACAAATGTTCAGCGAAATTTTGGAGGAGGAACATGATGAATTCTTGTCAACGTTGAGGTTATATGATAATCTTCTAACTTTTGACTCTGAATATTTTACATGCCAGGTTCGATTTGCAACCTGATCCAATAAATTTTTGAAATGACCTTATTGAGTTTATGGTGAGGTTGTTTGGTACTTTTCTTATTCGTTATACACTATCTTTGGAAAGCAGGAGAGATGGTTTTTTTTTTTTTTTTTTTTTTTGGGAGGCTAGGGTTTTGAGAGTTCTTCCATTTTTATTGTGCTCCGAATACTCGCAAAAGAATTTCTCCTCCTCCTCGGCCCGGGCACTCAATTCTGTATTTAGTAGAGATAGAAGTATGGAAAATTAGAATGTGACTCCAAACCAATGAAGTTCATCATTTCACTCCATCACTTGAGGTCATGTTTATGATATTTTCTCTTGTGGAATAAACATCGAATTAAACCCAGTTCATTTTACATTTAGTCAATGAATAACGGTAGAGATAGCAACAGTTAATATAGCAAATTGTTTAATTAGTGACGGTGGGCAAAAAATAAAAAATAAAAAAATAATGTGGTTACTCTTAGTCAATTGGGATTTTAAGAATCATTAACATCGAAGGTTCTTACTTCTTAGAGGACATCCCCCATAATTTACCAACTACATGACAGCCTCTCGTTTACCAACCCGGTCCACGTGCAAATCTCTCTCT
This sequence comes from Eucalyptus brandiana, assembly GCA_014182725.1. Lineage (NCBI taxonomy): Eukaryota > Viridiplantae > Streptophyta > Magnoliopsida > Myrtales > Myrtaceae > Eucalyptus > Eucalyptus brandiana. Next base: position 37,029,443 of record CM024674.1, read on the forward strand.
TTTGATAAGGTAGAAAGAGGAGAATAATATATTCCTTGTCTAAAAAATCCTAAATCTATTGAATAGTGATTAATTCAGTCATAAACCTTTCAATCATACCAATTTAATATTAAAATCTTTGACGAGTTTCTAATTTAGTCCTAAACATATTATTCAGATAATTGGTCGGAAGAATTATATTAGCAAATCGTTAAAAAGTTTAATATTAAATTGGCAAATTGTCAAAAGATTTAAAATTGAATTGACACAACTGAAAGGTTTATAATTAAATTGACTATCATGCAATGGGTTTAGAATTGAATTGGCCATCATACAATAGGTTTAGGATCTTTCATATAATCTTCTCATAGCTTCCTTGTTTTGGAGATGCGCAATTACATTAAGGTTGTGCTTGGTCGTTAGGATAAAATTCAAAATAGGATAAAATTTATTTTATTCAGCATTTGGTGTCTGTTCAAGATAAAATAAAATTGGATATAAGAAGGATATGAATTTGGATAAAATTATCCATCGAAGAAGTGGGATAAATGTGGATAGGATTTTAATATCTAAAATAATAAAATTCTTTTGCTCAAATAAAAAACTTCTTAAATTAACAAATTTAAAATTATACTTCAATATAAATAATATTTTGAATTATAATATAAGAAATTCAAAAAACAATATATTTTTAATTTAATTTTGTTTTTATTTATGTATTTGAATTTAATTTTATCTTATAAAATAAATTCAATATATAAATACATATTTATTACATATTTTAGGCGTTTTAGTTTTTTGTAGGTATTATTAGTACAATTTTCTTTTTAAAAAAAATTATTAGAGAATGATGGCCGGGAAAGAAAGAAATAAAAAAAATAAATTACTTTAAAAAAAGGAAAATAAAATAAAAATAAAGTAGACAAAAGTGTTACGAGAGATTTTTACAATCTCGGTTTATAAAATTTGTGGTTCATTTATATTATTATGTCATTTATATCAAATAATGTATATGATATTATGTTAATACATCCAATTTTATTACTGTAATCACTAAACAGTTAATAGAATATAACAAAATCCCTTAGATTTTATATTCTATCCTATCCGATGTTATCATAATTAAAAATCGGGATGACTAAACGTAACCTAATGGTTTTGGGTAATCACGGATTGGACAATACATATAATATCCTGCCTAGATTACGTCGGAACAGACCCATCATTCACCAAGCACTTGTAATTTTGCATTGAATAACTGCAGAAAACGACACGATTAAAACGATTTTTTAGAAACTTCTTTTGGCACTTAATCTTCTTGTCCAAGGCACGATTAGTTTAGTCAACTCCGTAATCACACGCGACACTCCTTTGATGGGCCTGGCGGTTGGACAATCTTATATATATTAGTCTTTGATTACATGCGAACTCAATCAACTAATTTGATCAGGATTGACTAATGTCTGGATTATCGGGGCAATATTTAAAAAATAATTGGTGGCTTCAAATCAATTTATTTGTTGGCCGAATCACCGGCCATGATTATAGCAATTAGCGATTTAATCGTACTAAACTTTGGATGACGCATGTTTGACTAATGCTAAAAATTTCTTTTGGCATCATGGACCGAGAAAGTTGCATTTTTCTGTGGATTTTGGCAAACGTGACCCCTGATTTTGGCTTGGTCAGCATATAACTACCGCAACAACGACCCGCTAACAAGAGCGTTATGAACCCGCCGGCCCTTCACATGTCGTGCTATTTTTCATGTGAACCATTTCGATATTGACACCCAAGCGGGATCTAGATGATCGGGATAATTTCGATGGCGGCCCATGATCGTCTTCCGATTGCACTGCGATCAAGTCATTATCCGGATGGGGGACTCTTGGAGGAAAGGACTGACCGTGAATTTAGCCATAAAAATATATTTGCAAGTATAATTGTTTATACTAAGTAGGCGTGAGAAATCGGGGATGCTAATTTTGGGATTAGGGGGCTTAGTGAAATGGGCTTGTGGTCTTTGAGGCCATGGCCCAATGGGCCGACACATTTAGCCTCCATTTTATGTCCCCACATGCACTCCTCCTATCTTTTCTTGCATTGTGCAAGGATGGAAATTCAAAAAAGAGAAAGATTATTACTATAATTACTTTAAAATGCAAAATAACTTTCTCCATTGGATAATATACATGGTATAGTTCGCGTTTTCATTGTAGATATTCTCTGTACGGGTTTATAATTTTTCATAGTGTCCGTCAATTCTACTACACATTGTATTGTAAGGGACAAAATCAATTTTTAAAAATCTTGCTTAAATTTCAAAAAACTATGGAAGAATTTATTTGCAAATCTAAGCGTCAACATTTGTACAATGCAAAGACTTCATGTAATTCGAATGTTAAAAAAAGAAAAGAAAAGAAAAGGAGAAGCATAAGTATGCGTGCTGAGATCTAGATTAAACGTAAAGAAATAAAAGTGTAAAAGTCGATCCCGGAGAATAATTAATTTGTCATTGCCATAGATTTAATTCAGCTACTTCTCACTTGAGATGTTACTGGGTAGAACTAATATTCATAACCATGTTTTATACTTTGACATATATTCTTTTTACAGTCTATTTTGGAATTTTAACATTCACATCAAATGCAATTGTCTTGAGAAAGTGAGCTTTACTATGGACATATAGATGAGAAATGATATCAGGCATGGTGTGAAATCCTTAATTCTGCCTACAAAGTCGAAGATGTTGTTCTTGTGAACATAAGAGACTATGTCACATTTCATTTCTCTGGGTGTTATTTAATAAGGCAATGGTTACTTGTAGCGCATCTTGCATCTTTTGCTTAATATAGAAAAGTTTATAAATCAATCATAAAGGAAGTTTATGAAAACTTTACAAACTGATTAAATGACTCATGGGATGCGAAATTCATTTTATGCCGAGATGTATATCGTGTTTAGTTGCAATAATGGTTATTATTACGAATACCATATAGGCCGATTGCTTTGTTTGATAATAGCTATTGCAACGCAATCCCTATTATAACCGAAATTGTAATAGCCATTACTTGATCTCTTGTGTAATAACTAATAACTATTACAATGAGGCTATAATTGTCATTCCCAGGATAACCCTCTCTTTTCTTCCACTTGCTCTGCCAATTTAGATTATTAGCTATTGTTTAAATTTATTTTAATTATAACTAAAATAATTTAAATTATTTATATAAATGATAACAACGATTATTTTGTGATTATTCATTATCAATAGATGATGTAAAAATAATTATGATATTTCGATAATAATTTACCATTCATTATTTTAGAAATTGTTCATAATTCAATAATTAGCATGGTATTAGCTTCTTACCATTATAAATGATTATTTAAATTTTCAAGGGTATCTTTAGAATTTTGATGTTATTCCCCCCTTCTAACATATATCATTCATGAAACCAAACAATGTAATAAGCATGACATTACTTAAGCCAAACAATATGTAACAGCTATTGCGTCTCCTCATATAATACTATATTATATCCTAACATCTATTATGTTAAGGCCTTTGTGCGACAAACAAATACTAGAAATTTCTCGTTTGACATCGTGGATCTAATCCTAGCCTAGGTAAATCCACAGGGCTATTGTCACCATCAAAGGGGGAAAATCGGTTCTATTTGGTCACGTTGAATAATGCGGTGTGGTCCTACCAAAAAATAATAATAATATTGGGGCATGGCGGGTCAAGGTTTTGGCAGAAACGGGTAGGTGTCCGCTCTTTTGCTTTTGCTTGTGTGTGCGTGGGACGTGCCATACGTGTTCGATTGGAGACAAGGTGATGTGAAGAGAGAGGGAGGGAGATTTTTTGGTATGTGAAAAGGACTTGTGCACTATAGTATCTTCATAAAAGAAACACCTTTCGTTAACCTTAGGGCATTATATTATCATAATTGTCCCCCGAATCTTTGATAAATTCAAGAGAACTATTAGGTGAATAGGGGAAGCGACTTCTCTCCATGGGACCCACTAATAATATCGATTGTCTTCTAATGAACTTTACATAAAGGGAATCATTATAAACTATACTTAATTTGGAGAAACTCAATTCTCAAATCAACGATTGCATATGGTACGATGGACAATTAGTACATTAATACAACTTCCTCCGTTGATTGTTAAACTCTTAAGTCACTTATCGACAAAATCCTTTTCATTTCGCTATGGTAGCCCCAAAGGATGTATTGCATCTGAAAATGGCCCGATTCTGTCGGATGTAGACGGTGCAAGTGAGTCGAGCTACCCTCGCTCGCCTGCTCGAGATGGGCTTGATTTTTCTTGAGCTCGAACCACGTTCGAACCTAAGGCTAAGGGGGTACTTTATAATAATTCGCTACTTTCCCCACGTAGGATTGAGTCACATGTAGTCAAATGAGGCCATGAAACATTGAATGTGACGCAAGAGCAAGCAAAACCAAACCAAACCGGGTCGGGTTCGCTCCACGAGCCCATGATCCAGACCCGCTTCACCCCTCCGCATGTATATAATACATGCCCGAAGGCTTATGACATCGCATCATTCTCTCTCTCTCTCTCTCTCATGGTTCTCTCCTTGCTTCGTCTTCTTCACCAAAATCCAAACTTTCCCCACAGAAACTCCACTTCGCAGCAAGCGAAAACTCTGCACTGCACATAGTACGCAGTACAGTTCAATCCCTCGTTGCTTCTCCGCCTGCTTGACGACCGCCGCCGCCGCCGCCATGATCACGTGGCACGATCTCTACGCGGTGCTGGTCGCGGTGGTGCCGCTCTACGTGGCGATGATCCTGGCCTACGGCTCCGTGCGGTGGTGGAGGATCTTCTCCCCCGACCAGTGCTCCGGCATCAACCGCTTCGTCGCCATCTTCGCCGTCCCGCTCCTCTCCTTCCACTTCATCTCCACCAACGACCCCTACCGCATGAACCTCCGCTTCATCGCCGCCGACACCCTCCAGAAGCTCCTCCTCCTCCTCCTCCTCGCCCTCTGGGCCAACCTCCACCGCCGCGGCTCCCTGGACTGGTCCATCACCGTCTTCTCCCTCTCCACCCTCCCCAACACCCTCGTCATGGGCATCCCTCTCCTCGGCGCCATGTACGGCCAAGAAGCTAGCAGCCTCATGATCCAGGTCAGAGCGCCGCCGCACCGGCCGCCCGCTCGGTGCTCGGCGGTTTTAAATTACTTCTTTTCGAAAAACTTCTTGTGGAAATGGCAATCTAAGCTTCTGCGTCCGCTGCCGGCTTCAGGTGGTCGTGCTGCAGTGCATCATCTGGTACACCCTCCTCCTCTTCCTCTTCGAGTACCGGGGCGCGAAGATCCTCATCATGGAGCAGTTCCCCGAGACCGCCGCGTCCATCGTGTCCTTCAATGTCGACCCGGACGTCGTCTCCCTCGACGGCCGGAACTTCCTCGAGACCGACGCGGAGGTCGGTCAAGACGGGAAGCTGCACGTCACGGTGAGGAAGTCGAACGCGTCGCGGCGGTCCTTCGGCCTGGGGCCTGGCGGCGGCGGCTCGTTCTCCGGGATGACGCCGCGGCCTTCGAACCTCAGCGGCGTGGAGATCTACAGCCTGAGCTCGTCGCGGAACCTGACTCCGAGGGGTTCCAACTCGGACTTCTACTCCATCATGGGCGTGCCTCGGCTCTCCAACTTCGGACCCTCCGACGTGTACTCCGTCCAGTCCTCCCGCGGCCCGACCCCGAGGCCATCGAACTTCGACGAGAACCTGCAGCCGTCCCCGAAGTTCGGGTTCTACCCGGCCCAGGTCGCGTCCGCCCCGTACCCGGCTCCGATCCCCGATTTCGCATCAGCATTCGCGAAGAGCGGCAAACCCAACCAGCAACAGCAGCAGCCGCCGCCGGCGCCGCCGGAGCAGCAATCTAACGGCTCGGCGAAGGCAAACAGTTACGACGCCAAGGAGCTCCACATGTTCGTGTGGAGCTCCAGCGCCTCGCCGGTTTCGGAAGTCGGCGGGCTCCACGTTTTCGGCAGCGGCGATTTCGGAGCTCCGGACAATCAATCCAGGCGGGCCGATCACAGCGTCAAGGAGATCCGGATGATGGTTGCCGATAATAACCAGCCCAACGGCGAGACCAAAAGTATGGACATTAATCTAACAACGTTGTCCTTTTCCATCATTATAGTAATCAGCGACTTAATTATTAGATTCTTAGTTAGACAATCTGAAGTCTTTCTTAATTTGACATCTCAATGTTATCCAAATTTCTGAGCTTTGTTTTTTTTCGCGTGGAAGCTGCCCTGGAAACGGCGGGATTTACCGGGCAAGATCAGTTCAACTTCGTGGCCAAAGCAGACGAAAGGGACGAGGGGACCGGAGGAGAGAAGGAGGCGGCCGGGCCCGACCGGCCCAACAAGCTCTGCCCGAGCTCCGCCGCCGGAGAGCCGGGGGGGTACGGCGGCGGCGACGACGCCGGGAACGACAAGCAGATGCCGCCGGCGAGCGTGATGACCCGCCTCATCTTGATCATGGTGTGGAGGAAGCTGATCCGGAACCCCAACACCTACTCGAGCCTCATCGGCATCATCTGGTCCTTGATCGCCTTCCGGTTAGGGCATACCGAATCATCCAATAACTAGTCTCGTCTTTAGATAGTGGTGTTTTCAGTAGTAGTTAGCGCGGGAGGTAACGATAATCGAGGCGTTGGCTTCTTGTCTGGACGTGGTGGTGCAGGTGGGATGTGGGAATGCCCGAGATCGTCGACAAGTCCATCCACATACTGTCCGACGCCGGGCTGGGAATGGCCATGTTCAGCTTGGGTGAGTCGTCTTTCTGGCCTTTCTTCTGTTCTTTCTCTTGCTTGGTTACATCATCTCTCCGCCTGTCATCCATCTATGCCCGTTCTCTCTCGGTTATCTTCGTCAACATTTACTGTCGAGTTCGCTGTCTTGTTCATACTGTCAGTCGTACTCATGTAGATAACTTCGGCAAATTGAATAATGTCTTGGCCAATCCTCGACCGGACGTTGACTGTACCAAACTCTACTCCAATCCGATTAAAACCCACATAAAAAAATGTACTCGAAATCAAGGATCAATCATTGTTCCTCCCATACATTGTAACAGGTGTGAATAGTGCTGCAAACTTGCAGCTCACAGTTCACAGCCATTATATTCTACGACCACCACCCAAACCAAACCAAACCCTGTGGACCCATGAGTGGCTTGGTCGGACCCATCCGACCCGACACATGGGTCCGACCACCCCTCGTGGCCTTGCGGTCGTAGGGGCTGGCGGGCATCGGTTGATTTCGGATGCCATTTCGGTCCATTCATTTCTTTTGAATTAGTTGCAAGGAAAAAGGAAAAAACAATGGGATTCATTGAAAGTTTTCATGTAGATTCGATGCATCTTTATGAGATGGTCCCCCGGTCGGGCTCTTTTATCCCGATTTGGTTTTGATATCGATATGGTAAGGTGGGTTTTGTGGTTTTGCAGGTCTGTTCATGGCTCTTCAGCCTAAGCTAATTGCGTGCGGGAACTCTGTCGCCACGTTCGCCATGGCCGTCAGGTTCCTCGTCGGCCCAGCTGCGATGGCCATCGCCTCCGCCGCTATCGGATTGCGCGGGCCCCTACTCCATATAGCCATCGTCCAGGTAGTTATCCGTTCCTCCTAAGGGTCTTGGTGTTCCGGCTTTGTCATTTCAATCGATCGCTAGAAACGTTTCGAGGAAAACGAGGATGCCCTAATCTCATATTCGACTCCTCACGATCGTCGAATGATGATGGCAGGCGGCGCTTCCCCAGGGAATCGTCCCGTTCGTGTTTGCCAAGGAGTACAACGTTCATCCGGCCGTTCTCAGCACCATGTAAGTCCTAAACCATCCTACTTTCTCGAAGATATCGGGCAGCATCAGATCTTTCAAACTTCTTTTTCTTTCTCTCCATATTGCGGCCAAGCAAGCAACTGATTATTCTCTGGAAAACGCGCAAAACTCCCTTTTTCGCAGGGTCATATTCGGGATGCTGATAGCCCTGCCAATCACGCTTGTCTATTACATTCTTCTAGGACTATAAAAAGGATTCCTCCTAAATATATTCCCACCCCCCCATACACGAGTCGCAAAGGAAGTCAATCCGAAGCATAATTCAATCCGACAATGGCGAAATTGACGACAAATGGGGGAGGCGATTCGGGGAAGCACTCGTGAGGATTTCCTGGGATTCTTACACGGGGAAGAACGAAGCGACAAGGGGTGTAAAACGTTAGGCGAATCCCCCCCTGGAAAATAGGGTTCATGTCTCCATAAGAGGCCAATTAGAGCTGGTCTGAATTGGTTTTTTATTATTTTTCTTTTGCAAGTGTTGATTATTGAGTAAGAAAGAATATATATAGAGAGAGAGAGAGAGAGAACACCTAGCTATGTAGCTTAGTCTAATGTTTTCAATGGGGACATGAGGGGGTGGGAAGGAGGTTCTAGATGAGATATACCCTTCATTATATTATTCCTAGATTCCTAAAGTTTCCCTCCATTGAATGAATGAAGAAGATGGAGGAGGGAATTTGGCTCCCCTCCTCTCTTTTTTCTTTTTCCTTTTTATTGCTCCGTCCATATATTCGATTTTGATTGTTTGTCGCCTGATTCTATATATGTCACCTCGATATTTAAGGTTCTCTAGTCATCAAAAATGTTGATTGGCTTGTCTTGTGAGATAGCCTAGTGGCGTAGGCCGATTAGAAGATTAAAAACTATTTCGGCATGGTTTTTAGGTTTGGAATCTCGACGGTAAGTTTTTTTTTGCCTATGTTCAGTATCTAAACTCATTATACTAAATGTAGTGACATTTCAACAAAATGATGGAGTCAAGCTATATAGTCTTGATGAAAAAGTAGAAATATAAAAAGGACGGTTCTGGAGAAAAAAAAGAAAAGAAAAAGAAATAGAACAAAGCTTCCACATTTTTCCTATGCTATTTTGGATGGATCCTTAAAAGTGTTAATATAAAGGATTAATATCCTGAAAAATCCCAAACTGATACACCTGTAATAAATTTACTCAAAACTAGTTTTTTGACAACCAAAAACCTCAAATTGGTACACCTTTGATAAATTTATCCCAAATTGATATTTTTGTAATAAACTTATTATATGTTAGTTTCCGTTAAATTTTACTGTCAAATTATTAAGTTAAATGACACGTGACAGTTTATTGGTGTATCAATTTATAATTTTACTCTTCGTTTGTCACAGTTATACAATTTTTGTGATATCAATACAATTTAACGGATGGTAAATTTGTCATAAATGTACAAGTTTAAGGTTTTGGCGGTTGAATAAATTCATTTATGGTAAATTTGTCACAAATATACCAGTTTGAGATTTTTTTTTATGATTAATTGAGGTAAATTTGTCATAAGTGTACCGATTTGAGATTTTTCATGATCAAAAAATTAGTTTGGGGTAAATTTATCACACATGTACCAATTTTGGGTTTTTCAAGGTACTAATCATAATATAAACTTTGTGAATACTTCCATTATAATCTGGCGCGAGACATAACAACTTTGAAAAGCCAACTGCCTTTCATTTTTATTTTTATTTTTATTCTTCTCCCTTTTCTAAAGCTCATAATTACGTTTGTCGCAGCGTTGCCTCGCAAAGGCCTCTAAGTCAAAGTAATTTCGAGGACTTTTGGTGTAGAGTTGAGTTTTGAAAATACTCAAAGCTCAAAGTTCAAGGCAACACAGGATCAATTTTGGATTTTTAACATTTCAAAAATGTCACTTCATGAATTTATAATATGCTTTCTTTCAATTTTGCACTCTTTAAGCTATCTAAATGGCAAAATAGATCTGACCGGCAGACAAAAACATTAACTAAATTATCATATGACGCTTGGGGTCTCACAACTTGTGTGTTGCCTTACCTCACCTCTAGTCATCACCACTCCTCAAGTCATCCCTCTATTCCTAAGGTCCCAAAATTTCAGAGGTCCACGCGACTCATCACCTGCTATCGCCTTGTCTTTGGTCAACAATGCTTGGCCTCTCCTTTTTTTTTTTTTTTTTTTTTTTAGCGTTTACCTTATTTTTGAAACTGCTTTACAAAAATGTACCGAAAGTCAATAATCCAAATCCTCTTTGATATTTTTTTTTTGAAAACACCTCGAGTCAAAAAAAAGTTTTGTCTAAATGTGAAGTCATTTTTCTAAGGCTCTCCCGAAAACATGGCGTAGTTTTGGAAAGGCTTTTATGAGAAGCTAATGATGGGAAAATATGATGAGAGCTTTTTAGAAAGCTCTAGTAGGAGTCAAAATAAAGGAAAAGGGGAGTGCGCTTTTCTTTTTGCTCTTTCGCTTTTAGATTCGCCAGCAATCCTACGGTCCTACCCCACCCTCTTGCAGAAAAAAAGTGTTGTAGGGCGGTGAATTTCGTGCAAGATGGACCCGCTTTATGTTGAAAGAGAAAAGGTCCTATTTTTCGTTATATTACTAAAAAGATTTTCTTTCTTCGAAGGAAAAGTAAGAGATGACCATTTTTGAGGTAACAATTTGTGTATTGCGATTAAAAAAAAAGAATATAATCATGACATGTTAACGATTTCATTTTGGGTAAATTTTTTCCATGTTTTATATCATGTTGGAGTCGGATTTATTTGGTGACATTCTTATTCTTTCCTTTCCATTTTTATACAAAAAGATTAATCTTACCAAAACATGTGATTTTTGGGTTTGTCTAAAATTAGCTTTTTCCCATTTCATTTTCCATTTATAAAAAAATAAAATACAGTTCATGTATTGTAATTTTCATAATTCAAAATGCCTGAAATTTGAATTTCGACACCTAAGTTGGGATTTTATTTTTCTTAATTTTTTAATGAAAAATTAAATTACGGCCATAAGACAAAAGAAGTACTTTTTACATAAAAAAATAAATTAAAAAAAAGGGACGTTCCCCGTGCCAGATCTTGAAAAAAGGCAAGGTCCTTGACCATCTTCTATTCCCAAACCACATAAAAAGGCCTTTTCTATTTTGTTTTCAGTCCCAGGATATTGAAATTTCAGGTCAATTAAGACATGCATGATAACCATTATATTTCTCGGAACTATTATTCTATTTCTGAGAATAGATTGGAAAAAAAAAATTCGTTTGATAAATAAGAATTTTATTTTCTATTTTTGGAAAAACAAAAATTACTCCAAAAAAGGTTTAGAATAGAAAGGGATAATACCCTAAAAACCCCAAACCCAGTACACTTGTGACAAATTTATCCCAAACTATTTTTTTGACCACCAAAAACCCCAAACTGGTATACTTTTGACAAATTTATCCCAAACTGGTACATTTGTGACAAATTTACCCTATGTTAGTTTTCTTTAAATTTTATTCTCAAATTATTAAGTTAAATGATACGTGATGGTTAACCAGGTATATCAATTTAGGATTTTACGTTCCGTTTGTCACAGTTTACAATTTTTATGATTTTTTTGTGGTATTAATCCAATTTAGCATAGGGTATATTTGTCACAAATTTACCGGTTTAGGTTTTTTGCAAATCGAATAAATTAGTTTGGGGTAAATTTGTCATAAATGTACCAATTTATGGTTTTTTATAATCAGTCGGAGTAAATTTGTCACAAGTTTACCAGTTTTGGGTTTTTCATGGTCAAAAAAATAGTTTGGGATAAATTTGTCACAAGTGTACCAGTTTGGGGTTTTTTAAGGTATTATCTCGAATAGAAATAAGAAGTAAAATTTTTTTACTTCTCTACTTTTGGAATAGAAATGATAAATAAAATCTCTTCTTATTATTTGCTCTCGCTACTAGCCGGCCGCTCACCCCAAGCCACTGGTTGCTGTCGGTCACAACCCAATAGAGAGAAATTATGTAGTTATTAAACGAATTTTTATTCCAAGAATATAAATTTTGTATCATTATTAAATACGTACTTTTGTTCAGAAATTCGTCAAGGGAATAAAAATAGAAAAATCTATTGATAGAATAGAACAGTTATCATTTATGTTCTTAATCTTTATAAATGTACACAACTCCCTTTCCATGCATTCCACCGGGCATACTGCTCAAAGAGCGATCCTGATTACAAACGGAACTAGGCCTAATCACATTATTTAAAGACGTTATGATTTGAAAAGCTGCTGCATTTAAATTGTGCGTTAGAGGTCCACTGAGAATGGTAAAGCCATTCTTTTACCCCGCACTTTCGTTTTATTAGTTGCTGCTTATCGGCGTCAGAATCGCCAAAGCCGGCCGTCTTGTGATTACATACATAATTAGGCCTAATCACAATATTTTGAAACGTCGCTATCTCAAGTTCCCTCACTCTATGCGAAACTTGTGCGTAATGGAGAAGCAATGATCAGCAACGGATGCACAAGCAATTAACTCTTTTTCTAAGATAAAAGACAGGTGATACTTTCCAGCTTCCTCCGAAGATCAATCATGACTACAATCATGGCTAACGTTTTCTATATGCATGCTAGATAGAAATTTCCATCTATAGGACATCTACAATCATGATTGATTGGAAGGAAATGAGGAATTGTCCAATCAATCATAAACTTGAATGCTAATTAAGTTATAAATTTGTACGAGAAATTTGATGTAGCTTTTTCAAATAATTTTCATAAAAAATTGCTAATGTAACAGTGCGTCACGTAAGACAGTCAACGATGACTAATCTCTGTATCAACAATTTATATCGAAAATAGACTTGAATGATTATATTGGAATTTCTCGAGAAGATTTAGAGCTAAATTAAAAAAAAAATCGAAAAATTTAGGACTAAATTGTCATTCGAGCAATAAATTTAGAATGCTAATTTTATTGAGGAAAAAGAGAGGCGTCCACACGATAGACCGACCATCTTTGACTGGCGATGACATAAGTGGGTCGAACTATAGGCCTGACCAAATCATTCTATCCAGGTCAAGGTTGGGCAAATCTCGTAATTTTGACCGTGTCGTGTAGGAGTAAGCAACTTCCTTTGACACACAAGCTAAAAACCAAATTGGGATTTCCTTATCGCTCGTGATGCCATCCTCAAGTAACCTTTAAGTTGGGCATGTATCTAGTCAATTTTGACATCCCCCGTTATTTTTTTCCCCCTTTTTTGTCTCATACAATTGATCAAATCACACGATAGTGTCGGTCCTTTTACGTTTGAATAATTTGGCTCGATTCCTCTCATATGAAAAAATTGTCATCCGATTACTGTTTCGTTGCGTGACGTTAACGAGTCGGAAAACTTTCAAATTTCGAATTTTGGAGCGACGCACTTTTGGTTTGACAAAAGCATCGTCGATGGGTCCCAAGAATGCATATCCCTCGTTTATAGACTCACGTGATATGGAAATTTGCATTTCGTCATCGAAGCAGTGATTGAAACCAAACGTTACATGTGTATGGATTTTTATTCGATTGATCGATTTATTTTGTTTGCTTTCCTTACTAGTACAAACGGATGGACACGATATTTTTTTTTTCTTTTGACATAACCTTTATTTTGACTCTTTCATTTGACTTTCTTGACCCAAGCTCCGGGCCGGGCCTATGGTTGGCCGACGTCTTTTCATCTCTACGGAATTGATGCGGGTCGTGTTCGGCACGAATACGCCACATGCCTTTTTTCCTACTAAATATATTTCGGAATTGAAATCATGATCACTTTCTCGTCACGTATGTTTTCTCTTTATGCGACAAATTAACCCGTCTTAGTCTCATAATGACTTTTGGCAATATAAGTACATATATTCATGACTTTCGTGACACTTATTTTTCTCACCACTGAGGAATTTATGCCCTGGTGATATGATCCATTTTAACTAGGGCCCCCAGAGCGCTCTTATTAAATAGTTATTGCACTTCCGTTGTCTAAAATTATATTGAATGATTTCTGAACTTTGATCGAATATGTGATATGATCTCTGAATTTTCAATTTATTAATTGTAGTTCTTAAACTTTAACTTAATGTATAATATAAACTCTAAATTTTTAATTTATTCAATGTGATCTCTGAACTTTTTGTATATATTTAATATTAGTTTCTAAATTATATGAAAATGTGCAATGTTATCCTTGAACTTAAATTAATGGAATGACAACATTGAAAATTTTCATATAATTTAGGGACTATATTAAATATGTACCAAAAATCTTGGTACCACGTTAAACTAATTAAAATTGAAAGACTATATTGCGCATTAAGCTAAAGTTTAGAGACCAGTTGAATAAATTAAAAGTTTTGACACCACATTATATATTGAACTAACGTTCATGGATCATTTATATTATTTTTCCTTTCATTCAATTAAAAGTATTAAAAACATTCACTAATGAGATCCCCAAATTATTTGGTTGATGGAATAAAACTAAGATTTGAGTATAAACAAAAATGATGTGCTGGCAATGGTGGTTCCGCACCACGTGGCGATGATCCTGGCCGACAGCTCCGGGCGGTGGCCGAGGATCTTCTCCCATGCCAGTGCTACGGCAGCAACCGCTTCGTCGCCACCTTCCCCGTCCCGCTCCTCTCCTTCCACTTCATCTCCGCCAGCAGTGTGCCATGAGCCTCTGCTTCATGGCAGCTGACGCCCTCCAGAAGCTGCTCACCACGTAAATTGACTCCGAGGGAGTCCAACCTTTTTTTTCTTTTTTTTCGGAGACAAAGAAGGGGTCCAACTTCACACCTCGGACTTCTGCGCCATGATGGGTGTGCCCTGGCTCTCCAGAAAAACCTTCTTTTTTTTTGCCTTTGTGGAGTTTGGATTGCTTAAAAAGAATAAGTGGACGGAACATCAATGCTTTAATTCAGAAAAAAATGATTTCTTTAAAAAAAAATTGAAAGCAATTTTCTCAAAATACGACTTGATATTGGCATTTGGCCCAAAAACTCTGTGCTTGAGCATGGAAAACCTGATGATCACTCTAAAGACTGGGGCGGGTTTACTAGAGACGCTAAGGGTAAGCCTAGGTCCATCAAGGATAAGCCCAAGATCCCGATGCCTAGGACTTGGTCCTCAACTCCCAAGACCTCAACACTTGTGCTCAGTCCTTGACGTCGGGGCCGAAGGCCATCTAAACCTAACTTGGATCCCTAGAACCCAAGCCTACCTCCATCCATGTTGGGCCTTGAACCTTGGTGCCCATGCTTGACTCTCCAACGCTTGTGTTCGGGTCCATCGAGGCTAGGCTCGAGACCTCAATGACTAGGTTCAGGCACAGGCACTTCTTGAGCCCACCCTCCAAGGACCTGGGTGTTAGGGTCTCAGGGCCAACCTTGATGTACCTGGCCATGAGTGTCGAGAATATGATTATGAGCATGAGCACTTGAGACTCAGGCCCAACCTTTGTGGACTCAGTCAAGTGAGCGGGCACGGACACTGGGTTCTTGGGCTTAGCTTTTATAGATCTAGGATCGGCGCCCGTGCTCATGCTTGAGAGCTGGGGACTCAAGCCTTGATCCTAAACCATGCTTGGTTCCCCCGGCTGCCCGCGCAAATCACCGACACCCGATTACTATATCTCCATTTTAATAAATCAAATAAGATTTTTCCTTTTCAAGCGACAAAATAGAATTTTTAATTCATTTTCATATATCAGCCAAATATATTTTTAAAAAATATATATTGTCATTTTTCTGAAACTATTTAAAAGAATTTTTTACAAATGTCAATTTTTTTGTGAAACAAGAGGGACTATAATTATTAAATTATTAGTTAGACAACTGTCTTTTATAGTTTTCCTTCCAAGACTTCTTTCTGAGTTATCTCAATCTTATCCAAGCTGTGCCCGGGCTCCACGGCTGGAGAGTCGGGGCACAGCGTTGGGGGTAACAACAAGCACATGACGCCGGCAAGCGTGGGATGGCCCACCCGATCTTGATCGTGGTGTGGAGGGAGTTGATTGGGAACCCTAACTCCTGCTCGAGCCTCATTGGCCTCACTTGGTGCTTGATTGTCTTCCCGCTAGTACATACCTAATTATCCAATGACTGCTCTTGGACTATATTGTCGCAACAAATTTTCCTATCGTCCCATAACGATTAACTAATCCATATGGAGAATTGCTAATTCATCATCACGCTGATCAGTACTAAATTTCGACAAAAATAAAATCAGTAGTACATCACTATACCTACATAGAAATTCATTATATGAATTGATCTAGTCATCATATGAAAGTTCTATGGGATATTATTTAATATGTTGGTGCCAGTGACGAATGCTCTTGCATGATTGAAGAGAGATGGGACTTTCGAGTGTGAAACGTGACAATGATTGGGGGGTCGTGTTCGTCTGGACGTGGTGGTGCAGGTGGGATGTGGGAGTGGCCATGTTCAGGACTTCATCTCTCTCCTTTCTTTCATTTATCTTCATACAACTTCATCAACAATTCTTGTTTGGTTCCTTTTCTTGGTCATATTCGTGGATAACTTCAGCAAATCAATAACATAATGTCTTGGCCGATCCTCAAACCAGATAATCACTGAACCAAGCTTGTCTCCGCTAGATTAACCACGATGGAAAGAGTACTGACGATCAAGGAGCAATGATTGTCCCTCCTCTGCTGTGTCGGTCCACGTCTAGGTTGTGTGAAAGCAGGTGCGAGGGACATTGACCTGTAATGAAACCAAACCCCTTGGACCATAAAGCTTGAGGAGTCTTGCGAACTTGAAACTGCAACTCCCAGTTCACAGCCGTGTGTATTCTGTGACCACCACCCAAACCAAACCCCGTGGAACCCACAAGCAGCTCGGCCCGACCCGACATGTGGGTCCGACCCCCCTCGTCGCCCCGCGGTCATAAGGCTGGTGGGCTTCGGTTGAGTTTTCAAATGCCATTTCGGTCCATGTAAGTACTTGCAGAAAATGAAAAAAATGATGACGAGAGAGAGACTTTTTAAGTCTGAATTTGATACGTCTTTAAGAGGTGGTCCCTCACTAGACCTGTTTCGTGGTGGTTTTGATTTGACTTCGATCTTGTGGTGGGTGTTTATTGCCAGTAGGTGTGCCCATGGCTCTTCAGCCGAAGACAATCGCTTGTCGGAGCACGGTACTCACGTTTGCCATGGCCGTGAGGTTCCTCTGGACCCAGCCTTGATAGTCAAGTTGGAGTGGTCCATACTCTCCATCAACAAGAAAGACATGGTTCACCCGCCACCGCCGCCCAGCGGTCGGCGGTGGCTCCGGACAGTTGGAGGTGGCCGCGGCAAAAGAGAGAAATAAAAGAAAGATAAAAAAGGAAATTGGCTTATTTCTAGAAATTATTCCTAAAACAAGAAGGGATTTTTTTTTTTTTTCTTCGTTTCTCGCTCCAAATCTATTCCCTAGGGCTAACTTTCTATTTCGGGAATAAAAAACATCACATTATTGCAAACAGTTTTCTATTTTTTTTGTTCCAAGAAACAAAAAGAAGAAATTCGGAGGAATAAACGTTAAATGCGGAGCCTTAGGAGATTTATTGAAACCTTCAGCGTTCCGTTCTTCAAAAGAGTTTTTTTTTTTTGGTAAAAGGTAAGAATATATATTAAACTTTGAAGAAATGAACAAGAATTCGGCACCATAACTCACACTTTAGCTGTGGGGCAGGGAGAGTGTGAGGGTGCCGAAACAAAAAGATACATAGAGAAGGAAACAAAGCAGCAACTACTCGGCTGAACTACAATTAAAAAACAGAGTAATGACCCTCAGGCACCCCTCCAAAGATTGAAGAGATGAAGGAGAGCTAGGAAGAGGACGCCAAGCTGAAGATGGATGGATCGAACCCCCAACTTCTCTGGAGTCGCTTGTTTCTTGGAGTAGGCGAGACATTAGAGAACAGAAGAGCCTTATCCTTGACAACCTTGATCAAGTGATTCTTCATGGCCGGAATTGCCAAAGAATCACCTCGAAAGATGATAGAATTCCTTTTTTTCCATATGAAATGGCATAAAGCCCCAAAAGAGAAACGGGCAATTGTCGCGACCTAATTTTCGGGTGTGGACCACCTAAAATTTGGTTAATGGACTGTTAAGCCTAGACTTAATTCGGGCTCTCCCAAGCCCATACCAATTCGCGACTTAAGTTCAAGTTCTTAACATGCAATTGGTGTTTTAATCAGGAATCGCCACTAATCAGTTTAGGGTAGGTCGATTAGATACCTAAGTAAAATAAAGGGAGATTTATTTTACTCCTACGAACTGCAGAGGGCGAGGGTACGGGGGACTTGGTTCTGGCTAGATTTTCTAATGCCCTTTCGGTACCATTTCTTTTTAATTTTTCAAAATGTTTTTGCAAGCAAACGGTGATTTATTTTAACCTAAATTACTATCATGCAAATGTGGTGACCACACGGGTGCTCATCCATTATTTAAAACATTCAAATAAATAAATTACATCACACAAACCAAGCAATCATTTTTTTTGGATTTTCTTAAAAATTGGAGTTCTTTTATGAAAATGCTCTTTTAAAATAAATGACTTAATCTTATTAATATGCAAATTTTAATTAAATGGGCCTATTATGCAAACTAATTATTATGCACCTCATGACCTAATTTCACTAATTAACAAGCTCGATTTAAATAATCCTATTATGCAAACTAGTTAAAATGCACCTAGTATTTTTGTATTTTTTTTTATTGAAATTCAGAATTTATAAAGATCCTAATTAATCTATCTAAAAAGGGATAATTTTCTAATTTATTAAATTTGACTTAAATCCTATCCTATCTTAGAAAACTATTTTTATTTTTTATTTTGGAAAGAGGGTGAGAATATGAAAATGTGGCGATTTTATCTAAGACTCTAATAAGGCTATTTAAGTCTAATCCTAACTTATTTCTTTTAAAATATCTAAAAATGCAGTCCTAAAAATATTATCTAAAAATGCAATCCTAGAAATATAATCCTAAAAATTTGATTAATTAAACCTACGTGTCTATTATATTAAACCTTAATGTCCTATATGCTCATGCAGATTTTTTGAATGTTTTGATTTTTGATTTTTTAGTTTCTTTTTAGTTTTTTTTTTAGTTGAATAATTGTTAAATAAGGGTTAAATCTAAACAATTAATATAATCACTAAATAAATTATCAAAATAATTGAAAAAATAACCCGACGTCTCGCAGTTAAATTAACAATTATTCTAACCCTAATCATCACAACAACTTAGAATAATTAAAAATCTGGTCCGAAGTCTTACGGACCAAATTAAATAATTATTATAATTTAACAATTGAGATTCTACCAAAAAGCCCAAAAATTAAAAATAATTAGAAAAATGATCCGATGTCTCTCGGATCAAATTAATAATTATATTAATTTCAGACAAAATACCTACGGATAATGATTACAAAATTCATGAATAATAACACTCAATATTGCAATTTAGCTAACTAAGCTTAAAGATGCTATCAAATAAAATAAGAAGAAATAACATAATAAAAAAAGGAATAAACTAAACCACCTAAATGAGGGGACTTGCAGCAGCGTTGGTGAGCGTGGAATGAACGGGCGGTCTCGGGTGAGACGTGGTGGTGAGCGGAGACGCGGCGGGGGTATGGGCTCGCGGTGGCGCGGGGCCGGTGCAAACGCAAGTGAGGAGCGGACGGAGGTGCGGCGGAGCTCGAAGATCGATGGGCGGCGTCGCGGGCGGAGGGGGAGGTTGTTGCAGCGGCGCGACGTCGCGGGGTCGGGAGCGTGGTCGTCGGGGCGGAGGAGGGTCGCGGCGACGGGGCGCGGGCTGAGGCGCGGCGATGGAGCTGCGGACGTCGTAGGCGCGGGCGGGGCGCGGCGTGGCGGAGGCGCGGCGCGAGTTCGCGGGTGAGAGGGATCTCCGGCGGGGACGGCGGTTGTTGCGGTGGCGCGGCGGCGAGCGGGCTTCAGTGGCGTCGCGGATGGTGCTGGTGCAGTGTTTCACGGACGGAGGAGGTGCGGCGCGAGCGTGAGCAGGGGCTTCCACGCGAAGAAGATGAACAGTAGCTCCTGCTACTCCTTTTTTTTCTTTCTGGCCGCACGTCACTTCTCTGCGCTTTTTTTTTCTTTCTTTTGCTGACTTTTCCTTTTCTCTTCTTCTGCAGGTTGTCAGAAAGAAAAAAAGAAATGACCTTGGACAAGAAAATGGGATTTCCTCTCTCTCTCTTTTTTTTTTTTTTACTTTCGCGAATCCTCTCAGCTTTTTCGCACCTCTGAAATTTTTTCTCAATTCCTCCCGAATTTTTTTTGAAATTCCTCTCCCAATCACGAAAAATGTAGCTCTCTTTTATAGTGATTCCAGACGGCCACTTTGTATGGTATTTTCCGAGCTTCCATCTTTCGTCGCATTAAATCAAGGCTACAAATCAAAGCGAGATTTCGCAATCAACACGATTTTGCTCCGATTTATTCCGTTTTATAAAAATTCTTGCCCTTTGTTCATTTGATTTTTAATTGTTTCGCATTTATCGAAATCTCAATGCTCATCAGAATTTCAAATTTCCCTGCATACTTCAATCAAATCAATTTCCCTCAATTTCATTTTTTTTTCTTTTTATTTGTCCAAAAAGTGCAATTTTTATTTTCCTTATTTTCCTAGATTTGCTAAAAATAGGTGTCAACAAACACCGCCCTCTTTGAAGGTGAGCTCGTAGAGGTTGCCTTCAAAGACAAGTTGAGACCTAATTGTTAATCATGCGAGATGTATTGAGTGACTTTTTTTTTGTTGTTGTTGTTTTTTTTTTTTTTTTTTTTTGAAAAAAAGTGAATCCCCTTTGGAAATGAAATTTATATAATGCATGGAAATGTTAATGCAAATGATAAAGGAACTTACTTTGGATTACTTACCTTCGGAGATGGTAGAGTAACTTAAGATAGATTGGTGTTACACGTCCAGGACCCGTACCATTCTACGGTCGCCCAGCATAGTAACATGACTTCACAAAGTGACTACTTTCCCAGGACCCGTACCATTCTACGCTCGCCTAGTATGGCATTGTTTGGTTGTGTCTAGGACCCGTACCATTCTACGGTCGCCTAAACGAAAAAAAAATGATTTTTCAGGACCCGTACCATTCTACGGTCGCCTGAATTGAGGTTGTCTAGGACCCATACCATTTTACGGTCGCCTAAACGGGGATTTGTTTTCCAGGACCCGTACCATTCTACGGTCGCCTGAACTGAGGTAATTGCTTTTCCAGGACTCGTACCATTCTACGGTTGCCTATTAGAGCAATAAATGTTGTCTAGGACCCATACCATTCTACGGTCGCCTAGACTAAGGTTTTGCTTGGCTAGGACTCGAACCATTCTTCGGTCGCCTAGCCTTGCGACAGAAATCATCCAACCAGGACCCGAACCATTCTTCGGTCGCCTTAATCAGATTGAATCTGGAGGAAAAAATCTTTGGGGGGTGACTCCATCGAGCGCCAGTGCTTGGAAAGGAATACCTGTACATTGACAAGTACTTAAGGTATGGATAGAGATAGACTTACCGATGACATCTCTGTTCCTTGGGGATATGTCTCCTGCAAAACATGGTTGTAGGAGAGGCAACATGCATTTGTAATCATAAACATGCATCAATATAATGGAGGTTCATGATGATTTCCATTAATCTCGCATCACTTAATTCCTATTTGGAACACATGAGTGTCAAGAATGTGTCAAATGAGGGATCCTTTGGTCTGAAAGGACTTTTTCTCTCATCCTCATTAAAATGGCCATTTTCATCCGACCTTTGATGTAGGATTTTGTCAATTACTCTATCTCACCATCGTCATGCCAAACAAGGGTCTGAACAATCTCGCAAGTGGTACGATCTCAACCAATCCGAGAGGTCTTGAACAAGGACCGTAATGTGGGCTTGGTCAATGGCTTAACAAAAGGGACTCTTTGAGTCGAGACCTTCGAAAGAATGAGTGATATTCGTAATCATCTCGGGTTTACAAGTCAAGAACCCCGCAAAATGAGAAAGAAATAATCTTGCTCGCACCTCTTCGAGCGATGCTTAAAACATGTGAACCCCTAGGTTAATTCAAGTGCCATAATCAGAAGAGACTTTGCAAGGGACGTAACATAGGCTTGGTTCATGGGTTGAGAAATGAAAGGATCATTAAGCTCAAAAAGTGTTTAAGGGGGTTAAAGTTGGTGATCATCTTGACATTTCCACCACTTTCTTTCTCCACTGTTGAAGATTTTTTTATCACAACTCCATTGATTACAACAACATTTGAGAGGTTTTTGGTACCACCTTGCTGGGGATACAACTTACTATATCAAGAGTTTGATTTTTTTTGGTTTTTTTTTTCTCTTGGCATTGGCCTTGCTTTTACCGAGCACACTTTGCTTTTTCATGCCCCATTATTTTGCACTCTTTTTTTTTTTTGAACTTGCACAACCATCCTTTACAGCATTCTAAGCCATGTTACTTGAATGGTTCTTTTTGCCTTGCCCCAGTGTGGGGGATGATCACCAACTGGGTTTAATATGAAATAAATTCATAGGCTCAAGTGGGTTATGCAATGGATAGAAGTGTATAGGATAAAGAAAGAGCTGCTCTTCATCATCTTAAGGCACTTCAAATTACCATATGAGTTACAGTTACACTACAAAAGCAATATTCGAAGATTGATGCAAGTGGGAGCAAGAAGATTCCTACCATTCATTTCAAATTTGTCCCAATGTGGGATGATTCTTGACAGGGATAATTTTTTTTTTTTTTAAAAGAATCTCCATAAGTGTATGGGGCTCAAAGGGGTTGAGCAATGGATCACCTGTAGTGTTTAGGATAGAGAAAAGGATGCCTCTCATCACCTTGGTTGACGTACCCTTTGCGAGATAGCCCTCTTCCTTGCGGGCATGGAATTTTTCACACAACTCACTGGGGGTTAGTGTATGAAACAGCGTATGGAACAAGGTTTGCCTTTCGTCATTCCAAAGTACTCCATTTGACACATTCAATTCATCTCACACAATTCATCAAGGAAGAAAAATGCAAGATTTGCAATAAATTTGAACAATTGAACTCATTGAAGCAATTTATTCATCGTTGAAATGCTTGCAGTTCAAAACATGACATGGCAAATTCTATCATGGGTAATATTTCTTGACAGCATCTGAATTAACAGGAGTGGAAAACTCATGACCATCCATTTTCGCCAAGATCAAGGCACCGCCAGAAGTACCTTCTTTACCACATATGGACCGCCTGTAGTTTGGAGCAAACTTGCCTCAGGGATCTGGAAAAATTGGCAACAACTTCCTTAGGACTAGGTCATTTACCTTGAAATGTCTCGGCCGCACCTTCCGGTTGAAAGATCTAGCTACTCTCTACCGATATGCTTGGCCATGGCGAGAGAGCCTTCGATCTTTTTCGTCGATCAAGTTCAACCGCTCGAATCTTTGTTGTGACCATTCCGCCTCAGACAAATCCACTTGGGATAGAACTCTCAGAGATGGAATCTTCACTTCCATGGGTAAAACTGCCTCCATGCCATATACCAGAGCAAAAGGGGTTGCCCCAGTGGAAGTGCGGATCGATGTCCGATACGCCATCAGTGCGAAGGGTAACTGTCGTGCCAATCTCGATAATTCACTACTGTCTTAGCCAAAATCTTCTTAATGTTCTTATTGGCCGCTTCAACGGCCCCATTCATTTGAGGGCGGTAAGGAGACGAATTCAGATGCTTGATTTTGAACTCTCCGAACAACTCATCAACAAGTTTGTTGTTCAAATTGGTCCCATTATCAGTGATGATTGCTTTAGGAACACCATAGCGAGCAATTATGTCACGTTTGACAAACTTCACCACATTACGAGCAGTGACACTTGCAAAGGATGTAGCTTCGATCCATTTGGAGAAATAGTCTATCGCCACCAAAATGAATCGATGTCCATTTGAAGCCTTGGGATTGATTGGGCCAATCACATCAATACCCCACATCAAGAAAGGCCATGGCTCGGAAAACTGATGCAGCTCAGTTGGAGGAACATTTATTTTATTTCCATGAATCTGGCAGCGATGACAACTTCGAACATACCGGATGCAGTCACTTTCTAGTGTGAGCCAATAGTATCCTAATCTCATAATCTTCTTGGCCAACATGTGCCCATTCATATGGGGGCCACATACCCCCTCGTGCACTTCTTGCACAACTTGAGTGGCTTCGACTGCATCTATACATCGCAACAAGACAGAATCGTAAGATCTCTTGTATAAATTCTCACCACTGACGAAAAATTTCGAGGCCATCTTCGCGATGTACTTCCTATCAGCCCGAGTGCTTCCTTCAGGAAATTCTTGTTTTTTAATGTAATTCATGATATCGTAATACCATGGTTTTCCATCAGATTCTTCAGTCACAATCATACAATAAGCCGGCTTTGGCAAAACTTCTATTTTCAGAGGCTCAACCTCCAAACCATCGGTGACTTGGAGCATAGAGGACAACGTCGCAAGTGCGTCTGCAAATTGATTATGAGACCTCGGCAAGTATTCAAATGAAACATCCTTGAACTCTTTCACAGATTTTCTAAATACTTGTGGTATGGGAGTAACTTGGCATCCTTGGTCTTCCATTCTCCCACGGTCTGCGGTATGATTAGTGCGAGAATCTCCAAACACCTTTAACTTAGCCACACCCATTTCAATTGCGGCTTGAAGCCCGAGGATGCAAGCTTCATACTCGGCTACATTGTTAGTGCATGGAAATATCAATTTTGCAGCTATCGGATAGTGTTGCCCATCTGGAGATATCAGAACTGCCCCAGTACCCGAACCAGATAAGTTTACAGCTCCATCAAAGAACATCTTCCATGAGTCTTCATCTACACTCAAGACACGGTCATCAAGGAAACTATCATCATCATTAGGGATTCTTGAATTCTCGGCCGGTAGATCGCGATCGCTCGGCCTTTAACCGACTTTTGTGGCATGAATTGCACATCGAATTCGGAAATCAAGATTTGCCATTTGGCCAACTTACCCACCAAAGCTGGCCGATCAAGTAGGTACTTGATAGGGTCGTTCTCAGTCACGAGAAATATTTGATAATGTAGTGTGTATTGTCGCAATCTATGCAGCACCCACACCAATGCCACACAAGTCTTTTCAACCTCAGAATACTTCAACTCCGATACAGTGAACTTCTTGCTGAGATAATAAACGGCCCGTTCTTTTCTGTCAACAGGAATTTCTTGAGCCAGCATTGCACCCAATGACTCACTATGAATAGTGAGATAGAGAATCAAAGGATGCCCCGGTGAGGGTGGGACAAGAACCGGTGGATTCATCAAATCTTTGTTTCAGCTTGTTGAACGCTTTTCGACACTCATCATCCCGGCTAACTTGTGCATTCTTCTTTAGAAGCTTAAAGAATGGCTTGGCAGTCGGAGAGTTGGGAAATGAATCTCGCTATGTAATTCAATCTTCCTAAAAGGCTCAGAACTTCTTTCACCGTTGATGGAGGTTGCAATTCACATATGGCCTTGGCCTTGGAAGGGTTGATCTCAATCCCTTTACTGCTCACAATAAATCCGAGTAATTTACCGGATGTCGCTCTGAACACGCATTTAGCGGGATTTAGACGAAGCTTGAACTCACGAAGTCGATCAAACAACTTCTTCAAGGTTTCGATGTGGCTTCTTCCTGGTCGAGTCTTTGTAATCATATCATCAACATAGACTTCAATCTCCTGGTGCATCATATCATGAAATAAGGCGACCATGGCTCGCTGGTAGGTTGCCCCCGCATTCTTGAGTCCGAAGGGCATGACCTTATAATGAAAGGTTCCCCACGGGGTAATAAATGCAGTCTTCTCCTTGTCTTCCTCCTTCATCCTTATCTGATTGTACCCAGAAAAACCATCCATAAATGAGAATAGTTCAAAACCAGCAGTACTATCCACAAGGACATCTATGTGTGGTAATGGAAAATCATCCTTTGGACTAGCTTTGTTCAGATCCCGATAGTCAACACAAACTCGAACTCGACCGTCCTTCTTCATCACTGGCACAATATTAGCCACCCATTCGGGGTATTGTGAGACTTCAATAAATCCCACGTTCAAAAGCTTCATCACCTCCTCTTCTATCTTCTTTGAGAGCTCGGGCTTAGTCCTCCGCAACCCTCGCTTCTTAGGTGGCATGTCCGGATTAGTGGGTAGGCAATGCTCCACGATTGATGGGTCTAGCCGGGCATGTCGGCATAGGTCCAGGCAAAAATGTCTTAATATTCCTCCGAATCGAATTAGGCGCTCAGCCTCGTCTTTGGGGAGATTTGCCCCAATTTTCACCTCTTTGGCTTCTTCAGTGTCACTCAAATTAATAGTGACGGTCTGCTCAGATGTGAGAGACTTAGCTTTTTCATGTTGCTCCCAGTTACGTTGCACTTCGATGGAATCTTCAATCGAGTCTTCAGGATCATCATTATCAGGACTTGTTGCAATGGATTGGACCATTTTCATACATTTACATGCCATAGGATTGTTCCTGAAACATGAAGTAGATAAATTAGAAAGACAAACGAGTAATCAACATCTTTTTTTTTTTTTTTTTTTTTTAAATTCTTTGGCAAAAAGATTTTTGAAACATTTTGACACGAGGAAGCATGATGAAGCCCAGGCCTCAGAGTTCTCCTTGGATTTTTTTTTTCTTTTATTGGTTGGATATCATCATCGGGCTGGTTTGGTGTACCTCATCATGCCCTCAAAATAAAATTTGTAATTTCATTGAAATTCATCAATTGATTACATTTATTGAATGAAAAAGATGCAACACTGAAAACATCATAAGAAATAAAAATTCCCACGCAGGGGAATGTGCGAAAGCAATAAAAACTTACTCTTGTGGGCCAAAGCCCATCTCTTCAGGGGGTCCTTCATCAATGGCTCCTATGATGAGGTTGTCGAATAGGCTTGCAACTCCTTCTAGCTCATCATCAGGGTTCTCTGCCTTCGAGGGTGTCAAATCATCCATGCCACCCCATCCATCTGGGACTATCTCACTAGGGTCAATGTAATAGCTAGGAGGGGTTGAATACTTCACCGGGTAAGCAAACTTGCCACTAGGCCGCCCCAAAGTGTCTATCACTTCCGCTTCTTCATGCATCATTCTTGGAGGACCAGGGAACGTCTCGTGAATGCTCGGGGGTAGTGAGTTTTGCCTCTCTCGCCCTTGGTTAGGTGGCGAGCTCCGCCTCTCTTATCTTCGTCCTTCAGAACTTCCCCCACCTCGTCCATGGTACCCTAAACTAGCAGAACGGGACGTTTGAGGGGCTTCAATGGGGCTTTGAATGCCCTGACCATTTCTCCCAAGACCATTACCAGGGACGAAGTCATTCCCAACCATTACTCTTCCCACCATAAGGGCAGCATTTGATACTTCAGGGGTAGGCGGTGATGAACCCCGAGAAGCATGTATAGTGGACACCAATTCGAATGAGTGGTAACTTGATTCAAATTGGGAATCCGGCTCCACATAGGGGATAGCCGTCTCATGATAAATCCGGTGGTCTTCCTCACCATACACGGTGACCAACTTCCTTTCAATCACAAATTTCACAGCTTGATGTAGACTTGAAGGCACCGCTCCAGCAGTGTGTATCCATGGTCGACCTAACAGAAATTGAATGCGTAGGGATGTCCAAAGACTTGGAAGGGAATGTTGAAGACGACCGGTCCTATCTGTACATCGAGATGGATTTCCCCGATCACTTCCTTTCTTGTTCCATCAAAAGCTCGCACAGAAGTTTTTGCGGCATGTATCCTTGACGGGTCTACCTTAAGGCGATGAAGAGTGGCCAACGGACAAATGTTCAGAGCGGACCCATTATCAATGAGTACTCGGGACATATGAGAAGACTTGTGCTTAACGGATATGTAAAGTGCTTTGTTATGTCCCCTGCCTTCAAGAGGAAATTCCTCATCAGAGAAGGCAATCAAATCCTTAAGAAGGACTGATCCCACGAATTCTTCCAGTTTGTTTGCCTCAACCGTCTCTGGCACACGAATTTCACTCAGCACCTTCATTAGCGACTTCTGATGAACGGGGGATGTCATCAAGAGCTCGAGTAAGGAGATTTGAGCGGGCATCTTTCGTAGTTGGTCAACCACGTTATACTCGCTTGCTTTGATTACGGCCAAAAACTCCTTAGCCTCTTCATCAGTGACCGGCTTTGCAGGTTGAGCACTAGCTTGACCATAGGTCCGACCAGACCTTGTAACAAGGTCCACATCCAGGTCATAGGACCAAGGCACTGCCTTACCATTGACATACTCATACGGCTGAGGCACCTCTATCACTATCTCCTCGTCAGATGCATCTTTTAATGGGGGCATGTCTACAAGCGAAGGATCAACCTCTTTCTTGTCAGCATCAAGTGTAGCCTGCTCCTCCTCCCAATCGATGATGAGGTGGGAGATAGTAGAAACTATGCAGTTACGATCAGCATACACAATGATGCCATCATCCACCATTTTGGCAACTCTTTCTCTCATCACCGATAGAGGGACATCTTCCTGACCTCGGTAATACCCAGCTCTCACTAGCCCGTTGTAGGCATCTGCCATGTGCACCTTTGAGTTCCTGATCCGTCCGACTTCAGGTTCCAGGATAGCATTCACTGTACCCTCATGCTCTGGTAGCGGATTTTTTTGGACGTTCGGCCGAGCAGTCTGAAATGAAAATGCCTTTGTATCCAGGAGATTCTGGATCTTGTGCTTGAGGGTGAAACATTCATCAGTTGAATGCCCCAATTCACCGTTATGGTAGTCACACTTCTTCGTTGGGTCGTAACCACGAATGCCTTCACGGTTAGGGCGCTTTGGCTCACTAGTAAGCAAATCCTTCTTTCGGAGGACTGCCAGCACTTGGGATGGAGACCCAGGGAGAGGGGAGAACTGCCTCCTATTATTCGCTTGGGTGAATGATTGACGGCCAGCGGGTTGTTGCTACCTTGAGTTTACCTGTATAGCCGGGGCACGTTTGGCACTTTCTTGGCTATAAGCCACGTTCACATCCACGGCCGCTTCCTTCTCCTTCTTGGCAGAGAACCTTTTAGTAGATGGCTCGTAAAACCATCCTTCCCTTATCCCCATCTCGATCTGCTCTCCTACAGGAATGAGCTGATTGAAGCTTTCGACATATGTACTAGCCATTCGATTACGGAACTCAAATGGAAGGGTCTTCACGAACAACTCATCAACTCCTTGTTGGTAGGCTCAGGAGTAATTTGAGCTGCCAAGTTTCTCCATCTCACAGCATATTCTTTAAATGACTCACTCCTTTTCTTTTCCATCCGCTCCAGGTCTTCTCGTGAAGGTGCGATGTCCATGTTGAACTTGTACTGTTTGAGGAATGCGTCAGCCACTTCGTTCCAGTTTTCAAGGAGGTTTACGTTCTTCATCACGTACCAGTTTAGTGCGGGCCCAGTCAAACTTGCGTGAAACGATTGGATCATAAGGGGCTCATTTTTGACATGTTGGGCCATGCGCAGGTGGTACATCTGCAAATGAGACTTTGGACAAGATGTCCCGTCATACTTCTCGAACTCCGGCATTTTAAACTTGCTTGGCATTTTAACCTTCTCATAGACCGAGAGGTCAAATGGGAGTGAGCTTTGAGACTCATGCAACTGTCTCACTTTCTCTTCCAGCTTTGCAAAGCGCTCATCCTGATCTATCTTCGGAACACTGTCTAGCTTAGCCTTTCCAACAAGGACCATATCATCTTCCAGCCCGGGCATTCGGTCATCATCCGTTTGGGCCCTATTTGCCTGCCTCGGGACTATTATCTCGGGGAGAGCGGGTGGAGGATTTGGGTTCACTTGGAGGGATTGAAGTTGAGCTGTTATAAGCTGCATGGAAGCGCCTAAGCGGCTAAGTTGATCTTCCATGGAGGACATGCGATCACGCATCTCGCCTTGGTCGGCCATTCTTGCTCTTAATCGTGTAATAATGGGAGAGCGCGGAGGATCCGTTATTACCTAAATGAAAAAGAGGTACTGTAAGAACCAATGATAGGATAGAAAATGGCCCATGACAACGGTCTAATCGCCCGATTTATTCAAAATTTACTAAAAACATTAAACCAAACAATGAACTAAGAATCGAAATTCTAGTCCCTAAACATTAAACATTGAATTGAAAATCGAAATGAAACTCCCTAGACATCGGACTAAGAATCAAAATTCAAAAGATCTCATTTCATATGCTTTCGGGATTTCAACGCCTTGCGAAGCCTCTCATTTTCAGCTTCAATCATTTCCACTTTCCGCTTAAGATGCTCAATTTGTGCTCGCCGAGTGGGCTTCTCGGTCACATCGGCACCACCGGACGTAAGGTTGCGGGAATCCGGTGTTGTTGAATGTAGAATGCCGACGCATGGTGGAGTTCCTCTTCCCCTTTCAGTCTTTTGGGCACCAGAATCTTCTCTAGGTGGCATTCATTCCATGCAGCAATGATCATCTGGATCTCCTTGAAGTAGTCGTAGTTTGCTTGAATAAAATGAACTTGGAACAACTCTGTCTTGAGTGGCGGAGGAATTTCTTGAAGAGCTTTGTCGACGGGCCACCCTATACGGGTAGTAAGAAGTCGCACCAGAAAAGCCCAACAACGGAATTGGCTCATCATACTTGTGTGAGAAACGAGCTTCCTCAACTCGGAACCATTTAGTATGCCATAGGAATGCCTTAGGATCATGATTTTTTAAAAAATTAATCCAACGAGCATATTGTTTATTTGGGGAAAAACGTTCTAAGACCGCAAATTTTTGTATGGGGTGCCTAAAATCATCAATCTTAAATTGTTTCATGAGGTGCCCAAATCCTCTTATGTGGGAGAAAAACCATATTTGTAAAAGTTCAGGGAGGGCACGCATGGTCTTTTCTTCATTTTGTTTGAAACGATTTAATGACAAAAATGTTTCAACTAAAACCATATTGACATAATTTAAGCCGTCACAAACACGATTAACCACCCATGAAATTGAAGGATTAATGGCATTTCTTCGGTAAGGAAAAACAATTAGCCCGAAAAATGCTAACATGAAGATCCTAGCTTTTGAAATCATTGATTGATTTGCAAAACATTTTTCCAAAAATGAAAATGGGCATGCAAAACAGTTGGCTTTAACAACTTTCCTTACTCTTTCGGCTTCGATTTCTAAAAACCGTGATAATTCGAAATAGAATCTATACCGATAGGTGGTCTAACAAGCTCCTTTTCCAGGGGCATTCCAATAGCAACACTATATTCTTCTAGTGTTGGAGTCAATTCATACTCACCAAATATGAATGTGGAAGTTTGTGGACACCAGAAATGAGGGAGTGCTTGTATCACACTAGAGTGGATGTTGATCTCCAATAGTGGGAGAAGTCGGGCAATCCTAGTCTTCACATACCTCGGCCCTCTTGATCTAACCGATCCAGCCACATCTTGAGCTCTTTTTTGGGAGTGGAAATGCATTGTACGTCGGTCCTCCCCATAGCATATAAAACAAGACGCGACGAAACCTATTGTCATGGACCGACAAAATTGCAATAAAGTAAGTAAATTGCGAAGTAAGAATTTAGACAACTTACTTTCACCAGAAGGAATGACAAGCACATAGACACACGCATGAAATGTGAGGCTCGATTTCTATCTAAATGGCTTAACAAAGTGGAGCTAAGAGGATGATTTGACCGTTGCGAGTCTCGCATTAACGTGTCGGGTCCCCTAACTCGGCTTAGTCGAATGGAATGTCCAATAGTCACGCTAGTCTCGCGGATATGGACAAACACATTCGACACCATGAAAAGACTTTCGGGGAAGAGAAAGTCAACCTCTATATAGCAGTCTCGCTTTAGAGGAAGTATCCTTCTCAACACCATCCTATAAATCTTATCGCAGCCCAGGTTCGGCCACAGGTTGTGTGTGCAATAGTGTAGTGCTAAAAATAATAAAACATGCACAACAGTTCAAATGCAAACAACACTTCTAATCATGGAAAATAAATCATTAATCCCACTCTCCAACCTGCAAGACAAATGTTAGTATAGACTACTCCCCTTATACCTCCCATCTGCAAAAACATTTAACACCTTAGAAATGTTAGGGACATACCTTGTGTCCTTGCTGCCAAACAAAACATTTTTTTTTTATTTTGAAAGAAAAGAAAAATTGGCCTAAGTCCACTCAGTGCTTTAACACAAGTCCCCAGCGGAGTCGCCAAGTTGTCGCGACCTAATTTTCGGGTGTGGACCACCTAAAATTTGGTTAATGGACTGTTAAGCCTAGACTTAATTCGGGCTCTCCCAAGCCCATACCAATTCGCGACTTAAGTTCAAGTTCTTAACATGCAATTGGTGTTTTAATCGAGAATCGCCACTAATCGGTTTAGGGTAGGTCGATTAGATACCTAAGTAAAATAAAGGGAGATTTATTTTACTCCTACGAACAGAGGCGAGGGTACGGGGACTTGGTTACACTAGATTTTTCTAATGCCCTTTCGGTACCATTTCTTTTTAATTTTTCAAAATGTTTTTGCAAGCGGTGATTTATTTTAACCTAAATTACTATCATGCAAATGTGGTGACCACACGGGTGCTCATCCATTATTTAAAACATTCAAATAAATAAATTACATCACACAAACCAAGCAATCATTTTTTTTGGATTTTCTTAAAAATTAGAGTTCTTTTATGAAAATGCTCTTTTAAAATAAATGACTTAATCTTATTAATATGCAAATTTTAATTAAATGGGCCTATTATGCAAACTAATTATTATGCACCTCATGACCTAATTTCACTAATTAACAAGCTCTGATTTAAATAATCCTATTATGCAAACTAGTTAAAATGCACCTAGTATTTTTGTATTTTTTTTTATTGAAATTCAGAATTTATAAAGATCCTAATTAATCTATCTAAAAAGGGATAATTTTCTAATTTATTAAATTTGACTTAAATCCTATCCTATCTTAGAAAACTATTTTTATTTTTTATTTTGGAAAGAGGATGAGAATATGAAAATGTGGCGATTTTATCTAAGACTCTAATAAGGCTATTTAAGTCTAATCCTAACTTATTTCTTTTAAAATATCTAAAAATGCAGTCCTAAAAATATTATCTAAAAATGCAATCCTAGAAATATAATCCTAAAAATTTGATTAATTAAACCTACGTGTCTATTATATTAAACCTTAATGTCCTATATGCTCATGCAGATTTTTTGAATGTTTTGATTTTTGATTTTTTAGTTTCTTTTTAGTTTTTTTTTTAGTTGAATAATTGTTAAATAAGGGTTAAATCTAAACAATTAATATAATCACTAAATAAATTATCAAAATAATTGAAAAAATAACCTGACGTCTCGCAGGTTAAATTAACAATTATTCTAACCCTAATCATCACAACAACTTAGAATAATTAAAAATCTGGTCCGAAGTCTTACGGACCAAATTAAATAATTATTATAATTTAACAATTGAGATTCTACCAAAAAGCCCAAAAATTAAAAATAATTAGAAAAATGATCCGATGTCTCTCGGATCAAATTAATAATTATATTAATTTCAGACAAAATACCTACGGATAATGATTACAAAATTCATGAATAATAACACTCAATATTGCAATTTAGCTAACTAAGCTTAAAGATGCTATCAAATAAAATAAGAAGAAATAACATAATAAAAAAAGGAATAAACTAAACCACCTAAATGAGGGGACTTGCAGCAGCGTTGGTGAGCGTGGAATGAACGGGCGGTCTCGGGTGAGACGTGGTGGTGAGCGGAGACGCGGCGGTGGTACGGGCTCGCGGTGGCGCGGGGCCGGTGCAAACGCAAGTGAGGAGCGGACGGAGGCGCGGCGGAGCTCGAAGATCGATGGGCGGCGTCGCGGGCGGAGGGGGAGGTTGTTGCGGCGGCGCGACGTCGCGGGGTCGGGAGCGCGGTCGTCGGGCGGAGGAGGGTCGCGGCGACGGGGCGCGGGCTGAGGCGCGGCGATGGAGCTGCGGACGTCGTAGGCGCGGGCGGGCGCGGCGTGGCGGAGGCGCGGCGCGAGTTCGCGGGTGAGAGGGATCTCCGGCGGGGACGGCGGTTGTTGCGGTGCGCGGCGGCGAGCGGGCTTCGGTGGCGTCGCGGATGGTGCTGGTGCAGTGTTTCACGGACGGAGGAGGTGCGGCGCGAGCGTGAGCGGGGCTTCCACGCGAAGAAGATGAACAGTAGCTCCTGCTACTCCTTTTTTTTTTTTCTTTCTGGCCGCACGTCACTTCTCTGCGCCTTTTTTCTTTCTTTTGCTGACTTTTCCTTTTCTCTTCTTCTGCAGGTTGTCAAAAAAAAAAAAGAAATGACCTTGGACAAGAAAATGGGATTTCCTCTCTCTTTTTTTTACTTTCGCGAATCCTCTCAGCTTTTTCGCACCTCTGAAATTTTTTCTCAATTCCTCCCGAATTTTTTTTGAAATTCCTCTCCCAATCACGAAAAATGTAGCTCTCTTTTATAGTGATTCCAGACGGCCACTTTGTATGGTATTTTCCGAGCTTCCATCTTTCGTCGCATTAAATCAAGGCTACAAATCAAAGCGAGATTTCGCAATCAACACGATTTTGCTCCGATTTATTCCGTTTTATAAAAATTCTTGCCCTTTGTTCATTTGATTTTTAATTGTTTCTGCATTTATCGAAATCTCAATGCTCATCAGAATTTCAAATTTCCCTGCATACTTCAATCAAATCAATTTCCCTCAATTTCATTTTTTTTTTCTTTTTATTTGTCCAAAAAGTGCAATTTTTATTTTCCTTATTTTCCTAGATTTGCTAAAAATAGGTGTCAACAGCAATACTGTGAAAAAAATCTTTGCCGGATAGGAATTTGAGAGCCCAAGAGAGGTTGTCCTTCCAAACTCTGTTCTTCCAAGGTAAGTTACATCTAGAAGCCCAAAAGAACGCAAGAGTCGCAGACGTTGTGCACTGAAAGAACAAGTGGTCCACGGAGTCCGGAACGGAGCAGCAAAAAGCACAAATAGAGAACTCAATCCTCCCATAAGAGAGAAGGAGAGTCCGAGTTGGCAGCCTATTTTTGCGAGCAACCACAAATGAAATTGAAATCTGGGTGCAAGGTCATTGTCCCAAATAAGAGGAGCCCAAGACACTCGATTCTTTTTAACCCCGATGTATTTCGAGGCGAGGCAATGTAAAACGAACCCGATGGATCTTCTTGCCGGGTGAAGCGGTCGAATCGGTAGAAAGAATGGGTATAGTAATACCCATATTTGCGAGGATTTCTCTCAAAGAAGCACCCACGGGAGAATAAAGGTCCGCCACTACAGAATAGCTTGGAAGGCGACAGCTCTCCATAAGGTCCGGCGGGATAAGTAAGAGAAGCGGGCCACACTCCAGCCAATTGTCGTGCCATAAGGAAACAGAGGAACCGTGGCCAATCTTCCAAAAGAAAGAGAGCCTAAAGTATCTTAAGTTGAAGGATTTTTTTCCACGCCCATGAACACGTAGTAGGTGTGGAGGAGTTCCAAAAGTTGTCATTCTTTAAAAAA
Source organism: Eucalyptus brandiana (assembly GCA_014182725.1). Taxonomy (NCBI): domain Eukaryota; kingdom Viridiplantae; phylum Streptophyta; class Magnoliopsida; order Myrtales; family Myrtaceae; genus Eucalyptus; species Eucalyptus brandiana. Next base: position 37,064,928 of record CM024674.1, read on the forward strand.
TAAGAATGGATCCAACGACACCAGAGAGATTCTCTATCGGTGAAGAGAAACCAGATGTACTTAAGCAAGGAAGCAAGTATTGCAGTCTCTCAATTTCCGAATACCCAAGCCACCTTCATTTTTTGGGAGGCAAATGTCATCCCAAGATACTTTGGCACCGCCTCGGCCAAGCGAGGTGCCCTTCCACGTAAACCTGTCTTAACAGTTGTTCAATTCTATCGAGAACGAGAGATAGGTAGAGAAAACACACTAGCCCAAAAGGCTTGGATAGAATGCAGCACCGACCTTATAAGTTGGAGCCTTCCAGCAAAGGATAAAAAGCGGTGGGCCCACGATTGAATTCTTGCGGTAATACGATCAATCAACGAAGCACAATCAGCTTTCCCAAGTCTTGAAGTAATGATGGGCACCCCTAAGTACCGGACTGGGAGACGACCTTCCTGAAAGCCAAATGCAAGCCGAATATTCTCTCTGATGGAGATAAGGCCTCCTGAGAGAAACACCTCGCTCTTGTTTTTGTTCGGACTCAGTCCACTCCAAGATGAGAACATATCAAGACTTCTCTTGAGGATCGTGGCGGAAACCCAATCAGCTTGACAAAAGAGAAAGACATCGTCGGCAAAGAAAAGATGGGTCAACTTTACCTTCTTGCACCTCCAAAAGTATTTGAAGCCTTTCACCGAAGTACGGGCATTTAAAATCCCTGAGAGCACATCCATAACAAGGGTAAAGAGGTACGGCGACAAAGGGTCCCCTTGGCGAAGGCCTCGACCTCCGGAAAAGAAGCCATGAAGTTCGCCATTAATAGAAACGAAAACTTGGGTGTTCTCACACACACCATTATCAAATGGATGATCCATTCCGGGAATCTGAAAGCTTGCAGAGTGAGTTCCAAAAAATCCCAATCTACAGTATCATACGCCATTTGAAAGTCTACCTTAACAGCACATTTCGGAAGGTAAGGATCTAAGTGAAAACCAGAGAACAATTCCTGAACAAGAAGAATGTTATCTCTAATTCTCCTTCCTTTAACAAATGCATTTTGAGATGATCCAACCAAAACATTCAAAACAGTAGCCACACGATTAGCTAGAATTTTTGTAATAACCTTGTAGATGGTATTACAACATGCAATAGGTCTAAAGTCTGTGACTGCAGTAGCATTCTGAACTTTGGGAATCAACGTAAGGATAGTACTGTTTACCTCTTTTAGGAGGAAGCCCGAAGCAAAGAAATCCCTGAACAGCTTCAATAACCAATGGCCCGACAAGATCCCGGTTGGTCTTGTAAAATTCAACCGAAAAGCCATCGGGGACTGGAGCTTTTCCTCTTGCTAAAGAGAAAAGAGTATCCTTGATCTCCAAATCTCGTGACCGGGCAAGAGATGGAGCTGCATTGAATATCCGAGAGAGGTTGATGGATGAGCTCCTTCATCTCATGAAGAGACGGTTTTGAGAGGCACGCCGGGGTGAGAGCAACTTTGAGAAGTATGACACAAACACTTGAGGCACAAGGGCTGGATCTTCTATGAGAACACCAGATGAATCCATAACCGAGAGGATATGGTTTCTAGTCTGTCTGTTCTTAACCGAATTGTGGAAGAATCTAGTGTTCTGATCCCCCTCTTTCAGCCAAGTCACACGAGACTTTTGACGGTAAAAAGACTCCTCATGGGCTCGCAGTTGGACAAAGGCACGTCGCTGGTTTTTTTCCAAGTCAGCGAGAGATGAATTAGAAGGATCATCATGAAGCCCAACCTGAGTGATGCGAAGGGCTTCTCTAGCGTCGGCCGTCTTCATCGAAATGTCAGAGAAAGACTCTTTGTTGAGTAATATGAGGCGAGCTTTAACCAATTTCAGCTTGGACACGAGGCGGAACATCGGCACTCCGAAGACTGGCATATTCCAAGCTTGATTGATGCAATACGAGTAATCCGGGTGTTCGGACCAAAAATGAAAATATTTAAACGGCTTCCTTCTCAACACCGGATCAAGCACTCTAACAATCATAGGAGAGTGATCAGATATACCCGGATTGAGAAAAGAGGCTTGAGAGAAGGAGAACCGATGGTTCCACATATTGTTAATAAGGACCCGATCAATCTTGCGCATTTTCCTTGCAGCACCAGAGGAAGTAGACCAAGTAAAACGTAGGCCAATGTATCGAAGGTCCACCAACTCGGTTTGAGCTAAACATAAACGAAATTCGTCAAAAGATGGAATCCAAGCGTTCGAACCCCCCACCCTATCGGATGGATCTTTAATGGCGTTAAAGTCGCCAGCTACAATCCAAGGCGAGTCCTGGAAGACTTCATTGTAATGGATTAGATCATCCCAAAGGGGTCTACGACTGACAAACGTGTGATCAGCATAGATCACAGAAATACAACAACTCATGTTAGAAGAAGTAGAAGAAAGAAAACCATGAACATCTTGCTTATTCGATGAAATAGGAACAAACTCAACTACACTCGGGTCCCAGCCAACCCAAATTCTGCCACGAGGAGCGTATTCATAGTTCGCCGTCCATTTCCAGCCTCTTAAAAAGGTCGAAGATATGGTATCAAACAAATCTTCGAGCACCTTAGTCTCAAAAATACCGATCAAGCAGAGCTTGTTGGAGAGAACAAGCTTCCTTACCTCAAAGCACGCCTACGGAGATTGAGCATACCTCTAACATTCCGTAATCCAAAAAACATATGTACACAAGGAAGGGAGGCATTTACCTCTTCATAGAGGCTTTGCGGCCAATAGAGGTGGCCCTAGCAAGAACCGAAGCAGGAGGTTCAGGAATTAGATGATCCAGCTGGTCTTGAATAGAGTCTGGCTTTGCACAAGACATCGTCTCCCGAGGTGAGGAACTGATGGATAATAGATCATCATCCTTCGAGATAGCATGAATACTAGAACTAGCAATCTCATCCGAGCCAATAGAATGTACCGATCGGGAGGTACGGTCCAAGATCTTGGCAGTATTATCATGAACCTTAACAGGTGCTTTCAAAAGTCCCTTAGAAATCCGAACAGGAGAAAACGTATGTTCCGTCTCTATTCAATTAAAATTCCCCTTTTCTTTTTATTTTTATATTTAGCAGTTATTTTTACTTAAAAAATAATTGTCAACTGCTCTTTCTCTCTTATGGCCCTTCCCTTATGGGCTGAGTTTGGCCCAACATGGGGGACGGGCTTGGCTTGGTCCAACAAATAAAAAAACTATCATCTTCCACTCGCACATAATAGGTCAAACATAACTTTTTCTTCTCATCTCTGCAACGTTCATACCAATAAATAATCTGTGCAATCATTATACTTCGAGAGCTTGTTGCTATATATCTATTAGGAATATATAACAGCTCAAAATGGGTATACGTTTTCGAGTAGATATAGTATGTAGTACCCTAATTCGATTTATCAATCATATTCATATATCTTTCAATCACTTTTTAATTTTAATATATTGTATTCATAATTATGATAATTTCAAAACAATCATAATTGATCGACTGGTTACTACAAGACTAGAATGTGATTTTCCAAACTCGATTTTTCTTTTTTCTTGGAAACTCTTAATTTCAATTCAACGTACTTTTCTACAAATGTTTAATTAGATTGAATCAATTCATCATCATTAGCAACATTTTAAGATAACAAATATTGAATAAAAATCTTGAGAATAAGGAAGAGTCATGAGAGCACTTAATTAATGAACTATTTTCCTCAAGAGTCTCACACGTTATAAGATCAAAACTTTTACCACTCTTATTAGTCGTCTCATGCATACGTAATATGAAATACATATTACAATATTAACTCATTTCTCATGAAACGTGTGTCTTTACTTTCAATACCGTACAAATGATAGTTCAGACACACTTAGTGTCTAACTTGAATTCACGTATGTACTCTTTCAAAGAATCCATCAGAACTTACATCTAGCATAAAAAACAGATAAAGTAAAACATGTGGGTTATTTTACTTTCGGACACAATAAATATTATGTCATCATCTTAACACTCAATTTATGTGACATTTATATTTTAAGCTTAAGCTCTTCATTATCATTTAGATAACAAGTTTAAAATTTGTCTCATATATATTTATCACATAAAGGCAATTACCCATGTAAGTAGACTAATCTCTTATCATTTCAATATACTTTCTCAATTCTATAATGTACTAAGCATTAAGATGCATAAATGTCAAATATAAAACTTATAGGCATTAATAATGAAAGACAATTTCATTAAATGTGAACACTTAAGGAAATTACAATATTTAGTACATCAACATTTATGCAATCTTAGAGATTTTACATAACCACATAAGACATCTCTAAGTATTGACTTTGTCATAGAATCTGTTATCATTGAATGCGTAAATTCACATCTTTTTGTACAACAATATTCTTGACAAAGTTGTACTTGGTATCTATATACTTGGTATTGTCATAATATTTTAGATTCTTGTTGTACGCTATCTGATTTGCTATCACAATTAATCAACAATGAGGTTGCAACATTCTTAGTAACATCTAAATGTTCCAAGAATCTCTTAAATCAAACACTCTCCTATACAGCTGCTAATAATGCCACGAACTTGGCTTCCCTTATGGGTAGACGGGCTTGGTAGGGCCAACAAATAAAAGACCATCAATATATTTTATTAGTAATTTAGGTTGAGCCCATGAATAGCTATTAGATATATATATATATAATCTATTTCTCCTATAATGGAGGGTTGTAATAAAGAGATGTGATGTGCTAATTATAGTGTAATGCTATGTAGGATGTAGCCCTACTTAAGTTAATAACAATGATAAATTTTGTGTCTCAATTTCTCTTTTTTGCTTTCACCCTATTTCGTTGGGTTTGAACATTTAATCCTAACATGCCATCGCCTTCATCACTATCAAATTGTGCGGCACCTACTTCATATAGCCATCATCTAGGTAGGCATCCATTCTCTAAAAGGGTTTTGATGTTCCGGGATTTGTCGTTTCGATCTATTACTAGAAACGTTTCGAGGAAAAGAAGTATACCATAACACGTACATCAAGACTTGTTAATTTAATTCGATTTATTGAGGAATAGGGTTTCACGCGTCTAGAGCATGACATCTCACATTCGATTCCCACGCTCCGTCGCGGGATCAATTGACGCGAGAACGATTTCTCACAGTCCCGCCGACAATGACACGCACCGCTTCGACAAGGAATAGTCAGCCATTCTTCACCGCGTAGTAGTCCTAAAACCATTGAACTTTCAAAGACGCCGAACGCATCGAATATTCTTTTCTTCTCATTGCGGCCGAGCACCTGATGTTCTTTTCAAATCACGCAAAAACCCTTTTTCGCATGGTCATATTCGAAATGTTGATAGCCCTGCCGACCCTGCCGATCACGCTTGTCTATCACATTTCTTCTCCGGTTATAAAGCATCCTCCCAAGTTATTCCCTCCCGACGCAAGTCGCAAAGGAAGTCAATCGAAGCACATTGAACGGGTCGATTCGGGGAGCACTCGTGAGGATTTTCATGGGATACATGGAGAAGAATCGAGCGACAAAGAGAAGTCTTGTTCCTCGATAATCCAAAGTCTTCATGACATGTATATTGCAATCTAAAACCTAGGCGAATCCCTGTAAAATAAGGATTGTTGTCTCCATTAAATTAAAAACAAAGAGACCTGGCTAAATAGCTTAGTCATTGTTTAAGGGGGACATAAGAGAGTGGAAGGGGGTTCTAGATGAAATATACTTTCGTTATATTATTCAGAGATTCCTAAAGTTCCTCCATTGAATTAATGAAGAAGATGGACGAGGGAATTTGGCTCGCTCCTCTCCTTTTTCTTTTTGTTCTTTATTGCTGTATTGGTGTATTTGATTTGATTGTTGTGGTTATCGATGGTCGCCAGTCTTTCTAACCAGTGATTCTGTATACGTAGCTCACTATTTAAGGTTCTCTAGTCTTCAAAAAGGTTTATTGATATGTCATGTAAGATTGCCTCCTGATATAATGTGGTAGAAAATTTATTAACAATCTTAGCATGGTCATTGTCTACCTCATTGTACAAAACTAAGTGGGATTTTAGAAAATGATGGAGTGGCGTTATATAGTCTAGTAGAAAAATCAGAAATATAACTGAAGGATGATTATGGAAAAGAAAAATAAAAAAGCTTCCACATATCTCCTATGGTACAAATCCTTAGAAGTGATGATATAAAATTTGTGAATATTTCTTTATAAACGTTCTTTTTTTCTCACTTTAATGCAAGCAAGCTAGAATGGGAAAAGAGAATGCCACAAGATACGGGAACTTCGAAAAGCTCATGGACTTTTTGTGCTTTTTTCCTTATTTTTCTCCCTTTTCCAAAGCATGTGATTTTGTTTGTCGCAACATTTTCATAAAGTTCCGGAGCCTCTAAAGGCTCTTGAGTTAAAGTTTCACTATTTGGTAACATAATTTCAAGGACTTTTGATGAAAAGTAAAGTTTTGAAAATGCTCGAAGTTCAAAGTTCAAAGTAATTTAGGACGAGCTTTGGACTTATAGCAATTCGAAAATGCTTCTTCATGGATTCAATAAACTTGCTTTCTTTTAATTTTGCCCTCATTAAGCCATTTAAATTTCAATTTTACCCTTATTGGCAAAATAGATCTTACCATCGAATAAAGGCATTGACGCAAGGGCTCAAATGAGCTCAAATCTCTTCAATGCTTGTTGTCTGGGGTCTCTCGACCTCAATGTCACGTTGCCTCTTTGTTCGTCTCACCATTCCTAGGGTTGCAAGATTTTAGAGGCTCGCGCGACTCGTTACCTCACCTTTGGTTGATGCTCGTTGGATCCTACAACCCTTGCCCTCTCGCTTTTACTTTTTCTTAATTTTACCTTACTTTAAAGTTGCTTTATGAATATAGATTGAAAGTCAATTGTCCAATCTCTACTCGGTTTTTCTTAAGACACCTCAAGTCAAAAAAAAAAAAAAAATTGTCCACATGTAAGGTTATTCTCCTAAATCTCTCCCAAACGCATCCTAGTGGGCTCGGGATCGCTGTCCCGGCAGGAATTATTTGATGACTTCGGGTAGAGTTTTGGAAAGGCTTTCATGAGAAGCTAACGAGAGGAAAATACGGGGAAAGCTCTTTAGGATAGCTCTAGGAGTCAAAAAAAAAAGAGGGAAAAGGATAGTGTGTTTTTCCTCTGCTTTTTCCGCTTTTGATTCGCCCACGATCCTGTCCCAACGCTCACGAAAAAGTGTTGTACGGGGCGTCGAATTTCGTGCCAAAAGACCTCCTTTTTGTTGAAAAAACAGGACCTATTTTTCGTTATATTAATAAAAAGATATGCTTTCGGTTTCCTCCAAGGAAAAGTAGGGGAATATAGTTCTCGAGATAACAATTTGTGTATTGTGGTATAAAAAATATCTATTTATTAGGTTTCAGTTAATCATATTATGATGACATATCTTCATTTATCTTTTGGTGAATTTTTCGTAGTCTTATATCATGTTTGAGTCAGATTTATCCGGTGGCCTTCTTATTCTTTCCTTATCAATTTCTCTAAAGAGTGATTAATCTTAACAAAGTTAGTGACTTTGGGGCATATCTAGAATTACTTTTTCCCATTTAACTTTCCTTTTATAAAATTTTTATGGTTCATGTATTTTAATTTTCGTACTCCAATAGTCCCTAAATTTGAATTTCATCACATAAATTGGGATTTCTTTTTTTTTTTTTTTTTTGTAATTTTTCAATGAAAATTATTTATTATGGCCATAATGCAAAAGGGATACATTTTACATTAAAAAAAAAAGAAGGAACATTCCACCATGCCAAATCTTAAATAAAAGGCAAGGTCCCCGACCTCCATTGAATCTCAAACCATGTAGAAAAAGGCCTTTTCCATGTTTTTTTCTTTTACACCACCCAATGTCGCAATTCCAGTTCAATTAGTATTTATAGTACTCAATTCCTTCCCATGCAATTCAACACGGTAATATTACTTTCAAATCTAAAATATTTGGACATAAATTATTATCTATGATGAAAATATTTTTATCATATGATTTCTTCAAGCGACATAAATAATCATTTGTCAAGAAAACATATATTGCGCAACCTAAAAGCTAACTAGCATGTGATCCATTCCCGCTTTGCTCGATAAATAATGCAATCACGGAATCGAAGGCCATATTCTCCTCACGATCTCTTTATGCCTGTACGGGACATCTCCCTCGTGACCGATTGCTGAACATAAAAAAATAGATTTGACCGGGAATCGCCACCCAACCACTCCGAAGCGGACACGTGGCGGCATCCATCGTGGGGATAGGGGGCGGACGAGGTGGGCCGTTTTATCCGCGTCAGCGGGTCAAACCCGGAGCCCGGGTTCGTCAGAGGCCTGTCCCCCCACAATCATTCGAGGATTGTCTTTGGACAGAACGACGTAAATTCGACGGTGTCGTGCGGGAGTGAGCAACGAACGACGACCCTTTTCTTCCTTCTCCCTTTGACGCGAAAGCTAGAAACCAAACCGGGATTTCCTTGTCATGACGCATCCTCCGACGAGTGAATCTCTCCGGGCCCGGCGTGCCCGGCTCTTCCCGGTTTGACCCGGAATCCGTGTGACCATTGATTTCTCAGGTCGTTTGTCTACTATCTTAGGAATAACATGGAAAGTCCGACTGTGCGTACAAGTGGCCAAATGACGTCGAGACGCTAGTCCCGTAGGGTGAACATGTGTTCAGGTATAATTGAGAACTCGAAAATCAAACTGGCAGGAACCAATCCAATTTCGAATTCTAAAGTATGCATGATAGGTGCTAAATTTCAAAATTGAAGAATAGTTTTCAACGGGTAAGTTCCAGACTAGAACAATCCATGCAAAGACACACGATTTTATGGTATTCTACGATATCCATAGTGAGTACGTAATTTGAAACCACTTGTATGAGTTTCTATTTCCAGTGATATCCATGACTGAGAATTTTATATTTTTAATGTTTTACATTCTTTGTCTGTCTAATTATGAGTTATCATCAGTAAATTATAGAAAAATCAAAACCATTAGAGGTGACGATTTACTGCAATAATTAATTAAATATATAGGTGAAATATTGGTAGATCTTGAAACCTATGATAGGATAGACTATAGATTCTTGGGTATTTGAAATCTGAAGAGAACCTAGAATTGTTCACTCCTATTCAAACCGCCCAACTAGATTCCTCCTATTCGATGGGCAAAACATTTTCATCCGGTTTTTGTTTTTTCGCCCGACGTTCATGGGTTGCGAAAATTTCAAATCTCAGATTTTTCAAGCGATGTGTTGTCACTTCGAGAAAAGCACCAATGGGGTCCGTGATTACGTGGTCCCTTGGTGGACTCATGTGATGTGGGGATTTCTTTCCTTCCATTTTGTCAAAAGTAGTGATTGGAACCGAACGTTGCATGTGCACGGGGGAGTCAAAGGATTGAATCCCCAGCCAACAAGGTCGGGACTCTTTGACAAAGAGCTGAGGATGTGGGTTGCTTTCTTTGTAGTGACTTCTCCAATCGATCGGATTCCTTCAGGCTTTTTCCCTCTTTAAGTACAGCCGGATGGACCCCGGGCTTTTTGACATCGGCTCTATCGTTTTGCTTTTTTGTCCCCGAACTCGGAGGTCGGCCCACGGTCGGCAAACGTCTTTTCGTCTCTTGGGAATCGATCCCGGGTCGCGCTCACGAAGAGTCGTCCGGCATCAACACGTCATGCGCCCCGTTTTTCTACTCTAGATGCCCTCCCGACCTTAATATATTTCGGTTTTGTAATTCGACGACTTCTCCGTCGCGCGATTTCTCCGTGAGCAGATCTAAGAGTTATATACGTACCGAGCTATCTATTTGTGCAACGAATTCACCCTCGTTGTTGAGCATGTACTCATTAGTCTCGTAATAATTTTGAGCGAGTCTTGGTGATTTCCTCTAAGTTTTTGCAATCTTAAATGCCATTCAAAGCATTGCTGACGAGATCCCAAATCAGAAGGGGCGATCGCGTGAAGCTGTGATCTGAGCACAAGGAAAAATGACATCCTTCACGTCCATGGTCTGCGGGATAAAATGGGACGATGGCTGATGTCTCTCTTATGTGTGTAGCTTCATTCTCTAGCATGGGGACTCACATTCTGCAATTTGCCAAATGCCTTTGAGAGAGAGAGAGATGTACGGCGAACCACCGGCGCAAGCAGATAGCGGCAGTAGGTTGGAGGTGAGGAGAACTCTAGGCCATAGGTTTCACCGGCTAAAACTCTGCTGGACCGAATTTGGGTTAAGCTGACAGGCCTGAGAAGACTGTAGTGGATCAGGGCGAGCCCATGCTAAATGGACTTTTGCTTGGCCCAACTAACCCTTCCGCTTAGATCCAAATAAAGATGGGTTTTATCCAAAAATAAGAAAGGGAAATGAAGATGCTCGGCGGGCCATGGGCAAGGGCTGCAAAGCCCTAGCCGGGCACGAGTGAAGGTTAGAGCCCTCGTTGGATCTAGCAAAGGTATCACCCTCACATAGTTCGTCATGAGAGATAGCAAGGGTGTAGTGGCCCTTGCCTACCCTCGTTGTGGCTGGCAAGGGCCTAGGCAATGGGCGGCAATGCCCTTGCTTCGCCAAATCTAGCGAGGCTTCATAGTCCTTGCCCAAGGCTTAGCGAGGGTTGCCAGTCCTATGTAAAAATAAATAATAATAAATTGAAATTCTTTTTAAAAAAATCATTGACATCAATGTTGATTGCAATACGTAGGATAATTGGTGTTGATTGGATTGGCATATCAGTAATATCCAACCAAAATTAGTTGAAAATGACTAAATTGGCAATTCGATAAAATTTTTCGGACTAGTTTGGCAAACAGTTTAAAGGTTTATAATTAAGTTGGCACAATCAAAAGATTTATAACTGAAATTGGCAAGTCGTCTTATGACTAAATTGATAAAATTATAAATTTTTATACTTAATTAGTGATCATACAATAGGCTTATCATTTTATGGACAATTTTCCCCGAATAATTGCTAGACCTAAAAAGCGTGCCCCATTGTCTTTTACAATACTTAGGCTACTTTGAGAGATAGATATAGATCGATTAGTAAATCGATGTTCAAGCTCTTTACATATATAAGATTGACTTATTGACTGAGAAATCGAAGTGAGTAAGTGAATTAGGCCCTACTCATCGACCCAATTAGCGAGGTAATTCAGTCTGATATCAACCAATCTAAGAAAGGTTTCTTCATCCCCAAAAAGAAAGTGCTCCGGTCCGGGCCTTCTCCTAAAAAGGAAAAAAGAAAAAGAACAGATAAATGTCCCGAATTTGGGTTGGGCTGAAAATCCTTTCCAAAACCGATAGACCTTAGAAGACTGGAGTGGATCGGGCCGAGCCCATGCTAAATGGGCTTCTGCTCGGTCCAACCAACCATTTGCTTAGATCCAAATAAAGATGGGTTTTATCTAAAACTGAAAATGGAAAATGAAGATGAATAATCTGTTCAAATCTGCCATTCTATCAGGTCGATTCATCACTAGAGCTGAAAATCGTGGTCTTTAACAAAACTCACTCTACTTTGCGAGAGATGTTCAAGGACGTTACACATACAAGATTGACTTATTGACTGAGAAAATCAACAGGGATAAGTAAATCAAACACTCGACTGATATGAATCATCTTTGCTCTCTCCTCATCAACTCAATTAGTAAGATAATATACGGTTCGATGCCAACAATCTAAAGGTGTGGAAAATGATTAGTCAACCTAAAACACTTTTCAATTGATAAATTTAAGAAAGTAAATAATTATTTTTTTTCGTTTTCCTTCTTCTTCAGCTAATCGTTAGCCATGGCGAAAGCCAACAATCGGCCATAGGTGAGCTTGAGCCTTATTGATCTAGTGAGGCTTGAGCTCTTGCCAGTCCACACCTATGGCTAGTATTCAGCAGCCGTTGAGGCCCAATGACTTATAGAGGGGAAAAAATTCAAATCAAATCAAATAATATTTAAAAATTCAATTTTTATTTTTTGTTATGAGATTGAAATCATCTTCTCAAAAAAAAATCTAAATATCAAAAAAATGTTTTTAATCACATTTCACCACTTACCGAACAATGAAAAAACTATCCGCTTTCTCGAAAAAAAACAAATTTTTGAAAAAATGTATTCCTTTATTATAAAGTTTTCCTCGAAATAAAAGCACTCCGACAAAGGTTTCTTCGTCCCTAGTCAGAAAGTGCTGGGGTCCGTACCTTCTCCCAAAAAAAAAAAGAAACAAAGGATTGTCCCCGTGTGGAAAGAGCTGCCGTCAACATAAATAGAAACCTTATCCATCCTCTTCCTCCATTTTTAGACTAAGAAAAAAGGCCTCAAAATAGTCAAACATCCGCACCGCCGTTGCTTTGACCTCCATCTATTTACTCCCGCATAAAGAAAGAACCAAGAAAGAGTCCTCAAAACTCATCTCTCGCTCTTTCTCTCCCGCTCCCTCTTCCTCTCTCGTTCCTCCTCTTCCCCCCGAGCATCGGACCTTCGAAAAGCACCTGATCCGTAAGGAAAACCAGTCCCGGCGACACGCGATGGGCAAAGAGGCCGGCGAATCCATCAAGGGCGCGACCGACGTCCGCAGCAGCGACTGCTGCACCTCCTCTGAGGTCGTCTCCCTCACCCAGAAGGTGACGAAGGCTCTCCTCGCCGTGGCTCTTTCCCCCGCCCGCGCGCGTTCCTTTTCGGTTCCCGTTCGGCTCTCATGCTTCTTCTTCTTTCGCCGCAGGTGCTCGCCGAGGTGATCGGGACGTACTTCGTGATCTTCGCCGGGTGCGGGTCGGTGGCGGTGAACAAGATATACGGGTCGGTCTCGTTCCCCGGGGTCTGCGTGGTCTGGGGGCTGATCGTGATGGTCATGATATATTCGGTGGGTCACATCTCCGGCGCCCACTTCAACCCGGCCGTCACCGTCACCTTCGCCATCTTCAGGCATTTCCCTTATACGCAGGCGAGTCCTTTGCTCATTTCTTCCCTTGCGGATTCTTTGCCATGCGCGTTAGAGGCGGCCGTCCGACCGGCTCGGGCCCAGGCCGGGCTCTCGAGCCGACCCTAACGTGTTCGAGCAAGTCGATGCTCGTCGTGTTGCACGTTCGAGTCATCTTCGCTCATGAAGATTAGCCGTGCAGGTACCTCTCTACGTGGTAGCGCAGCTGCTGGGATCGATCCTCGCCAGCGGCACGCTCTACCTGCTCTTCGACGTGGACTCCAAGTCGTTCTTCGGGACCGTGCCGACGGGTCCCCCCGTCCGGTCGCTCGTGGTCGAGATCATCATATCCTTCCTGCTGATGTTCGTCGTATCCGGAGTCGCCACCGATAACCGAGCGGTACGACCGCGAGAGAACTATTTTCTAAACGTCTTTCCCGTGAGCCGATGAATCGTGTATGGTTTCGGTAACGTTTCGATCGTTTTCTCATTCAGACCGGCGAACTAGCAGGAATTGCGATCGGGATGACCATTTTGCTGAACGTGTTTGTTGGCGGGTAAGTCCGTACTCAAAATAAACCGGAAAAAAATATATATTATAAATTATACTAGGCCAAAGATACGTAACTAAGATCAAATCTAAATAAATAGTATTATTGAAAAATTGCAGGCCGGTTTCCGGGGCATCCATGAACCCGGCAAGGACCCTTGGGCCGGCCATCACGATGCACGTCTACAATGGGCTTTGGGTCTACATTGTTGGGCCGTTCGTCGGCACCATCTTGGGCGGTTTCGCGTATAATCTGATCAGGCAAACGGATAAGTCCCTCGGCGAGTTGACCAAGAGCACGACCTTCCTCAGGAGCAAAGCCGAAGTGTGAAGTGTTTTCTTTTTTCCTTTTTCTTTTTTCTTTTTTTAATGTTGAATGTATAGAATAACAGCATCCATAAGGTTGATAAAGAGTACTTGTTTATTTATTTATTTTTTGTGGGGCAATTTTCTTGGATTCTTTTGAGGGCGGACATAATTGATGTTGCCCTGGCAGCTTTATCTTATTAGCGCGTTATGTTTAGGATGTGTTTATTTAAGTGAAAGTAAAATTTCGCGCGTTGGCTTTCCGAGCTTTTCACTTGTTTAGCTTGTCAAATATGATCGGTTGATGAAAAATTAATTACGGTAAAAAATATCCCGTGCGTAAAATGGGAAAATTGAATTCTTTAATTCGAAAAGGGGGACAACATTTTCATGAGAAAAGTATTCCTTTTTGTTATGAAGTTTTCCTTCGAAATAAAAGCACGCATAATCTAATCGTGAAAGCAGGGGTCTATGTGCACTTCGTCGGGAAGCAAAATAGTTCCCGGCCCCAGCTCCTTTGCATGTGGGGCTATATAGGACTGAATCAATCCGGTCCGAATTCGGAACACATTAGCCTAAAACTTTCGATCCTAACAAAATGTTTGTCTCATTACATTCTATGATTGCGATAAATGAGTATGAAACTAAACTAGCTTAACATCTTCAAGCATGTGGCTTTTGTTCGCTTCGATTCAAACTTATTAGAAATAAATGAGTTCCGTGGAAATTATTTCCAAGGGAAATCGGATTCCACTCTTGATAAGGTCATGACATTGTAAGTACGATTTGGAAAATTCGTTTACCCTTTGAATCTACGGGTGATCGAATGAAAGGGTTTTGATTATTTGATACACAACTCGGGACTTGATCGCATTAAGGCAAGTGTATGGATTTCAATTTGCATCTAACATACCATTAGAAATGAGTAGTTCTGAGGTCGATTTAAGTTCCATCTAAAACTTACCATGCTAGGATTAGTTCTCTAATTATTGAAATCGGAAACCTACGTGTTAATCAATTCTAGAGTCTACCGGAGAAATGGCCAATATATTTTTTTTTTTTTGTTACATATTTTTCCTTTTTAATTAACCAAAAATGAAAGTGAACGTAACTATAAAAATTCCACTTGTGAATACTCGACAATCTATGAATAAATGAAATAAAATAAACAATCAAAAGTTTAAAACACGTGCTCAAGAAATTATTCGGTAACTAATTCTCGGGAATGAAATCAGACAATACAAGTTGCATTTTCATTGAAATTGAGAATTGGACAGGTAACTATGGAAACTTAGAATTGGATCAGTTTCTATGGGCGGTTTGATCCGATTCCCAATTTTATCTCGAACCTACGTTGCTCACCCACTACGTACCGTGTACTTGTAGTTTCCCCAACTCTCGTGATTACAATTCGACGGATCGGATCTACACCGAAGGAAGGCACGTTAGGAATCCACGTGACGGGGAGCGGTGGTGGTCGTCGAGATCGGACGATGACAGAAAGGACAAAAGTGCACATGATTCAGATTTAACCCCCCAGGATTCCCCCCCAAAAATAAAATTAAAAATTAATGATAAAAAATTAAATAAAAATAAAAATAAAAAGAAAGAGCTCCCGCGGTGCGCTGAATCGAGTAAAGCAAACAGTCCCATAATTCGCAACTGACATTGAAAGCTCTCCTCCCCCTGGTCTTCGTCTTCGTCTTCTTCTTCTTCTTCTTCCTCTCGCTCTGCAGGTGGATTTGCCGTCGCCTTCGCGTTCTCCGGAGCTTCATCGCTCCGTTCTTTGACGGAGAAGCGCCGCCGCCGCGGCGGGCGGGGCGGGGCGGGGGTTTCGCCGTCGGAATCCCCGTTCCGTTTGCTTCGCGCGTGATCCTTCGGCCTCGATGCGTGATCGAGGTATCATTCCTTCCTTCCGCTCGACTCCGCTTACGCTCCACACCTCCCTCCCTCCCTCCACCTACATAATGCTCCCTCCCTCTCTCCTCTTTCTTTCTTCCTTCTTTCTTTCTTTCCTTTTGCCGCTCGCCGCCGCCGCCCTGGCCGTCGGCGGTGAATCTGCTCGCGTCGGGCTTCTTTTTGTTTTATTGTGATGCCTGCGGATCGGTTTGTTAGGGAGTGATGCGGCGGAAATGGTGATCGGATTGTGATGCTCGTTCGCGCAGGCGGCTGCTAGTTCCGGGGACTCTCTCTCTCTCTCTCTCTCTCTCTCTGGTCGGAATCGGCGGGGGGGGATTATTTCCCATGGCTGGAGGAATCGAAGAGACGTTCGGCGTCGGTTTTCAGGTTAGCATCGCGGCTGTCTCTGTGTGTGTGTGGAGATTCTGGAGGATCCCGCTTACTCGCACGTACTCTACTCATTCTTACTCTGCTCTTTGTATCTCGTGTATGTGTGGGGTGGGAGGGGATACTATGGGTGGGATTTCGGCGTGAGGATCACAGTAAGAGGAAGGTGCAGTTTTTATCGCTAGTCCGCTATGGTTTCTAGATTATATTGTTTGAGGATCGCTTCTTATTTAGGTAGGATCACGGGATCAAAGCATTATGTAGATCGATGGTTGCCCGTTTAGTCCGTGCTATCTGCCCGAATTACTGGATTTAGGGACTGAGTAAAAATGCGATTTTGCGAGGTTAGAAAGAGCAATGTGAATACATAGCTCGGAATTCTTCTATGGTTTTTTCTGCTGTTGACGTGAAGATGGTCAGTGGGTTTGGATTTTACCCGTAGTATCTCCCTGATATCGTTGGCATTTTGTTCTCGAACCTGGAAGCTGAGTCTGAACAGAGAGCTATCTGTTTAAAAATTCGAGCTTTTATGATCTCCAATAAGTTATCTGGAAGATTGTGAACGCAGAAAGTGACCTGGAGGATTTCCGTTTAAGATGCGATGAACTAGCTTTGACTTTTTCTCCCATCCCTGCAGATAATTGATCCTCCTTTTTTCCTTTCTAATGTGCTTTCAATCCAATTGGCAGGCTGATTCAATTCACTCCGGCTCTATTTCCTTTGGGAGGTTTGAAAAAGAACCTTTGGCATGGGAAAGGAGGTCTTCTTTCTCACACAATAGGTATCTAGAAGAGGTTGAGAAATTCTCCAAACCTGGTTCCGTGAACGAGAAAAAAGCTCTACTCGAAGCTCATTTTAAGAAGAAACCGCTTCTGCATCAAAGTTCATCTGAGTGGCAGACTGGAAGGGACTATCGGCAGGATGAATATGACACATCAGATAATACAAGCAGGGAAGGATTTGAGCTTTCAATTGAGGATAATTATTTTGGTCACTTTGACGAGAGTTCAGCAAGATCAGGGTGTAGTGGAGAGTACGAAGTAAGAGTTGGTGAAAGAGAAGATCCAGGTCTTTTGTCATGCCGATCCCATGAAAAGGAGGGGTTAAATGATCTTTCCATGGATTTTATTCCTATAGAGCATAATGAAGGGATGCCAGTTTATATAGAGGATGGGCATAATGACTTGCCATTAGGTTTTGCTGAGGCACCTATAGTCGCAAAAACGAGTTCTGACTATGATGAGAGAGAAGCAGAGAATTGTTCTGAGGCCAGCTATTCATTTATCAAGTGCAAGACTGAAAAAAGGGTTGAAAAGACCTGTTCAGAAACATCTCATTCTTCTCCAAAGGTATGGGATACTTTCATGTAATTGACTTCTTGCATCGTGTTTAATGGGTTAAAAGTACTGGTTCCTTTTCATGTTGCTTATTCGTCCATATATAGTCATCTCAGTCGGCATCAGCATCGGAAACTAAGCTCACTGAGGCCACAGCTAAGTCTCAGTTCTCAGTGGCTGATGACAAGAGAAAAATTTCCGCCGGATCATCCAAAGATTTGAACAAAACTCTGGGTGGAAGGATAAGAGGATCTCCATTGAGAACAAATAGACAGAAAGATTCGACCATGTCTGCAGTTCAAACTTCCCGTTTAGTACACAAAACTTTGAACTCAGAGGTAACGGTTGATTTGTGATGAGTGACAATGCCAAAGTTGACGTTTTGAATTGAGAAGTACAACTTGCATGATTACATCAATAATCATGTCAAAGTCCAATTCTTTGACTTTCTTCTTTGCTCGATACTTTCTTCTAACTGTTAATGCATGATGGTCATCTATGCTCAGCAAAGGGAAAAGCTGGTGGTGAAACCAGTGCGTGAAGACAATAGGTACTTCTTGCCTCTTTTACATGAAACATGACATGTTATTTCCATTCTACAGAGGTCTTATACTGTCATTTCTAACAGCAAAGGAGAAGGAGGACAGAAAATTTCTGAACCTCAATCCGTGTCGAAGCTCGAATCAAGAGCAGATTCTACTAGAAGCAGGTCTGAAAAGAAAATTCAACTCCTTGAGGAGATCAGTCTTCGAATCTTCTGACTTAATTCCTTGACCTGAAATACAGGCTAAAGCACATTGCTCAGTCACAGAAGCCAGAAACAAAGCCCACCTCTAAAGGTTTTAATTTTCTGAGTGACCAGCGAGCAGAAAGGAGAAAAGAGGTAAGTGTTAGAAATGAGAACAGGATATGATGGTAATATTCATGATCGGTATATCTGCCTGATAACTTGGTTTCGCAATTTGCTTGATTTAGTATTTTGTGAGGCTGGAGGAAAAGATGCATGCTAAGGAGGCTGAGATTAATGAGATTCAAGCAAAAGCACAGGTATGCTGAATCATTCTTTTTTTTTTTTTTTTTTTCGCTATGTAGGTATACTGAATTGTCCAAAGAATAATAGTAGGTACATCAAGGATGGTTTACAAAACTTTTATATAAAGTGATATGGCAGACTCTCATTTGATGTTGAATATGGTCCACCTGTGTAAATTACATACAATTTATCAGATCACTTACCATATCAGTTTGGGAGACTAGTCTTATTCAAATATGTATCATTATTTATCTTCATTGAGAATACTACATTCACGCAAGGCAAGGTGGATACCAAATGATCGATGCATACAGAAGAGAAATAATCTTTGCACCTTTATTTCGTAAATCACCATTTCTTGACCTGATAAGCAATTCTTGTATTGTTCTTCCCAATTAATGATGCTTTAGCTTATTGACCTTCCCCATCCCCCTTTCCATTCTTCCTTGACTATTGTTGATCTCTCTTTGCTCAAAGAGCCTGGAAACCACATTGATGTAATTAAAAAGGTAGCATGATTTATTGCACTATAGTTTTGCCTTTGCGGTTGTAGATCTAGATAATGTCATTCTTATTATTGTAGGAAGAGACAGAAGCTAAAATCAAGCAATTCCGGAAGAGCCTTAATTTCAAAGCAACGCCTATGCCTTCTTTCTATCGCGCAACTCTGCTATCTGGGTCAGATGGCAACAAGGTACATTAACACAAAATCTTTTCCATGTTTTCCTGTTTTTATGAGGGTCGATAAGAGTTAGTTCCACTTGGGGAAATAAGTTAGTCATTGTGAAATGTGTTTCCCACTTAATTTTATTGGCTTTCTATCTTCTGAAGCCTTTACCTGCACTAATCGTGGTACTCTGCAACCTGGACCAGGGGAAAGGTTTTTCATGTCTGCTTCTTCTTATGATGGTTGATAAAAGCCAGTTCCACTTAAGTGAAATTATTAATGCGTCTTCTTATGAATCTTAGTGGCTTTCAAATCTCCAAACCGTAATCAATCTGATTTAATTTTCTTCCCAATATGCTCCACTTCAGCACGTGTGACTTTATGTCCAACATTTCCTACTTCAAACTTGAAGCTGAGCAAACAGCCAAGACCGATTCTGTTTGACATCGTAACATGAAGGTCATAGGAGAATTTGTGCTCCTATATCAGACAAGCCAGTTGATTATGAAGCATTTTATAACATAATAATTTTGAAGAACAGAGTATAAAGTCACATGTGCTCCTCTTCATGAATCTCGCAATTTCATCTTTTCCTTTTTTGAGTGGATTTCCTATGCACTTTCACTATACTTTTGTTGTTATTTACTTGGTTTATAAACCAGCCATCCTAATTCAAGGCAGCTTTTTGATGTCTTAGGCTTCATCTACCAGGGTCAGGTCAAGCATTTCATCTATGAGATGTCCCAGTCCTCAAAATCAAGCTGCTTCACGATCCAGAATTCATTCCAAGGCTGGAAATTGCCAAGTTGTTGCTGCGAGTGCATCTCTAAACACAACCAATCCACCTGAAGCCTCTCTGGATCACAAATTGATCAGCAAGACCCGGGGTTCAAATGCCGTCTCTCCAACACCATCATCGAACAAAGCTGAATCCGCAGGAGATGCAACTGCAAGTGAAACTGCTTCAAGAAAGGGCAGAGACGATGACGACGGGAATACCAACAAGCAGAAATCAAAAGCATCGGCAACTGCTAGGACAGCGAAAGGCCAGAGAGTTGATGGGAAGCAGAAAGCAGGAGTCAAAAGAGACACCAGTCAGATGATGAGAAAGGATACTAGAACTGTTGGCACGAGCAGGACGGGCCGTGTCGCTGTAAGCGTTACTTCCTGACAGCATTTCTTCCGTGAAATCTTCCCTAAATTAGTCATTGTTTCATTGTTACTCATTTGCCTCCACATCACTTGAATAGAAGATGCCCGAGGAAGTTTAGGAAAATAAGGTAAAGTCGGCTTTCGTAGATTCTTACAGGGCCAAAAGAGAAAGCCTGCTCACGTATCAGAGTACGTTCATTCTCTATCAAAGCCAGAGAATTTCATTTTATGCATGTTCATGTACCATAAGTTCAACCCGAAGCATTCGTCACTTCCGACACAGATTATCGGATGGACACCTGTATATCGAAGGACAATTGTAATTCATCGCGAATAACCCAAGGATCTTGATCCTCTTGAGAACAATGAATAATTTCATTCCGTCGTCGATATTCATCATCCTGCTCGTCCACGACTTGCTGCATTTCTTGCTTGTCGCTCTGGAGTAAAATTCCCTCCTTGCATACGAAAAGGATTTACAACATGTCGATCCACGATGATCCTCTTTAATTGGTTCGTGGTGTATTATGTTTGATTATCAATATAGGCTTTATTTGCTTAGCCAAAAGAAAACAAGCACGAAATTGGAAGGTGGTCAAAACGAAAGTTCAGTGACATTCCTTCCTCCAGACATCAAAATACACTATAAGCATCTGTTGTACATCTATCAAATTGTCTGTTTGTCCAGCTAACTCTTTTAACACTAAATTACAAACCTGAAGAAGTGCTCTCCACATAAGCTTCATACCAAGCAAATGAAAACAGCTCCACATTTTTTACATCGTCATTTTCACCGCCTTACATTAAATAATATACCACAAGTGACCCAAACTAGCAACCGCCCCTATAAGCACGACCGTCGATATCCGGAGACCTGCGGCCGATGACTCCGCTGTCTTCATCCGGGGAGGCTTCCGGTAGTAGTATGGAAAATAGGGCAAGATCGGATCAGGCGGTGGGGGAGCGCCATAAAAGCCGCCGCTTGGCTGAGGCGGACTGTAAGGGAAGTAACCCACCGGCGGAGGATAGATAGCGCCGGGCGGTGCTGGGTAGGCTCCCGCTTGAGTCGGAGTGGTCGTCGCTGCCGAGGCCGATGCCGGATTACCGGTGGAGGCGGGCGGTGGATTACCGGTGCATGACGGGTACGGGCAAGACCCTTGGGAACTGGTGGTCTCGATGACGTTCAAGACCACGAAAGCTAAGACGAGGGGGGAAACAGCTCGTCCCGGCTTGGCCATGTGAATAGAGCATGCGAGGGGGATGGTCGAGAGAATCAGCTCGAGGAAGACGCAGAGGCCGGAAGAAGATCGGACAAGATTACGTGACGGCGACCGATTGAGTAAAGATCTAATCTTTAATGTTCATATCAATGTGTTGATCAACGAGTGCCACGCATGTCCCATCAAGCGGTGCAAAACTTAGGCACCGCATGCAGCTGGACAGCTGTGGATTTGCGAGGTCACACGGCTAGATAACGACTGATATACCGAACGTACGAGGTTGTCCATAGACACACGTAGCCCACTTGTCGTATGATGTTGAGTATATTATTATGTCTTTATATATAATTTACCTAATACAAGAAATAGAAAGTCGAATGATGAATTTCTCTAATCACACGGTCACTTCAATTATCCTTGAAAAAGCTAAACCCACGGGGAGATTACTAATTAGCTAGCTACAACCGTCCTAATCCATTTTTCCACTCTTTCAGACAGCGACTTCTGGTGGATGTCTAGCGACCAAATAAGAGAGATTTGGTTTATCCGAGATTTCACCCCTGCCGTTTTTGTTGTGATTCCCCCGATATGTGACATGTGTATTACAGTCAATAGCAGCTGGATTTGCAGTCCCGTAGAAGGTCATATATAGGATATTCATCTAAGGAGAGGAAAATTATCCAATGAGTGGCATCTAATTAGTATTAAATTTTCAGCAGTTTTTTAATGTAGTCATTTCGATTAATTTTGTTTCCACTCAATATCAATTGTCTAAGCTGCACGACTGGTACAACGTGAATATGTGGATGAATAGGGAAAATCGTCCAAAAAGTTTTAACTTATTGCATAGCTGTCCGGTTATATTAGTCCTAAACTTTTTAATTTGGTTAATATAATTCTAAATAATTTGACGATTTTTCAGTGGGCCGTACTTTTTTCACTCCATCTTTCTCTAATATACTCCCTTTCATAATGTTTTGACCATCTTATCCTTCCTGGGTCCCGCATTTTTGGCACCTGAAGGTTCAAACGGTGGCCGTCCTTTTATTTGGTCTCTTTTCTCACGAGTCTCACTCCTTACTTATTACTCTTCTATTTGCATGCATCTGCAGTCCTTTTCCTCATTAGCTAGCAACAATGAAAAACAAACCGAATTGATGCACCGAAATCAATACATGAGACTGTGAGATTTTGTCCTTTTATTTTGTCTCTTTCATCATGAGTCTCACTCCTTCTTCTTACTTATTACTCTTCTATTTGCATGCATCTGCAGTCCTTTTCCTCATTAGCTAGCAACAATGAAAAACAAGCCGAATCGATGCACCGAAATCAATACATGAGACCGTGAGATTTTGTCCTTTTATTTGGTCTCTTTCCTCACAAGTCTCACTCCTTCTTACTTATTACTCTTCTATTTGCATACATCTGCAGTCCTTTTCCTCATTAGCTAGCAACAATGAAAAACAAACCGAATCGATGTACCAAGATCAATACATGAAACTGTGAGATTTTGTCCTTTTATTTGGTCTCTTTCCTCATGAGTCTCACTCCTTCTTCTTACTTGTTACTCTTCTATTTGCATGCATCCGCAATCTTTTTCCTCATTAGCTAGCAACAATGAAAAACACATCGAATCGATGCATCACAATCAATACATGAGACTGTGAGATTTTGTCTTTTTATTTGGTCTCTTTCCTCACATGAGACTGTGAGATTTTGTGAGATCACTACCAACTATTCTAAAAGTTTAATATGTTAGATAAAAATGTGATTTATCATTTAAATATTTTAACACTCCCCATCATGCTTATTCTGGTTTTATGCCTAATATCTAGTGTGGAAATTTAATTGGGGTGGCAAATGGAGCCCGGAAAGATTTGAACTTAGGATGTCCAAGCTCTGATACTATGTGAGATTTTATGGGATCATAGCCGACTAGTCTAAAATCTTAATTGATAGATAAAATTGTGGTTTAATATTTAATTACGCCAATACCCCCTCATGCTTAGTCCAATCTGTTTGCTCAGTATTAAGCGTGGATATATTTAATTGGGGAGACAAATATAGCATAAAAATATTTGAAATCAGGATCTCCAACTATGATATTATGTGAGATTTTGTAGAATCACAATCGACCATTCTAAAAGTTTAAACTGATAGATAAAGGCGTGATTTAATAGTTAATAATGCTAATAGAGACTTTATTAATCCCATCATCCATTGCACCCAGTTTTTGTTTTAAGTACAACCAAAGAGACGATTGGCAAGGTGGCTTGGATGTCTGAGGCGGAAGCAGAACACCCCAACAACAAAAGAGATAGTCCAAGTCTGATTTGGATTAGTCTACTATAATTGCTTCGTAGGTGATGGCAAGGATTGTTGTGGCACGTGAGGCATTAGGCTCTCCCCATCCCATCGAGGCAGCCTTCGAAGCCGCCCCCAATGGGCGAAAGCCTCTCCATGCCTAGGCTTGGAGTCTACCTTCATCTCCGGCACGGCGAGCTGACTATTCATGGTGGTCGGCGATGTTCGGGAGAGGGGGCTCGCTATGGGGTCAGAGAGGTGGGAGTTGAGGGAGGCGGAGGAGAGTGATAGCAGTGGGCCGGAGTTTGGAAGGAGAGTTTCTAGGAAGGAATCCGGCGGATGGCGACGGCGGTGTTGATTGATCGGAGGTGGCGATACTCTGGTTGGTTCGATGTGGCGGGATTGTCTTCTTTTTCTTGGCCATCATTGTTTACCATTGCCATTACTGTTTCCTTGAGAATGGCACTACGCACAGAGAAGAAGAAGAAGAGTGGAACCCGTGAGGAAAGAAAAGAAATCAAATAAAAGGAGGAGCATAGATTTTGAACCTTCGGATACCAAAAACGTGGGACTCACAAAGAATCAAATAATCAAGATATTATGAAAGGGAGTATATTAGTGTAAGAGGAAGTGGAAAAAGCACGACCCTTTTTTAGTATAGTCATTCCAATCAATTTTGATTGAAAATTTTTTACGTAATGATCTAATGAGTGTCAGACGTCTAAATGACATGGTTAGCACTAAAGTGGACGATTTTTACAATTTATTTTGAATTTTTAAAGTTTTTTTCATTTTTTTTCTCTCTTTTCTTTTTTATTACTTTTCATAAAAAAAAATGAGGGGATATGCACGGCTGATGGCTGACTATTGGCCAGAGGCAAGGGCCGCAGCGGCCCTTGCAAAATCTAGCAAGGTGACGGGAGGGCATTGTGGCCCTCACATAGATATCACTTGCGGCCAGCAACCTTGGTTGGTTATTGCTGAGTCCCCTATTATCCTCGTCGACCATTTTGAGAAAATAAGCAGTGGAAAATGAAAAGAAAAGAATAAAAAAATTCATAAATTTTTTAAAAAATGCAAAAATTATCCACATTAGCACATGCGATGTTATGAAAGATAATTAACGTTCACCTCAGTGATTTTCAGCCAATATTGGTCGAAAGGATTGCATTGAAAAATTATCAAAAGATTTAAGACTATATTATTTAAATTGAAAAGTTTAAGAATAAATTGGCCACAATGCAATAAATTTAGGACTTTTTGGCAATAATCCCTAGAGGAAAAATTACAAAAAAAAAAAAAAAAAAAAAAATCTATTACACTTATATCAATTTAATTTTAAAATTTTAATATGGTTAATTTAGTCATAAACCCTTTAACAATTTTTCAATTTGTGCTAATCATTGACATGAAGGTTTAGTTAGCAATTGCCAT
This sequence comes from Eucalyptus brandiana, assembly GCA_014182725.1. NCBI lineage: Eukaryota > Viridiplantae > Streptophyta > Magnoliopsida > Myrtales > Myrtaceae > Eucalyptus > Eucalyptus brandiana. The sequence continues at coordinate 37,090,192 of CM024674.1, forward strand.
CCTACATGGCACGACCAAGCCCCGAAGTAGAGAATTTTTTTAATTTTTCCTTTTTCCTTTCTTTCCTTTCCTTTCCTTTTTCTTTTTCTCTTTTTCCCTTTTCCCCTACACCGGCCCTTTTCATATTACTTATTTTTATAAAACTTATCATGTTTATTACAACAAAATAAATGATTGGGCAATAGATCAACGAATTTCTTAGAGAACTTCTGCACAAATTTGCCATCAACACGCTTGACCTTAGCTAAACTTTCTCAGACATGTTGCCTCGGTGTCCTTGAGCTGAAGTCTCGCGCCGTCCTAAAAACTCAATTCTCTCGTCGTCTCGGTGAATACAAGGACCGACACGGTCGATCGCTAATGCACATCACCAATTGTCGCCTCATGGCGAGTTGATGCTAAGTTGGGTGTCGCTCGAGGTTTACCATTTAAGTAAGGATGCATGAACGGGGGGGATATTCTAAGGTTGAAAGACGTTGCCTAGATACCCTTATTACCAAATCGAACTGAAATCTAGGAAATTGATTTCTTTTGTACCCTCGTTGAAAGGTAGAAGGCGTGGAGCTATCCGAAACGTTCCGTCGGACAAGTCGGGATGCCAACGGTGTCGATCTCCATGATGCGAATGTCTTGATTGTGTTTGCTTTCTGATGGACTCGATCTTAAAGAGTTCGGGGACTAAACTGGACGAAAGGAAATCTAGAAACGATGTTGGACCTCGAGGGAAAGTTTTGGGAGACCATCGATGCCGTAACTCCTAATCTGCGCGCGCGCGAAATTTCTAGGGATCGTCGGACTTTTTGCTATCCTACAATGTAAGTTTTTTATGTTTATGGAATCGAGTTGTACGGATTTGTATTACAAGAGGAGGGAGATACGTATGGATTCCAATGATTCACGATCGCATGGCCTATTACGGGGATGCAAACGGAGCTGATATCGCTTGTCAACAGGCGTTACAGGCTGGGAAATTGCAAAAAAAACGGGGGTGGAATTCTTCGTGTACTTCTCGACTCAAATTTCTCTTTTCCAGTCGCCAAAAGCCCTCCCGAAGTCAAAGAAAGAACCCTCCCCGTGACTTCTCGCGACAATTTATCGCTAAAGAATGGACTTTTAGCGACTAAATGGTCACCGGAGAGGAACTTTTGTCAACCCGTTTGGTCGGTCGGAGTCGTGTTCTAGCAGTGATTCGGTCACTGAAGGTTCTTCTGGTGACCATAATTTGGGTTACTAGAAGCGACGTAGAGCAAGGTCCTTTTTGCAACCAAAATTGGCACTTGGAACTTCTATAGCCCAAATCTAGACTTTTCACGACCATCTTTTCGTCGCTAGGCAATGATTTCTTTGCATTTTTTTTCATATTTAACGTAACAGAGCGATGCACACAGCTTGGCCTTCAATATAAATTGCAGCTGTGCTTTCGACAAATAACGCGACAAATAGTATGGGTAAATGCTGGTCACATATACACCGCACCACCACATGATGTTGAAGAGGACCCATTGATGCATTAAGGGAAGGTTGTCTTTGATCATAACGGAAACAAAATATTTCTCCTCAATTCTCATTTCTCCAAATTGAAGAAGAAAACACGAATGTAGGCCGTGTTCCAGTGACTTTATCAGTACGTGCCATCTAAACAAGTACCAAATGCTTGAAAAATGACGTATCTCGAATTCAAAGTAGTTTTCTCCGAGAGAGAGAGAGAGAGACAGAGAGAGAGAGAGAGAGAGAGAGAGATCCCTTTAGTGTGTCTATTACCTCATTCACCGCTCGGACTCCGTGATGACTCTCTCCTGCGTCTTTCCACTGGTCTTGAAACGAACGAACTGTGCTTTGATCATGCAGCTGACGACGACGACGACGACGGAAAGGTCAAAAGAGAGAGAGAGAGGGAGGGGGGTGTCGACTTCCGTGCGAAGGCATGCCAAATGACCGGTCCTTCCGTTCATAACCTCACATTCGTTGACTGTTCGACCTTCAAACTCTCCATTCACGAAATCCTAACCTAAGACGCCCCAGCCTAGCTCTAACAAGCAGCGTCTAACCATGTAAAGCTACCCTTCAAGCGCATGGGAAGTTGTTAGCTCTTTGCAAGCGGTCACACAGACACGTTGCATAGGAGTATTATCCCAAGAATACATGAGCAAAAGTCTCCTCGGACACTCATGGAAACAGACAAGCAAATTTCCTTTTCTAAGGCAATACGAGGTTTGGTAATAAATTTTTAGGTGCACCAGCTTCTAGTAAGTCAAGTGGTCCATCGCCCCTTAAACTTGCGGACTTCACATGCAATACGTATAGGCTGTTCACCTAACACACAGTCTATCTAATTAATATAAGTGCGTATTTCCTATACATTGACTTGTGTGCACGGTGTTAAATTACAACGGCATTCAGCCTATGTACAACTATCAGCCATATCATATTGGTAAATAGAAGTTTCACTCGTGTGAAAAAAAATCGAGTTATCTTTAGTTGAGAAATTATCTAGGAACTTAGTATATTGTGTTAAATAAAATCTGGACCATCATATCTAACAGAATTAAAGTGGAATCAACAAGAGACCTGTCATTTTTATAACCCATATTCATTTTAGTACATAAACCGCATTCATGTAAGAATTTCTCATCTTTTAATCTTATTATCTTGATAAAAACCCCAATAGATAAAAAATCCAAAATCAGAAAAATGGGCGCAGTGGGTTCTCGTGCCAGCTCCACCTACCTTTCTGTTCTAACTTCAATTGGCTAGTCTGTCCCAAGGAAGAACTCTTTTCGGTTTGTGCTGTACTCTCTCACCCACCGCCGCACGCATGTGGCCCCTTAGTTTACCTTCTGGTCATGGTCGCACTTTGTCCTATACTTAGTCAAATCTCCAAGTCTCTAGGACGTAGATTGTCTTAAAGCCCCAGCTTATTTTATAGAGTTCAATGGTGCAGATTCATTACGTTCTAAAAATTTAAGGTTCTGATAATGATGTCTAGTACAAACCTAGCCTGGATTTTGTCCTGATCTCCACACAAACTGCGGAACAGTTGCATGGACAGGAAATGGGGACGAAGTAATCTGACAGCCATTAGATTTTGTGGTCACTGACGGTAGATCACATGAAATCCAACACTATCTACCGTTGCGATTTGTTCGCTCCGTTCACTTTACATTCCGAGTCTAGACAAATGTTTCACCCTATATAAATTGAAAGAATCAAATTCGAAAGAAAAGCCTCCCGATAAGATTCCCTTGACTCTTTTAAGTTAATCAAAAAAAGTGTTCAACCGCAGTGCAGATTAGTCAAGAATTGTCACTCAAGTTGAACAATCTCATTCAGTTCATCACGACATGAGCCATCTGGTCAAGAATTCTCACTTGGTGTCATACTTTGACACAAAGCATCAAGTAGAAAGTTCCTAGAAACTGCCGTGGATGCTACCGTAATAAAGAGACGATCATACTGATGTATCACTTATACGCATGCAAACCAAAGAGAGAATCAACACTAACCAGCTTTTCTAATTTTCTATCAAAGGAACAAATTCCCAAAAACCCCAAAGCATTTCGTGCTTTGTTAAAGCGAAGATGATCGGGGTATGTACAGAACTCAAGGCTTAATTGGGTTGAGATAAAATGGTATACCTATGTACTCGTTCACAAAAATCACACCCTAGAATTTTTCCTTAGCACAAGCAAACAAAGTAAAAGGACTCTTGAGACCTATATATAATTGTTTTGGTTCTTTAGAATTTAATAATTTTCTAGATTTGGTTTCTTTTCTAAGTCGAGCATATCGCATCCGCATGTCAGCTGTGTTTCATATGTTAAATATAGGAAGTATTAGGCTGGTATACGTTAACGTAACATGTGTAACTTCTATTTGTGTGTTAGGTGTAAGTTTAGTTTGGTAGCGGAACAACTTCTGATTGCACCATTGCATGACTCTTTCAAGACAAACCAAAATGACCCAGTAAGTGATTTCGCTTGTAGAGCTCACTCTTGCTCCAACAGATGTTTGTTATCGCGATGCTTTCACGATCTCTCTACTCTCCTAGAGACGGGGAGAGAGGGAGAGAGAGAGAGAGAGACAGAGACAGAGAGTCAACTATCTAGGGTTTCATGAAGCCCTAACAACAGTTTCAAGGTCGAACAGACAACGAAGCAAAGGTTAGAAAACAAAAGACTGCTCACTTGGCATGAATAGCATGGAAATACACTCACCCGTGTATGCATGTCCATGAATTCACCTCCTCTTCCACCTTGAAACCTGTAAAATTCCAAAATATGGTGAATACTTTTGAATCCATACACCAGCAAACCAGAGAAACAGCAGAAGAAAAAAGAAAGCATATGCATGTGTAATTAAGGTCTAAACCAAAGAAATCTATGCATAAAGAGAAAATAAAGAAACAAAGTACCTGGGTCTCTCCTTGGTGGAAGGAAGAGAGTTCTCAGTTTGATGAATTTGAAGGGCCAGCCTGATTTTTATAGAGAGAGGAAAAGGGGGAGAGAGAGAGAGAGAGAGAGAGAGAGAGAGAGAGAGAGAGATTTTCTAAGGGGCCAAAGAAAGGTAGTCTGTAAAATAATTTGTCAGACTCCATTCACTTGGTAAGTGAAGAGTAAGCTTTGACTCACGGGTGGTAGATATGTGAACGACAAAGCAGCATGTGCAAATGCACCTTAACAACCTTTACTAAGCCTTCTAGTTATCTATTGCCCAGGTGAAACTAGACAGGATTTAACAACTGAGCAACTGCTTCTGGGTTGGAATCCGCACAATCTAGGGGGCAAAAATTATCTTCTTCTGTTTACTTTTCCTCTTTTCCCATTCAACCTCTCTTTTCACTTTTCTTCTTTCCGCCATCATCAACCTGTTGTCCCCATTGCCGCCTCACACCGCTACCTACGCCATCCACCTCTCCCGGCTGCGTCATCGCCTCTCTCACCCTCTCTCGCGTGCGCGCAAGCGCATGCTTGAGGTCGTGACCTCATGTCCAAAGCCACTAACCTCAAGCGCCTCCCTACTTGGAATCGCCTGAGGTTGCGCACAATTAGTAGTGCAGTAATGGGTATAGAATTCCAGACAATAATAAGTTTTTTTTGGTAAAGACAGACAATAATAAGTTGTAAATTGCTAGTGTGAATTTTTTTTACACAAACGGTTGTATCCGTTCTTTGTTTGATCCTTGGTGAGAGAGCAAGTACTTAAAAACCTAAAAATCGACGGTGGATAAGGCTATTTGGGTAAAGTTTTCTTTACACCGGCGGTGCAAGATCTAATTTTCCACGTCCGTTGTTTTTGTGATAAGTATCTTGCCTAATCATCAGCAGGGCATTTTATAGATCTAGCTATACGCTTCTAAATTTTCTCTTTCAAGTGCATAGATAGTAATTTTCTGAACTCACATGGAGAGAATTTGTGCATGTACGAATTACTCGCACATGAGGGTGCGATAGTCTTCAAAAGCACGCCATGAATCAAATTATTTTATCATGAAAATGCTAACGTACCGGAAGTTCCTTCGTCGTCCCTATGAAGAAGATACTCAAGAGATTAATTTACTAGTATCTAGATTATTTTGACCAGATTAGGTCATGACACATCCAAAAAAGTATTGAGATTCATATCAGGGCACCACCTCGATAACACAAACAGACGCTGGTTCCAGCGCATACTTTCCATATTCATATTGCTCTTATGACGTGCATGAGAGAGAGAGAGAGAGAGAGAGAGAGAGGCTTGAAGAGTAGGGTTTGAAAAGCAGTACAGAGAAGGAGCCAGCTGATGGTGAAGTTTAGCTGGTGCTCTGGTGTGATTCTTGAAATGCTGAAAGAAATTAATCGCGGAAAACGAACGGATCCTATGCATCCAACCGCGCATGATCCCACTCCCATCTACCCATTATTCTTTGTGAGCACATAACTCTCTCTCTCTCTCTCTCTCTCTCTCTCTCTCTGTTTCCTTTGGTCATCTCTCTTGAATAGGAAATGAAATCCTTATCGTATCAAACAGTCCTTCTCACTCGCACAACATGGAAGAAATATCTTATAGCTACCGTGACCAGCAGATGACAACGTATCGGACATGACCAAGACTCATTGGTTGCCAAGATTTGGGCGCCTCTCTCTCTCTCTCTTCTCGGATTCCACAAATTTTAGAAAATTTCGAAGGTCATATCATACTGCAATCTACAGATGATGACTTCCAATGGACGTATATCTGTTTAATTCAACCCGCTCAAGTTTGAATATGCCCACACGTTGCATGACTTCGAGGCTAAATTTGCTATATCATTTTCAATGTTACGTTTGCAGTGGATTGGATTCATACGCAATTTGATTTGCTTTGAATGCAGTACATATTTGAAATAAACACGATGCACACCCCACACCACACAATGTAGTTGTGTTGTCATTCATCTCATGACGTAACAATCTCACCTGAAGTCAATAATGATATTTCAATTTTCAAAACTTAAAAGATATATATAAGTAAATCCAAAAAATTCCTACACTTTTTGTACTTATGTCAAATCAGTTATAAATATTTTAATTTAGCAATTTATTATTATAAAATTTGACAATTTGGCAATTGAGTCCTTAAATTGCCGACTTGAATGCCGATTGTCCTACATAGCACGAGTTGAGCTAATGTTGATGTGAACAATTTATGCAATTTTTAAAAAATAATTTCTTTTTCTTTTTCTTTGTGGCCAGGAGGGTCATCAGCGACCTTTATCGACCACAAAGGCCTAGCCCAGACTAGGCAAGGGCTACCTCACCCACAACCACTAGGATCATGAAGGTCTTGGGCGAGGCCATCACGACCCTCACCTAGATCTTACGAGGGCCTTCATTCTCTCCCCCACAATCACAAAGGCCCTAGGCAAGACCATCGTGGCTTCACCAGCTACAAGCAAGGCCTTTGGGGTTGGCAAGGGTCCCTGATGACCCTTGTCGACATAATTAAAAAAAGAAAAAAAAAGTAAAGAGAGAAAAGGAAATTAATAATTGTCTACATTGGCACCAATCATTGCCAGCCTATTTATGCCAGTACGATGATCGAAGTACCGCGTCAATTATATCCTATCAAAATTTGCTGGAACGACTTATTTGGCAAATTACCAAAAGGCTTCAGACTAAATTAGCTACATAAAATGTTTATAATGAAATTGGTATAAATACAATAGGTTTAATTTTATTATTTTTTGGATAATTTTCTCCGAGAAAATCTAATAACACTGCATTTAATACACCAAAAGGGCGACGTGGGTGTAATAACCCTTTTCCACATATAACCGTGCCTTCGGATCTATTTTATTTTTATAGATTAGTTAACCTCTAGGTGATTTAACTTCCCCCTAACCCTCAATTTTACATTTCCAATCGACCTAAGAAATGATTGGTGGGGACTCATAAAACGATTTAGGTATTTAAATCACAATAGCTTTTCCCCGACCTATGGGATGGAAAACTGTAGACCATCGACTAATGGGACAATTTTTTCAAAATTGCATTTTCGTTATCCATTTCAATTTTCGCATTTGTACGTTAAATGAAAACATAAATCCGGATCGCGGGGTGGAAAGCCGCGGTACAATGGCGATGATCACTATCCACTTGATTCTCCCTCTTTTTTTATTTCTATTTTTTGTCAAGCTATTCACTCGATTCCAAAAGGTTATTTTATTCGATTAACCATAAAAAGTTACTTTCAAGTGTGCAACGAGTCAATCATTAAGAACCAAACCACCCAATTGATGTGGTAAAATGTGTACTTTCATGCAAAGGGAAAAAAGAAAAAGAATCACCCCCATTGATATGGTCAAATGTGTACTTTTATCTTTTTTGAAATCAAAAGTGTCAAAAGCAAACATCATACATCATGGAGAACACATCATTTTCTTAGTAATTCTCATAAAAACTAGTTAGATGGCTAGAAGAACGACGTGCGAACTCATTACTCGTGAGTGAAAATTTTATAAAAGTTCCGGACTGTGTTAGGTGAGACAAATTCATCGAGAGGAGTGAAAGCACGAAAATGACAAGGGAGCAATCAAAGACGGGAACGAACTTGGTATAAGTTAAAAAATAAAGCGGAATATTGTATCTCAAGAGTGCTACAAGTTATGACACAATTCGACATTTCAAGGCAGTCCTTCTGTTCTGACCCAAAAAAAAGAAAAGAAAAAAAGGACAGTCTTTCTGTAATGCACGGTCAAAGTTGGATCGAAGTTGAGGCGGGGAAAGGTCTATACTAGCCTTCAAGCACGCCTTAAGGAGCATGCCCAATTCGTTTGATTTTCAAATCGCACCATGTGCAATCCATTAAACTATTGAATATTGCACTAGTCCACATTAAATTGCTTGGAAATACTTGAGACGCTCTTTGATATAACTCAAGTGGCAAGACTACTGAGGTGATTGATCAAGTAGTTTAAGACTATCTTCCAATTGGTGGGGAGCCCCCATTGGCTATAGGTTTGAATCCCCCGGTTGCTTCTCAATCTCAGGAAATCCTTTTGTTTGTGGCATGGGTTTGGCTTGCGTGCCCAAAGCATCAATCACGATTATATTCCAATTCGTGGCACATGATGCAGCAGTGATAGGGTCGCTTAAAATGAATAGTACTTATGACTCAAAATAAATATTTCGATCACGAGTGTGCAATTTCCATAATAATGTTCAGCATAATTGCTAATATTGATTGCCTCTTCCCACCATGTCAGTTTTATTGGAAGAAAAAGAAAACTAAAGTTTTAAAAAAGGATTAAACCAAATAAGTATCTAAAGTACACTGCATCATGGGCTCGGTGGCCCTCGGGCAACGGGGGTTATAAGGGTGCAAACGACACCTTTGGGATGGGCTTTAGTAAGGTTATATAGTTAAATAATCCGACCTCAGCCTGAAAATTTCGCATTAGAGTAACAATCTAATGATAAATTCATCACTGTGTCCCAAAATACATTGCAAAGAACCAAAGGAAAAAATCCCCATTTAGAAGTTGAAAGAGGCTAATTTTTTTTTTTTAGAATTGCTACTACGAGACTCGTCATTGCAAACGACATGAGTGAAGAAGCTTGAATGCCACCGAATTGGTTCCATTAGCTCACGAATCACGTTGCTGTGAGCCTGCAACAAATAAGTATCCATAATAATGTTCAGCATAATTGCTAATATTGATTGCCACTTCCCACCATGTCAGTTTTATTGGAAGAAAAAGAAAACTAAAGTTTTAAAAAAGGATTAAACCAAATAAGTATCTAAAGTACACAACATCATGGGCTCGGTGGCCCTCGGGCAACGAGGGTTATAAGGGTGCAAACGACACCTTTTGGATGGGCTTTAGTAAGGTTATATAGTTAAATAATCCAACCTCAGCCTGAAAATTTCGTATTAGAGTAACAATCTAATGACAAATTCATCACTGTGTCCCAAAATACACTGCAAAGAACCAAAGGAAAAAGATCCCCATTTAGAAGTCGAAGGAGGCTAAAAAAAACTTTTAGGATCGCTACTACGAGACTCATCATTGCAAACGACATGAGTGAAGAAGCTTGAATGCCACCAAATTGGTTCCATTAGCTCACCAATCACGTTACTGTGAGCCTGCAACAAATCGTCAACTATCCAGTCGAATTTGCCATCGAATGGGGACCAAAAGAAACCATTTGAAGGGTGGACAGCCCGAAACTGGGTTTTGTTTTTCATACTACCTTCTATCCAAGAAGGGGGTCAACCCCCCTCTAAATATTAGTGCCGTCCTTCTTTTTTTGAATCGTCGTTTTCAGTGAGCGATATATATCTTTCAGAGGTACGTGCTCCTTTCCTTTTTATGTCTCTAGACAATTATGTGTACATAATCTAGAAAAATGCCGGCCCTCTTTAGCAAGGGATGGCCATTAGTCATTTCAGGATTAAATTGAACATATACAAACACCGTAAGCTATACAATCGGCAAAAGCTACGAGACACCCGAAAGGATAATTGGAAGGTAACTCTTTCATTGGTGTAACGGGACCTTAGTGGCCTTTTTCGGCTTGTCAGGACAATCAGTGGCGGTTGACTTTCGCACGAATTTGCCCTTTTTTTGACTGGCGAGAGCGATCGGCCACCGTCCAAAAAGCCGAGCGGAGCGGAGAAAATCCCAACCGTCGCAAGCTCTCCCCTCCCCACCTGTCGGTTTCCATCCGAAAAACAAAGCGCAGGAACAACCTGGGCCGTCCGATGTGCCCGGAATCCTCGCGGGCCGTCCGACCATCTTCACTTGTCCGGTTGTTGTGGGGTGGGACCAACGACGAGGATTGGCGGGATCAGTCCTGCCGCTTCGCCCGACGACGGACCGTTCCCGTCGTTTTCGTTTGATTAGGGCGGGGGTGAATCGAACCGGTCTTTTTTTTGAGCGAACCGGATGCGTACGCGCACACGGGCCCAGTCGATAATTCGGCCGTCGAATTAGATGGATCCCATGTCGGTTTAACGGACCAGATTCGTTGGATTAGCGAAACGCTCCCGAGGGAGTCCGAGGATTTTTTTTTCAATTTGGACCCAGTTGAGGTCGTGGGATGTTGCCTGGAAACTGGGTCCGACGGCGAAAATCACGAGTTCCGTACTGACCTTTGAGTTGCCGACGACGAAAGCCTCTCGCGGGGCCTAATGCGAATTATGGTCTAAGCGATTCTAGAATTCGTTACCTTGGACCAACAGACAGATGCCACGTCGTCGCCTCGCGTCAATTTTTTGTCAAAAGTCGAATTTCGTCACCATCGCGACGTACTAGTCTAGAAAGGCCGTCTGGTCCTAAACTTCTATTTAAGAGGCAACATTAATTGTGACTTTGATTTGATGGTGCACTACCAATGATCTTGGATTTCTGGAGAGCTACACGTAACGCTCATTTGAGCGGACATCCTGTCGAATTGTTCAGTAGCATCTGAACCAACTAGTCTCTTTGGATTTATTTGATAATCATTCCATTTTTCTATTTTTTATTAAAAAAACAAAAATTCATTTAATAAAATTAACTAAACTTTTTCTTTTCGGAATAGAGAAGTGACTAAAGAATAGATTTGAAATTGAAACAATGAAGAAAAAAAAAAATATTTCTCTATTGTTGGGAACAAAAATGGAAAAAAACTAATTCTCAACATAAATTGTTCTCTAGAATTCGTTACCTTGGACCAACAAATAGATGCCACGTTATTGTCTCGCGTCAATTTTTTGTCAAAATCGACTTTCATCATCGTTGCGATGTGCTAGCCTAGAAAGGCCGTCTGGTCTTAAACTTCTATTTAAGAGGCAACCTTAATAGTGACTTTGATTTGATGGTGTACTACCAATGATCTTGGATTTCTGGCCATCATGTCCAATTGTTCAGCAGTGTTTGAACAACTAGTCTCTTTGGATTTATTTAATAATCATTCCATTTTTCTATTTTTTTACTTTTTAAAAGTAAAAAAGAATAAAAATCTGTTTAATAAAGTTAACTAAACTTTATGCTATTCGGAGTAGAAAATTGGTTAGAGAATATATTTGAAATTAAAATAATGAATAAAAATATATATTTATTTATTCTTGGGAACATAAATAGAAAAAAAAATAATTCTCAGCATAAATTATTCTCAAGAATAAAATATTATCAAACGCACTCTTATCATATCAGTATTTAGAAAGTTGTCTCATCTGTTATCGAGATGCTATCATTTTAAAAACAAATATTTAAAATATACGATATGAATTACTTTACAACACATTCATGATGCGAAACCAAATTATATTAATACGTTTACCATAACTGCAGCTAATGCTATAGCTTTTTGCATCGAGATTGGGCCTACAAATTTGTGCCGTAGTTTCCATGTTGGGTAACACTTGATTTAAGCCATAAAACCAGAAAACCACGCAGCAGAGCTTCCTAAAAGCCGCTTTGAGCTCGGGGGCATTGCAGCCAAAAGGCATCGGCTAACCACATTAGAAAAGCAACAAACACCATCTGTGGCCCAAAAAAAAAAAAAAAAAAAACCAGACCGAAACGGGCCGAACATTGATCCCTGTGCCTTTTCCATCCCCTACTACTTCTTGGTCACTGAAAAAATACCATGCCCAAGAAGGTGAAGCCACAGAGCCAAACGGGCCGGCCCAAATGTCCCAAGATGGATCGTCACGAGGCCCAGATATAGGCCCAATTCTCTCTTCAGACACGAAAAACGGCACACGCACGCCGCTCTGCTACTTCGCCACTCTCTCTCTCTTTCTGTGCAAATTCTTATCTGACTTCTCTTCCTGCGAGGTCTGCTACGAAGCTCGAATCGACTTCCGACGATGGAGCCGTAGCTGATTTTTCGACCTCTCTTCCATCCGCGATTCCCTCCTTCCTTCCATGGTACGCGTTCGCTCGATCCTTCTCCATCGCGGCTCGTCGGAGAACGAGGAATCCTCGGCCTGAATCAGTCGGCCGGCCGTTCGATGTCGGGGATCGCTTCGCTATCGTCTTCCCCGATTTCGCTTCGCTCCCGCGCGGCTCCGGCTCCGGCTCCAAGGTTTGACTTTTCCGCTTCTCTCTTTCTCTCTGTTCGTGCGCGCCGTCCGTAATCGCGCTTTGAAAGTGACGCCGTCGCCGTTCCTTCCACAGGCTTCGCCGCTTCGTCATCTCTTGCCGGCGGACCGTGAGGATGTCTGCGGCCCCGACGACGGGGAGCCCCGCGCTGTCGTTCGAGGGGATGGCCGTGAAGCCGCCCTCGCACCCGACGTATGATCTCGGGGGCGTGATCAAGCTCGCCCTGGCCGAGGACGCCGGGGATCGAGGTTCGGCGCGAGCCTTCCCTATTTCTCCTGCGATTTTTTACTGTGCTGCTGTGATTGCCGTTCCTCGGTTGTCGAGTATAAGATAGTGAATGGGCTGACGCCCAGTGAGGAATGGGCGTACATGTGATCGGATTAGGAATCCGTGCATTCGTGGATCATTTACTCGTAGTTCGTTGGTGGAATTTATGCGTCCGTGGCGACACGGATGCTGCTCTGGAGGTAGTTAAGAACTCCGCGAGTGTGTGAATGTAGCTGGGCGTGATTAAACGGCTTGTTATTATGAAACGTGATAGTGTCGTTGCAATGCTTTCTTCCTGTGCGTGTGACTGTGCTGATCGTTAGTGCCTAATAAAGCCTGGGGCTTTAGTGATCCATTCGCTCTGTTTTCGCCTTGGGCGTCTCATGGGTTGCATGATTCATGGAATTTTAGGAGATGTGACTTGTATGGCCACTATCCCTGCGGACATGGAAGTGGAGGCCCATTTCTTGGCGAAAGAGGATGGTGTTGTGGCCGGAATTGCTCTCGCGGAGATGGTATTCCATGAGGTTGATCCTTCTCTCAAGGTATTTCCTCTCTCTCTCTCTCTCTCATATGTCATGGATGTTCTTAATTCTCAATGTTTGACGTATTCTTTGTGTGGAATATATTGTTTGTGTACAATATGATGCAGGTGGACTGGACTAAGAAGGATGGAGATTATATACATAAGGGTCTTCAGTTTGGAAGAGTTTCTGGTATTTACACGATACTGATATAATCAATATATAAGTATACAGACTTTTAGTTTGCACTTCAATTTTTGTTCTCCTATTAAGAACAGTGGATATGCAGGACGAGCATACAATGTCGTCGTAGCTGAAAGGGTAGCGCTGAATTTTATGCAAAGAATGAGTGGCATTGCAACTCTGACTAAGGTACTTTCATCCTCATGAAGAAGGTAGAACTGAGTGGAATAATGCTTTCATGTTGCAACCAGAATTTGTTACTGTCCTTGCAAAAGATTCTGGAAGGTTAATTTAGGACGTGCTCCATTACAGAGCTAGAACTTGCTTGTAAACTGAATTTCTTAGTTGCCACTCTGGTTCAATGTGGGATGAGGTGTGGTTTATTAATTCTGCAGGCAATGGCAGATGCCGCACACCCGGCACGCATTCTAGAGACAAGAAAAACTGCTCCAGTTCTACGTTTGGTGGATAAGTGGGCGGTCTATACTACTTCCTGGACTTTCAACTCCTTCTTCCTTTGTCTTGTGTTCAAGTTTATCAGTTGACCTTGTAATGTATCTTTCTATAGGTTCTCATTGGTGGAGGGAAAAATCACAGGATGGGTTTATTTGATATGGTTATGATAAAGGACAATCATATATCTATAGCTGGGGGTGTCACAAATGCCATTAAATCTGTTGATACATATTTGAAACAAAATAACCTTCAAATGGAGGTCGAGGTACTTGAACTTGTTGTTTTACATTTTTCTCCTTAAAAATGTTGATTACAGCATGAATTTGAATGTTCACCAACCTCTTGGCCTCATAACCAGTAGAATAAGCTCTCGTTGGCCTTGATCTTTTCAATTTGTTAATGAGGATGTTTACAATATCATTGTCATCATCATCTCTCTCTCTCTCTCTCTCTCTCTCTCTCTCTCTCTCTCTCAGGTTGAGACAAGGACACTCGAGGAAGTTAAGGAAGTATTGAACTATGCATCTGAGACCAATACCTTCTTGACTCGGATAATGCTAGATAATATGGTCATACCCTTATCAAATGGTGATGTTGATGTTTCCATGCTTCAAGAGGCTGTGGCATTGATCAATGGGAAGTTTGACACAGAAGTACGCTTTAGAAATTCTGTGATGCTATAATTATCTGTTGTATTTATCTCACTCAATAGTTGGCTTATGCACTGAGTTCTTTCGCTGGGTACTGCAGTTACAGAGCTGTTGTCTCTGCTTTCCCTCTTTATTCTGCATCTGTTAGAAAGGCGATGTGAAAAAAATTAAGGTACCAGGTATTCAATGTGATGGAAATTCATTGTGTTTGTACATGTGAGATCATTTTAATGACATAGTCTTCTTAGGTAGTATTCCCAGCTTCTTCTTCTTAACAAAACCAGGCATTACTGCCTTCTAATGCCCATCAAGTCTCAACCTGCAACTTTGCATTGGGCTTGTGTAGATTTCAATGCAGCAATGTTGCATCTTTAAGTCAGCTCATGTAGTCAGGTGAACACAGCTGAAATTGCTTCTATTTCAAATCAATATGTTTCTTTGCAAAGTTCAGGTGCTCATTTTCTACAGTTGCCATGATAACATGTCTTGTTATAATGTTGTATTAATGATTAATATGAGCTTTGCAGATGATTCTGACGTAGTGTAGTATTCCGAATGATCTGGTTTAAACCTGACGGTGGTACTTTGCTATGGCAGGCATCTGGAAATGTTACTCTTGAAACAGTACATAGAATTGGACAAACTGGTGTGACATATATCTCGAGGTAGTTTATTTTTTACTCTATTCATGGTCCTCAGCAATTTTTATTTGACTTGTTTTGATGGATGTTGAATTCTGGCAATGAATCTCCATGAATTTGTAGCCTGTAGAACTCAAGTGTGTTTGTTTCAAATAAGCAACTTTTCATCCAGAAAAGAAGTTTGCAGTGATAAGCATTTTCAGAACAACAACTTGGATAATGACATTTCATGTTTGATGCTTGCTATGAAGGATTTTATTACTAAATTGTCAGTCGCAGTTTATGAACAAGCAAATAACTACAGTGGCAGTGACAATAAACAACCGGTGGAGGTGCTTCTGTTGGCCATAGTAGGCTGGCCAAATAGTGGCAGCTGCTGGTCAGTGGTAACAGTAAAACCCTTGGTAGTTACAGGAACCTCTTTGGTGATAGGTGACAATTGACAGGATTTGATTTTAAGAATTTGAATATGCACTTTTCATTGACTAGGAGAAGACTTTGCATTGATCAATTTGTCTCAACTGTGTTTAAGGATAAAACGTGATTTTCTTTTTTCCTACTTTGTCTGGGAGTAATCGTCATGTTCTTTTGATTAGTGAAAATATATAAAATTATAGTTACTTTTCTTTGTGAAAAAGCCTAAACAGTTGATGTCTTTGTCCATGTTCCTTCTTTATTCTAAAGTTGGAAAAGAATAGCTCTTCTCATGTCGGAATCTCGTTCCCTTAATTCTAATGTAGTGTCGATACTTCATCAAACAATAATCAATCCCTAAAACAGAAGAGGTTCTATCTAATTCGAAATAAACATTCACATGTTCCAAACATGGCAGGTTTCAATCAAAATCAAGCGAGTGTGAGGAGATTTACCAGTTGAATTAAGTGGCTTGCTGTTCCCATTTTTTCTTAGTGGTGAAGCAGACGATAGAGAGGAGTCTTGAGAGTTTTAGTTACACGGAATCTATTTGCTCTGTTACGGGGGTATTCTGTTCCCTTGTCAGCAGTTACGGTGTTCTCCTTTGTTTGTCAAGTAATTGAGGAGCCTGATTTGATCCTCTTCATTCATTGTTAACTATTTGGCCATTTTCGTGTCTTCCAAATGTTGAAGTCTTATTGTCAATGTAACTCTGGACAGAGAAGATGAGATAGAACCATACTGACTTTGTACCGTGTTCAGGGTTTAATGGCAGTCACTGGTTTTGGTCACTCGTAAGATCTGTGCAGTTCGCCATTCTGGTAATGCTAGTTGTATTGGTTAGAGAGGTCTTATTCGTCTCACAAAGTTAAATCCTGCTATTTGAACCGGCAGTATTTAGATTCGTGAACTCTTAACTTACGTTCTAAGTAAGAATTGCACCGAGAAACAATTAGCTTTTATATCCCATCTGGCAGCCAGCTATGTATGCTTTGCTTTTCGCAAGTTTTATGGCCAGATGATGTCTTTCTTCATGGGGAAGAAAGTTGTACGACCATGCGGGCATGTGGGATGACTCACGGGCACTAACTTTTCCGCCGGATGGCTTTTGTTATTCTTGCAGTGGTGCCCTCACGCATTCTGTTAAAGCGCTCGACATCTCCCTGAAGATCGATACGGACTTGGCTCTCGAGGTCGGAAGGCGTACAAAGAGAGCGTGATTCGTCACCTTACTTCTCATACCTACAAGGAATCTGCCCAGAAATGGATGGTCTTTCTTTTCCATGAGATGTGATGTGTTCCTAATTCCTGCTAGACCTTTTTTCTTTCGGCGTGTTTCCTTTAGAGACTGCCGACAAAGTTGCTTGGGGCAGAAATCGGAAGGTAGAACGTTCAATTAACGAGTAAGGGATACAATATAAGTTCATCAATTTATCCCAGGAAAAACTACATTAATAATTGTTAAAACTTTGGCTCAATATACAATGTCATCCTGAAATTTTTAATTTGTTTGGATATGTTCTCTGGATCTTAGTTCCTAAATTTTCAATTTCCTCAATTTAGTCCCTCAACTTTTGATCTCAAAGTCAAATGAGTCCTTTTCGTGGTCACAATATTTGTCAGATCTTTACATGCATTTTCATTTTAATCTATTTCATAAATTAACAGAAAGATATGTTACCTTTTTACCTCTTTGGTCCTCAAAATTGTTGAGATAATTTTATTCAAGTATTTTTTTAGCTTATTATGAAAGTAGAATCTCATTTAAAGTTATGTTGCCTTGATATTCATACTACTTTTAACTTCTAAATTTAAAGCTTGTAAATTTTATTTATCTAATAGATCAAGAACAAGATTTAGATTAATAGAAATACGATTATCTATTGATTAATAAATATCATTTTTGGATATCTTATGAAAACGCTTATTCTTAAGATAGCGGGAATATTAATTTGATATAACTCTAAGTGAGGTTTTACTGTTATTATTATAGAAATCTTAAGATAAAATATACTTAAGTTGGACTGTCGTAATGTTTATAGCGACTAGAGAGATAAGAAGGTGTTGATTTAGGAAATGAATTTAAATGTAAAGATATTCTAGAATCTAGGTAATAGTGTAATATGAAAGCTTATGAATAGTAAGGAATGACTAATCCGACTTTATGAGGAATCAAAATGGACAAATTGAAAGTTTAGAAATCAGACCACACATTTAGAAATGGTTTAGGGATTACATTGTAAAAAGTAAAATGTCCAAAAATGACATTGGACATTGGACCAAAGTTTAAAAACAGTTGGTATCATTTTCTCTTTCTTCAAACGACGAGGGTCAGGACTTACGCCGGCTTCATCTTTTACGGTGTCTCAGGTTTGGCTATTGTGAACTATGCATGAAATGAAAATTGTGGTGAACTTGGGCGGTGCGGAGAGGTGACTTTTTGTCTTCATTTTTTATTCTCTTGGCCAATACCAAAAGGAGTCGTATCGAACCAATTGTCTATTCCAAAATTCTGCGAGTCATCCACCGTGACTTTGCATTTAGAACGGTGGGAATTTCTTTTTATCCAGACAACTCTGCTAGACAAATCATTCAATCACATAAATTTATCATGTTTCATCAATTTAGTTTTAAATTTTTCAATTTTGTCAATTCAATTCTAAATTTTTACACGAAATTCCTATATAGTTATTTCAACTAATTTTCGACACATGGCTAAACTAGCGATTTATGATGAAGCTTAGCCAGAAAGACTATATTGAAATTTCAGGCAAATGTATCAAATTGATAAAAATGGAAAGTTTATTATTGAATTGGCACTTGTATAATAAGTTTAAGATGGATTGGACAATTTCTCCCAATTCTGTCGCTTTGGATTTCGTCATGCAAGGTCATGTGATCACTATTCCTTGGTCATGTATGTGTTGGGTTGAACGTAACGTTCAAATAGATTCCTTGAGCTCTAGGTCAAGGTAGAAGAAAAGAGGAGTGAAATGAAATGGTTTCCTCTTGCCAGGTTTTCTGAAATCAATTCAATTCAAAGGGTTCACCAATCTTTGCTTCGAGAACATGTTGCTGGTCAAATAAGAAACTCAAGCTCCCTTCGTTCAAGATTCAATCGGTCCTGTCTAATCTATGTGTATAGTAACGTTTCACCTTTTACATTCTTGGAAATTGGATTTGTCTCTTTCTCTTCTTTTCTTTCGATTCCAAAAGTTCCCTTGAAATTTCAGCCATTAACATCTAATTTCTGGAGCTTACGTCGCGGCCACGATTTCCATCCGTGGAAAGAGAGGTCTCGTTTTGCAGCATTAGTATTTAGTACATGGACAGAGTTTTATTTCAACTCGAAGATTTTGTTAGCAAAGTACCTTTTTTTTTTGGGGTCACCGATTGTAGAAAAACGGGTTTCAACTATAAAAAAAAAAAAAGAAGCAAAGTTAAATAAAAGGTCCCTGCACTATAGATAAAAAATAATAATTTCCACAACTTAAAAGTACATATTGATCATTAACATGTGCGAATGTCATCCCTTGTCCTACACACTTGTAATATATAATCTCAAAGTTTTCTAAGAATGATTAGCTGTGCTATGGAAGCATTTGAATACTGATTCTTTATGATTTCACCATAGATCTCTAAATGAAAATGACCAATACCACAAAAGATCTCAAACAAGAACACTTATATCACATTTACCTCAAATTAATTTTCATTTCGTAAAAAAATCTCAAAAAGGTACATCCATGACTATCTATTAGAATCTCAAGGCAACATTGGCGCAAAATTTTGGAATTTCGGCATATTTTTGCAACATGAGGGAACTCTATGGCAAAAATAAGCAGATTTCTCAGTCTCCATTTGCTTTATTGGTTTGCTTTCTGTAGACCTAGCTTACCTAAATTGACGTTGTTTAGGAGACCCATGTATGTTGAATTTCCACATCCATGTCATACCAATCATAACAAGGATATTGAATGGAGGATAACGGAGGATAAACTTGTCGCGGATGTGTACTAGTTTGGGATTATTTTTTTACACGATTTAACATAAATGTGACATGAGTATACCATGTTGGTATTTCAAATGATATTAACCCAAATAAAAAATGGAACTCGGATCTACCTAAAGAAAAGTGTCATTTGCTAATTGAACCAACTTACAAACAAAACGTACACTTACAGTCAACCAACCGCAAAATTAATGCTTCACCTCCCAATCTAATGTCACAATGCCATCACTCTCTCTCGTTGGAGATAAGGGTTTTTCCCTTTGTGGAACAGCAGAGACTCTCGGAAAGGGGGTACAAACACATCATCGTAGGAAGAGTTGGGCACGAGACGCAACCGCGTTGCCTAGCCGCCCTAGAGAAAGTTGGAACAAAAGCAAAGGCTGACTGGCGTTGCCTTTTGTTGAATTAGAAGGGCATTGCCTCAGTCTTACTTAAGTTAGAATCCCCCAAATCCTGAAAGGGTTCACGAGTCGATAAGGTGATCGCGAATTTAAGTCTGACCTAATTTCTTGTTTTGCGGTATTAAATCACAAAAAGAGTTTTCACTCTTTGAAGTTGAACCAATTTCAGTGCAGATAGCCTGCTTTTTCATTTGGAGCACGACGATAGGAGTAATTTACAAGTTGGTTCACAACAGCCCTATTGCAACTAAATGAAGTCTGATAGATAAGTCATGTATCCAGCCAAAAAAAAAATGTGAGATTGAATATCCAATCGCATAAAAGGTGCACATGCATGGTGATTTCCTTTGGAGTTGCATCGATTGTGATTATATAAACTTCTCTTTCAAAGGGCGGATACACTTTTTTTTTAGTGTTTTTATTCAATACGAAACGAGAACGTCTAGATAAATTTGGGACAACGGCAACAAATGTCTCTCTCTTCAACATTCTCTACACCCCATCTTGCCGTGTAACCAAAATAGAATTGATGAATTTTGTGGCTTCCTAATTGAGTCACCTTTCAATGGAATATAGATGGCGAACTCATGGAGAGGACATTATAATGATGATGTGAAGTCTTAACCTCTAGAAATTAGGGCTAGAATTGAACCCCCCCTTGACTTTCCTCTCCAATCGATTGAAAGGTCAGCTTGCCTTGAATTGCATAGCAGTCGATCCAGAGGAAGAAAACGAGGGGAGGAAGAGAAGGGCAACTGGAATTGAACCTAAGTCATAGTTGGGCCATCCTAAATCGACAGTGCAGGGAATAATGGAGAATATAAAAGCCTATATATAGGAATTAGGAGGAAGTAGTGTTTACTATTTGTATATTACATAAAATTTTGTATGACTGTCTATATTTTATATTTAATGTTCAGAGCATAGATCAAGAGTTCAAATCCCAGAGCTTCATATTAGACTCAGTGATTGTGGTGGGTTCTCGACTTACTTGCACAAAATAGGAGCCACTCCCGTCCCCGCACACGGTTGATTATTGTTCGTTATGGGAATTGGCTCACATGCTAGAAGGATCATTAAGTAATGATCATACGTACATTATCAACTTGATTTCTATTCAATAAAACTCTTAAAAAATACAGTCATTCGTGGTTGTTGAAAATGGAGGAAAGAGTGGATGACCGGTAGTTAAAAGGAGGTGGGAGCCTTTTCCGAAAGGCAAACCCTAACATCACCTTTCTATCTCATCTCAAATAGTCAGCATTTCCCCCCTAACTCCTCCATCCCGTGTGATCTTACGCATTGGTTTTGTCATTAACTAGGCAAAAATCCACGAAGACTAGAAAAAGGAAGGCTTATCGGAATTGCATTTGGGGCATTCCGCATTTTCATCCCGGCATATGATGGAGATGTTCACCAACTGATCATGGACGAAAACAAAAGGGTGAAAATAAAGAACACTTCCGACAGGACAACGTCCACGTCCTAGTGGCGACTGTCACGTCGCAGGTCCAAAATCGTAGCCGACCACACTACGCGCGATGCGAATTATATGCCTCTCTCTGTAGTATTTTCATTCTCCTTCTCGGTCCAGAATCATTGTTTTTGAGAAGGTTTTTTGGCCATCTCTTTTTTGCCTTCTCTCGTTCTAGGGTTTGTCTTTGCTTTCTTGCGTGGGAGATGACTCCATGACAACATCACAACGTGGGTTCTTCCTCATATCCATTGATGCCCTAAAAGACTGGGAAAACGGGCATCGAGTACCCTCTCACGGATAAGAATATGTATGGATAACTATGATGTGCGTATATCGACAACGTTTAGAATGTGCATATACAATAGGTATGGTCAAAAAAGATCCCATGGTATCTAATGCTTTGTCCATTGCATAATGACAAGCGTTAGCCACATTTTCATGCATATATTTCTCCGTTTTATTAGCACGAAATTTTGGGCGTCTCTCTCTCTCTTACACCCAACAAAGTCAAGCGACGCCCCCATTCATGTCCTTTGTTATTTGCTTGTCATCGAAGACTATATTGGCAAACCTCTTTTGATTATCGTACTGCAAATTAACCCTTTTGTTTTCTTCGATGCATTGCATGCAATTTGCATCTTAAAATAAGTTATCGATTTGAATAATTCAGATGCATATTTCGTCCTTTTCCCACTAATTATTGCACTTATATATGGACTTCTTATCCAACTCAAATCCAAAACTTTATCTAGATTACATTGACGAGGCTACAGTGCACTTAGTTTTGGTATATGCCATGAGAGGGCAGACAAAGCTTGCACGGTTTCCACTACCGCCCATCGCCCTTACAATAATGCAGACTCCGTTTCGTCTTTGTCAACGTTCCATTTCTGCAGTTTTTACAGATGAATGACGATGAATCGACCAGCGAATTATCATATACGACAGCTTGTTCTTTTGTGGAGGTCTAGGAACTATATTGTCCACGAAATTACAGGGTTATAAAGGGGAATCGAAATAGAGAGCTCGACCGTCCTTAACCTGTGTCGAGAGACGAGGCACTCGGGAGGAGGGCTGTTGACTTAATTATGTTTCATAAAGCAGTAATGGATGCGTTATTGGAATCTCCCGAGTACGACCCCCAGAGCAACTTGACAAAGAAAATAAATAAAAGAATGATGTACTGAGATGGAACACATGGGATATGAGTCACGACTGATGATGCTAATGACAATTTGTCTAAGTTGGACGGCTCTCTCTCTCTCTCTCTCTCTCTCTCTCTCTCTCTCTCTCTCTCTCTCTCTACCACGCTTTTATCTCTTTTGCTACTGTATATGTTGAGGGCATGATGCAAATCTGTTCGTGGTAATGGCCAGAGCAGAATTATTGAGGTCTTATGTTCATACGCCAGTTTTTTTCCCAAAAAAGATGGGGAATCTGGAAGAATTATTATCTTCGGCAGAAGAAGACGCCAACAGAGAAGAAAGCATGTGGATTAGGGTTTATTTATCTTATGAGAAAAATGGGCAGAAAGGACCCATCATCTTTCGGCAAGGAAAAAAGAAAAGAAAGAAAGAAAGAAAGAAAGAAAAACCAGAGAAGCAGCCACTCGCACAAACACAAAAAGTTGTAGACGTTGTCTCCTCACCAAACGAATTTGGCAAAGGCGATGCTACCAAACACAGCCTTGCCCATCAGGTTAGCATTGGGGACATGCCACCTTACTTTCAATTACTCTATTCACTTGCCTTATATTAAATGGAGGGGCCAACCCACATGTTAGGGATGCTGAAATTGGGCGAACTATTTTGGAAAGCCTGACTTAAGTTCTCAAACTTATAGATGGAGAGAAACTATGTGTGTATATGTATATGTGTGTATATATATACATACCCTATAAACAAGTAATGCGGTATACTTTAATAACTCCTTTCATGCGTCAACCGGATTATGAATGACATGCGAAATTTGACTAATAAGAGGTTGCACGTGCAAAATGAATTAAAAGAGAACCAAACTATTCCTATGATCCGCAAGCTTGAGCTACATGTTTTGTTTCGTGTAGAGCAATTTGGGTCACTACACAATCTTAAATTCGAGTGACTATTCAGGATATCACAATGATATACAGATCTATGATCAGATCCATGCTACTGCTCCAGCAATTTGAGGACGTTCTGTTCATTGGTGGGGGCACTTGAAGCGTGGCGGGTAGTCGCTTGGCATTAGCATCTCAAAGAATAGAGCCTCCAAATGGTCACGATCTAACAAGAAGATCGGTTGGTTTCTGTGCTTTTCCTTTTCATTTTCCCTTATTTTCTTGGGATCATAAGCTACCCTATCTTCAACGGGATCCGAGGCTATCAGGATCCATTTGCACTCATTGATTAGAAAGCAACTTAGTTATCGATTTGATTTTCGCGTTCGGGGAATCCAGGGTTTCTAGGGGGAAAGGGAGTTTCCCAAGATGATAGCCATCCCTCTACTTTGTAGTATGAGCTTGTGTATGGAGCTGGGAGATTTGCCACGTTCTTTTGGAGGAGCAAATTTCTGACCTTGGTACTGTTGTGTTCATCGTCGAACCAGATATAAATTAAAGATCTTTGTTTTGCTGATAATAGTCTTGAGTTTGCGTTAAATTTAAATGACCTCGATGAGTATTTATGACTCATGCACACATGCATGTACCTAAGTATCTTAATACTCGTACGGCAGATTTATTTTATGGGTGGCTCATATGGTTATCGTATCTTACTATGTAAGAAAAGAAGTCCTAGTGCTATGACATGCCGACACTTGTCCCGCTCTAATTGGGTTTGGGTTGGCTTAGTTTGTAGGGAAAGTTATCCATGGCTTTTTTTTTTTCTCTATTTTATGCCTTTTTTTCTCTACGCTTCATTACCGGAAAGAATTGCATTTTGCATCTACATATATTTAGCTGCTTATATTATATTAAGCACGTATAATTTATTGAATCTTTTATTTATAAAGATAACGGTTCACATCTTCGTCTCATATTATATGCTTGTTTTATCTGACAATATTGATGAGATTGTTAAGTGTAGTTTTATCCACATCGTATATGTTGAGTCAATAATAATGCAAAATCTTTTCACATCTGATTCATCTAGGATCTTAAATAAATAATAAGGCCGATGAAGCATAGTTTTAGTCCTCTAATTCTACTATTTAAGACATTTGGTCCTTTGACTTTTTTTTATGCAATTAAGTCCTTTTTTTTTTTTTGGTCTGTTCAATCAAGTCTTCCCATTAATCTTATTACTGATATGATAATTTGACATCACTAATATAGCATATAAAGGGCACGTAGTGCTAAATTCAAACGAGGTGGATGACAACCTGACAAAAGGCACAACCCTCACTGGAGATAATTACAGAACCATTGTTGCCAATGCCTTCGTACCTCTGTAACGTCGACGACAACAATGGTAATCGAGAGGGAGAAGAACATATAATATGATGCACCCCACTACAACGGTTCAAAGCCAGCTTTATTACGGTTTAGGTTTTTTCGCTCTTTCATATATTGGAAGAAGATCATAGCTATATATAGAAATAAGAAAAAAATGTCATCGATCAAGACACTGCGATCTGAAAACGTACGTTTAGAGGTAGTAGGTTATGTTCTCTAGCAGATTCGAAGGTAGGGGTAGGCCCGATCGCCTGTCCCCTCTATGCTATTGTCCTTTTATATCTACAAACTAAGCCAATCACTTGATATTAGGAAAAGAAAACAAGATCTTTGCTTATAATTACAATTTGAATGCCTTGATTCAGTTACCCGTGCAATTTGGTTATTTAATTTATCTTTGCACAACATAATCTATATTATATTCAATTTACGAAGTCACGTCCTTCTATCAATCGCTACTATTGACATTTTCAAATTGGTGATTTAATATTTAGATACATAAACTTTTTATTAAAAAAACCAAAATGAAAGATAGCGTATCTAAAAATTTACCAAGAGAACCATCATGCCCACATCCAAATTTTGCATTGACTTAACAATGGGAAGATGCACTATTCATAAGTGGAATTCACCTAATTTCAATTACCCGTGCGATCTACTCGTTTAATTTATATTCGCACGGCTGAATCTATATTCTATTCGATTTACACAGTCAAGTCCTTCCATCAATCAAATTGGTGACGTGATATCTAGGTACATGAACATCTTAATTAAAAAACCAAAACGAAAGATATCATATCTAAAAATTTACCAAGAGAAGCATCATCACGCGCACGTCCAAAATTGGCATTGACCAAATGACGGGAAGATGTACTTTTCATGAGTACCAATGGGAGACCCAAACTCGGTTTTAAATAAGGGCTTCTTTTAATCAGATCTCACGCATCTTATCTATTTCTTAATGGGAGGAGAGGCTCATGCAACGAAATAGGCCATCAGACACGTTGGTTGCAGCTTCGAAAACCCATCACATGGGACGTAATTAAAGCTCTCTAGAGTCTAAAACTCTCCCCTCCCTCCTCCCCGGCTCCCTTTCCAAAATTGGGTCTCAACCCTGACACTCCAAAAGTCAACGCAATTAAAACCCGGGTTACCCAGAAGCTTCCTGCGCCTACCCCTCCGCTCGGGTGAATCTCAATTTGGACCCGTTTCTATTTGACCCTTGGGTAGCTGTGACGTAATCAAAGCAACTCTGATTACGAACAAGCTTAGGTTGTAAAGGAGAATTGATAGATTTTTACAATAGAAGATGTGAACGTATATATCTGTATTTCTATTGTGTCTGTTTAGTTTTGCGACATGACTTGTAAATTGTGCGAACTCACTAAAGATCTTCAATTTTAAGTCTAACCTCAATTCTGCTTCGATCGGTTTTTTTTTTCTATTTTGTCTTATAAAATATCCCAAACTTTCTCTGTAATTACAAATTGTATTGGTTCTTTCAATATTATCAATATTAAATGGTTGCTATTGTTCATTACAATGTGAGAGTTTTGATGAATTACAACATCAAATCCATATGTTTCTCGATTAACTTTACGTGTTATAATGCCCCAATAGTTATATTTTCAAAATAAATTTACATTAAATCTCGAAAGACACTTTTATTTTTCGCGTTACCGTGTCGCATAAAATTAGACAACCCTCCAAGAAGGGTCCAAGTATTTTTTATTTTTTTTCCTTTCTTAAAGGCGGGCCGTGGATCGCACGCCGGTCAAGAAAAGCGCGTCATTGCGTGGAACGATGGAGGCGAGACGCCATAACAAAGTAATAATAATGATAATAATAAAAAATTAATTAGCGTAAACAATAAAAAAATAATTAAATAAACTAATCCCGCTGCTATATCCACATACGGATGCTGACCCATCTTTCCAATATTCTTTTTACCCACTGAAATGTGATGCTGACCAATGAATTGCTTGATCGCGACCTCCAGCGAATCAAATCCGGATTTCATGAGTAAAATTCCCAATTATAAAACAACAATTTTTAATCAAAGATTTGCAGGAAAAATCATTTAATTTTTTTTTTTAGTTTCCAGAAGGGCCAAAAGTCCCCTTATTTGTTTTTTAATATCTTTTGAAGCCAGTGGGTGGGAAAAGAACAGGAATCAACCCTCCAATTCCCATCCGAACTTCATCAAAATCTTTTTTTTTTTTTTTAAATTTGTCATTTAGGACCATGTCACCCTCCTTGGCGCGGGGTCAAGCGAGTTGAAATTTATGGAAACTTTTTAGCAGCGCAAAGCCTATAATTTCCCCCCTAACATTGCTATCAAGGTCATTGAATTGTCATAAGGTCAAGATCACTATTGGTTTCCATCAATCGGGTTCTTAACCTCGAGCCAATTGTTGTCTAATGAAGGTTGTCCATCCGCATCTTTACGAATACGAACCCTCTTTTCTTTTTCAAGTTTTGTTAGGTAAATGGGTGAGTTCAATTTTTCTTCCAATTTGAAAGATCTCGAAAAGATTATACCACCGCACTCGATTTTCGTACTCTTTACACTTTAAAAGTCGGTGTTAACACGCTTTTGGATATGGTGAACTACGACGAAAAAAATCACGGATGACGAATTGGCCACGGGGGATTCCTAAAAATTTTCCTTTCTTACATAATTATGGTTTGACTTGGACAACCTTGGAGGGACTAAAATCTCCTAGAAAGATTAAAATGGGCAGAACCATCTCAGCACCAAATACAGAATGGGAGTCTATAAGAGGGTAAAGCAATTCCTTTGACAAGAGCGACTTGAGTAAACCGAACGTAATTGACCAACGTGGTGCACAAAATCCCGTCCTCAGGGGAAAAAGGAGACAGCTTGAAGGAAACAGTGGGATGAGAGACCAAGAGAAGAGAGAGAAAGCTAGAGAGAGAAGATAAAAGGAGGAGGGGGAGGGGGAGGGGGGATGATGATGATGACGACCCAATAAAGTAAACCCGTAGAGAGGGAAGAGGAGGGGGAGTGTGGATGTTCGGTTGCTTTTTGGAAAACAATATTTTAAAAATTCAGCAGAGAGAGAGAGAGAGGGAGGCTAGAGAGAGAAGTGAAAAAGCAGAAAAGAGAGAAGCGGGGGGAAATGAAAGCAGGTGAAGCAAGAACGAGAAGCGCAAAGACGATGGTGGTGCCTATCCTGCTTCGTTCCCGGTTGCCTCTCTCCCTCTCCTTCTCCGAGATGCGAGCCGACTCCCATCGCAAGGCCAACGACTCCTCCTCCTCCTCCTCCTCCTTCCTCCTCTTCCTCCTCCTCCTCATCCTCCTCGTCTTCCTCCCTCGCATCTAAGAGCATCCATTCTCCCCTTAAGCGGAAAACCCACAAAGAAAAAACCCCGCTTTCCCGCAGCGTCGTACGTGGTCCGGCCATCCTAGAGGTGGGAAGACCGTTTCTTGGGTAGAAAAGGGCGTCTTCTTTCTTGGGTCGGTGCTCTTTCCGCAGGTCTCTGTGGATTCGAGCTCGGTCGATCCTGGGATCGGTTGGATTTTCAGGGGGTTCTGTCGTGCTGCTCTGGTGGGTTGTGGAGACTTAGATTCTGGTGCTGTACATAATAACTTTGTGTTGATTCATTGGTGAGCAGGGGTAGTCCTCCATTAGAAGTATTTTGTCTCTTGGAGGATTCCTTCTGGTTGTTATCCTTTTTTCCTCTTTTGGGTTTATAAAAAACCGCTCCTTTAAGAACAAAAAAGAGAAAAAAAGATTCAATACCCGAACAAAGCCCGCATTTTTACAGTGGGTTCTTGTAATAGTTTGGATACAACAGTTTTTTTTTTTTTTTTTTTCTTTTTCGGTTCTTTTTTTTTTCTCTCCTGGGGGTTCTGGGTTCGGTTCATGTCAAGTGTGCTTTCGAGTCTCTAAAGTGTGACGCTATTTAGGAGGTATTGTAGAAGTACACTTGGTTCGTTCTTTGATTAATTGGAGTTATTGGGTTCTATGAAATTACCTGATACTCTATTCTTAGATCTGAAGCATAAGTTTAGGTTTTGGATATCTGGGATTGTTGATTCTGTGGAACGCACGATGTCTGGTAATAGCGGTCGCGAGAGGTGTTGTGAGGGTCACGTGGATTTGACCGGCGATTCGTGTAGATGCCATTGCCAAAGTTGTGGCAGGTATCTGTGCGAAAGACGTACTCGGGGATTGGAACCTGCCTTTGCTCTAGATTCAGGTGGGTCAAAACATGGCAGAGCTGGTGGTGTGGTTGGCGTTAAATACTGTAAACTTTGTGCTGAGAGTAAGGTCAGAACGGAAGGTCGGAACAAGTATTGTGAGAAAGTACACCCTCGAGATAGTCCGGAGCCACCATCGCCTTGCTTCAGTTCAGAGAAAATGAATATTTCGGTGAATAGTGAATCTATTCAAAGCGATTTGGCCCAATACCTGGTCTCTCAAGAGAATTTATCCCCACATGGCGCGATCACCTGCAGCATGGCTTCAGTTACTGCTCAATTGGCACCAGTATCTGTTCATTGCTCGCCAAGCAGGTTAGCTTGAGAAAGTCTTCCTACATCGGTGTTTAGATAACAGTTAGTGTCCATATCGTTTATTATAGTTTGCATTGAAGATAAGGCAGTTTGTGACAAAGCCATACCATGTATGGAATGGCCATTTTGGTCGGTATTTGAGCAGCATCTAGCTTGTGTTTTGAGTTGTTTCTGCTGTTGTATTATATTAGTTGTTTTTAATATTGAGCTCTTGATTGGGAAATTTTATGGGTTGAGCTATGCTCGAGTTCCTGAAGAGCATGATATGTTACAGAATCACCCCTTAATGATTGTTGATACCTTCTTGTGTAGTGTAACTTGACAATATTCATATGATGAGTACATTGATTGAAATTGCCTTTGTAGTAGTCATAAACTTTAATGAATCTAGTGTGAATTTATTCCTGAAGTACCTGAAATTTATGTGAAAGAGTTACCATTTTGGTAAATTCTGCAGATACAAAAGTGATGAAGAAGCAGAGGATTCTGGGAAGCACTCAGTAAGTCCCTTGAGTGATTATTCTCATGGGATTACGGATATAGGTTCACGTAGTTTTAGTTCCCGACATGATTTCTACAGTTCTAGGTCTGTGTTTTCCACTCCTTCAGGCAGTCCCTCTAGGATTAATTATACTTCCTATAGACGTGGACAGTCTGCACAGCATGAGCAAGAGGGAAGTCCAATGTCTCGTGATGGTCCCTTTGATCCAGAAGGCATGGCTGTTTTAAGAAAGCCTGAGATAGGGACTGAGGATGTGGAGAGTAGTGATTACTGCTCGGATGATTTGTCCATCTTCAGAAGCCAGTGTGAGACATCTCAACAACCATTGGATTTTGAAAACAATGGCCTTATCTGGTTTCCTCCTCCACCCAATGATGAAGATGATGAGGTGGAGGGCAATTTCTTTGAATATGATGATGAAGATGACAATGTTGGAGATTCAGGAGCAATATTTTCATCCAGCAGTAGCCTTTCTAGTATGTTTTCTACAAAGGAGAGACAAAACGAGGGAAATAAGGAGCCTTTAAGAGCTATGGTCCAAGCACATTTTAGGGCTCTTGTATCGCAGCTATTACACGGAGAGGGAATCAAGATGGGTGGAGAGGATAGAGCTGAGGAGTGGATTGATGTGGTGGCAAACATATCTTGGCAAGCTGCAAATTTTGTGAAGCCAGATACCAGCAGGGGGGGTAGTATGGATCCTTGCAATTATGTTAAAGTTAAGTGTGTAGCAACAGGAAGTCCATGTGATAGGTATCTATCTTTCCGACTGTTCTTTGTCTTCTTCTCTCTCTCTCTCTCTCTCTCTCTCTCTCTGTGCTCAATATTGTGCAAGGCTAATGCTAGATGGTTTATTGTGCCTGATTTATAGATTTTTAACAACGGGAGTTTCTGTTTCTGCAGCGCCCTCATTAAGGGGGTCGTTTGTACAAAAAACATAAAGCACAAGCGCATGACATCACAGTACAAAAATCCTAGAATACTGATTTTAGGCGGAGCGCTTGAATATCAGAGAGCTTCAAATCAGCTGGCTTCTTTGGACACACTACTGCAGCAGGTGGTCTTTCAACTTACTCATAGTCTTTTGTTGGGCAGACTAATTAACTAGCTTTTGCCTGATACTGAAGGAGAGGACAAGAAGCAACGTTAAGTAATAGAGAGGAATTCTAACCTTGTCAGAGATACTTTTTGGGACTTTGGTCATGCTCTGTGCTTGGTTGTACACAGATTGATTTTGATGTACATAAGGCAATTTATGAGGAACTTGTGCCTTCTCAATCATTTATTTTCTCTTTTTGTGCATGGGTTGGTTCTGGATACTGGAATTTTTACCTTTTACTGTTGAAATAGTATTTGAGATTAGCATTCCATTCCAATTATCAGCTTCTCCATGAATTGTTGGTTTAGGTTCTTGAGACTTGGTTGTTTTCTCTTTCTATTATGCTTTTTGCTTGGGGCTGGTAGCCAAGATAAATTACTTATGTTTGAGCTTTCTGATGGATCAGGAAATAGATCATCTCAAGATGATTATTTCAAGAATAGAGGCTCTTCATCCAAATGTTCTGCTGGTAGAGAAAAGTGTTTCCTCTTATGCTCAAGAATATCTGCTGGAAAAGGAAATATCTTTGGTGTTAAATGTGAAAAAACCGTTGCTGGAGCGTATATCCAGATGTACTGGTGCTTTAATTACTCCATCAACTGATAGTATTTCTACGACAAGGTTGGGGCATTGTGAACTCTTCCGACTTGAAAGAGCGTCTGAAGAACATGAGACTTCCACCCACTCAAGCAGGAAACCCTCTAAAACTTTGATGTATTTTGAAGGTTGTCCTAGACGTTTGGGTTGCACGGTATGTTTTTCATGCTTATCGGAAGCTATATATTGCACAATTTAGTCCAGTAGTTGATTTGGCATTATTTGTTACATGATGCATGTATATATCTGGCTTATATTTCCTTGTGAATCATCAAGTTGATCTATTTATCAAGTTAATACAAAGACATTACGTTTTCTGTAAGTAATGTAATCGTAATATGGCTGACTTGGTACAAGCAGTACCATGTTATATTTCCTATCTGCCATACCAATTATTCTCTTCTTCAGGTTCTTTTGAGGGGCATGTGTCGTGAAGAGCTAAAGAAGGTTAAGCACGTTGTTCATTATGCAGTGTTTGCTGCCTACCATCTATCGCTTGAAACTTCCTTTCTTGCTGATGAGGGTGCTAGGTTGCCCAAGATAGCTCTAAAACGGTCTTTACCAGACAAAAAGGCTGTCTACAGTGCCCTTTCAACACTTTCAGCTTCTGATAAAGCTAATTATGAAGTTTTTACCGATGGCTGTAGTCCAGATAAAATTGTGGATATCAGTTCGGAAATTGGAGGAATGGAAACCTTCTGTAATCATCTTTCTCATGGTTCTCCATCTCCACAAGTGGAACTCAGTGGCCAAAGTGCACTCTCTGATGCTTACAATGATGATTTAGCTCTTATTGAAGGTCTTGACTCATGTGGCTTAACTCAGTCCAAAGACTTCCCGAGATCTGATGATTTTCTTAGTAAGACTGGAAATGTACCCCTGCCTCATTTACCTGGAGGTACACAACAGGAAGCGTTGCAGGGTGGTGCAGCTGCTGAAGTGGAAAAGTCATTGGGGAATGAGGAAAATGAAGTGGCTGGTGAGTACTTTTCAGCCACTGACACTAACCAGAGTATACTAGTTTCATTTTCTAGTCGATGTGTCCTTAAGGGAACTGTGTGCGAACGATCTCGGCTTTTACGCATCAAGTTTTACGGGGGTTCTGATAAGCCTCTTGGAAGACATCTTCGTGATGACCTTTTTGATCAGGTTAGTGCTTTATCATTTCCTTCACTTGCATTCTAGTTGATAACGGTTCCTGTTTTAATATTGGATGGGATCTATGAACTAAATAGCACTTTTTATTGCAAGGCATGTCGCTGTCGATCTTGTAATGAGCCTGCTGAAGCCCATGTCCTCTGCTACACCCACCAACAGGGGAATCTTACAGTTAATGTAAAGCAGGTTCCTTCTATAAAACTACCTGGTGAACAGGATGGGAGAATATGGATGTGGCATCGGTGCTTAAAGTGTGCTCACGTGGATGGAGTTCCACCAGCTACTCCAAGAGTGGTCATGTCAGATGCTGCATGGGGTCTTTCTTTTGGAAAATTCCTGGAACTTAGCTTTTCAAATCATGCAACTGCTAATCGTGTTGCTACATGTGGCCATTCCTTGCAGAGGGATTGCCTCCGTTTCTATGGGTAGGTTGTATTGGCTTTGAATTTCTTGTCACAAATTGTTGCATGTACTTGTACTAACGATTGATAAATTTTTTGAACTTTCCATCTGGCAGCTTTGGAAGCATGGTTGCATTTTTCCGATACTCCCCTATTGACATTCTGTCTGTCCATCTACCTCCTTCGAAGCTTGAATTCAATGGTCTTCAACAAGAATGGTTAAGAAAAGAAGCAGCAGCGGTACTTGCACATCTCTATTCTTTACGTAGAGCTTCACATGGATGTATTCTGATACCTGCTGTATCATTTGGTAATGATTGAACTTGTTTCTATTTTCGCAGTTGACGGACAAGGTGGAAAATTTGTATCTGGAGATGTCAGATGTACTTGACAATTTGGAACAGAAAAGTATGTTTCTTGGACATGAATCTTTAGATACAAGCGACCTACAGAACCACATCAAGGACCTGAAAGATCTTCTTAAGAAGGAAAGAAGCGATTACGACGTGAGATTCAAGTTCCTTGCAGCTATTCTTTTGTTGCTTTTGATATCGCTATGTCCTAATTGAAGAACCTTAAAGTATGTAATTGCTTTTAGTCTATTCCCTACATAATTGGATTTCCCATGGCTTTCCTCTGTTTTCTTAGCAGGAGCTGCTTGAATTAGCTACGACGGAGTCATCGCAACAAGGTCAGGTGACCATAGACATTTTGGAAATGAATCGCGCCCTGCGATCTCTCATAATTGGTTCCCGTGTTTGGGATCGCCGGCTACATAGTCTAAATTTGCTTCTTGGGAGAAACTCTCCTAAGACGATGCAAGGGGATGCTTTATATGTCCAACTGAAAGAGTTGAGAAATGATCTGCTGTACAAGGATGGAAGTGTTAACGTCTCTGATTCCTCAGAATTGACTTCTGTGTCCGCCAGTGGATTTCTCTTAGAGCAAGCAGACACAAATCCATCATCATTGGGTCCTTGTGTCCCTAAAAATTCAGCACTGGCTTCTACCCATCATAACACACAGGAGGATGTGCTCTCAAATGGAGAGATCAATTATACTAACACCATTTCTGAAACTATTCCCACTGAAGAACCTAATCTTTCCGAGAGGATAGATTGTGCATGGACTGGTAGTGATCATCTCACGACGGATATTCAACCTTTTCATAGTTTGCTGGCTGATGGAGCCACAGCTTCTTCTGGACATATTAATGAAAGTAATAGCCCCCCTTTTAGGAGGTTAATGTCACCTGTGAGGGTTCAGTCTTTCGACTCAGTTATGAGAGTGCGTGACAGACAACGGAAGGGTTTGCCCCCTTCTTCTTTGCATTTGTCAACCCTTGGATCATTCCATGCTTCTGGAGATTATAGAAATATGTTGAGAGACCCAGTTTCTAATGTAATTAGGACTTACTCACAAATGTTGCCATTGGAGGCTCAGAAGTTAAACTTGGCTGTTAGCTCCCCACCATCTCTCATCCCCTCTTCATCTCGTTTGGCGGAGGGAGCCCGCTTGTTGCTTCCACAAACAGGCCATAATGACATAGTAATTGCTGTTTATGACGAGGAGCCTACTAGCGTTATATCATATGCACTTTGTTCTAAAGAGCATGAAGACTGGGTCTCTAGTCCTTCACGTGAGCATGGAGGGGACTGGAGTGGTGATGATATCGACAAGGATGACATTGTGGCTTCTAGCTTTGCCACTTGGCAATCTTTTGGCACACTTGACTTTGACCATGCCAATTATGGGAGTTATGGATCAGAGGACGCATTGTCATCCATGGGGACAATTTTCAAGGACTCAAACAAATCTCCACATTTGCGGATTTCTTTTGGGGAAGAGTCCTCTACAGCTGGTGGCAAAGCAAAGTTTTCAGTCACATGTTACTTTGCAAAGCAGTTCGACTCTCTTCGAAGGAAATGTTGCCCAAGTGAAGTAGACTTTGTTCGCTCACTGAGCCGATGTCGGAGATGGAGCGCACAAGGAGGAAAAAGCAATGTTTATTTCGCTAAATCTATGGATGAAAGATTTATTGTTAAGCAAGTTACAAAGACAGAGTTGGAATCCTTTGAGGAATTTGCTTCTGAATATTTCAAGTATCTGACAGAATCTATCAGCTCAGGAAGCCCAACATGCCTTGCTAAAGTTCTTGGACTTTACCAGGTTAGTTCCTTCTTCTTATTCTGTCCTTTTCTTCTTCTTCTTCTTCTTCTTTTTTCTTTTTCTCCTCTTCGTGTGCAGGAGTCTAGATGACTCATTCCTTCCAGGAAAATGACTGATCTTTCCTTGTCCTTGTGATCTGTGTCCACGTTTGGTTGATAGGTCACTGTAAAAAGCCTGAAAGGTGGGAAGGAGACGAAAATGGATTTGATGGTGATGGAGAATCTCTTTTTTAAGAGAAACATTTCAAGGGTCTATGATCTTAAAGGTTCAGCAAGAGCTCGTTACAATCCAGATACGTCAGGAAAAGACAAAGTACTGCTCGATCTGAATCTTTTGGAGGCTTTGCGCACGAAACCCATTTTCCTTGGAAGCAAGGCAAAGAGAAGTCTGGAGAGGGCCATCTGGAATGATACAAACTTCTTAGCGGTAAGCTGAAGCTTCCAGACATGTTGATTCGTAGTTTTGACACTTGTTTGAGATGCCATTGCAAGAGCAGTAGAAAATGATATAAATTGTCTTTGAACTTTGGCTTGATGGACAATGTCATCCCTGAACTTTTAGTTAATTTGTTTCATGTGGTTCTTGAATTATTGGTAAACATTCAATGTGGTCCTTCTGTTTGCTCTAATGACAAATCCAACTTTATTTGATGATGTGGATTATTATAAACTGAAAACATCGTTTGAGAGAAGGAAGAAAAAAACATTGGTATCTGTTTTTTATTTGGTTGGTGGCCTTTGTTGGAGTTTTCATTTTGAGTTCTTTTGTGTTAATATCCCACATGGAAATTTCTTTCCCTAATCGGAGGTGAATATCTTATGCAACTTTTTTTTTTTTATCCACTATTCAAACTTAACAGATTGGAAGCCATCATTAGTAGATTCCATTAAGTTGAATTACTTGAAGGATGACATTGAACATTTTAATCTAGTTTAGGGACTAGATTGCACATTAGCCCATATTTCAGGAACCACATTGAACAAATTAAAAGTTTAAGGGTGGCATTAAATATTTGGTCAAAGTTCATGGACCATTTGTGACGTTTTCCTCAAGAGCAGTGCAGCACTAATTGTGATCTGGTGGCTTGAAGGGCTCTTGAATAATCTGACAATGAAACCTTATAATTGGGCAAAGACACTGATGCTGTCTGTTACACTGGTTCTTTTGCCATTTATTTTGCTGTGAACTGTCTGCCTCCAAGCATTTTACCTTTGCAGTCTTAAGAATGTGGTTTTATGACTGTTATTGTTATCTTTGTGGATGCAGTCAGTCGATGTTATGGACTACTCGCTCCTCGTTGGCGTGGACGATGAACGCAAGGAGCTGGTTTTGGGGATCATTGACTTCATGAGGCAATACACCTGGGACAAGCATCTGGAAACACTGGTCAAGGCGTCGGGAATTCTTGGAGGTCCGAAGAATGCTTCACCAACCATTATATCTCCCGACCAATACAAGAAGAGGTTCCGAAAAGCCATGAAGACGTATTTTCTTACTGTACCGGATCAGTTTGCGCCTTGAGCAGAATGTATGCATTCTTTCTTCCTCCTTTTTGCCCTTTTCACTGAAAATGTATTTATTCATTAATAAGAAGATGTCGAGAGGACTACAGCCGCAATGCAAATGCAGAGAAAAATAGGCTCTTTAGTTTCTCTTTGTTTATTTTTGCCTCGACATCTTGTATACGGGTAGAATTAGCCCATGATCAGGTCTTACATAATGAAGGGGTGGAATTCTTTTTGGCAAAACATGTCTTTGTGCATTCTCTTTCGTGAATCTCTACTCCTTGAATTGCCAGTGTTCTTTCCATTGATAGCTTTCTTGATGAGTTGGTGGCTTCAGAAAGTTATGTTGTACGTTTGGCATTAAGTCATTGTCATTTTGAGCTTTTTTCCCATGAGTCTAGACAGTACTTGAGAGCGCCATTCGGTTCTAATTCAGGACTTGATACTCGTCTCCATTTCGAGCCGATTTGATTTTGCGAGCTCCAGCTCTAGTCAAATATATTTTGAATGAGCTGGAGCCCGTCTAGTCACGACTTCAGAGCTTTGACATGACTCGATTTAGTTAGTCAAAAATTTCAGTCACAGCTCAAAATCAAATTCGAACTCCAACTTCATGCTCTAGGTAGAACTCTTAAAGCGAAATATAGTGGGAAGTTCAAATATGAATTTCATGTTTTTAGGAATAGCCTTCCTTCAAAGTTTTACTCGCAAGCCTGTTCGAAGCTTTCCCATAGCTTTTCGGTGGACAGCTGAAAGCTCGCGCAACTTGTGAATCGAACTCGAGTAACTTTGCTTGCTTATAAGTCTAGCCGACATTAATGGGTTGTACATGTGTTGCATGTATTTTTGTCGAGTTTTGGCGGCCGGACTCTCATTAGTGATTTCCATGGTTAAAGTTTAATCATGGATGATCATTGTCCAATTAGAGTATCAAATTTGACCTCAAATGAGAGGTGAAGATTCTAATATTCCTCGAATCCTCATTTTTAAAAACTCCAACTATTGAAGTAATGCGTAGGCTATAAAGTGGAAATAAGGGAACTGCATGGAACTCTATTGAATCAGAACGGATGGCTTACATTCTTGGATGTTATGTCTTTCTTTGATAATTGAAATTGAACATTACCCTTCTTTGATGGAGACACGTGCAGTGCGTAGAAAGGTAACAAGCCCCACACGACTAAAAAGCTTTTTTTTTTTAACTAGAGACAAGTGATGGAAGGAGGAAACCTAATCTAATTTGAGTTCGAAAATTCAAACTTAGACAAATTCTAATTCAAATTGATATGTTACAAGTAGCCTTCTCATCTTCAAAATCTAGAGTGCTCTTTGTGATCTCTATTATCTTGATTGATGTTGTGTATTGTTGGTGTTGAACGTCTTGCATGTCTCCTTTACTTTGATTCTTCTTGTATTTTAAAAATTTTAGAATTTTATTATACTTTTTCATGGAGTATTAGGATCTACGGTGCATATTTTTGTTTATCAATCTTATACGTCAACAATGTTTTACGTCTAAATAGTAACTTGCGACGTTGTCTGACGGTGCCACCGGGCATCGGAGGGTGGTGTGACCCCGTAAGGAAGTCTCTGGCGGTTCCTCGGTTACAAAAAAAAAAAAAAAAAAAATGTTGTTCGAGAAGAGAGTATTCTTACGCTCTCTTGATCCTTAATGTGTAACCAACCAACCCATACTTTAAGTTAGCGAATTTCATTTATATTCTCACGCAAGTGACAAGGAATAAACCAGTATCGAGGCAAGCACGCGTGATGATCGTGGATGGCTTGTGAACGAAGACAAAAAGAATCGCTCTTTGGGAGGTATTATATGAGAAATCATCTAAGTAGATGTAGTAAGCGAGTAGTTAGGAATTGAAAGTTAATTTAATGAAAAAGAGAGTGTGGGGGTTAACTTCATTTCTATATCATTACCGATGCAAAAAAATCAATGGCGGGACAGTTGAAAAATGAGATGAACCCCACTTTTGTCTCGAATATGCAGGCAAGTAGATAGTCAAAAGTAATTACAACTACTTCGTATTATTATTCTTCTTTTTTGGGTCCATCATTATGAGAGAGCGGAGCACCATATGTCTTGACAGCTTGACAAGCTTTGTCGCCAGTAAACCTGACTAACCTAAAAAGAAAAAAGGACATAAGCTAAAGTGGCTTTGAGCACTGCTAATTGCCCCTTTAATCAAGATTAAGAAGCCATAACAATGCGCTTATCTCCTCCATCCACCGGTAGGAAGCTCACCCTTTTCTGCAAAAGACCAAGCACTAAAACATCAATCGAGTTTACTTAAAGGGAGAAATATTTAAAAAAGCGGGTTCGACTATGTTTATTCCTAGTCCTACATAAATAGAACGAGACAGTGATATAATACCCTTTTCAGATTAGATTAAACTAAAGTCATCAAGTACTAGGAATTCGGGCACATCGACCTTACTCGTGGAATGTCAGTTTTGCCCTTCTATAGAAGAAAGGAAACCCCAACTTTTTTTTTTTCTTTTTTTAGGGGGAAAATTCAAGCTTGTGTCCATGGTCGGAGCACGGCAAAACTCCACGGATGGTCAAACCCACAAAACATGGCGCCAAATCAGGACGAGTGTCTTGGAGAAGGTAGACATACCTCGCGAGTTTTGATACTTTCACCGGCTCCTCTTCCGTGGCTCGCGACTTTCCAAGGACCACGTCCATCGAACGACCCGTTCTCATCACCGCCTCGCGCTTTGCTTCCCAATCCGCCATCGACTTTGCACCCGTTCGCAATGTAGAGATTCATGATCTTCTCGGCCGCCTCGCCTTCGTCCCTGCTCTCCTTCATCAGCCTCTCCACCTCTCCTTTCGGAAGCCTCATCGTCAGCCTCTTGCTCCCGCCCTCGCCGCCGCCGCCGCCGCCGCCGCCTTTGGCGTCCTTCGCCGCCCCGATGCTCGCCGGGTTCACGATCGACAGGTCCGACACCGACCTCCGCGCCAGCATTAGGCCCTCGAGCCGGTCCCTGGCGCTCATGGTGATGCCCGACCGCACCCTCCTCGGCATCCTGTCCCGAGAGCTCTCGGGCAGCTCCACCAGGAAGTACAGCCGCTTGGGCTCCAGGTTCTGGCGCGCATCCAGCGGCGTCGCCCGGACGCCGAAGTGCTTCACGGCCTCGGACTCCAGCAGGACGTGCCCCGGGTAGTCCCGGAGGACGTCCCCCGCCAGCACGGGCGTCCTCAGCTTGGTGGTCTCGCCGGATATCTTCATCACCTTGGCCGTTCTGCCCTTCTTGGCTCCAATGGCGTTGCCCATTTTTGCAAGTGAATCTTGAACCTTGGTTCGAAACGGGAGAAGGAGAAGAAGAAGAAGAAGAAGAGAGTAAACCTAAAGATAAGAGATGGTTCGCGTTTTGTAAAGCTCCGAAAGAGGTCACGGTTGGTGTAGTAGAGAGAGCGTCTCGTTTATATTATTGTATGGATTGGTGTTTTCTGTTTCGCTTAGGGTTCAAAGGTCAAAAAAGAGAGGCCAATTTTGAAAACAGGGGGCAGAATGTTTGACGAAGTACCGTAAAACGTGGCTTTTATCGCTTTCTAGTAGGGAAAAATCTGACATTTTACGGGTTACTAAATTCAGTCGTCTTTTCTTAAAATAAAATAAAATTCAGTCGTCTTTTCTGAATATCTA
Source organism: Eucalyptus brandiana (assembly GCA_014182725.1). Lineage (NCBI taxonomy): Eukaryota > Viridiplantae > Streptophyta > Magnoliopsida > Myrtales > Myrtaceae > Eucalyptus > Eucalyptus brandiana. The sequence continues at coordinate 37,130,839 of CM024674.1, forward strand.
AGTCTATGAGGAGAACTCGTCTATGAGACATAAGAAAATGTCAGGATACGGATGCTTGATTTGTGTTCTGATGCCATATAAGACAAACCATTTTTTCTGAAAGTTTTAAGTACGTCCCACGCAAGGACATTGGCGTAACATGATTTAACCGGTTCCCACGGGATTTTCGGTTGATTTTCAGAATATACGTGACGAGGCTTACTATTTGGTTCGTGATGGGATTTCGCTGTCGGGACGAAACTCTCCAAAGTTCGACCAACCGTAGATGTGGTTATATGGTTGTGAAGAGATCTTTGGGATTTAATTATAATATAAAGTTTAGATCCGAAATCGGCTCTGATTACTACGTGAAAAATAATAATGATGATGATCATAACGATCCAAGAAACACATCGTTTTCGTCGGTTTCGGCGTGTTCTTGGAAGGGAGCGAATCTGAACGTAAATCACGGCGTGGACTCGCTCGAGGAAACTGTTGTGAAGAGTGAAGATTGTGAAACGACCATGTGGTTCGTATTGACTTGTTGGATTCGGAGCACTTTTGTTGAGTGATGTGATGTCTGCTTTTTAGATTTATCGATGAGCAAAAGTGCTTTGGTTCGATGCATTACCAACCGCTTCTTCTATCATACCGAGGATGCGAACCTAATTAGCGGCCGGGGTAACTACCCAAAATGTACCAAAACTACTACCGAATGGTCCGATCAATTGATGATGATTTATTTATATAATCATTTCGATCAATCTTGATATGAAATTACTATTATGGATGTTAGCCATTTTACATGATACCGACGTTAATGTATAATTTTTTTTCAAATATGTTAAAATTTTTTACTTTTCTTTTTCCTATTTCCCTTTTATAGCATCAGCGACTAGTAGAGATAAAGAGGAGGAAAGAGAAGGAAAGAAAAGAAATTAAAAAAAAAAAAAGGAGAAAAATCAGTTTTTTTAAATATAAAAATCATTTATATTAGTGTTGACCATACTATGTAAGACGATTAACATTGATTAAACTGCCACATCATCAATTTCTAACTAAAATTAGTTAGAGAGACTATATTGATAATTCAACTGCGGTACAATGTATTTATAATTTTTTGAACAATTTTTTCATTAATAGATTATCCGATGAAAAATGAGTATAGCAAGCCTCCACTTAGGACCAGAAGCGGAGCTGCAACCGTGATAACGCCTTTGCCACGTGGTTGATCCAAGGGGAGGTTGTACCAACCGTCCCAGTCTTTAAATCTAATCGATGTCTGACTAATAAAAAAAGGTTTTTTCATGTGCGAAATTTACTTTTGCTTCTCCTGGTTTTAACATAATTATAATGGTGATCAAAGACAGCACCTTGCAACGCCGGGAGCAAGTTGAATTTATATTATAAGATAGATATAAATTCGAATATACAGATAAAAATAAGATTATATTAAAAATTTAAATTATTGTTATTTTTTGTTATTTTGAACTTCTTATATTGAAATTCAAATATCATTTATATTGAAATATAATTTTATTTTATTAATTTAATATGTTTGTTATTTGAGAAAAATAATTGTTCTATTATAGATATTAAAAATTCTATTCACTTTTATCTCACATTCTCGATAAGATAATTTTTTTGATGACTTTAGAATTTCAGACAAACCGACAGCCAATAGCGAGGTAAACCAAGAGCGGCGCTAGCTGAGGACCCATCACCAGGACGCCACACTTAAGAATCCCTAACAACAGGGCTGAAATTTGAACTCCCCCCTCCCGGATGAGGGTGAGAGCACGAAGCAAACGATGCCGCTGAGGGCGGTGGTCTCGATAAGATAATTTCATCTAGACTATATTATTTTTATATTCGACTTTATTTTGTCTTAAGTAGACACCGAATGCAAGATACGATAAATTTTATTCTATTATGAATTTTATCTTAATTATCAAACGGACGTTAGGAGTTTTGTTAGGATTTTTTGAACAATTTATATGAAGAAAAATGAGTATAGCAACCTGTCACCATAGGATGGGTCAAAAAAAAAAAAAAAAAAAACCTGTTGCCATAGCCCCCACTCAAGACCAGAAGCAGGGTTGCAACCGTGAGAACGCTCTTGCCACTTGGTTGATCCGAGGTTACCAACCCTCCAGGTCTTTAACTAATAAAAAGGGTTTTTTCACATGCAAAATTTGTTCTTTCTTCTCCTTTTTTTTAACACATAATTATAATGGTGACCTGAGACGCCGAGAGCAAGTCGAGAACGGAACTGCCTCGTTTCTTCATTTCAAAGCACAATAGTTACAGCAATCCCGTACGGAAGCTGATTGTCAAGTCACAGAAACGTGGTCTGACCATCGCCAATTCAAGACCTGGTAAAAGGCTTTAAAAATGCTGCTAACTATCATTGACAAGTGGCGGATATGGCATATCCAAACCCATCGACTTGATTAATTCATATGTTGCTACGTCGAATCATTAGCGTCTAACATTAACAATACGCGCGACCTTTCGCTGATTATAATTATAAAGAAGCCTTGGGAAATTTATATAGAATGGTGCTCGAATTTGAAACCGTGACTATCAGGAAGTCTGCGAGGGACTGGGGACCAAGTCCGAGATGGATGGAGCCTGAAGATGAGAACAGAAAATGAAAGTATTCACCTCGCGAGCAGAGTCTAAAATGGAGGACCGTACTGACCGAGAGCTGACTTCCCCAGATACAACTATCCAAAATTGGTAGATATTAATTCATGCAAGTTGGCTCATTTTCAACGGGAGTAGGTACTCATCCCCGTTTCAGTATATGTGCAGCCAGCATAAACTGGCAAAACACAACGTAAGTCTCGGGCTTAGGTGGGGATTTTCGCAATCCATGGACCTTTTCATTATCTTAATCTCAACCCGTACAACAAAATGATCAGCAACCATGTTGCAAACTCTGACCACAGAGCCAGCGGTGCGGACAATATAGATGTAGTATTTCACACATATTGGCCTGTATTTACGGCCAGATCAAGATTATTGGTGGACCACTTAGGAGTACATTAAAAGATCCGGACTTGGTAAGACATCCGAAGCAAAAGAATAATCACAATAACCAACATATTGAATGAACACTTTCTGCGCATTTCGCACAGTTAAGAAACGAGACGGGGAGCGATGAGATCGAAAATGTCACCTCAATGCCCCCCTTCCTTGTCAGTTCAAGCCCGGTTTCGAGGGAAAATGAAAGAAGAGAAAGAATTTCCAAATCTCCAAGTAAACAACTCGTCAGTATCGAGAACACCCCACGCGGTTAGAGTTTGTTGAGTCTCTGGAGGAGCTCCAACAATGAAGTGGCCTTCCTTTTAGCCCTCTCTGTGCCGCTCTTGGCAAGCTCAGTCAGCGGTATGACGGCACCAAGCCTCCCTATACATGCAAGATTCTCATTATCTCTCTTGCACAAGGATAGCAGTATCGCAGCCGCATTCTCTTTGCTCCTTGGTAAACCGGTTCTTAGAAGATCGATAAGAACAGGGATCGTGCTGGACTTTACCATGCTAACCTTAGCGTCCTGGCAGCTAGCAAGAACGGACAATATGGTCAGAGCTTCGTCAACCATATAGTGACTCGAATCTGTGAGCATCTTCAACAGTGCCGAGATGATCCCTGCCCTCACGGCCCGACCTTTGTTTCCTTGGTATATGCACAAGTTGAATAGCGCAGTTGCGGCATCCTTCTTCCCCCTGGAGCTACCTGTCTGAAGCAACTCAACTAAAGCAGGAATAGCCCCAGATGCGCCAATTATTATCTTGTTCTCATCTCCAAGTGACAAGCTGAAGAGGGTCGCTGCCGCGTTCTCTCTAGCTTCCATGGTTCCAGCTCTTAGGACTTGGACAATAGAAGGAACAGCACCCGCAAGCATTATCAGCCCTTTGTTATTTTCGTATATCGAGAGGTTAAGGATGGAAGTGACTGCATTTTCCTGTACTGTCACGTCTTCGGATGTTAACAGGTTGACCAAAGCTGGAATAGCACCCGCTTCTGCTATCAGTATTCTGTTATCAGTGCTTCTCTTGGATAGTGATCGAATTTCTGTTACTGCAGTTCGATACTCCTCAATGCACTGGCTGGAGAGCTTCCGGACCAGAGACTCAATGTTTGCTATATCGCCACTGATGTCACGGAAAGAGCCATCACTGTTTTTTATTTTTCCGTTGACTAAAGCTGTTGGCTGCTCAATGTTGTGGTCTGTGCACCACTGGCTGATTAGACTTCTCAGGACGTAATTTGGAGTCAGTGTTAGATTTTGGAGCTTCTGCTGTGTCTTTGGACAAGTTAGGTTGCCACTGTCTATCCATCTTTGTATGTATGATCTTTCATATGTCTGCAGAAAAAAGCGACTCAGAAATCCCGCATGATAAAATCAGTGAGGTAAAGGTCACAAAAGGAACAGAAGAAAACCTGTCCAGTGGCTACGATCACAGGATCTCTCATCAATTCCAACGATATTGGGCAGAGAAAATCCTCGGGTATAGAAGTTGCATTGGTCTTCTTTATCTCCTCTGGTTGGTTGCTCCGATCAGTGCCCAATTGGTCCCTCCTATTTTCATCTTGAGCATTTGATGGACAAACCTCCAACGATGAGGAAGTAATTGTGAGCCCTTCCATGATGTCTGTACAATCATCTTTGGAAAGGTCATTTGCTTGGGCAATGCTCGTGTTTGCCGTAACTGTATGATCAATGTTACCAATATTCTCAATGTGCAGTGTTCCCATTGTGCGGCTGCTTGATTGCACTCTCATTCGATCAGACTCTACCTCCAATGGCTCAGATAAGGCCCGAGACAACATTTTTGAATTCAGAGGCCCATACCTTTCTGCAGCTCTTCTCAACTGAGCTCTGACCAATTCAACCTATCAAAAGAAACTAACTTCAGGGAAAACAGATAGATTAGGAAAAAGCTGAATCACCACAGATTTCCCGAGTGATACCTGTTCTTGTACTTCCTCGGAGATATCAAACTCATGATATGGCAGGCTTCTTAGGGCTTTCTCCAAATACCACGTCACACACTGAAACTGGAATGCGATTTTCTTTGCTTCCCCCTCCTTAAAATCAGTAAGTACCACACTTTCAGAGAAGAATCAAGACATACAACACCAGCCTAGCAAGAGCCAAGCTAGTTTAACAACAGCATGCAGTTAAAACATTACGAACCCAAAACGAAATTAGCAAAAAAAAAAAAAGGGAATCAAACTGCACAAACTGAGTAACTTGTTATCAATCAGATCAAATCCAGCTTTTGCAGAGCAGTATTTGAACCCAAAATTAGGCCAAGGAAAACTTGAAAATATCGAAAAGGTTCATCCACAATGATTTGCAGCAAATGCATAGCATACAGACAACCACCTTTTCTCCATCATTAAACCAAATTTTAAAATATTTAAAAAAAAAAAAAAACAACTTCGACAGAAGCCTTTGATTATACAAAACATCAGCTGATATATCTTCCTATGTATATGCAGACCGCTTTGCAATTCAAAACTAATCCTTTTCATTTCAATAGAACTTTCAGCACGCATTTACAGCCTCCAACACATGATTGCGAAATCTTTTCACCTCTCTTCAGATCATATAAACCACCCCTAATCGGAAGTATTCGGCAAGACATAATCAAGCGGTGGCCAAGGTTCGATTCTTCTCTGATTTTGCCTCTCTTTATCCTCCAATGTCTTCAAATCAGACCCAGTTAGTCAAACAATCCTCGTAATTCAATGAAATCGCATCTTTCAAACAATGTCGCAAAATGCTGCGTTCCCACCGTACCACAACACAAAGTGATCTATCAACTCGAACGCTACACTATCGACCGCATCGATTCGTAGCAGCAAGCAACCACATTACCAAACCCGAAGTCGAAAATGCAACCCGCCGTAAAATTCAAAACAAGAGAGAGGAGCTTCATCGACTCACGAAAGCGGAAGCGGAGTTAACGAAGTCGTGCGCGACGGAGAGGACCCGCTTCGCCGCCCGCAGCGCGAGCGCGAGGTCGCACGACCAGCAGTCTCGGCCGCCGTGGCCCGCGGCTGCGTCGGGCTCGCAGGGCTTGACGTCCCGAATCTCCTCGAAGAGGTGCGTCAGCAGGGAGATCCTGCGGACCAGATCGGTGCAGTCCTTCCTGAACAGATCTCCTCCGCCACCGCCGCCGCCGGCGCCGCAAGTGCAGCCGCGCACGATCTCCCGCACGAGCTCCAGCAGGTCTCCGGCGGCAGAGCCGGCCATGGGCTCCAACTCAAGGCCTCACCTTTCCACTCTCTCACTCCCCTGCTCCCCGGAGCTCTCCACCGCCGGCGAGCTCCAGCTGCGGCGGCGCTCGTTTCCTTCTCCGGTCTGGGAAAAAAAGACGAGAGGAGGAAGCTGCGGCAGGGACAAGGTCGGGTTTTGAAATGGCGGACCCTCTCTCTGCGCACAATGACGAAATGGGCTGATTATATTATTCACAATGCGCAGTCCAGTGATGGAGTTTTCAGAAGAGAGAGAAAGAAGACAGAGAGAGAGAATCTCGGGGAGGATGGGGGGGGAGAGAAAGAGGAGAGAACGAGAAGGAGGAGGAGGAAGAAGACGACAGAGGATGACAGTTGTAAATCAATGTGGCTTTGGATTATTGCCTAAAAAAAAAAAAAACCGTTCGGCCCGGAAAAAAAATATAAAAAAGAATCTTGTTATTTTCCTTTTCTCTTTTTAATAATAAAAAAAAGGTTGTGCCGGATTTAGGTCATAATTACTTTACACCACTTGCAACCGTCGGCTCCATTCCGTCCTAACTAGGCAATGGAGGAATGGGGCCGTTCAGAGACACGCTTGTGTCGAGCGGCCTCGCTAAAGACAAGCGATCTTTCGTCACTAGATTGAACATTTTGATAGAAGAAAACCTCCACGAACCATCATAAAAAATAGTTATTAATTGATAGCGTTTCGAAGTCACTAATTATACATACGCTTTGTTTGTTTTTAAAAAAATGAATTATTCGAAAAATATTTTTCTCAAAAAATGATCCTTAATAAATAGTTAACAAAAAATTATTTTCATTATCGATAATTATTTCCATCTAAATATTTTGATGAACGATAAAACATTTTCTGTTCATTTATTTTTATAAGTCAACATAAACAATTATTTTTTATGAAAATATTCTTAAATAATTTATTTTTCGCAAAACAACCGCAGCTACACGATATAGTATTAGGCAAAAAGACCGGACTAAACGTAAAAATAGTCTAATAAATCATACTTTCATCTAATAGTTTAAGATTTTAAAATAGTTGACAATAATCTCAAATGGTATAAAAAAAGTACTAAACAAGAAGATTTGACTACATGTGAGAGGGAGAGTATCAGAATAATTAAATATTAAATCGCGCATTCATATGATTTTATAAAGAGTTGGCAGCGATCCTATAATTTTTCGGATACGTCATAAAGTGTGAATTTCTTTCTTTTTTTGCAATTAACAAATTGTGAATGGTAGGCCACGAAGGAAAGGGGAAGGGGTCCTTTTTGGGCATGCTAGGCTGTAAAGAAGGGCGTTTCCGAAAATGGACAAAATGATACAATCGAAAATAGTGGTCTTGCTTGCACTTGTTTTTTTCAGGTTATCTCGAGTCCAAGCAATGCACCTAAATCCCTAGGGTGCTATTGCTGTTCCTTTCAATGGAAAGGAAAAGGAAAAGGGACCTCCCACAAAAAGTTTTTTTAAATGCTCCCCCTGCTTTTAGAACACGTATAATTTGTACTTTTGAAAGTTTTTTGGAAAACCTACACTTTACGTCCTAATGCTTGAACAATTTTCACTCCAAAGATCATCGGATCATCCGGAAATGTCCTCATTTTCGCTTTGAAGTCAAGGTGACTCGATGTCCAAATGGAATCGGAGTTACGCTACTAGTGTCCGAATAGAGACCCGTGCTTTCTCTTGGATCATAGTAATTTCATTTGATTGGGCCGTTGAATTATTTATTTCTCTCGAAGACGCAAATTCTGTTGGTCACCACGATCATGGAGGCCAGCTAATAAATTGTAAAGCTTTTATGCTTTTTTTATTGGCCAAATTCCTTAAAAAAAAATGACACCAAGGTCGGGTTTTAGTTTTGGGGTGACTTTTTTTTTTTTTAATCTTATAAAAAAGTATCTACTTTCCATCGGTATCCAAATTCGGCCCCCCTCTTTTTTTTAGTTCAATGTTGTTGTTGAAGACCCAACGCATCATTCCGCGTCGTCTTTATTATTTTATAAGTTTGTCTTTCCATTTTTTTAGTCCTTTCATCTCCCTCATTCAACCCCAAAGAGAAGAAAATCAAGGACAACGAATTTGGCACGGGCTAGATTTGGTACCTATTAAAGATTTATTTGGTAATCATCATGTTATTCTATTTTTCTATTCTTTTGTTAGTTCACTTTTCTATTCTTTGGATTAGAAAAGTAGCTAGATAATAAATTTAAAATAGAAATAAAAACAAAAAAAACTACTTTTTTTTTAGGAATAGAAATGAAAAAAAAAATATTTTTGAGTAGAAATTATTTATGAGAACGTTAGCAAGTGCACCCTAAAAATTCAGTGCTATTATATGGGACCCGACCAAAAGTTCTTTATTTTTTTTTTTTCCCGAGAGACAAAAGAAGTTAGGATTAAAATTGAGGCCCCACCTAAAGTCAATGTTTTCACAACAAAGTTGGAATTTTTTAATTACCGGGCAAAGGCTATGGAGGGTTTTCAATTCAAAGAACACAAAAGAAAACCCCCCAAATGGCCCACCCCAAAAAGAGAAAAGCGAAAAGAACACGAGAGAGAGAGAGAGACTTTCTTGTGGCGGGGGGGGGAATCTCCAACGGAGGAGAAAACCCTCTCCTCTCAAGCCCTTCAAAATAAAGAAAGGAAAAAGTCAGGAACGGAATCCTTTAAAAAAAGAGAAACTGCTGTTGATTCGGCGCGAGGGAAGGGAAGGTAAGGTAAGGGAAGGGAGGACTTGGACCTCCTCATCATGCGAAAAGTTAAGTGGAAGTCAAAGGAAAAAGTTGGGATGGGAGGGAGACAGTGCAGCGAAAAGACGTGGGGGGTGGCGATGTGGAGTTGACCTCCCCCGCCCCCCGTGGAGCACCCGTCCCCAGCCTGTTCTGCCGACAGCACGACGGAATGATTTGGTCCGATTCGGACCGCGTCGTGATGCTCCTGGCGCAGGTCGCGAACCAATCGGTCGCGCTCTCTTGCGCCGGAAGGTAAAAGTCAATTTCATCTATAATTCTATTCTTCGTTCCGCTTCGTCGTCCGGACCGAAAGGAATCAAATCCCAACAATAATTCCCGGATCAATCAGGGGGATTTTAGCGGGGAAAAGATTAAGCGATGACAGCTGGGTTTTTGGCGGGGTTCGGACCGCCATCTCCGTTGGTTGGGGTCCATATAAACGAAGTACAGATTTTGACATTGGTTGCGAGATCGATTCGGTGCCGAACTAATTATGACTCACCGGTTCAAAATACATTGAACAGTAGGAAGAGGAAAACACGGTGCAAACATTGTTTTTCTTTTCTTTCCGTTGAAAGAAATATTTGATTCATTATTGAAATCAAATGGAAAGATCTATAGGAAGTTTCGTTAAGTCGCCATTCAAAACAAATCAAAAGCCAATAATCATGGTTATATCTTCAAAGCGTGGTTGGCGGAGATGATCACGCGCTTGTCCTTCAAAAATAGATTGTGACTGCGTCCAAGTGAAAGTTGGCGGCCAATCACTGAATCAAGCATCATTATTAGTGATGAGCATATGCTGGGATCTCTATATGTAGTCACGGTTATACCTTTCAGCAATGTGTAGTCATGTTCGATAAAATTGGCAAAGATCGAGTGCTTTCGAGCTTGATAGCCAAGGATGATTGAGGTGTCGCATGAGATGACGACCAGGGGTAGGCGATCTTGATCGCGATTGCATTTCCCTCGACAAGCTAAATTTTCTGATTTTTTTTTTTTTTTTTTTTTTTTAAACTTATGATTTTAATGAGGATCTTACTAGTTTCCATACGTGATCCTAACATATTGAGCATGTGGCACAAGAGTGGAGTCTGGTTTGGGGTGGCATCATCGCCATGCGGTCGCTCCATCAGTCTTTCTATATGATGAATCAATCGAGTTCTAAAGAGCACATTGATCACTAAAAAGAGCCATAATGGTCAAAATTAAAATTCAATATCTGACCATAAAATGCTCCTAGAGAACATAGACAATGTCATGACTTAACATTTTGATTTTGACACATCGGGCTTGGAAGGTCCTTCTAAGATTTGTAGTGATCTCCTAGACTATGTCATCGTTGCCAATACACATCATGAAAAAAAAGGAAAATGCTGAACATACCAAAGTACTTTTACTGAATTTTTATTTTCTAATTGAGCTGGTAGGATCACAATGGATATATTTAAATAAGCTAACCACTTTGCATCATGTGCATGTCCCATTTAACTAAGCATCCTATGTCACACGATGTCGTCCCATCAATTCCTAATAATTTAAGAACGTGTCTTCCTTCGATTAATCCGCCCATGGAAATGAAATTTGGCTGACAATTTGAAATTAATTCTTCGTAAAAATTCGGTTGATGGTGACTATAGTTATAATTTGTCACGAGCATCGCGGAGATTACAATGAAATTAAAACCGAAAAATATAAAAGAACACATAGATTTACATGGAAAACCTTTGCGAGAAAAATCACTGGAAGAGGAGAAGCAAATTACACTATGGAAATTCATGAATTACAAAAGACGACTCAAATTTTTTTTAGAACTCTTACTATCCCAACTTAAAACTTTACAATATTTATATGGCCCTAGCCCTCTACTATCAACACAAAACCTTCATTTTTCTTTTCTGAAGTCGAGTCACCACAAATTTTAATTCGGATATCAAAACTTAATTTGGGTCGAATATCCGAGACGGGAGACAAGACATGCTCAACATAATGATGTAGACCGGAGCACGCACTTACTCCATCAACAACCCCACTTCCTAAGTTGTACCCAACATCATCTTAATCGCGATTGTTGCCCCGACACTTGCCATTGATTTTTGCTTAGGAAGTCTTCGGTAAGCAGAAGATAATTATGATTAAGCAAAGTCATTTGGAGTAAACACTACTCCTCTTTCCGCCGTTTGGATTGGTCTACTTGTCATCAACAAAATCTTCAATTCTCCCAAAGACGGAGCCAAAGACCCTCGACTGATGATGCTAGGGACAACGTCAGGAGCAAGGCAAAACCAATTTGTTGATGCAATCCACGTTGCCATTGCTAGAAATGCATTCCAGTGTCTCCTTGCAGGTGCAATTTCTGTTGTTATGAAATCGCACGTCGATTCTAGAAAAATAACGTGAATACAATAATAAAATAATATAATTAGAAGAATACGTCAGAAAATTTGTTATCGAAGTTCACCCAAACTTGGGTTACGTCTCTACGCAGAGACACTTTGCGAATCTACTAGATTTCGAAAAAGATTGGGATATAACAATGATTTTCTCTCAAAATCAAGGCACAAAGAGATTGAGAACCCTCGTAAAGAAAAAAAAACTCACTTTTTTCTTCTCTCTTTTTCTTGCCTCTCTATTTTCTTTTTCAGCATCTTGACGACTAGTGTCTTGTCATCGCTAATATAAATGTATCACTTTTAACCTAAAAGCAAATTTGATAGAAAAGACAAAAAAACCCTTAATAAATATTTGGCTTCATTTATAACAATTTCTCTTTATCTGCTTGCTGAATTCGGCCCAAGATTGATAAATATGCACCACGTCCGTTTTTGATTTGGATTGTCTTGTGCGATATATAAGCGCATTGCACAAGTTCGAATCGTGACCCTCTATTTTTGGATAATATTTGGCGGTTGCTCTCGTGCTCCTAGCATTGATTGTTTGCATCGATGTGATTATGTCCACATTATGTCTTTTCGCATGAAAAGCCTGACTTATATGCGAAGGTGAACATTATATGACATGCTCTATATGCATTGTTAATCAATTTTCAACAACATAGTTTTGGGGGAGTACACTTTTTTTTTTTGGTCAAAATGGGGGAGTACACTTAGGGCCCGTTTAATAATACTTCTGTTTCAAGAAACAATTTATTTTCAAAAATAGTCTTTTTCTATTTCTATCCCTAGAACAATTTCTCAAAGAACGTGTTTGGTAATTATACAAAATTTTTATTCTTGAAATGAAAAAAGAATAGGAATGCATTTGGTACGATTCACAAAATTTTTTGTAATGTAGAATTTCTTTAATTTTTTTCTTATTCTTCTTTATTGCAGCCCCCATTGTCACCCGCTGCCAATTACCACTGATGACGACGCTCGCCACCCGTCGCCTGCCACTACCGATCGCTGCGATCGACTATTGGTTGGTGGTGGTGGCTGGTGATGGCGAGCGGCGCCGTCGGTAGTCATCAGTAAAGGGCAACGGTCGTCGTTGGTAATGGTTGGTGGGGGTTGGCAGCAGTTGGTGGTAGCGGCAGTGGTCGGCCAGCAACGGCAGTCAACCAGTTGGTGGGCAACAACGTTGGCGGTCATCAATAATGGGCGGCGACGATCGTCATCGACAATGAGCAGTAGTGGTCGGCTGGCAGTGGCGATCGACTACGGTTGGCCAACGGCAAGCGTAGCGGGGGTGGCGGCCGGTAAAGAATAAGAAAAGAAAATTAGAAAAAAGAAAAAGAAAAGATAAAATAACTTATTTCTAAAAATTATTTCCGAGAACAAAAAAATACTTTTTCTACTTCTTATTTATGTTCTAAATTTATTTCCCACCCATTTTTCTAATCCAGGGAATATAAAAATTAATTGACATTACCAAATGAATTTTTTTCCTTTTTTGTTTCAAGGAACAAAAAAAAATAGAAATTGAGAGAAACAGAAACGTTATCAAATGAAGCCTTAATCTATCACACATCCATTGGAAGTTGTTGGACTTTTCAACGGAGAATTAAGTTTAACAACATGGGAAAAAATTGAATCATATCACTCTAGCAAGAAAATTACCTAATCAATTATAAACCTATGGCACGATATCAATTCAAAGCCTATATTTTTTAATTATGTTAATTTAGCTCTAAACTTTTTGCGTGAAATTTTGATATAGCCCTTTTGGTCAACTTCCGCCAAAAATCGAGTATATGGTTACATAAGTGATTTCCAAGTGAAAATTTATTGAAATGGCTGCATTAAAGTTTCATGCAAAGGTTTATAATTAAATTAATGAAATTGAAAAATTTATTACTAAATTAGCATATTGTACAATAAATTTAGGCTTGATCGGAAAATTTCCCCCTCGCTAAGGTTGAGAAGATCACGAGGTGCCTCATAGGATTTTCCATCGCATGGTAATTTGAGGGAACAACTAAGAAAGGAACTTTAACATTTTAAAAAGGATCTTATATACATCAAAGAAAGATTTTAATAACTCAATGTATAGGAAAAAAAGGTCAATTGGAGAATAGGTTCGTTAATACAACATGTATTCTTAGCTGGGAAAATTAACAAAAAAGTCATAAACCTATTGTAATTGTGCCAATTCGGTCGTCTTAAACTTATTTTTTTAACTAATTGAGTCCTAAACCTTTTACAATTATTCCCGATCAGTCCATTCGGTCAAAATTGACCAGTAGGCGCTAGAGACATTTTTTTAATAATATTTTATTTTTTTGAAATATTTTATTATTTTTTATCCTCTCTCTCTCTCTCTCTCTCTCTCTCTCTCTCTCTCTCTCTCTCTCTCTCTCTCTCTCTCTCTCTCTCTCTCTCTCTCTCTCTCTCTCTCTCTCTCTCTCTCTCTCTCTCTCTCTCTCTCTCTCTCTCTCTCTCTCTCTCTCTCTCTCTCTCTCTCTCCCCCCTTGGCTCGCGCCTTGTCGTTGTTGGGCAAGTGCCCAGCCACTGGCGAGGCGAGCCCGCTGAGCCCTCACTAGTTAGCGAGCTTGTGAGGCAAAACCCCGCCAAATTTGGCGAGGCGATTTGGCAGGCTCACCTCCCTAGTTGGCAAGCTCGTGCCTCGATAGCGGGGCGAGCCCTCGCTAGATCTGGCGAGGGCTTGCCTCACGGTCGCCGAGCAAGGCAAGCCCTCGCTAGATTCAGTGGGGGCTCGCCTCGACATTGTTGGGTGCGAGCTTGTTGACTGGCAAGGCGAGCTCGCCGGATCAACTTAGTCCGGCAATCGGCTAGCCTGGCTGGTCGCCGGAGGCAAAGGAAGGAGGAGGGAGGAGGGAGGAAGAAGTAAGAGGGAGAAGGAGGGAGAGAAAGAGAGAGAGGGAGAGAGGGAGAGGGAGAGGGAAAGGGGGAGAGAGAGAGAGACAAAGAGAGAGAGACAGAGAGAGAGAGAGAGATATAAAAAAATATTATTAAATAAAAAGGTTGCTGGCGCCGACCAACTGCTACATCAGTGCCAGCCAGCTAATTTTAGCCAGATAGATTGATTAGGAATAATTGTAAAATATTTAATTGGTCAAAAAAATAAGTTTAGGATTGAATGGGCACAATTGCAATAAATAAGTTTAGAACTGAATTGGTACAATTGTAATAAATAAGTCTAGGGTTGAATTGGCATAATTGCAATATGTTTATGATTTTTTTGGTAATTTTCCCATTCTCAACTATATAACGATAGGCAATTTGGTAAAGTTTTTTGTACCAACATGAATGTACAGTCGTACGGTCAACCGCAAGTTATATCAAGAATAGGTGACTAATATCTTTTGTCATGTGTCATTGTCCGAAGAGCTAGATTACATTGATAACTACTCGGACATTAGGGGACTGCGATTGGGATTGCCACCTTTGACGCCTAGCTTCATGTCCAAATCGACATTGCGTTATGCGTGATCAATTGTATTCACACTCGCCCGGTTCTCATAGTGCGCCTATTCCAATTTTGAGAATAACGACGAGAGAAGACCAGATGCTTGAAAAATAAAACAAAACCGTAACTTCTATCGCCGGGTCAAAAATACTCTCCACTTTCAAGACGACCATAGAAAAAGCATCGGTCTTTTTTCGTACGACGAAAAAACCCACCTGTTGACTTTTTTCGATTGGATCAAGTTTGCATAGTAGGGCAAATGGTTGATGAATGCACGAAGGACGCGTCATTAAAGCGAAAATTAAGGAGGAGGAGAGAGGGCATTGATTGATTTGTACCAAACGATAAAACGACGTGGTTCAACTTGGTAGCTTTAGAACGACATATTCTTTTGGTCGAAGCTTTAAAACGACATTATTTCGTACATTTCGCTTTGATGACATGTTATCGTATGCATTACTACCTTCACCGTGTAGAATTACCACATGAGCTTGTTTGGACAGAAAAGTTAACGAGTGAATATTTTTAACCGGCTATAAAAGGTTGGTGTTTTTTTTTTTTTTTTTTTTTTTTGGTGTCGGTTTGAGAAGTGGGGTTATTTTTCTCCTCTAGATATACATTTTTTTTTTTTTTTGAGCTCCAGATATAAGTTCATGGTCTTGTTATTATTATATATTTATTTTTCTTTTGTTTTTGGCAATTGACCGACAAGAGAGGCATAGCTAAATGAATGCCCTAGGAACAAGTCAATAAATCCACGTTGCCATTTGCCAGAAATGCATTGCAATGTCTCCTTGTAGGTGCAATTTCTCCTTGTAGTGCTTGCTGAATTCGGTCCAAGATTGACAAATATGTATTGACTTATTTCATATTGAGTGATCTGATTTACAACATTACATGCCCGTTTTTGTAATGGATCATCTCGTGCGGTATTTAAGCATGCGGTACAAGTTTGAATTGCGACCCTCTGTTTGGAATTATATTTGGCCGGCTGCTCTCGTGTTCCTGACATCGATTGTTTGCATCGATGCGATTATGTCCACATTCTGTCTTTTCACATGAAAAGTCGACTTATACGCGAGGGTGTATATTATTGTATGACATGCTCCATATGCATTGTCAATCGATTTTCAATAATTTAATTTTGGGGGGAGTACAGTTAGTCTTGCTGGACTTTTCGATGGAGAATGAAGTTGAACAGCAGGGGGCAAAATATTGTATCATATGACTTTTGGCAGGAAAATTACTCAATCAATTCGAAACCCATTGTAAGAATACCAATTTAAAATATAAATTTATTTATTTTATCAATTTAGTCTTAAATTTTTGTATGAAATTTCATTGTAGCTCTTTCAGTTAACTTTTCTAGGAAATGAAGCATACCATCGCATAAGTGATTTCGGGACGAAAATTGATAAGAATGACTATATTTGATTGCATTAGAATTTCATAAAAATATTTAAATTGATAAAATTGAAAATCTGAGGGTTGAATTGACATCAAATAAAGATTTTAATAGCTCCTTGTACTCAAAAAGTGGTCAATTAGAGAAAAGGTTCGTTTCTTCTGAGATTGAGGTCGGTCGTCCATAAGGCGCATGCCGCCGTCTGTATCCTCAGCTGTGCAGTTTGGCAAGTTTTTCGTACCGACATGAATGTACAGTCGTACAGTCAACCCCAAGTTACATCAAAAGCATAGATAACTAATGTCATTTGTCAAGTGTCATTGTCTTATAAAGTGGCACATTAAGTTGATTACAACCCAAGCTTTAGAGGACTTGCAATTGGGATTGCCACCTTTGACGCTTAGCACCGTGTCCAATCGACATTCAGTTATGCGTGACGAGTTGCATTCACACTCGCGAGTTCTCTCATTCCACCCAATCCAATTTCGAGAATGACCACGAAAGAAAGCTGGATGCTTAAAAAATAAAATAAAACTGTAACTTTCATCATCAGTTCACAAATACCTTCATCTTTCCAACCAATCAAAGAAAAAGCATCGGTCCGAGCAAAAATTAGGGGGCGGAGTGGTTTGATTTGTACAAAACGACGTCGTTTTATTATGGGTTAAAGATGCGGCTCGACTTTGTGGCTTCGGAACGACATCATTTCATACATTTTGCTGCCCTTATTTTCGCTTTAATGATGTGTCGTTGTACTCAAGAGCTTGTTTGGGAATGTAATGACCAAATAGAAACAAAGGGAAAAGTGTTAAAAAGTTTTATACCTTTTATATTTATGCCAATTTAATCATAAACTTTTTGTTGGTGCTAATTTAGTCATAAACCTTTTTACTTAGTGTTAATTCAGTTATTTTCAGCTAATTTTGGTTAGATTTTGCCGACTGGGCGCTAGGTGGCTAACGTGGCACAATTGGCACTAAAATGGACAAATTTTAATAATATTTTAATATTTTTGAATTTTTGAATTTATTTTTGAATTTATTTTATTTATTTTTCCTTCTCCCCCTCCTTCCTCCGGTCAATTACCGAGCTAGTTGCCGGACCTCGGCGATCGACTAGAGGCAACGGCCGGCGAGCCTCGTCGACCACTCGTGAGGCTCGAGCCCTCACCGGTGGCCGCGAGGACTATCTCCCGTTGGGTGGCGAGGGTAGCTCGAGGTCCGCCAAGCCGTGAGGGTGGCCTCGTCGGCTCGAGCTTCGCTAGTGGTAGGTGAGGCTCGCCACTAGTTACCTTTGGCTGGTCTCTGAGGTCCGACAACTAGCTGGAGGAAGGAGGAGGAGAAGGAAAACAAAAAAAAAAAAAAAAAAAAAAAAAGAAAAAGAAAAAGAAAGATAAAAAATATTCAAATATTATTAAAAGTTGTCAACGTTAGAGCCGATTGTCTTACGTCGCCCGACCAATGCCGTCGACAAAATCCGACCAAAATTAATCGGAAAAGACTGAATTGGCACAAAGTGAAAATATTTAGACTAAATTGGCACCAATAAAATATTTATGATTAAATTGATATAAATGAAAAAAGGTTTAGGACTTTTTGAACACTTTTCCCCATAAACAAAGTAATGACCGACGTAGTTGTACCAAAAGAGCAAGAGACGCCGTGCACACCGTCGCCGCAAACCAAAACTGCCTAAAAGAATTTTAAGAAAAACGGGGTCATTTGGTGGCTTATGACCATCTCATCCATCTTTTCATTTTTGATCTGTATTTTATTGTTTTGTGAAAAATAAGAAATGTGGAGGCATTTGGCTAATTTAAATGAATTCATAAAAGATACACCGCCACTGTAAAATATATTTTTACACAAATAATCGTGAAATGGAATCTCTCGTATACTAATAGAACGAATTCGTTAACTAAAATGAGAAATTATGTACGTTTAACCGTCGGATTCCTGCTTTTGTAACTTCTTACACCACCATTGTATCAAATTAAAGCTCAATTTAGGTTACTCCAAACTAATGAAACAATCAGGGAAATTTTCAAATAAGGGCTTGAAGTTGGGTCATTTTCTCAAAAAAGGATCAAGAATGGATTTTTAAATGGCATAAAGTGGATAATTTAGTCTCAAATAAAAACGTGAAGTGGCATGATTTTCTTAAAAGAAGACTCGGAGTACACATTATCTCAAATAATAGCCTAAAGTGGCGTTATTTTCTTAAAAGAGGGTCAATGGTGGATATTATTGCATATAAGAGCTGAAGTGATCAATTTAGACACAAATAAGTGTTTGAGCTCATCCGACAGTCAAATCTTTGCCGGTCGACTTGCAAGTGTGACTCGTGATTATTCCGACTAAAAGGTGGCAACAACACAAAAATTTTGTTTGATTTTTTGTTTTGTCTTGACCCAATTTGAAGAAATGCCAAATTGAAGCTAGGGTTCTTCAAGGGCTTCTTTTAAGTGCAGCCTTCTTTCTAATATCATTGGTGTAGATTTTCCATTTTGATTGTGTCCATCGTTATTGACTCCTTGATGTTGCCATTGGAATAAGCACGAGTCATTGACTGGGGAACTTATGCCCTTATTTGAGATTAAGTTAGACATTTCAAATCCTTAGTTGAGATACAATATGCTCTATGCCCTTTGTGGAGAAAACTGCCTTCGTTTCAAACCCTTGTTTGATAGGGGATCCACTTTGGACATTTTCTTTCTTCACCTTATTTGAGATAAGATCTATTGTTAATCATCTTTTGAAAAAAATGGGTCCATGAAGGTCCTTATTTAAAATTATCTTGAAATAAGCATGACCGTGCCCATACGAAACCATTCTCCATAGGTGACATTGTATCTTTGGATGGAACATGCCTCTAGAAATCTAAAGTCAGTTCTTTTTTTCCACATTAGACAATATAATCCACGCAATATAAGCAACACAGACAGAATTAACCCTAGACGTTTGCGTAGAATTTCAATGTAATCATTTTGGTTAACTTTGCTGGAAATTCAGCATATCATCACATCAACAATTTTTGATGAAAATTAATTGGAATGACTGCATTGGATTTTCATGCAAATATTTAAAATCAAATTAAAAAAAAAAATTGAAAAGTTTAAGATCGATTGGATGATTTCCTCTTACTCCAACAAATGTTGAGAAGATCATGAAGTGCCACATTGGATTTTCCATCTCACAGCAATTTGAGGTAGCAACTAAAAAAGGAACCGTAAAATGTTAAAAAGATTGTATAAACATAAAAAAGAAGATTTTAATAGCTCCTTGTACTATAAAAAGAACGATCGTTTCTTCTGTGATTGAGGTCCAATAGTTCATACGGCGGATACAACATGTATTCTCAGCTGTATGATGACAGACGGTTTGGCAAGTTTTTTGTACCGACATGAATCTACAATCGTGCAGTCAACCACAAGTTACATCAATTATTAATATCTAATGTCTTTTTTTTTTTTTTAATGACCCGGAAACCTCCGTACAGCCGGCAGCCGGCGGGATAAATCCGGAGCGAACTGAGCCACCACCAGAGACCCAGCCGTAGGTGAGTCGCGTAATGGGAACGCGGGGTTTCAAACCCCTCATTCCTCGGTAGGGGAGAAAGCTCTAACTATTGCGGTCATCGCAGGCGGTGATTAATATCTAATGTCTTTTGTCGAGTGTCGTTGTCTAAAAAAGTGCCACAATAAGTTGATTACAACCCGAGCATTAGAGGACTGATTGCGATTGCCAGCTTTGACGCCTAGCATTGTGTCCGATTGACATTCCGTTGAGCGTGACGGATTACATTCACACCCGCAGGTTCTCTCGCCACGCCTAATCCAATTTCGAGAATAACCACAAGAGAAGGCCGGACGCTTAAAAAATAAAAGAAAACATTAACTTCCGTTGTCGGATCAAAAATACCCTTGACTTTTAAAACGATCATAGAAAAAGCATCGGTCTTTGCTCGTAGGACGAAAGTACCCATGTGTTGACTTTTTCTATCGGACCAAGTGTACCTGGTAGGGCAAATGGTGATGGCGCACGAAGGACGCGTGATTAGAGCAAAAATTAGGGGGGAGGGGTTGATTGATTTGTACCGAATGACGTTGTTTATCATGAATTAAAGACGCGGTTTAATTTGGTAGCTTCAGAATGATATTATTTCCAACATTTCCTTGCCCTTATTTTTACTTTAATGAAGTGTCACCATACACATAACTACTTTTGTCGTGCAGAATCACCACATGAGCTTGTTTGGGCGGAAAAGTTAACAGGTGGGTATTTTTATCCTGCGAGAAAACGTTGTTGCTTTTTTTTTGGTGTCAATTTGAGAAGTGGGGTTATTTTTATCCTCTAGATATGAGTATTTTTTTTCGTTTGTTCGAGCTCTAAATATAAGTTCATGATCTTGTTATTATTATTATTATCATTTTATTTATGGCAATTGGCCGACGAGAGAGAGGCAAAGCTAAATGAATGCTGCAGGAACGGGTCAATTATCTTGAATTCACACCGAACGAGCCATCGGATGAATCTCCTCGTGTTCCATCGAACAACCGGACAGAAACGAAGTAATGACCGACGTAGTTATACCCAAAAGAACAAGAGATGCCATGCACGCTGTCACCACAAACTAATTGTCTAAAAAAATTGAAAAGAAAAGAGGTGTCATTTGGTGGCTTAGGCGGCAACAGCATGGGAAGTTTTTTTCGATTTTTTTTTTTTTTTTGCTTTTGGCCCAATTTGAAGATACGCCAAATTGAAGCTAAGGTTCTTCAAGGGTTTTTCTACGTGCAACTTTCTTCTTAGTATCACTTATGTAGCTTTTCCGTTTTGATCGTGGTCGTCATTCTTGGCTCCCTGATGTTACTATTGGAAAAAGCACACGAGGTCACACGTGCAAGCCACCCAGGGAGTCTTATGCCTTTATTTGTGATTAAATTGGACACTTCATGCCTTTAATTGAGATACAATACGCTCTATATATCATTTTTTTTAGAAAATTGCCTTTACTTCGTACCCTTATTTGATATAAGATCTACGCCGGTCCATTTCTTTCTTTACCTTATTTAAAATAAGGTCTATTCTTAACCATCTTTTGAGAAAATTGCTCTATCGAATACCCTTATTTAAAATTTTCCTAAAAGGACTATGAGGCTGGATTGGCTCTCGATTTTTATTGCGAATCTTAAAGAGAAGATAGCAAGGCTGACTGTCCAACTAGCGGAAGCAAGTCAAGAATTGGAGCGACAGAAGAGTAAGCTCGTAGATAGGACAGGGTGAAGAGATGAGATGATTAAGTTTGTTTCACACTTGGCTACCCACATCAAGAATGCAATGAAACGGAAGAAAGAACATGAGGATTGTTTAAAACAACACCAACGAGATTACAAAAGTCTTCCTCATAGCTTTCATTTGATGCTCTAAGGGAAGCAAGCATGGCCATGCCAATAAGAAATAGTTTCTCCATGGTGATATTATACTTGTTGGGAGAACGGTAACAATTGAACAACATCGGATTAGCATAATGAAGCAAAACAATCTCTCCTCTTATGCAAACTTAATAGGAAATGATATAATAGAGCAATATAAATACCAAGCACATGAACACAGACGATTTTTTTACATGGAAATTTTCATCAGTATAAGGAGATAAAAAAACTAAAGGTTCGGAGTTTATCCAAAAATCTTCACTATCAACAAAACTAGGTGAATAAAGTACTTCTTGAGTAAATATTAGAGGTACATAGCCACAATGACATTAAAAACATCATTCTTGGTAATATGCATGAATTTAACAAAAGATAAAGTAAATAAAGAATCTCTCCTTCATCGCCGAGGTTAAGGGTTCGAAGTCCGTAGTTGCTAGCGATTTAAGTGGGGGGCCCTGACGGTGAGATGTTGGGCTAGTCTCCCCCAAGGTATAGGGGCCCAACCCTTCGGTGCCGTTCGGGCACGGGGGGCCCGTGGGGGAGTCCTCGGTTACCCAAAAGAAAAATATCACCAAAAACACAGGTTTTGTTCAATCCATGAACAACTTGATATAGGGAGCTTCAAAGTGAAAATCAAATTGTTCAGATTCAAGAAAAATATCCACGAACATGTTGACAAAATTTCGTCTCAATCAAATAATGAATTGACCTTTAAGGCCAGTCTGATAAAAATCAGAAACTACCCTCAACCCAAATTTTCTACTCTCTTTCTCTCTTATTATTGCATCTCAATTAACATTCTCACATAAAAGATAGTAAGAAACCATATTTCTCCATATGTATTGTCATATGAGTTCAAGTTTTTGGACTTGCAATTCATTAGGTTTTCTCCATATGGGAGTGACCCAGTCAACAGTATCTTGGATGGAACATGCCTTTGGACATCTAAAGTCAGTTCTTCTTTTCCACATTAGACAATATAATCCACGCAACGGAGGCAACACATACAAGCTAAAGAATGTCTCATGACAAAACCTTGTCGAGCATGTCTATATCTCGCCCAATGCCCATTTCCCAACTCCCCCTCCCTCCCTCCCCACAAGCCGAACAGAGCACGAAAGACAAAGCACTGCATCAACTTAAGTTTGTCTTCAAGGGAAGAGAAGCTTGAGGTCGATGAACAGATGATCTCGACTTCCATCAGCCTGCCTGCACAAGAAACAGAAAGTAGCTGCTGAGGTTGATGAAGCACGGGCAAGCTTTTGATGGGCGATGCTACCACTCTCTGTTTGCAGCCTCGGGTCTAAAGCCCATTCATCAACTCAAGGCAAAGCCCATATTAGCTTTTTGAAAATGGCTGCAATTCTTTCCGAGTTGCTAAGCATGTTTTTAAACCGGACCGGGAGGAGAGCCCGCGGCCCAACTCATATCCTGGAGGCACTGTTTTTCTTTTCTTTTTTAAGATTTTGCAGGAGGAAGTCTTATCTTTTAGCTTGTAATCTTTTTTCTCATTTTTCATTTTTTTTTTTACGAATTTATTCCTTCTCATTCTTTTTACCAAACATGAGGTCTTATATTCTCTATTCTCTATTCTTATCTTTATTTTTATTTTTTTGACCTGATCAAAGACAAAGGTATTTGTCCCTATGTTTTATTTCCCTAATTATCTTTTGACCATAAAATTTTTTTTTTGTTCTAATACGTTTTAAAATTCAATAAATTCTATATATATATATATATATATATATATATATATATATATATATATATATATATATATATATAATGAGTTTATATCTCTATTGGTTATTATGGTTTTGTTTTCTTGATAGACCAATTAAAAAAAATTTGCAATAAAATTCAAATATGAAAAGTTCTTTCCATTTTGCTTGAATCTATTTATTATGTGAAAGTCAAAAGTTCAAGGCAAAGCCCATGTTAGCTTTTCGAAAATGGCTGCAATTCTTTCCAAGTTGCTAAGCATCCTTTTCCCCTTGTCCATTTCGTTGCCACGTCTCTTGATATATCAATGCAGTATACCAAGAAAGAAAGGTCTAAGCTCGTGTCGCAATTCACCACATGTCGTTTTTGCAATTGGTCCATCGGGTCATGCTAATTCTCGTATGATAGCCCGGCTAGTGCTCTGGCCCAATTCATATCCCGGAGGCGCTTTTTTATTTTATTTTATTTTTTATATATTGCTGAAGGTAGTTCTTATTTTTTAGCTTGTATGTTTTTTTCTTCATTTTTCACGTTTGATTTTTTTTAAGCAAAAAAAAGATCTTATATTCCCTAATCTTTATTTCTTTTTCAACCTGATAAAAGACAATAGTATATGTCGTTATCTTTTATTTCACAACTTATATTTTGACCATAGGATTTTTTTTAATACATTTCAAAATCAGTAAATTCATATATGTTATGAGTTTATATCTTTATTTGTTATTATGATTCTATTTCCTCGATAGGCCATTTTATATTTTTTGGCAATAGAATTCAAATTTGAAAAGTTCATTCCGTTTTGTTTGAATCCATTTATTATGTGAAAGTCAAACGTGGGTAGCATAACTTAATATCATTTGTCAAACGATATAACTAATATAAAATTCTTTGTCCTAATTAAATTTTTATTTCGCTAACATGTGTGTCTAAAAAGGGCCGTCACTTATTGCAGCAGTTGTCAATCTTTTATTTGTCCAAGCATAGCTAACAATGTTTATAATACTTTATGTGTGTTTTCTTATTATTTTGTCTATACGCGAAACTATCTTACTTCTGTAGAATTTAGTTTTGTTTTTATGGTATTTTTTTTCTCATCCCATTAGTATATTTTAGTAAAGTAAATTACAAGAAGAGTTATGACACAAAAAAGTAAAAGAAGAATTAGTCCGAGGAGTATCAACAAACAGTAAATTGATTTCCTTTACCAAATTAATTCTTTTTAATTCTTCCTTTCAACTCATTGAAAATTTCTTTTCATATAAGCATATCTTTTTAATTTGACTTTGTCTGTATCCATCAATCTTTCTTCGCAGCAAAACCAAACTACCAATAAATCAATGTATTCACTATCGTATCTTATATAATATAGGGAATGAATATTTAATTTCGATAGAAGTACTTCGATTCTATCCTCAAATAACTCGAAAAAGTTGAAATTCATCTTTTGCAATGGACGGTTAAAAGTGCAGCGTGAAGTATTGACTTACACAAAGTAACGAAAGCGCATAACGGGAGAGGAAGTTGAGTTATTTTTCGCACCTTCAATTAGGTGAGGTTTCAACAAACCCTTTCAATAGATTGAAAGGGAAAAGAAAATGATACCAAGACGACGTTTCGCTTAAAGAAGTATCCTGTTCGAAGTTTTAATTTTCCATGCCATGTGGGGCGGGACCATTTTAGGAAATCGCAAGGAAGTGCGTGGCCTCACCAAAGCCGTCACCCTGCGAAAGCAGTGACGTAGGTCCCCCGCACCGACCGCGTCTTCCATTGAACAAATGCCTATCAACATTTCAAGGGGATCTTCTCGTAACCATGGATTCCTCGTTCCTGGAACTGCTTGTGACTTTTCGTGTAGAGAGAGAGAGAGAGAGAGAGAGAGAGAGATGACCAGTCAACCTCAGAAGGAAAGGGCGAAGAACAGTTCCATCAAATATAAATGTGTGATAGCGAAGGATAAGGGAAGATGGATATACGTGAAAGATACATGGTCGGCCTGAATCAATTCACCCTCTTAGGTTTAGTAGTTCGTCCTAGAAATATTCTGGCCCTTATTACGAAATATAGAAAGCTTACATATTTGGAAATTTCCATGTCGGATTGAAATTCTCTAACTTTCCCATCAAAATCTATATTATCATCGAAATCTCAAAAGGTTAAAATAAAAATCTATATCTCCATTTAAGGCTTCAGTAAAAGTTTTAAAGTACTTCACATCAGAAAAAGTCGAAACGTGTACAGTACGTTTAGGCTCTGAGAAAAATCGCACTCATAAAACCTAAACCCCAAAAACTCTCTCTCTCTCTGCGCCCAGGGCCCCAATTTCCCTCGATCGCGGCTTGCCGAGGCGTTGCCGCTCACCCTGGCGCTGCCGCTCATCGCTTTGCCAATGCGCACGGAGTCTGTCAAAGTCAGCCGTAGAAAGCATTCCTCAAGTAGGGTAGCTCGTGGGATGTTCCTCGTTTGAACGAAGTAAGAGAAGAAAGATAACATCTCGTAGACTAATTGTACCACCGCCATCACGAATGCAGTCAATCCTGGTTAACCTAAAAGGCACGCAGCGTTTGGTGCAGTCCTACTGTCGCGTTGCTTAAATTCGATGGGTCTTAATACATCAGAATGCGTCTTTGTCAATACGCGAGGAAGTGGATAGCTTTCCTCTCTGTACACAGCTGGACAAGCCGAAATAACACAAGATCCAACCATGCAGGCTCGCGACCGCACAGTGCACACGCACGCCACCAAACAGTAGCAACCGTGCATCACGAAGCTAGCCAGGGGGAAGACTTGCAGGTAAGAAAACTAAGTAGGAGGAAAATTTGGTTCGAAAATAGGCAAGGAAAGAAAACCTCTCCGTCTCTCCCATCATTCACAAGAACTCACATGCGTATGCGTACTTGCTTCTCACGCCTCCGATACGACTTTTCAAACTTCTACTCTTGATTTAACTATACCTGCGAGACCGGGGGTTTCCATCTCGCTGTGTCGTATGCGTTTCCTTTCGTGATCTGAAAGCAATAGCCTCGTGGATCACGAACACGGGGGTTAACATATTCTTGATTGGAAGTCTAAATCCTCTCTCGAAGTGACGCCTGATTCGCTATATATTAGTATTCTGGCGATGATCTAGAGTTCCTCTTTATTTTCCTGACCTAAAGTTGAAGGAACAGTCGTTTTCTTGGATCACGTTTGTGTTGTCGGAACTGATGGGGATGAACGATTCATGTGAGAAGGGTGGTTGGGGGATGCCTTCTTCTTTCTGTTCAGACCTTTTCATAGAAGAAAAGTCTATGCATGGTTAAACGACAGAACAAAGAATCTACGAACGAATACCGTCAGAAATAGCAGTTTGGTTGCTAGCTAGGGCATGGCTGAGCTGGCTGGTGACGCTTCATGCCGTCGGAAAAAGACACAAGTACTCTCAGAGGGTTATTGTACGATCTTGATGCCGTGTCCGATGATTGACCAGTTGTACCCAGATTTTATGTGTTCGAATGAACTCAGACTTTGCGTTGCAACAGACCAGTAAAAAAGGTACACCTTAATTAATCCGACCGTAGAAAAGGTACGCCGCATAATTTTGGCCGAGTATGTGTTGCCAATCATGAATTCTACAGTAAGTCAGCATCTTGGAAAAATCAGGTCATAAGTCAGAGATGATTAGTTCAGTAACGTCAAGGTAGAATGGGAAGGTTTGCGCAAAGGCCGGAGGAGCTATTGTTGTTTTGAATTTCAAAGCCTGTTCTGTGTAGAATCAGTTATGTAGTTATCCGTCCTTGTAAGTGGTAGCATCAGGGAACAAGAAACACGCAGTGACATTGTCAATGATAGGTTTACTGCAATATAACATTTTCCTTCACTGTATCTTCGTTCAATTCAGTTCCATTAGTTTAGCTCGTCATGATTTCTTGACATCAACCTCACTAACCCAAAATTGACCAGTGATTCCTGTCTCGATCTTTGATCGTCTCTCACAAGGATCATCCGAGTTATACGGAGAATTTAGAGCAACCAGTTACAGAAGAGATTACCCTCTAGTTGACATAAAGTTAAACATGGAGAGATAAATTAGAGAAATTCGACTATGATACCGATGCTATAACTAGAGTTATTTTTACAAGTTTTAGACGGTTTTGGAGGAGGTTGTGGATTGTCCATTGACGTCTAATCAAGCACAACCAACCATCAATGCATAACTAGGATTTGAACATCCTAAGACACCTACCCTCGAGTATCCCGATCCACAGCCTCGGGCTAGTCATGTCGTGTGATGCATGAGAATCTTCCATCTACTTGTCAATTGCACCAACACTATAGTTCATCATCATCCAAGAACTCTAAGTTATAATCAATCCTAACTGCCCTAAAAAAACAATGAGAACTATCATTAGCATCATCGTGGTCGTCGTCATCATCATCTGATCATTAGCAAGCGTCTCTTAACTTGAATATTGTTCACAGATCCTTCACAGGTGGCAGAGGGAGTAAAAAATGACTTACTGACGCACCAATCATCGAGGATTGGCCTTTTGCTAGATAGAAGAGATATCTGAACCATAGATCTCATCCCCCATGACATATCCGAACGGGATGCATCCACTTTCAGTATTTTTGTAGAAATAAAGGACAGTATCACTAGCTTTTCATCCAATAAAAGAAATCGTTTGAGAAAGAAACGGCACCTTTTTTTATACAAGTTTGTCTCATTCTAGCTGGTACCATGCCTATACCTTGCATAGGGCTTTTCATCCAATAGGTGGAAATTCACTCTCTTGTATCATCATTAAATAATTTTTCACAGAATTCGCTTTCTACATCTTGGGCAAAGGAATTCAAGCATTCAAAATTAAATACACATCAATAAGCTAAAGTATAATAAATCACAGAATTCCAAAAATTATTGGGCTATAATTAGCACCAGATACAATATTCAAGATACGTGTTTATAACCTAAATCAAAATCGCCAAGTAATTAGGTTTTCTAATGTATAATATCCAAAACTGGTCCTGGAAAACACTTTATTGTAGATGCATTTGGCCACCGGTATCGCCAATATCTACCCATTATATGAAATCATGATGTGTGTGGTAAGAATAGTTCAACAAGAAAGGTGATTTTTGGTTTTTATGTATAACCGACAACCTAGACCGCGTTATTTCGAAAAGGAGACTTCATCTTCCATCGTTTTACTTAAACAAGCAATTTTCCACTGTTCTTTGAAGTTTTGTTGGGCACAAAAGACGGTAATAAATCGATTAACAGCTAGCGTCGAGACACGGTTGCTCGACAGCACTTCGTCTTCTTCTAAATAGAAAAAGAAATTAATCCCTTATTGGCCATTATTCCCCACGGAACTTGCGGATATCGAGGGAACAATAAATCCAAAATCCGAGCGTTGACCCTTCGTGAAGAAACACGGATGAGGCGCGTTCTCTCGCCAGCGGCACGGTCAACTCGAGAATGTCCCGACGGTGCTTTAGATCGGAACTTGCCGCATTTAAGTCTTTATGCCACTACTGAGATTGAGATCTCGGTTTCATCGGTTTACGAATTACCCACGTGAAACGTAAGTACTTTCTTTACGTATATAATACGACCGGGGACTTTGATTATTTTCGAGCCGACTATCACGGGGGAATTTCACTGGCTACTCCGTGACCTCCAGGGGTGAAGAGAGAGCCTAGAATAGAAGTCCCCATCTTGGCAAGCTGCATGTTGATTCGCGTTCGTTCTAGAACGTGAACTCGAGGTTCTTTGCTGTGATGTGATGCACATGCCGTGATTCACACCCTAGGTCAAACCGGTGACGGTTGGTGATTAATGGCTTATTTAGATTGGTCCAACAATATATCTTTACGCGTCGATGAATAAAACTTCGGACCTTAAACATACTGAACATGTAGAATCGCGTAACCCCTTTAATAAACATGTCGTTTCATTGCAGTTTCACCTAAAAGTAGAAAACGGGAGTCGTTATTATCACCGATCTTTTCGGTGCATTTATATGATTTTTTAAGTGCAATTGAATCTAGGGTTCTATTCTTTTAACTCTCCATATGGCTTTTTCTTTTTTGAAATTTACTTGGTTCGATCTGTGCGGAAACGAATGGAAGATGGTGATTTGCGCATCTAGATAACAGGTCCTTTTCGTCCTTGAGCGGAAAGTTTCCTTCAAGTTCACACTTTCGTGACATGAAGTTATCAGCACCTACCCAACAACCGCATTGCGCGAAACCTAACCCCATGCAGAAATGCTTAGGGCACCGCATGCAGTCGTACCCTCTTCCCGTGCCTCTGAGGACGGCCATGTCCCGGTCAACGTTAGCTCCACAGCACCCAACCTTCTTTCGTAACCGGGGCTTAGTCGTCGTCGCAAAATGTAAAAACAGAGCGAATCAAAGAATCTAGCATTGCATTTGCTTGCGTTGCATCCAGTGGTGCCGCCTGGATCTTTGGCCTTGCCCCCGCCGTTTATCTCGAAATTTAGGCTGTTAAGTTAAGACGTGAGTTCATGAATACAATCTAACTGATTTAGGAACATACAAGTATTTCTTAATATTTCACGACAGATAAACATCGATGTCATTCTTTTTTTTTTTTCTGCCCAAAGGTTAGTGATAGACCTTTCCGAAAAGACTGTTATAGCAGCTTCACTTGAATTTAATGATTTCGCTACAAAAACGATATTCCGATTACCCAATTCAATTGCCTAATGCAATTTTTTTTTTCAATCATTCCGGGACATAGGATACGCAAAACTCCACATTTGACGCACGCTATTGACATGGGTGGATAGGGACACCGTGCTTCGAATGGCAGCGCCTGAAATTTTCTCCCTTCATTGACGAAACCCTAAAAGTTTACCTTTCTGGACCAGACGGTCCTACCAACATCTATCTTTTGAACGTATGTCATTATTTACCCATCACAACTATAAACTTTCAAATGCAACAGTACCTTATTGATACATAGGACTACCAACATCTATTTCAGTACACAATGGCAATCACGGACCGCGGTTTCAACCTTTTTTTTTTTCTTTTTTCTTTTTCCTTTTTCGGGCAGCTAAAATCAAGAATGAACCAAGAATCCTCGGCAGCAGCTTCATACACTATGAATTGACGATGTGGAGGCCCGTAGTCCATTGAAGGTTTGAGGATTGTACGATGAATTTGTGAAATTACGTTCGCAAAAAACTCTCAGTGGAAAGGTCTTGCTGGAAAAAAAATAACACTTCAATCAGGATTCGTTTCTGCTGTTGAGGGATCGATTAATCACGAAGTACATGATGCAGAGATATATAGAAAACTCACATCAATAGAGAACTTGTCTCAGAACTGGCTGGAAGTAATCCCCGGAACTTCCATGGATCTCATGATAGATCCGATTTAACTTTTTCGGCCGGTGACAATAGTAATCCAATTGATCATTAAAACAAGAAAGTAATCCCGGCGGTCCATCATTGACTTATGTTTAAGACTCGTAAGGGTATATGTAAAATCTGTGGACCCTCCTGAAATTAGCCAGTTTCGTCATGCTACGTACATCTGCACATGGATTAGATCTGTCCCGATGATTACTTTCTTTTGGAACTGATCTTTTTTTAAATTTGCCGTACTCTTTTGTTGTCCCAATGAAAAGTTTCATCAGAAACTCCGAGGATCTAACACTCACAATTTTTTGTGTTAAATACACAAACAACAAATCTTACAGGGAGAAGGAGAACGACAAAAATGCTGATGATTACAGTTTCTCAACTATATTTCTGTGGTGAAACAATACATTTACAAGAAATAGAATTTCTCCAGCTCGGAAATCCAGTCCTCAACTTTACTAGGATTGAGGGGAAGCAATTTTTGAATGGTGACGCTCGATCTCCGCCCGTTACGCAGGGTGACATTCACGAGGCTCGGCTTGCAATGATAATTTGAGCAAAAAATGTGCCGTTTTCCCCCTCTCAAATTGCATAAGCCATGGGTTATCTTGGCCGGTCGAGCCCGTGCTTCCTCGATCCCTCTTCATAGATCGTCGCTTTAACTCTCCGACAAATTTGGCTTTCTAGCTCTTGGCAAAAGGCATTGAGCGTCACGCGATTAATCGTCCGTGCGTACTAACTGCAGTCACGCATCATGCGTATTCCTTTGTACTTTTTACCTCTTTCAGGATTTTCTAGAAATTGGTGGGCGACAAATGAGTCATCATGCAAAGAGAAGCAAAGTGGGGGATTCGGCGTTTTCGATGTCCCTTGCTACCTTGGTTGCTACCTTGGAAGCATA
The DNA here is from genome assembly GCA_014182725.1 of Eucalyptus brandiana. Lineage (NCBI taxonomy): Eukaryota > Viridiplantae > Streptophyta > Magnoliopsida > Myrtales > Myrtaceae > Eucalyptus > Eucalyptus brandiana. Next base: position 37,162,529 of record CM024674.1, read on the forward strand.
CGGATTTTGCTCCTCCTCCTCAACTTTAGTAAGGGAAGAAGACGGGACGCTAATCGTGAGATCAAGATTCAAATCCGGCAAGTCATGCGGGATATCTCCCGAAACATTCTCCGCATCAAACACCTCAGGATGATCACCAGCACTCCTGGAGGATTTATCGGCCAGGGTCATGTTGGTCTTCATACTGGATGAGGAAGTGCTGCCGGAGGCATCCGGGGTTTGAGAGCGAGGGAGATTTTGGTTCAACCGGTGATTGTTGGGGTCAATCCCCATCTTTAGGAGTTTCCTCCTTAAGTGAGAATTCCAATAGTTCTTGACTTCGTTATCTGTACGTCCCGGCAACCTTCCAGCTATAAGCGACCACCTGAAATATAAATCGACGTAAATTTTCAGACAAGCTGTTATTCTGGAAAACTTGAATTTAAATATACAAAGCTCCTTTCGTTACTAAAAGAAGAAAAGATTAATTGCACTTTCGAATTGTAAATACCAAACTCATTTCATGGACATGGAAAATTTGTTCTTTTTTACTGCTATTCCGTTCATCTGCAATAATGCGTTGGTTATAGTTCCTATTATATTACATATGCAAGTTTAATGGTATCCTTAAAAGGAGTAGGAAAATGCATTTCTTTTGCAATATTAGGGCCAGAGAAGAGAGAACTCATGGTGTGTATTTAAAGAAACGCACCGGTTGCCGAGGAGTGCATGAAGTTTGATGATGAGATCCTCCTCATCCTCTGCGAAGTTGCCTCTCTTGAGGTCCGGCCTCAGATAGTTTATCCATCTCAGCCGGCAACTCTTGCCGCAACGGAGCAGACCTGATGACCAATGCACTCACATTCTCAGTTATATATTCCCCTAGCGAAACTCCGTCTGTCTCTCTTTTATTCTTATTCAATTTCCGTTTGCTGTTTCGCCGTGCTATGTTTCGCTACAGGTGGGATGTAAGAAAGGATGAAGAACAATACCGGCGGCTTGAGGAAGAGTTCGCCAGCTACCCTCGCCGTGCTTTTGAATGTAATCGATGAGCTTCTGGTCCTCTTGCTTGGACCACGCCCCCTTGTTGGTGTCCCGCTTGTCGCAGCAAGGCTTCCTCATAATTCTCTAATTTCCGTGAGCCTCGTCGTAGAAGCCAAAGCTTCGGATATGATATTCGCAGCAGAAGGAGGGGGGGAGAGAGAGAGAGTTGAACAAGGCAAGGGGATAAAGAGGAGCCAAGGCGGATATATATTTAGGGTAGGTGCTTGCCATATGGATGGTAAGGAGGAGGGGAGGTTGACTTTGACCGGTGGTTTTGGCTACGCGAGAGAGAGAGAGAGAGGGAAGGATAATGACTCATACTTAACGGCAACTAACTACCACAGGAACACATTCACTGTCAAACCCTACCATCCTCTTTCTCCCTCTCCCTGCGTTTCTGGCGCAAAAAACTTTTTGGTCTTTAGTCGAAAGGGTGGATGGAGAGATGAGAAATCATCCAAAACGAGCGAGAGAACCAAAGGGAATAAAGACCCTCCCCGCACGAAAAACAAATGCCCAGTACGATCGATCGAAAAGACACGAATGGCCAGCACGTACGCGAAGAGGAAGATGATCGCAAACGATCGAGTAACACCTCCCCACACGCGGGAGGAGGAGTGGGCGTTGGAGCTGTCACGTGCTTTCCAGGGGTTTGACTGATAGTTCCTTTGGTTTCCCCCCATGTTCGTTCCGAGCCTGTGACTTTAACAACGTAACGAACGGTCTTATCTTGGTTTCCCCCATCTCATACGCATGGCGAAGACATCGTCGTACATATAGATAAGCAGGACAAGAACGCTGTACATGAATCTATAATGTGCGGTGAAGTAATTAGGTTCTTGTTTGAAATCAATCCGGAACTCGTAAATGACTTCCGGATGTTTATTCATTTGTGCACACGCATGCTGTTTTTACCATTACTATTGAACAACCTAAAGCTATATCGTTTCTGCCAATTTAACTAATGTCAAGAAAAATGTGGCGTCATTTACGCCTTTTCTTTTACATTGCACTCATGCGCTAGGTTAATTTCGTCGCGTTTTCATTTAGTAATAAACAAAATTAATGAGCTGTTCGTAATTAGTAGGCATAACATTTTGTTGCTATGAATAAAGACCCCTGAAGCAATCAACTAGCATAATCAATTAATTTTCTAGTCGCCTTTCCATATAAGCAATGCTGTCAAAAGAGAGAAAAGATTATTGTTCATGCGAATTATATTTATAAATGTTCACGAGCTTCCGGGATCTCAATTCCTACAAGAACTTCAAGAACCCATCAACCATAACGAAAGTCATAACAGTTAAAAGCTCGTATGTGGTTGCACCATGTGGCGGGACCATGTGCACCTTTAGAAAATACGGTAAACGCATTAAAACGTTAGCCCTAGTGGAAATTTGACCGATAGAAAAAAATTTGGTGGAGTTTTCTTCACGATACGTGCCGTGCTACATAGAAGGATGCAATTTGCTAGAGTAGCATAGACCTCGAATCGAGATTGATGTATAAACAACATTTGAATATTCAAAACTTTTGGCTCGGCAGCTGTTAAAAATCCCACGTTCTATTTGTTGAAAAAATTAGCATAAACCGAACCATAATGACAACCAAGTCCACCTACTGATAAAAACGAAAAACCCAATAGCAGTGGAGCAGCCCATGGTATATGGAATAATCTCTAGCGCAGATAATATAGAAAATTCACAAAAATTCAACAGAAGACTGCGGTGGAAAAGGCATACAAAGAACAGCTGAAAAAAAATAAAATATATTATACTTGGCCGTAGTGGAAAAGGTTTTAAGTAGGAACACGTGATGCGAGAAGACCATCGAGAAAATCATGTAGTTTTGTCATAAGTCTTTTCTACTACGGCACAGAAAGAGACTTTATACTTGATACATTGATGGTGTAAAAGAATTTCTTTGCGCAAACAAATTTTAAAATACCTACCACAACTGAGGTATTTCCTTACAAATGACACTCGGTAAAATCAAATCTCTTGCAACACCTCTCTAAGTAAAACCAATGCTATCGCATATTTACAACTTTATTTGTTGCTCTCGCTATCTCTTGAGAATAACGCTCAAATGGGTATTACAAGTTTACAAAAGACTGGCGGACTCAAAAGTCTCTCAAAATATGCCGAATCTCTCTTGATTTTTCCCTTCCGACTATGACTTCCGGCCAAGTTTTCTCCAATTTAGCTCATGTCTAGTCATGTCCACTTAATACAAGGTGAAAAGTCTCGGCCGAGTTTCGTGAAAAACACGTGCAAAACATTCCTTAAATCCGGGATGGAAAATCATTTCGATGGATAGTAAATCATCCTTTATCGATGGCTAGTTTTGATCCTACCATCTCAACAATATGTCGAGCGAATTAGTCCATGATTTCTACATAAAGGGCATTAGAATATCACACTTTATTGCTATGAGTTGGATCTTCAATTTTAGAAACTCCAATGGTCGTCAAATCTACAGAGCGAAGAGCCTGGTGATCAAGTTCGACTGTTTTGCGAAATCATGACAATGGTCTACATTCTTCCTTCTGCGGCTTTCAAACTTTGTGAAATTGGTCTCATTTACTTGTAGAGTTAGATTCTAACTGTTGCATGGTTTAGATATAGTCCTTTGCACACTTAAATCAACTCATTAAATAGTTAATTTAAGTTTTATCATCACCAAAATCTTTTAGAAATATTTTCCAATAGTTTCAAACTCGCTCCGTCACTACTGGATGATTAGCTCTCTCGTTGACGATGACAAGCATTTGTTGCCTCAACATCTAGAGGTTGTGCCCCAAATCTGGAGTCCCTATCACCGCCGTCGAGGCCTCAACAATGACGGAGTACCTTTGGGTAGTGATGGCTAAGGGCAAGGCGGCTGGTGTTGAGAGGTAGAGAAGGAGGAGGGAGAGTTCAGGCTTGTGGCGGTAGGGATGGCGACTCGATTGGTTGGGGCATTGTTGGCTGGCTGACCTGGCGGCGGCGGCAGTTGGCGATGATCACCGCGGCTCAATTGAATAGGGCAGCAATTAGTGGAAAGTGGTTTGTGTTAATCTTGGTGATTTGTGGGGGGTTTTTGGCGTCACGAATGTTCAGTGAAAACCTACACGTGTCAAAATCTCGTGAACAAGATAATAGTTTTGTACCTTGTAGAAGAACCTAATTGTATGATACAAAACGAGCGGATTCAGTAAACTAGTTAGGGAGAAGGGAAAACTCACGTGGCTTTTCAACCACCAAAAAGGTGAAGAAGAGGTTCACTCATTAAACTTTTTAAGGACTTTGCAATCATTCATCAAACTATAATTTCGACTGACTCGAGATGCTAAACTTTTTCTTCTCTGCAATGGAGGTATTTTGAACTGTGGCCGATCTTCCAGGAAAAAGTCGACGTGGCAGTTGCCTAGCAATGCGCATGAACCTTCCACTGTTTCTAATGTGAACGGATTCACGCCAAATGCGCACGTCCCTGTGAAAGGAACACATGAAACATCAAATCACGCTTCTATTTATTAGATTAGATTAAACGAGTGAATACACATGGTAAATCCCATAAAATTAACACGCTGCGACAGCACATTTTAGAGGGTAGAAGTCCAAAGATGAAGTCGCATAACTCAAGACGCCGACACTTAAGCATCATAACTTCAAAAACGTACACTTAAGTCGACACTTTTTTTTTCGAGTGGAATGACACTTAAGTCGCCACCTCCGGCGACCCTCACGGAAATCCTACGTGCAATATTTTATTATTATTTTTTGCCTACGTGGTTCGTCGAAGCTCCAAATCGGCATAAAAATTAAAAAAAAAAAAGAAAATTTTAAAAATTTTAATTTTAAAAAATTAAAAAAATTAAAAAAAATAAGAAAATTTTAAAAATTTTATTTTTTAAAAATTTAAAAAATTAAAAAAATAATAAGAAAATTTAAAAAAATTTAAAAATTAAAAAAGGGGGAGGTCGAACGGGCGGGTGAGGGTGAGCCCTCGCGCCGCCGCCCCCCGCCGTCGCCGGAAGGGCCGGCGACGGAGGGGGAGGGTCGGCGGGGTCGTCGCCCCCGGCCGACCGACGGCGAGGGCCGCGAGCCCTTGCCGGATCGTGGCGAGGGTGAGGGTCGCGGGGAGGCGGCGGCGGCGAGGGCTCGGCCCTCGCCCGCTCGTTCGACCCCCCCCCCCTTTTTTTAAATTTTCTTAATTTTTTAAAACTTTTAAATTTTTCTTAATTTTTTTAATTTTTTAATTTTTTTTAATTTTTTGAATACTTTATAATTTAATTAATTTTTATATTATTATTTACACGTATATACGAAACGGCGTCGTTTTTACATTTTCTCCACCACGTCAGCATGCAAAACAACGCCGTTTTGGACTAAACTCGCCGGAAAATTGCCACGTCAGCCATTTGGCCGGATTTTTGCCGGAGTGTCACTTAAGTGTCCCATTTTACTCCGATGATGGCACTTAAAGTGTACCATTTTAAAGTTATGCGACTTAAGTGTCGGCGTCTTGATTATGGCCAAGACGCACCAGGGTGTCCTCACCTCCATTTTAGGGTCTCGCTCTCTGTTCGCTTTGCGCATCTGTCATGCTATGCATGTTTTTCTTTCTTCCTCTCAATCGTTGGTCCTCATGATCTGATGGAACGAGAGGGAGATATCGACATAAAGACCGAAATTAGAAGTACGATGGAAATGATAAAGAAGACCCGACCCCAATCCCTAATTGGCCCGTCAGTACTGGCACTTGATACCTCCACAGAACCACCAGTCTTGAAAATAATCAGAATGCTGGTTTCCCGAATATAAAAATTCCCCTCCCCAGTGATAATCAGCATGATTATTGTCTCTTTTCTCTTCTCTTAGGCGATTAGTTTACTGACACCGAAATGCTTGGGGAAACGGATAACCTGGGACACAGGCTGACACAGCGGCGAAAACGAAGTCCTAGAATATCCAACTGCATCACCACCACCACCGCCACCGCCACGGCCACCACCTGTTCGTCTCTAGCTGTATTCAGAACCCCCCAGCCTTTGATGAATAGCGACTTTTGGTTGGACCACGTTCCTCCATCTGCTTTTCTACTCAGGGTGCCAGGTAGCATGGAGAGGAGCCGATGTTGTACTACTTCTGAAGTTTTGTCCGAGGTTATTTGTCTAGCCTAGTAAATTACGACGCGGAAATTATTACACTAGCGTGGTGTATAAGCTAAATCGAATATGGAACCTGGACCATTTAAATGTGGGTCCTCTACGGACATCGCTAGACTTGGCGGTCCAGGTTTAGTTCAGTACGTGTACTAAGCTTACTGAAAAAATCTTACCAACAATCATTTAATTCTTTATGTGGAGAGAGGCCAATGTGGTACCACTTTTGGAGTCATACTAGGTTCTTGCATTGTCTAGCCTAGCAAATATCTCTAAGGAATTATCACATGAGGGTGGTTGATACATCGAACTGAGTTTGGAATCTGGATATGGAATCTGGATAATCAAAATGCGGGTTCTACAGAGGTATCGCCGGATCGAATGGTCTAGATTCAGTTCTGTACACATGCCAGGCTCATGGAATTGATTTTAATGATCAGTCGAATCTTTCTTTTTTCCGTTCCAACATTAGATTCATTATCTTTCACACATATTACTAGCTATACACTAGTTAATTTTCCAAATCTTGGGTTTATGGATAGAATTGCATGATTAGCAGTGACATGAAAGACTATCTAACCCCATCTCGAGGTCAGTTTGTCCTAAATCATCGCCATTGCATCTTTGACAGGGTAAGAAAGATGAGATTCAATATTCTTCTCTGATCCTCACGTATACTTCAAGGATTATCGAGGTGTGTGATGGAAACGACCTGAATATCATCATATCAAGAGAGGCTTTCTATCTTGCCACTAACTAGAAAACAGATATATGACATCAATCCAGCTTATATATAAGAAATCAGGATGACGCCATCATCGAAAAGAATAGCCCAGTTTCTCCCCTTTTGATTTCCGTCGCTTTTGCCTAAGTTTGACTTGATTTTCTTCTTTTTTACGTGTTAATTCTGAGATGGCTTTCATCTATGGCTGAAAACAAGGTAGGTAGCGTGGGCAAATTGAAATCAGATGATAAAAAAAAGATATTTAGAACATTCATAAGCGATTGATAACCCTTTTTGGTAGCAAATGAATTTGATCCTTTTTTTCTATTCACATTACTAAAGGGAAAAGTGTTAAAAAAAAGTCCAAAACCTTTTGTATTTGTGCCAATTTAGTCATTTGGCTAATTTTGGTCGAATTTTGTTAACTGAGCGCCGACTAGTTGACGTGAACAACTTTTAATAATATTTTAATATTTTTAAATTTTCTTACTGGCTGGAGGAAGGAGGAGGAGAAGGAAAAAAAAAATTCAAAAATATTGCAATATTATTAAAAGTTGTCAACATTAGCGCTGATTATGTGACGTCAGCCGATCGATGCCCAATTAGTAAAATCCGGCCAAAATTAACTGAAAAGGACCGAATTAGCACCAAGTAAAAAGATTTATAACTAAATTGTCACAAATATAAAATGTTTAATACTTTTTTGTAACACTTTTCCCCATTACTAAGTTAACGAGAAAGTACGTTCTTAGTCCAAGTCTCTCTATACAAGGTATTGATTTACGCTGTAAAGTCAAATGTCTCCTTTTAGAGATGGTCCATGGTTTTGTACAAATGATCGTACGCAATTGACAGTTGGCTAGGAGATGCGGCGAGTTCATAACATTTTAGTACACCATAAGTTAAATTATATGACCCCATATAAGATCCATTAAAGCTATGGTTCACTCGAGTTGGCATCAATCCTATGGTACATCTTTTGATTTTTCAATGATCACTAGCTACCTATCGAGGATTACTGATTGGATAGACCTCATGAGCCCTCTAAAGAATCGATTGTTGATATTTTCGCTTGGTAGTGAAAGAGAGATGTTGACTGTTATAATACAAGTATTTCTTAAAGCATGTCTAGAAACACAAACGTGGTTTGGATTCTCATAATTTATCACCCGTCACGAAAGAGCGCCTCTGAAAAATCAGAAATTCATTTATCGAAAGAGCGCCTCTGAAAAATCAGAAATTCATTTATCGATTTCAACAAATGCTCGATAAAAGATTTTCATCAAACTAGATAAAAAAAAAAGGAGGCCATTGTTGGGACAAGAGGTAACACCTCGAATGACCTAGTAATTTTACATGGATTGCATTGTGTAAATATTGCATCTGTTCACTTAATCATATGATTTGATATCATAGAGACTTATGAGTTTTTTTCACCGCGAACAACTTTATAATCATGCATATCGATCTTTTCTAGATATGGACTGAGACGTGGCTTCTTTAAGTGGATGACGCGTGTCCAAGGGTTTTGGTGTGTACGTTGAGATCTCAACCTCCCACGACTTTATCCTCTTCGTAAGGGGGTTTACCCTAAAAGGAGGAGCTGCTGCATGAGATGGCCATGCACTGTAACCACACGTACAGGAGCGGCAAAGCCCATGCACGAGCGAGTACCAAAAAGCAATATGGTCCGACCTTTGACTTCTCGATGAGCACGTGCTCCTCGTGCCCTGGCCTGTCCGTGAAAGACAGATAGATGAAATCATATGGAGACTCTCTCTCTCTCTCTCTCTCTCTCTAAGCGACAGGTCAAAACGCCCGCTCACCACCACAGCGATCGAATCATCATTGTCATCATAATCAGCAACTATTTGGGCATTGTGGACAAATCACAATGATGCTGCTTCTTTGATAGTTGGAAGTCGCTATGGTAGTCTCTCGCGATTTCATCATATCACAAAGGACCCGAAACTCCCCCCCAATCGATAGGTCAACAATAGCTCGAGGGAGAATTATAGATGTGCAGAGATTCTTTCAATTTAACAAGGTGAGTTGACTTAATTGATGGATTGAAATTAGAATATGTTGCATTTGAAAAAGCCGGCTTCTCAATCATACACTTTTTCTTTTTGAGCGTTATGGGATCATCTTTAAAAGATTTTTTTCCTTATGTAGAGGTTATCCATTTCAATTTGAGCTGAGAGACACAGTCGGACAGAGTTGTTGGATGGAGAGAGAAAGTTGAACGTTATACTATACATGCATAGTTGGCTCTCTTTATATTTTATTTAACATGGTCTAAGAATTCAGAGCACCTGCCGCAAGTTAATTCTTGATAATCTCTCTTGTACGGTAATTCTTCTTATGCTTATTTACTTCATTTCCTTTGCTTGTTTCATGTGATTACATCTGCAAGGAGCTTATACTCTTGGGATAATTATTATTTTTTCTTTTTTATGATCCAGGGAATCCGTGCACCGTACCAACATGGACAGCCTTGATAGGCCTGGGGTGACGGGGGGTAAACCCTGGGCCCCCACGAGAGGACCCACCACCCCCGTGGAATGGGTAAGAAGCTAAGCGTCTCCGCAGAGAGTCGAACCCTCTTCTTCTTAGAAGGGGTCAGTGGATCCCCCCACGGTGGGGAAGACTTAACTAGCGGAACCACCGCGGCCAGTAGTTACTCTTGGGATAATTGTTAATTCACGGAACTTGTCTCAAATTTCAAAGTGTATCAATATGGATTATTACTACTTATCATGATCCTATACTGTCTTGAAGATACTTATTAACAAGGTGCATGTTTATATTGTTAGCGCATTTTATGATGGTTTGAATTTTTTTTTTTTTTTTGTGAAATAGACTGTTTGTTCAAACGAAGAAAATGAAAATTCGCATAATGAATGTTTGGTTAGGACACGTCCAAAGCCGTTGAAGTGAATATACAAGAACAAACGATACCTGAAAGAAGGCAAGAGTGAAGGAAGAACAAGGTTCGGAGAGGAAAAGTGTAAAGCAATGTAGGGAGATTTTCTGTATTATCACTGATACAATCTGAATGTACAATTTTTCAGAGATATAATACAAGCTCTATCTTGAATAAGGAAGTAATTGATCTGACTATCAATCTAAATCTAGATCTCAATATTTAATTTACATATGCACGAAGATTGTGATCAATCATGATCAATTAAGATCAAACTAGGTTAGGCAATCCGCATATCTTCCAACACTCCCCCTCAAGCTGGTGGCTTGTAGATGTCCAAGACGCCTAGCTTGTTTAATAGATATGCATGTTGCCTCTGACATAGAGGCTTGGTGAACAAGTCTGCTGGTTGCTCCGTTGTCCCAATTCCTCTTGTCTCAATTACTCCTTCTTGGATCTTTTACCGTGTAAAGTGACAATCCACTTCTATATGCTTGGTTCTTTCATGCACTATAGGATTAGATGCAAGTTTAAGAGCCGCATCATTATCCCAATATAACCTCGTGGGTCATTGCATTTCTACTCCAAGATCCTTGAGTAATCCTCGCATCCAAACCACTTGACAAGTGGCCTTGGCCATAGCTTGATATTCTGCTTCAGCTGAGGATAGAGACACAGTGGCTTGTTTCTTGGTTTTCCAAGATAGAAGAGATCCTCCCAATTTAATGCAATATCCAATGACAGATCTTCAACTAATCGGACATGTTGCATAGTCTGCATCACAATATGCTGTCATCCTCATGTCACATTCCTTTGAAAGAAGTATCCTCAGCCCCGGACATTTCTTCAGATATTTTACGACCTTTAAAGCTGCATCCAAATGAGAACGCTTTGGCTGATGCATAAACTGGCTAAGTGTCTGAACCGCATATGAGATATCAGGTCTAGTCATTGTCAGATATATAAGTTTTCCAACAAGTCTTTGATAGCCTGACGGATCACTAAGTAGGGAATCATCATTTCGAAATATTCCCTTATCATAGTCTGCGGTGGTCAACTTAGTGTTTTGCTCTATAGGAATTACAGCTGGCTTGCATCCTGATAGACCTGCTTCTGATATAATCTCTAGAATGAACTTCCGCTGGCTAAAGGAAATTCCCTTGTTAGATCGGGCAATTTCGATTCCAAGGAAGTATTTTGGTGCTCCTAAGTCTTTAATATGGAAGGTAGCATGCAAATATTCCTTGAAATTCTCTATAGAGGCTCTATCATTTCCCATAACAAATATGTCATTAACATAAATCATCAAATAGATAGATGACATACCTTTAGTTTTTGAGAACAGAGCATAATTATGCTTGGATTGCTTGAAGCCTGCTGTTGTAAGAGCATTGGCAAATTTAGCATACCATTGTCTGGACGCCTGTTTTAATCCATAAAGGGATTTACGGAGATGACACACCTTATTCTCCCCCTGTCTCTGTATGCCTTGAGGAATATCCATGTAGATCTCTTCATCTAGATCGCCATGGAGGAAGGCATTATGGACATCCATCTGGTGCAGGTGCCAGTCATTAATGGCAGCGACAGCTAAGAATGAACGGACTATAACATCTTTGGCAACTGATGAGAACGTCTCGTGGTAGTCAAAACCTTCTCTTTGGGTGAACCCCTTGGCTACCAATCTTGCCTTGTACCGTTCAATGGAGCCATCAGCCCGATATTTGATCTTGTAAACCCATTTGCACCCAATTGGTTTACGATGAGCTGGTAATGGAACAAGATCCCATGTATGATTATCAGTGAGGGCCTTCAATTCTGCCTTCATGGCTTCTTGCCATTTTGGGTTATTGGAGGCTTCTTTATAACTGGACGGTTCCTTTTCTTCAGACAATTGACTAATACAACATCTATGTTCCTGAGACAATCTATCAAAGGAAACATATGAAGAGACTGGATACCGAATACCTGGAGAGTTGTGAGCAGCACAGACATAATCTTTCGTCCAGGTTGGTGGTCTTGTAGCTCGTCCAGACCTCCTAGGATGCCCAACTTCGGTGGTGTGTTGTGATGTCACTGAAGTTGTTGTAGTGTCACCAACCTCTGCATCAACAATGGGTTCCTCCAAGGTATCTTCCTGAATATGTTCTGAAGGATTCGAAGTTCCATTAGAATCTTGTGGAGCTGGGATTGTAGGAAGAATAGGATTCCTCGGCTGAACTATTGGTATGTATGAGAATTCCCGGTGTGGTGCTTCATCATGGAGAAGATGATGGCTGGAAGTTATCTCTGGATCTCCATGTGAATTCCCCTTTAGAAAATGGAAAAATAGTCTCATGAAAAACAACATCACGACTTCCTATAAATTCGCCTGTGGAAATCTCAAGCACTCGATACTCTTTCTGGAGATTGGGATAGCCCATAAAGACACATCGCCGCGCACGTGGGCTCATTTTATCTCGAGGCCCCATGACTGCAGCATAGCAGAGGCATCCGAAGATCCTGAGATGATTCAAGTCCGGTTTCTTCCCAAATAGCAACTCAAATGGCATCTGCCCATTAAGAATCCGAGTAGGCATTCTATTAATTAGATAAGCTGCCGTGGTGACACATTCACCCCAATATCTTTCTGGAATTGATGCTTGAAATTTCAAGGCACGAGCAACTTCCAGTAGATGGCGATGCTTTCTTTCAACCACTCCATTTTGCTGTGGTGAGTAAACACAGGAACTTTCATGTAGAATACCATGAAAATTAAATAACTGGGAGCATTCATGACTGAAGAATTCTCTCCCGTTATCAGTGCGAATCCACTGAATGGATTTCCTGAATTGGTTTTTAGATAGCAGAATGAAATTTTTCATGTGAGAATAGACCTGATTTTTGGATTGCATAAGGAATGTCCATGTTGCCTGAGAATAATCATCTACTATCGTAAGAAAATAACGGGAGCCATCATGATTCACTGTATGATAAGGTCCCCAAATGTCCACATGAAGTAACGCAAATATTTGACTAGTCCGTGAGGTACTAGAAGAAAATGGTGTGCGTGATTGCTTCGCAAGAGGACATATAGGACATTCAGGATATGAAAATGAAGCACTGTGACCCAATCTCATATGCATAGTCAAATTTCTATCATTGGCAGTTGAATTACACAATGATTTCTTATTCAAGGAATTGCATGAAAAATTGAAATTACTTAGAAAACTCGTCCAGAAATAGAGTCCTTCAGAAAGACTACCCAAGCCCATCCGTCTCCCGGTCGAAAAAGGGCTGAAATAAACATGTGTCGGCATTGAATATTACCCGGCATGAGTTGTCATTGCATACTTGAGACACAGATATGAGGTTGAATTGGAATTCTGGGACATATAGCACATTCTGGAGAATAATCTGAGGACTGAGATTTACTGTTCCTGTCACTTTGACATGAGTAACATTTCCGTTGGGTAATTGCACGGAGACAGGAAAATTCAAACTTTCATTTATATTTGAAAAAAATTCCTTGTCGCATATAATATGGTCACTCGCCCCAGAGTCTATAATCCATGCCTTCCTGGAAATGGAATTAATTAGGCAATGTGAAATACCTGAGAAGCTTTCCCCTTTGTTGGACATTTCAATCTTCTGTAGTTTTTGCATGAGTTGCTGGTACTGACCATATGAAATTGGTTGGTCAATTTTTGGACCAATCGATCCAGTGACCTGATAAGCCGTGGAAATATTTTTCTCCTTTTCTCCCAGCTTCCCGTGTAATTTCCAGCAACTGTCAATGGTATGATTAGTACACTTGCAATAATCGCAAAAAAATTTACCCTTTCCTTTAAAATTTCGGGTGAAATTCTTTGATGACGTGGCAAAGATCTGGCCGTCCGTTCCTTTGATTGCGATCTGCTGTCCACCGTCCGATCTAGGCGCAATTTCGATTCCTTGATGACCGTCGGATCTCCGTGTGTTTTCTGGGCTGTCAGATCTTCGAGCGTAATCTAGGCCGCTCGATCCTTGCATGTAATCTTGGCCGTTCGTCCCTTCCCTTTTAAGGCCGCGCGAATCGTGTTCGCCGAACCCTAAGGGGTTTTTCTTCTCCTTTTCTCGCGCTAGGATTAGGGTTCTCCCCTCTCCGCGCGCAGCCAGAGCGATGCTCTCACTATTCTTCGTGATTGTGAGTCGCTAACTCTCCTCCTGCATCGCCAGTTGGAAAATACGCCCGATCGGTGGCATGGGATCTATGGCAAGGATCTGTGACCGAAACGTGAGGTACGATTTGTTCAAAATCAGCAGGAATCGCGTGGCCTTTTCTCTCTCTTTGATTTTTTTATATTGCTTGAGGGTGGATTCTGGCCCTTCAAGCCTTTCTTCTACTGATTCGAGTTGATTCAGGAGAGACGATAGCCTGTTGAAGCAGGCCGTGTCCGTCGAGTTTCCTTGTTTGAGTTCGCTGATTTCCTGCATAAGATTATAAACCTTTGCTTGATCCATTTTACCGTACATTTCTTGAATATTTTCCCACATGGTTTTGGCATCCTCTGTGGGTGGAAGCCCAGCAGCGACTTCTAGGGATATGCAATTTCCGATCCACGTTCGGACGAGTTGATTGCATTTCCGCTAGTATCGGGCCAAGCGTTCATCAGAGGGGATGGAAATCGATCCATCGAGAAATCCGTCTTTGTCTTTTGTCACCAATGCCCGCCGGAGCTCCTGTGACCACTTCGAATAGGTCTCTGGTCCGGTAAGTTGCTGGTTTATCAGTCGAAGCTCCGGTCCGTCGGCGGTGGAGACAAACAGAGGATCGCCTATTTCTGGTCGTCCGGTGAATGCTGCCGCCGGAACAGGCAGAAAACCCGGTGCGAAATTCGGGTAGGGATTCGTCCCTTGACCTGATTCGCTCGACCCGACTGGATGCCCCGCATTGACATGTCCCGGGTAGGGATTATGCCCCGTACCCGATTCGCTTGAACAGCCCGTCTGCTCTCTCGTGATGGTTGGGTTTGCCCCATTCGTGGCTGGCGGGCCTCCATCGTGACTCTGGTGGCCCACGAAGAAAGGCGATGAGGAATTTTGGCTTGGCCCAAAATAGAGTGGATAGGGAATCCACTGGCATGGTTGACCCGTCGTGGGTTGCCCCAATTGAAACTGAGCATGTGTGGGCCGCCATTTGTGTGGGCCGCCATTGCTGAGGTTGGGTTAGAAATAGTTGTTGGTCGGATGCTGGTATTATTGTAGGGAGATTCTGTGGAACTTGAGGACTACTTTCTTCGGTGGTCCTGTCGTCAGCAGCCACATTGGAGTCCTGCGGAGAAGCCATGGTAAGGTAATTTTAAATTTCTTCCTTCGAGAGTATGCCTACTGCCGAGAGATCAATCCTTTTGCAGGTTGAGAATTTTCTTCGGCAGTCCTTTGGAGCGGAAGCGAGTCAGAGATCAAGATGCTCTGATACCATGAAAGAAGGCAAGAGTGAAGGAAGAACAAGGTTCGGAGAGGAAAAGTGTAAAGCAATGTGGGGAGATTTTCTGTATTATCACTGATACAATCTGAATGTACAATTTTTCAGAGATATAATACAAGCTCTATCTTGAATAAGGAAGTAATTGATCTGACTATCAATCTAAATCTAGATCTCAATATTTAATTTACATATACACGAAGATTGTGATCAATCATGATCAATCAAGATCAAACCGGGTTAGGCAATCCGCATATCTTCCAACAATACCATATTGACTCTTTATTCAGCCATGCTATCCTTTCGTTTTTAGCTCAGCATCCAATCCTAAACCTCGAAAGGTTCTTTTCCCATTAGTTATGGGCTCATGACCCATGTCTCCACCATTTTCCATTTGGTCAATGCTTATCGGTTGCTCATTCATCCGCTCGAATATCTTTCGCGTACCAAGAGGCATGTGAAAAGGTGCCGTGAGATATTGGTTAAACATAATTAACAGGGAATATGTCGATTTTGCGAAGTGTACATTTCACATAATGCTAGAAAAATGGAGTATGCAGAACTGCGGACTTACTTTAAATGACTTGTTATGGAGCCGACGACACTTTTAAAGTAAATTAATCTCGAGCCACCAAAAGAAAATTTCCAGATTCGTACCATCGCCCCCAGGTTCTTTCTCGGATTGCGTAAAATGCAATTAATGTCATTCTCCGCAGCCGAGATTTGAACTTGCGGTACATCTACCGTCACCTAATCCAATTTACACCTAACCATCTTAGAATTAGACGTATCTCTTTATTAATGAACAAATTAACAGTCAATCTTAGTTCCCACGCTTCCTCTCCAGCAGTTTAGGGTGCGTTTGACAACCGGCCAAATAATGAAAATTTATATTCTTTTATTCTCGAGAGTAGATTTGGAACATAAATTAATTTGATAAATTTTTTATTCTCCGGAACAGATTTATTTCTGAGAATAGATTTGGAGTAGAATCGAAAAGTAAAAAAAAAATTAATTCTTTATTCTCAAGAACAATTCTAAAATCAAACCAATTCATTTTTTTTTTTATCTCTTTTCTTCTTGTTCTTCTTCCTTATCTCTTTTTCTTTAACCGTCGTTGCCGACGCTGTCGTCCATTGTCGCCGGTTGCTAGTGACTAGTTGGCCGAGGTCCGACGACCTTGCCGGAGGCTCATTAGGCCAAGGTGAGGTCTGGCGAGCTTGCCCAGGCCTCCCCTAGCCACCGGCGAGCCAAGCGAGGCTCACCTAGTCATCGATGAGCCTCGCTTGGCCGGGCGGTGGCCAAGGCTGGCCAAGTCTTGCCTAGTTGCTAGTGAGACTCAGTCGATGAGGTGCAGCCTTGTAAAGGGTCAGTGACGCTCCGGCGAGGTCGCCGGCTAAAGCTCGAAGGAGAAGGGAAAGAAAAGAAGAATAAAAAAAAAGTAAAAAGTGATAAATTTATTAAAAAATTAAAAGAAAATGATTTGAGCTAGAAATTTTGACAATGAAAACGCAATTCTATTCCAAAAATAAAAATTTTGGATAATTACCAAACGTCTTAAAATGCTTAGAAATTATTTTTGGGAGCATAATAAAAAGGAATCACTTCGGATTAGAAATTATTTCCCAGAACAAAATAGTTACCAAATGCACCCTTAGTCTCGAACAGAATAAGCCTTTAGAATTGCCAATCGAGGCCAGTGAGCATAAACTAGATAAAGATGGATTTTTCCTATACAAGCTATTGGTGCCAAAAGAAAATTTACTCAAGTCAAGCACGTGGATTAATAATAATGGTTGGTTTGAAACTTCGATATGATATACAGAAAATCAAACTGAACAGAGAAAATACTAAACAAGTTATAAACTTATTGCATTTGAGCTAATTTTATCATAAATCTTTCAATAGAACCAATTTAGTCCTAATTTTTTTTGCGTTTTTACTAATTCAGTCTATCTTACTAATCTTGCCCCAAAATCTTGAATGTAGACACCAATTGTCCTACGTGGCACGTTAGAGCTGACGTGGATATTTTTTCAATAATTTTTTTATAAATTTTTTGGGCATGGATAGTAAGACCTAACAAATTATTTAACCGCAATTGACAAAGTTAATGAATCCATATAATTTGAAAGGACCTAACTTAGAAAATGCTGGAATATCGATGCGAACAATTAGATAAGTCACTGAGAGTTTCTAGAGCTCAAACATAATGAGTTTCGAGATGAATCCTGCACTTACTGCCCTTTTCAACCCCTCCTATACGATCCCTAAACATGGAGGAACCGGTAGCCGACAAGCTTGCGGTCCACACAAAGAGTCCCATCCATGACTTTCGAAAGGCCCAAGCTAGCTGGAACCTGGGGAAGGTGTTTTAGGGCATTATATTGACCGGAAGGTGACAAGGCTCTGCACCTGAAGTCGACTCCTTCCAGCCATGGGGTGGTTTTACAATAAGATCGCCCAATGGAAAACGAGTAAAGAGGATAAATGCTAGTGACGTTGGCGATGGGAGGAGGAAGACGAATGGTCGACAGCTAATTGTGCTGTGTGGGGTCTTTTTCCTCTTTGGAATCTCCGGTCATCTCTTGCCAATAATTTCAACCAGACCGCGACTGTGTATGGGCGTAAGTTAATCTTATCCACTCCGCACGCAAAGTCTATGGCGAGGGCGCCTTCCTCACTGCAGATAAAGATAAGAACTGGCACGAGCATAGAGGCTAACGTTATTTTGATGATTGGGACCGGAGCTAGCTGCTGCAAGGCTTTTCGGGGCGTTTGAATAAGCATAAATTTTAAAAAGTGGGTCACAAGAATAGAATTCACTCGGTGTTTGGTTAAACAGACGGTGATTTTTTCATCCTAAATGAGTTACGAGACTAATAATACCGACACAAAACAGCTCATTCGGAACTCGCTTGTGGTTATATCGGCCTCAATATTCATCATTTGTATGGGTCTCTAATCGCTATTCTATTTTCGAACTATTTTTACTTATGTGCTTTCGACCTTTTTCTTTTTCTATAATGCAAAGCATGAGCATAGAGGCTCAGCTATTTGAAATATTCTGCAAGCTTTATGAATCCGATAGATACAGGCCCTTTGCACGGTGCAAGTGACCTTGACCTGGAGCAATTTGCACGAATTTGGTAGGATTTGAACAGGGAACCTCAGACGCTGATAGCACGACTACTCATTGCCAAAGTGAAATCACCATCCTCCTCCGTTTTGGCCTAGTTGAATATGAAACTTGCTAGAATGCTGCAGGAATTTGGCATCTTTTACTCACCGAATCCAGTCAAGGGATTTGAACGAAGTAATTCTATATTTGATGGGCCCAACAACGCAAAGTAAGTTCATAAGCATTGTGTTTTAGCGGATTATACGTGGGAAAAGCAAGGGTGACGAATTTCTTTGTTATATATTTTACTTCCCCGATACGTTAGGCTTCTTCTCATCATGGCGTCTCTACTTTTCTCAGCAGCTTTTTCGGGCACATCGTCATCGAACCAATGAAAAAGGTCCACCATATGATTTCGTCTCGAATGCTGACAACAAAGCCACGTGTCGCCTACCCGAAAGCGGAGTTGCCCCCGTCGTCTCCATCAGTGGAGGTGAAATCAGGTGACTCTTGACGAGGAAGTCTTTTAGAGAGAGCCGCAGAAGGAGGAGGAGAGAGACGTCGGTTCAGAGAGAATTCGGAAAGCAAGAGACGAGATTGCCGGAGGCTGTAGGCGGAGTAGAAGCAGCGACGACGACGACGGTGGCGCTTGGCCGCTTGGGAAAAGAACAGAGAGAGTTAGGAAATTACTACTAGGGTCGGCTGCAGATTCCAGGCCGACAGAGTTGGGTCCCGTATCTGCTCATTTTCGTGTAAAAGGACAAACGAAAGCAAAACAACAGAACCTACATGCTTGGCATGTCACCATGCTATCAATTCAAAGCCCGTGGCGTGACTCACGGACGGTCTTGAATGATCTCGGCTGCGTGTGCATCCGTGTCATTGCGTCGTGTGTGTGCGTGACGATTTTAAGGTTTTTTTCTTGTTTGACCGAGAATATCGGAAGCGGATACGCATACGGATCGCGAGACTTTCCGCTGGAAACCTAAGTGCTGCTGCTGTTGCTGCGCGAGCTGGAAAGGAATAATTTAGGATGCATATTGTCGATTAACTATGACCTAAGTACCACCTACTCCCATGTCTAGTTTGGATCTTATTATAACTGGAAGTGAAGTCAAGTCTGTCCAGCGAACATATCAATGGTGACTAGGAAATTTTGTCTGCTTATTGCGGGTCTTTTGCGGCAGACTTTTGTTGATTGTATCGTCACTTGGGGAAGTATTGTATGCTAAGGGGAAAAGGCTAGAACAGGAAACATTTGTTCCGGTGCGTATTCCATTCGTATCAAGTTCATCTTCAACTTCCTAGTGCGCCGAGTTTAATATACAGAATAAAGATATCTTCGATACTCAGTCATTTACGTGTCCTGGTACTATTGTTGGGTCGGATTTAGAGGTACCGTCCCTAGAAATCTTAACTCGTCCACCGATTATAGATACAAGGGAAAATTCTAAAAAGGGACTTGAAGTGCCATCTTTCTTTCAAATAAAGACCTGAAGTAGACATTGTTTCAAATAAGGACCTAAAGTACCATTACTTTCTCAAATAAGGGTCTAAAGTAGATGTTGTTTCAAATGAGGACCTGAAGTAATTGTGTTTATTTCAAATAAAGGTCTGAAGTGGTTATGTCTGTTGCAAATAAGGACCTAACTTTACTGCTTAGATAAGACTTGGAACAAATCGGAGCAAAACAGGGAGACTCGCCCATGTGCTAGCGGCAGATGCAACTAACCTCACCAACATTTGAATTTTTCCACTTTTTTCTTTTCTTGTCATTATGCGTGTGCAACGTGTAATTGGATATACGATAAAAGGAAATTGTGTGGATAAGGACCTTATCTGCTTTTACTTGCCCCGGTCTTGATTGGTTGTTTCGGTTGGTCCCTCTTGTGTTGCGATGTTTCCGAACGAGAGATACTTTGTCCGGACAACCTGATAACTCTATTATAGCATTGTTGTCCCTTTCTTTCTTTAGCTAATCAATGGGTGTTAATCGGATAACCATGGCTCTGTCAGCAACATGCTTATACTCCCCTTCTCCATCTCTTACTATTAGAGATTCGGCAATCTCCCGTCCAGCTGCGAATGGCACTGAAGGGACCCGAAGCTACCACTGAAAATGAGTAGGTTTCTTGCTTGCCATGACCTCATTTGAGTAGCTTCACCAATCCATGGTCATCTGCTCTAATTAGCCACTAAACCTTCCAAGTCACCTATCAAACGAATTGTCGTCGCCCCCGTGTGGGTAAGTCAATCACTTAGATATTCACAATATTTTGCTCTCGTGTAGTTTTCAACTTCATAACAGCCAATCACAGTGCGCCATTTATGTATATAGCTCATGTGCGGGCTTTGGAGGCAAATATTAATGTTCCACAGCTCTCCAATCTGTTCGGTTAAGCAAAATTATACATCGGGATCGTCCTGCTTCGTTATTTCAATGTGCTCCGAGAACTATGGACGGGCTTCGCCGTGATTTTACCAAAGCAAGGAGATGTCAGAGTAGTTTGCCCTGGTTGTCAAGATTGGTCGCGGGACTCGCCCTCAATATCAGGAGTCAACAATGGGATTGTGTACCTGCCAAGCTTCTAAGTCACCATGTCTCAAAAGGTTACAAGAATTAGACCCACGATTGAGTTAGCTCTCTCCAAAGCGGTCCTAGGTACTGTTGGCAGGACAAGTTCTTCATGATATGAGATCTCGAATTTGATGGTCCCGTTGGACCTGCTTAACCTAAGAGTGGGAACAAATTCTTAAAGATCCCGATGCGTACGAGTCCTTGGAATTTAGTGAATCCGACGTAGCCTAAACGATTTAAGAGATGGGATGTACCACGCTCTCACGTATCCAGTGCCGTCAAGAATGTCTCCGTCAGCAGGCAATCAAGGAAAAAGCCAGCTTCGGAAATGTGGGAGAGCAAACCATACGTATTATGACAGTGATGATCAATTGAAATTAAAAGGCTATAATTTAAATAAAACATATAAAAACCAACTCGTGATTGCAAAGGTTTTAGACGAATGATGTTCCAATCATGAGGGGTTAAAAGGACTAGAAAAGAGGTCGTATAAAGTACTCGTCGAGGTTTGTGGGTATTACAACGATCGTTTGGTGAGAAAGCGACCTGCAAAGTCGCTTGTTTTCTTTTTTTCTTTTTCAAATTTATTTATTCCTTTTTGACGTTTTCTAAAAGCAGTGAAAGATGGAGATTCTGCTGTCTAAAATCGGATATGCATTACAGGTTCACCACCAAAGCAAGCTTTGGAGTAATTAAACTTTGGCTTCCGAAATTTTGCATCAAACACATGGTAGACAGCAAAATTCATGATCTTCTCGCGCATATTGCGGAGATGGACCACTACCAGCACCAGCACAAGAAAGGGAAATCGCACCAGTCGCATGTACCCCGTGACTTAGATGAGAACCAGCCCTGTTTGGCACACTGCATTTTTTCGCAGCTAGCGGCACCTGTCCCTCCACGTTAGCGATCCGATGAACACAACCCGTGGACGCACCTAACCTCATGAATAACCACTAACCGACATCACTTAGAGGTTGAGTTCTCCAGGAAATCCCTGATGAGCACCATTCGGCGAGGCCGTGCAACATATGAAATGCATAGCATCCTCAAAAGTCAGAGACCGGATCATACACAGTTTTTGGGCGGTGAGTGACAGCTACAACAGCCAGCAATCAATTGAAACGAGTCGATAAGGCATTGAAGTGACAATGTGAGGACCATTACCAACGTGGTACCCTTGTACTTCTGGACCAGCGGATTTATGTTCCATCAAACACCAAAGCCTTGTGTTGGAGCAAGTAATGTCGGCCACCTTTGGTGACCCACAGGGAGAAGGAGAGAGTAGATCAACCACAAAAGCGTCATCTGTTTAGGTATAGGAATCTTAACACCGACGAAAAGATCAAAAAGAAGACATTATTGGTCAATCTAAAGTACTCGATATTGCAAATGAGTCCTCTACATGATTCTTGCCATAAATCCCTTTTGCACATCAACAAGTTCCCGTGCGTGCCATTTAACTGTGTCGTTTGAATGAGGCCTCTACATCAGATCAAGCAGAAGAGGCAAAACTAGCAACTGCACTGCCGTTAGGAGGTGCAACTGAAACACTGCAGATGTTGCCTATCCTGTTCCTCCTTAGAGCATCTGGGAGCACACCGGCCTTATGAGCTGCAATAACACCTATTGCTTCCCAGTAATTAGACACCTTTACCTGTACAGACAATTGACGTTGTCACATGCTTTTCAGTGGGTACGGATAATCGTAAGTCATGAAGAGAGGATGCGATCACATAGAGTTTCCTTTTTTCTTTGTTTCCACAACTTATCAGTGCATAGAATTAGCCATTGGGAAAGTCACAGATCAAGAGTCCACCAGCTTTACATAAAATTTTCTACAAAGGGAGAAGTGTCGGATGCCCCAAACATAATATGCCTTAATAACTAAAGCAATGGAGATATGATTTTATTGATATTATTGGGTCTCAAAACTACCCTTTTAGTCCTAATTAACGAAGCACTTACTGAAGGGCATAACTGTGTTTTTGAAGCTTTTAATCCAGTTATTGCATCTCTTGAGAAACAAAAATAAGGCAGTTGACAATTCGACTGGCATAAAACTTTTCTCATAATGTTTCATTGGATCTCAACACAAAAGATTATGAAAGAAGAGAATGAGCTAGGCTTCAGTTTCATACCGCTTCAATCTGTAGCTTGTCTGGTGTGTCACTGAGAACTGTTTCATTCTCCTCCACAACGATTATCAGTGGCTGAAATAAGTATAGAGAGAAAAATTTTGAATAACACTCCTTTTGGCTATATACAAGGTAACCTTCTTTTGAGTAATGAGATCAAGTCTTTTCTGTTTACACAACTTTGGAGAGAATTTTAGCAGAAAGCAGTGTTGCATTAGTACAATTACCTTCTTTTTCCTTCTTGCGAAAGCAAGAGCACCATCACCTCCACAAGCATTTATAGGAAGAACAACACTATCAACATCACTGCTTAATATGCACCTTTTCTCCATAAACTCTGATTTGTCGACTAAGTACTGAGGTGCATTGCTTAGCCCGGCAAGCACGCAAGGAAGGAATGTATATCCTATCTACAAAACCCATACATTATGACTCAGGATAGTAAAAATATACATAGACCCGCATTAAGCACAAAGAATCAGACAAGCATGAGCCCTTGTAAATGCACAAAAATCCATAATGTTTTGAAAAAGTCTCTGAGCATTTCATATAGTTGCAGCCCAAGACCAGTATGGTCTCCAGAAGCTAAGGTTATAAGTTGTAAGAATGTAACGAGACATTTCTCCAACCGACATAGCATTTTGAAAGTTCAATGAAAAGATAGAAATCGAGAAAAAACCTTGAGAAGGATTTTGACCTTCATCTCAAGCTAGAAACAGAATAAGTTAGAATGCAAAGATGAAACCTTGATAAGAGAATTTTCACCATCAACCCATGAGATTAATTTGGATTCTTTGGAAGGAACAAAAGAATGGAAGAAGCCGCAAGAATGGCCATCTAAGCATTCTTGAATTTTTTAGAACATAGGAACAAGTTGCTAGACATTCTCTATTCTGGTGGATCTTGTGCCATAATTATTGCATCCACTGAGCCAGCAGTTTAAACACTGTCTACTTCACTACTAAGATATTCTGGCTTGTCCATAAGAAATTGATTATTCACAATATTTCCGACAGGCATATAAAGTAAAGGTAACGTTATATGCATGTGCATGCGTGCATGACAGGGTACAAAGCCACTGACCCACCTGCACCAACAACCAATACACTTACTTTCGCACACACGCACCAACAGATAGAGAGAGATTGTTTCCGTAGAAGCACTGACCTCCTCTGCAGCCGATTTTGGGGAGAGAGAGAGGCTGAAGGGCAGGGGCAACATAGCAGGAGCATGAGCACAGGGTATCTGAAACTCCTTTACCACCAAATGACTTATAAGTGCCTCAACTCCCGCTATATCATCTATTCCCTGAACAGAGTAGACAATTGATGAGGAGAAGTACTCTGTTAAGAGCCTGTAAAGCTACAGAGGAGATCATTTCCATACACAAATAATCTATAATGAAGTTGGCTTCCTAATCGAGCTCTGATTGAAGAAAACTTATGATTAGACAGGGAATGAGGAATCGCAATTAATTGATACATACCATCCCTTGTCGATAATCATCTGTGTCATCCAAATCATCATCGGGGAAGCGTCCCACAACAGCAATAGCATTTACCTTTGCTCTGCTTACTAAAGTTTGTACAGCTCTCAATAGCGCACCAGGATGCTTGATCCTCCCAGTAGAATGACCATTCTCAGGATCAATCCATTTCTCCACCTGAAAATACAATTTATGAAGAGGAAGCCAAGCCTCGAAAGCATGAGTACTCATATCCATCACAAAAGGGTTGATGATGCTTCAATACCATAAAATGAAGCAACATAGAAGCAATTGAAGGAGACTGGGCAAGAAACACTCTGCAGTAAAGTGACAGATAAATTTTAAAGCATAGCAAGCTTGTATACCAAAATATAATTACTGATCGATGAGAGCAAATGCACCATTGATCCACATTTAAAAACCATTGCATTTTGTAAAACAGTGCTCTTAGGGCATTGGCTAAGCTACATTTAATGTGCTTTCGAAATGTAAAAAAAAAAAAAAAGTAAGGCTCACATGTTCCAATGTCTTGTGATGTGTGAAAGTTACTAAAATTTTGTCATCTTTAATGAGTTAGAAATGTTCTCTATTACCTATAAAATTAGTCTTAAATATAAATTCACTACACATAATAAGCTAAATGAGTGCCCCAATAACAAGACTCTTTTAAGGTAGGGGAAAATGAACATATAGAGGTTAAAAGAAAATTAGAACATTATACCAGCATACGATTTCAGAGAAAGTAAAATGTCAGACCTCTAATGCGGTATCCGTGACAATATATTCCAGAACAGGCAAACCAAGTGAAGCTCTTGTTGCATCAGCGACTTGTAAATGACGAACTCGAAGCTCTTCTTCTATTGCAGCATCAAGAACAAGACCAACCTTTGGTGTGTCACGGGTCCCACACATTCAGTTCATGAAGTACACAGAAGATGGCTGATGCTCTAAAGATAAAGGAAGTGCACTAGAACCTTATTTTGGTGAACAGGCTGCAGTGCCCATGAGCCTTCTGCAAACTGATCAAGAGCATGGCCTTCAACATATAACACATTAGGCATTGGCCAGTAGAGCATTGCTGCATTAAGAACCTGTTGAACGATGACATGTTAAAATTATGCACCAGCATGTGTGATCATTGCAGAGTCAAAAAAGAAACATGCAGCCAACAAATATAAGCACCCATGAACTGTTTCACCAGATTGTTTTTTTCTTTTTTTTTGGTAAGGTAAGATTAGTATTGACTTTTAACCAAAAAGAACTTCACAGCAAAGTGATCTCGGCACCAACAAAACTTGCACTCTTGGTGACAAACAAGTCATGACGAGTGGAAGGGTGCCGAGAGTAAAAGGGGAAGGGGGGAAACCAAAACAGTGGCAACCCTCAAACAAGCTTTACAAAGAAAGATCTGACACCCCTGAAGAGAAAATAGAGGGATCGAGTCCCCAACTTCTTTGAATCCTCCTATTCCTTGGCGTGTCAGCCACATTGCTGAACGTAATAGCCTTGTCCTTCACAGCTTTGACGAGATGCTTTTGCAGGGCAGGCACAAACAGAACTTGGCTCCTGAAGAGGATGTTGTTCCTTGTCTTCCAAATTAAATGACAAAGGGCCCCAAAGGCATACCGGGCAATACAATGACTGTTTCACCAGATTGTTCATCTGTAATAATATTCATTTATCTGACAATAACCAGTGAATCCAGTATTGCCGTTCAAGATTCACCCTGGACATCAAGTAGAGGAGACACTTTACCAAAAATAATTAATTCCTTCATTTTTTAAAAAAAAATTCCATGCTTTTCTTTCTTTGTGCCTGGACTCAATTCATACAATAGGTGCATGCTACCATACACTAGGAGTTTATCTTTGATTCACCTGCGCCTAACATATGAAATAGTCAATCCACTTATAAACATATTGATTGATCCACACTATGGTTGTAATAAGGCAAGTAGATCTCAGAGTAGTTCCGAGTTGCAAATGACAGAGATGGCACTCATGTTCACAGTGGATTGTGCTACCCTTTAAGGGGAGAAAAACTGTCCTGTTGTCTTAGCAAGATCAAAAACTTCAGTTTAACTCCTTGTCCATTTTATGGGACCTCGAAAGCAGAGATTTAAAACAGATGCATAGCTTAAGTTGCCTCTGACAATTTCATAAGCTCCCATTCAAGTCCACCAGAATACAACCAGGCACACAAGAATTTCAGCTTGGCAATTCTGCAGCATTCTTCTTAATCAATTAATGTTCTTGATCAATCAACATATTTGCGACAGAAGTAAACTAGAGCAAAGAACAGAGCTACCATGAATGCTGAGCATCACCATGTGCACCCAAGAGCTGTTCACACACTCTCTTATACAATACATGGTGACCATACCCTCAAGAATAAACATAAGATAGAGAAGAAAATAAAGAGCTGTACATTGGGGTGAGAGATGAGGCAATCGACAACTGAAGAGAGAGTGCGGGCAACAGGCAAAGCATCGCCGGCATATCCTCCAATGGACGCGCCAACCCCAGTGGGCACTATCATTACACTTGTATAATCTCTCCTCCACTGCACAGTACCGGCACTTCACGTTAATCAATTTACGGCCTCAAACAATCAAGAAAATCGCAATAAGAACACCAAATTTAGCCCATTTAACTGATGGATGGTATGAAGCCATGCAGATTTTGTGTGGCTTTGTCGTAGATAGACGGGAATTGGGCGTGAAACTGCTGCCGCCGCCTATCAAAGGAAATGGCCGGCTAAGCCGCACAGCCATTTCTTCCACAAGCTCAGATTGCTCTTCGTGGCTTTCTCTATTACTCCTTAGAGTAAGGCAGCTGATACCTCCGCTTGAAGTGATCTATCAACCGATCTCCTAATAAAAATAGACCGAATTAGCTATGGCATAGGGGTCGTCCTAGTCTGTACATAAACAAAAAGCATCCTCCCTTCCCCCACCCCCTCAAAAAAAAAAAAAAAAACAAAAAAATCATTCCTTTGCCATTCTTGCGGCTGGTTAGCAACACACTGTAGCCATACATACACCACCACAGAATCAAAGAAGAAACAAACTAGCCTGAGCAGAAGTAAACAAAAGAACCAAGAACAAGAGCAACCGCCATCTCCATTTCATCAACACGAGCTAATTCCGCCGCTAGTCCACCGAAATCGCACCGAAAAGCATCTAACGAACGTCTACGGCAAAACCCAGTTTCGAAGTCGCGAAATTTCTCCAGCCATCTTCTTTTCCGGGAGGGATAGCAGGCAGACAAAACACGAGACGGACCTCAGAGAGAGAGAGAGAGAGACAGAGACCTCAGCTTTGGTTAGCGCTTCGCTAACTCTGTAAGGCCGGAGAGGCGATGGACAGAAGCGGCCCTGCCACGACGTATGCTGCGTTCCATGCGAGCTCGCGAGGGGGAGATGAAGGGGCAGAGGGCGAGCACAGGGGAGCGAACGTGCCTTGGCTGCCTCTCTGCTCTGCCTCTTCTCCTCTGTTCTAAATTCTCGGCGGTTTAAGATATCACGCTTTATCCTCGTGTAGACTTATCAAAAACAACGGCGACCAAAAATTAATTAAAAAAAAAAAACATAAACCCTAAACTTTTGACATAAACCCCAAAATACAAATGAGAAAATGCGAGGGATTTTTGTAAAAATCGGTAAAACGATTTAGAAAACGATGTGAAAAATTAGTGAGGGAAAGCCGGAAAGGTCAAATTCAAACATAAAAAGGAACGGGAGAAGCCACAACGTAATAATTCAACCTCTTACCCGTTTTATAATTGTGTACTTAAATTGTTCTATAGTGCTTTTTTGCTGACATGGACTTACTCGGAAACAATTATGACATTTCCAATTAAATTTTGGGTGATGAGGAGAGATAGTGTCCTCTTGGACAATTTTGGCAATTTAATATGTCTCTGATAACGTGATATTATTAAAAGAGGTTGCATCGCACGCTATTGTAAACTTTTGATGGTCATATATAGACATTTGCGCCATGTTTGCATTTTTCTTCGGCGATTTTATTAGGCTGACCCACATCTGAATATAGTTGAGGTAATTAATTGAAAAGGACGAAAAAAAAAAAAAATAGATACTCAATTGTAAAACGAGGCAAAATTTTAGGGTATCTGCACTGCCATGCCATCATCCCAAAAGCGTATAATTACCTCAACAACCAAGTATATTCTAGAAGGATGTTAGTATTTTAGTAATTTGATTAGTTGAATTCGGGTTTAAGATTCTCGCTAGGTCAATCAAATCTCATAACCACAAAAAATCTATAGGATTTTGTATTTTAGGGTGTGTTTATTTTATGGAAAATGAATAATTTAAAAATATTTTTGTATAAATATAATCACTGTATTCTTGAAATAATTAGTCAATGAAAAATATTTTCATTATCGATAACAATTTATAACCAAACATTTTATTTCATGGATAGTAAAATTATTTTTCATCTATTCATTTTTATAAGCAATACAATAAATCATTTTCAAGAAAATGTTTTTAAAATTACTGACTTTTTATGAAATAGATAGAGCGTTAGTCTTGGTGAATCATTCAATTGAATTTCTATCTATTTACATGTTAATAGCAGTTCATTCATATGAAAGTCATTGGTAGAAATTGGAATTTTTTAGCTAATGAGAAGTTATATCTATCACACTGCTTTATATTATTAATTAATTATCGGCTATTTCATGGACACTAATTTGAATTGTGCATACTATCAGAAAGTAAATACTACTTCCATAATTGTTCTAACTAAGAATTTTTTTTTTTTTTGAGTTGATGCATGAGGATTTCACAGATCTTATCTCTCTTTTTCTCTCCATGTATTCCAACTTTTACGACCAAAAAACATACATATAATAGCCATCTCTTACACCAATTTGATGCCGTTAGAATATCTAACTTAAAAGTTTAAGTCAATTAATAAAATGATTATACATATATATATGAACACAGGTCACGAAGCATGCTTTTAACATTCCATCTCGCGTGCAAAACAACATAACAACACCGTGTGGAATTTGACAAACATGAGACCACACAAGCAAATAAATCAACACAAAACCCGGCTCCAACACCATACTACTCAGACCAAAAAAAAAAAAAAAAAAAAAAAAAACACCATATTACAATGTTCAACCCAAAGGCTTAAGCTAATAGTGAAGGAAGATTACATGTATATAGATAGCATACGCATGTCGTAAATAGGTAATTTGAGATACTTTAATAGACATTTTTTCCCTAATTTTTCTATCTATTGACTTGGAGATGATCCATGCACATGTCCTCCATCGATACATGCGGCCAAAATTGATCCTGCGTGTTGCAATAGAATACATGTCAGTCATTTCTCTTTGGAAAATTGCAGAAATACTTAAAATTATCAAAAAGTTTTAAATTTATTGCAATTGTACCAATTCGATAAGCAACCTTTCAATTTGATTAATTTAGTTTTAAACTTTCTGATAATTTGTCAATTTAGTTCTTCTAGCTAGTTTTGATCAGAAAATTACTGACGTGGACACAAAGTGTCCTCCGTGGCACAGCCGATAAGTCAACACTAACTTGGACAATTTTTATAATTTAAAAAAAAAAATTCCTAATTTTTTCTTTTTTTTTTTCCTCGTAAACTTGACAAGGGTTGTCGACCCTTGCTTAGGGTTAGTGAGTGTTAGTTGACCATCTTCTCTGATTGATGAGAGTTGACTGATCATCACCAATCATCCTACATGGCACTACAGGTCGTTAAATTAGCAATTTTCTACCAAAATTGCGGAAATGACTAATTTGGTAAATCATTAAAATAGTTAAGATAAAATTAGCTAAATTGAAAGATTTATAATTAAATTGACACGAATCCAATAAGTTTAAAAATTTTTGATATATATTTTTTTTAAAATATCAATTTAAGTTGTGTTTAATGATCAAGATAAAATTCATGATATTATAAAATTTATTCTATTCTGTGTCTAATATCTGTTCAAAACAAAAGATAAAGTTGGATATAAGGGGGATATTGATAGGATAAAATTATCTTATGGAGAATGTGAGATAAATGTGGATAGAATTTATAATAATTATAATAGAAAATTATTTTTCTCAAATAACAAACTTCTTAAATTAACAAAATTAACATTATATTTCAATATAAATAATATTTGATTTTTCAAAATGAAAATAATAATTTAGTCATTTTAATATAATCTTATTTTTAATTATATATTCGAATTTAATTTAATTTTATAATATAATGTCAATATATAAATATATTTATTATATATTTTAGGCATTTTGGTATCTTAGGTATATTAATATTGTTTACTATTTAACAAAATTTTATCATAGAATGATGGAAGGGGAAGAACGAAATAAAAAATATTAATTTAAAAATGAGAAGAAATAAAATAAAAAAGCAAATAAAATTAGAGTAGACAAGAGAATCGTGATAAATTTTTACCATTTCTATTTGTAAATTTTTTTATTTGTTTAGACTAATATGCTGCATACCAAACAATATATATGATATGATGGAAATATATATGATTTTATTACTACAATCACCAAATAGAGGATATGATATAACAAAATTCCTGAATTTTATATTTTATCATATTCAGTTCTATTCTGATTAAAAATTTGGATAACCAAACATAATGCTTGGAAATAATCATCGACAGAGAAATAAAGTCTCAAGAGTGAGTATAAGATTGGGGTTTCTAGTTTAGTGCTGACCTTGTCTTGGGCCTCTCTTTGGAGCGATATGTAGTGGGCCTTCTCTTCATTTGATGATTTTCAGAGGCCTCATCATTACGTTGTCCTCATGATCCAAGATCTGCCCATTTCAAGCACTACTTGTTATACTTATACCAAAACATAAAGAAAATATTACTAAATTATTCGTTTTTTTTTTTTTTTTTTTTTTGGCGAAATTGACGGAGAATAAAACCAATATTCAATCTTTTAGAATTGGACAGGACAAATCTGTCAGAATCCGGCATCATGTGAACTGCAGGCACGCCCCGATGCACGCAATCCGCTGGACTCTGTCTATGCGGAATGTAAAGAGAACTCAGGAAAAAGCTTCTCAACCACTCGTCGTGTCAGACTCGCAGCTAGGTACACCCCCGTGAGCCAAGTCAATCTACCTCACCATAAAACCACCGCCCGAGGTCCGACCCGAATTTCAATGATATTTTCCCAACAATTTTCAACCTCGACTTTTTTATTCCTCCTTCCTTGATAAATATCTATATATATATATATATATATAGAGAGAGAGAGAGACGGGCTAATGAATGATGAAAATATGTGCCTATTAAGCCGACGGTCGCACGAAGCACGCGTCCCGTTCGGAGCGGGTCTTACATTAACCGACGTGCCGATACTCGAATGATCAACCTCTACTTTTGTTCTTGATGTCGGATTCTATTCCTCTCTAAAGTGATAATTCTATACGTGTAATATCAAAAAGAGATGATGAAACACATTCTTCTTAAACTTTGACCTATCATTCAACGTGATCTATAAGCTTTTAATTTGTTTAATGTAGTTTCTGAATTTAAGCCTAATGTTCAATACAGATCATTTATTTTTTTATACACATTCAATATATTCTATAAATTATATATAAATATTTAAAGTAATATTTTTATTAATTCAAGATCAGAGACAACATTAAAAATTCATATAGTCGGCGGTCCATATGTATAAAAATTCAAGACAATATTGAATAAATTAAAAATTCGAGCAATACTGCACATTTAGCTAAAATTCAAAAATTACATTAAAATAATTAGAAATTTATAGATTAAATCAAAATTTATAAATCATATTAAATGAATTAAAAGTTTAAGAATCATATGAGTCTAAAAACTGTAATTTTCCTTATTGAAAATTCTCGATTAGGACAATTTCAAAATACACGAGAGAGAAAAAAGGAAATAAATGATGAGAAAACTTAGAGTGTAAGCCTTTGGCGCCGTCTTTTGTATTTTGTCCAAAGCTAATATTATATTTACCTTTACCAAAAAAAAAAAATGATGAGAAAATACGCGAAATGGAAATGCTAGGCAGTAGCTGTACTTACGTGGCAATGGTAGACGTAGCCGGGCTCCGCCGTGGCGTCGAACGGGTACGACGAATTCGAGTGGATGTACGAGAACCTAACCACGATCGTCGTCACGTATCCGGGAGTCATCTTGTACACGTTCTTCCACCCCTTCTCGTGGGGGGGCACCGCCAGCTTCTGGCCGCGCGCGTGCTCGGCCACGTGGCACCTCTCCGCGTCGTTCGATTTCATCATGCAGTCCTTGAACTCCTCCGGGTCGAGCAGCTTCGTCTGATCCAGCACCCGGAAGAGCCCCAGGTGGATGTGCAGCGGGTGGTTGTCGTCCGTCAGGTTGATCACCCGCCACACCTCCGTCGACCCCTCCCGCGGCGTCTCCGTCGCCGGGTCGTCGTACGGCTTCGCGTTCAGGTAGAGGTGCGTCGGCTCGTCGGCGTCGGTCGTGTACTCGTACATCGCGATGTACCGCGTCCTCGCCGCCTCCGACGCGTCCGCCGCCGGGTACTCGACCAGCCGCTCCGGCACCCTCGACGGGTCGGCCTCCGGGTCCTTCTTGATGAGGAACTTCATGACCTTGCCGTTGGCCTCGTTGACCGGGTCGCCCGTCGGGTACGGGTACGCCGCGTCGTTGGCCAGGACGGCGTGGTCGGACTTCGACTTGGCGAAGTCGACCACCACGTCGAGGATCTCGGACGGCCCCACGAGGGTCGCGTTGGCCGCGACGGGCTCCGCGAGGTAGGCCGTGTCGGCCGACACGACGACGAATTCCAGCCCGTTGGTGAAGAAGAAGTTGAAGAACCGGGCGTTGCTGGCGTTGATGATGCGGAACCGGTACTTGCGGCGGCGCACCACCATGTACGGCCACGCCTTCCCGTTCACGATGATCGCGTCGCCGAAGTACTCCGGCTGCCACTGCGGGTGTATGGAGGGGTTGTTCCCGGTGGAGTTCATGTAGATGGAGCCGTCCATGCGGAAGCTCCGGTCGAACACGACCAGCGGGCGGTCGAACTCGTCGCCGGCGGGGAGCCCGAGCGGCGACTCCACGCCGGGGTGGCGGATGATGTAGGCCCCGATCAGACCGGCCAGGAGGTTGACCCGGGTCAACCCCATGGCGTGGTCGTGGTACCACAGGTTCCCGGGGTGCTGGCTGTTGTGGTAGTGGTACTTCGCCTTGGTCCACTTGGGCCCCCGCTCCCGGAAGCCGGCGGTGAACCACGAGTGCGAGTGGCCGTCGCTTTCCGGCTCGTCGATCCCGCCGTGGAGGTGAACCACGGTGGGGACGCCCATCCGGGTGCGCGGCACGGCGGTCGGGAGGGTCGGGTCCCACGGGAGGATGTGCTTCGAAGGGAGGTAGTTCTGCCACGTCACGCAGGTGCCGACGCCGTGGCGGGCCTCGATGGTGGGGCCCGGGACCGTGGCGGCGGCCCGGGAGGTGCCGAAGGCGAACACCGGGGTCGGAGGGACGTCCCGGTGGAATTTCTGGAAAAAGGCAAAAAGCAAACGTTTTTATATGACAAATCAAAACATAATTGTAAAAGATGAGGACCCGACGACATTAAATTATTGTCTTATTGGGGTTCTCCCACGAATTTATTGATTATTAATTTTCCCAAAAAGCTTCCAGCCCGTTAATTATATAATTTTAATTAAACTTTATAGCAATATAAAATTCTAGTTGCTAGGACAGAATCGGCCAGGAGAGTGGAGAGTGGAGATGTCTAGAAAAGGTAGCACAAGACATTGATTAACTAAAGATCAGAAGTCAGAAAGAATGATTATAATCTTGATTAAATACGCGACTAATGCTAATGATCGATTGAACCCGAACCAATTGCTTTTGGGATTGCGCTTCGTTTTCATATAATTCGCCGAATCTTCTCAATTTAAATAACAAATATGGGTGCATGAAAGATTCCTCTCTCTTCCAGCATATTGTAGAATTTGAGTCGAGTTAAATTTATGATCATGATTCGCCACTTTAGTTAAAGATATGTCCTAATCTTATCTTAGTTAGAATGTTTAAATTTTATTAATATGTAAGAGCCATAGCAAAATAAAAATCCTTATTTGCTGACCACCAAGAATAAAAAATGAAAAGAAGTCGGTCTTTCACATGCGGTGCACTGAACGAGCCTTAGCCCGGTCTGGATTTTTGCTGGGGATATAAGTCTGAAGAGTTCATAGACCAAAATCACAAGTCTTATAGCCTTCAGAAAATCCGAAATCTGATTGCGTGGGGGTTTGATGAAAGTGTCGGGATAGCATATAAAATGCGTCTCTTGGTCTCTCTCTTGTTTACATCTGGAATTTCTTGCAGATTGACCCAAATGAACTGGAATCCATCGAAAACAAGATGGCTCTATGCAGAGAAAATCCGCCACTCTATGAATCATGGAATGCCGACATGGAACATGATGAATCGGAGGAAACTCAAGAAGGGTATAATCTAACACCCGAGAGAGTTGCAGAGAGAGAGAGGGAGAGAGAGATGCAGGGAAGAAGATGAAGTGAAAGAGTGTGCTTTCTTGCTTACCCAGCGGGTCTCGTACATGCCGATGTCCAGAGATTTGGGCTTAGGAACACCGCCCACGATGTCGAAACCTTGGACCCTGGGCATGTCGGGGAGCTTGTCCACGAACATCTCCAGCTTCGAGATATTGATGAGCCTGTCCTCCGCCCGAACACTGCTGCTCATCATGATAAGCAGCACGAAAAGCACTGTCCTCTTCCCTGGATCGACTACGCCGGGCATCATGCATATGCCCCCAACTCAGCCCTTGCACAGAGAGAGAAAGAGAGAGAGAGAGAGGAGGAAAAAGTGGGGAGAAAAATTGGTAGTCTTTAGTTTTTTTTTTTGGGCTGGGATCAGCTACTTATGATGCGGAAAATGGAACGAGTGCTTCTCATCTTTGGCACTCTTTTCTTTTTGGCGTTGGACTTTTTGGCTCTGTAAAAGGATATCAGGACATGCTCAAGAACTGTCGAGCGTGTGCACTGATTCTCCTCCTCTTCTTAATATATTCCATGTGCAACCCTGTCATATGCCTTTCCCTTTCTTCCTTTTTCCTAGTGTTTCTGTCATGTTCCGTTCGCTGGTTTGTCTGATAATTGGAGAAGTCGATGATTGGGCCAACGGAGTGGGGAAATTAGATCGAGGGGACCAGAAGCGTCTAAACTTTATCGTTTCTTATTGCTAGCTACTTTGTTCAGTCAGTCGATTCACACGTTGAACAAAACTTTTTGGAATGAATCGATATTTACATTGACGACATCCTAAAGACACATGACTATGAAAAATCAAAGAGGGACGTCATACTTCGACTTTTTAACGGACTTCAGCTCAGTTTTGAAGTAATAAGCCCTTTGATGCTCGAATGAAAATTAGGTTTTTCTTGTTGATTTGCATTTAAATATGTCCGTGATTGACTATATAAGCTTTCCTAAGTCCAATTTTAGTACTTGCTTGGTAGGCGCATGTGCTCCTGCCATCACTAAGTGGATAGGGGAGACTCAAACCATAGTAAACAACTCAGGAAAAAGTGATGCCTAGCAGAGGACAAAAGAGAACCATGATTGAGTCCCAGGCCGCGGTAGGCAGCGGGCAGCGGACCAATTAATAGAAGGAAGCAGAAAAAAAGAAAGAAAATGACTTATTCAAAAAATTGTTTCAAGGATAAGAAGTAACTTTTTCCATTTTTTATTTATGTCCAAATTTATTCCCTAACCACTTTTCTATTTTGAGAAATACAAAAATTAACTAACGTTTTACAAAAAAAAAAAAAAAAATTAAGCGATGTTATCAAACAAATTTCTATTCTTTTTTTTTTAAAATTTTAAGAAACAAAAAAAATAGAAAAATAGAAAAAAAGGGACGTTACTAAAACGGAGCCTTAAGTTTGGATTTATGCAAGGTACACCATTAGTGCAAAATACTATTTTAATGTGAGAAGTCGTGAAATGGAAACTCTCATCAATGAAGTGAATGCAATTACCAAAATTAAGAATTGCATAAGTGCTGGTGTTTGAATCTTGCTTGTATAACGATTCTTTTGCATCGTTGGTCTCTCAAACAAAAGTCTCAAAACTTGTCTAGTTCATAAAACAAATGGAAAAGTTCCTTTCGGACATTCCTTATCCTTCGTGTTCAAGTTGATTAGGATACTCTCTGGAATTTTCATATCGCCTTTTTTTTTTTTTTTTTTTTTGACGAAAACTAAAGCACTAAAGAAATAAACTGGTGATTGAAACTATACATATTATATCTCTCCAGATCTACTACTTTGCTTGGTCATAGTGAGTCTAGAATAGGTCCCAACGAGATAATTATTCAAACTTGGGGCGTTTCTCATCACAAGTCAAAGTTGTCTTGTCATCGATGTAACAAACGGACTTAGAGATCTTAGTAGCTAGAGGAAAAGGAAATATAGAGCAACTCTCTTGAATAACCCGAATCAGTTTTCTCCCATAATGGAGGTTGAAGAAATTATGATCTTCATAAGAGTTACTAAAGTTACTAATGGGATAACAGTTTGGAAAGCTATATCCAAAATAAGGTGAGAGTCCTATATTTGAAATGATTCTCTTTCCTATACTTGTGAAATTCGGTGGGATCAATCCGCAAGATTAAATGTTACTTAATCACCGCTAGTGACCATGAGGGAGAGGGTAAAACAACCAGCATCCACAGGAAGGGAAAGCCTGTTTGCAGATCGAACTGATAGAAAATGAAAAGGAAAATGAAGAAAATTTCTTCTATATATTGCTTGATTGTATACAAGTACATTGATCCATTTATAATGTAAGAATGAAAGAGAAAAAGGAAATAATATATAATGAATTATAAATTTCCTATTTACTAAATCAATCATAAATTCTCCTAATCAATCAATCTACAATTAGGATCAACATAATCAGGATCTTCAATAATATTTTCAACACAAACCAACGAGCATCACGCGGCATTTGTACCTCGGAGATGGGGAGACGTGATGCGACAGACAGTGAAGTACGAGCTTGACTTGAGATTGGTGAGAGATACAATACATAAATTACTTTGTCATATGTCATAACTTGCTCCTCCCCTAATAGACGGAAAGAACAAGAATCGCCGGAAACATATTAAACCGAAGTAGGTGAAATTAAAGACCGGCAAAAGTAGGTGAAACCAAAGACCGGCAAAACTTGGTGTTCTTTTTCTTTCAGATGAGGACAAGATACACTGTGGTTATTTTCTATTACTGGAACCCCGTTTCCAACGCAAATCCGCTCTTGACTTGTTCGCAATTACAGAAATCTATAGAGTGAGGAATCTTTGGTTTGTAGCCATCTCTTTGTCGTCACTTGAGAGTTTCTGGACTTCTCAGGTAAACATAGCTATTAACTACGGGCTGGGTCCATATATCATCGAGAAAGCATATAGAAATCTCAATGTTTATCTGAGCGAAACGGACAACTACTTTGGTGAAATCTTGGACAACGTTGATTGATGCCGAGGCTTGCGATAGGTTTTATAAACCATTTTAATTGGACCCTTTTGAAACTAAGGTACTGAAAACTGTGAGAGGCTAATTTAACAAGTATATGCCTTTGGACATGAGAAGATGAGCTTCCAGAATATGTGGTTCTGATGTTGCTGATTAGAGGAAAAACCCTTTTTTGCTTTCTGGAGTTCATGCGTTGAAAAGTCATGTTAGGATGGGGACTTTGCCTTTGCATTGTTTCATAGGGGAGGGACCAACGTCTCGAGCGTTGCTCAGTAAACGCCAAAACCTAGGAGCATGCTCGACTTCTCCTTCATTAAGTGCTAGGCTCCACGGGGTTTGGACATATTCCCAGACAGCATGGGAGGGGTGGTGACCTGTGAATGCCACCGGATGCAATGTTAGCACAGATCGTGAAATTAAAAAAATATGTCTAGTCTTTCTAAAAGTGATGCGGGTCAACAACCATAAACGCATAGAAGAACCCGATCGATCCTTAGATTTGGTACTCAGTGCACGTACCTGTCCATAGCAGCATGGAGTTTAAACGAATCGAATCGTGAAACAACGGTGACTAGTGAATGTCAAGGAATATGATATGTACTTACTGTTAGCGTGATTTTCTAATGATTTGAACTTTTGGGAAGAACAGCCTTTCTAGCGATGAAAATTCCAACCGAGATCTTTCTCGATTCCATGTGGGTGATAGAGGAATGGCCACGCACACGTGTCTTTGATAAAAAAAATCCGGTGGAAGAGGACCATAACTTTAGTCAGAAAAAGAGTTCCTGTTATTGTTTAGTTTTTCTCCCGAATGTCCTCAATTTCTTTCATATGATACTTAGCAGATGCTTCCTGTCTGATCTCTTGCACAGGACGCTGAGAATGCACAGACAAAAGTCCTTCCGAATGAAAACAATAGTTAAACCATTTCCCATCACCAAAGAGAAAAGTCTTTCGCACTATGAAAGTGGCCCATCGACCGATGGAATCATGTAAATGTGAACGAGCATTTTTTTCCCCAGACAGAAGAGAAAAAAAGATTGCTGTCGAACGATCTCAATCACCTTGAGAATGAAGTCCTGGAAATGGGGTCCCCCTCCCCACTACTACCTGCTT
Organism: Eucalyptus brandiana; assembly: GCA_014182725.1. NCBI lineage: Eukaryota > Viridiplantae > Streptophyta > Magnoliopsida > Myrtales > Myrtaceae > Eucalyptus > Eucalyptus brandiana. Next base: position 37,201,802 of record CM024674.1, read on the forward strand.
CTATTATTGCTCGGACCAGAAAAGTTTTCTCATTTTCTCTCAGGTAGAAAACTAGGCTTCAACTTTCCTAATAAGATATCTACACAGATATTTTCATTTTTAAGGCACATCTAGCAGTCACCAAGGCCGCCGCCGCCACCACCGACTCCCGCTTTCGGTTCGTCTCTGATGCCCGTATCTTCTATAACCTGGAATGCGATACATAAGAAAACCGTGGGCGGACACTTCCCTTTTCAAGCTATCACTTCTCGTGTTTAGATTGAATATAGACACAGTACAAAACTTTGCTGTACTTTAATTCAAACTCATCCACAACCTGATGTAAAAGGGGACACGATATATATCTTTACACGTAGTGGGACCGGTCCAGAAGCTGTCGATTCAAATTAGCATGATTGGTCACTGGATTTTGTTTTCGTGGCAGTGCTCCTTATAACTTCAACTCATGATGAATGTCCATTCCACTTAGCATCTTTTCAGGTGAAATGATGGGGGCGAGAGAGCTTTGTTGATTAAGGTGATGATATATTTTTCTGTTCTTGTGCTTCGTTGGCAGAAGGCGCTCAAAGTGGCCAGATCGAGATTGCTCTTTGTGGTTCTAGTCGTGGAAAGCACTTTGGGGATGTGGATTACAGATTAAGGATTAGTGCCATTCCTTGATTAGACCATAATGTTATCGCACTTGTGCTGGGTCTAGAAAAGATGGTCGCTAATGATGAAGAATCTTGGGCTAATTGTGAGAAGATTATGGCGAGAAAAAAGAGGTAAGTGATGATCTTCTGGTATACTTGTGGTTGTGTATTAGGAGTGAGCAATTTCAGAGTCGACATAGGGTCGATTCCCGAATTTTGAAACTTGAAATCAATCTTATGTATCTTGGAACCGCCCTAGACTGATTATGTCAGTGCGATTTGGTTCTAGGATTAGAGAATTTATTGATTTTTTTTTTTCATTTATTTTACTCCTTGAAAGTTCAAACTTACCCTTTCAAAGTAGTACACGATATTTAGAACCGTAATACTAAATAGCAAAATGGCAATAAGTAAAACATGGAGAAAAAACAAATTAAAATCAATAGAAATGGAGAATTATACAACTCATCCCTTAGTCGAGCAAAACGAAAGCTAAAGCCATAATAAATATCTTTGCTTGCCAAAAAAGCATGCAACATAAAACATGAATTATAGAATTCATTTCTCATTTATCCATAAAAAAGTGTTCTAAATTTTAATCACTTGAAAACGAAGCAAACAACAAACATAACTAAAATGTGTTTAGTCTGGAGTTTGGGGTTAGTCTAATTCGGCATCTTGACCTTTAGATGACCTGGGCCTAGAGAAGGATAGGCCTTGTGACTTCTCTAGTAAGACATGAAATAGAATCGACTAGAGATGTGATTCTTCTTCCGAGCCACTTATATTTGTACCCCATCGAGGTAAGGAACCATGGCATATATATTTGGAATAGATTCCATTTTGAGAGAGTTGAAATAGCATCTATTCAAAGGAAATGTTTCGGCCTCCGAAATCTATTCAAATTCAATATAGCACCTATGGGTACATAACAAATGTATGGATAAATGATTGAATCCTCAAACGCCCTGAAAATGCCATGAGGTGTTTGGAAATGGTTGAAGATCTTTTTGATATATGTAGTGATAAATTTTCAAGAGCAAGGACCAAACCATTTTCTATGGGAATTGGATTGAACCAAACTGCACAATGCAGATCAAGGGTTGATTATTTGTGCATCTCTTAGGCGTGTTTGATATTCTAATTGGGTTCTGAAAATCAAATACTCCACTCTTGATGAGATTAAATTTTTGGATAACCTTGTTTAGTATGGACTTGAAGGACTGTCTTAAGCCAAAATTTCACTTAAAACCTTTTTGATTACCTAATTAAGTGCTGAAAATTAAGAATTTCACACTTGATGAGATTAAGCTTGTTTGACAACCTTAAATAGCATTGGCTTTAAAGACTCCACGGGCTTTTTGGTACAACTATCCCACAACGGTCATAGCTGTGATAGTGATTGATGTAGTTTTCATAAGGTGTTTGGGAAGCTCTTCACAGCCGCAACAATCTTAAAGCCGCATCTACTTTATAGCAACTTTTAAGAAGATGTCTTGCATAATTTTGAGGTATCGCTACTCTAAAAACATGTAACACCAAAAACACAGCCATTGCACTTTACAGCACGACGGCATTGTAGAAGAGCTTCAATTAAGCCATGGCATCACCAAACAATTAGTCTAAATTTCACTATTCTTTGGATTCCTTAGAATTTATTTTTCTTGTTCTTGGGATATCAAGATGCCAATGTGTTGGGACATCTTATGTAGTAAGAAAGACAGGGGCAGCTTAATTAATACATTAGAAAAATAATCGATCCCAATCAAAATATGCCAAATATGTTGTTAAAACCTACCAATGACGACTATTGATCTATGTTTGGTAAGAAATTGATCATATTCGGCTATTAGTTTTCAATTATCATCAAATAACTTTTTAATTGTATATGCAGCACTCAAGATTATCAGCACTTAAAATGTAGTACATAAATTTTCAGCGCTATTAAACGGACCCTTAGTAGTGATGTAAAATTAATGAATTTAATCAACCATTCATGAAATGTGATAATGAAGATGGGCCTAACTCTTTGATCTACACCTGCTCAAATAGTGAACCGGTCCAAAAGTTTTTATACTCCAATGGACCTAATAAAGTGTTGATTATTCCTAAGAAGCTAGCTCAGCTCAATAGTGATTTCTTTTTATTGCACTGAGTTTTTTTTTGGTCGAATTATTGCACTGAGTTGAAATAAAACAAAGCCACGTCATTTCATCCCTCGTGGAAATCGACGTTTCTCTTTTTCATAGCAATTTTCCCTCCACGCGCGATAGTCATCCAAATGCATAATGCTTATCCAATCAACGAAAAAATCCCCTAATTACTACTCGATCATGAACTTACGTGACCAAATTATAACACACATCACATCAAGTGCGGGCATTTAGATATATTGCACCATCGAAACTAGCATTGTTCGTCGAATTTATACATATGAGTTTTACCATATCTAGCTGATACCATATATATCCCAAATGCTTATGTTGGGTCCGAGTAATGATTTCTCTTTCTTTGATATCTTGATTGATCTAACCGAGATTTGCAATGTGTTACATTCCCCCTATTTTTATGAGAGCAAAAACTACATGAAGCCTATCCCCACAAGCTTCATTTTTACACAATTGTTTTCCTTACTTCTTTTCTAGCTCTCAAGCCTTCCCAAATCGGATCTCCAATTAAATAAGCTAGCTACAAATGGGGCACTCATGTGACCCATGCAAACTACATAGCAATACATGGATTGTAATTGATACGCCATTCGAAAGCAGTTGCCAAATCAATTGCCATCTAATCCAAATTAATTTAATCCTCTCCTCTTCCGTGCATGGCGAATGTAGAATGCCTGATTGATATGTTATGGGTCTATAAACATAATTACCATTAATCAAATCAAGTATATTTATACATCATGGATGGTTGAGGCTTCAATGAATATAGTATAGTCCAAACCACGTCAATGGAGATAACAATGTTCAACGACCTCTTTCCACACGTCTTTCCCTTCCTTTCACTATATGTATACACATCTCTTCTGTCTTTCTGTAATCCTTCACACTTCACAAGCCATATCATTATCTTACGCTCGCTCATGCCTCAGTCACTCTCTTGCTCGACTCTCAGATGCAGGTGAAAGGGGAGTAAGGCTTCAACAAAGATAGTGGGGGTCTAACCATCTCAATGGAGATATCATTGTCCAACAACCTCTTTACGCATACATCTTCCTTTTCCTTTCACCATAAATATACACATCTCTTCTGTCTTCCACAATCACCTCTCTCTTCTCAACAGCCTACGCAGTGCGGCACCCTCCGCATCATGTTTAATGCCTTCAATAGGTTGCAGAAGGAATAGTGCGACAACAAATCCAAACTGACCATATCGTGAACTCTACTACTCTCTTGCTAAAAATGGTTTTCCTTTGGGTCTTTTATATATGTTTTTTTTTCCCGGACAAGCAGAGCGTCAACTTTACAGGGATTCACCAAGACTTTATTCGAGTGCTACGCATTTTTCTTATTTGGCCCCTTCGTTTTTTTCTTGGGAAGAATCAACTGAGTATCGTATGTTTGAGAATGGCTTTGTCTTCGGTGTATATAATTTGGGACAGAGGAGAATGGTGTTGACATTTCTGGAAAACCCTCGGGATTCCACGTTTTTCCAATTTTGGTATTGATTGGCCATAAGCACACCATCATGCCATTTTTCTAATAGAAACTATTTTGTTTTAACATTTCATCCTTTTGGAAGATTGGCCTTGATGATTTGTAGAAACTCACGCTGACGAGCATTATTGATTATCGATTTTGAGAGGACATGTCGAATAAATAAATTTATGCTGTGCTTTTCACAGCTGATCGATCATGATGACTTTTATGCCATCAAAGTTTTAGATAAGTACGTTGACTAGGGGAACTAATTAATTGTATGGCTATAAAATCGCAAGAGAGATATGTCTAGTCAATTTCTTCATGAGCAAGTAGGCCTATTGTGTCTATAGCTCAGTAAATATATTAGATCTATATTTAGATATCTCTTGTATCTCCATGATTAATTTCTTTATGTTCTAAACTTAGGGTGTGTTTGTTTCTCGAAAAATAAATGATTTAAAAAATATTTTCCAAAGATTGATCGATTGTATAGCTTAGAAAAATGAATTAAAGAAAAATATTTTCATCGCATACGATAATATTTAAACATACATTATTGTTGATAATGAAAAAAAAACATTAACTAATATTTTGAGCGCTGCAAATGATCGTTTTTCAAATATATATATTCCAAAACATTCATTATTCGCAAAACAGATGGAGCCCTACTTGATCTAGTAAATTTTAGAGTTAATACCACAAAAAAAAGAAAAAAGAAACTCCAAATTGTGCTCATGGTGGCACAAATACATCGGAATTTTTCTTATGTCACTAAAAACCTTAATTTGCCCATTACGACATAAATGCCCTAATTTTTGCATGTCATAAATAGTATCGAACTTGTATCAATGTGACAAATATACTTCGAATGAAACTGAAATAGATGATATATATGTCACACATGTAAAAGTTTGGATTTTTTATGACACAAAAAAAGTTAGGGGTATTTGTGTCAATGGGCAAGTTTAGGATTTTGGGTAATACAAAAAAAAGTTTGGGATATTTATATCATAGTGGGTATGGTTTTGAGGGCTTTCTTGTTTGTTTGTGATATTTGACCTAAATTTTATTGGTAAAAGAGTCTATGTTTCCATAGATATCTCCATGTTCGAATTATCATATCCTATTTGAAAAAAATTCTACTTCTCATCCATATATTTACATATTATTCTATCAACTCCCTAAACTTTTTATTTTTCTACTTATTATGTATCTCTACCAATGTAGCTCGTTTTAAATTTTCAGCAGGTATTTTCAATTTAATCACACGGGACCCTTACTTGTGATTATTAATTAATGAACTTAATCGGCCAATGCATGAAATGTGGCAATGAAGATGGGCCCAACTCTTTTGATTTGGACCTGCTCAAATAGGCGAGCCGACCCAAAAGGTTATAGTCCAATGGGCCTAATAAAGTGTTAAATAATTCCTAGGAAGCTAGCTCAGCTCAATAGTCTTTTTTTTTTGGGCTATTGGACTGGGCTGAAAGAAACAAAACCACGTCGGTTCATCCCTAGTAGAAATCTACGTTTCTCCCTTTCATGGCAATTTCTCCCCCCGCGCAATAATCATCCAAATGGATAATGCTTACCCAATCAATGTAAAAATCCCCTAATACTACTCGATCATGAAGTTACATGGCCAAGTTATTACACACACCAAATGTGCACGTTCAGATATATTGCACCCATTGAATCTAAGACAGTCCATCGAATTTATACATGCATAAATCCCACCATATTATAATTATAGTTGGTACCTACATATATAGATCCCAAATGCTTACACTCGGTCCGAGCAATGATTTCCCTTTCTTCTATACCTAAATTGGTCTAATCAAGACTTGCAACGTGTTACTTGCTTGCTATTTATATAAGAGCGAAAATTGCATGAAGCCTATCCCCCCAAGCATCACAATTACACAATCGTTTTCCTTATTTTTTTTTCTAGCTCTCACGCCTTCCCTACTCGGAACTCCAATTCAATAAGCTAGTTACAAATGGTAGAAACTTTAAGAATAAGTATCCATGTACGTCATAAGGCGATTTATACATATATTGAATTGGGGCAACCATGTGACACGTAGCTGCTACGTGGCAATGCATGAATTCTAATTGATCCGCCATTCGAAAGAGAATGTTAAAAAGCACCAAAAAAAAGAAAAAAGAAAAAAGAAAAAAGAAAAAGAAAAGAAAGGAGTTGCTAAATCAATTGTCATCCGATCCAATTAATTTATCCTCTCTTCCATGCATGGCGTGGCAAATAAAGAATGCTTGATCGATATGGGGCTAGAAACATAATCACCATTAATCAAATCAAGTACATGTATACATTATGGACAGAAGAGGATGACGTTGCCATTTCTGGAAAACCCTCGGGCTTCCACGTTTTCCCAATTTTGTTATTGATTAGAGATAAGCACGCCATCATGCCATTTTCCGATAGAAATTATATTGTTTTAACATATTAGAGATAAGCACGCCATCATGCCATTTTCCAATATAAATTATATTGTTTTAACATATCATCTTTTTGGAAGATTGGCCTTGATGATCAGTAGAAAATCGCACTCATGAGCATTATCAATTAATTGATTTTGAAAGGACATGTCGAATAAAATAAATTTTTACTGCGGTTTTTTACAGTTTGTGAAGAGATCGATCATGATGACTTTAATGCAATAAATTGTGTTAGATAGGTATGTTAATATAATTGTTGATTAGGGGTAACTAATTAATTGTATGACTATCTAATCGCAAGAGAGATAGGTCTAGTCAATTTCTTCATGACCAGTAGGACTGTCATGTCTATAGTTCAGTAAATATATTAGATCTATATTGAGATATCTCTAGTATCTCTATAAATAATTTCTTTATGTTCTAAACTTGTATTTTGTTTGTTTTGTAGAAAATAAATGATTTGAAAAATAATTTCTTAAAACCAATCTTTTACATCACTAAAAAATGAATTAAAGAATAATATTTTTCCATCGATCATGATAATATTTACACATAATTATTGTTAATAATGAAAAAAATTCATTGACTAATATTTCACATGATGCAAGTGATATTTTTTCTAAAACAATATTCATTAAATAATCATTTTTCATTAGATAAATGGAGCCCTAATTGATCTATTAAATTTTATGGATAAGAGAGTTTATGTTTTCATAGATATCTCCATATTGGAATTTTCAATTCCTATTTGAAAAAAAAAAAATTCTACTTCTCATCCATATATTTTCATATTCTTTTTCATCAAATCCCTAAACTTTTAGTTTTCCTGCTCAGTTTGGATCACTACCAAACGTGGCTTGGCTTAACTACAGGTAGCTCGAGTCTCAACAACTCCACCAGCTGTAGCTCAGTGTATCCATGCTTTATTGCTATTCTTATATCTCCATCAAGGTCTGTCGCGTCACTCTCTTCGTACTCCAATCATTAATCAATACGAAATTCCGTGAAACCTTGTCTCATATAATTTAATCATGAATAAAAAGCATTCTAGCGCTTAGCCACGTTTTATGCCCCGAGACCTATCGCTGCTTTTGCTCAGAAAAAGACCTATATATCTTTTTATTATTCAAGATTTAGGGGAAAAAAAAAATCTGTCCTTCGACGCTAGAAACCATGGAATGGTACCAAAAGACACAAAATTACATTAAACTTCTAAAACCTAAACCGAAAAACTTCGAACTACAACAGGAACTCGCTCAAGCCAAAGGAAACGTCTATACACGGAAGAAATACGTAGCTGCCCTAATTTTTCCTCTTCTATTTTTTTTTGTCTCGTATATCGTTCACATGATGGAACATGCATTAGGGTTCTCATCGCTGAATAAGGTGGTGAAGTGCTCGCCGGGAGCGTTGGGGCTCTGGAGGGCCTGGGGCACGTTCTTGACGTAGCCGGAAGGCGCTTTCTTGTCATAGGCCTGAGGCGCGTATGGGTACGCCACCAAGTTGTACGGCACATACGGCCACAGCTCGGCCTTCTTCCCTGTGCTTCTCACCTTGTTCAGTACTTTGCCCGATTCAACGTAGCCGGTCACGGACACCTTGCTTTGCTTTCTGTTCACTTCCACCGATTTCGCACCTATAAAAGAGGAAAATCAGCTTAATTGATCAGTGAAAGCTTAGGTTTGCTTTTCTTTTTCCTGGCGTGGATGATAAGTAAGAAAGAAATGGAGGTGATATGAAGATATGGAAGTGGACTTGGATGCGATGGAAAAGAAGACCTTGAATCTCGTTAGTGAGCAGCTAGATCCAATTGAGTATATTCAAAAAGTTGGTAACCTTACTATATGTGAATATATAGGTAGTAGGGTTAGTTACAGAAGGACAAAAAGAAAAATTGACCCTAGTCATATCATGTATAATAAGTTTTGTTTATCACGGATTTATCGAACTGATACTATAATTTCTTCTAAGTGATCATGACGTCTAACAATATGAAATTTTGTCCAAGATAAATCAGCTATGGCACAACATCTCAATATGATGTTGCGGTGTTTCTCACTAATTCTTTCATTGTGGACGGAGGTCGTGTTTGAGACGCAAATCATAAGTGCGACATGTAATTGGTGAATACATGAATGAACCATATGAGATGCTGGCCCATGATGATAAGCGGTATACATGAGGGGGGAGAGAGAGAGAGAGAGAGAGAGAGAGAGAGAGAGAGAGAGGAAACCTTTCATGGAAGAAACGGCGTTCCGGACTCTCCTTTCGCAGCCGTCGCAGTCCATTTTCACCTTGATATCAACCGTCTGCGAATTCACAACCACGACGGGGGCCATACAGTTAGAGAGAAAGACGCTGAAGAAATCTAAGGAAGTCTGACGCCGCACTCAAGACCTCGGACGGTTCACTCAAGATGTACCGAAACCGAAGATCATCGAAATGCAGAAGGAGAGGGGAGGGAGGGGCGCAAAAAGGAAGGAAAGAAACCTGCATGGGCTTGCGTTTCTTCCGCGGCTTTGAGAGCTCGAAGTCGAACATGTCGGAGAAACGATCCAGTACTCCCATCTTCTTTACTGTGTTTCGTTTCTCGAGAGCAAAGAATTGATGTACAGAACAAGCTTTGCTAGAGAGAGAGAGAGAGAGAGAGAGAGAGGGGCCGAGGAAGAACGCAATGGAAGATCTGAAGTGATTTGGTCTGTCTCATGCATATATATATATATAGAGAGAGAGAGAGAGAGAGAGAGAGAGAGAGAGAGAATGCTTTTGCGATGATGAACTGTGACGCAAGTTAACGCGCCGGAAAACTGGTAATAATTGAGACAACGTAGGATGAACTGTCTCCAAATGAAACCTCCCCGTTCTTCGAAATATCATGCCCTGCTAGTGGGGGCTTCGGTCACGCTCCGACACGCGGGGTTTCTTCACGAGCCCAACGAAAACTACATTTACCACTATAATAATATGAGATTTCCGTCAAAAAAAAAAAATATGAGATGTCTTGGGGAATGTGGAATGATTGATTAGCACCTGGCTGTCATTCGAGCTGCTTCCTTTGTTCCCAAAGGAATGTAATCAATTCATATTCAAGGTTATACGGTACCGATTTTGAGCTTGACTTGACTCGTACGTTTGATGTTCATACCCATTATAATTTCTGCTCGAACTCAACCTGATTACGATAAATTTATGAAGGACATAGAGCTCGTGGTCGCGCTTGATTTTTTTTTTTTTTTAAAGCTCGTATAATATGAATATATTGTGTAAATTTGAGGAAATTTACGTGCATATTTAATGTGGAAAAAAATCCGTAGAAACTCGATTAGGTTCACAAGCCACTCGAGTTGAGAATTGGAGAGTTCGAGCTCAATTGCCCAAGCCTCAACTTGACAAAGATGCACGGGAGTTTAGCTAGACCTCCAGCTAGGCTTGAAAAATCATGAGTTGAGCTGGACGAGTTGAAGTAACTTAGACCCGGTTTCACTCCTAGATCTTTAAGACACGCAAAAGATAGAGAGAAAGAGAGAAGCTAAGTTGCCAATTTAAGTAGTCTTTCCTTTCATTGGATGCCAGACGTTGGCGGACCTAAGTACGCTAGTGGCGGCTCCTGCCCCTCCCTCCCCCGGTTCTAAAAAACTGACATTTCATACGGATCATGACGACGAGCTTTTTCGTCTCGCCCCTAGTTTTAATATCTCAGTCCACACCATCGAAGAGAGAAGCTATTCAATGCTGTTCATCTTGATGAACGACGGTGCAAGTGGGAAGGAGAGAAGGACAAAAACCACAACAGCTCAACGGCAGCGTTTGAATTATGGTCCCCAGAGAGGAACGCGTTTCTCTTTTGATCGTCCGATGCAATCACCGCCTAATGAATCGCATTATTATTCAGGGTGCTCTCTTTCGGAGGTGCCCACAAAATTAGTTCCGTGCTCAAAATTAACAAATCATTCGAAATTGCAGACCACTGCAGACTCTTGAAAGTTTCAACTGTATCGGATGAAAGTATGGTCTAAAGTCTATATATGGATGTATATATTATTAATAGTTATAATAGAATCACGGACGGATATTGTCAAGCAAGTTAAGTGTGCCTAGTAATAATAATACCCTCGGTTTCTATGATTTTGTCTTGTTTCTTTTGAACTTATGAAGGGACCCCGGAAGTTTCTAATAATAATACTATTGATTGGTAATGATCTCGAGGACGTTAATAAATAAAGAATACTTGTAATTGCAAGTGATTTTCAAGACAATGATTCACGCCATAGACCCTTCTACCGATTTCTTTATAAGGGTATATAGATTCTCTTGATTTATGTCTTCAGGATAAATGAATTAATTCATTACCTATCACCGTGAACAATTTTTAAAGAAACGGTTACAATTATTAGGATTTGTGAAAGTGAGATTGTTTGAATAATTTTTATGGTGAAAACTACTTGACACTATGGGAATTAATTTCTTCCGTTGTACTATCCATCTGATCAGATGTGACCGATCAAGACTAGAGAGGATGACAACTCCGGATGCAACATGAATCATACTAGGACCAAACATCCTTCATTTGAATAATGGCCACACATAAGTCAAAAGGAGGGAAGAGAGCATAAAATATTTCCGAGCATGAGGCCACAAGACAGAACCTTGAAATCTGGGAAAGCAAAAGACAAGAAAAATCTATGTTATATATATTGTATATTATTTTTTGTCGCGTGTGGTGCGAATTTGTCGAGACCGCACCCATCAGTTGGACGCTACCTCAGGAATGGTGACCATAGAAGTCAGTTTCGTAATTAAATGCCTGTTTTTGACTATGTTCTAACTTGAAAAGGGGTTCATTAAGTATGGCCTCGCGACAAATGATTTGATCAATCATTGAATGCCAGGGGGGCCAGCTACGCAGAGAGTATGGATTTTTTTATTGGCCTCGCCTCATGCCATTGTGATCCGGTTCTAGGGTCAGTCCAGAGAATTTATTGATTTTTTTTCTTCATTTATTTTACTCCTTGAAAGTTCAATCTTACCGTTTCAAAGTAGTACATGATATTTAGAACCATAATACTAAATAGCGAAATGGCAATAAGTAAAACATGGAGAAAAAACGAACAAAAATCAATAGCAATAGGGAATTATACAACTCATCCCTTAGTCAAGCAAAACGAAAGCTAAAGCAATAATAGACATCTTTGCTTGCCAAAAAGCATGCAACATAAAACATGAATTATAGAATTCATTTCTCATTTATCCATAACAGAGTGCTCTAAATTTTAATCACTTGAAAACAAAGCAAACAACAAACATAACTAAAATGTGTTTAGTTTGGAGTTTGGGGTTAGTTTGATTCGGCATCCGGACTGCATAATGTCGGTTCCCAATTTTCAGAAGCAAGGACCAAATCGTTTTCTATGGGAATCAGACTGAACCAAACTGCATGATGTGGATCAAGGGTTGATTATTTGTGCATCTCTTAGGCATGTTTAATATTCTAATTGGGTGCTGAAAATCAAATACTCCATTCTTGATGAGATTAAACTTTTGGATAACCTTATTTAGTATGGACTTGAAGGACTCCGTTAAGCCAAAATTTCACTTAAAACCTTTTTTATTACCTAATTAAGTGCTGAAAATTAAAAATTTCACACTTGATGGGATCAAGCTTGTTTGACAACCTTAATTAGCATTGACTTTAAAGACTCCATGGGCTTTTTGGTACAACTTATTGGAGAAAACTTCCTTGAGTGTTTTGAAGCTGACAAAACGTTTCCATCAGACTAGTCTGAAGACTTGCAGACTCTGCTATCAAAGTCTGAAGACCTCCGGACTACCAAACTCAAGACTCAAAGTCTATCATCACTGACAGTTTCTAGTCCGTCAAAGAAGACTTATTAAGAACTGGATGTTTCGTTAATGATTTGACTTTATTGACTGGAGAAGATCTCTTGGCTGGATATAGCATGTCGGAATCCATTATTCAAATCTAGATTGATTCAGGGATTTTGGATCCGTTGATTGGCGAAGTAATCTTGGAAAGTTCTACTTATGGAAACCAAGATCCTGATTGTATGGGCGAGCAGGATTGATGGGCTATCGTCATGTTCCTTAAATAGCTCGAATGATCTTCCTAATTGATTCTGTCCAACGGGTAGATTGGAAGAATTCTTTTGGTAAGTGCCAATGGGTATGATGACATAAATGAGTATATAAGGAAGACGTTCCAGTTGTTCGAGTGTATGCGCGATAGAAGAATTCCAAAGTCTGAAGCTCCTTATTCTTAGTCAATTAAATTGTTGAGCGAAATCTTTTACACAAAAGAGAGTCTATATCTTTGAGAGACCTTGAGGAAGTGTAGAAGAGTCTCTACACTGTGGAATCAAGGAAGAGCTTTATTGTAAACTCTTTTGTTCATAGTAGAATCCAGCAGGTGCGCTGTTAGTGCGGAAGAGTGGACGTAGGCTTGGATTAAGCCGAACCATTATAATCTATGTGTTCATATTCTCTTCTCTACTCTATTTTACTTTGATCATAATTCATTGTTAACAAAAGACGAATTTCCTTTCTATTGTCAATTAGTACTGCTCACTTATCACGAGAAATTGCTTTTACACCTATTCACCCTCCTCTAGGTGCTTATACTAGCTATCACAATTGATATCAAAGCATGTGTACTCACTTAATTTGAAGTGTTTTACTTTAGAGTTAAAGATTCATGACTAGTATGTTGGCTCAAGGACTAGTTGAAGGGCAAAGTAATACCAGACCGCCTTACTTTGATGGAAATGAATACAACATATGGAAAAACAACATGAAAGCATTCCTAAAATCAAAGGATCCTCTGGAATGGGACGTGGTAGACAAATGAATCATTCCTAAAACTGCACCTGTCTCAGAGAGAGGAAAAGAAGCTGTTGAGTCTAGTAAAATGACTCAAGAAGAGATAACCAAGAGACAAGCTCTTGATGCAAAAGCAATTTATTCTTTATATTGTGCTTTATCACCTATTGAATATAACAGAATATCTTCTTGTGTTACAGCCAAAGAAGTTTGGGATAGAGTACACATCACTTATGAAGGAACTGATCGAGTGAAAGAAACCAGAATCAACATTCTCCTCGGTCAATACGAAGCTTTCAAAATGAAATCAGGAAAATCTATCACTGACATGTTTAGCTGTTTTACAGAAATCGTGAATGGTCTCGAAAATCAAGGTCAACAAATTTCTAATCCCATGAAAGTAAACAAGCTATTGCGTGGACTCTCCAAGGATTGAAATCACATAAAGACCTCAATAAGGGAGACACAAAGCATTATGCCACTTTCTGTCGATGAATTGGTTGAAACTCTTCAGTCTTATGAAGTGGAGCGAATTAATGAAGATGAAGATCCTAAAGGTAAGAAATCCATTGTATTAAAATCCAATGATGATTTTGATGTTACAGATTCTGAAGACGATATGGATGATGAGGAGCTTGCTCTCATGATAAGAAAATTCAGAAAGCTAAACAGAAAAGGAAGAAGATTCAATCCAAAGAAACAGAGTTTTCAAAAGCAACAGACTAAGTCTGTTGAGGATGATGAATCCAATAGAGATGTAGTTTGCTTTGAATGTAAGAAAAATGGACACATCAGACTCAACTGTCTCCTTCTGAAGAAAAAGAAAGGAAAAGCTGAGAAATATCGAAAGGCACTCAAAGTAGAAATATGGAGTGATACAGAATGTGAAGAAAGTGATGATGATTATGCCAATATATGTCTAATGGCACAATCGGATTCAGATTCAAACTCCAAGACAAATTCAGATTCAAACAGTGAATTTGAGGTAAGTAATTTGAAAATCCTTGCTAAAGTTTCTAAATACATTGATGAATTGTGTCTTAGTCTCAAGAACTCTCTTAAAAGAATTTCCGAACTTAAAAGAGAAAATTCTGCACTAAAACAACAGGAAAATGTTTTGAAAGAAAATGTCAAATGTTTAGACAAAAGTGTTTCTACTTTGAAAGAAAATGCAGACAACCTTTCAAAAGAAAATGCATTCTTGAAAAATGACATCTCAAATATTTCTAAAAGATTTTCTATAGGATCTGAGAAACTTGACAAAATTCTTTCAGCACAAAGACTTTATTTCAATAAATCTGATTTGGGAATGACTGCGGAAACCATTCCTCTAATTGATTTTCCTAAAGTAAAGAAAAGAATTAAGCGAAGACCTACAAGAGATGCTTACAAAAATCATTTCCAAAAAGTTTTTGTAAAACTAGTAGGTCGAAATGCTCTTAGATGTTCCAAGTGCAATAGCTCAGATCATTTTGAGAAAGAATGTCTTATGGTTTGGAAACATGTTAAGAAAGTATGGGCAAAGACCGTATATCATACTAACACCAATGGACCCAAGAAAATATGAGTACCAAAGAAAACTTGAGTCTCTTTTTTAAATGCAGGTCACTATCAAGAAAAAGGTAAAATGATATCTGGATAGTAGATGCTCAAGGCATATGACAGGAGATTCAAATTGCTTCATAAAGCTCATTCAAGTTAATGGTGGAAAAGTTTCATTTGGAGGAAACAGCAAAGGAAGAATTGTGGGATTCGGAATTGTGAAGATTGGAAGCCTTACTATCAGTAATGTTTCCTTAGTGGAAGGACTCAACTACAATTTGCTAAGTATCAGTTAGCTGTGCGACACCAGTTTCAAAATCAATTTTCAAGAAGGAATCTATTCAGGAACTAGTAAAGACTCCTCTCAGTCTTTCACGGGTCGAAGACATGGAAATATCTACCTTTTGGATGTCAAACCAGATGAAGCCCAATGTCTAATCTCAATTCAAGAAGAAGCAAACTTATGACACAAAAAACTTGGGCACATCAACATGAAGCAAATAGCCAAAATTTCAGCAAAGAAGCTTGTTCGTGGTTTACCCAATTTGTTATACCAAAAGTCTGATCTATGCACACCATGCGTGTTGGGAAAACATGTAAGAAACTCATTTAAACCAATAAATTAAGTTTCCACTAGTCGTGTACTGCAGCTTCTGCATATGGATCTCTTTAGACCAACCAGAACTCAAAGCATTGGAGATAAGAAATATTGTTTAGTGATTGTGAATGATTATTCAAGATTCACTTGGGTATATTTCTTAGTAAGTAAGTCTGAAATATTTTCTTACTTTAAAAAGTTTGCTAAAAAGGTCAAAAATAAGAAATGGTATGTTATTTCAAGAATACGGACAGACCATGGAGGTGAATTTGAAAATCAAGACTTTACAAAATTCTGTGATGAATCTGGTTTTCAGCATATGTTCTCTTCTCCATATACTCCAAAGCAGAATGGAGTTGTGGAAATGAAGAATAGATCTTTGCAAGAAATGGCTAGAACTCTTTTAATTGAAAGTAACATCTCTTCACGTTTTTGGGTTGAAGCAATTTCTACAACATGTTATATCATTAATAGAGTTTTTCTAAGGCCTATTCTGGAGAAAACCCCCTATGAGTTATTCAAAGAAAAGAAGCCAATTGTTTCATATTTTCATGTGTTTGGATGTAAATGTTTTATATTGAAAAATGCAAATGATTGAGTTGGTAAGTTTGAAGAAAAATCATATGAAGATATTTTCCTTGGATATTCAACCACTAGCAAAACTTACAGAGTATACAACAAAAAGACTCAATCTGTGGAGGAATCAATGAATGTCAAATTCCAAGACTTTATGCAAAATGAATCGATTCAGACTCAACTTAAAGAATCTGAACCTGCTCTAGACTCTACAAAGTCTAAATCTCCAGAAGCAGCTCAGACTTCAGAAGACCAGCAACAAATGATTGTCGAAGATTCAAATGAGGAAAAAGATCAACAATCTGACAAATCAACTAGCAACTGGAAGCATAAGTCCAGTCATCCCAAAGATCTCATTATTGGTGATATTAATGAAGGATTTCGCGCAAAATCCAAAAGGCGTGAAGAGTCTAGTGCCGTGGCTCTTATTTTTGAAATAGAACCCAAAAGCATAGAAGAAGCTTTAATTGATGAAAGCTGGATTGAAGTTATGCAAGAAGAACTCAGGCAATTCAGTATTAATGATGTCTAGGAACTGACTCCTAAACCGAAAGATAAATCTATCATTGGAGCTAAATGGGTTTTCAGAAACAAGATAAACGAGAAATGAAAAGTAGTAAGAAACAAAGCAAGACTCATGGCCAATGGATATACGCAAGAAGAAGGGATAGACTATGATGAGACTTACGCGCCAGTAACGAGGTTAGAAGCAATTAGATTATTACTTGCTTTTGCTTGTTATAAGAATTTCAAGTTATTCCAAATGGACGTCAAAAGTGCTTTCCTAAATAGATTTATCCATGAGGAAATATATGTGAAACAACCACTCGGTTTTGAAAACCCAAGGAAACCAGACTCTGTATTCAGACTGAAAAATGCTCTATATGGTTTAAAGCAAGCATCTCGAGCTTGGTACGACAGACTAAGTAAGTTTTTAATTCAAAATGGCTTTGTCAAAGGTAAAGTTGATACTACGTTGTTTATCAAAAGAGAAAGCAAAAGTTTTCTGCTTGTTCAAATATATGTTAATGATATTATTTTTGAATCTTCTAATAAAAGTCTGTGCAAGAAATTCTCTAAGTCTATGCAGCAAGAATTTGAAATGAGCATGATGGGTGAACTAACCTTCTTTCTCGGGTTTCAAGTGAAACAACTGAAGGAAGGAACTTTTATTCATCAAGAAAAATATGCCAATGATCTTATCAAAAAGTTTGGGCTGGAAAATTGCAAAAAGACTGATATACCAATATCAAGTTCCTTGAAGCTGGACAAAGATGAATGAGGAAAGAAAGTTGACCAGAAGCTATACAGGAGTATCATTGGTTCACTTCTTTATCTTACTGCTTCTAAATCTGACATTTTGTTTAGTGTTTGCATTTGTGCCAGATTTTAATCAGACCCTAAAGAATCTCATCTAAGTGCTGCAAAACATATTATCAAATACATTGCCTCAACTTCAAACTCTGGTCTCTGGTATCCTAAAAAGGGAGACTTTACTCTTCTGGGATACTCAGACGCAGATCTAGCCGGATGCAGAGTTGATAGAAAGAGCATCTCAGGCACCTATCAACTACCTGGAAGCAGGACAGTATCTTGGTTTTCAATGAAGCAAAGTACAGTAGCTCTTTCTATGGCAGAAGCAGAGTATGTAGCTCTTGGAAGTTGTTGTTCACAAATTATGTGGATAAAACAACAGTTAAGAGACTTTGGAATTGAAGATTCATGCACTGAAAGCAAATGTGACAATACCAGCGCAATCAATCTCACCAAGAATCCGATTCTTCACTTAAGAGCAAAACATATAGAGATTCGACATCACTTCATTAGAGATCATGTTCAAAATGGAGAAGTTTCGATTCAGTTTATTGACTCAAAGAATCAACTGGCGGATATATTTACAAAGCCTTTGGTGAAAAATTAATTTGAAGTTATTCGTTCCAGACTCAATATCTTAAGGTTTGAAGAAGTTTAGACTTAGCACTAAAAGTCTAAAGACTCTCAGTCTCGAAAGATTAAGATTCTCGACTATAAGTTATTTTATTTTATTATCTCTCAGATCAAATCTCAAAAAGGTACGATCATCTACCCGTAATTGATTTTTGCTATTTTCAATTTCCGTGATTATTGCAAACCTACCTTTTCGAAAAAGAAGTTAATTTTAAAAATGACAGTTATCTAATTTTTGAAAAGGCAGTTATTTTTTTAAAATGCATCTTTATATTTCTTCTTTACGACATTCCGTATGCCTCTCTTCGACTGTCTTATATACTGTCGGTTTCTCTTCGTTTTACTCACAAAAACCCTAAAAGAGCACCGATCTTCCATTTCTGTCTTCTTCTCTTGTTTAATCCTCAAAAAAAAGTTTTCATCTTTCTTGGGAAACAAGCTTGGAATATCTTAAAGACTGTGAAAGATGTCGTCTCAAAGGAAGTCTTCGATGATCGCGAACAAGGGACCACAGCAAATGCGTGAGGGGCCTACGCACTTTGATCTCACCGAAGAAGAAGAATCTCTTAGACGGCAGCAGAGCCCACAACATTCTCAGTAGCGCCCATCTCTTCCATCTAGACCTTAGGATGTTGCACATCAAGAAGAGGAAGAAATCATCGAAGGCGCAGAACCCGTAAGAATTCATAAGCCCTCTTTTACTTATAAGCTTTATCGTGCTTTGAAGAGGAGCGGTACTCCATTGAATTACATCGATGAGTTTCTTAAGGACAAATGGTATAGTAATGAATACTTCTTCTTACGAAATATGGAACGTTTGGGAATTGCCCCTGCGGGGTCGACAGAAGAAGCCTTTGCTAATATCCAAAGTGATCCACGGGTTGGAGGATTTAATCAACCAGATGGGAACGATGATGACAAGTTGTACAGTCAGTTTAAACCGAGAATGGGTGTTGCAGCAAAAATCCGAAGCAAAAGGACGGATTTATTTCGATCGAAGGAATATAAGCAACTGTACTCTAAGTTGTTGAAGCGTGGGGTGATAAACCCTAGAAGTGTGGATTTTGATTTTCTTGACTTTGTGAATGTTAATGTGCGGGAAAAATTTAGTCTACTTCAACTGGAACAGTTCTGTACTGAATCTACAGAAGCATATGCTGAACTTGCTACCTATTTCTATTCGAATCTCAGTTTTTTGGATGCGAATAGATTCTCTTTTAGTGTCCGAGATCAAGACTATGTGGTGGACATGAATATGTTGGCTGATGTGATTGGGGTTGAAAGAGGGAGATATCAACCTATCAATGTGTCTATTGCTCGTACAACGTTGGAGCTTGTTCAGGATAGAAGGACAGAATGAAAGATTTCTTATGTGAGAATGAATGCGTCTAACATTTTGCTTCACAGAATTGTGATTAATTGCTTCAGACCAAAATCAACTTCAAAAATCGACGTTTCAAACTCAGAGGCAAAGTTGATGTACGCCATCAATGCTGGTAAAAAATCTCTCTTCAACACACTATTATGTTCCACATGTACAGGGTAGTGGTGAAGGACAAGGGTCAACTTCCTTATCTAGCTCTTATGACCAAGTTATTCAGACATTTGAACGTTCAGCCTCCCTGGATTCTCTATGTTAGAACGTGTGATCAAATGGTGGTGGGACTGAAAATGGTTTCTAAAATGCGTCTAAAGGAACTTAATAAGCGTTGGAGAAATTCAAGGAGAAAACCCCTGTCAAGTCTCATCAAATCTCTTCGGCTGCAAAAAGAAAAGGGAAGGAGCCCATGGTTGCTCCATCCAAGAAAAGAAGAACTCTCATCATTGAGGATGAAGAGGATGATGATGATATCACTATTTCTGCAATGGTATTGAAGAACCTGAGTCGTTCTGTTGCAGAATCAACGGAGAGAAAAGAAAAAGACATGGATGAGACAAAACAGAGGACTGAAGATTTGGAAGCAGAGGAGAGAGATGCAGAGGAGGAAAGAATTGAAGAAGAAGAAGAAGAGGAGAGAGGAGATCAAGCAGAAGCAGAGCATGAAGAACACTTTTCTCCACCTGAAGGCATGGAAACAGGGGGAGATCCTGAGAAAAGAGAAATGTCCTTATTCCCTGTCACCAGTGAAGGTGTAAGCCACTCTTCAGCAGATCTAGAGGACATCTATGCCTCTCAATTTCCTGAGGAGGGTCAATGCTGTTTCATCGCCCAATTTGCGTAACCATGCTGATTTACCATCATTTGCCTATACACCGTTTGATCGTGCAGAAGCAAGTACTCAGACAGACAATTCAGTAGACTTTCGCAGAATTCTTGATGTTCTTTTGGAGATGAAAGGCCAGATTTATGCTCTGGGATACGAAGTATAGAACTTGCAAAATGCAGGACAAGCCTCTTCAGTATCTTTGCATGATCAAATCCAAGCCCTTGCTCTTCAAGTTCAAGCAAATGCTAAGGGTGAAGATATGGCTCAACTGAATGAGGACTTGAAAAAGCTGGAAGGCATTGTCCAGTTAATGGGAGATTTCCAGTTTGTTCGTGTTCCCAAGCAATCTTAATTCCATTCTATTTTTATCTCTACCTTTTTAATGCTGACAAAAAGGGGGAGAGATGTGGTGCAGATTTGATTTAAACTTTTGAACTCTTGACTTTTATGATGTTTTAACTTGACTTTTATGTTTGGCTGTTTGTATTTGGACTGGATTTGGGTTTGACTGTTTGAACATTTGTTTATCTTAAGTACTATTGATATCTCATAGCTTTGTTCATTTACAAGACTAATATACTTTCTGTGGATGCAGATTCTAGTGTTATTACTAAGCCATTTATCTTTGAGATATCCATATTTGCTTGAGTAATGTTTTGCAGGTCAAGGTTATCCAAATCTGCAGGAAAGTTTTGTCACCATAAAAAATGGGGAGATTGTTGGAGAAAACTTCTTTGAGTGTTTTGAAGCTGACAAAACATTTCCATTAGTCTAGTCTGAAGACTTGCAGACTCTGCTATCAAAGTCTGAAGACCTCCGGACTACTAGACTCAAGACTCAAAGTCTATCCTCACTGACACTTTCTAGTCCGTTGAAGAAGACTTATTCAGAACTGGATGTTTTGTTAATGATTTGACTTTATCGACTGGAGAAGATCTCTTGGTTGGATATAGCAAGTCGGAATCCATTATTCAAATCTAGATTGATTCAAGGATTTTGGATCCGTTGATTGGCGAAATAATCTTGGAAAGTTCTACTTATGGAAACCGAGATCCTAATTGTATAGGCGAGCAAGATTGATGGGCTATCGTCATGTTCCTTAAATAGCTCGAATGATCTTCCTAATTGATTCTATCCAATCGATAGATTAGAAGAATTCCTTTGGTAAGTGCCAACGGGTATGATGGCATAAAGGAGTATATAAGGAAGACGTTCCAGTTGTTCGAGTGTATGCGCAATAGAAGAATTCCAAAGTCTGAAGCCACTTGTTCTTAGTCAATTAAATTGTTGAACGAAATCTTTTACACAAAAGAGAGTCTATATTTTTGAGAGACCTTGAGGAAGTGTAGAAGAGTCTCTACACTGTGGAATCAAGGAAGAGTTTTATTGTAAACTCTTTTGTTCATAGTGGAATCCAGCCGGTGGGTTGTTAGTGTGGAAGAGTGAACGTAGGCTTGGATTAAGCCGAACTACTATAATCTCTGTGTTCATATTCTCTTCCCTACTCTCTTTTACTTTGATTGTAATTCGTTTTGTTAACAAAAGACGAATTTCCTTTCTATTGTCAATTAGTACTACTCACTTATCACGAGAAATTGCTTTTACACCTATTCACCCATCTCTAGGTGCTTATACTAGCTATCACACAACTATCCCGCAATAGTCATAGCTGTGATAATGAGTGATGTAGTTTTCATAAGGTGTTTGGGAAGCTCTTCACAGCCGTAACAATCTTAAAGCCGCATCTGCTTATAGCAACTTTTCAGAAGCTGTCTCGCATAATTTTGAGGTACCACTACTCTAAAGACATGTGACACCAAAAACACAGCCATTGCACTTCACAGCATGACGGCATTGTAGAATAGCTTCAATTAAGCCATGGCCTCACCAAACAATAAGTCTAAATTTCACTATTCTTTGGATTCCTTAGAATTTATTTTTCTTGTTCTTGGGATATCAAGATGCCAATGTGTTGGGACATCTTATGTGGTAAGAAAGACAGGGGCATCTTAATTAATACATTAGAAAAATAATCGATCCCAATAATGATATGCCAAATATGTTGCTAAACTTTTTATTTTTCTACTTATTATGTATCTCTACCAATGTAGCTCGTTTTAAATTTTCAGCAGTTATTTTTCAATTTAATCACACGGGACCCTTGTTAGGAAAATCTCTTATGATGTTTTGAATATGACAAAATAAATCAAAGGCTACTAATGTATTTGATGGTTGAGTAATAGATTATGCAGATGATAGAACGTGTAAAAGATATTATCAAAATCTATTCTTGGAAGAACTAGAAGATAGACTCTATGCTGAAGCTGAACTAGAAGACAGACTCTATGCTGAAGCTGAACTAGAAGACAGACTCTATGCTGAAGCATAATATGTTCAGACTCAGATTGTAAAGTCTATTGCACTCAAACTCAGATTATAAAGTCTATGGCTCTCAGACTTTACATCCAGATTCGACAGAATATAACTCAAGCCCAATCATATAACGGCTAGTAATCTGGTTTGGATTCCATATCAAGATTGATTTGATTGACTCAATCTAATTGATTGACGAATGGATCTTGAAGACAAGAACTTTCTATACGAAGAAGCTTTACTTATGGAAACCAAGATTCCGTTTATATGGGCGATCGGAATCATTTTGGAATTCTACCTTTGTCACTCAACGGCTACCAAATCTTCTAGATACAGAGTTGTCCAATGGGTAGATTGGAAGACGATCCTTGGAGATACTGTCCAACGGTTAGTTTGGAAGTGGATGAGTATTTAAGGAGATGAAGGACCGATGAGCAAGTAAGAGATAGAGCGTATAATTTATAATTCCAAAGTCCGAGCGATCTTTGTTCATACACTTGTTTTTGGAGAGCTTAAACGTTTGTGATCGTAAGAGAAATACCAAAAGAATGACTTAGTGAGATAGTGTGATCTACTACTAAGTGTTTGCACTCAAAGTTGTAATATCTTGTTGATTGCATAGTGGAATCCAACCAAGAAGGCTGTTAGCGTGGAAGAGTGGACGTAGACTTGGATTAAGCCGAATCACTATAAATCTTGTGTTCTTATTCTTTTCCCTAACTCCTTTGTTTTACTCGAAATTTATTTTATTCCGCATATATTTGCCAAGGTTTATTTTATATACCTATTCACCCCCCCTCTAGATGTTCATACTAGCACTCTCAACCCTTAGTTGTGATTATTAATTAATGAACTTAATCGGCCAATGCATGAAATGTGGCAATGAAGATGGGCCCAACTTTTTTGATTTGGATCTGCTCAAATAGGCGAGCCGACCCAAAAGTTTATAGTCCAATGGCCTAATAAAGTGTTAAATAATTCCTAGGAAGCTAGCTTAGATCAATAGTCTTTTTTTTTTGGGTTATTGGACTGGGCTGAAAGAAACCACGTCGTTTCATCCCTAGTAGAAATCTACGTTTCTCCCTTTCATAGCAATCCCCCCCGCGCGATAATTATCCAAATCCATAATTCTTATCCAATCAATGTAAAAATCTTCTAATACTACTCGATCATGAAGTTACATGGCCAAGTTATTACACACACCAAATGTGCACATTCAGATATATTGCAACCATTGAATCTAAGACAGTCCATCGAATTTATACATGCATAAATCCCACAATATTATAATTATAGTTGGTACCTACATATATAGATCCCACATACTTACACTCGGTCCGAGAAATGATTTCCCTTTCTTCTATATCTAAATTGGTCTAATCAAGACTTGCAACGTGTTACTTGCCTGCTATTTATATAAGAGCGAAAACTACATGAAGCCCATCCTCCCAAGCATCACAATTACACAATCGTTTTCCTTATTTTTTTTGCTAGCTCTCACGCCTTCCCTTCTCGGAACTCCAATTCAATAAGCTAGTTACAAATGGTAGAAACTTTAAGGATAAGTATCCATGTACGTCATAAGGCGATTTATACACATATTGAAATGGGGCAACCATGTGACACCTAGCTGCTACGTGGCAATGCAGGAATTCTAATTGATCCGCCATTCGAAAGAGATTGTTAAAAAGCACAAGAAAAAAAGAAGAAGAAAGGAATTGCTAAATCAATTGTCATCCGATCCAATTAATTTATCCTCTCTTCCACGCATGGCGTGGCAAATAAAGAATGCTTGATCGATATGGGGCTAGAAACATAATCACCATTAATCAAGTCAAGTACATTTATACATTATGGACAGAAGAGGATGACGTTGCCATTTCTGGAAAACCCTCGGGCTTCCACGTTTTCCCAATTTTGTTATTGATTAGAGATAAGCACGCCATCATGCCATTTTCCAATAGAAATTATATTGTTTTAACATATTAGAGATAAGCACGCCATCATGCCATTTTCCAATATAAATTATATTGTTTTAACATATCATCTTTTTGGAAGATTGGCCTTGATGATCAGTAGAAAATCGCACTCATGAGCATTATCAATTAATTGATTTTGAAAGGACATGTCGAATAAAATAAATTTTTACTGCGGTTTTTTACAGTTTGTGAAGAGATCGATCATGATGACTTTAATGCAATAAATTGTGTTAGATAGGTATGTTAATATAATTGTTGATTATGGGTAACTAATTAATTGTATGACTATCTAATCGCAAGAGAGATAGGTCTAGTCAATTTTTTCATGACCAGTAGGACTGTCATGTCTATAGTTCGGTAAATATATTAGATCTATATTGAGATATCTCTAGTATCTCTATAAATAATTTCTTTATGTTCTAAACTTGTATTTTGTTTGTTTTGTAGAAAATAAATGATTTGAAAAATAATTTCTTAAAACCAATCTTTTACATCACTAAAAAATGAATTAAAGAATAATATTTTCCATCGATCATGATAATATTTACGCATAATTATTGTTAATAATGAAAAAATTCATTGACTAATATTTCACATGATGCAAGTGATATTTTTTCTAAAAATAATATTCATTAAATAATCATTTTTCATTAGATAAATGGAGCCCTAATTGATCTATTAAAATTTTATGGATAAGAGAGTTTATGTTTTCATAGATATCTCCATATTGGAATTTTCAATTCCTATTTGAAAAAAAAAAAATCTACTTCTCATCCATATATTTTCATATTCTTTTTCATCAAATCCCTAAACTTTTAGTTTTCCTGCTCAGTTTGGATCACTACCAAACGTGGCTTGGCTTAATTACAGATAGCTCGAGTCTCAACAACTCCACCAGCTGTAGCTTAGTGTATCCATGCTTTATTGCTATTCCAATATCTCCATCAAGGTATGTCACGTCACTCTCTTCGTACTCCAATCATTAATCAATACGAAATTCCGTGAAACCTTGTCTCATATAATTTAATCATGAATAAAAAGCATTCTAGCGCTTAGCCACGTTTTATGCCCCGAGACCTATCGCTGCTTTTGCTCAGAAAAAGACCTATATATCATTTTATTATTCAAGATTTAGGAAAAAACAAAAAAAATCTGTCCTTCGACGCTAGAAACCATGAAATGGTACCAAAAGACACAAAATTACATTAAACTTCTAAACCCTAAACCCAAAAACTTCGAACTACAACAGGAACTCGCTCAAGCCAAAGGAAACTTCTATACACGGAAGAAATACGTAGCTGCCCTAATTTTGCCTCTTCTATTTTTTTTTTGTCTCGTATATCGTTCACATGATGGAACATGCATTAGGATTCTCATCGCTGAATAAGGTGGTGAAGTGCTCGCCGGGAGCGTTGGGGCTCTGGAGGGCCTGGGGCACGTTCTTGACGTAGCCGGAAGGCGCCTTCTTGTCATAGGCCTGAGGCGCGTATGGGTACGCCACCAAGTTGTACGGCACATACGGCCACAGCTCCGCCTTCTTCCCCGTGCTCCTCACCTTGTTCAGTACTTTGCCCGATTCAACGTAGCCGGTCACGGACACCTTGCTTTGCTTTCTGTTCACTTCCACCGATTTTGCACCTATAGAAGAGGAAAATCAGCTTAATTGATCAGTGAAAGCTTAGGTTTGTTTTTGTTTTTCCTGGCGTGGATGATATGTAAGAAAGAAATGGAGGTGATATGAAGATATGGAAGTGGACTTGGATGCGATGGAAAAGAAGACCTTGAATCTCGTTAGTGAGCAGCTAGATCCAATTGAGTATATTCAAAAAGTTGTTAACCTTACTATATGTGAATATATAGGTAGTAGGGTTAGTCACAAAAGGATAAAAAGAAAAATTGACCCTAACCGTATCATGTATAATAAGTTTTGTTTATCACGGATTTATTGAACTGATACTATAATTTTTTCTGAGTGATCATGACGTCTAATAGTATAAAATTTTGTCCAAGATAAATCAGCTACGGCACAACATCTCAATATGATGTTGCAATATTTCTTACTAATTCTTTTGTTGTGGACGGAGGTCGTGTTTGAGATGCAAATCATAAGTGCGACATGTAATTGGTGAATACATGAATGAACCATATGAGATGCTGGCCCATGATGATAAGCGGTATACACGAGAGAGAGAGAGAGAGAGAGGGGAAACCTTTCATGGAAGAAACGGCGTTCCGGACTCTCCTTTCGCAGCCGTCGCAGTCCATTTTCACCTTGATATCAACCGTCTGCGAATTCACAACCAGGACGGGGGCCATACAGTTAGAGAGAAAGACGCTGAAGAAATCTAAGGAAGTCTGACGCCGCACTCAAGACCTCGGACGGTTCACTCAAGATGTACCGAAACCGAAGATCATCGAAATGCAGAAGGAGAGGGGAGGGAGGGGCGCAAAAAAGAAGGAAAGAAACCTGCATGGGCTTGCGTTTCTTCCGCGGCTTTGAGAGCTCGAAGTCGAACATGTCGGAGAAACGATCCAGTACTCCCATCTTCTTTTCTGTGTTTCGTTTCTCGAGAGCAAAGAATTGATGTACAGAACAAGCTTTGCTAGAGAGAGAGAGAGAGAGAGAGAGAGAGAGAGAGAGAGGGGCCGAGGAAGAACGCAATGGAAGATCTGAAGTGATTTGGTCTGTCTCATGCATATATATATATATATAGAGAGAGAGAGAGAGAGAGAGAGAGAATGCTTTTGCGATGATGAACTGTGACGCAAGTTAACGCGCCGGAAAACTGGTAATAATTGAGACAACGTAGGATGAACTGTCTCCAAATGAAACCTCCCCGTTCTTCGAAATATCATGCCCTGCTAGTGGGGGCTTCGGTCACGCTCCGACACGCGGGGTTTCTTCACGAGCCCAACGAAAACTACATTTACCACTATAATAATATGAGATTTCCGTCAAAAAAAAAAATATGAGATGTCTTGGGGAATGTGGAATGATTGATTAGCACCTGGCTGTCATTCGAGCTGCTTCCTTTGTTCCCAAGGAATGTAACCAATTCATATTCAAGGTGATACGGTACCGATTTTGAGCTTGACTTGACTCGCACGTTTGATGTTCATACCCATTAAAATTTCTGCTCAAACTCGACCCGATTACAATAAATTTATGAAGGACATAGAGCTCGTGGTCGCACTTGATTTTTTTTCTTTTAAAAGCTTGTATAATATGGATAAATTGTGTAAATTTGAGGAAACTTACGTGCATTTATTATTAAATGTGGAAAAAAATCCGTAGAAATTCAATTAGGTTCACGAGTCATTCGAGTTGAGAATTGGAGAGTTTGAGCTCGATTGCCCAAGCCTCGACTCGACAAAGACGCACGAGAGTTTAGCTAGACCTCCAGCTAGGCTTGAAATTAGAAGGGTCGATCTTGAGTAATCATGAGTTGAGCTGGACGAGTTGAAGTAACTTAGACCCGGTTTCACTCCTAGATCTTTAAGACACGCAAAAGAGAGAGAGAAAGAGAGAAGCTAAGTTTCCAATTTAAGTAGTCTTTCCTTTTATTGGATGCCAGACGTTGGCGGACCTACGTAAGCTAGTGAGTAGTGGCGGCTCCTGCCCCTCCCTCCCCCGGTTCTAAGAGAGAAGCATGACGACGAGCTTTTTCGTCTCGCCCCTAGTTTAGATATCTCGGTCCACACCATCGAAGAGAGAAGCTATTCAATGCTGTTCATCTTGATGAACGACGGTGCAAGTGGGAAGGAGAGAAAGACAAAAACCGCAACAGCTCAACGGCAGCGTTTGAATTATGGTCCCCAGAGAGGAACGCGTTTCTCTTTTGATCGTCCGATGCAATCACCGCCTAATGAATCGCATTATTATTCAGGGTGCTCTCTTTTAGGGGTGCCCACAAAATTAGTTCCGTGCTCAAAATTAACAAATCATTCGAAATTGCGGACCACTGTAGACTCTTGAAAGTTTCAGCTGTATTGGATGAAAGTATGGTCTAAAGTCTATATATGGATGTATATATTATTAATAGTTATAATAGAATCACGGACGGATATTGTCAAGCAAGTTAAGTGTGCCTAGTAATAATAATACCCTCAGTTTCTATGATTTTGTCTTGTTTCTTTTGAACTTATGAAGGGACCCCGGAAGTTTCTAATAACAATACTATTGATGGGTGACGATCCCGAGGATGTTAATAAATAAAGAATACCTCTAATTGCAAGCGATTTTCAAGACAATGATTCACGCCATAAACCCTTCTACCGATTTCTTTATAAGGGTATGTAGATTCTCTTGATTTATGTCTTCAAGATAAATTAATTAATTCATTACCTATCACCGTGAACAATTTTTAAAGAAACGGTTATAATTATTAGGATTTGTGAAAGTGAGATTGTTCGATTAATTTTTATGGTGAAAACTACTTGATACTATGGGAATTAATTTCTTCCGTTGTACTATCCATCTGATCAGATGTGACCGATCAAGACTAGAGAGGATGACAACTCCGGATGCAACATGAATCATACTAGGACCAAACATCCTTCATTTGAATAATGGCCACACATAAGTCAAAAGGAGGGAAGAGAGCATAAAATATTTCCGAGCATGAGGCCACAAGACAGAACCTTGAAATCTGGGAAAGCAAAAGACAAGAAAAATCTATGTTATATATATTGTATATTATTTTTTGTCGCGTGTGGTGCGAATTTGTCGAGACCGCACCCATCAGTTGGACGCTACCTCAGGAATGCTGACCATAGAAGTCAGTTTCGTAATTAAATGCCTGTTTTTGACTATGTTCTAACTTGGAAAGGGGTTCATCAAATTGGCCTCGCGACAAATGATTTGATCAATCATTGAATGCCAGGGGGGCCAGCTACGCAGAGAGTTAGTTGGAGTTTGGGTGTACGTAACTTTAAATTAACAAAAAAATATTTAATTTTCTTTAATCTGGACCAGTCAATTTTCACCAATTTTACAAGTAAAATGTGTTAAAAATGAAGTCGCCTTCCACGTATAATTTAGGTACGCATTCGGCTTTAGGAATGGATGGTCGTGTGATGAGTTTTACTTGAGCACGTTCTTCGTTCAATGATTTGGGGTTATAATATAAATATATACACAAGATCGGGAAAAATTGACCCTTTGATACAATGAGCTTTTTCCTAAACTCACACTCTTCATAAATAATTTTTTTTTTGTTTTTCCTGAAAAATGGCACTTTCAGTCGTACACACCTAATGAGGTCACTTTGTGCCATGTAAACATCCATGTGGTTTAGGGCCACTCGTTTGTGTTTGAATTTAATATCTCAACCAATTAAGAAAAAAATCTTTAAAGAATTGCATTTTTTGTTATTTATTTTTTAGTGATCCCATATTTATACCCAAATTTTCTCCTAAAAGTTACGACTATTCGACATGAAGTTTTCCACGCTTCGTGCCTTTTCGTTGACAACCGTTCGTCTTGATGGGAGACGATGTATAAATAGAGACGTACGTTCATTTTTCGACGGGTTATCAGCCTAACACAAAATCTTCACATGAGAATACACCATCAAGACGTGAAGAGATTTGGTTAGTAGAGTGTGCCTATTTTCTTGATTTTTCGGGACATTCGACGAACGTGAATGCAAACAATGGCTGGAGGTTTGTCTTTTATCGATTTTGGCTTCCGCATATGATAATTTTTATGTCTAACATTTGGTATCGAGCACGTTAATGCCTCTGCCTTGTTTTTCTCGAATTGTTGGTATATTTTCGGTGTATTTTTGGGGCATTTGAGAGATGAACAGTAACTCGGCATTTTGAGGCCGAGAGAGAAACTCCCAAATTCCAAACAAATTCCGGCGACCCACCCCATGATTTCGAACCCATTCGGTCGCACCGCCGTTAGGAACGTTGGCCATGAGTTTTTCCGGTATATTGATGTTCGCCGGAGGCTAATCGGGCGGCGGAAGTCTCTGTGGTTGAGGTTTTGTGTTTTTGGGAATTTTCTCATGATTTGGAGCTTATTTCTTCGTCATTTTCGCTGAAACTTGTATCCATGTGGTCGTGCCGGCTTGCTCTTCAAAACCCATTATTTATTTTTGTCTGAAATGGGCTGCCGGAGAAGAAACGGCCGGCGAAACCACGGCGGAACGGCGAAAAACGGCGAAGAAACGCTTCGTTCGCGCGAGGAAGAAGGCGCGTGGAGCCCACGTGCGCGCTGCGGTTGCAGGCGCGTGGATTCCACGCGCCACGCGCTCACGCGCGCGGCAACCGTTGCGCGCGTGGGATCCACGCGCGCGGCGATTTGCCGGGCGCGTGCAACGCAGCGCTGCGCGGCTGAACGGCGCGCGTGCGGAGCACGCGCCCGCGCGGGTTCTGGCGCGTGCCGAGCACGCGCCTGTCGTTCTCCCACCGCGGCTCCTATTTTACACTTTTGCCCCAAATTTTTAAATTTTTGCAATCATGCCCTTGGCCAATTTATTTATTTACTGTTCTCGCCCTTGATGTATTTATTTATTATGTCATTTCATGCATTGTTATGAATATTTTTTATGCATGAAATTAAATGTCCAATGGTCCATATAATTAATTAATTAGAGAGTGGCCACAGCATCTTTAATTAATTAAATTATATATTAAAAGCCTCCGGATCATATTTAGAAATGGACATTGATTGTAATTAATTATATTAATATGATGAATTTTATCCCACCGGAATTTTCATTATATTAATATGATTAATTAGGATGAAATATCATATTATTTTTCTTAATTTACCCACAGGGATTAAGAAAATAAATATAATATGGTAGTTTCTTCATGATGTAATTATGAATCTATTTAAATTAAAAACTTAGCCCACAGGTAGTTTTTATGTTATGTGATTCATATTGTGACATGTTTACATTGGTAAAACATGATTTATTTTTATTTGCCTCAAATTTTGTGACATAAGCATGATTATTTGATATGCGGTTTCGCAACTTTGTGAATTTCTCCGAATTTAAGTTTGATGTTCCAATACTTGAATGGTGAGAACTATAAAGTTTGGAAGGAGTCAGTTCTTCTTCAATTAGGGTGGATGGACATTGACTATGCTATAAGGAAAGACGAACCACCGCTCCCTACCGATTCGAGCACTCCAGCCTGAAATAACTCTTTATAACCAATGGGAGCGGTCCAACCGCGTTTGTGCCATGTTTATAAGAGCTAAGATATCTCCTAGTATTCGTGGTTCGGTTGCTCAAAGATAGCAATGCTAAGGCTTTATTGGAGGCCATAGATGCACAGTTTGAAAGTTCTGAGAAGGCGCATGCCATGACCCTGATTATGAAGTTTTCATCATTGAAGCTCACTAGTGTTAGAGGTGTGCGTGAGAACATCATGCAAATGAGGAACATTGCAGCTCAGCTTAAGAACCTTGAGGTTGAGATATCTGAATCCTTCCTTGTGTATTATGTTCGAACACTCTCCCACAACAAGTATGCACCTTTTAAGATCTCTTATAACACACATAAGAATAAATGGTCTATTAATGAACTCATGACCATGTGTGTTCAAGAGGAAGAAAGACTGGTTATGGAATTGGGAGAAAGTGCTCATTTGGCAACACAAGGAAAGAATAAGGGCTATGGCAAGTATAAGGGAAAAGGTAAAATACCTCCCCAAGCGACATTAAGAAAGAATCCAAGTGTTTCTTTCGTAGACGGAAGGGGCATATGAGAAAGGATTGTGTCAAATTTAAGGCCTGGCTCGAGAAGAAAGGTAATCCAATCTCTTGTGTTTGTTATGAATCTAATATGACCGATGTAGGTCACAACACTTGGTGGATTGATTACGGATCTACAATCCATATTTCGAATTCCTTGCAGGGTTTTCAAAACCACTGGAAGCCAGTGGGAAGTGAACAAAGCATCTATTCTGGAAACAAGATGCGTTCGCATGTGGAAGCTATTGGGACATATAGACTAGTTCTCAATAGTGGTTTTGTTTTAGATTTGGAAAAGACCTTTTATGTTCCTAGTTTTTCTAGAAACTTAATTTCAGTTTCAAGACTTGTACTTTTGGGATACTCTTTTAACTTTTCAGATTCAAACTTCGTTTATCATTTAAATCTGAAATTGTTGGGAGTGGTATTTTGTCCGATGGTCTTTTTCGAATTAATTTACAAGACAATGCCTATTATGATGCGATGCATGTTCAAAATAAAGCTGGTATGAAACGATGTGTTGTGAAAGAACATTCCTCTATGTTGTGGCACCGGAGATTGGGACATTATCTCCATAGAAAGAATTAAGCGATTAGTAAATGATGGAGTACTTGATACTTTAGATTTTACTGATTGTGATACTTGTGTGGACTGCATAAAGGGAAAGCAGACTAACAAGTCAAAGAAAGGTGCCAAGAGGAGTACAGAAATATTAGAAATCATACATACAGATATTTGTAGTCCGGATATGGACTCATGTGGTCAGAAATACTTCATCTCCTTTATAGATGATTATTCACGTTATATGTATCTCTACTTGATTCATAATAAATATGAAGCATTAGATGCCTTTAAGGTATTTAAGGCGGAAGTAGAGAAACAATGCAATAAGCAAATTAAGATCGTGAGATCGGATAGAGGTGGAGAATTCTATGGTAGATACATCGAAGATGGACAAGCACCTGGTCCATTTGCAAGATTTCTTCAAGAGCATGGGATAGTAGCCCAATATACTATGCCTTGTTCTCCGGAACAAAATGGCGTAGCGGAAAGAAGAAATCGGACCTTATTAGACATGGTGCGTAGTATGCTTAGTAGCTCCAAACTTCCTAAATTCTTATGGACTGAAGCACTTAAGACGGCAGTGTACATATTAAACCGAGTTCGACCAAGGCTGTCCCAAAGACACCTTTTGAGTTATTTAAGGGTTGGAAATCGAGTTTACATCATGTGCGCGTTTGGGGATGCCCGTCTCAAGTAAGAATTTATAATCCACAAGAAAAGAAGTTGGACCCAAGGACCATAAGTGGGTATTTCATTGGATATGCCGAAAGGTCCAAGGGATACAGGTTTTATTGTCCATCTCATACCACTAGGATTATAGAATCAAGAAATGCTAAATTTCTTGAAAATGACTTGATCAGTGGGAGCGATCGACTAAGGGATCATGTTCCTAAGGAAGATCATTCAGACACTCAACTTTCCACCTCAAGTTTAAGATTGGTTGTTGTTCATAATGCCCCTTCGGTTCAGCCGGCTATTGAACAACCAATTGCTTTGAAGTTCCACAACTCCGCCGATATTGATCCAAGTAGATCCAGTTGTTCAAAGCAATTACCAAAAAGCGTTGAACAATCGTTGAGCAACATGCTCCTCAAGAGAATGTTGATCCAACATTGAGAAGATCTACTAGAACAAGGAAATCGGCTATTCCTAGTGATTATATTGTGTATTTACAAGAGTCGACTACAATATTGAGCCGAGAATGATCCTGAAACGTTTTCACAAGCCATGGATAGTGATAAATCCAATTTGTGGTACAATGCCATGAAGGAAGAGATGAGTTCTATGGCATCTAACAAAGTCTGGGATTTGGTTGAGTTACCTGATAGTGCGAAGGCTATTGGTTGTAAATGGGTCTTCAAAACTAAGAAAGATTCATTGGGTAACATTGAAAGATATAAAGCTAGACTTGTTGCCAAAGGATTCACTCAAAAGGAAGGAATCGATTATACCGAGACTTTTTCTCCCGTATCTAAGAAAGATTCTCTTCGTATTGTTTTGGCATTGGTTGCTCATTTTGATATGGAATTACATCGATGGATGTGAAAACGGCGTTCCTCAATGGAGAACTAGAGGAGGAAGTTTACATGAAACAACCTGAAGGATTCTCCTCTAGTAAAGGTGAGCATTTGGTGTGCAAGCTTAAGAAATCTATATATGGCTTGAAACAAGCATCCCGCCAATGGTACTTAAGGTTTCATGATGTTATCTCTTCATTTGGTTTTATAGAGAATGTCATGGATCAATGTATATACCAGAAGGTTAGTGGGAGCAAAATTTGTTTCCTTGTGCTATATGTGGATGATATACTACTTGCAACCAATGATAAGGGTTGCTACATGAGGTGAAACAATTCCTCTCTAGGAGTTTTGACATGAAGGATATGGGTGAGGCATCTTATGTCATTGGCATTAAGATCCATAGAGATAGATCTCGAGGAATTTTAGGACTGTCTCAAGAAACCTATATCAATAAGGTCCTAGAGAGATTTCGGATGAAAGATTGTTCACCAAGTATAGCACCCATTGTGAAGGGTGACAGTTCAATTTGAATCAATGCCCGAAGAACGATCTAGAAAGGGAACAAATGTGCAACATTCCATATGCTTCGCTGTTGGAAGCTTGATGTATGCTCGGGTTTGCACTCGACCCGACATTGCTTTTCTGTTGGAATGTTGGGAAGATATCGAGTAATCCAAGTTTAGACCTTTGGAGAGCTGCAAAGAAAGTGTTGAGATACCTTCAAGGTACCAAAGACTATATGCTTATGTATAAACGGACTGACAACCTGGAAGTGATCGGTTATTCGAATGCGGACTTCGCGGGTTGCATTGATTCACGAAAATCAACATCTGGATACATTTTCATGTTAGCTGGCGGAGCCGTGTCATGGAGAAGTGCCAAGCAGACTTTGACTGCTACTTCCACTATGGAGGCTGAGTTCGTTTCTTGTTTTGAGGCTACCTCGCATGGTGTATGGTTGAAGAGTTTCATTGATGGGCTTAGAATTGTTGATTCTATTTCTAGGCCATTAAGAATATATTGTGACAATTCAGCTGCAGTTTTTATGGCTAAAAATGCCAAAAGTGGCGATCGAAGTAAGCATATCGACATTAAGTATTTAGCTATAAGGGAGCGTGTTAAGGAGAATAAAGTGGTCATTGAACACGTTAGCACCGAATTGATGATAGCTGATCCTTTAACTAAAGGCATGCCACCGATGAAGTATAAGGATCATGTAACTAGTATGGGAATAGGTCCCATTATGTGATTTGTCGACATATGAACAATTTTTGTTGTATGGAACTCTTATTCGGTTGTAATGTTGATTCTCAATTTTTGTGTACACATTTTGTTGTTTATGAGAATAACATTTATCCTTGATTCTGGAATAAACATGAGGTTTATTCATTAAGATATGTTGTCACATATAGGCTGATATTAAAGAAATAAGATGCATTGTGATACATGGAAGGTATTACTCACTCTTAGAGGACATGTCGCCATGATCCATGTGTTTTGTTTCTTTTCTTTAAGCATAAAGTTTTCGTGGAATTAGTTGAATGATTCGTATGATGAAAATGATGGGATCAAGTGGGAGAATGTTATTTATTTTTTAGTGATCCCATATTTATACCCAAATTTTCTCCTAAAAGTTACGACTATTCGACATGAAGTTTTCCACGCTTCGTGCCTTTCGTTGACAACCGTTCGTCTTGATGGGAGACGATGTATAAATAGAGACGTACGTTCATTTCTGACGGGTTATCAAGGTCTAACACAAAATCTTCACATTGAGAATACACCATCAGTACGTGAAGAGATTTGGTTAGTAGAGTGTGCCTATTTTCTTGATTTTTCAGGACATTCGACGAACGTGAATGCAAACAATGGCTGGAGGTTTGTCTTTTATCGATTTTGGCTTCCGCATATGATAATTTTTATGTCTAACATTTTTAGTAGCATAAAAAAAAAAATCTCTTCATGCTAACAAAGGGTATGTTTGTTTTGGGGAAAACATTTTCCACGTTTTCCGGCATTTGGTTTGCTTAATGTTTTCCTCTCAAAGTTTAAGTTAAGGAAAATGATTTCCCTTTGAAAAAATCAGAAAATTTTTTCCCATTTATTTTCCAAGTATTTGATTCCTTGGTTAATGAATCTTTTATCCTTATAAAAATATTTTTAAAAAAATCGAATTTTAATTATTCCTTATTTTTTATAAATAATTTTTTTATCGTTTTTTTCTTTCTCTTTTCTTCTTTTCTCTTTTGGAGGTTTCAGAGGCTTGGGAGATTGCTGAGCATTTGCAAAGTAGGAGTCCGCGGTGCAAGGAGGCCCGATCGTGAAGGACCCGAGAGAGCTAGAAGAGGGAAAGGGGATGAGTTACTAATGGCTTGCCATTGGCAAACGGGAGAGGAAAGGTGGTGGATTCATGAAATGGCTTAGGGTAAAGGTTGTGAATGTCTATCCTCCGCAACATACCGAATAGGAGAGTAGATAATGAACGTTCTTGTGGCGAATTTTTTTGCGAAGCCAGAGACATATGGAGAGAAAAAGGAAGGATTTCACAAGCTTCCTAAGATTGAGGGAGAAAAAGGAATGATTTTTCGACCCTATACAAAGCGGAAGAGAAAGGGGAGGTGGTTCTACTAGAGAGAAAAGGAGCTCATTTCGCAATCTTGCAAAGCCGTCTCCCAATCTCAACAGGTCTTATCACTTCATCACTATCTGAATCCACATGCTTTAATATACCTTTTCATATTTTCTCAAAGATGATTACATGGGATCTAAGTATTTATTACACTGTTGATGACTTCTATAGAAGGTGAACTTGCAAATCAATGTCCAAATCATATTCATGTGTTATTTTACATATTTTTTACCAAACTTTGATCAACCATAAGATTTCCATCTGACATGTTATTGATTCGATTCTTGCACCCTATAGAAAGCCTACGACTCAATGTTTTCAATTAATTTAATTGGGGAAATTTGAGGGAGAAAAAAGGAATGATTTTTAAACCTTATCACAAAGTGAGCTACACAAGCTTTTTGAGATTGAGTGAGAAAAATGAATGATTTTTCAACCTTATGACAGAGTGAGCCACACAAGCTTATTGTGGGAGAAAAAGGAATGATTTTGTTACCCTATTACAAAGTGAGCTAAGGGAGAAAGGGAGGGGGGTTCTACCAAGGAGAAAAGGAGCTCATTTTCATGGTAATCTTGCAAAACCGCACAAGTCTTATCACTTCATCACTATCTGAATCCACATGTTTTAATATACTTTTTCATATTTTCTCAAAGATGATTACACGTCGTGATCTAAGCATTTCTTACTCTTTTAGTCTACGGCTTCTATAGAAGGTTGCAAATCAAAACAAGAGACGGAAGAGAAAAGAAGAGAAGTATATAAAGTAAACGTTTGTCCAAGTCATATTCATGTGTTATTTTATATAATTTTGACCAAACTTTGATAAATCATTAGATTTCCATCCAACATGCTATTGATTCGATTTTTGCACATACGGAAAACCTAGAATTCGATGTTTTCAATTCATTTAATTGGGGAAAATTTGGACAAATCATGTTCATTTGTTAAAGAAATTAGAATAATTTTGCAAGGAGAGAACAAATATGCATACATCAAATCCATTTAAAACAGACCAAATTAATGGTCGTATGTCCAATAAGACCTCCTTTGCAAAAATAAGGTGTAGCTAGAACATATTGGAGTAGGACGGAAAACCTTGTTGAACTTGAAAAGCCTACTTCTACCTTTTTTAGTAGGATTTGAGACTACCAGTTCCTCATCATTGTCAACATATATATGTTTGGTTTCACCTAGGCCTAATGGTTTGATTCTACGATACACACTAATATTCCCTGCTCATGACACACCACAACAATCAAATAAACGAAAAAAAGAAAAGAACCCATCATAAAGCAGAATAAACATAGTTGCTTTTCCCGTATGATAAATTAACTTTTTTTTAATTAGCATTCTTAATTATTTCATTTAAAAGTGTATTGTGCTATGATATTCTCAAGGTTATAATATCATAGTAACTGAAATTATTAATAATTATTTAATTTAATACTATATATGAATTTGAAAAGAAGCAAGTAACTTTACAAGTAAAGTAATGGCAATTAGTATGATGTTATTATTAGTATTCATTACATAAATACTAAGTTAGATTAATATAAACTGCATGTCTTAGAAAAGAAAGTAGGTACACATACAAATGATGTAATAGTGGCTAAATGATGTACACATACATAAACTTAATGGGTTTAATAAATGGTTTATTGGAATTCACAAAAAAAAATCACAAATTAAAATAGTTCAAAATCTATAATCACTTCCTGTTTATCATGTTATCATCTTTAAATATCTCGTTATTATTATTATTTTTTTTTGGTGACCGAGGATCTGCCAAAACCTACCCTTGTCGGCTTATGCCGATTTGGGGTCTCACGGGTCTCCGTGGTGGAGGCCCAACAAAGACTATACCTCGGGGGAAACTAACCCAACAACCTACCGCCCGGGGCCCTCCTACTTTAATCGCTAACAACGCAGAGTTTTAAACCCTTGACCTCTTTCACTGGAGGAGGGATCTCAACCAACTGTACTGCCCACAGGTGGGTCTCATCTTGTTAATATTGATATCCCTAAAAACTCCAAAATCCAATATCTTCCAGCTATAATGTTTTAGTCGAGTTATCAACAAATATGCTAATTATACGGGGATAGTATTATCATTAAAATATTATTAGATATCATATCTATATCCTTGTGATATTTCAGTCAAAATAATCACCTTTTTTCTAGAGAAACTTTTGTTGTGCTCCAAAAAGGCAAATTTTATATTTCTCTTGATAGACTTAGATACTAAAAGTTGAAAAATCAAGAAAAACGCCATATAGAAGCCTCCATGGCACAAAATACCCATGTTAAATAAATAAGTTTGAAAGTGCCCTCTTTTGAGAATAACAATATGTGTTAAGATGGTTTCCTTTTGTTAATACTAGCAAAAAAGAGCACATACCATTTCATGTATGTGTAAAGAAGAAATAAAAGCTATCGAAAGAAGAGAAGAATAATTTTAAATAACTTTAGGAAGCAAATTTAAATTAAATTGTATGAAAATATTTAATGGGAAAGTACAATTAATGAGAGAGATTTATGGGATAAACATGATTATCTGTCGTCCATTGAAATTACCGTTTCATCTTTTACTCAATTTTATATATTCTTTTCCGTTTATTCCATATCAACCATGGTCATTATTGAAATCCTTTAAGCCAAATTTGAGGTAGAAAGTGCCTTTGAATTTGCTTTATTATATGAAGAAATATCAAGCAATCAATTCAGTTTATTTTAGATGCACACAATACTCTTCGTGAATGAATGACGCAAAATGGTTTTCACTCTATTCATTTGAGGGTCATATCTTATTAATTTAAAGGAAATCTACAATACATATGCATTCTAAAGTAATTTAGCAAAATAAAATCACTTCCTAAGAACACAAGAAAAAGACGAAAAAACAAAGTATGTTGTGGACTTTATCTCCCCCAACTGTTCGATGAAACTCAAAAATAAACTGAAGAGCCACCAAAAAAAAAAAAATGTTATTTGGTAAAAGCTGAATATGGAGTATAGAATAATATTAATTTCTAACCACATCTGGAATGTTAGCCTTTTTTTTTGGGGGTAAAGAATGTTAGCCCTGTTAGGTACTATTGGTAGGTTTTTAGGCTTTTAACGAAATAAAAGGGCAAGACTTTAATGTCCGCTCCATAGAATGAATTGAGTAATCCAACCTTATTTAAGATGTTACATAATTCTTTTACTTAACTGAACCCTTTAAGTCAAAACTAATTACTGTTATCAAACAAGCTTATTTGTTTATTAAACTTAATACCGTGAAAAACCCACCCCGAACTAATTTATTGATCACAGAAAAATCACAAACTAGGACAAATTTACTGTTAGTTTCCATTAAATTGCATCAATACTAAGAAAAATTAAGGGTGAGTGGTTTTAGGTTCTAGTATCACATGAAATCTAGAACCTACCTATAGGAACATGTTCCTCATTTTTTGGAACCCAGAACCTACTCTACATATCTTGAAACCTAGAACTCACCCCGTCACAATTTTCATGGTCGATTACAAGGTCTACTCAAACTTCACATGTATTATTAATTGAATGATTGTAATTAAGAATCACATTTTATTACCACCAATTGTGGTTACAATCAACTAACCACAATTTATATTTAGACGTACGAAAAATATGAAACATTAACAAAATATAAATTTTAGTCATAAAATGAAAGCTCGAATAGTTGTTCTAGACTATACACTTATTATTGAACGCCATGGAATATCGTAGGATTGTGCGAAGATACAAACCAAGAAAAATACAAAAACTTATTCTAGATTCTAAGTTCTAAGTTCTAGGTTCTACTTACTTAAAACGTGGGACCTACAAGTCAGAACATGTTCTCAATTTTTGTAACTTGAAACCTACTTGAACTAGATAGCTTTCCACTAGTCCGGATTCAGGTTCCAGGTTCTACCCTGAAACCATACTCACCTCTACAAAAAATCATAAACCAGTATACACGTGACAAATGAAAAGTAAACTAGTACACCTGTAAACTGTCACGCGTCATCCAATTTAATAATTTCATGGTAAAAATTAGTGGAAATTAACGAAGGATATATTTATTTTAGATGTATCAGTTTGAGGTTTTTTATAGTATTAATCTTTTTATTAATTGTTGAAGGAATCAATTTTCAATACTCATTATATTGTTATCGTCCTCTTTATCCTGGCCACCCCTTTTTGGCTGTGATCAACAGGGCGATGGCTAGACGATCTCCAAAAATGACGCGGCACTAAGAAGGAAGTCTATTTTGGTAAATAATTTCAAGAGCCATTTATTTTGAAAATTACTTTTCCAAAAAGATATGCTTCGAAAAAAAGGTCTATCGAGTGGAGGGTTGAATATATATTTTTTTTTTTTTTTTATAGTAAGTAATTAGTTATATATTCTTGATCTAAAACAAGTATATTTTGGTAAAACATCTATTATATGCATGACGAGAAAATATCTTGCAAATGAAAACTGGATGCTCTTTCGCTGGAACAAAATCTCCGGAACTTTATTTAGTGAAAGAAATCCAATATTTGCATGCAATATTAACGGACACTACCGTATAATAAGCTGTGTAGTTGCTTTGAAAAAGAACAAGAGATACCAAGGATATAGGGCCATGCATGAACAACTCATCCTTTGTCGAGAAAAACTCGTTGCTTGTCTCCACATGTTGATTTTAGTTGTGAAGAAGATGGGTGGTCGTCACTCAAAACCAGAGAAAAGAGCTAAGGCTCCGCTGCCGCTGCCGCCGTATCCATTTCCATGCGCGTGCCCATGCCCGTTCCCGTACCTGCCTCCGCCGCTGCCAAATTCGTATTGGCGTCGAAAACCCGATTCCCATCCGATATCGATACCATCTTCCATGCCAGCCTTAGAAACAGCTTCGCTTCCATCTGCAAAGGGGGAGCTGGCCCCGGCTCCAGCTAAAATAGGTAAAGCCCACCCCTTCTCATCTTCGCTGCTGAGAAAATGAAATTTTTTGCATGATATATATCAATAGGCCGTCGTATATGCACACGCAACATGTATGTACGTGTATACGAGTGGCAGTAGCAAAAAAGTGCTAGCATTATAGCGTTCTGTATAACATTATAATGTTATAAGTGCCATTATTCCAGGCATTTCCAAGTCATCGGAAACTATTCAGGTTGAAGACATGCGGATTAAGATCCGTCGCGAGCATATCAAAACCGTCAGCTGAAGCATCCGCCATGTGCACTGCGATATCGAGATGAAGGGTCCTAACGGCAACAAAGGAGGTTCGGCTCGAGTCGAGTGAAATTGTGCAAACCCTAGCCCCTAGCCAAGCTGATGCATTCCCATTATATATACTGAAGGTCGTTTTTGAAGTTTATGATTGAGTGAATACTGTTTAAAGTCCTGGGTAATGGTAAGTGTTTTTTTCTAGTGTTTTTATTAGAATGGCTAGAAAATAGCATTCGCGATGCATTATCGTATTCGTCGTAATGGGTTGATACAAATTCTTGGTGTTCTTTACACTAAAAAGTCAACTTGATAGCTATGGAAGATGAACTTCCATAATTTCGATTCTTCCATGAATTCAAGGATACACTTCAAA
Organism: Eucalyptus brandiana; assembly: GCA_014182725.1. Taxonomy (NCBI): domain Eukaryota; kingdom Viridiplantae; phylum Streptophyta; class Magnoliopsida; order Myrtales; family Myrtaceae; genus Eucalyptus; species Eucalyptus brandiana. The sequence goes on from CM024674.1 coordinate 37,244,625, forward strand.
TCGTAGAGTTCGGGTACTAAGTGATGATGGCCGCCTATGTGTATTTTGAATATCTCATTTAGCATATCAATTTGTAAACGATGTTAAGGTAATGTAATTTGATGATGAAATTGTTGCATTTTCCTTAGAATAACAAATAGAGCCTAATTATAATTTAGGCATAGATTGGAATATTTTTGGTAAACATTATAATGAATCCTATTAGAAGGAGAATCAGACATTCCATGTTTTTAATTATTTAAAAACATAACTCAATTGACAAATTATTATGTCACATCTCATTAAATATTTTATTTATATGCATTAATAGTATAAAAAAGTAATATCACATCACTTGTCTATTGAATTTCAATGGACATTCTGACATATTATCATGTGTTATTTTACATAATTTTGATCAAACTTTGATCAACCATAACATTTCCATCCAATATGTTATTGATTCAATTTTTGCACCTATGGAAAGCCTACAATTCGATGTTTTCAATTCATTTAATTGGGGAAATTTTGAGAGAGAAAAAAAAATGATTTTTCGATCGTATCACAAAATGAGCTACAAAAGCTTCTTGAGATTGAGACCTTATCACAAAGTGAGCTACACAAGTTTTCTAAGATTGAGGGATAAAAGGAAATGAGAAAATGATATTCTGACCCTATCATAACAGAGTAGGGGAGAAAGGGAGGTGGTTCTACTAGAAAGAAAAGGAGCTCATTTTTATAGCTATCTTGAAAGCCGCCTCCCAGTCTCAACAAGCCTTTTATCACTTCATCACTATTTGAATCCACATTACTTAATATACTTTTTCATAATTTCCCAAAGATGATTATTGAAGAGAAGTATATAAAGCAAACGTTTGTCCAAATCATGTGTTATTTTACATAATTTTAACCAAACAACGATCGATTTCGATCCGACATGCTATTGATTCGATTTTTGCACCTATGGAAAGCCTACAACTCGATGTTTTCGATTCATTTAATTGGGAAAAATTTGAGGGAGAAAAAGGAATGATTTTTTTGACCCTAAAATAGCTACACAAGCTTCCGGAGATTGAGGGAGAAAAAGGAATGATTTTTCGACCCTATCATAAAGTGAGCTATAGAGTGGGCCTAATGGTTTGATACTACAATACACTCTAATATTCCTTGCTCATGAAAGCCATCATAAAGCAGAATAAACATAGTTGCCTTTGCTATATGATCAATTAACTTATCCTAATTAGCGTAACTCTAAATTATTTCATTTAAAAGTGTATTCTACTATGATTTTCTCAAGATTATAATATCACAGTAACTGAAATTATCATTAATTATTTAATTTAATACTATATATGAATTTGAAAAGAAGCAACTAACTTTACAAATAAAGTAACGACGATTAGTACGATGTTATTATTAGTATTCATAATATAAATACTATGTTAGATTGATATAAACTACATGTCTTATAAAGGAAAGTAGGTTTTTATTTTTAAATCCTTAAAAATTTTCTTAACTAATAATAGTGGCTAAATGATATAATCGTACATAAACTTAATAGGTTTAATATATGGTTCATTTGAATTCACATAAAAAACAACATCCCAAGTTAAAATAGTTCAAAATCTATAATCATTTCCTGTTTATCATATTATCATCTTTAAATATCTCATCTACTTAATATCAATATCCCTAAAAGCTCCAAAATCCAATATCGTCCAGCTATAATGTTTTAGTTGAGTGATCAACAATCATGCTAATTATATTGGGGTTAGTATTATCATTAAGATATTATTAGTTATCATATCTATATCCTTGTAATATTCAATCAAAATAATCAACTTTTTTCTAGAAAAACTTTTATTGTGCTCCAAAAAAGCAAATCTTATATTTTGCTTGATTGACTGACATACTAAAATTTGAAAAATCAAGAAAAAGCCACATAGAAGCTTCCATGGGACAAAATACCCTGGTTAAATAAATAAGATTGAAAGTGCCCTCTTTTGAGAAAAACAGTATGTGTATAAATGGTTTCCTTTTGTTAATACTGGCCAAAAAGAGCACATACCATTTCATGTATGTGTAAAGAAAAAATAAAAGCTATTGAAAGAGGAGAAGAATAATTTTAAATAACTTTAGGAAGCAAATTTAAATTAAATTGTATGAAAATATTACAATTAATGAGAGGGATTTATGGGATAAACAAGATTATCTGTCGATCCACTGAAATTATTATTTCATCTTTTACTCAATTTTATATATTCTTTTCCATTTATTCCCTATTAACCATGGTCATCATAGAAATCCTTTTAGCCAAAGTTTAAGGAAGAAAGTGTCTTTGAATTTTCCCGAATGAACAATGCAAAATGGTTTTCATTCTATTCATTTGAGGGTCATATCTTATTAATATAACGGAAGGGAAAATTTCAAATAAGAAAGATAAAGTGTCATAATTTTCTCAAATAAAAATATGAAGTGGACATTGTTTCAAATAAAAGATAAAGTGATAATGTCAATCCCAAAGAATGGCCTAAAGTGGTTATGATTGTTTTAAATAAGGATCCGGCCTCACCGGCTCACTAGTCGGCAAAATATTCCGGCCGATGAGAGATATTTTTGTCGAAATATACAATTTAAATTTAAATTAAATTACATTAAAAATTTTAAAAATAACAATTTAAAAAAAAAAAAAAAAAAAAGAAGGAAAAATACATGTTGGAGGGGAGCCCTCTTGCCGGCCACCACCCCATTGCTGGTGGGGTGGTGGCGACGAGGTCGCCAACTCTTAGGCAAGGGCCACCGTCTTCTTTCCCTCTTTACCTCGCTCGCCCTTCATTCGGCTGCTCCTCCTTTCACAATCTCACACCGTCGCCACCCGAAGGACCGATCATGGTAAGTGAGGTTTTGTTGTCCTCGGGATTTCGCTAGCCCTTTCAGCTTGGAGCTCCAATCCTGTTTTCTTTTCTTTTCTTTTTTCTTTTTTTTTGTTCTTTCCCGCTTGTTTGTTTGTTTGATATTTTTGATGGGCTTTGCCCAATCAACAGACTGTCGATTACCCGCGTTTCAATCTCGTCATCGTCGGCGACAAAGGCACGGGTCAGTTCCTTGTATTCCCAGTTTCGATTTGATCTGTGTGTGGGCGGGGGATGGGATCGTTGCTTGTGGGATTTAACTTGAGTTTTGATCCCTACGTTGAATGAAGCTCGGTAGCAATTTCCTTTTCTTCAATGTCAATGCTTATTATCTAGAATTGTGGGGAGGGTTGCCGGCCCTCGATCAGGCGCCGGTGACCCCATCGGCTGTTGCTGCCGCCCAGCCTCTGCCCCATCTGCAATGGGGCCGTGGCCATAGGCAGGAGGGACCCCCTAGGTTTCCTCCGCTGTTTTTTTTTTTTTTTTTTTTTTTAAATGAAAAGAAAAATAAATAAATAAATAAAAATTCAAAATTCAAAAAGATGAAATTATCTTTTACAACTGATGAGTTCAGATTCTTCTTTGAAACTAATATAATCACTTTACCTTACTTAGAAAAATAAGTTCCCTTAATATTCACTCCAGACCCTTATTTGATAAAATAAGAGCATCTCAAACTCTTATTTGGAATTTTCCCTAACGTAAATTTATAATACATATGCATTCCAAAGTAATTTAGCAAAATAAAATCACTTTCTAAAAACAGAAGAAAAAGACGAAAAAACAAAGTATTGAGTGGACTTTTATCTCCCCCAAACTGTTTGATGAAACTCAAAAATAAATACTGAAATTTAAACGCTGATAATCTGAAGGGCTAAAAAAATAAATAATATAATGTGGTTTGATAAAAGCTGAATATTGGGTATAGAATAATATTAATTTCTAACCATATCTGGAATGTTAGCCTTTTTTTTTTTTTTTTTTTTTTTTGTGGTAAAGAATGTTAGCCTCGTTAGATACTATTGGTGGGTTTTTAGGCTTTTAGCTATATGAAAAGGCAAAACTTTAACGTCCACTCCATTGAACGAATTGAGTAACCCAACCTTACTTATGAAGTTACGTAATTTTTTCACTTAACTAAACCCTTTAAGTCAAAACTACTTACTGTCATCAAACGAGTTTATTGTTTTTATCAAGCTTAATGCCACGAAAAACCTCAAATGGTATACTTATGATAAATTTACTGCAAAGTAATTTGTTGACCACAAAAAATCACAAATTGAAATAAATTTATCATCTATTAGTTTAATTTAAAATTGTATCAATACCACGAAAAATTAAGGATAAGCAGTTTCAAGTTCTATATAGATTACACCTGAAATCTGTAACCTGATTATTGTAACAAATTTCTCATTTTTTGAAACCTGAAACTTGGAACCTACCCTATATATCGTGAAACCTAAAACCTATCTCATCATAAGTTTCAGGATCGATTCCACGGTCTACCCAGGTTCCATCTATATTATTAATTGAACGATTGTAATTAAGCATCACATTTTACTACTACCATTTGTTACTACAATCAACTAACCACAACTTATATTTAGACACACGAAAAAAATATGAAAGCATTAACAAAATATAAATCTCGGTCATCAAATAAAAGCTTAGACTAGTTATCATCGAATGCCATGGAATATCATAGGATCGTGCGAAGACACAAACCAAGAAAAATACAAAAAATTATTATAGATTCCAAGTTCTAGGTTTTAGGTTTCATCTACTTAGAACATGGAACCTACAAGTCAGGCTCCCAATTTTTCAAACCTAAAACCTACTTGAATTGGGAGGTTTTCACTAGTCTGGTTTTTTTAGGTTCTAGGTTCTATCTTGGGACCTTGCTCACCCATATGAAAAATTATTAATCGATATACATATGACAAATGGAAAGTAAACCGGTATATCTGTCAACTGTCACATGTTATCCAATTCAATCATTTCATATAGAAATTAATGGGAATTAACAGAAATTAAATTTGTTTGAGGTATACCAATTTGAGGTTTTTATTAATTGTTGGAGGAATCAATTTTCAATACTTATTGTACGGTTATCATCCTCTTTATCCTAGCCACCCCCTTTCTGGCTGTGATCAAGAGGGCGATGGCTAGACAGTCTCCAAAAATGACGCGGCACTAAGAAGGAAGTCTATTTTGGTAAATAATTTAGAGAGCCATTTATTTTGAAAATTACTTTTTCAAAAAGATATGCTTCGAGCAAAAGATCTATCGAGTCGAAGGTAGAATATATATATCCTTTTTGTAGTAAGTAATATATTCTCGATCTGAAACAAGTATATTTTGGTAAAACATCTATTATATGCATGGCAAGAGAATATCTTGCAAATGAAAACTGGATGCTCTTTCGCTGGAACAAAATCTCCGGAACTTTATTTAGTGAAAGAAATCCAATATTTGCATGCAATATTAATGGACACTACAATATAATAAGCCGTGCAGTTGCTTTAAAAAAGAGAAAGAGATATCAAGGGATATAGGGCTACGCAGGAACAACTCATCCTTTGTCGAGAAAAACTCCTTGCTTGTTTCCACATGTTGATTTTGGTTTTGAAGAAGATGGGTGGTCGTCACTCAAAACCAGAGAAAAAAGCTAAGGCTCCGCCGCCACCACCGCCGCCGCCATATCCATTTCCATGCGCGTGCCCATGCCCGTTCCCGTACCCGCCTCCGCCGCTGCCAAATTCGTACTGGGGTCGAAAACCCAATTCTCATCCGGTATCGATACCATCTTCCATGCCATCCTTAGAAACAGCTTCCCTTCCATCTGCAAAGGGGGAGCTGGCCGCGGCTCCAGCTAAAATAGGTAAAGCCCACGCCTTCTCATCTCCGCCAAGAAAATGGAATCTTTTGCATGATATATATCAATAGATACTTTCCTCGCCGTCCTATATGCGCGCGACATGTATGCGCATCCTACGTGTATATGAGTGGCAGTAGCAAAAAAGTGCTAGCATTATAGCGTTATGTATAACATTATAATGTTATAAGTGCCATTATTCCAGGCATTTCCAAGTCATCGGAAACTATTCAGGTTGAAGACATGCGGATTAAGGTCCGTCGAGAGCATATCAAAACCTCCAGCCGAAGCATCCGCCGTGTGCACTGCGATATCGAGATGAAGGGTCCTAACGGTAATAAAGGAGGTTCGGTTTGGTTCAAGTGAAACTGTGCAAACCCTAGCCATGCTGAGGCATTGTTTTTGAAGTTTATGATTGAGTGAACAAAGTCCGGATTTGGTAGCTGATGTTAAGGGTTGATTGAGTGAATACTGTTTAAAGTCCTGATTTGGTAGCTGATGTTAAATGTTTTTAATCACTGGGATGGTCGTTTTTGGCGTAGAATGGCTAGAAAAGATCTAGCTTTTGTGATGCATTATGATATTTATCGTAATGGGTTTTCATTACTTTGATTTAATACCGATATTTTAGCAACGAATCCAATAAATTTAAGTGTAGTCTTTGGTGTATTGATTTTTTTGGAAAGGGAGTGTGTGCGAGTTGTTTATTTCAAGAATTGGCTGGACTAACCAGCTGCACTTTTTTTCATTATAACTAGTAAAAAGTAAAATATGCATGATCCCACGAATTACTTCTGAATAAATTAAGTGAATAAATTAATAAAGTTTCAAAGATATTATATCTCTTATGCATGTACTATTTGCACCGATAAAAGTTCAACTCGGTAGCTACGGAAGATGAACTTCTATTAACTTCGATTCCAGGTACTAAGTGAATATCTCATTTAGTATATCAATGTAAATGGTGTTAACATAGCATAGATTGGAATATTTTTGGTAAACATTATAATGAATAGGAGGAGAATTAGACATTCCATGTTTTTAAATTAAAAACATAACTCAAAAAGTTGTGAAGGAGAGCAAAAATTGAATAAATTATTATTTCACATCTCATTAAATCTTTTACTTATGCATCAATAGTAGAAAAAAGTAATATCAAATCACTTGTCTATTGAATTTCAATGGACATTCTGATATGTTATCACGATTAAGTTTTGTCCAAATTTATGCCAGCGTGTGCATGTTTGTCAATCTCACGTCTAGCGTGTGAGCTGGGTATAGAAGTTATCCCACATTGCTTATTTGGAATTGAAATGGGCATTTTAACAGATAGCAACTCAGCATCTAAGAACCCTGATTTAAACATTTGAAGAAAATTTCAATGAGCTGAACTGCTTCTCTTTTGTAGATCTTGTTTCCATGATTCAGTTTTCGAAAAATATGAGAGGGAGAGAGAGAGATTTCCCTCCCATAAACGGTGATCGATGACAAGCAGAGGCAGAACCAACAGAATACAAATGCAGATAATGAGCATGCAAATTGCAAGCCCACAGAATGCAGATAATGAGCATGCAAATTGCAAGCCCACAGAGAGAGAGAGAGAGAGAGAGAGAGATCCTCTTCCCTAATACAAAGGCTCACCATACAAACTCCTTTCCCGAAAACACAATGCCAGCCCATACTATGTAGTGAATTCGCTCTGTTTCACCTTGTCCGCCCGTCCTATTATCCACAGAACAGAAGCCCGTTAAGAGATCATGAAAGTAACCCTCAAAAGGATCGGCGGTTTCGTTCAGTCTGAAAGAATGTATGTCCACTGACAGCTACTTTTCTAGGTGACTGCCCCAATGTTGCGCAAATGATTCATTCCTCCTTGAACTCCTAAGGCTTCACTTGCATTGATCCAACTGTGAATTCATGATAAAATCTTCAAGCTTCTTTGCCTGTGGATCACCCTCCAGACGTTAACATCACCCCACTGAGAGCACAGATCCATCAACCAGCCCTTGCGGGGTGCATCCAAGTCCCGGGGGCAGCTTGGCTGGGCCCACACGTTTGAGAATATGTGCATCGACCATGTCCAGAAAAGGGTCATCCTTTTTAAACTGTCCTGTGACAGCAGCCCAACTTTGGACCATCCAATCATAGTCGGAACTGTTTAGAAAGAGGGGATCCAACTTAGGTGGATTGCCCCATATCATGGTTTTCAAATCGTTGTTTACTGTGGTGATTTGAATTCAGGGGAATTGCAGATGATCAAGTGAAAATATGCTACTTGCGACGACCATACGTTGTTGAATTACATCAGAAGGGTTGGAGGCAAGTTATCCCAACCAAAAACACAAAATTCAAGATAGGTTTGGCTCAGCATGACCCAAGGAGAACCTGCATGGAGGCACAGATACCAGTTAGTATACCTATTAAGAGATGCTCAACATGAGTCTGCTTAGAGACCAGTCTGCTTCAGCCCCAATTCTTTTATAGGTGATAGCCGTTGAAAAAATCTTTACCGGTCTGCCGCTTGAAATATTTGGGTTCTCCTGGCCGAATAAAGTCCTGCATCAACCACATAGGTTGGATTATTTGCTGGCTGCACCAGAATAAGAACAGAATCAGGATTTATTAAGACAATTGTCTCAAAACATCTAGAAAGAGCTTTTTTTTACTTTTGTCTCTGTGTGTGTGTGTGTGTGTGTGTGTGTGTGTGTGAAGAGAAAGAGAGGAAGGATTACACTTTCCATTCAAGATAACTGGTGTGATCAACAAAATTGAGATCCCTGCTAGCTGATAAAATAACAGGGAAGAGATCTGCAAGGGAAACCAGAGGATCAAGGCTGGCTGCCAATTGAGTATATGCAAGCTGCAATGAAATTGATTGACAAGAAACGGCCAATGTGTTGCTTGAACAGTGTGAAAGACCAAATGGCACATGTCACAAAGGGCAAACTCGAGAAGGATCTTAAAGTACTGATTAGTTTTTGGTATTGCGAGTTAAAAAAAGACTCAGAATATAAATCAAGACAGAGGTCTATGAAACTTGACAGAAGAAAGCATCCAGGTCATAGGTAAAACATTTGAAGAAAGTGTGTGAAGCAAAGCAAAAGGAAGAAACTAAAGAATCTGAGGGCAGTCTGCATGAAGGGGAAGATCCTGCAGTCAATTTTCTATGTAAGATTCAGGGACACCTTAGTCCATCAAGTCAACACTGGGCCAAACAGCAGGCATAGCCGAAATATATAGGCAAAGTTTTCATGCCCAATCACATCATATATCTTGGTGGAAAACCTGATGTAATGGTGCACCGAAACAACCATATATTGACAAAGAGGTCGATCCTTGCCCTCCACTTTCACACCCCAAGTGAACACTAACGAGAAATAACTGTGCGAGCTTAACTGCATTCATGTCTGAGTTTTGGACGTAGTTAATGCTGAGCATAGTCAGGAGAACATTTTAAATTTTTTGGAGCTATTTCAGCATATTGCTACAGGGCATATGAGTGACATAAGGAGTAAGCAGGTGTTAGCAAGGAAATTAGAAGTTTAAATTCTTGGTGGCGACTGGCTCTTACTCAGCAACAGTTCAATCCGACTTGCTGGAACCATCATGGTGGATCCACAACAACCACCTCAAATGGGGATCATTGGATCACTCTGAAGGCAACAATATGGCAAGAAGGTGAAGATTGCTTAAAGCAAACATCATGGACTCCAGGTAGTATGATAAGAATTTCGTAGAGGATCATGTTCATGTCATGCCTTGCCCAAACACCACAGAGCATCATATAGATACAACACAAAAAATGCTCACAAAAGGATATAAAAAACACCCTGGTCTCTAAGTTATGGAATAAGCAGGGGCCTACAACTGTACCAGACAGGTCCCCTAATATCCAGTTCCCGCTTACTCTTTAGGATAGAGAGAAAAGTACAATTTGGGTGACCGACTAATTGCGATAATCAACATCAGCCTTACAAAGACCACAGGTTTATATCCCAGTCATAAACAACCTAAGCCAAAAAACAAGGAAACCAGCTCTTCCTGTTGCACCATGTAGAATAGACCCTCATCAGATATGTTTCAGATACCAAATACATCAAATTAACTTTGATATCATCTCTCCAATGCAGGTTAGTGGACCAAAGGCCTCTTGGTCCATGGAGGATTACTGATCAACAGAACATGCAACAGATTCTATAATAACAGGCCAAAATAACATTTAGCCTCATCAATAACAGACCAAATGAGGGGAATAATATATCATTTTTTCTACAATTGAAATGTGAAAGCACGTAATTTTTCAACCCTCACAAATCAGCAATTGATTTTTCCATATCAAGAAATGACCCAGAAAAGGAACTTCCTAGTAAAAGAAAGTTTTTCCAACATAGCATCTGGCTCCAATATTATGAAATCACAGACGAAGAGACGCCAATAACAACTCTTTCACAAACTGGCCAAAAAGGAACGTCACTTTATTTGACATATTCCCTATCCACAGAACACAAGCAAACAAAATTGGCTATTTTTCCCGAAATTGGTTACCATCCGGCGTGAACACTGGGTAATCGAATGCGCTCAGAGCATCAGTGATAAGATGAGACAGGGAATGTCCTGTCTCATATATGAAGAAGGGATTAACTGGGAGGTTCTGGTCCTTCTCTCCATGGCCTAGCAGTAGGCGGCAATGTAACAATAAAGCAGGTAAAGAAGACCTGCTGACTTTGGGAATGATAAAGGTAGATATGGAGAAGGGCGAAAAGGATGAGAAAATTAGGAATGATTCAACAGAGAAGTGTGAGCAAGCAACTTAAGTGCGCATTTCCATCCATCTCCCACCTGATCCTACTTCAAGTCCTTGCTTACAAAATGGTTTTCCAGTACCACTGTCGGTCCTTGAACGCAGTTGCACATGCATCCGACAGAGGCTGTGAGAGTCAATATACCATAAGGCTGGAAAAATAATAACCCAAGGCATTGTCATGAGGCCAGAATCTTTTGGCATATTACAATTTGACGAGTGGTGCTTTCCTCAATTTGTCAATCTTCCTAGAAAAATTCAGAACATCATCCTTCCGTCCTTCGTCCAGGAGACATTGCTTCAACTTGCTAAACGTATTAGCTGGAGGGCGAATACCCACGTCCATCATCTCCTGAAAGTACTTGCAAGCATCATCCAATTTATTTTCATGGCAAAGGCTGGAAATCACAGTAGAGAACATGTGCATTCCAGGAAGGACTCCCTTCTCCTTCATTTGTTTCCAAACTCTCAATGCCATATCTGTCCTGTCCTCATTGCAAAACATCCTCACTATGATCTCATATGTACTCAGAGTTGGCTCGCACCCTGGCTCATTGCTCATCTTCTGGAAGACCGAGTAAGCTTCTTTCGATCTCCTAGCTTTGACCAAGTGGTGAAGAATTATGTCATAAGTCCTGGAGTTTGGCCCGACACAACATTTTCTCATCTCATCGAGAACTCTATAAGCATCATCCATCCGCATCGACCAACAATAAGCACCCACCAGAGCATTGTAAGTTGGAGCCTCCGGAGCGAACCCGAAAGCCTTGGATTGCTCAAAAAATTTCACTGCTTCACTTAACCTCTTCTCAGACCCCAACCCATTGATCAAAGTGCAAAATATATGAGGAGTAGGCTTGCAGCTCTTGGCCAGCATTTCATGATACAACTCGATGGCATCATTGTACTTCTTAAGCTTGCAATGCGCATTGATCATGATCCCGTAAGCCACGACATCCAGCTCAAACCCCTCGTCCTTCATCTCCCTGTAAACTTCCATCATCCTCAAAAAGTTCATTTCTTGACCCCAACCTTCCAGTAGAATACTGTACGACTTGAGATCCAACTTGAACCGCCCCTTCATTTTATCAAACACCTCCTGTGCTTTCACCACATTTCTCGACTTGCACAAAGTATCGAGCAACCTATTAAAGTCAGACGAATCTAAGCTCAACCCAAACTTCTCCATCCTCTCAAAGGCCTCGATCGCTTCTTTAACCTTCCTGGCTCTCGCGTATCTGCGCGAGATCAACCCGAAGGTCTCCTTAGTCAACAACCCTCTCCGCTTCATCTCATCGACCACTTTCCACACCAAGCTGAACTGCTTGATCTTTCCTAAAGCCTCGATCAAAGCATGATAGCTCTCGGCGCTATACTCAAACCCTCTCCTTTTCTCAGCCCACCTGAAGAACGAGAGCGCGAGAGCCCCCGCGTTGCTCAGCTTCTTCAGAACCTCCGCGACCAGAGCCGGCGAGACTTCCGCCGCCGCCGCGGCGCGGTCCAGTGACGACTCGACGGAGGAGCCGGAGCCGGCGCTCGACAGGATCTTCACGAGCTCATCCGCGTCCCGGGCGGCGGCCCTATCCGAACGCGGCGGGCCGTCGTCCCCAGCGGCCGGAGCGGCGTGGGCGTGCCCGGAGCCGCCGCGGACCAATCTGCGGAAGCTGAGACGGTGGCCGGACGGAGGCTGGAGCTGGGTTCGAGAAGGGTCCGTCGGAGTTCGAGAAGCAGGAGCGGAGAAGAAGGAGCGGGCTTGCGTCGACGAGCGCATGAGAAAACGACGACGGTCCATGACGAGACAGAAAGAGAGAGAGGAAACGAAATGGCGGTGGCTGGAGAAAGAGAGGGGTAGAGAGGAGAATGTCTCGGTCGGCGGCGGCGGGGAACGGCGGCGATGCAGAGCGGGCGGGAAAGAGGCGATCGTCGCCTCTGGTTCAGGCGGCAGCGTCCGGCCTAGGTTGTTGTCGGGCCCGTTCTTGACAGAAAGCAGGCCACGTCCCATAGAAAACCACCAACGCGAAAATCCCCCTATCAGGCCGATCCAGCCCAATTCCCGATTATAAGTGTAGGACCGCCCACTTATTTATATATATATATATATATATATACACACGCATAATTTATAAATTTTAACTTTTCGTATCAAAATCCTAATTTTCTCCGTCTCTCGCCTCACTCATCCCGTAGCCTTGCCATCCTCTCTCTCTCACTTTTGGTGGCCTCCGACCACATTGGTCTCTCCCTCACTCACTCTAGATCACCTTCGACCTCGTCACTCCCTTTGTCATTCTCGCTCTTGGTTGCCTCCGACCTCGTCGCTCACTCCCAAGTCTCACGCATCTTCTAAAGTTGGGACATTTTGACTTGGAACACTCGCTCAAGCTGATCCAATTTTTGAATGGGTACATGGAATTAACGGGCAATTCTCAATTTTAATTTTTCATAAACAATTTTTAGTGAGTAGTTCCCGATTCATCGATCATCCCTCACTAAGACATATTTATCCAAAAAAAAAAAATTATGATATAAAAAATCTAAAATTTGACATGCGAAACACATTTACTCTTTATCAATATTCTATCAATGAGCACCATCAAAAATCTTTCTACATGAACGCCAGAAAGCAAATGATGATGAACACCATAAAAATTTGCCTAAATGGACGTCAAAAAACGATGTTGATGTGACTTAGTAAAATCAAAACAATGTTTTTTTAGTTCCCTCTAAAAATTAAGAAAGACTTATCATAAATCACCAGCTAGGTTAGTCCAACAATAACTTACATGGGACTTTTTTGCCATTGCTTGAGAGTTGTCAAACTTAGACCGACTTAAGTAAGACTGGTTTCCTATAAAGATCCTTCACTGCATACTTTCTATTTATCTCTTTCATCATTGGCTACATGTATTTGGAGAGAGGGAAGGAATAAAGGAAAGGGGATAGGGAAGGTCCAAAAAGCCCTCAATTTATAACTTAAAAATTACTTGATGAAATTTCGATGGAGGATAAATGTGTCAGATAAATGTAAATTTAAGTTTTTCTATATTACAGGGAAAATTTAAGATAAATATGTCATAATGAATATAATTTGAAAATTTTAAAATTTTAAAATTATAAAAAAAAAAAGTTTTAGTTAAATATATCACAATGTATATAATTTGGTATTATTGATTGCTTTTTCCCTCCTTTAAAATATGTTTGACGACTTCTTCACCGGCGGAGGCTTCCGAAGTTTGCCATCGTCCCCGTCTAGCTCGACAAAGTACAAATGACAATGACGTGTTCCAGATTACAAATGCTTTTAAGGTGGTTCTTACATTCGCCATGGCTCAAGCTCGAGTTCGAGCCTCATGCCCGCTTCAAGTCGAGGAAGAACGGCACGCCGCTGGACGCGACGATGAGATGGGCGATTCAGCGCAAGGTCCCGAGGTTTTGGAGCGCGGAGACTGGATCGAGCTTCGTTTGTGATGAGAATTGAGATGGCGATCTGAGGGGGATTCGTAGCGATTTCGCAGGAGATATCAAGCCGCGGTCGGCTACCTTGTGCGTTTGCTGTTGAGTTTGCTAAGCTCCATAGCATCCTGAGTTGGTGCTCCACCGTCCTCGCTCGATAGGGCTTAAGCTTAAGCAACAAATTCCTCCTTTCCTCTCTCTCAATCTAGCGGCCATGGACGTCGGCCTTGTCATGTGGGATAGCCATTACTCGTGTTTGCGATTTTAGGTCAAAATTGATTGGAATTATTATATTGGTAAACTGTCAAAAGATTTATGACTAAATTAATAAAATTTTAAAATTTAGAATTAAAATGACATCCATATAATATATAAGTTAAAAACATTTTCTTCGGTAATTTCCCTTGCTTATGTGCCAATTTAAGGGGAAAAAATTGAATACGGTACAAAAAAAAATGTATCGGCCAATGTAATATTTTTCTTGATACGATTGCCCTTTTCGGAAAAAAAAAATTGTTTGATATGCACGGGAAGATAGGACTTTGCCACAAGTAATTGACTTCTTGAGTTTAGGTGGTATCGAAATATTTGTATGTATACACAGAATTAGAGCCTAGACTTTTACCCAAAATTTTAATTTATTCAATATAACTCCTAAAATTTCAATACATGTTTAAGCTAATTTGTAAATTATATGAAGTTATTTAATACCAGCTCAAATAAAATAATAATATTTTCATGTAGTTTAGGTACTCGATCGAATATTTATAAAAATTTTATGGATATTATTGAATAAATGAAAGTTTAAAAGCCGTTTTCTCAGGGCCTCAGGCGTTCGTCGACGCAAGCCCGCTCCTTCTTCTCCGCTCCCGCTTCTCGAACTCCGACGGACCCTTCTCGAACCCGGTTCCAGCCTCCGCCCGGCCACCGTCTGAGCTTCCGCAGATTGGTTCGCCGGCGGCTCGGGGCATGCCCACGCGGCCCCGGGCGCTGGCGACGACGGCCCGCCGTGTTCGGATAGGACCGCCGCCCGCGATGCGGATGAGCTCGTGAAGATCCTGTCGAGCGCCGGCTCCGGCCCCTCCGTCGAGTCGTCCCTGGATCGCGCCGCCACCGCGGCGGAATTGTCGCCGGCTCTAGTCGCGGAGGTTCTGAAGAATCTGAGCAATGCGGGGGCTCTCGCGCTCTCGTTTTTCAGGTGGCTGAGAAAAGGAGAAGGTTTGAGTATAGCGCCAAGAGGTACCATGCGCTGATCGAAGCTTTGGGAAGATCAAGCAGTTCGGCTTGGCGTGGAAAGTGGTCGATGAGATGAAGCGGAGAGGGTTGTTGACAAAAGAGACCCTCGGGTTGATCTCGCGCAGATACGCGAGAGCCAGGAAGGTTAAAGAAGCGATGGACGCCTTTCAGAGGATGGAGAAGTTTGATTTGAGCTAAGATTCATCTGATTCCAATAGGTCGGTTGATATTTCGTGCAAGTCGAGAAATGTGGTGAAAGCACAGGAGATGTTTAATTAAATAAAGGGGCGGTTCAAGGACTTGAACTAGGATCAGGTGGGAGATGGATGGAAATGATGGGAGAACGGTAATAATTCGAACAATATCGAATCAACGCAGCGGAATAAAATAATCTCCCCTCTTGTGTAAACCTAATAGGAATCGATATAGTAGAGTAAAATAAATAACAAGCACGCGAACACAAGACGATTTTTACGTGGAAAACCTCATCAATGTGAGGAGATAAAAAACCACGGGACCGGAGTCCACCTGAAAAATCTTCACTATCAATAAAATTGTTCTTCTCTAGCAAATACTAGAGGTACATAGCAGCAAACACCTCAAGAATATAATTCTTGGCAATACACATGAACTTCACAAGAGATCAAGGATAAATCTGACCAAAAACGCAAGTTTTGATCAATCCACGAAAAACCTGATGTAGGGAGCTTCAAACGAAAATCAAACTGTTCAGATTCGATAAAATTGCGCCACGAACATGCTAACAAAATTTCAGCTCAATCGGACCACGAATCGACCTTCAACACAGCTTGATGTAAATCGGATATTGCCCCAAACCAGCATTTTCCGATTTCTCTTTTCTCTTATTACTTATTTCCTTTTTCGCCGCTACCTCCTTTTATATAGATAGTGAGAAACCCTATTTCCTCATATAACTTATTATATGGGCCAAGCCCTTTTAGCCAGAACTCATTCGCTTCCTCCACATAGGAGTGAACCCGCCTAACAAATCTCCCCTCACGACAATGTGGAGGGATTCACCATCCCTACTATCAAACAGCAATGTTCAAGCTTCTCTCTTGGTAGAGTCTTCGTCATCATATCGGAGCCATTATGATCCGTATGAATTTTCTCGAGTTCCAACAACTTTTCATCTAAAACATCCCTTATCCAATGATATCTAACATCAATATGTTTCGATCTAGAATGAAAAGATGAATTCTTACCAAGATGAATTGCGCTTTGATTATCACAAAATAACACATACCTCTTTTGCTTGAACCCAAGTTCTTTTAAGAACTTCTTCATCCATAGCATCTCTTTACTAGCTTCGATCACCGCAATAAATTCAGCTTCGGTTGTAGAAAGTGCAACACACTTCGCAATCTTGACTTCCATGACACGGCTCCACCCGCAAAAGAAATCAAATACCCGAAGTAGATTTACGAGTATCAATATCTCCCGCCAAGTCGGAATCTGTGTATCCAACTAACTCAAGTTTCCGGTCCCGAAACCGAGTTTCAAATTTGAAGTTCCCCGAAGATACCTCATAATCCACTTCTTTGCATTCCAAAGTGCTCTCTGCTGGATTTGACAAATGGCGACTAACAACGCCAACCGCATGCGCCAAGTCTCGGGCGTGTACATACCATCGCATACATTAAGCTTCCTACGGCTGAAGCATATGGAACACTTTCCATATCTTTCTTTTCTTTATCGTTGTAGGACTTTGCATCATATTTAACTTAAAGTGGGTAGCAAGAGGAGTACTAACCACTTTAGCCTTGTCCATGTAAAATTTCTGAATGATCTTCTCGATATATTTCTCTTGCGATAAAAATAACTTCTTAGCATCTCTATCTCGGGTAATTCTAATGCCAAGAATCTGCTTTGCCGAGCCCAAGTCTTTCATGGCAAAAGACTTGCTCAACCTGTTTCTTCAATAACTCAATTCTTGAAGCATTCCCGCCAACAACAATCGGCATATCATCAACATAAAGCAAGAGAATAATAAAGTCATCATCGAAAATTTTTGGACAAACACACGATTATCCGAGGAAGTCTTCTTATAGCCCTGTTCTATCATAATCGATGCAAATTTCTTATACCACTTTGTCTCGGTGCTTGTTTTAGGCCATAGAGACTTTTCTTCAATTTGCACACATAATCCTCTTTCCCTTTCGCTTTGAAACCCTCAGGTTGTTCCATGTATATCTCTTCCTCCAAGTCACCATGTAGGAAGGCTGTTTTAACATCCATTTGCTCAATTTCTAAATCTAGGCTAGCTGCCAAGCCTAGTACCACACGGATAGAAGACATTTTTACTACCGGAGAAAATATATCATCAAAATCAATACCCTTTTTCGACCGAATCCCTTAACAACCAATCTAGCTTTGTACCGTGGTTGTAAAGTATGTTCATCTTGCTTCAACCTATATACCCACTTGTTCTTCAAAGCTCTTTTACCTTTAGGTAACTTCACCAATTCAAAAGTATGATTATCATAAAGTGACGCATCTCATCTTGCATAGCATCGAACCAATTGCTTTTGTACTCATCTTCTATTGCTTCGCATAACATTCTGGTTCACCCGCATCGAGTCAATAATACATACTCATCTTCGAATACCTGGTGGAAGGTCGTCGGTCTCTAATGGATCTCCTGTTTGGAACATCCAAAGTGGAATATCTAATTGAGCCTGGTTCGGGAATAGTATTATCTATCTCAACATGTTCGGGAACATGTGCATTATTTGGAACATTGACTTCCCGCTGCAGTTCATCAACCCGTGTAGGAATATTTGTAAGAGGAACTGGATCTAAATCAACCAGATTATCACTAACCCGTGGTGCTGAAATCATCTTTGATTTCTCAATATCCTCTATTGTTTGATCTTCCATAAACACAACGTCTCTCGCTTCTTACAATTTTCTTTTCAAATGGATCATAAAATTTGTAGCCAAGCATATCCTGTCCATAACCAATAAATATGCACCGTCGTGTTTTCACATCAAGTTTAGATATTTCATCTTTGGGAACATGCACAAATGCTTTGCACCCAAAGACACGCAAATAATCATAATAAACTTCTTTGCCTGTCCAAACTCTATTAGGAACATCAAACTCTAAAGGAACGCATGGAGTAAGATTTAATATATGCACAACTGTACTTAAAGCCTCACCCCAAAAGGATCCAAGTAGTTTTGACTGTGAAAGTAAGCATCTTACTCTTTCAACCAATGTTCTGTTCATTCTCTCAGCTAAGCCATTTAAGCGAGGCGTCTTGGGAGGTGTCTTTTGATGTCGAATACCTTGTTGTCGCAGTATTCATCAAAAGGTCCAATATACTCTCCCCGTTATCGCCCGATACATTTCAATTTCTTTCCGGTCGTCTCTCAATCGAAGCCCGAAATTGCTTAAAAGCATCTAACACTTGATTTTTAGTTTTCAAGGTATAAATCCAAATTTTCCTTGAAAAATCATCTATAAAAGTAACAAAATAAAGAGAGCCACCAAGTGATTTTGTTTTCATAGGACCGCAAACATCGAATGCACTAAATCCAATATACCCGACTTTCTTAAAGGAGGGAGCTTTTAAATGCAACTCGTTTCGTTTTCCCGCTAAACAATGAGCACACTTCTTTAGCGCTGAACTTTTCAATCCTAAAAGGAGCTTCTTCTTGGCCAATATTGACAAACCCTTCTCACCGATGTGACCGAGTCTCTTATGCCATAACTCGCCCGCATCTTCGCTATCTTGCATTAATTTTGTCTCGTAGACAACTTTGCCTCGCATAATGTATAACGAAGAATATTTTTCACCTCTAGCCACAACAAGAGAACCTTTGGTAAGTTTCCATTGACCATTACCGAAGGTGCTGCAATACCCCTCATCATCCAACTTGCCCGTAGAAATCAAATTCAAGCGGATATCGGTATATGTTTAACATTATTCAATACTAACCTTGTGCCATTGCTGGTTTCTAGGCACACATCACCGATGCCTACACTTGAACTAGTCCATTGTTTCCCATCTTCACAGATCCGAAGTCACCTGACCTGTATGATGTAAAGAAATCTCTACGAGACGTAGCATGAACGGATGCACCACTATCAATTACCCAACTGGTCTCATGAGAAACAAAATTCACCACATCACCATAAAAAATAGTGAGAAAGTCTTCTTTAAGTGCAGCAACACGATTGTCATCACTATCATCATCACTTTTCTTCTCTTTACCTTTCTCCTTTTGTTTGTCCCTTTTAACCGGCGACAAAACCTCTCGAATATGTCCCTTCGATGACAATAATGGCACTCAACATTAGCAAATTTATTATACTTACCTCGCTTTTGTCTCGACTTTTATCTCTATTTCTCGGACCTCGAGACTCACTTCTCCCCCTTTTCTCAACAACCAAGGCATCAGAATGTGAAGAGGATGATCCCTGTGTCTTCCTTCTCATCTCTTCATTCAAAATACTACTCTTGGCTAAATCCATGGTAATCGTACCATCCGGGGCGAGTTAGACAAAGATGTTCGAAACGTCTCCCATGAGTCCGGCAAAGTACCAAGCAACCATAATGCTTGTATCTCATCATCAAACTTGATTCCCATCGCAGCCAACCGATTTATAATTCCTTGAAAAGAATTTAAATGATCGATCAAATGAGTACCATCATGATATCTCAGAGCCATCATTTGTTTTATCAAAAATAACTTATTATTCCCAGTCTTTCGAGCATATAACTGTTCGAGCTTATCCCATAAACTGCGTGCATGTGTTTCCTCAATAATATGGTTCAAAACATTATCATCTACCCACTGCCTGATATAACCACACACTTGACGATGAAATATAGACCATTCAACATCAGTTTTATTCTCTGGTTTCTCCTCAAGCAAATACAGGCAAATAAAAATCTTTCACATATAAAAGATCTTCCATCTTCCCTTTCCGGATATGATAATTTGAACCATTCAAAGTGTAACCATTCTACTCATATTCGTTTCCATTGTTTAACACAAGGCAGAAAAATCAAGCAATAACCTGATGCTCTGATACCACTCTGATGGGAGAACGGTAATAATTCGAACAATATCGAATCAACGCAGCGGAATAAAATAATCTCTCCTCTTGTGTAAACCTAATAGGAATCGATATAGTAGAGTAAAATAAATAACAAGCACGCGAACACAAGACGATTTTTACGTGGAAAACGTGGAAAACCTCCTCAATGTGAGGAGATAAAAAACCACGGGACCGGAGTCCACCTGAAAAATCTTCACTATCAATAAAATTGTTCTTCTCTAGCAAATACTAGAGGTACATAGCAGCAAACATCTCAAGAATATAATTCTTGGCAATACACATGAACTTCACAAGAGATCAAGGATAAATCTGACAAAAAACGCAAGTTTTGATCAATCCACGAAAAACCTGATGTAGGGAGCTTCAAACGAAAATCAAACTGTTCAGATTCGATAAAATTGCGCCACGAACATGCTGACAAAATTTCAGCTCAATCGGACCACGAATCGACCTTCAACACCAGCTTGATGTAAATCGATATCGCCCCAAACCCTGCATTTTCCGATTTCTCTTATTCTTATTTCCTTTTCTCCCGCTACCTCCTTTTATATAAATAAATGAGAAACCCTATTTCCTCATATAACTTATTATATGGGCCAAGCCCTTTTTGGCCAGAACTCTCATTGGGCTTCCTCCACATAGGAGTGAACCCAGCTAACAGGAAATGCTCACTTAAGTCGCTCACACTCTGTTGAATGATTCCTAATATTCTCATCCTCTTCTCCCTTCTCAGTTTAGAGCAGACTGAGCACGATCAGCAGGATTCAAACACGCGACAAATTTTTCCGAGCTGAAAACCCTCCGGCACCCTAATGGATCCCGCTATCTCTCGAGCCTCAAGGGTTTTTAAATAGCCTAAGCGGTATTTGTGGACAGATGCATGCTACCGGAAAAACATTCCTAGGTGGAAGAGGGATTCTTTGCCCAAGGAAATGGCCAACACTTTCGGTTAGGAACCAGGAACTGTCCGATGTGCTGGTGGAAGAATCAGGCTCTGTTGCTTCTCTAAACGAGTCGAACAGGTTGGGATTTGAACAATCGGTGTGAGACAGTAAGTAGGGCCTCATCATAATGATAGTGAGGGAACCAGGAGAAACCCGCAATGCATACATACAGCTAATCAGAGGATTCCCGGAGCTTTTTAAAGCTTTCGAGCAAGTTTTCTGGATATGCATTTAGGACTTTGCCGCAAGACGTTATAATTCACTTGTTTACTTAAGAGCACAATACTAGAACGGATTTGCAGAATTAGTGCCGGAGTTTCAAACTAATCTTTTATATGTATAGTATAAAACGGCTCGCATCTTGAATAGACCCGATTACCGACATTGCGGTTCAGGAGCTAACCTATGCTAAATGGGTGCAAACGACCAATTTCACCGATTTCCAAAAAAATTCACGTAAGTATAAGAATGTTATGTACTTTTTGGATCAAACCCAAAAATGGCCTAAAACTTTTGCCTGTAAGACAAAATAACTCGAATTTTTCTCCACGAACTTTATCCAAGGCCGTAATTTCAGTACAATCAAGATGGCGTTTCCACTGACGAAATGGAGGGGAAAATCTTACATATTTCATAACTAGAAAAGGCATTCGGATAACAAGCAAAGTGATCTCGTCTGCTTCTATATTCGTCGACCAGGAAAAAAAAAAAGAAAGGCAGTCTAATAAGTTACTCGAACTAACAGTAATCTCAGTCTAATAGGTTACTAAAACTAAACAGTAATCTCAGCTCTGCAGTGGCTCGAGAAAGCCAACACCCTGATAAATTTTTTTTCCTTTCGGTCGGCAACACCCTGATATTCAACAGTCTGCGACTCTCACGAACTCATCATATTGTCAGACAGAAATGAGAAAATTTGAAATCATGCCTGCCGGATAAACTGAGCGATTTCTACTACGAGCCCGTTCTGTTCGTTGATAGCCTGCTCAATCTCTTCTAGGATTGCCTGAACTCTGCATCTTGCCATGTTGGCGCGTTGGGTATTTCCTTCCCAAATATGACGCGACAAAAGCCTTCTGTTGTTGTGCAGTCGTCCTCTCAGAGCTGTTATTCTTCTTCCCATTTCGAGCAGCCTCTCTGTGAGTTGAAGCACTCGAATGTCTGCCATTTTCACTCTTATGTGCTTTCGCACTCACTCAGAGGTATAGATGAAAGTTGAGAGTTCCGTGATTTTCTGACCCTCTAAACAAAAAAATGAATGAGATTAGTGCATCTAAAAGCCAAAAAGGCCAACTACACTTTACATGTAGAACCTGACGGTGACGTCTTGGAGCAACATTTTTTTATTGAACATCCTAGGAGCAACATTGACCATTCTTGTCAGGCTCAATAAAAAAATGTTGCTCCAAGACGTCACCGTCAGGTTCTACATGTAAAGTGTAGTTGGCCTTTTTGGCTTTTAGATGCACTAATCTCATTCATTTTTTCTTTAGAGGGTCAGAAAATCACGGAACTCCTCAACTTTCATCTATACCTCTGAGTGAGTGCGAAAGCACATAAGAGTGAAAATGGCAGACATTCGAGTGCTTCAACTCACAGAGAGGCTGCTCGAAATGGGAAGAAGAATAACAGCTCTGAGAGGACGACTGCACAACAACAGAAGGCTTTTGTCGCGTCATATTTGGGAAGGAAATACCCAACGCGCCAACATGGCAAGATGCAGAGTTCAGGCAATCCTAGAAGAGATTGAGCAGGCTATCAACGAACAGAACGGGCTCGTAGTAGAAATCGCTCAGTTTATTCGGCAGGCATGATTTCAAATTTTCTCATTTCTGTCTGACAATATGATGAGTTCGTGAGAGTCGCAGTCTGTTGAATATCAGGGTGTTGGCTTTCTCGATTCACTGCAGAGCTGAGATTACTGTTTAGTTTGCGTAACTTATCAGACTGAGATTACTGTTAGTTCGAGTAACTTATTAGACTGCCTTTGTTTTTTTTCCCTGGTCGACGAATATAGAAGCAGACGAGATCACTTTGCTTGTTATCCGAATGCCTTTTCTAGTTATGAAATATGTAAGATTTTCCCCTCCATTTCATCAGTGGAAACACCATCTTGATTGTACTGAAATTACGGCCTTGGATAAAGTTCGTGGAGAAAAATTCGAGTTATTTTGTCTTACAGGCAAAAGTTTTAGGCCATTTTTGGGCTTGATCCAAAAAGTACATAACATTCTTATACTTACGTGAATTTTTTTGGAAATCGGTGAAATTGGTCGTTTGCACCCATTTAGCATAGGTTAGCTCCTGAACTGCAACGTCGGTAATCGGTCTATTAAAGATGCGAGCCATTTTATACTATATACATATAAAAGATTTGTTTGAAACTCCGGCTCTGATTCTACAAATAAATTCTAGTATTGTGATATCACCTAAACTCAAGAAGTCAATTACTTGTGGCAAAGTCTTATCTTTCCATGCATATCAAACAATTTTATTTTTTTTCAAAAAGGGCAATTGTATCAGGAAAAATATTACATTGGTCCATACAATTTTTTTGTACCGTATTCAATTTTTTTTTCCTCTTAAATTGGCACATAAGCAAGGGAAATTATCCAAAATTTTTTTTAAACTTATATATTGTATGAATGTCATTTCAATTCATAATTTTTGAATTTTATTAATTTAATCATAAATATTTTGACAGTTTATCAATATAATCATTCAAATCAATTTTGACCTAAAATTGCAAACATGAACACCAACTATCCCACATAACACGGCCGACATCAATATTAACGAGTTTTGCAATTTAAAAAAAAAAAAAAGGATTTTTTCTTCTTTTTTTTTGCTTTCCTTTTCCTTTTTTTTTTTTTATTTTTCTATTAAATAGAAAATTTTCAGCAAATTTAAAAGAAAAATTATAAAAATTGTTCACGTTAGCTATTCTCTACTAAAATTGGTCAAAATAATCACACTAGCAAATTGTAAAAAAATATTTAAAATTAAATTGATTAACGTAAAAATTTATAATTATACTATTATCTGTACAATAGTTTTATGATTTTTTTGGGAATCATCCTCACCATGTGGTTTAGTGAGAACTTGAAATAGTCAAACGACTGAATAAACATAAGCAGATTAAAAGATTTTTTTTTTTTTTTTTTTGGTTATGAGAAGAAAACTTATTTGAAGAAAAGTTGAGTAATTACTTAGAGTGATATTAGAAATACTAATACTGCTAGGCAGAATTTGTATTTAGAATACAAAATTGTTTAGCATATCAATCTGTAAACCGATATTACGCTAGATAGCATAATGAATAATGAAACTATCACATTTTCTATGAATAAAAGATAGAGAGTACTAATCATTTAGATATAAATTGGGATCTCTTTGGTAGATGCAGTAAAGAAATCCACTAGAAGGACTTTACCGAAAGAATAAAAACCCACTAGAAGGTGAATTAGACATTCTATAAGACTACTTAATTCTTTTATAACATAACTCAAAATGTTGATGGGAACTCAAACACGATGTGAAATGTAATCCTATGTAGCTTATCAATGGGTTTCAATGGATACTCTAATATGGTATTAAAGTCAAGTTCCGTTTAGATTTTATGTAGTGCGTGAGAATCCCCATTATCAATGACTTCAATGCCGTAAGTCGTACTTACTCCAACTGGTACGTGAGATGTGGTATTGAAATTATCCCACATCACTTATTTGAGATTTCAATGGACATTCTACCAGATAGCAACTCAGCATCAGAGAACACTATTGTCTTTTGAAGAAAATGATAATGACCTGTAGATCTTGTTCCCAGGATTCAGTTTTCAAATAATATGAGAGAGAGAGAGAGAGAGAGAGCAGGTTAAAGAATGCACTTCCCTCCAATAAACTGTGATCAATGACAAGCAGAGGCGGGACCTACATAATACAAATGCAGAAAAAGAGCATGCAAATTGCAAGCCCGGAAGGAAAGAGAGAGATCCTCTTCCTAATAGAGAGGCTCACCATACGTTCTTCTTTCCCAAAAAACACAATGCCAGCCCACACTTTGAAGTGAATTTGCTCTGTTTCACCTTCACCGCCCCTCCTATTATCCACTGAACAGGAGCCCATTAAAAGATCATGAGAGGAACCCTCAAAAGAATCGTTTCTGTTCAATCTGAAAGAATGTATGTCCACCGACAGCTACCCTTTTACACCGCCTATGTGACTGCACCACTGTCATGGAAATGATTCACTCCTTCTTGAACTATCATGGCTTCACTTGCACTGTTTCAACTGTGACTTCGTGTCATCGACGAGATTCATGATAGAATCTTCGAGCTTCTTTGCCTGTGGACCAGGCTTCAAGACGTTAACATCACCCCACTGAGAGCATGGATCCATCAACCAGCCCTTGCGGCCCGTGCACCACGGTCCGGGGGCAACTCGGCTGGGCTCACGTTTGAGAATGTGCGCATCGACCATGTCCAGAACAGGATCATTCTGTTTGAATTGTCTTGCGAAAGCAGCCCCACTTTGGACCATCTGATCATAGTCGGAACTGTTGAGAAAGAGGGGATCCATCTTAGGTGGATTGTCCCAGATCATGAATCTCAAGTCGCTATTTACAGTGGTGTTCTTGAACTCGGGGGAATTGCAGATGACTGAGTGAAAATATGCTTCTTGCGACAACATCACATTGTTGAAGTACATGAGAAGGGTTCGAGGTAAGTTATTCCATCCAAAAACACAAAATTCAAGAAAGGGGCGGCTCAGCATGACCCAAGGAGAACCTGCATGGAGGCACAAACACTGGTTATTATAACTAACAAGAGATGCGCAACATGAGTCTGCTTAGAGAGCAATCTGCTTCTGACTTGATGCTTCAATAGGTGACGGCCATTGAAATAATCTTTACCGGTGAAGACTTTAAATGCATCAGGGGTTGGTCGTTTCTGTGTTGCCTGAAAAATTTGGGTTCTCCTGGCTAAATAAATCCCAGGATCAACCACAATAGGTTGAATCCTTTGCTGTCTACACCAGAATAAGAATGCAATCAGGATATGTTAAGACAATCCTCCCAAAATAACATATGGGAAGAGAGAGAGAGAGAGAGAGAGATTACTCTTTCCATCCAAGATCACTGGTGTGATCAATAAAATTGAGATCCCTGCTAACTGAGGAGAAAACATGGGAGAGATCTGCAAGGAAAACCAGAGGATCAAGGGACTTCCCAGCTGCCAATTAAGTATAAGCAAGGTGCAATGAAAATGAAAAAAGAAATGCCTATGTCTTGCTAGAACAGTGTGAAAGACCAAATGGCACATGTCATGATGGCAAACTCGAGAAGGATCTTAAACAACTAATTAGTTTCTGGTATTGGAGGTAAAAAAAAAAATTGAGAATATAAATCGAGATTTTGGTAGATGGAACTTGACTGGAGGAAAACTATCCAGGTCATAGGTGAAATAGTCAAAGAAAGTATGTCAAGCAACGCACAAGCAAGAAACTAAAGAATCCGAGGGCAGTCAGCATGGAGGGAAGATCCTGCACTAAATTTTCAATGTAAGACTCAGTGAATATCTTAGACCATCGAGATGTATCGCATTAGTCAGAGCACACAGTAGCCATCAAGATGTACCAACTTCTGGACATGCACAAACAAATTCCATACATCTCCTTTGTCATAGGAAAGAGGTAATCAAGACTTATCCCAAAGGTTCCTCATTTTGAGTTTATCCCTCACACTCCACCGCGAGTTAGCCCTTCTTTTTCTAGGTCAGGGCTAATCCCTCAAAATTAAAATACAATGCCCCCGCAACTTGAAAGTTAATAAAGACATCTTGCATATAAATTGCATTGGTCTTTTGACTCAGAGGTAGACAATTGGAATTATAGCAGCCCAGACTATACTCATGAACAACACCATCGACAACAACTAAACTAAAAGTTTCTTGCACTAGGTCAGTTCACTCCAAAAGTGTGCTATCACAGTATCAAATGACATAATTTCAAGGTCTAATTTCTGAATCTTCTTTGAATGTTCTCTAGCATGCACCGCTCTGGCATGAGCAAACTCCATGAGTTCAAATGTCCATATTTGATTGAGTCAAGATAAGGGCAAAAGGCAGGCAGAGCTGAAACATATTGGCACAGGTTTTATGCCCAATCACAACAGCAAGATCTTGGCAGGAAACCTGATGTAATGCTGCACCAAAACAACCATACTGACAAAGGGGTCAATCCTTGGCTTCCGCTTTCACACCCCAGGTGAACACTAACAAGAGATACTTGTGCAAGTTTAGCTGGCATTTGGACCTGAGTTTTGTATGTAGTTAATGCTGGGCATAGTCAGAAGAACATTTGAAATTGTTCAGAGCTATTTCAGCATATTTATATAGGGATTATGAGTGGCAAAAGGAGAAAGGAAATTAGTAATCTAAACTCTTGATGTACATTGCCTCTCACTCAGCAACAGTTCAATCTGACTTGATGATATCATCATGGTGGATCTACATCGGCCACAACTCAAATGGAGATCACTGGATCTCTCTGAAGGCAACCGTATGCAAGAATGTGAAAATTGCTTAACGCAAAGGTCATGTACTCCAGGTAATATGACAAGACTTACATTAAACACGACACCAGGGGGATCATGTACATGCACTGCATTGCTCAAACACCACAGAGCACCTAATAGATTAAACACGTAAAAGGATCACAAAAGGATATAAACAACACCATGATCTCTAAATTACAGAACAAGCAGGGACCTGCAGCTGCCCAGTAAGATCTCTAAAAATAAAGTACAATTTGGGCAACTAGTTGCAGAAACCAACATCGACCTTACAAAAACCACAGGTTTACATCCCAGTCATAAGCAACCTCAGCCAAAAACGAGGAAACCAGCCCTTTCTGTCGCACCATGTAAAATAGACCCTCACTAGATATGTTTCAGATTCTGACTAAATCAAATTGGTTTGATATGATTCCTCAAGTGCAGATTACCATACCAAAAAACCTCTTGGTCCACAGAGGTCATACTGATCGACAGAACATGTGACAGATCCTACAATTACAGGCCAAAATAACAGTCTGCCTCATTTCCCTTTTTTTTTTTTTTTTAATAATTGAAATGTGAAGGAATGTAATTCTTCTACCCTCCCAAATCAGCAATCAGTTTGTCCATATCAAGAAGTAACCCAGAAATGGAACTTCCCAGTTCCAAACACAGCAACTGGTCAACTAATATCATGAAATCACAGGCAAAGAGACAGCCAATAACAACTCTTTCACATAATGGCCAAAATCAGAAAATCCGGTATATTCCCTAACCACGGAACACAAACAAACAAAACCGGATATTCTCTCCGAAATCACTCACCATCTTGCGTGATCAGCGGGTAATCGAATGCGCTCAGAGTAATGAACCAGTCCCAACCGCTGTCCAACTTCATAAGAATCGCCGCAGCCCGCAGCGTCGCGGCAATATTCGACGATCCCATGTACGTGAAGGGATCCGGGTTGCCCACCACGTCCACGTTGCCGAAGCTCCGAATCGCGGGCACCGCCTCCACCGCGGCCGCCAGCTTGCTCCTCTCGTCGTCCGACGCCTCCTTCCCGAGATGCAGCAGGTACCGGTTCCGCGGGTGGTACACCGCGAGCAGCAGCCGGAGGATCCGGTCCTTCTGGCCCTGCCCGCCGGATATGTAGTACGCGAATGCCGGCGGGTGGTGCGGGCCGCGGAGGATGAGGGAGGGGAGGGGCTTGGGGAAGCTGAAGGCGGAGATGGAGAAGACGAGCAGGAGGAAGAGGGAGAGGAATGTGGCCGAGAAGAGGGTGAGCATCCATTTCTTCTCAGCTCCCATCAGTGACTCTCTCTGCAATTTCGCAATCTGGGTCGGTCACGCAGCATACGGGTACGGCATCCAAAAGATCGAAACTTGGCGTCGGATTCAGGGTCCGGAGCGGATCCGGGGAGATGGGCAAGCGCCGATCTCGGCGCCGGTGGAGTTCTTGGGGCGGAGGAGGCGGAGTAAATTGAAGCTCGAGAATGGGTCAAAGATGGGATAACCAGGGAGGTAGAGAGAGAGAGAGAAGCAGTATATGTCACCTCACCCGTCACTATCACTTCAGCTAACCCCCCTTCAATGACCAGATTCTATGCCCAAAAAGAGCAAATGGGAAGGGTAGGGATTAGGGTTTTCAGGTCGGATTTGTTGGGAAGATGGCGATGGCGATGGCGGTGATGGTGGTGGTGGTGGCGACGGCGATGATGATGGCGATGAGAAGGGGAAGAGGAGAAGAGACGGTGCTGGCGTTGTTCATGGGAATTTGCCGGTCTTGAGGGGAAAGGTTTTGTTGCTGTTTTTAATTTTTTTCTTTGTGAGGATTGCCTTTCACGAGCGACCGCCAAGAGGTGTCTTTTTAGTTGTTTTATAATTTGCCGCTGCTCCATCTTCTCCCATTTTATTTATTTTCTAAATGAGAGTGTGAATTGGAGCTACGTGGGGACATTTTGTCCTTCTTGGGATGCTTTGCTCACGTCCCGGTGGTCCCGGCTCGTGAGGAGTGCTCGCCACGCGCCCGGGGGGGCGGGGGTTATAATTCATTCGGTCGAAAATTTGAGGTTTCCACGATACCGATCGGATGAAAAATAGATTTACCTCGACCAATTACGATGCAAGTCTAATGATACATACTCAACTCAACTTGTACCTAACATTTATTCTATCTAATCCATGTTTACTAAAACTAAAAAAACCTAAGTAAGTAAAGCACGAGATTGATTAAAAATGAGAAAAAACGATTCTTGGCATTGTTTATGTACTATTTGATGTTATTTATATATTGTTTGGCACTATAGCGTACTATAGTAGAATCGAAAAAAGTGGGAAAAGAGTTTATCGAAAAACCCGTTCATAACTCATTTATTGAATATAACTAATTCATATAACAATTCAGCCGATCGAGTATGACTTAAGAAATAAATCTATAACTTATTTCGATAAGTCTAGTTGTTAACCTTAAATAACGAAGTTGTTATAATCACATAATTAAATTTAATTCTAATGAGGTGAAATATACACTTATCCATAAATGCATTCGAAAAGAAAATCGTGTTGAATTGCTTGATCATTTGGGTGCAGGACGTTCAAAGTTACGTTAGTGTTGAAGAATTTCTGTTGGAATTTCGTTTTCAGTGTGTGCTCGAGGATTGGACCTGGAAAAAAAAAATGTATATATCTTGAAAAAAAAATCTCACCGCCTCTAACATTAAAAAGGGGAGAAAGACAAAACTGTGAAAAACACCCACCCACCAACTCTCAACCAAAATGACGAAAGACAAAACGTGAAAGTCTTCTTTTCTTGTTTATCAAGAACATTCGGAAATCAGGTGCGAATCATTTTTACCCTGTATTCAAAAGACGAAACCCATTTGCCAAAACAAATCTGTATTCCGAGCACCGATCCCAGTTCTCATAGGCCGGGTCCCGAGTTCGAGGCTGGATGGCGACCGAACTTCGGGCGCCGGGACCGCAACCCAGTGTGCCTACGTCGAACTGTCGTATTTTCAGGTCCGGAGGCAAGGGTCTCGAATCAACTGGCGACGATCTCGAAGCGGTAATTAAGTCCTAGGATCGACAGCCTAGTCCCTAGTCTAGGTCTTGATTTCGGGGAGTATAGGGTTGGGAAGTCCTGGGTCCAATGTGGACAATAGACATTCCGAGTGTCGGGTCGAGGTCCTAAGTCTTACATCGCGATTCCAAGTCTCCGGCTTAGCTACAGTCCAATTTCAACCCAACACGGCTTGAGCACCGCGATGCGTGCACAAAGCCATCAGACCAAGGACCCGGATCGGCAAGTCAAGCAACTAGAATTAAGGCGTCGATGAGGTCCTAGAGCCAAAAACCCAGATCTGGGTGGAGACCCCGGTCCCGACAATCGCGCTAAAACCCAGACAATCAAGAACGTCGAGGACGATGGTGGGGACCAAAATGAACTCCGCGTACGACTCCCGCTCTTCAAAAGTGAATGTTGGTGCAAAGGTTTTAGACATCTCTAAAATGTGATCTTTCCATCCGCGCCTCGTCTCTCAATGATTCAATCTGTACGAGAGACACTTTAAAAGC
Organism: Eucalyptus brandiana; assembly: GCA_014182725.1. NCBI lineage: Eukaryota > Viridiplantae > Streptophyta > Magnoliopsida > Myrtales > Myrtaceae > Eucalyptus > Eucalyptus brandiana. The sequence goes on from CM024674.1 coordinate 37,276,043, forward strand.
ACAATATTCGGATCGTCCTGGCCAGCTACCGTTCTTTTCTGGGAGGTGTTTGATGACCAACCTCAAATTAAGTTTAATTTACTTCTTTTTCTCTTCCATTAAAGTTGCGTTAGGAGATGGGAGAACCAATAATGGAATCGGCGCGCTAGACAACAGGAGATTGTTGGGAATAGGAGCACCAACGCCGTCATCCGTACCATACATCGATCATTGACTGTCAAGAACCTCTAGATTCAAAGCACTACCACGTCAGATCCTGCGTCATCTGTTAGTGCAGCTCCATCTTTTGAACCTTAATGATTCAACCTAATCAATCTAATAATGTAGATTGCCAATAATTCAAAGCACAGAACCAATGAATTATTGACCAAACTTTTGATTTTCTTGAAGGGAAAAGTGAATTCATTTTCTTCACCAAATAATCCAAGTCCTTATGCCAAGAGAAAAAACGATGCTTGATACCGAAACCCGTCTGCAAGTCAAGCATCCAAAACCCACACGAATGGATTGTAAATGCTCCCTGAATATGCTTTTTCACCAAAAGTTTTTCAGAAATTAGCTTACTCTATAACGCGCAAACAGAAAAAGCGGCTGCTTTTCCATCTGTAGGTTGAATTCTGTATGATGCATCTCAATCAATAGATCAGCAGGAGGTTGATCGCTTGCCCTAATGAGCCAACTAAATGCAAGTGAAAATATTTAGTGCAAGTCAACGTTCTGTCATATCATCTCTGTTTTTTAAGTTCATGCTTTTAGCTAACGCGCCAGAGAAGGGGGCGGCATTGATGGAAAGACAAACCTTATCCCACCACAGAAAAGAAAAATTTATAAAAATCACGTTCCAACTACATCAAAAACCAGGACGGCTTATTGAGATATTGCTATTATGTGAATGTAATCCTTTATGCCTTATAATTTGATACCTGATGCCTCTCAGACAGAGTTGACGGAGTCGTCATCACTCGCATCACTTTCGCTGCTCTGCATTGAGTTGAGCTCTCAGGGCATCTGCTGCATTCTGGCCCTTGTGCCCTTCGTCGCCGCTATCATCCACATCAGCAATCTCATCATCTGAGTCATTGTGACGTGGCTCGTTGGCATCAGATCCAAACTCGACCTTTTGCTCAGCGTTGTTTTCGTTGTCCGGCGATCCAGTGCCAAAGAGTTCGTCGATGTCTATGTCTTGATTATCCTCAGCTTCGTAATCTCTGGGGCCTGGAGAGGCAGCGGGGGCACTTGATAGATAGGGTGAATGAGTAGTGGGTCCCTTCGCTGCAGGTTTTGGACCTTTCAAACAATGAATAGCAATTTAGCATTCAAGAATAAAAAGAAGGCCAAAACAAGTACCCAATAAGGCAACCATCTCATATATCGCTTCATTATGCAGTTTTGTGGGTACTTAGGCTCTTTATCCCATATTGAAGTGAGTGACAAATTTTAGATTTCTTGCAAGTGAAAAACAAGAAATGACGGCAAAAGTGGCATAACTTCAAACAAAATATCGAAATTTAATCTTCTAATAACTAACCAAACGTTAAGAACAAGGGGTGCCACGGAATGGCCTAAATTCAAAATCAATTAGGTAACTCTTCCTGGATTCCATTTGACAGGAACTAGCTTTTGCTGATGATATTAAAGTTTCCATAGCAATTACTCATCTCAATGCACACGTTGACATAAAGCTAGAAATGATAATACCAGAAAGAAAAATACAAAGAAGCCTCTAAACACAGCATACCTGGATTCTGGGGCTCACCAATATCAATCCGTTCCACCTCAACCTGCACAAGTTCAGGAAGAGAGCAATGAGTGAGAGAAGCACACAGACCCAAAAAAAAAAAAATCTACTCTAGACATCGAGTACTACAGCCCCAGCAAAGACATAAATTCAATTTCAGATCAAAAAGACTGGAGAATGAAGATCTGGTACAGGCAGAACTCAAACATAAACTTGGAATATCTTCCCTAGTGTGTCATGGGGAAGAGAATGGATTCGGAATGAGAGTGGTAGTAGTTGTCTACGGAAGAAAGCTTGATGAAATCGAGTTCATTCAGTTTTAAATATGATGCCATTCAAAAGAAAAACAGGAAGAAGAAAAATCAAATAACACCACAAATTAAATGACTCCTGAGCTAGATGAAATGTAACCCACTGATTTAGGGTTTGGTCATATCCAGGAGAGGCATAGTGACATTGGAGGCATAGCTAACTGAGACAACAGTTGGGTGGCAGCTCTAATTGATAGGACGGAGACCAGGCCATTGGAGTGAGGATATTTCACTTGTACAGTAGTTAGGAGCAAAGACTTTCTCTGGCATTGGTGTGCTTTGCTCACCCGATTGGAATGAACGCAGTGAATGAATGAAGGAATGTAATCCACATTAAGGAGTTCATGTAGAAAATGTATTAAACAAAGTTGAAAATGTGAATGATGGGATATGATTACATGAATGGTCTGCCTCCACTGGAAGTTGCAGTATGCCATAAGCATGAGCGTAACATATAAGAAGACTCTAAATGAAAAGAGGAAAAATAAGTTCCTAATGGTAGATAGCACAAAGAGTATACAAATGCTGGTCTGGTGATTGGTTCCATATCGAGTTGTCAGGATAGTAGTTTTGCTATTCCAGGCTGTAATTTAGCACGCAACCAGAGAAGCGATCTAAATGCAGATTGCTGATGAAATAGCATCCTACGCATGAGATACTTTGAAAAAGCACTTTACTAATATTGCTATCCTTGTCGTCTGAGAAACCAAGTTGAAGGTTTTTAACTTAGTCAGGCGATGCTGCTTATATTCTCAAGATGATCCTCATGTCCAGCCACTCAGTTCTACCAAAGGTCCCATATCCATATCATGCCGACATCATTCAAGTTTTGCTCTTTATCAAGGCACTGTCAACTTCTTCTCCATGTGAAGTACTAGATATCAAGCCCGAATTAATAATACTTTTGAAACTCGGGGTGCACAACTCATGCCTATTTTCCCCATTTCCTTTAAATCTTGAAATTACCACATGTACCGTGTAATTAACAACATTAGAACACACTCCACTGTCAGATTTTACACTGCCAGAATGAAAATTATAAATCCATAGACATACAATGCTAGCCAACTCTAGTTAACAATTAGAACTTTGTACTTGAATTGATAAGGCTTAGAACTTTTTCTTTCAGGATTTTTTGGAGAGACTGCCGCTACTAAGATGGAGATCCTACTCAGGATTGATTTATAGCCCTACTTGATTGAGTACTAGATTGAATCAACAAAGGAGCGGCATCACATAGCTGAGTTCAAAAGATTAATGATCGTTCAATAGGGATATTTCTCCCATCGAGCCTCTCAATCCGTCACTATAACTAGAGAAGCAGAAAGATTTACTATCCCTATCCAATGAGCAGATCTTAAATGTGTAAAGTTTTGATAAGTTATTCTAAACATCTATTGAACATCTAGGTAACCAAATCTTAAGAAAGTCCATATATATAAAGTGTGCATCTTAAGGGCCACTTCACTTTCTTTCATAACAAAGATATACAGTTGCTCATGGGCAAAGTGAGACAACACATCAATCTGGCATCTCGTTCAGTCAGACATAGAAAGTTTAAATCTCTAAGTCAAATAGCCAACGAAAGAATATGACAATTAAAGGATCAGACTTGGAGTCCTAGAAGGAACAAAAACTGAAAAGCAGAGGATAACAATAAGAAATTGAATATTACCACATAAATGCATCTAAACTATCATAAGCAGTTAAACTTTCATAAAACTTCATTCACATGGGAGGACCACTTGAGTAGGTTCAACCAGATAAAGGGTTCGTACAACAATACACACCTATTCAATGAATCATACTGACAACAAGATGTGTAGCATTCTTTTTTTCTTTCTTTTTTGGTGCTGGAGGAATCGCCTCAGCCAGTAGCCGAAGCGTAAACCCCAGGTGCTACGTAAGCGGGAGGACCTATCATCCTTGGCAGCACACTTAAGTCACCAAGTAACTCCGCCAGAGCCTTTGCTTCACAAAGGTTTCGAACTCCTCACTTCTCTCGCAAAGGTTCACTGAAGCCTACCCAGCGGAGTTACCACGGCTAGTGGTTGTGTAGCATTCTTGTTCTAAAGGAAACTCAAGATCCCTAGAGTCTCTTCATCTATCCTTTGTTAACTAGCGGTCCTTGTAATTACACAAAATAATCATAATGGATCAACCTCTCCCTATGCATAATGATTTTGATTATTATACAGAATAATTAGAATCAGCAAAAACAAACAAAAGTTTACTTATACCACTGCCTGCGGTGGCCCAGTTGAATAAGGCTCCCATGATCCTTTGTGAGGAGGAGAGGAGTTCGAATCCCGCTGGCTGCACAGGATTTTAAGTGTGACATCGGGGTGGTGGGTCCTCCGCTAGCGTCGCCCCAGGGTTTGCCCGCCAGCTGTTAGCTTATGGGATTCCCTGGGTCATAAAAAAAAAAAACAAAAACAAAAGTTTACTTATCAACCACCGCATTAAGTGGTGTTGCTGGCTTCGGGCTTTCTCCCCCTCATGAATAGGAGAAGTTCGAATCCCCAACACGTCGCAGGTGGATTTACCGACTTCACGGGGGTGATGGGTTCCTCCGTAGACCCCAGGGTTTGCCTGCTGACTGTCGGCTTACGGGTTTCCCTGGGTCATTAAAAAAAAAACAGTTTACTTATCTATAATCCCTATTCCCTACGATCTTGGTAATAGATCACTCTTTTTAATAAGCCAAATAATTAGTGACTGACTAACTTAACTAAGCAATTGGACTTACCGGAACGGCTGGAAATGTATTACGAGAAGAATGCGTTGGTTTTACAACCTTTGCCACTGGAGATAACCGAGGCTCCATTGCTAGCCCAGAATGAACAGCTGCAGAAGCGGTAGAAGAAGCAGTCGCCACAGACTCACTAGGAAGGCGAACGTGACGCAGCTGCTTCACAGCTCAATGGAGTTGTTCCAATCGGAATGTCTCACCATCGAAGAACAACACAGCATCATTCTCCTTGTAATCTTCGCTGCTACCCTCAAATGCCACTTTGGGCTTTCCTGGTTGATTGTTTTGAAACTCCATAGAAACCCAATTCTCCTTATTCTTTTGCATTGTACCCTTCTTCGTCTTATCAATAGAAGCGGGTTTAAATTCATCTGGAGAAATGCAAATCAAACAAAAGTTCAAGAAAGAGTAACTAGCAATGAATACATAGTGTCACTACAACTCATCACATACACACATCAATTCAGAACTCCTCACACTACATCAACTTCTTAGTTCCTGCTATCCAGTGATTCCCGACAAACATATTAGACAAGTATGAAATAGGGGGAAAAGTACTAAAGACATTAAAATGAACACTTTTTTTCAAATCCAACCATTTAAAATTCAAGAAACAACATCCCCAAGCTTCATTTCACATCCAGAGCGATCATCTCCTCTCCATCTTCATCTCCATCTCCTCCACCAATCTCCAATCCTTCAGATTTCCAAGCACACCGATCATCTCTTCAACCGATCACAACAATGCCAACACACCCACGAATCACCTCAGGCGAACAAGACAGGCCACGGGGTAAAATGGGCAAGTCTCAAACACTTACATCGGAGGGTACAGTACTTGTTGGAAGAATCGTGCTTGAATGAAGGCCCAAGGGTCAAATTGTACCAACGATCGGGCTGAGGAGCTGTCCTGGGCTTGTCCCTGTCCTTGGCCATACCTCCTTTTTCCGCTCTTGGAGAAGAAGATCAAGACTAACGGTCTGCTGCTCGCCCCTCTTCCTTACCTCAGTTTGATCAAGCCGATGATGGGTATCCGAGACGACCCCGACACGACCCACCTCCGCCTGCCCACATGTCAGAAGGCGAGTGGCCACGCGTTGGGATGCCCCTCAGCCGCACTTGCCCAACAGTAGTGGGAGGAAGAAGAAGAAGAAGGGAGAGAAAATGACAAAAGGGTTTTTTTCCCAAGTGGGGAAGACGGTGGTGGAGGCAAGATAGAGGGGAAACCAATAAATTATTCGAGGGATCGTTCGTCTACGCGAACGCCCCCTCCATCCATTCCTGTGGGCTTTCTCTTGTCGGCCATGTTCTTTGACTCGACGTTGGTGATTCACTCGTCTCGAATCGGTCGTGATCCCGAAGCTTCGTCCGATCAGAGTCGGCTTGCCCTTTCGGTTGAAGACTCCCTACAATTTTTGGTCTTACCATAAAGTTTCGGAACCTCAATGATGACTAATGAGTTTTAGACGGTTTGGTCTGTTGAAAAATAATCCAAAGAAAACACAAACTGTTTGTTGTAATCAGAACATCAATGTAAATAAGACAATAACAGTTATATAATATCCTTCTTTTTATGTAAACTTACAAATCTTGGAGAAAAATAAAATAAGATATCACTAGAAAAATAACATAAAATTGGAGGTGAGGTACGGATAACCGAATCTCCTAAGCGCGATTAGTTACTACTAATGGTCTTCCGCAGATTCACGAACTACGCCTCCCAAGATACAACACCTCGAACCTGTTTAGATTAGATTACGCAAACAGACTAGTCAAACCGTTCAATTGAACCGGCACACCCAGAAAAAATCAGAAGAGTTGAAACATATATCAAAGCTCTTTTGGAATCAAGTTAGAAAAACCAAAAACCAAAAACCAAAAACCCCCATGAAGCTCTATGTTCCTATCTATATATAGAGTTTTTTAGTTCATGTACTACAAAGATACATGAATTAAATAGACGCGTGTATCCACAAGATTCATGAATAAAGAAATATATGAATCCAAGAGATTCATGTATCCAAAGATACATGAATTCAAGAGATTCATGAACTCAATAAATACATGAACTAAAAGATACATGAATCAGGAAATTCATGAATTCAATAGATACGTGACATAAAACTATAGGAAATTCATGAATCCAAAAAGAGATACGTGAATAGAAAAAACGTATCTTAATTTATTGGCTTTCGTTGATCCATTAACCATAATTATAACCATAATTACAACAATCCCCCACATTAATGGATCAACAAAACATTTTTGACTCGAAGGAATCTGAGCATGCCTGTTGAAATACACCGCATCAAGATAGGTAGCTTTCGCTTTGAACCTTCTTTAGTGAAAGCTTATCGGACTTACTTAACTAGTTAATGGACTAAGCCTTGAATCGCCAGTTGTTTGTGTAAGCTTAGACAATAAACCTCACACGAAGTATTTCCAATTCAAGATTGGTTCTTGGTTGTGTTCGTTCTTTCGGCCCTGAACTTCTCAGGATTCATGCGTGCTTTAGAAAATCTAGCCTTTAAAGATTTTCATAGAGTCGGCCAACTCCACACATATAGGTGCACTCCTACTAAAGATATCCTACCATATCTTTTACTTGGATGTTACATCCAAAGTTATAGGAATCATTAAACGCATAGCGTACGCTTAATAACACTGTAGGAAAGCACTGTTGCATCATAGGAATGGGAGACAGTGCTTACACTAGAGTTTCCAGAATCTGCGTTGTCTTATTGAACCTAGACCATGGGATCTCCAATCGCATAGGTTAGGTTTCCACCCTGGAATCTCTTTATTGGGTTAAGGCTCTTAAACTCATTCCTCTCGATGCGCAGTTTATATGCTCTCTTGACAAACCTTTTGTCAGTGGATCTATAATATTTTCCTTTGACTTTACAAAGTCTAAAGAAATGATTCAATTTGAGAGCAACTGCTTACGGTATTGTGTCTACGACGAATGTGTCTAGACTTACCGTTATAAATCACATTATACACCCCCACACTTTTAGAAAATTGTAGGATGACAACTTTTCATTTCATAACTCGTATGAAGTTTTACCTGTCTTTTTGTGGAGTATTTTATTAAGAATATAATTTGCAATTAAAAACTGCCTCCCCCCCACAAGTTCTACGGTAAACCTGAACTCAAAAGCATGGCATTAGCCATCTCCTTTAGTGTCATGTTCAATCGTTCAGCAACTCCATTTTGTTGTAGAGTATAAGGTGCAGTCGTTTGGAAAATTATTCCAAAACTAGCACAAAACTCCTTGAAATTGATTGAACTATATTCTCCTCCTCTATTCTGAGGCGTAGAATGAGATCTTCAAGGCTCATCTCCTTCCGTTTGTGTTTCAAATAATTTTTGAAGTCTAACCAGCCCAGAGGCAATTTCTCAATCATAGCCGCCACTTGGAATGATTCACTAAGTATCATCCCCTCAGCAAAGATGTCGCTCATAATTAATTGTAATTCTTGGACCTGACTCATGACAGATTTAGAATCCACCATCTTGTAGTCCAAGAATTTGGCAACCACAAATTTCTTGGTGCCAGCATCCTCAGTTTTGTATTTTTTCTCTAAGGACTCCCATAACTGTTTAGCAAATTCAATATTACAATAAACATTATAAAGAGAATTCACTAAACAGTTAAGGATATAATTTCGGCATAAGAAGTCCCCATGCTTCCAAGCCTCCAATGCACCGAGCGTCGTGACATCTTGCTCGTTTGGACTAATTATCGGGCACACCTTCGATAAATATTTCATCAGATTGAGCATGGTCATATAGAATAACATCTTCTGCTGCCACTGTTTAAAGCCCACCCCGGTGAATTTCTCCGGTTTCTCATTAACTGTAACTGGAGGCGTTGCCATCACAGTAGGCAAAGTTCGTTGAACTATCCCTCCAGAAACGGAGCCAAAAGCCATTTGGCTTGTACTGTTCTGAAAAAAGTCCCAGGCATACCAGTCGTATGACTTGTACCCGCACCACCAAAATCGGTGTTAGCCCAAGGGCCCGTAGCATTAGCCGCTACAAATTCAGACTCTGAGGGTTGAACATCTTCCATAGCAATAGTCGAATCGACCATAGGAACATCTCTTGAAACATTATGAACATTGAATGGCACTTGATTGTTTTTAGCCATCTCAATAATCTGACAAGAACAACAAACAGTGAGTGATAATAATCGCCTTAAGATTGTTGGAAAATAATCCAAAGAAAACACAAACTGTTTGTTGTAATCAGAACATCAATGTAAATAAGACGATAACAGTTATATAATATCCTTCTTTTTATGTAAACTTACAAATTTTGGAGAAGAATAAAATAAGATATCACTAGAAAAATAACATAAAATTGGAGGTGAGGTACGGATAACCAAATCTCCTTAAGGCGATTAGTTCCTGCCAATGGTGCTCCGCAGATTCACGAACTATGCCTCCCAAGATACAACACCTCGAACCTGTTTAGATTAGTACTATGCAAATAAGACTCAGTCGAACTGTTCAATTGAACCAGCACATCCAGAAAAAATCAGAAGAGTTGAAACGTATATCAAAGCTCTTTTGGAATCGAGTTAGAAAAACCAAAAACCAAAAACCAAAAACCCTTATGAAGCTCTATGTTCCTATCTATATATAGAGTTTTTTAGTTCATGTACTACAAAGATACATGAATTAAATAGACGCGTGTATCCACAAGATTCATGAATAAAGAAATACGTGAATCCAAGATATTCAGGTATCCAAAGATACATGAATTCAAGAGATTCATGAACTCAATAAATACATGAACTAAAAGATACATGAATCTAGGAAATTCATGAATTCAATAGATACGTGAACATAAAACTATAGGAAATTCATGAATCCAAAAAGAGATACGTGAATATAAAAAACGTATATTAATTTATTGGCTTTCGTTGATCCATTAACCATAATTATAACCATAATTACAACATGGTCCGAATTTACAAAGAGATGGTGGCTTTTCATTCTTTCCGCGATGCTTGATTTTGTCCTCGCTAAAGTATAGTCCGCAAAAAAAAAAAAAAAAAAAAAAAAAAAGAGCATAGTCTGCACGACTTGCTGTTGTGCTCGTCCCTCGAGGATGGTCGCTCGTCGCCCAAGCAATGTCGTCGTCCCCTATCGCAGAGACCTCTGTTGGTGTCAAGTCTAAGAGGTTTTGGCACTTGGGGTAAGAGACTTAAAACCAAGGATGGTCATGGTGCTCGAGGGACGAGCAATGGGGGACGGCAACGGTCAAGAGGGACGAGGGATGGTGGCGGTCCTCTAAGGACAAGCAATGGCAATGAGTGGTGACGCTTATTCATTTGGTTCGATTTTAGGGAAATGTTATTGGAAAATGCAAATACTTTTGAGCTAAGAGGGTTTTTCGAAATGTAAATAGTGTTTGGTAAATTATAATTTTAAAGTGCATTGAGAAATAATTCTAACTTAAATGTTGTTCCATAAAAAATACATTTTGTAAATGACTTTTGTTAATATTTTTTTTTTTTAAAAAGTTTCAAACTATTTTTTGGCTTTGGGGCTTGGTCGCAGGGTGGTCGCGACCCTCTAGCAACAATTGCTTTGGCGACATTGCATGGGTCGCATGACTCCTCGAGTGGTGATCGTCGGTCTTCATTCGGCTCCTCTGTGCAAATCATGGAGAAGATGAACAGTCAACAAGGTAAGACTTACAATCCGATAATGCTACTTCCCAAAAGACCTCCAGATCTATTTTGGGTTAAAGGCCTTTAGAGCTCCCTTTGAAAATGTAATTGCATTTCCTCAAAGTTGAGCAAAAAAATAACCATAAGCTATTTGCATTTGCCCAAAGACTATAGTCTCCAAACCCAATTGAAATACTGATCCAAACAAGGGTTGAGAGCTTGATTGGCTTTGTGAAATTGGATTTCACATAGTTATATTTTGAGTTTTAGCTAATTATCTAAACAAGTTGAATACGAGTCTTGTGCAAACCCACAAACTACGTTTGGTTCAATTTTTGGGGAAAGCCGTTGGGAAAATGTAAAGGCCTTTAGCCTAAAGGGATTTAATGAAATGTAAAGACTGTTTAGTAAATTATACTTGGAAAGTGATTTGGGAAGTAACTTTGGGAAAATGCTGTTTGTAAATATATATTTGGAAAGTCCTTTAATATGATCAATTTAAGTTTTTTCTATTTTCATTTATTTAAAATTGAAAAAATAACACAATGATGGTAATTTTTATATTTTCGAGTTAAGAGAAATGTAAAAGGGACATGATAACAAATTTATAAATAAAAAAATCACATGAGAAGTGTCGAAAATAATAGGGCCCTTAAATTTACAAATGTTAAAAGAAAATATAATGACCAATTGGCAAAGTTAATGAGAATATGAAAATAAAATTTGTTGTTTACGATATCATACAGAAAGTTTTATCTAATACTGGCATGTGATAAGAAATATGTCTCTTATTTTGCAACAAAAAAATTAGACATGTCTTAGCTGCACCATGATAGCACTAAATGACATATCTTGTTCATTCGGAATGGACAACTGAGCAGCTATTTGCTTTAAATTACTCCATCAATTTACCCATCCAGTCTTAGAGCTCAAAAATCACTAGGAATGGACCAAACAACATAACACTTCTTGGAGATTGATTGTAGAGCGAGCACCCCTTGAACACATTCATGATGGCAATAATAATGAGCTTATGCTCATGTTCAAAGCCTTGTTATGTCAGAAAATTAAAGAGCTTCGACTCTTGAGGAGCAATGGGCTTTTTTTGTGAACCTTAGATTGCTGACAAAGTCGAGGATTAGCCTTAGAAAAACTGTTCCTCCCTTAAACAAAAGTACCACCACAATGTCTCAATTCACAAGCCAATGCACGTATTGATATACAAGTCGTGAATATTCCAAAGAACTTAGAAGAGAAGACAACTCCTAATAACTGCTGGATACAATGGAAATGAACATTCAAAGCCCAAGATTCATCCTGGGAAAAATGGAAAAGTGTGGAGCAACAAATTTTGATTACATCACATCAAGTAAGAATGACATAACAAATGAATTAAAGCATTATCCCGTAATATTCTATCAGCACTGGTAGCTTCTATTGATTCCAGTTCTTCCATGACTTCAGTCCCTTGAGGTAGTTAAGAGTCCTTAAAGCATGGTGTGCCATTTGGAATGTAGAATTTATACATGTGAGGTATACAGACGGTATAAATTTGGTTCCCATTTTTCCTACAGGTTGCAACATCATGAGCAACCAACTTCTTTTAAAATAACGAGTGTTTCTTTTTCAGTTTCTAAGGAATTGTATACATGCAGAAAATGAAAAGTTCTGAAGGCAATGCAACTGTAAATTCCATGCCAAAGGATTTAAGTAGCCAAAAGGCAAATGCACCTCATAGTTCATAGAGTGGAATATAGTGAACCTCACCAGAAACTCAATCAATACTCTACATCAGTTGAAAGTAAGGTTAACGAAAGGAAAATCTAAAAAATATGAAGTTTCAAAAGACCAGTTGCACATTGAACAAAAGCAACAGTAGATCAATTGCAAATGTTCACATCTAGGTTCTAAATCAATCAAATATATATTGAACCATACCAAATTAGCTGTTCTTAGTAAGCCAAAGATCAAATATTTAATTTCCCAAATGAACAACAAGCAAAGCATCACAAAGGAGGATCTATGCATATATGTATGCTACTAGCAACACATTTTTTCCCAAGACAAACAAGGTTAATATATACCATTCATACTTTTAACAAACCAAACCCAAGAACTTCACATTCATCACATTGCACCTACTAACAATTTCACCCAACAAAACAACTATGATGAAGAAGACAAGCAAGCAATACCCTAGGCAGAGAGAACCTATAAATCCAATTACCCAACAATAATCGGGCTGTGAATATAAGTATCATCTTCAAGCTTCTCCAACATCAACCAAATAAGCATTGAACATCAGTGACTCACCAAAACAAATAACTTCATCATTCTTCAAAATCCTGTTTTCGAACAGCTGCTTGCTACCATCATACACCATCAATCACAACATGGACTAATCTCCCGAAAACAAGCTCAATCACGGAGAGTATTACAACCAAAAACACATAACGGAACAATTCATGATGATAAACATAATAAAATATCAAGCAACATCGAACGGTTGCCATTCAATTCAATCGAGCAAGCTAAATTCGGGGAAAAATGGTAACAAATCTGTTGTCACTGCACTTTTGACATAGATTAGCCAATCAAACCGAATCACGTCCTAACCCAATCAAAGGCAACTAAATTGCCATTCGGGTTGAGCTAGACATCAATGCCAAATATTAGTAGTGAAAGCGAAGGTACCTCGCCGGTGGAGGTGCAAAGAGAGAGGAAGCCATTGCGATAGACCTTGCGCTTCAGCTTTTGCTTCAGGTGCTTCGTGAAGATGACATTCCATTACTTTGGAGCTTCCACGGTCATTGCAATTGGGGTTAAGAAGATTTCTAGGGTTGTGTTCGAAGCCCTGGTGAAGGCTTTGAGGCTGCCAAACTCTAGGCGCAATGACGCCTGGTTGCGCGACCTCCGCGAGCCTCGTAAGACTCTCGACTCCGTGCATTTCTCAGAAACTAAGCGGCAATCGACAAAATCTATCAAAAATCACAACCAAATCGAAATACCAAATGTAACTACCCTCACTCATCCCTCGTCAAACCATACTACAATCAACCAAATAGAAAATTCGGGAAGAAAAGAAGGAAGTAAATGGAAACCTACCTGCAAAGAGCAGAAGCCATCTTGTTGGTGAGCATGCCGGCGACGGCGACGATCATGCAATCGGACTAGTGAGGGTTGGGCTTGAAGATGATGCCAAAACGATCGAGATCTTGCCGGGCGGCGTCGGTGTGCATCATCTCGACGGCCTAGTTCATGAGGTCATCGACCTTGGAGATCATGTACTTCGCTGCCTTGGAGAGGCTTGGGGCAAGGAGGCGTGCGGGCGTAGGGGCCGGGAGGGACGGTGGCCCCCCGGCGGCAGCGGCGGAGAGGGAAGGGGTGGTGGTGTGGAGGGAGAGGAGGCGAAGGTATGGCGAGAGGCGCGATGCAGCGGTGGTCTTCGCGAGGAGAGCAATGGTTGCACGTAGAGTAGAGAGAGAAGATGCGATTTAAGAACGGGCAAATGTGGAATAACGATTAGTGCGTGAGGATAATATTGAAAATTCAAAAAATTCATTAACCAAGCCTCCTACATGCTGAGAAAGCTAGAAAGCCAAAGAAGGTGGGAGGAGGGAGACCCATATAGTGTTGCGCTTTCATGTTTTAAAATTTATTTTGATCTATTTTTAAATTTCAATTAACTTATCTTCAACTTGACCCGCTAGGCGCGCGTTTAGTAACGATTCTCGTTTAGGGAGTAAATTTAATAAGAAATGATTCTTTTTATTTACCGTTCTTAACCGATTCTAAAGATTTTAAGCCCATTTGCAGAATCGTTCAAAATTTCGATTCGGAATAGAATTGCGTTTGGCACCGCTTTCAATAATTTGTTCCAAATCAATTTCTTTTAAATTTTAAATAAAATTTTTACTTTTTTTCCTTTTCTTTTTCTCCTATTCTTCTTCTTCTTCTTCTTCTTATTCTTCTTGTGGCTAGTCATCGGACCGATGACCGACTGCACGAGGGCAGTGGTGACCTCACCGGAGCGTCGCGGCCCTCGTCGGTTGAACCTCACTAGTGGCCAAGCCGGCCTCGCCGGGCCGGGCGAGGCTCCGCCCGGCCACCGGCGGGATTGGGCAAGCCTCGCGGGTGGCCAAGCGGGCCTCGCCCGATCCGGGGAGGTCGAGCCTCGCTGGTGGTTGGGCTTGCCTCCGGTAAGCTCGCCAAACCTTGCCCTGGCTTGGCGAGCTTGCCAGACCGGCGAACGGCAACCAGCGGCGGCGGCGGTGGTCGGTGGACGGCGGCGGCGGCGGCGGTCAGCGAATGGCGGACGGTGGTGGGCGGTGGTAGACGGCGGTCGCGAGATGGCCGAAGGGAAGAAGAAGAATTGTTGGTTTTTATTCTCAAATTTGTTCCCATAACAAAAATCAACTTTTTTTTTTTTTTATTCTTGATTCTACTCCCAATCTGTTCCAAGGAACAAAATTTTATCAAACGCAATTTTGGACCCAAATTGATTCTAGGAACAAAAAATCAGAATTTGGCCATATTTGAATGGTTACCAAACAGGGCTTAAAACTAAGTCGAAAAATGGATTTCTAATTACAATATCATCTTTGCAATTAGTGAACATCGTAGTTCCTAATTATCATTATGGAACCACTTGTTTGCCTGCTTAGGGCGGACTAGTACATTTTTTTTTTTTGGTAAAGTCGGACTAGTACATTTATATAATTTAAGTTTGGGAAAAAGTTACCAAAAATCCCAAACTTTACCCAAGGTGACACAATTACTTCAAATTATTTTTTGTGACATCAAAAATCTCAAACTTTGCTTACTGTGACACATTTAACCCAAACTTTTTTATGATATCAAAAATTTCAAACTTTTTTCTATGACACAAATTTTTAGAATAAATGTGTCACACAGATAAAAGTTTTGGATTTTTCGTGTCACAAAAAAAAAAATTTGGGGCTTTGATGTCACATCATATAAGTTTAGGATAAACATGTCACATTATATAAGTTTTGGATTTTTCGTGTTACAGAAAAAAGTTTGGAATAAATATGTTACAGTAGGCAAATTTTTGAGTTTTTTTTTTTTTTTTTTTGGTGGTTTTACCCTTTAAGTTCTAAGTTATAACTTTTCAAATCAAAACCCTAGTTTCCTCTTTGTCTCTTTTTATTTTTCGCCTCACTCATCTTGTGGCCTCTCCTCCCTCTCTCACTCTTACTCTTGGTGGCCTATGGCATCGTCGATCCCTTTCTCACCTCACTCTAGATCGCCTCCAGCCTCGTCGCTTTCTCTATCATTCTTGCTTTATGTCACCTCCGGCCTCTGATCTTGTTGTTTGCTCTCAAGTCTCACGCCACTTCTGGAGTGGAGACATTTCAATTGGTATCATGGATACTACTTAGGAATTGGACCATGGGTGATTTCCAATTTCAATTTTTCAAAATCGGTCTTTAATGGACGATTATCAGTTCTACAGTAAAAATTGATCACCCCTCACCTCTTTTGAAGCGGGGATATTTCGACTGGTTTCATGGACCTACCTAGGAACCGGATTGCAGACAATTTTTGGTTCTAATTTTTGAAACTAGTCCTTAATTGACAATTTCTGGTTCGATGGTGTTAACCAATCACTCCTAGCTACACCCCTCAAGAGCATTTGCCACTATGGAACTTCTTGCTTTTGCTCAATTTTTTGTTTTTATTTTTTTTTAATTTGCCAATCTTTAGATTTCCTATATAAATTGTTTTGGGCCTATGTTTTTGTTAATATTTGGTACATTTCTTTATTTTCTTTCTTAACATTAAAATTCATGATAAGTATGAGTATATTTAAATCTTTGAGTATATTTAGACCTTTCAGTGTTTACGAGAGTAAAAGTTTATGTCATATTTATCTTTAAAACATGTTTTTTTCTACTAAATAAGATCAAACTTTTAGTATTGTTTCGTTGGAAATGCTCTCGTAATGAAATATCTTTCATTGAAAGTCGTTCTTCAATTTTTGTTAGAAAGGGACAGGGTTCATGCCAACTTCAAACAAAGGATATTTCATGCATTATCAAATTTAACTTCTTTGATCCAAGCAATACCGTGCCATCTCCGGTTAAGGTGTAATTTAATCAACAACAGAGTCCATAAGTTACAAGACCAGAATTGAACTCTGCTAAAATTCAATTAACGGCACAAATTAAGAGCAATATAACATAATACCAAAATTCAATCGACGACACTACATCAGAATAATAAGATATAGTGTCGGAATTTAATCAAGGACGATGCACTAAAATAGTGAGATACTATAATGACCCCAACTTCATCACCAGGGTCACGAGCAGTGAAGGTCATTTCGTGATGTCCCAGACGCATCGCCATCCTGTTTCTTTTATTTTTTCATTAAGAGCATGCAAAAGTGTGTACAACAACCATCTCCCGAACAATAGAATAATCAAGTAGCTAAGGAAAATCACCACTTGTAAATATAACTACTTGTAAACACACAATTATATCAGTTATATTTACAAGTCTTTTTGTCATGAGCCGTTATATTTACAACCACTACATATTCTACGTTGAAGAAGGTCAGGAGAATCTTAGCTTCTCTAATGAGACTGTAACTCCAGAACTAGTGTGAGATTTCCATGCCTATAATTCTGAAAAACAATAGGGTGATTCATAGACTGAGTAAGTAGAACTCCTAATTTTCTTCTAAGAGAACATTGTATTATCAAAATATAGTTGGTATAACACTCGCAATATAATATCAATGGCAGATCAATAGCAAACTTATTGTTATACTTCGACTACATGCAGATATCTAGTACATCATACTTCAATACATGCTTACCTTAAGCTTATCAATGAACACATCAATATATCATATTTATACATATACCAGCATGCATAAAAGATTCATTTAACTTTGTCCTTGCTTGACTAAGTCCTTTTGGCTTAATCGAGGCTTCCAACTTCATGTTGCGCTTTCTAACTTGACCAGGGCATCTTGGCTCTGACTAAAACTTCTCAACTAACTTCCCAAGGCTTCCGGCTTAAACCCATGCATCCTGTTAGCGTAGAGGCATTGTCGCCACCTCGGTGGTGACATTTCTTATCTTCATCAAGTAATCACACGTGATACATCATATAAGACGGTTTTTTTTTTTTAATCTTTCATCTTAGCTGATGTATACAAGGCTAAAGAGCGTGTCATGACTTTCAACATCATATTATATAATATGTCAGGCATGATTTTTGATTCCTGGCTTGAACTGCATGCCTAGGCCAATTCCCATACCAAACAAGACTTGGAACCAACATGCTTCAATCCTGTTACCAAGATTTCATGGGCTTAGGCGATCCTCGTACCAAACAAGACTTGGAACCAATACACCTCAATGTAGATTCAAGACCTTGTGGCCTCGGGCGATGCCCACACCCAACAAAACTTGGAACCCACATGCCTCAATGCAAATCCATGGCCTTGTGAGTTTAAGCCATTGTGGCTTGACGTCGATTTAAAGTCAAGCGAATCTCAACCTCATCCCAGGTTATGAATGCATTCAAGCATGAAAATATGAGCAAACCATATAGAAAAAATACATTACAATATACACACAGCTTATATAGGTGAGCACATAATTAAACTTGACGACGTAGGCTATCGCCCTAGTTAAGAGTTATAGATTCTACATACAACACCTCAAGGGGCGGCCTAGGTGATCGAGCAATGTGCAAGCGAGCAAATAGGCAAGAAGGGTGCGGCCACGAGAAAGAGAGAGGGCGACGGTGAGAGTGAGGTTGTGAGAGTGAGAGAGGAAGAGGAGATAGTGTGGAAATGGGAGGGGAATGCCTCTATTGATAGGGAAACACTTCATGATGATCATTTCAGTTTGTCTCAAGTCAAGAAACATTAAAGGAATGCATTAATTGGAAGGCAACTTGGTCTTCAAGTCTCACTTTAGGGAAATGACTAGCCCTAAACAATTAGGGACAGCTGAACATATGACTCAACCTAGCATTAATATATTAAGGTCCAAAAATATTTAATGCATATTTAGCTTTAGGCCTAGAAGACTCTCTAGATTGACTTGCTCCTCAAGTTGGGCATGTAGCCCTCGTATTGATAAAGACTCTAAAGTGAAAAATAGTTTCGAGTAACTTTCGAAATTAATGTTATTATCTAACTTTCGAAATTAATGTTATTATCTTATCAAACAATCTCAAAAAATTATAAAAGTTTATTATGTTGTAAAGACGACCTTAAAAAATATTTTTCATGAGGAAGCTAAGTCTAATTCATTCTATGAAAAGAGCAACAAATCACCAAGAGCATCTTAACCGTTCGTCCGTCGAATAGATTCAATGACCACGGATAAAAATCCATTTCGAAATCTAAATTTTCATAGAACACTTTGAAATTTTTATATGTTATAGACATTGATGTAAATAATATTGTGAATGAAGCATGTCTAAATTTGAAAGGAAAAATTTTATAAAAAAATTGAGAAGACAAACATGTCACCATTTTTACTGTATTGGGCAGGTTTAACATGGTAAATTGTTAGGCTTTCATACCAACTATTTGATCTTAGAAAATTTTGAACTTTAAATATGTTGTAGATCAAGATGTTTTGAACAACTTTCATTAAGGAAATTTCTTCAATTCGAACAACAAAAAGCTCTATAAAATCTAAAATTCATGAGGATGTAATAGTTTCGAAAACTGAAAATTAAAGTAAGAACTTAAGAAACAAACTTGGCAAGTCTATGGAGGATGAAGTGGTGCCCCCTAATGGTCTTCCAAGACCATCCCTCATCAATTCTTTCAGGCCAGTGATTCATTAAGCATTTAAAATTGGCGGGAACTTGTCTTCCAAGTCTCAAAGTAGTGAAATCATAGCCTAAACTCTTTAGGGACACATAAATTTGTGACTCACCTCCTTCATTAATGGCTTGTCATGATGACTATACACCTAAACTTATGAGTCATTTTTTTCATTAATGTTTGACCAAAAAAAAAAATCTTTTTCATTAATGGCTTATTATAATGACTATAACTTCTAAACTTGTAAACCAACCCCTTCATTAATTACTAGCTTTTAAAATAGTAAATGTATTCATTGGAAAGAAGCTAAATTGAAGGCCATCTCATTGAATGAAAATTATTCGAGTTTAACCACAATCAACTACCTTATTTAATCCGAAGTTTGTACTTAAACCATGATAAGATAAAGCCAGACATAACCGAGCTTATTTGGTGAAACCAAATTTGAAATTTCTTTTTACTATGTAAAAGGGACTCTTGGATGGGTCCAAGGCCCAGTCCTTGAGCTATTCAACTGATCATAGGGTTGAACTTGTGGCCAGTCTAGGGTTCTGTGCCACAATCTACAGTCAGTTCGAGACCGATTCACATTAAATTTATTTGATCAATGATCAATTGATCCGTCTCGACACACGATCACATTAAATCCATTCACGGTCATCCATAACTGGTATAATTATCGTGCGGAATCACCTGTGACTGGTATATGATTGTGCAGAATTGATCCATAACTGTCCATTGATCGATATGTGAGTGATTATCCCATGACTGATCCTTACGGTTGAATAACCTACCCATGATCGAATACTTTATCCGAGTATAATCGATTCTTTAGTTGCCTATTCTGAATAGCTAATTGGCTCATAACCGATCCTCGGGTGACTTATGATCTATTCTCGACCTTGGCATACGACCCTTAGTTTACTAATTGGAACTAAAGTAAGGGTTAAAATCGAGGATGTTATAGATATAATGCCGGAATTTAATCAACAATTATTACCATAATATAAAAAAAGTCAGAATCAAATCGACGACAGGAATGTGAAAGCTATAGCTAGGGAAAGTAAAATGTAGTACAAGAAAAGTTAAGATAAATAGATAATATTTTCATTGATCTGGTGGGAGGTTTCTTGAATGATGGTATTTATAGTGAAAAATCGGTAACCACTTAGCCATTGCGTATCCTTTAGTAACCACTCTCGACTTTGTCTGCGCTCCTTTTTTCTCACAATTTAGTTCACCCTTCTTTCATACAACCATCTTGATCATACTCTAGGGGCACATGGTTATCGATGACCGTTCCATGATTGAGTCTTCAAATGGCAGCTGCTCTTTCATATTGTGCTCCTTTAGTGCCTACTATCTTAGCGTCCTGCATAATATCTAAAGCGTTTTCTTTGAAAAATTAGGCATAAAAATCCATCTGGGCGGCTATCAATTGTTTTTTTTTTTTTTTTTTGTATTGGAGGAAGCAGAACTGCGGCCACTCGACAACCGCGCCGTAAACCCCAAGTGACACTTAAGCGGGAGGAGGACCCACCACCCCTGAGTCACACTTAATACACCTAGCGCCTCCCCTGGGTTTTGAATCCTTCACCTCTTCGTTGAGGATCAGCAGAGTCTTAACCAGTGGAGCCACCGCGGCCGGTGGTGGCTATCAATTGTTTTTTTTTTTTTTTTTTTTTGGTATTGGAGGGCAGAACAGCCTGCCGACAGCCCGCGCCGTAAACCCCCAAGTGACACTTAAGCGGGAGGACCCACCACCCCCGAGTCACACTTAATACACCTAGCGCCTCCCCTGGGTTTTGAACCCTTCACCTCTTCGTTGAGGATCAGCAGAGTCTTAACCAGTGGAGCCACCGCGGCCGGTGGTGTGGCTATCAATTGTTAGTCATCATAATTTCAACAACTAAACACGTGGCATTTTCTTTTATTGCCATCAATCATTGAGTACTTATCCTTATGCTCATTAATAGTTAAGAATGTATCAAATGCTACCCACGTGATATACACATGATTACAGTATACTTTTGGCACAGTTTCCCTTGTGATCAGCATGTAATGACAAGATCAATTTTGGGTGTCAACAAGTAGCAAGATAAACAATATGAAGATTTGTAATTAAAACCCAAACCCTATCCATAATTTAACATAAGAACCCATCCACCCATGTATTCTTATCCATCAGCATGGCGCCTAGGCATAGCTCCATGTTGCTCGTATGCAGCGCGAAGTCATAATCCACGATCACACCTAATCACCTGAGGTCCCTCAATGATTCCAGAAGCCAGTAGTCCATAAAGTTGCCTATTCTCGAGAGGCTACAATTTTAGGCGAAAAATTACTACAAATTAGAGCCCTGAGTTAGGTCAGGATCAGTTAGGTTTGGACCAGGTATAAGTCATTAAGGGCGCATTTGGTAACGATTCTGCGTTCCTTAAACCGATTCGACAAGAAATGATTATTTTTATTCGTTCCCAAGAACCGATTTCGAGTAAAAGAACGTGTTTGGAATCGTCTAAAATTTCGATTCGGAATAGAATTGTGTTTGATAACGTGTTCATTAATTCTGTTCCAAATTATTATTTTTTAATTTTTAAATAATTTTTCTACTTTTTTACTTTTTTTTTTTTTTTTTTTCATTTTTCTTTTCTTTTTTTTTTTTTATTTTTCTTCTTCTTCTTGTGGGCCGGTCGCCGGGGACGAGGGCCGGCGACCTCACGGAGCGTCGCCGGCCCTCGGCGAGGCTAGCCCTCGTTGGCCGAGCCTCGCCGGTGGACGGGCGGGCCTCGTCGAGGCTGGGCAAGGCTCGCCTGGCCACCGGCCGAGCTAGCCTCGCCAGGGCTGGGCGAGGCCCACCTGGCCACCAGTCAGGCTAGGCGAGCTCAGCTCGGCCGGTGGACAAGCGGGCCTTGCCGAGGCTGGGCGAGCCTCCGGCGAGCTTGCCGGACCTCGCCCTGGCTAGGTGAGCCTCCGGCGAGCTCGCTGGACTGGTGGCCGGTGACCAGCGGCGGGTGGTGGTGGGTGGCGGCGAACGGCGGCGGGTGGCAGCGGGCGACGACGCGGGATGGCGGAAGGAAAGAAAAAGAGTTTTATTGTGTTTATTCTTTTTTTGATTCTCGGACGCAAAATTAACTTTTTTTTATTCTCAAATCTTCTCCCAAACCGATTCAGGAACAAATTTGTTCCCTAACAAAAATTTTACCAAACGCGATTCTCGTCCCAAACTAATTTTAACAAAAATCGAATCGATCACTATTTGGCACGTTGCCAAACGGGGCCTAAGATTATACTGCATAAAAAGGGGCAAAGTTAGCTAATTTGGGCCAGACCACTTTTGACCAACCCAAATTCGATTAATTCCAACCTAGTCATTTGACGGGCATACTCTCTATGATTGCGATAAATGCAGTATTCAAAGGTAAAAAATAATTCAAAAATCTATTTAGTGCCACGGCATACGTCACCCTTTGCTTATATTAAAATCTTGCATTATATAATTGTAAATTATAAGATGATTATTTTTAAATGAATTGCACATGCATTATATAGAGAATTAAAGAAGTAGGAACCTCTGCATGTGCACTCCTCTCAATTCCATCTCCAGGTTCATCATTGAATCCTCCTCCAGCTCCCCAATTTATTTATTTTTTGTCCAATTAACATTTTTCTACTCCAAAATAACAGTTTTTTTTTTCAAATTTCTACTGTTTAAAAAAAAATCAATTATTTTCCAGGGCACAATTGACAAGATCTTCCTTTGTACCTCAGCTATTCATTGGAAAAACGACAAGCGAAATTATTCATCGGATAAGATCAAAAGTTCCGGACCAATCAAAAATAATAATTTTCCTTTTTTCTTTTAATCTCTCACTATCAATAAAAAAGGAGTTTCCTACTCCTTTTTCTTTCTCCTCCTTCTTTTTCTTCCCTAAAATAAGAGTCTCGATCAGACCAAAAAAAAAAATAAGAGTCTCGTGAAATCTTTATCTTCTTCCTTCCGCCCGGCGAATTTGGAGATAAAGGAGATAACTTGATGAAGCAGAACTGAAATCTCGCGGTCCGCTTCGGCTCGCTGTGCTTCTTTGGCCTTCCTCTTTCGATCTGTGTCGCGAGGTCTCTCCATCTTTCCCTCCGTCTCTCTGGGTCGGGCGTTGTGTCAGGTGGGTGTCGATGTGTTGCGGACCTGATCAAGCTGCTTCTTTTCCTTTTCGGCGGTGGTGATCGTATTAGCTTTCGTTTCAAGCACGTTAATTTCGTCGAGTGTTCTCGTTTTGTTTGTAATTCACGGTCCGGGGGGGAAGGTGGTCTTTTGTTTCTCTCTGGGTTTCTCTGGGGTTCGACGATGGTTTAATCGTTGCGACGCAGCTCGTGACAAGAATTGCGAATACATCGATTATCGACACTCTGCTCGCACTTCTGGTGTAGTGGAAATGATATATAAGTTCTTTTGTCCTGCATATCCTCGATTTGGGTACACTAGTTATATTAATTGTTCGGCGGCGGATGGAAAAAATAAAGAATTTGTAGGGGACAAAACGAATCCATGTGAATTTCATACACTTAAGTTTAAGATCACCAAAAGTCACACCATCCGCGTATTTTTTATTTATTTTTTGTTTGTGCTTCAATTCGTTCACGAGATTGTAACACACCCTGAATCCAACGGTGGTCGGTTACTGCAATTCATCCTGGAGTTTATTAGTTAGTGTTTGATTCAATCACATCTTTAATCTTACTCGTGAATGGGTTTTACTTTAGCCCCTCTCTTTTTGATCTGCAGAAGGTACTTTAGCTTTACCAAAGGCGCTGCATTTTTGTATATTTGCTTTGTATTTGGAGTAAGTAATCATTGACCCTCCTGGTGTCTGATTGATTTCTTTTTCGGACTATGAATGTCCTTTCGAAAGCTTAGAAACAGCTCCTTTCAAGAGACTTTTTTATTCTTTTTTTAATGGTTCTCTTATTTGATGCATTTCAGGGGTAAATTCTGGTGATTCACCCATACGACAACATTGATTTTGAGGTAGCTGGAGGGTACTTGAAGAAAAGATGTTTCGAGTTCTAGCTGAAGTATACCAAGATGGTATGGAATCCAGCAGCCAAGATGTGCTAAGTGCAATAATCCCCTTAATGAAACTTCTGTCCCTCACGGTTATAGGACTGATTCTTGCACATCCAAGAAAGCAAATTATTCCAAGGGCAACGTTTAAGCTTCTTAGCAAACTTGTATTTGCTCTTTTCTTGCCATGCCTTATCTTCACCGAACTGGGTGAAAGCATGACACTTGAAAATATTTTGCAATGGTGGTTCATCCCTGTCAATGTGTTGGTGACTACCGTTGTTGGTTGCATTCTAGGTTACCTAGTGGTCATTATATGTCGACCTCCCCCACAGCTCAATAGATTCACCATAATTATGACTGCATTCGGGAATACGGGAAATCTACCTCTTGCTGTGGTTGGATCTGTCTGTCATACTAAGGACAATCCATTTGGAGATCATTGCCACTCAAGGGGGGTAGCTTACGTCTCATTTGCTCAGTGGGTTGCAGTAATCCTTGTTTATACTCTTGTTTACCACATGATGGAGCCTCCGATGGAGTTCTATGAGATTGTTGAGGAAGGGATAGAGATTGAGGAACAGCCACCCCTTAATGATGCCAGCAGGCCTCTGCTTGTGGATGCTGAATGGCCGGGCATCGAGGATAAGGAAACTGAGCATTCAAAGACACCCTTCATTGCTAGGATTTTCAACAGCATATCTAGTGTCTCGCAGGGCGCTCTCTCTGATATTGATCTCAATGGTGAAACTGGTGGTAATAGTAGTCCCCGGTCGATCAGGTGTTTGGCGGAGCCAAGAATGGTCAGGAGGATCAGAATTGTCGCAGAACAGACACCAATACAGCACATACTTCAACCCCCAACTATCGCTTCACTATTGGCAATTATTGTTGGGATGGTGCCTCAGATAAAAGCTTTTGTCTTTGGATATGATGCTCCTTTATCTTTTATCACTGATAGCTTAGAGATTTTAGCTGGGGCAATGGTTCCATCTGTGATGCTTATTCTGGGTGGTATGCTTTCTGAGGGTCCAAATGATTCAACTCTTGGTCTCCGAACTACTATCGGTGTATCTGTCGCGAGGCTGTTGGTGCTTCCAGTCCTGGGGATAGGTATTGTGACGTTGGCTGATAAGCTAAATTTCCTTGTCCATGGAGATGCGATGTATAAGTTTGTTCTGTTGTTGCAATACACAACTCCAAGTGCCATTCTTTTGGGAGCAATAGCCAGCTTGAGAGGTTATGCAGTTCAAGAGGCTTCAGCACTTCTGTTTTGGCAGCATGTGTTTGCTCTCTTTTCCCTGTCTCTGTATATTGTCATCTACTTTAAGCTTCTTTCATACATATGACTCACGCAACTAGAGGTCAATATGCTTAGTGATCAGTATGTGTGCGAGGTTTTGTAATTAGATATGTAGTCTGTGCTCAATTAATATCGATGAGTGATGATGACAGCTGACAATGCTCTTATTACCATTGTAATGAAGTAAGGTTGTTATCTTATGAATCTTTCTGTTGATTTTCAATCCAATGCTCATGGGTGAAATATAAATGTGCAGACGATTCCGTTTTCTTTTTCACATCCTTTTGATCATTGAAATGATACATCTTTACATCCTTTCGGTTGATCTTCAGCTTGCTTCTACTTGAGCCTTACGTACATTAAGCTATTGGACAACCTTTTTATTGTGCGAAAAGAAAGCCAGTAAAAAGGCAACGATGGCGATATGGTCTACATATTTTGGACTTTGGATGGTGAAATCTTTTGGACCTTTCTGATGGCGAAGTTTGTTGAAACTTTATAAATAAACCTTTGTCGGTACCACGTGCTATTGTTTGACAGTATTATAGACGTTGCATGATTACCCATCTGGGTGTATTGATCTTACAATTGTTAACTTCTTAAACTTCGACTCGCCACCTGTGTATGAATATGTACTTGATCTTGAAACTTCTGGCAGAAGATAACATTTACCATGAGATATTTCTTTTCCATGTTCAACAATGGAAAGGGCTACGCATTTGTCAAATCGATTGCATTTCTGCCGTATATAGCGGATCTAGAAGTATACAGCAGCTCTGCGAACGAGGCAACATGTCTATTTCGGGTTCGTTGCCTGTTCATTTGCTGAAGTTGTCCCATTTGCACAAGTCATCTCAGTTTCTCAAGGTCTGCCAGTCGTTTGAACTTGGCCCAGGAGTTTCAAGCCTAGTAGAACACTCATGTAAGATATTGGGCAAAGCACTTCTCTTCCTCTCCTCCAAGAGTGGTCTTGGATTTTTTTCCCTTGATCTACGCCGCCGACGAAAGCGATTTCATTGCGTTTAGGTCGTCGGGACTGTGAGAAGGCCCTGCGACATGCGTATGTTCAGTTTGAAACTTGAAAGCGGAGGATGGAAAAGTTAAGCGGTTGTGCATTACGTGTAAAACTAAGCTATAAGATCTTGGTACAAAAGGTTAAATTACTTGTTCTCTGCTGTAGCAGTGGGTCTTTTGGTTCCTGTTGTGGGGTCGCGTGTTTTCATGTTTGAACTAGTGGCAGTGCACGACAATAATATTGATACATACAATTACTTCAGCTAAATCGTTTCTAAATTAATAAAGTTGCATCACGAATAATCTTTTAAACATTTTTTATCCAATCTTTATTTGGTTGAATCTAAATTTGGCTGACGAGATAATCTGCTTCTCATTGGAAAGCTGTGCGGTCCCTCCACGGATTGATCCACCTTTTGGAAAATCTCTTACCCTAATCCATTTTGTTGGACTTTTCAGACGGAATGTCGCACTGCACAAACACTTAAAACATTTTAAATTAATTTTTAGGGTCCGTTTGTTTTAAGGAAACTTATTTTTTGGAGAATTATTATTTGACTTTTCAGTATTTTTGGATAATAGAAAAAAAATTGTTTTTCATCAATTGAAAATAAGAAATTTAGATTTGGGAAAATGACTTACCCGCAAGAAGGAAAATCACTATTTTAAATAACCAAACGAATGAAAATTAACCATTATTTTTATAAATGATTTTTATAGAAAATATTTCTCATCATCATTAAATTTTTTGTGAAATGAATACATTGAAGATTTATTGTTTTGCACTCCAAAGGTAGGTTCATAATAAAGTTCCGGTGTCATTGTGCAAGTATGCCAAGATATGCATGTTTACAAGTGCCAAGCCACATTTTTCCGACTTGCTCGTCTCACATCTTGCTAGTGATAAAACATAACCTTCCAACCTCTGACCAATTCCACCCTCTTTCTCGTTCCATCATCTTCCATCATCTTATCACGCCTTGATTTTTAATTTGACGTAGACAATCTGGATTTTATTAATGAGCGTCATTAATACGCTTATTTGACAAGTCACATGAGAAAAAGTTTTTTGGATTTTTAAGAAGCCAATCGCGCACTCCATAAGACTATTGAAAAAACTACAATGTTTCTTTGATTAGTCAGCTCTCAAAGGCCCAACTACTTCGGTCCCAAGAAAAAACCCTTTGCTCTGACGTGCTTCTACCCTCTTTCTCTTCCATCTTCTTATTGCGCCAGTGTTAGCTTTTTTTTGTAAACAATCCGGATCTTATCCACGGGCATTATTAACATGCTTATTAGATAGGTCACATACGAAAAAATTTAAGAAATCCATTACACACTTCATAAGATTATCGAAAACTTCATTGTCTTTGTCTTCTTATTTGGGCTCGGTTGTTAATTTTGATGTAAACAATCCATATCTTATCAACGGGCATTCTTAATATGCTTATTAAACAGGTCACATAAGAAAAAATTTAAGAAACCCATTACACGCTTTGTAAGACCATCGGAAATTTCATTGTCTTTTTAATTAGTTAGGCACCGGTGTCTCGAAATTCCAAACCAGAAAAGACCGCACGGCATCCAAGGCTTGCTCAGGTCCTAGTCAAAACCCTTTTTTGCTCAGACGACTTTAGCCAAACGCGGTCAGCTCGGCGCGTGTGTCACGGTGGCGACCAATCTCTCAAAGCTCGATCCGCACGACACTCGCAGGACACACGACGGACGACTGACGACCGACGACGCAATCCATCCAATCCCCGGGCGTGCTTTTGGCACGAGGTTGTCGATAAACAGGCCAAACCCATGGTCGTCCTCAACCATCCATGGTGGCCGAAGCGAAATTTGACTTCCCCAGGGAAAAAGATGCCCGAAACAGGACAGTAAGAGATCTGCCCCCACCCGGTCTTTGTTCCTTTCCTCGTCGTTCTCATTGACCTCGGACAGCCATTGGCGTCCCCATCGCCTCATCGATGACTAAGCACGCATGCCCACAAGACGATAGCTACAGAGGACAGATACAGGGGATTTAGCTTTGTGATTATAATTTATAGCGAGGAAAGCGGATTCAGTGGCGTTATCAGAAGGGCATAAAGCACCCGATTGGGACCGGAAAAAGCAGAGGAGGAGGGGGCGAGGTAAAAAAGAATATGCGGAGAATCGCCATTAGTGCCATGCTCCATGCCTTGTTCCCTCCCTTTTAAAATATATATTAGAAAAAAAAAAAAAAAAAAAAAAAAAAACAGGGGAAGCACTCAAAGATTTACGTTGATTTCGATTCCGTTTACACGGGCCCAGCGTCGAAAGGAAAATCACAAGGTCGGAGCAGAGAGAGAGAGAGAGAGAGAGAGAGAGAGAGAGAGAGAGAGTCCCTTCCGACCATTCTTTTTTTCTTCCTTGTGCGGAAGCTGCACCGAAGCTTTGCTCGAAAAGGGCATACCAACATATGCTTCTTTAGAAGATTGCGTACTGAGAATTCTGCGTTCGGTTCAAGATTGGGATACGACCACCACCGTCGATGGAGCTTTGAACACGTTTTAAAGTTGACACCGGGAATAGGCGTGAGAACCTAGGGAATTGACATGTCATTAAATAATATAAACCAAAGAGTTCAACTTTTAAAGAGAGAGAGAGAGAGAGAGAGGGTATTTTTCTTCAATATTCCGGGGGATATCACGTCTCCTACAAGATTAAATCACAAGTTAAGATAATTCGTAAAATAATAGTGTTTCGTTTTCCAAAGAAGCTATCGAAATGACATCAATGATAGAAAGGGACAATAAGAGCATCAATCTATTCAGACCTCGGTGTCATTTTGGGGGAAAAGGAAAGACATCTTGGATTGGAATAAACCCTAAAATTTCTTCGTCTAAAGTTGAAATGGAACTCGGCATCCTCATACATTAAACACTTAAAAGGTATTCTCTCTTCCGGGGAAGATACAAAGGAAAATTGAGGATTTGGACGTGCGAGTAGTAATACATTAAAATAAGGAATGGAGGATTAAACACTTAGAGGGTATTCCCTCTTTCGAGGGGGGGAGATACAAAGGGAAATTGAGGATTTGAACGTGCGAGTAGTGATACATTAAAATAAGGAATGTAGTTCTGTGAGCCCACCTAGATTACTAGGTAGGTGGGGTGGCCTCAACTTTGAGCTTATAGCTTTGGCTATTTTGAGGAAAGACATATGATGGTATAAAAATAACTCACTGGAGCAAATAATAAGGAGAAAGGTCTTCATTGCACTGGCTTTCATTAGTGATCATTAGAATATTATAAGTACAAAGAAAATTACAGGATTGGCAATTAAGAAATGTGCAAGTATGGATGGATTAGCATCTGTTTTAACAAAACTCCAACTCGAACATGTCTTATCTTATAATCAGGACTTGGACATCATTCGAGCCTACTTATGCTAGCGAAGGTGCGATATGCAATCTTCTACTTTGTCTTCTTTTGCTATTTTCCTTCGTGTGACCATGGAAAGTGTCTATTTTACTTTTGATCCTCTATACATTCAATCTACCCCACTAAACCCTATTGCACGCACACTTCCCAACATATACTACCTCTCTTGTTGGGTTGTTTAGGCCTCTTCCACACCGACGAAAGTGCGGTATGCAATCTTCTACTTGGTCTTCTTTTGCTATTTTCCTTGGTGCGACCATGGATTGTGATTTTGTATTTCGATACATGAATGAGTGTTTTATCGAGAAGTTATCTATTTCAACAAAACTTTTGATTCGAACGCACCTTATATTCTAATTAGGACTCGGATATCATTCGATCTGCAATCTTCTACTTGGTATTCCTTTGCTATTTTTCTTCATGATATCCTGGAAAGCTTCTATTTTACTTTTGACTCTATATACAATCTACCCCACTCAACCCTATCTCACGCATACTTCCCAGCATACACACCGTCTCTCTCTCTCTCTTACCTGGCGATTGGATGAGCTCATCACCCCCCACCTTCCCATGGGAGGGTGATTAAAGAAGTCTCGAGACCCGCCATACATCTAAAAAGAACTTATATTTGTTATCCGCAGACAGAATCCAGATTTCTTAAAAATTCCAGGACTGCAAATCGGAAAATCTCGCCGGGCTCTCCTCGTTAAAAGAAAGAGAAAGAAAAAGACGGGCTATCTCCCTCACGCGCTAATGACCAGGCGCGGCGCAGCCCCACCGTCAGCCGCCGGCAAAGAAAAGCAGAGAGCTAGAGAGAGAGAGAGCGACTTAGAAAGAGAGAGAGAGAGATTGGCTTCCCCTCGTTTCGAGGAATCTGCCGCTTCCCAACGCGGGAAAGCTCTCTCTCTCTCTCATATTCAATCCCTCCCTTCCATCCCCAGTATAAAAAGGCAAGCGACGTCCCTCGCTTTTGCTCTGCAGAACGGTAGAACCCACTCCCCTAAAAAGGAATAAAAATCACTCCTTTTTTCCTCAGCTTTTTTCCCGAGATCCGAACGTTTCCTCCTCCTTCCTCCCTCTTTCCTCCTCCTACCCCCGAAAAAAACCAAAAACCCTATCGCCTTCCTCCTCTCCAGCGCCACACAATCTCTGCTCCCATATCCATCTCCCGCCTCCCCGGAAAAATCCTTCCTTTTTCCTCTTAAAAATCCCTCCTTTCTTCACCAGGAGGCTTGCCCCCTTGGATTCCCATCATGGGTCTCGCTCCCTCCTCCTTCTTGTGACCGACCCTCATTCCCTTATCCAGTTTCCTTCCTACCCTTTTTGCGTCCCCATTCCTTTCCGGGCATTTTCTTGATTCTTTTCCCCCTTTTTAGTCCGCGTTCGGCTTTCCGGGCAGTACAGCATGAGGACCATGGCGATCTCCCCTCAATCCCCTCCCTCTTCCTCCGCTGCCCTGCCCCCTCCTTCCGTCGCCCTTACCCAGGACGACCTCAAGCGGATCGCCGCCTACAAGGCCGTCGAGTACGTCCGCTCCGGCATGGTCGTCGGCCTCGGTACCGGCTCCACCGCCCGTCACGCAGTCGACCGCATCGCCGAGCTCCTCCGCCGGGGCGAGCTCTCCGGCATCGTCGGCGTCCCCACCTCCACCCAGACCCACCAGCAGGCCCTCGCCCTCGGCATCCCGCTCTCCGACCTCGACGCCCACCCGTCCCTCGATCTGGCCATCGACGGCGCCGACGAGGTCGACCCCCACCTCAACCTCGTCAAGGGGCGGGGCGGGTCGCTGCTCAGGGAGAAAATGGTCGAGGGGGTGTGCAAGAAGTTCGTCGTCATCGTCGACGAGAGCAAGCTGGTCCCGTATCTGGGAGGCAGCGGTCTCGCCATGCCGGTCGAGGTCGTGCCCTTCTGCTGGAAGTTCACCGCCGGGAGGCTGCGGCAGCTCTTTGAGGATGCGGGGTGCACTGCCAAGCTGCGGACTTTCCCGGAGACCGAGAAGCCCTTTGTGACCGACAACGGTAATTACATTGTAGACTTGTACTTCAAGAAGGACATTGGGGACTTGAAGGCGGCGAGCGACGCGATCCTGCGGCTGGCTGGAGTCGTCGAGCATGGTATGTTTATCGACATGGCGACCACCGTGATCGTGGCGGGGAAGCTCGGGGTCGAGGTGCTGGATAAATAGTGAAGTAGTTCCAATTGGTTAGCCACAATGAAGTGGCTATTTCTAACAAATTTATTAGTTTGGGAACCCGAAATACAGGATTGTTTAGGCGAGCTGGCAGAACTTTTGGCTGGTGATCGTTGGGAAGGGCAAGTTTTTGATTCTTACTTTTTCCCTTTTTTTTTCTATAGGACGGTAGGAAGAACAGCATGTGGCAGGAGTCCACTCAAATTTTGCTGTTGTCTGGAGGGGGGACATTGGAATATTTAAGGCTTTCTTAGGAAAGCTGATTGACAAGCTTCTGTATACCCAAAATCATGCTCTTTTAAATGCAAGTTCTGCTTTATTTACTTGAGATCTCTTCATTTTCTTTCCATTCAACTTTATCATTGCTTTTGTTTGATTGGAGGGTTTTAGTTCTCTTGTGGCTGTGGGAAATAAGTGAGCTTTAGAAAGTTTTTCTTTTGGATGATTCTGGTTTTTATGGGCATTTGGTCTAGTCCATTCAAGGTATAATTTCGCATATTTCAGAACCTGTGTGCTGTTTAGGATTGTCTCAGATCTCTGTGCTCATTTCAAGACTGCAAACATGTATATGTATGCATACAGGGCCACGCAAGCCTAGTTCTTTTGGTTATGGCGTTGTGCCTTCTATTGTCAAGGTCATATTTGATTTAGTGGACGTCCTCGTTGAGCAGCCTCATAAAAATACTCTCAAGTCTCTCAACCTGTGGAGAGGAATGTGGTCCTCTACTCTTTATGGAAAATTTCTGTTCGAAACAGGTTGTACTGCTCTGCCCCAATTCTCTGAGAATGCTGTTATCATTTCTGGTAGTTCATTGTATCTCTTCTTCTGTTGATTGTTAATTTATGTCCTAAGTGATTTCTAATTTTTGAAGATGGTGGACTACCCCTTTGAATTGATTTGTTAACAGCCAGGGATGTTCATGAGGGGGTGGAAATTTCAGATGTAGAATAAGAACATTCCATGACGAGAAATTATTGATATGTTCTGAACAGGTTCTTATGAAAATCAAGTCTTCTTCATCATAATCAATTTTGAACTTAATTTAGCAATGATGCAATATAAAATTGACGTTAATATGATGATAGGATATGAATTCCCTCCACTATGTGGTTTTGATTGAAATGTCATTTTGGATGCATTGAGATGCTCCACTGTGCATGCTGTTTATATATTCTATTGCTGATTGGCTTTTAGAGGGAGTGAAGGGTACTTATCTAGACTAGATACATACATACATACATACATACATACATACATATATATTTTGTTTGACGTTTAACCCTTCCAATAATTGGTCCCAATTCATGTGTCTGATGCATCCTTCTGCATCGATAGAGTAGGCGTGTTAGAGCCAGGTATTTGGAAATGATCCTCAGTTTTGGGTCTGTGTTTCCTCTTTACACAGATGCACAAATGTTGGGCTTCAATCCTATCTGCTGGGTTTGTTCTCCGTCATCTTTTCATTTTATTATTGTAATAGTGTTGTCATCTTTGTTGTTACTATAGAGTGCCGTCTTTGCTGATTGCCTGCCAACAATTGGGATGCCAAGCGTTTGTGCTGGGGTGGTAATGTCGAAAGGTCAAGATACTAGTTATCTTTGACTTTGCGAGCTAATTGAAATTTGTGCGGGTTTCATGTGTTCTTTTCCGCTACTAGCCATTCCCAGTGGTCATTGGTGAGCAAGTTTCTTTCATTTCCATTTTCTCTTTCAATAGGATGTTCAAATTTTACTGTTGTCTGGAGAGAATATCTTTTCAGGGAAAAGTTTTTTTTTTTTTTTTTTTGGGGGGGGCGGTGGTGGTGGGGGTGTCTTAGTATGTAACTTCTGCTTTATTTCCTTGATCTGGATCTCTTCAATTTTTCTTTAACTCAACTAAATTGTTCCTTTAGTTTTACTTTATTGTCTTTACAGTCTAGTAATGGTTGACAGTATACGAGCCCTACATTATTCTTTGTTTGGATGTTTTCTTTTGTGTGAAGAGCCTACTCCATCTGACTTGTAAGTCAGGTCATATTACAAACCAGTGTGCTGTTTAGCAACCGAGCTTTTTCTAAAATCTCTTGGTAAGATGACACGCATGTGCTTGTTGGTTTATGGTTTTGCTGTGTTATTGAGGTCATATGTGTTTGAGTGGATATGTCAGCGAATTTTTCTTGAGCAATCTCAACCATTTGAGAGAAATTTGTGCTTTCTCAGGAAGGGTTTTGAGCATTTGATAATGCTGCCATCACATGAGGGGAGGTCATTATCTTGCTTCTTCTCTGGGTTACTAATTGATGTACTACATACATAATTCAACATTTTCAAATGATGGTGGAAATCAAGCAGTGGGAATCGGTTTTTGACGTCTTGAATTGTTAATCTGAGGAAGCAATGGGGTACTCTCTTTTTTAAGTATGATTCAATCAATTGTGGACTTAAAAACTGTTGTAGATGTATGCCACCGTTGGTCAGCATTCAGAGGGGCTTGAAGATATTCCGTTTATCCTAGACTTCCTGTTAGAGTCAGGTATTCAAAAGCCATCCTCCTCTCACCAGCTCTTTTTGCATGTGCATGTTCACATATGCATAATGAGAAAGCTCAGCTGCCGCAGAATATGGTCTAATGAATCTGGTTTACACTCTGGGATTTAACATCTTGTGGAGTTCTATGGCTACTTTGGTTCCTGTATGCTCGTCAGGTCACCAAGACAACAGCAATTACTCTTCTCAGCCGTCCTGTTCTCCTGTAATATGGTCTGTAACCTTACGGTTGCTGTCCTGCTCTTCTTTGCAAGGTGGTCACATTAGTGGACCTCACACGGGACTTGCCAATGGACCTGCCTTGTTCTAGTTTTTCATGTCTCTGAGGAAGACATTGAATTAAGGAAGGGAAGATGCAGAAAGAAAAATGTGCTGAAGAATGTCTTGGTTGAATAACACTCAGTTCGAGTTTTGGGCAACCCAACGAGTGGTGGGCCGTTTGATCTCTTATAGGGCAAGTCTTCATCAATCTTTTTTGATAAAGAACATTCAGACCTACTTAACCAACTTACAGGTTTACAAAGGCAGAAAGCTCTCATGGTGTCGGCGAATATTCCTTCCAGCTCTGATGCCATCGACAAGAAAGTTTTTAAATGTGATTTGGTTATGGACTGTTCCCTGAAACTGAACTTTCTCTTGCGGAAAACATGTTTGATTACTGTGGCTACAATGACCAACCTTTACTAGAAACATTTTGATCCAGTATTTGACTGCGACCATTGGTCAAACATTGTCACCTTGTCCTTCTTACCCCAATCCAAGACTTGATTGCTTGAAATTTCAGAATTGGAAAGAGAACGATAGGAACGCAGTAACTACAAAAATGGCATATTTATTCTGGTATATTTGTACAGGAATATAAGGGGACATCTTCCGAAAATTCTTCAGACTTTAAGTCATGGTTCTAGTGAAGCATGTAACAGCAAGAAAGGGGCAACTAAAGCTGATGAAGAAGAAGAGGAAGAACCCAGATGGTAACTGGATTACAGAAAAGCAATGGAGGGTTAATCAGTGGTGCAAGAGAGCATCGAGAAACAGATTGCAGAAAGGACCTTGTCAAAGTCTGGATTGTGTTTCGGTAAGTTGAATAAGTTTGGTAGAATGAATGCTGATCACAGACTGAAAACACGGCCAAACTAACGGGTTTTACTCACTTGGTTGCTATGTGCTGGCTAGGATGAATTTGGGTGTAGAATTGAGTTTCAGAAACCGTGGGTGCTTTGATGAGTGCTAATACACGACGCACAGAAGAACCTCCATGAGCAGGTGCTGATGTAATGTGTCCACAATAAAATGTATTGCTTGCGGTCTTAAAGGAATGCAACTGAACTTGAACTTGTCAATGAAGGCTGCTGCTTTACCATGACAGCAATGAAATAAACGTAAAAGTACCACACACCGAGATGAAAAGATGGTGGTAATGTGGAGGAAAGTGAAACCACAGACATCATACCTCACATATAGTGAAGAAACATGGAGATCACACCAATCTATATGATTCAATCTAAAAGTCTGAATCTTGACAGACGCGAGCCATTCATCGCAGCCTACCGAACATTTTCTAGTGCAGAGTCAGATGCGAACGGATATTCACGGAGCCAGAGCAATTATGGACCAACAATATTCGCACGTGTAAGCTATTATCTGTATAGGTTTCGTGGACTGCTAAACAGATTGATTAGTGAAAAAGCAAGAACTAATGTGTGATCACAGTGAAAGAGACTTATCTCCGAAAGCAAAAGGAAAATAAGAGGATTAAAACAGAAGATTCACCTAGAAATCATCACTAGACCCTGCCACTTTCAGATGATACTTCCATCCCGGGCTGTCTGCCTTCTCTTGCTGCGATGACATTAAGAATGCCATGGACGCTGAGCCAATCGCTTGTGTAAATGTCCGGCGAAGTCATTGGAATTCCATTAAGCAACAAACCGTCGCCAATTCTTGTGACCTCGATAACAAATCCCTCCAGATGAGTACGCAGCAATGTCCCATTGTTGAACTCCAGTAGATCACTGGCTGAGAGCTTGCACGGAACGACATGCTGCAGAAAGACCGAAGGGTACTCGCTGAAACTCCCTGTGTGATTCACCATCGATTCGTCCGACGGAGCGAAAACCGTCAACATCTGATTATCGCCCTTTGGTTTCATCAATTGCAAACCAAGAAAAGAAGCCATCACAGAGTAGCCTTTTGATCTCATTGCCCCACAAGCCTCACCAAACACATTCCCACCTGAAAGATCCTCCGAACCGCCATATCTTGGGGCTACACATTCAAGGCCAGGGATTGGACTTTGAACCGGAGCCGAAGTTTGGAACTTTGGATTGAAGAACATCTCAATCCCAAAGACCACGAAGTTCCCATTGTTGAACACTGGCGAGCCGACAATCTTGACGCCGTTTATCTGAACTTGATAATCAGATGGCGAGGTGGTGACCATCAGAGAATGATTGGCGTTCATGGTGGAGATCTTGGCCCCATGAGGAAGTGACCTCAAGGTATCGAGAGAGAGCGCATGGGGCGAGAAGTGGAATTGAAGGAGAGACGGGCGGCTGGCTGAACTGTGCGAAGGAGTCATCCGAGGGAGAGAAGACAGTGAGGGAGGGGACTTGAGGGGACATCAGGGTCTTGGAGATGAGATTGAGAGTTAAGGACATGGACAAAAAGCCTGAGTTCGAGAGAACATGGGTGGCTTCTCTGAGAGACTCGAGAGGGAGCGGAGAGCACAAAGGGAGGAGAGAGAGGAGCATGAGGGCGACGGCGGAGACCGGGGTTGCCATTGTTGCAGCTCTGAAAAATAAAGTTTTTCCCTTTGGAAAGGCTTTTGCTTGAAGTCGTTGCAGAGAGAGAGAGAGAGAGAGGAAGAGAGGTTTCTTTTCTTCTGTTTGGGTTTCGCTGAGAAGGTCGTTAACCGTTGTCTAGCCTGAGGAAAATTTTGGAGGGAAGAGGGAATGACCGGCGTAGAACAGAATGACGCAAAAGCCCTTCTAGCATTTTCTTTTCTTATTAGTCAGAATAGAAGCAAATTTCTGTGCATGTTTTTGTTTATTAATGTACATGTTCAACAGC
Organism: Eucalyptus brandiana; assembly: GCA_014182725.1. Classification (NCBI taxonomy): domain Eukaryota; kingdom Viridiplantae; phylum Streptophyta; class Magnoliopsida; order Myrtales; family Myrtaceae; genus Eucalyptus; species Eucalyptus brandiana. Next base: position 37,313,927 of record CM024674.1, read on the forward strand.
GGTGGTGCGGTTATGCACCTCATCCTCCAAAAGCTCCTATTTAAAACTAAACCTCTCTCTTTTCTCTCTTCTGAGTTTTGACCATAGATAGGTATTGCCCGAAATGCCTAGAGTTTGAAGGTTGTCTGCATCGGGAATTATCAGAGATCAATGCCAGCCATTGTTGTTCTGCCTGACGAACATCAAAGGTCAATTTCCTCCACTCACTAAAGATCTCTGTGGTATTTGTCACGATCCAAAGGTCTTCATAGCACAATGGGCTGAGAGAGTAGCCAAGATGATCGGGCTAGTCTTGGAGCTTCTAAGGGCATAGGATTTCTTGAGTGCTTTAGGCACCGTTGGTAACCATCCAAACAGTGCCTAATTATGATTTTTGTTCCCAAAATCAGTTTGGGACGAGAATCGCGTTTGGTAAAATTTTTGTTCCTAGGAACATATTGGGAAGAGAACTGAGAATAAAAAAAAAATGTGATTCTTCGTCTGAGAATAAAAAAAAAGAATCAAAATAGTGAAAGTCTCTTTCTTCCCTTCTGTCATCCCGCAATTGCTGTCCACCATCGCCTGCCGCCGTCCGTCGCCGCCGTTTGCCGCCGTCTGCCACCGGTCGCCATCCGCCAATCCGGCGAGATCGCCAAAGGCTCGCTAAGCCAGGCGAGGTCCGGCGAGCTTGCTGGAGGCCAGGCCGGCCTCGCCCAGCCCCAGCGAGGTCGACTTGGCCACCGGCGGGGCTGGGCGAGCCTCGCCGGTGGCTAGGCGAGCCTCGCCGGCAGCTGGGCGAGCCTCGCCTAGCCCCGCCGAGACTTGGCCTCGCCAGATCGGGGAGGCTTGCCTAGCTCCGCCGGTGGCTAGGCTGACCTTGCCCAGCCAAGGCGAGGCCGGCCTCGCCCAGTTGTCGGCGAGGTTTGGTTGACGAGGGCTGGCCTCGCCAAGGGCCGGTGAGCGTTGTCGAGCCTCGCCGAAGGCCAGCAAGCGTCGCCGGCCCTCGTCTAGCCGGCCGTCGGTTTGGCAACCGGCCACATGAAGAAAAAGAAGAATAAGAGAAAAGGGAAAAAAATAAAATTAAAAAATTAAAAAAAAAAAAAAAGAAAAAAAGAAAAGAAAAAAAGGAAAAAGTAAAAAAAAAAAATTATTTAAAAATTATTTAAAAATTAAAAGAAATTGATTTGGAATAGAATCAATGAGCACGGTATTAAATGCAATTCTATTCTAGAATAAAAAAATTTGGACAAGAATCAAACGCGTTTTTTATTCGTAATCGGTTCCTAATGTAATCGTTAAATGCGCTTTAAAATATTTTTAAAGCCAATATGGAAAATGCTTATTTATATTCTTATTCTTATAATTAATGTAGATAATTGGTAGATTGGGGGATGAGATATCCACCGTTAAATCAAGGGGAGATCTACGATTGTAATTAAAAAGGGCTTTTGTATATGTAGTGCCCCTTCACTCATCTAAATTATACATGAATCACGATATAAGTTTATAATATTGACGAAGTTTCCTAAGACACGCATACATATTCATGAAGGTCAATGAACTTCAATTTGATAATGGCATTCATCTTTCGAGAGCGGACCAGCAAAACATGAAAAAGCTGGCAGAACTAAAAGAACAAGAACCTTGTACTCTTCTCAACTCAAGGGTGGAATTCCAGATAGCTCATCGGGAGGAAGATGGTTGACCCGATGACCTTTTTGGTTTCTACCCACGAACCAATTTATCCCAATTTGAGAGCACGCGAAGCAAAGAAGGGTCAATTGCATCATAGGGTAGCTTGGTTCACTTTGTTTTCTTCTTCGTGAACAGTGTCTTGTGAAGTACGTCGACCCAGAAATAAACAAGGGAAAACAGGGCCGCTTTCTATCCATTCAAAGATTACCAGCACTTCTTCATCATAGACCCGTAGGCCCGACTTAAGGGCTTAATGGATCATAGATCAATTTGGGCGGGCTGAAAAAGAAGAGTATTCAATTTAAAATCGCATGAATAGAAAGGGTGAGCTTGGACTTCTTCCTCTTGTCATGGCAGTTTGGCTTGTTTTCGGTAAGCCTCAAATGTAATGCTTGCAACGATTTAGCAGTAGATACTTCTTTTGAAAGCTCACAATTATTAGGAGTCTCAACTTACAAATCTTTAATGAAGGGCAAATATCTAAAATTGAGAGTTGAGGACATGGCCACGAAGCCGAGAGTTGGAGAGAACTAGGGTGGCTTCTCTGACGGACTTGTGAGGGGGCGGAGCATAGAGAGGGAGGAGAGAGAGGAGCACGACGGCCACCGCAGAGAGTAAAGTTGCCATTCTTGGAGTGCCGAAAATGGAGTTTTTTCTTTTTTGAAAAGGCTCTTGCAGAAAGAGAGAGAGAGGGGTCAGGTTTCACTTCTACCGTTTGTGTTTAGCTGGGAGGGTCATTAAGGGCGTGTTTAGTAACCAGAAATAATTTTTGATTTTATTCTGTTCCCGAAAACAACTCTTAAGCATTTAAACTGTTTAGTAACCATCCAAAATTTTTACTTCTGGAATAGAATTACGTTTGGTACCGTTCTAAAAATTTCTAATCGAAATCATTTTCTTTTAATTTTTTAATTATTTTTTTTCTTTTCTCTTCTTTTCTTTATCTTCTTCTTCTTCAAGGTTTGTCGGTTGCTGGCTTTGGGATGATAGCGATTGGCCAAACGAGGGCCGGTGACCTCGCCAAAGTGTCATCGACCCTCGGTGAGGCCGCGCCTCATTGGCCGAGCTCGCCTAGCCACCGGCGAGGCTCGACCTTGCCGGATCTAGGCGAGGTTGAGCCTCGCTCGGCCAGGTGAGTCTCGTTGGTGGCTAGTTGGCGAGGCCAAGCCTTGTCGGTGGCTGGGTGAGCCTCCGGTGAGCTCGTCGAACCTCGCCCAATCAATTGCCGGTAACAAACGGTGGCGAACGGCGGCAGTAGTGGCGACAACGGTTGAAGAAGAAGAGAGAGAAGAAGAATAAGAAGAAAGAAGAGAAAAAGAAAAAGAATAGATTGGCTTGATCTTGGAATTGTTTTTGGGAATAAATAATCAATTTTCTTTTACTTCTCGATTCTGTTTCAAATCTACTTTCAGGAATAAAAAAATAGAAATTTGTTCCTAGAAACAAAAATTTTATTAAACAGATTTTTGTTCCAAATCTACTTCCGAGAACAAAAGAATAGAAATTTTCATTGTTTGGTCGGTTGCCAAACGTGCCCTAATTGTTATCTAGTCGAGACATTACTATGGTAGGAAGTGGAAATGCTTTGTGGAGAGCAGAATGACGCAAAAGCCCCTCTAGCTTTAATATCACAAAAAAATTAAATTTGTTCTAATCTGGTTGTTGTCTAATGTTGCACTTTTATTTTTTGCACTTTGTTTGACATTGGTACTTTGACTTGCGAATAGTATTGTGTTTGAAATCTTATCTTTATATTGTTGACAAAAATGGGGAGAAAGTGGTGGCCCAACAGAAGCCCGGCAGAACTAAAGTTACAGGCTTCTAAGACTCTGGGCATTGCAAAAGCTAAAGAGATTGGTGAAAATTTTCTTGTCCCTTATCTTTTATTTCAGAGCATTAACTACAAGAGTTTTTGTTAAAATTCTTTCAATGCAAACATTCTTATAGTATAATCGTGCTCCATTGTTTAAACTGACTTTACTTAAGAAGCTATTTAAATTTCATTTCTCTTAATCTTTTAAAATTCTGCTTGTACAAAGTTTTATTATCATAAGAAATGGGGAGATTGTTGAGAAAACGTTCCCTTAATGATTTCGATGACTGAAAAAACTTACAGACTTCATGTTTTGATTAAAAGTATTTTTTCGGAGGAAAATCTGATGATTGCAATCAGAATTAGAATCATGGATGATACTTCCTTATTTGAATATTTAATCAAACGGCTAGGAAGGGGTAAATTTCTCGTGCAATGGCTAATGGAAAATTGACTAGATTATTTGCTACATTTTGGTGGAGTTTCAAACGGAAAGTTTTCATAAAGATCTTCTAGATTCTAAACTTTCCTCAAACTTCTTATATAAGGTGAGCTATTCTTTCTGTTGGGAATAACGGATCCCCAAAAAGCGGATTCGACACTAAATCGAACCCCTAAAACGAATGCGGAAGCGAAGCCCGGGAAAATAACATGTATCACCGATCCTAAAGCACACCACGGATTCGAGCGTACCTTGTTAGCCACAGATTAGACACCGACGTTGATAGAGGAAAAGAAACTTGACCCTGTTCGATCCGATTAAGCAAAATCGCCTTTGAAGGGAAGAAAAACGCGCCGTATGCTTTACTGTTTTTCTTTGGAGAGAGAGAGCGCGCGGGAGAGGAGAAGACGTACGTTGATTATCCAAGAGATGTCATCTCTCTCTCTCTCCTCCCTTTTATACCTTCCCCCATCCACGGGCCCTATTCCCGTGGAACGGGCTTTTTGGGCCCAACTTGGGCGGACGGGTCTTAAGCCCATTAATAATAAAACCTTCATCTCCCACTCGCACATGGTGGGTCGAACAGGATTCTCTTTACCTCTCTTCAACATTTATACCGGTGAATAATCTGTGCGACCAGCATACTTTGAGAGCTCGTTACTATACATCTGTTAGGAATATATAGCAGCTCATAATGGGCGTCACACTCTGAGTAGATTTAGTATGCAGTATCCTAGATCGATTAATCACATTTATATCTCTCTTGATCTCTTCTAAACAATGATATATATATTGTATTCACAATTATAATTATCACAAAGACAGTCATAATTGGTCGACCAGTGAACACAAAACTACAATGTGATTCTCCAAATTCGATCTTTCTCTTTCCTTCAAACTCTCAATTTCAGTCTAACTTGCTTTTCTAGAAATGCTCCATTAGATCGAATCAACTCATGACCATTGGCAACACCTTAAGATAGCAAATACTAAATAGAAATCTTGAGAATAAGTAAGAGTCATGAGGGGACAAAAAAATTGAGGAACTCTTTTCCTCAAGAGTTTCACACGTCATAAAAGTTGAGATCAAACTTTTTGCCACTCTTATTGGTCGTCTTATGCATGTAGTATGAAATACGTATTACGGTATTAACTCATTTCCCATGGAGCGTATGTCTACACCTTTCAATACCGTATAGATGATAGTTCAGACATACCCAATGTCTAACTTGAGTTCACGTATCTACTCATTCACAAAATTCATCAAAACTCACATCTGGCATCTTAGACAGATAAAGTAAAATATGTGGGGTATTTTACTTTCGGACATCTTTAGTATTATGTCATCATCTTAACACTCAGTTAAAGCGGCATATGTATTTTAAGCTTGAGCTCTCGATTATCACCTAGATAATAAGCTTAAAAACAGTCTCATCTCTATTTATCACACAGTAAACAGAGGCGATTATCCGTGTGAGTAGGCTAATCTTATATCTGTCCGACATACTTCTCAACTTAAAAAATAATGCACTGAGCATTAAGATGCATAAAGATCATAACAAAGATTCATAGGCATTAACAATGAAAAAACACAAGTTCATTGATGTGAACAACTCAGGGAAATTACAATATCCAAGTACATCGACTCTACGCAATCCTAGAGATTTTACATGACCACAAAACACATCTCTAGGTATTGGCTTTGTCATAGGATCGCTACCATTCTATGCGTAGATATGTACCGTAAGTTCACATCCTTTCGTGCAACCATATCTTTTACAAAGTTATACTTGGTATCTATATGTTTGGTCTTGCCATGATATTTTGGATCTTTAGTGTACGCTATAGCTGCTTGGCTATCACAGTTAACCAATAATGGATTTGCAGCTTTCTCAATAACACCTAAATGATCCAAAAATCTCTTAAGCCAAACTCCTTCTTGTACCGCTGCGATAATGCCACGAACTCGGCTTCCATCGTGGACAAGGCTATACACGTTTGCTTCTTCTTTGCTCCATGATATGGCGCCATTGTTCAGTAAGAAAGCAAATCTAGAGGTAGATTTCCTTTCATCTAAATCTTCTCCCCAATCAGCATGAATAGCCTTCAAGTCGTAGATCATTTCCTTGGTAATTCAACTTGTAATTAGCAGTTCCCTTTAGATACCTCAGTATTCTCTTGACGGTTTTCCAATGTGCTGGACCTGGATTTGATTGGTATCTACTCATCATTCCAACTGCAAAACATATGTCGGGTCTTGTACACATCATAGCGTACATCAAGCTCCCAACAGCACTAGCATAAGGAACATGTTTCATTTGTTCCTTCTCTTGTGGAGTCCTTGGATACAGTCTATGGCTCAATCCTTCACCTTTTGCAATAGGAGTGTCTATGGGTTTACAGTCTTGCATACGAAATCGCTCAAGAACCTTATTTATATAGGTTTCTTGCGAAAGAGACAACGATCTCTTCGAACGATCTCTTGAAATCTTAACTCCAAGAATGTATGCAACCTCACCCATATCCTTCATCTCAAAGTTAGAAGACAACCATCTCTTGACAGTATTAACAAACTCAATATTGCTTCTGGCAATCAGTATATCATCAACATATAATGATATGATCACAAATTGATCCCTGGATCTTTTGATATATATACAATGATCGTCATTAATCATTGTAAAATCATATGCCATTATGGCATTATGAAAACGTATATACCATTGTCTTGATGACTGTTTAAGGCCATATATCGACTTCAAAAGTCGACATACCTTTTCTTCTTGGCCTTTCATTATGAAACCAGCAGGTTGTTCTATATATATCTCTTCCTCTAATTCTCCATTGAGGAAAGCAGTCTTTACATCCATTTGATATAATTCAAGATCCAGACTAGCCACTATTGCCAGAATAATGCGAATCGAGGTAAATCTCACTACAGGAGAAAATGTATCTTCATAATCAATTCATTCCTGTTGATTATACCATTTTGCCACAAGGCGAGCCTTATGCCTTTCTATCGAGCCATCAGCCTTTCGCTTTATTTTGAGAACCCATTTGTTCCCAATAGCTCTGCGTCCTTTTGGAAGATCAACCAGTTCCCAGACTTGGTTTGATTTCATTGACTCCATTTCCTCTTCCATTGCATGAATCCATTCTTCCTTACTATAGCAATTCAGAGCATCATTAATATTTCTTGGCTCATCCTCATCTTGTGGAGCAACCATAAAAGTTTCCCCTTCAATGTCAAAACGTCGACGGGGAATACTTAGGCGACTTGTTCGCCGTATAGGAAATTGTACAATTTGCACATCATTCCCCATTATGCTCCCACTTGGATGAACTCCACTAATATCATTATCTTGATCCAAGGTTTCAAATAGGGAGTAATCTTTCCCTATTTCGCCCTTCTTAGGAAACTCATCCTCTAAGAATGTGACATCCCGTGATTCAAATTCAGTTATACTCCCACTTTCCTGCTCACCTATGAACACATACCCTTTTGAGTGTTCTGAGTATCTTATGAAAATACTCTTCTTTCCTCTGGGACCTAATTTCCCAAACTTGTGAGAGGACTCATGTGTATAGGCAGCGCAACCCCATGGCTTAAGAAAACTTAAGTTCGGTTTTCTACCTGTCCATAACTCATATGGAGTGGAAGTAACTGATTTGGAAGGCACCCGGTTAAGTATATACGCAGCAGTTAACAACGCATCACTCCAAAAAGTGATAGGTAAGTTAGCATGCGCCATCATGGACCTAACCATTTCCAGTAGGGTTCTGTTTCTTCTCTCCGCAACACCATTTTGTTGAGGAGTATATGGAATAGACAACCGTCTTTCTATTCCTTTTTCATCACACAATTTTCTGAACTCATCAGATAAATATTCCCAACTTCGATCGGATCTCAATGTTTTTATTTTCTTGTCTAATTGATTTTCTACTAGGTTCATAAACCTTTTGAAACAACTTATTGCTTCAGACTTATGAGAAATCAAATAGACATATCCGAATCGAGTATAATCATCAATAAAGGTGATGAAATAAACAGCCCCATGCCTTCCTCTCACATTCATTGGACCACAGACATCAGAATTGATTAAATGCAGAGGAAATTCAGCTCTTTTACCTTTCCCAAATGGTTTCATTGTCGTTTTCCCTTCTAGGCAATGCTTATATATGGGCAAATCGACTTTTTCAATGTTGCCCAACAAGCCCTCTTTGGCTAGTCTATTCATACGTTGTTGGCCAATATGACCAAATCTAGCATGCCACACATTCACATCATTATCATAGGTATTAGGAGACGTGATAAGGGAATAACAAATATTTGCATTAACATAGTCAATATCTAATACAATGAAACCATCCAGAAAATAATCACAACCATAGTAGTTTGTATCTAAATACAAATCCACACATCTATTATGGAAGTTCATATTAAAACCTAGTTTAACCAACACTAAAACAGACACTAAATTCCGACGAATCTCCGGAGCATACAATACATCATGTAGGAATAAAGTGCATCCATCACGCATATTCAGTTGGCATGTGCCAATTCCTTTCACTTCAGCTCTGGAATTGTTTCCCACATAGACTCACTTAGTTCTAGTTGGTACTGGTCGGAATTCCACGAAGGATCCTTTATCCTTCGCTATATGGTCTGTCGCTCCTGAATCTACAGTCCACAAAGGATTAGACTCAGTCAAGAATACAGAACTTGACACATAAGCAAAGTTCTCAAATGTACAAGAGGTGTTTACCTTTTTCGGCTCACAACAATTGCGAGTATAGTGACCATTCTTGTCACAATTGTAACACCTCACCCTTAACATTTTCTTCACTTAAGGACGTTTCCTCTCTTGTGTTGGTTAACTCTTAATTTCTTGCAATAAGGATTTGATCATTTGCAATCCCACATATTGAACGAATCAATACGCTTGCGCTTAGAGCTCAAAGCCCTTTCTGAGCTAGAACCAGCATTACAAATGTCTATTTTCGACTCAAATGCCGTTAGGCAGTCCTCTACTAGCTCAAGGTGGCGCACGGCATCCTCAAGATCTTCCATAACATGGTCAAGAGCTTCTAGTGCTTCTTGCTTTTCCAGCACATATTGAATCTTCATATTCAATATTTCATAATTGTTGCCGTTCATATCAGCAATTACGTTTTTAGCTGCTGAAGCCATCGATCTGAACACATCACACATATATGCACGAATTATTAATGCCTATCATTTATGCATCCCTATTTACATAGACCCATCATATTAATGAATAATTTTAAGTAAGGCTTCAGAATCAAAAGGTCACTATGTTTCCAATCATCCTCCAAAAATCCTAACTCAAAACTATCATTAATATGATTGTCTCATGCAAAATCAATTCTATGAAGCTACAAAAACTTCTAATACTACCCACAGCAACCAGCAATAACAGAAAGCAACAGATAATTGACATACAATAATAATGCTCTCACATAATACAAATAACATATAGGTTGCTACATCAACAACAATCAGGTAGTAATCGTTACATAAGATGTCCACAAAGCACACTTAACTAAGTTCAGCCAATACAATTAACACCAAGTCAGCACACGAACTGGGAAAGATCCTCTTTTGTTCAATTTCTTGATCTTTTCCCTTGTAACAATACAGTAATATTCATTTACAAAATCCATTACAATTTTCTTATATGAAGCAGCTCCGTTGACATCCCATATGCGATTCAACACATCTTGCCATTCAGGTGGAAGAGTGTTTATGAAAAATCGCACCATCTCTGACTGTGGCATGGGACGACCATTGCATATGATCTTTTGAATTTTCTCGTTGACTTCAAGGACATGATCAATTAAGTCACCACTCTCCATCGATGATCAGTCAGCTCACCTATCAACTGAGACAGCCTTTCCTTTTGTTCATCGGTAATTGCGCGAATAGGTGTGCGCAACCTCAGGGGAGGCATTGTTCCTGCAACAAATACGAAACAAATAAGGGATTACATATAATCCACATAGACTTAATTGAAAAAGAAACACATTCTTTTCCTCCTTTTTTTTTTTTTGGTCAAAGGTCAACGGTCGTCGATCAACGGTCAACGGTCATCAACGGTCAACGGTCGTCGGACTGGTCAGACCGGTCGGACCGGACAGATCGGTCGGGCCGGTCGGGCCGGGTCGCACAGACCGACCGCATGTGCCGCGCACGTGCACGGGCTGACGTCACGCAGACGTTAGCCGGCACGTGCCGCGCGCGTGCCAGGCGTCCGCGGGTCAGGTCGCCGGTCTGGTCGCCGCCCGGCCAACCAACGTCATCGCTGACGTCATCGATGACGTCAGCATGCGTCGGTCCATCAACCGGCGCGTGCCGGTTAGCCGGCCGGCGGCGCGCACATGCCGGTTCGCCGACCGGCGCGTGTGCCGCACGCGCTAGGCGAGCCAGCGCTTCCGGGCGCATTGCGCCCACGCGCAGCGCCTTCTGGCCGCGCGTGTGGGCGCGTGCGGCGTCGCCCGGTGGCGCACGACATATCGCCGGACTCATCTCGACGACCCATTTCTCCCAGTACCTTCAGAAATTGATTTCGACTTACGAAAACTCAGAAAAAAGGATGAACAGCGCTCGGGTGTCGGGATTTCTTGCCCCGATTCGTACGGCCGAATTACTTTCGCGAAAAATCGATCAAAAAACATCAAACAGGTCGGGAAAACGTGAACGAGGGCTCTGATACCAATGTTGGGAATAACGAATCTCTAAAAAGCGGATTCGACACTAAATCGAACCCCTAAAACGAATGTAGAAGCGAAGCTCGGGAAAACAACATGTATCACCGATCCTAAAGCACACCACGGATTCGAGCGTACCTTGTTAGCCACAGATTAGACACCGACGCCGATAGAGGAAGAGAAACTTGGCCCTGTTCGATCCGATTAAGCAAAATCGCCTTTGAAGGGAAGAAAATCGCGCCGTATGCTTTACTGTTTTTCTTTGGAGAGAGAGAGCGCGCGGGAGAGGAGAAGACGTACGTTGATTATCCAAGAGATGTCATCTCTCTCTCTCTCCTCCCTTTTATACCTTCCCCCATCCACGAGCCCTATTCCCGTGGGCCGGGCTTTTTGGGCCCAACTTGGGCAGACAGGCCTTAAGCCCATTAATAATAAAACCTTCACTTTCTAAACATAAACACTCAACTTTTGGAAACCCAACTTGCTGTATGAGCAACAAATCTTATGGGAAATGTCAGCTTCGGGGATCTTGAAACCATCGGATCTTCTCAACCAAATCCAAGACCAATGGCTAGATTGGCTAAATGATCCTCTTGGAGATATGTCCAATGGTCAGCTTAGACTAGGAGGAATATAAGAGGTGGTCTCAAAGCAGAAGGAAAATAATTCGCATTCACAAGAATTGAAGTTTTAATTCTAAAGTCTTAAGATTGTTTGTGATCATATACATTTGTCTTTGTGAGCAAAATTGTGTAACCTTTTAGAAGTTGAGAATATGTGAGGAGTTTTACACAAGAGCCTGAGTGTTTGGAGCTCAAATCTTGTAATCTCTGATCTGTTCTTGTCACTGGATTTTAGTCAATTGGTTGTATCGTGAGAGAGTGTATGTAGACTTGCAAAAGTCAAACCACTATAATCTTGAGTGTACAATTTTCTATCCCTTGGTATTTTAGTTTTTGTGATAGAATTATGCACTAGTAAGATCTGATTACTTCTTCAGAAGTTGTCTTGTTGTAATATATATTTAAATTATTTCATTTATGTAGAATCACCTATTCATCCCATCTAGGTGATATTTTAGCCATAACAACTTTCAGCATTGCAAGTGCACGGTAGCACCTTTCTACCCCCCTAGTTGGGCCGCCGTCATTGCTAGTTACTATCATATTTGATATTTAGTGAAGAAACGGCCAATTTCTTTTTTTTTTTTAATCATCTTATAACAGCGGGACAATTTTTTTTTTTCATTCCAAAGAAAACCCAAAAAAGAAAAAGCTCAATAGGTACATTAATTATTGGGGCGGATAGAACTCAGTTAAAAAATTCCAACTCCTTTGGAAAACTTAATTGTGAATACTTTTATATCTTAAGTAAAAATCAGAGCATCTTTGGACTGTCTGAGAAATAGATATGGGGTTAGCTGCAGTGGTCTGAAGATGGTTGGATTTTTACTTTTTTTTTTGGTCTGAGCAGGAATTTTACTTGAGATATAAAAATGTTCACACTTAAGTTTTGCAAAGGAGTCAGAATTTTTAATTGAGTTCTATTCGCCCCAGTAATTTATGTACCGAAAGAAAAAAAAAAAAGAATTTAGGAGCATATGCGGACCGTTTCTCATGAAGGAGTTTTTGGCACGTCTCTTCCGGGAAAAATAAATGGACCGTCGACCAATGGCACGTGACTCTTCTGAAAAATAATGCCCCGTCGACCAATCAATTTCCTCGCACGAAAGAGAGGTATTCTCCTACAACCATGACTTCCCTTCCCCCGTCTTTTTGTCTGTCGTGACCCTAAACCTCTGTTTGAACGGTTGCTTTTCCTAGGTCTTCTTCAAGATTGTTGAATCACACCCCACTTTCCCATTTCGCACTGCCATCCTTCATCTTCTTTGAAGAGTTATTATCAGATTCGGTGTTCTCTTTTACTTATGTCAAGATCATCGTTTTATCTATAGGCTAAGAAAAGCCATCAAATATCAATTGTCCAGACGGTTGAACAGAGAACTCCATATGTTGTGACCATTGACCAATTATTTTGGTGAGCAGTAAAATTTTCTTGTGAGAGGTATGTCAATAATTACAACATACAGAAATATAAATTCTCTTTTTCTTTCCTTATATATCATAAATAGTACATCCTAAAGATTTGCACTTATAGTTAATTTTTTTTTTTTTGATAAGCTTCAGTATTAAAAGAAATGAACTACTCAGAAGTGCATGATATGTAATCTCCCTTCTTATAAACATGTGATATCAATGAACTGAGTTGGATTGCTGCAGTTAACCCCATCCCGCTTAAATCAAACACAACGATAAGTACAATTAGTGAATGGGAAAATTACTATAAATCCTAAACAATTCAATATAGCCCTTGAATTGTTTCTAAAAGTTCAATGTAGTCCTTTTCTCTGATCAAATTAGAAAACCATCACAAGTCCCTAAGCCATTCCGAAATGTGCAATCTAATCCCTAAATTATTGTCTAAATGCAAATTAATTCCTAATTTTCATTTTCTTTTTTCATTTTTATCCTTCAACTTCCTATAATATAGTCGAATCAGTCCTCCCATACTATTCACGATTTTTCATAATTACACTTTTACTCATATCCTAGAATTTTTTTTTAAATATTTTAATCCATTTCCTTAATTGTTCGGAAAACCAACTTTTTCTTGTGGAAAACATGTTTGATTGATGCGGCTACAATGACCTACCTTTACAAGACAAGTTTTAAATTTCAAGCAATTAACGTGCATGCTTAGCCTAATGGTCGAGTTGACGTTGTTTGACCAATTTTCGCAGCACAACTGGGTCAGAATTGGAAGAGAACGATAAGAAAATACTAACAACGAAAATAGCATATTTTATTCTGCTATCTTTGGAAGGAAGATGCGAGGACATCTTCCAAAAAGAGGCTTTGCAAAGAGTCAAAAGGAGCTCTATAAGAAATCTTCAGACTTCAAGTCACGATTCGAGAGAAGCATGTGACAGCAAGAAAGGAGCAACTAGAGCTGATGATGGAAAGGAGGAAAAACCCAGGTGGTAACTGGACTACGGTGAATTGCGATGGTGCTTCGGGTCGAAATCACAAGTAGAATTTTTCACAGAAAATAAGGTTGGAGGGCTAATTGACGATACAAGAGAGTATCAAGAAACAGATGGCAGAAAAAGACCTGTCGGAGTTTCGATTGTGTTTCGTTAAGTTTGGTAAGAATGAATGTCAATCACGGACTGAAACACGAAGCAGGTTTTGCTAAGCTAGGCTGTGTTAAGAAAAGCCAGCAGAAGAACAAAAGCAAGGGAAAAGAAGCCTCTCGACTAATGCTGTCATCAATACCAGGAAGAACAGAGGAAGCTGAGAACAGAGGAAGCAAGACATACAAGAGTGATAAAGAGAGAACATATGTAGAAGAAGAAGAAGAATATGTACATGCTGCTAAGAAGAATGAGAAGAAAACCGGTTATGAAAATTCTGCATGAAGCTGTTAGTCTTGATTAGTCTCGGCTAGTTAATCAAGAATAGTTCGGATCGGTAGTTAGTCAAAGTTTGCTTCAGTTAGTTACTTTTGCTTCAATGAATCTATACCTGTAAAACAGAATTTCAGAGTTAGTCCTTATATATAAAAGGCTAAACTCTCGATTGTACTACATCAAGGAAAACAGAATAGAAAAGAAGTTCTTCATCTCAAGATCTCTCTACTGATTCTTCGTCTTATTTTTTTTCTCTCGCGCATAAACTTCTTCATGGTATCGAGCAGCCGCATCCCGAAGAAATCATCTTGATGCTGAACAAATAAGAGAAGATCTCGCACCGAGATCAAAGTTAGATTCAAAGCTTCCTTGATCTCTCGAAGATATCCGTAATTGTCCAACAAAGATCCGTAAGTCGGTATTCTTCATCCGCATCTAAATCAAAGCAAGATTCTCGTTTGCATCTTACCGCAAATCGGAGAAGTTGTATCTACAACTAGAGTTGATCTGAGATCAGGAAGAATAGAATGGCAGCAAGAAGTTTGAGATATCCATTTCCTATTCATGTAAATATCTCGAATTTCGTTACCATCAAATTAGCTGAGGACAATTTCCTCTTATGGCAAGCTCAATTCTATAGGTTCTTGAGAAGCCAAGATCTATTCGGTTTTGTGAATGGGGAAATTTCACCACCGCAAAGACAAGACGGGTTGAAGAAGGAGGTCAAGTATCCGAGATCTCTAATCCCGATTATAATGATTGGATAAAAACCGATCAACTTGTATCTTCTTGGATTAGTGGTGCAAAGATCGAAAATATACTCGGCTTGATAATTGGGTTAAACACACGCTTATGAAGTTTGGCAAGTTACGTTAAACCGGTTCACACAAAAATCGGTAGCTAAGGAGTTTGAGTTAAGAGGAAAATTGCAGGCTTGCCGAAACGTGAACAAACATTATCAGCATATCTTAGGGAATACAAGTCAATATGTGATCAATTGAATGCCATAGGGAAACCAAGTGGATGAAATCACAAAATTATTTGGAATTTGGAAGGCTTGGGATCCGAGTACGAAAGTTTTAAAACTACAATCTTTTGTTTGAAGCCCCAACTGAATATGATGAAGTAATCTCACACTTAGAAAGATTCGAAGCCAGGTTACAGACTTATTCTTTAAATCAGTTCAGACCTAACCTAGCTTACTATGGACAGAGGAAAACTGAAGCTATACAAAACGAAGAGGCTGACAGAGAATATATACAATCAAATACCATTCCTAGAGGATCAAGAATAAGTAATCGTGGAGGAAGAGGTTATGGAAGAGGAAGAACTTATAATACCAGGTATAGAAACTTTGGATATCCTGGAAGAAATATGAGTTACAGAAATAGTAACTCGAACTATGAACAAGAAAATCAGCAAAGTTCAAACAAATCAATACCTCCTCGGCTTAGGTTTCGCTCAAGGGTTTAGACCATACAATGTATCAAAGCACAAAGGTATTTCGATATCGGGTCATATCCTACACCAAATTCAAAGTTACAATTAGAGAAACCAGCGAGAACAAAAGCGACTTGAGTGCCAAATCAGAAGAGGCCTGGTCATGATGCTTTACATTGTTGGTATCGGTTTGATAACTCCTACCAAGCGAGGATATACCAACAAAGCACTAGCAAAAGCACTACATATCGAGGAGACAAATGATCAAGAATGGTATCCAGACACTTTGGAGCAACAACTCATATTACCTCCAATCTTTGGTATACTTCACAGTCTTTCTAAAAATGACAATTTGAAACAGTTATGATAGGCAATGGTCCGTGTTTACCCGTCAAATACGTTGGTAATGCAATATTAAATGCTGCAATTACTGCCTTGCCTCTAAATGATGTGCCGATAGTTCCCGAGATTAAGAAGAATCTTTTATCGTATCAAAATTCACCGATGATTACCCCTGTTCCTTTATTTTTGACAAAGCGGTGTGTATCTCAAGGACAGCACAACCAACACAACCATGAAGCTAGGAAGGAAAGTTAGAGGGTTATACGAGTAGACCCTCATGCTTTGCAGTAAGCCTATTTCACACAAAGAGAGAATTGTTGCGAAAGTATCCGGCATCAACGTCCGGCTCACACAAATCGAGTATCTTGAAGCAATTGAAGGCTCAAAGTTTGATTCAAGTATAACAAAGAATCACACTCGTATGTAGGAGTTGCCAAATAGCTAAGAGTATCTTGCTCTACCTTTCCCATTGTCGAATTTTACAGCTACAAAACCTCTACAATGATTCTTTGTGACATCCGGGGACCTTCTCCGATTAAATCTTTTCGAGTTTCAAGTACTATGTCATTTTTGTTGACAATTTCTCTCGGTTCGATTGGATATACCCTTTAAAGTCAAGTCGATTTCTATAGTATTTTCCTCATGTTTCAAAAATTAGTAGAAAATCAGCATAATTGTAAGATCAAGACCTTTCAGTGTGATGGTGGAGGAGAGTTTGTTAGTCAAAAATTCAGAACTCACTTACAGAACTGTGGCATTCAACAACATATCTCCTGTCCATATACACCTGAGCAGAATGGGATACCTGAAAGGAAGCATCGGCATATAGTTGAACTTGGTCTGGCTATGCTATACCATGCGAAAATTCCACTAAAATTTTGGGTAGATGCATTTGTAACAGCAAATTATGTTGTTAACATCCTCCCTACTCAAAAACTACGAGATGCGAGTCTCCTTTCAAAGCAAATTATATCAAAGCATAATCCAAGATATGATCATCTCGAACCTTTGGTGTGCTTGCTATCCGTGTCTTCGACCATATGCACGAGAATAAGCTTGATCCACGGTCTCTAACCCGTGTCTTTCTTGGATACAAAGTGATCACTATAAGGGATATCGATGTCTTCTCCCTACTACTCGGTCATGTCTACATTAGCCGACATGTAGTATTTGATGAGAACTTTTTCCCATTCTCTCAGAAATTAGCAACAGTCTATCCATCCTATACACACTTATATAAATTGTGGACGAAGAAGAGCAGTTCTTAGCTTCCTCGACTACAAATCACACAACTCCTTCAACTTCTCGTATGTAGATTGGGAAAAAGAAACCACTTTGTGAATCACACAAATGAAGGAATCTCACCGAATGCACTGAGAACAAGCAGTTTCTATCTCACCAGCTGAAACTACCGTGGAACAAGTATCTATCACTTTGCCCAAGATAGTCCTCAACAAATTGAAGTACCGAGTTCCATAACCGAGATATCAAATGAATCAAATCGGGAACAAAACACTTCAAATAATCGACTGACTTCTCAAGGTACATTACCTACTCACCCTATGAAGACTAGGTCTAAGTCTGGCATTATTAAGGTCAATCCTCGGTATGCATGTCTTGCTATATATGAAGTACCTCCGAGCCAAAAACAATCAAAACAAAGCATTAGCACATAAGGGCTGGTACAAAGCAATGACATGAGAAGAAATGGATGCACTTCACGAGAATCAAACTTGGGAATTAATCCCTCGGGCGATCAAATGAATATAATAGGTGCAAGTGGGTATTTAAAACGAAGCTTGCAGCTGATGGTAGTCTTGATAGACTTAAAGCTCGGCTAGTTGCTAAGGGATTTCATCAGGAAGAAGGCATTGACTTTACAGAAACTTTCAGTCCAGTCATTAAGCATGCAACAATTCGCATAGTTCTATCAGTAGCCATGATGAAACAATGGCCAATTCATCAACCGGATGTCAAAAATGCATTCTTACATGGTACATTGAATGAGGTAGTCTACATGGAGCGGCCTCCCGGTTTTCAAGATCCTAAGGAACCTCACCATGTATGTCTTCTCGGGAAGTCTCTCTATGGACTTCAACAAGCTCCTCGAGCACGGTTCGACAAGTTCAAGCAACTTTCGCTTGAATATGGGTTCTTTTGCAGCTCAACTGACCCATCCTTATTCATCTATCATACTGATATAGACACTATTCTTTTACTTCTATATGTGGATGACATTGTACTGACTGGAAGCTCCTCTCAGTCTCTTTCCAACCTTATTCATTCTCTAAGTCTTCGTTCCATATGAAAGATCTTGGACCATTACACTACTTTCTTGGCATTGAAGTTAAAAATACCTCGATCATCCGTTTCGTGCCGGACTAAATATGCCAAGGATCTTCTTACTCGAGCTCATATGCTTGAGTGCAAACCAATCACCACTCCCGTATCATTGAAACCAACTGCATTCGATAAATGATTCTACTCTACTCTCCAATCCTTTCGAGTATCGAAGCCTAGTAGGTGGCCTTCGATCGACTTTAACAAGACCCGACGTTGCATATGCTACAAATCAACTATGTCGAAATTACAAAAACCAACTGTAGCAGACCTACATAAACTCAAGAGAGTTTTGAGGTATGTAAAAGGAACTCTGAATCTTGGAGTCTTCATTCACTCTCGAAGCTCCCTTCACCTATATGGATTCTCAGATTCAGATTGGGCAGGATGTGTTGAGACAAGAAGATCAACAACAGGTTTTTGTACATACCTTGGCTCCAATCTCATATCTTGGGCTGCAAAGAAACAATCCACAGTTAGTCGATCTTCTACAGAAGCCGAGTATCGTGCACTTGCTTCCACATCTGCAGAACTTACCCGGATCGCCTTTGTTCTTCGTGATATAGGATGTTCATTGACTTGTCCACACACGGCTCTTACGTGACAATAAATCCGCTATTTCTCTCACTATTAATCCCGTTCTTCATGTTCGCACCAAACATATTGAGATAGATTTTCATTTTGTCGAGAAAAAGTCTCATCGGGGTCATTACAAGTCAAATATGTTCCAAGTAATGTCAAATTGCTGATATATTTACAAAACCCCTCTCTCGTACTACACATTACCAGCTACAAATCAAATTAGGAATCGGGTGTTCACCCATTTCCAATTTGAGGGGGCTGTTAAGAAAAGCCAGCGAGAAGAACAAAAGCAAGGGAAAAGAAGCCTCTCGACTAATGTTGTCATCAATACCGGGAAGAAAGAGGAAGCCGAGAACAGAGGAAGCAAGACATACAAGAGTGATAAAGAGAGAACATATGTAGAAGAAGAAGAAGAATATGTACATGCTGCTAAGAAGAATGAGAAGAAAACCGGTTATGAAAATTCTGCATGAAGCCGTTAGTCTTGATTAGTCTCGGCTAGTTAATCAAGAATAGTTCGGATCGGTAGTTAGTCAAAGTTTGCTTCAGTTAGTTACTTTTGCTTCAATCGAATCTATACCGTAAAACAGAATTTCAGAGTTAGTCCTTATATATAAAAGGCTAAACTCTCGATTGTACTACATCAAGGAAAACAGAATAGAAAAGAAGTTCTTCATCTCAAGATCTCTCTACAGATTCTTCGTCTTATTTTTTTCTCTCTGCGAATAAACTTCTTCAGGCTGCTACCTATTGGCTAGGATGTATGGGGGTGATCAGTTTCCAGTTTGATCCAATTCCAAGATGGAACCAGGAACCGATTCCTAAAAATCAGAACCGGGGACTAGCTCGGTTGGTCCTAGGACCGGGAACTGGATTGAACAATTGGTTCGGTCCGGTTCAGTCCGATCCAATAGACTCAATCACTTATTTAATACCATTACTTTTTTCCCCTTACTTTTTTTTCCCCACTATTGGAACTAAACTGATATAATGTTTAGTTCATGTTGTACTAATTTTTTTGAAGAAGTAATAAAATAAAAAGTATATTTAATCAGTCCGATCTAGTTCGGTTTCTCTTTAGAACCAGGAACCGGATCATCTAGATGTCCGTTCCACTTTTAAAAATTGGGAACTAGACCGACACTCCTGGGAACTAAACCAAACTGGCCGGTCCAGGCGGTTCCTGGTTTGGGCAGTTTGTTTTGCACACTCCTAAGGATATATTGGAGAATAGCATTGGGTTTCGAGAAAACCCCAGGTGCTTTGAGAGAATGCTGATCGACGATGCACGGAAGAACCTCCATGTGTCCATAATGAGATGTATCGCTTGTGGTCTTAAAGAATTTCAACTGAACTTGAACTTGCCAATGAAGACTGCTGCTTTATCACTAGAAAGAAGTAGACGTGCATAGCATGACATTCTGAGATGAAAAGATGGTGATCGTGTTGAGGAAAGCGAAGCCACAGATATATCTCACATATAGTGAAGAAATATGGAAATCACTCGGATCTATTGATTCAATATGGATAGCCTGGATCTGATAGACTAGCCATTCATCACAGCTCTACTGAATATTTTGTAGTCGATGGAGCTAGAACAATTAAGGACGGACATTCTGCTGGGTTTGTTTTCTGTCATGTTTTCCTTCTATTAGTGTAGTAGTGTTGCCATCTTTGTTGTTACTATAGAGTGACGTATTTACTGATTTCCTGCTAACATTTTGGATGCAAAGCGTCTGCGCTGGGGTGGCAATGGTGAAAGGTCAAGATACTACTTATCTTTGGCTGTGCGAGCTAATTGAAATTTGCGCAGGGTTGCATGTGTTCTTTTCCGCTACTAGCTATTGCCAGCGGTTATCGGTGAGCAAGTTTCTTTCATTTCTGTTTTTCTTCCAATAGGATGTTAGGAAGAACAGTATGTGGCAGGAGTGCACTCAAATTTTACTGTTTGTCTGGAGAGATTTTTTTTTTTTTTGGGAGGAGGAGAGGGGGGTGGGGTTTGGTGTTTAGTGTATTTCCTTGATCTGGATCTCTCCGGATTTTCCCAACTAAATCGTTCCTTTAGTTTTAGTTGATAGTTTTTTCGGTCTGGTATTGGTTGAAAGTATATGTTGCAATATATCGGCTCTTTATATGTACGCGGCCTAGATTATCCTTTGTTCGGATGTTTTCTGTGGTGTGAATAGCCTGCTCCATCTGATGTGTAAATCATGTCATATTGCGAACCAGTGTGCTGTTTAGCAACCAAGCTTTGTCTGAAATCTTTGGACTCATTGTAAGATGACACACGTGCGGTTGTCGGTTTGTGGTTTCGCTGTGTTATTGAGGTCATCTGTGATTAAGTGCATATGTTAGCAAATTTTTCTTCAGCAGTCTCAACCAGTTGAGAGGAATATGTGCTTTCTCAGGAAGGGTTTTGAGCATTCAAAAATGCTGCCATCACGTGAGGGGAAGTCATTATCTTGCTTCTCTGGATTGCTCATTGATGGTACCGCATACATAATTCGACACTTTCAAATGATAGTGGAAATCAAGCAGCATGACTCGATTTTTGACTTCTAATCGGAGGGAGCAATTGTGTGATTCAATCGATTGTGGACCTAAACTGTCGCAGATGTGTGCCACTTTTGGTCGGCATTGAAAGGGACTTGAAGATATCCCCTTTATCCTAGACCTGTTAGAGCCAGGTATTCGAAAGCCACCCTCCTCTCACCAGCTCTTCTTGCGTGTGCTTTTTTTTTGGGTCATAAACGTGTGCTTGTTTGCATATGCATAATGAGCAAGCTGTTTTGCACTCTGGGATATAAAATCTTGTGGAGTTCTTGTCCTTCGCTAGCCTTGAATGAGCATGCATTCCCTGAGTAACTAGCCATCTATTTGAGAATAGATACAAGATATGCCATTTGTTTCAGTGAAATGGTCTCGTCTGTGCCGTATATCAAATGATCTACTGTGTGGTCTTTTTGGCAAATTGCCTATGATTTTAGTGAGCAGTAAAAATCTAAATTTCGACCTATGACTAAAATTGTACTAAAACCTAAAGTCTCTCCATTCTAATTGCACCAATGAGTATAAAGTCACATCAATATTCAATTCGATGAAATCGGCCAGCTCTCTTTTTCTTTTTGCGAAAAAGCATTGAGAGGTAATGTTAATAATTGTAACATACCGAAAGATATATCCTCCTCCTTTTTCTTTTTCTTTTTTTTACTGATTTATCACGAGGTGTACATTCTAAAGATTAAACTGACAGTTAAAAAGAACTTTGAACAAGCACTTCAAATATAGAAGTGGCAGGAGATAACTGAAAAAGAAAAATCATCTAAGGACTTAACAAAAAAATTGAAAGAAGGTACAAATTTAATCTAGGTTCAAAACTGCAAATGAATAATAATAATAATAATAATAATAATAATAATAATAATAATAATAACAAAAAAAAGAACCGAAATTCTTCGAAGCAGCACTTATCATCAATAATCGTAATCCTAATGATAAGCTTCAATACAAGAATGTGACTACTTGTAAGTGCGTCATTTGTATCTCCCTAGGACCAACCAATTGAGTTGGGTCGATGCAATCGACCCTAGTTACCACCACTTTTACTTTTTTCCCAGTGAAGTTTTTGTACTATTAATTTATTTTTTTCTTTCTTAAATTCTTTAATTGAGTCATTTTGACACCAAATCTGATCAAATTCAAGTGACGCGACGGTTGAGTAACACCAAAATATATTGTGGATAATATATGTAGATGTCACGTCATCCATAACGATAGATTTGAGAACAAGTAAAATCAAGAAACTTTGACCAAAAGAGCCCATTGACCAACATAGACTCACACCCAAATGGGGATGCAACTGTTAAGAATGTGCAATAGAAACTCAATACCTTTTGTTAGGAGATGATCAAGAGGGAACCCAATTCGGAGCATGTTAATATATCTATTTGGACACAATTTCACTCAAAAGTTCAAACCTATAAGTTATTTATTAATTGCTCCGTACCCCCACTAATTCTTTTATGTGGGACTTTCTAATGCAACTCGCATGTACAACACAATAATCTCCCTATCATGTATGAGTTTAGTATTAGGTTTGTTCACCATTGATTCATGTACTATTCTGCATAAACTTATCTAAACTTGAACTCCAGAGCCTATTTTTGTGAAAAGTAAAAGAGGCTTTGAGGGAAAAAAAGAATCAAATTAATTCATAAACCCATATCCGAAGAAAAAAATTATCAAAAAATTGTGTTATCGCGAATCTAGCATAATTCTTGCTATTTCTTATGGAAATATTAGCTAGGTCAAACGAATTTATAAAACATTTATGGGTCTTTACCACGTGAGTGAATTTTATTTACTGAGTCCGTTGATCAGAACTATTGAAAAATCAGGGATCTTACTAAAAATGAATATGAATATTTCATCGCCTTTGACTTAGCCAATTTAATAAACCAATCGAAACGACACATGCTCGCTCGCGTGAGTGTCATGCCTATCACCCAACGTTACCAATAAAAAATGAAAATTGGGGAAAGATATCTTCACCAACCCCACCATCCACCTGTTTGACCATTACCATGGAAAGCAGAGAACAAAGAACAAATTCACGACATCTCTTAGCTTTCGCAAAATCCTGCACCTTGCGATGACCAAGGTTGTCATGATGGATACCTAGGAGGTAGGCTAAAGCAATGAACGGCGCAAATGTCGGGTTAGCCTCAATAATGCATGGTAGAAGACAGCAGTTGTTTTACACTACACCTTCTGTACTATCTCACGGTTTAAGTAACAGCTGTAGAGTGGCGTTGCTTGTATAAATTCTATGGCGCCGCTAGTTTCGGAGCATATTGCTTTTGTGACTTCAGGTTACAACTGTAAAGATTTCTTTTCTTTCTTTTTTGGACAAACTGTAAAGATTTCTTGGCATGTGATGAAAAGATATCATTCCATCGCCTGTAATAAAATAAAAGAAGAAAATGGGGATATATTTGTTCCAAATAAGGTTTTAATCTTTGACTTGTCTAGAGGTGAAAACCATGTAAGAACTGAACAAGATTTAGGGTACAAAGTTAAGCTAGGGTCCAAACTGCAAACAAGAAAGGAGATTGCGTGAGGCCGCATTGGTCGATATGAGAAAGTAACTATCTGTATAAGTGCATGGTTTGTGATCTCCTTCTCATGGGCATATATGATCAATGAATTGAGTTGGGTTCATGCAATTAACCCAATCCAGCTTGAATCAAACGCAGCACTAACTAGTTGAGATGTCTTTATTTACCAATTTAGAGGCATAGTTGTTGTGGGGGTCCCTGGAACTGGAGGTGGAGACAAACCCTACTTAAGAGATAAACCCCATAGCTGCTTAGTTCAATCGAAGGAATGCTAAAGCTTAGAGACAAAGTTCTTACGAGCCAATGACAAAACCTGATTTTGGGCTTGACAACCCATGGACCTCGGTATGACAAAACCGACCTCAGGCAGGACTGTAATTGCAACACTCCAATATTCGGTTGCTTGAGAAGACATATGCCAACGCTCTTATAATGCGTTGCCTTTAAGGCAACGAAGAACGCAAATGATGCTTGTCCAAGAGGGAGTCAAAAGCGATCCTCCTCTCACCAGCTCTTTTTGTGTGTGCATGTTTGCATATGTACAATGAGGAAGCTCAGCTGCAGCAGAGTGTCGTCTGACGAGACTGGTTTGCGCTCTGGGATTTAACATCTTGTGGAGTTCTGTTGCTTCTTTGGTTCCTTTATTCGCTCATCAGGTCGCCAACACAACAGCAATCACTCTCAGCCGTCCTGTCTTCCATCTGTAATCTGTCTGTAACATTTCGGTCGCAGTCTATACTGCTAAAACGGCTCAGCAGGGCCTTTCTTGGTTTTGCAGAGTGTTTTTACTTCGAAGTAAGCCCTAACTCAGACATCCATTATATGCATCTCCAGAACAAAATGCCTTCATCTCAGTATTCTCTCCCTTTCTTCTCGGCATGTCTCAGGGTCTCGTTAATTCTGATAGGAATTCCGTTTGGTTGGTGTGGAAAATTGAGATCATCTATTCTTTTAATGCACATGGACTGGAAGCATATGGCGTATTATCCTCGCACAATATGGAATCTGTCGTTCTTGAGAAGGATGGAATGATGAACTCCAATGGATGATCAAGGCTACCAAAGGCAAGGATTTGGCAGCAAGGCTTCTCAAGGTTTGCTTTCTCAACAACCATATATTGTATTTGGATGGAACATAATTGTAGATGTTTCCAAAACAAGTCAAATGATGTTCCCATCATTGTGGCTAAAATTTGTAAACTTGTTGGAGGGCGAGCTTCATTTTACAAAAACTTTAGACCTTCCGAAACAAATGTAATATTGGCTACTATTGAGACTCCCTCACTCCATTTTTTCATGTTCTTAGATATCTTTGTAACGCTAGGGATATCTTTGTAATGCTAGGGAATGCCCCTAAACTCCTGTACGTCATCTTATAAATGCTACTTACATTTTAAACCAAAAAAAAAAATTTCTGATAGGAATATCAATCTCATTTGATGGTATCATATTGTTTTGATGCCAGGAGAATGCCAAGCAAGGCATGACGAGCTATATTTGCCTAACATAACACACACTTGTTTGGTTGTTTTTCCTGTTTCTGTGGATAAGTGAGAAAGCTTGAAGCGAGCACACCTACTTCAAGTCCAAAGCTTCACAGAAGGTCATAATAAGTGGGAAATAGTTACCGAAGAAAGTTACATCGCAATTCAACATAAGAGATAAAACCCTAATGCTGGTCGGTTCAATGGAAGGAATGCTGAAGTTTAAAGACAAAGTTTTTATGAACCACGACAAGACCTGTTCATGGGGTTGGCAATCCATGGACCTCATTACCTTAAAAACCGACCTTAGGGAGCACCCCGATTGCAACTCTAAAATTTTCCGTTTCTTAAGAGTACATGTGCCGACGTATGAAATGTTGCCCAAGAGGAAGTCTTACGCAACAAAGAGTGCAAATATCGTGTTAGACTCCACCATCAGGCAATGACGATCACGAGCATAACTTTAAGTATGGTAAAAACTAATATTGCTTTTGGAAATTTTAGGTAAAAAGTTCTTGAAGCGTTACTTCTGTAATGACTCTTGCAACAAAAAAGAATAAGAAAATGTGGATAGAATCGTTTTATACAAGATTTAAACTTTGATTTGTTAAAGGTTAAGGGTCCTAGCGTCCTTCAATTTTCATTTATGCATTAGAAATTGCAAGATTGAATAAAAAGATAATTGTGGCCTAGAAGTTAACCATGCGACTTATTCCCTCTCTAATTAATTGAAGATCCAAGGTTTGAATTTCCAAATAGTCACATCTACTTAATCATATGATCCATGCAATGTTTTATGGAGTGTTGCTTTAAAATTTACCCAACAACATCGAAATTGTCGTCTCACATTTAAAAAAGAGTCGGTAACATTGATACAACCTCTGCTTATTAAATGTAAGTGTTGCCTAATGCTGAAAGAGTGGTGTTCCGTCGTTAAAAAGTGGCCTCATAATTAACCGCTTTAAACTATTGGGAAATGGCTCTAAAGGATTGTGCTTTACATTAGGCCTTGTTCTCCCAAAAATCGTCTCTAGCTATAATCTTCAGACGAAGCTCGACACCCACTTATGTTTCCCTCAAATGGTTCTATTTTTTTATGAACATTTTATGATTCGATGCAAATAAGCTATAAGATAAACCACTGAACTTTTTCTCTTGAGTGTTATAAGCTTCTATTACACAGAGGACTCTTGCAATCTAAAAAGCATAAACTTTTTTTTAAAATGTTAAGAGTTTGAAAAACCCCAAAGTTTTGGCCAAAAACCCCCAAATTGAGTTGAAAACTAGGGTTTCCAACTTCAATCAATACTTTCAGCGTATTAATTGCCATTTTCCAGGAAAAGCGATCTCACCAGTCCTAATTGATATATAAATTGCAATGAACATTTTGTTGTCACTCTTTACTTTATTTCATCCTTGAGACTGGTTAGTCAAAGGTCCTTTGATTCCATGAGCAAGCAATTAAAGTATTTAGAAGCTACAGTTTAGACACCTCAATTTGACATGTAGAAACTAACGCAATCATTTAGCTTTGTTTCCATTGACGAAATGACAAGAAATCTTTAGTGTGAAAAGGTATAGGTTAATGAGCTGATTTTTTAGTTGTTTTTGCAAGATAGATATGGAACCCTACCGCACGAAGAAATCTTGTCTGCTTTCAGTACCATTCTGCGTTTTCAATTATAACTTAAGACTTTACCAGTTTATCTTCATTAAAATCTCTGCTAGCAAATGGGCTCCTTGAGAAAAGCCTTTCGGATGACATAACCTTAAGCAATAGTACCATCAAATAGTTAAGTAGTCTACTCTACAATGACATGCGAGATGGTTCTAGAAAAACCAATAGCCTGAACATTTACTGTGTATGAATCTCCCGACTTCATCATTTGTTCAGACAGAACAACTTGAAAAAGCATCAACGTTACCGCATCAGCTGAGCCATTTCAACTATCAGCCCGCCTTGGACCTCCCTAGCCCGAGCAAGCTCATCTTGGATCAGCTGTGCTCTGACTCTTGCCACGTCAGCGCGTTGGACATTCCCTTCCCAAATATGACGCATAACGGCCCTTCTGGTGTTGCGCAGCCGTCGTGTGAGAGTACTTATTTTCGTTCCTACTTCATATAGCTCCTCTGTGAGTTGATAAACTCGTCTTTCTGGCATTTTGGCTACCTCTCTCGGGTTCTCTCTCTGTTTTTGAGATTCAGGAAGAAAGTGAGGAACTCATGCGTGCACCTGTGATGAGGGAACTTATGCACACGAGATGAAGATAAAGCTGATCGGCATCATGCTGTGGGGAACCTCCCAATGCTAAGCGAAGACAATCTAAAGTATCAGCCCCTGTGAAGTATGTATAATTAGCTTACCTTTTAGCCTAATTTTCCTTGTCAGGTTAGAAACACAGCTTCTGTTTGTTTCCTTATTTTAGTTGTACAAGTGTCGAGTAGATCTAAAGAGAACAGCATAGAGATTAGTAAACAATGGACCAGTTAGTATAAAAAAGATATGTTGTTAACATGTTTTGAAACAACAAAAGAGCAAAGTATAGACCGCACGGTCATTCCTCAACTTGTACTTTTGGCGGGAGCATGAATCTGCCAACCCCATGGCCACCTAGGGTTAACCACTATCTAATTTGGTATGCATTAAAAAAACCGGCAATTATTGAATATAACAGCGGGGCAAAAAGTGTCCTCACTTTCAAGAAAACCAAAAAATGCCTAAACTATTTTTTGAGGTACAAAAGTATTGGGGCGAATGGAATTTAGTTAAAAAGTTCCAACTCCTTGGAAAAGTTAACTATGAATATTTTTATCTCCAAAAAATCGGAGCATTTTTGGACCATTATCAGTAGAGATTGAAGGTCATCGCCATCCGCAACCGTCAAGGTTGATACCCATCTTCGTTGTTCTCATCTCGCCACTCACTGGAGATCTCTAAGGTATTCATGAACGTCAATGGCCACAAACATTCACATGCCGGTGCCTAGAAAGAGATGCATGCTTATTGTGGGGTTCGTTGGAGGTGGAGGGACGTGGGTGTGCGGCTAAGACATCAAAGTGACTAGCTCATTTTTTTGTGCGGGCTTGGACAAATTTATGAGAAAATTCGGTTCAGCCCGAAAATTCATATAAAAATTATTTCGGAGGCTTGAGCAAAACTTTAAGCCTAACATCCCCCGGTCCATCTAATAGTCACTTCTAGTTGAGTTAGTCAAGAAATTTTTAGTGGGATGAAGAAATCGCTGGCTTCGGAGTTTGCAGTGGGTCGTTATCCTAGTGACAGTACCATAAACAAAGTAAAGATAATATAACATCTCTCTTTTGTCTGGGAAAATTGTTTAAAAAGTCCTAAACCTATTGCACTTTTTGCCAATTAAGTCATAAACCTTTTAATTTTGTCAATTTAGTCCTAAACCTTTTCACTTCTTGCCGATTCAATCCATCCGGTCAATTTTGGCAGGAAAATGTTGACGTGATTTCCGATGGTGTCACATAGGATTGCCTAAGATTGAAGTGGACAATTTTTAATAATATTTTATTTTTTTGAATTTTTTTATTTTCTATTTTTTCCGTTCTTTTTTTCTTGGCTTTTTCCTTGACATTCTCCAGTGGCCGGCCACCGGCCACAGATGGTGAGCTGGCCTCGCCCGCCACAAGCGAGGCCTAGCCGGGCAAGGAGGAGCCCGACAAGGGTCGCCTAGGTGAGGCCGACCCTCCCTAGGCTAGGACGGCCTCGCCGGGCATCGGCCGGGAGACGGCGACGCCGGGCGAGGCGCCCTAGCCCGGCGAGGGCCGGCCTCACCGGATTTGGAGAGCGTCGGCCTCGCCCAAACTAGATTTGGTGAGGCTGGCCCTCACCCCCGGGCTGGCGGGCATCGGCCGTGGGCGGTGGTCGGCCGTCGCCCGCCCGGCCCGGGGCGAGGCCGACGCTTGCACGGGCGAGGGCGAGCCCCGGTGAGGGCTCCCCTTGCCAAATCCGGCGAGGCCGCCCTCGCCGGGGCCAAGGCGCCTCACCCGGCGTCGCCTTTGCTCGGCCGACGCCTGGTGAGGCCACCCTAGCCTGCGGGAGGGTCGGCCTCACCTAGGTGACCCTTGTCGGGCCACGCCTGGGCGAGGGCTTCCCTCGTCGGTGCTCCTCCTCACCTGATCGGGCCTCACTTGTGGCAGGCGAGGTCAGTCGGCCGTTGCCTGTGGCTGGTGGTCGGCCACTAGAAAAGGCCAAGGAAAAAGCCAAAAAGAAAAAAAAAAAAAAAAAGAAAAAGAAAAGAAAAAAAGGGAAAAAACAGAAAATATAAAAAAAATTCAAAAAAACCAATTTTTTAAATATTAAAATATTATTGAAATTTGTTCGCGTCGGCGCCGACAGTCCTCCATGGCACTGCCGACATCCATGCCAAAGCATTTTCCAGCCAAAATTGGCCGGATGGACTGAATCGGCAAAAAGTAAAAAATGTTTAGAACTCAATTGATAAAATTAAAAGGTTTATGACTGAATTAGCAAAAGTGCAATAGGTTTATGACTTTTTGGACAATTTTCCCCTTTTGTGTTGGCATGTAATGCATGATGATAGAAGATTATAACAAGGCCAAGACCTCATTGGCGGTTGAAAACTTGATATTTCATTATTTTAAATTGATTAAGATAGTTGCTCTGTCCTTTTAGGAGGAGTCCTAAATTCTGCCAAAATCATCAAGCTTGTGCAATAAGGACTCAAAAGACGCTGTCCTATTATTTTATTTGATGCTGCGAGAATCCCAATCAAGGCACGACTAGCCATGTGATTCATCTACCGTTATACACACTTCTTTTCCCTTTTTGGAGGTACCAGTCCTACTCCATGTCCAAAGCTTTACCGAAGGTCATATTAATCTGTAATTTACAGGAGAAAATCAAAACCCGACTTAAGAGATAAACCCCTATAGCTGCTTAGTTCAATGGAAGGAAACATAAAGTTTAAAGACACTTGTTACCAGCCATGACAAGATTGGATCAATCAAACAAAATTGAATTAAGAGAAGAACCGGGTTTCTTCTTGCCATGACAATCAAGAGCGTAATCTTAATTACAGTAAATAATAATAATAATAATAATAATAATAATAATAATAATAATAATAATAATAATAATAATAATAATAATAATAATAATAATAATTATTATTATTATTATTATTATTATTATTATTATTATTATTATTATTATTATTATTATTATTATTATAACACTTGCTTGGAAAAGGTTGCTTTTGGAAATTTTAGGAATTTTACAACAACACTAGTCTCGAAACGTTATTTTTACAAATTTAGGTAAAAGTTCCTCGAAGTGTTACTTTTGTAATGATTCTTGGTAAGTGACGAAAATATCATTTCATTGCTTGTACTAAAATAAAAGAAGAAAATGTGCGGAGAGTCATTTCATACAAGATTCAAATCTTGGATTTGTTAAGGGTCCCAGCGTACATTTATTTTCATTTATTCATTAGAAATTGCAAGATTGACTTAAAAGAGAATTTATGGTCGAGTAGTTAACCGCGCTAGTAAGATTTTTTCCCCTTCATTTCGTCAATGGTTGCAGTCGACTAAAGCTGAACAATTGATACGTATCAAATTAAGATGTCTATACTGTAGCTTTTAAATGCTTTAATCATTTGCTTATGGAACTAAATGACCTGTGACTAACCAGTCTCTGGGGTGAAATAGAGTAAAGAGTGACAACAAGATGTTCCCTTCCCAAATACGACGCAACAAAGGCCTTCTGTTGCTGCGCAGCCATTGTCTGAGAGTACTCACTTCCCGTCCCACTTCGTATAGCTCCTCTGTGAGTTGATGAACTCTTCTGTCACCATTTTCACTCCCTCTCTTGGGTTCTCTCCGTGTTTCTTCGGGCACTCAGTGAGTGGAAGTTACGTGCACGAGACTTGACAAGTTGAAGGGTACATGTGCTTAGCTTAGCAAGAAGCTCTCGCCAGTCTCGCTGGAGAAGCATACCGCGGACTTTCTTCTTTTTGATACAAAGTCTTGCATCCAAGCTCACGAAAGGGGCGAACTTGAGTCTCATATTTTGGATCTAAGCTAAAGTGAGACCTACATTCGTGATCTAGAGTTCAGCTGGAGCTCGACGACGGAGGACTGAGATGATGGTAAGGTGGTGGTGGTGGAAGGTAAATCGCAGAATCAAGACTCTAGCGGAGTGAAAGGAAGAAGAAGAAGAAAAAAGAAAAAAAAGAAGAAGAAAAAAACATTAATTAAAGAGAGAGGATGCAAGGGTTTCTCACCGGTGGGCCTGACACGTGTCGACATTAAATGTTGAATAAACTTGTGTAATAATGAGGCATACTTCACCTTGGGCACCTAATATTTTCTCGGAACATTGAAGCCTGTCGGTGCCGGTGTGGCGCCACCAGGTGCTACCCAGAAATTACACTGTCCCCGTCAAAATGCCACTCGTCTTTTTTGTCATTGTCTGCTTGGACGTTTCTCAGTCTCTCTTCTTGCTTTCCTTGTTCTCTTTTGCGTGTTAAGATCTTCGTTATCTTTAATAGATAAAGCTGACAAATACCTGCTGTCTAGACGGTTGAACAAAGAATTCCATACGTTGTGACCATTGACCAATTATTTCGTGAGCAGTAAAAATCTAAATTTTGACCTAAGACAAAGATTGTACCAAACTTAAAAGCCTCTCCATACTAATCAGAACTATGAGTATGGATAATTGAACATAATTACGTAAGTAGCATGTAGTTATATAGTCAAAATCATTTTGATGTTCGATTCCATGAGATCGGCTGGCCCCCTCTTTTTTTTCTGCGGAATAACATTGAGAGGTTTGTCAATAATTACAACATACAGAAAGATACTTCCTCGTTTTCTTTCCTTATTTAACACAAGCAGTACATTCTAAAGATTTACACTTATAGTTAAAGAGAACTCTAACCTCTTCAAATTCAAAGTGGCAAAAGATAACTGGGAAAAAAAAAATCGTCTAAGAACTGAACAAGAAAATGGAAGCTTGCAGAATTGGTAAGTCAAAGTTGAAAAAATTAAAAACTATTTGGAAGTACGTGATTTATAATCTCCCTTCTTATAAATATATGATGTCAATGAATTGAGTTTTGTCACTACAATTAACCCCATCCAGCTTGAATCCAACACAGCAATAACTACGATTAGTGAACTACTTTTCTTGTACTTCTCTTTCCACTACTTTCACTTGTTTCCTAATAAAGCTTTTGTATTTCTAATTTGTCTAATCCAAGCTCTAGTACTATTGCAAATTTTATAATCCAGTCCTTATAATCAATTGACATGATTGACAGGCGACGCCAAGATATAATGTAGATAGAATAAGTTGGCCATGTCGTCCGTAACGATGGATCTAAAATAAAGTAAAATTGAGAAAATGTGATGAGAAGAGCCCTTTGACCGCCAGAAATTCCCACAGGAACGAGAAAGAAACCCCCAAACTGAAATTTTTTGATATCCACGAACAACCGTAACCCAGAAGAGAAAAAAATCGAATGAATTCATAAACCCACCTCCGCAATCTCTTACGAAGAAAACATCCTACGGAGAGCAGGGAACAAGAAAACAGATTCGCATGACACGAGAGATCGGATCTTTCGCTTTCCCAATCCCGCAAGATGCGATGACTTTGGATTGTTCCCATGCCGACTAATCTCAGTCTCAAGGGTTTTTGTGAGCTTGGCTGAATTGGTCTCCCAACCATTAATTAGCTAATTCATCGTGACTCTACGATATACAGCTCGAAAGCACCGAAAAATGTAAGTGGATCATTCAAACCGGCGGGGCCCGTTTGGCCACGAGAAAAAACAAAGGTCTCAAAAAGATTTTGCTTTTGAAACGAAATTCAATGATTTAGACAATCTCGAGAGCGCAAGAAATTTCATACGATCGACTCGAATATTTTAATCAAATCCATCTTTCTTGCTGCGCAACCTACGGAGAAATTACCGTCCGACAGGAAAGACCTTCGGGGGATACGATCGGTCTGGATGTTGATTTCTTGTTTTTGGAGCTTGACGGACGGGGTAACCAAAGACTGCTAAACCTAAGAGCAGACAGCTAATGTGTTCCACTTATTGAACATGATTCTATGGTCGGTACTCGCGGTTACACAACAAACATACGAAGAGGTCGACAAGATTCAAATTAGGGTTGTAAATTCCGCAAAAGGGGAGGACAAGACGGCTTTATTTTTCAGTGACCACATCGGAATCCACATTAGACTTTCTTGACCGAGTAGACTCAGTTGAAAAATATACGAAGAGGACGACAAGATTCAAATTAGGGTTGTAGATTCTGCGAAAGGGGGAGGACAAGACCGCTTTATTTTTCGGTGACCACATCGGAATCCACATTAGACTTTCTTGACCGAGTAGACTTAGTTGAAAAATATACGAAGAGGACGACAAGATTCAAATTAGGGTTGTAAATTCCGCGAAAGGGGGAGGACAAGACCGCTTATTTTTCGGTGACCACATCGGAATCCACATTAGACTTTATTGACCGAGTAGACTCAGTTGAAAAATGTGTAAAAAGTTTGACTGAATCGATTAATTAAAATGTGTAAAATTGAACTGACATAACTGAAATAGATTTAAGATTTTTTTTTTTTGGTAATTTTTTCGAATATTTTCGAGGACACATATTCCTGGAGCTAGAGTAATTATGGACCGACATTGTAGAGAATTAAACATGTAAGCTATTATTTACATAGGTTTCAAGGATTGCAATAGAGGCAACTATTATCACATAAATAGACTTATTTCTGAAAACAAAGGGAAAAGAAGAAGATCGAACAAAACATGATTTGTAAAACAAACTAAGTGGACCTTGTCTCACATAGGAAAAGTGTGAGAAGGAGAGCCAGTTAATAAGTGTGAGATCTCTTTAATGTATTTAATGAAAAAATTGAGTGTGGGCTAAACCCCACTATACCCGCGTGCAGGTGCGCAAATAATTGCATGATTTTGGTGCACCTGGTGCAAGCACGCCCGTAGTTTAATTAGCACTAATTACAACTTTTGAAATTCAAAACACCTATGTTCATTTTGGCAACTTCTTTCGAAATGATATATTCATTCACTTTGCAATCTTTCACAAAGAGTTGCCTATCTTCTTTAAATCCAATATATATATATGTCAGTTTCTATATAAACGAATTGAGATCATTTTTTTCAAGTCTTCTTTTCAAAATTACAACATTCTTTTCAATTGTTTCCTAGAGAGACCCCGAATAAATATTAAAATTGCTATATAGTATTCTCATTTTGAAACTTTGTTTTGCCGGTAACAATTATTAATTTTGTGGGACAAATAAATTCTTGAAGAAAAGTGATGATCATACCTCAAAGTCCGACTTGATTTCTCTATAGATTGGAAGCCATATTTTTCCAACACATGAGCATCACTAATCTCTGCTTCTTTTAGATGAAATTTCTATATCTGGTTCTCAGCCTTCTCTTGCTATGACATCAAGAACGCCATGGACGCTGAGCCACTCGCTTGTAAGGACGTCCGATGAAGTACTTGATAATCCATTAAGCACCAAAGCGTCGCCGATTCTTGTGACCTCAATATCAAATCCCTCCAGATGAGTATGCACTGACGTCCCACTGTTGAACTACAGTAGATCACTGGCCGAGGGCTTGCAGGGCACGACATGCCGCTGAAAGATCCAAGGGTACTCGCTGAAACTCCCTGTGTGATTCACCATTGCTTCGTCCAATGGAGCGACAACTGTCAACATCTGATTATCACCCTTCAGTTTCATAGTTGCATACCAAGAAGCCATCACAGAGTACCCTTTTGATCTCATTGCCCCACAAACCTCACCAAACACATTCACGCCTGAAAGATCCTCCAAATCGCCATATCTCTGTGCTACACATTCAAGGCCACGCCTTGGACTCTAGAGCCAAAGTTCGGAACTCTGGATTGAAGAACTCCTCAATCCCAAAGACCACCAAGTTCCCATCATTGAAAACTGGTGAGCCGATAATCTTGATGCCGTTTATCTCAACCTGATAAACAGAGGGCGAGGAGGTGACAATCAGAGAATAAGTGGTCATATTTGCTTTAGTGTGAAAGTAGTGAGGATTAGAAAGTTTTTCTTCTGGAGGATTCTGACTTTTATGGGCATTTGGTCTAGTCCATCGAAGGTATAAATTGGCATATTGCAGAACCTGTGTACTGTTTAGGGTTGTCCGCTTTGTGCTCATTTCAAGACTGCAAAAATGCATATGTATGCATATAGGGCCATGCAAGCCTAGTTCTTATGGTTATGGCGTTGTGCCTTCTATTATTAAGGTCATATTTGATTTAGTGGACGTCCTTGTTGAGCAGCCTCAATGAAGCAATCTCAAGTTTCTCAACCTGTGGAGAGGAATGTGGTCCTCTACTTTTTCTGATTTTTTTTTTTCCCTTGAAACAGGTTGTACTGCTCCGTCCTCTATTCTCTGAGAATGCTGCCTTCATATCCGGTAGATCATTGTTTCTCTCCTTCTGTTGATTGTTAATTTATGTCCTTAGTGATTTCAAATTTTTGAAGATGGTGGAGTACTGCTTTGAATTGATTTGTCAACAGTTTTGGATGATCTGAGGGGGTGGCAATTTCAGACGCAGAATGAGAACCTTCCATGACAGGAATTTATTGATATGTCCGGACAGGTTCTTATAAAAATCAAGTCTTCTTCATACTAATCAATTTTGAACTTAATGTGGCAATGATACAATATAAAATTGACATGAATATGGTGACAGGGTATGAATTCCCACCATCCCACCACTACCTGAGGTGTTGATTGAGATGTTATGTTGGATGCATTGAGGACTCCACTTTGCCGACCTATTTATATATTCTATTGCTAGTTTGCATTTAAGGAGAGTTAAGGTACTTATCTAGACTAGTGATTGCTTTTTAGTTTGATGTTTAACCTTTCCAATTATTGCTCCCAATTCACTTGTCAGTTTCATCCTTCTGCATTGATAGAGTAGGCATGTTAAAGCCAGGTATTTGGGAATGATCCTCAGCTTTCGGTCTGTGTTTCCTCCTTCTCACACAGATGCACAAATGCTGGGCTTCAATCCTATCTACGGGGTTTGTTTTCTGTCGTTTTGCATCCTTCTGCACTGATAGAGTAGGCATGATAGAGCCAGGTATTTGGAGATGATCCTCAGCTTTGGGTCTGTTTTCCTCCTTGCACAGATGCACAAATGTTGGGCTTCAATCCTATCTGCCGGGTTTGTTTTCTGTCATGTTTTCTTTTTATCATTGTAGTAGTGTCGGCATCTTTGTTGTTGCTATGGACTGACGTTTTTACTGATTGCCTGTTAACAATTGGGATGCCAAGCGACTGTGCTGAGGTGGTGATGTCAAAAAGGTCCAGATACCAGTTATCTTCGGCTATGAAAGATAGATTGAAATTTGTGTGCTAGCGATTCCCAGTGGTTATGCGAGCAAGTTCTCTCACTCCCGCTTTTTCTTCCAATAGGATGTTAGGAAGAACGGTATATGGAAGCAGTGCACTCAAATTTTTACTGTTGGCTGGAGAGAATTCTTTCCGCCGGGGGGGGTGGTGTGGGGTGGGGTTGTTGGGATTGGGACTTCACGGCTTTCTTAGAAAAGTTGTTTTACAAACTTCATTACCAGAAACATGCTCTTTTTAGTATAAGATCTGCTTTACTTCCTTGATCTAGATCTCTATAATTTTTTGCTTACTCGACTAAATTGTTTCTTTAGTTTGAGTTGATGGATTTTTCGGTCTACTAATGTTTGAGAGTTTACGTCAGAATGAATCGACTCTTCATATGCATGACCCCTACATCATTCTCTGCTCGGATGTTTTCTGTTATGTGATAGCCTACTCCATCTGATATGTAAATCATGTCATATTGCGAACCAGTGTGCTCTTTAGCAACCAAGCTTTGTCTAAAATCTTTGGACTCATTGTAAGATGACACGCATGTGCTTGTTGGTTTGTGGTTTCGCTGTTTTATTGGGGTCATCTGTGATTAAGTGGATATGTTAGCAAATATTTCTTGAGCACTCTCAACCAGTTTAGAGGAATACGTGCCTTTTCAGGAAGTGTTTTGAGCAATTGGGAATGCTGCCATCACATGAGGGGAGGTCATTATCTTGCTCCTTCTCTGGATTGCTAATTGATATACTACATGCATAATTCGACATTTTCAAATGATGGTGGAAATCAAGGCCCTATTTGGTAAATTTTGTTTCTGTTTTCCTAAATAACTATTTTTTTTCTTTTATTCCAGAGAACGAAAAAAGAATAGAAACTTGTTTGGTAAAATTTTTATTTCTGGTATAAATTTGGAACATGAACAAGAAATAAAAAAAAAAAATAGCTTCTTGTTCCCGAGAACAATTTCTAGAATTTTTTTTTTTTTTTGTCTCTCTTCTCTCTTCTTTTCTTTTCTTTTCTTCTTCTTCCTTTTGGCCGGTCACCAGCCTTAGCCATGGTCGGCGTCGGTGACCGGCCAAACGAGAGCTAGTGACCTCGCTGGAGCGTCGCCGACCCCGAAGACGCCGAGCCATGGCGAGGCTTGGTCTCACCTTGGCTAGTTGAGGTTGACCTTGCCTAGCCACCGATGAGGCTTGGCCTCCCTAGCCAGTACAAGGCTAGCCCTTGCCAACCCAAGGCAAGGCCGACCTCGTGCCGCCTAGGCGAGGCTGAGGCTTGCTGTGGCTAGGTTGGCCTATGACGAGCTTGCCAAGCTTCGCACCGGCTTGGCGAGGCTCCAATGAGCTCACCGAGCCTCGCTTAGCTAGTCACCGGCCATGGCAGTGATCGATGACTGGCCAAAGAAAAAAAGAAAAAGGAAAAAAAAAGAAAAAACAATAAAAGAATTAAAAAATTAAAAGAAATAAAAAAAAAATTTAAGAATCCTACCAAATGTATTTCTATCCCGGGAATAAAAATTTTGGGAAATTACCAAATGCATTCTTTTACTCAAAAATTGTTCCCGAGAACATAATCAGAAAAAAATCATTTCTAATAAAAAATTGTTCCTTAAAACAGAATCGTTACTAAATGCGCCTCAAGTAACTTGAATCAATTTTTGACATCTTCAATTCTTAATATGAGGAAACAGTGGGGTACTCCCTTTATAAGTATGATTCAATCGATTGTGGACTTAAAAACTGCCGTAGGTGCGTGCCACTGTTGGTCGGCATTTAAAGGGACTTGAAGATATTCAGTTTATTTTGGACTTCCTGTTAGAGCCAGGTATTCAAAAGTGATCCTCCTTTCACAAGCTCTTTTTGCGTATGCATGTTTGCATATGCATAATGAGAAAGCTCAGCTGCAGCAGAATGTCTAACTAAACTGGTTTACACTACAGGATTCAACATTTTGTAGAGTTCTATTGCTACTTCGGTTCCTTCATTCCCTCATCAGGTCGCCAAGACAACAGTAATTACTCCTCTCACCCGGTCCGTAACCACTCGGTCGCTGTGTGTACTGCTATAACAGCTTAGCAGGGCGGTCACATTAGTGGACCCTCGCACAGAACTTGCTGAATGGACCAGCCTTGTTCTAGTTCTTCACGTCTCGGAGGAAGAGAGTGAAACAAGGAAGGGAAGATACAGAAAGAAAAACGTGCTGAAGAATGTTTTGGTTGAATAACAGTCATTCGATTTCTGGGCAAACCAACGAGTGCTGGGCCGTTTGATCCCTTAAAGGGTGGGTCTTCATCAATCTCCTTTGGCTCTCTTTGAATTTGTTACTTTTCTCTGATTGCTGGGATTCCTTTCCTTTGCATGACTGAGAGAGGACTCGTTGCAGCTCCAAGGCCTAATTCGAGAGTCCTGACGTTTGTCTTTGAATTTACAAAGGGTGAAGAACAATCAGACTTACTAAATCAACTTGCAGGCTTACAAAAGCAGAAGCTCTCGTGGTGGTGGCAAGTATCCCTTCCAGCTCTGATGCCATCGACAAGAAAGTTTTGAAATGCAATTTGGTTATAAACTGTTCCCTGAAACTGAACTCTCACTCGTGAAGAACATGTTTGGTTACTGATTGATTTATTAGATGGGCTTAAGGCCCATCCGCTCAAGTTGGGCCCAAAAGGGCCCGGCCCACGGGAATAAGGCCCGTGGATGGGGGAAGGTATAAAGGGGGAGAGAGAGAGAGATGGCACCGGTTGGAATCAACGTACGTACGTCCTCCTCTCTCCCACGCTCTCTCTCCCTCCAAAAAGAACAGTAAGTTCAAGGCACTATTTTCTCCCCTTCAAGGCGTCATCGGATCAGAATTTCTTCCTCATTCTTCGGCATTGGTGTTTAATCGTGGCTAACAAGGTACGCTCGATTCCGTGGTGTGCTTTACGATCGGTGATGCGTGTTTTCCGGGCTTCGTCTTCCGCATTGATTTAGGGGTTCGATTTAGTGTCGAATCCGGTTTTCGGATCGATTATTCCCAACATTGGTATCGAGCCCTAGTTCACGTTTTCCCGATCAATTTGATGTTTTTTGATTGATTTTTCGCAAAAGGTTTTCGGCCGTACGGATCGGGCGTGAAATCCCGACACCCGAGCACCGTACGCCGTTTTTTCGATTTTCCGTAAGTCGGAATAAAAATCTGAAGGCACAGGAAGAAAGGCGGCGTCGAGACGAGTCCGGGGACATGTCGACGGCCGCCAGGAGACGCCGCACGCGCCCACACGCGCGGCGGAAGCCGCTGCGCGTGGGCGCGGCGCGCCGGAAGCGGCCAGCCGCCCGGCGCGTGTGCCACACGCGCCGGTGACGAACCGGCACGTGCGCGCCGGCGACCGGCGAAACGGCACGCGCCGGTCGGCGGCGAACCGACGCGTGCTTGGCGTCGGCGCGCGCGTCATCGTGGCGTCACCAACGGTCGGTAACCGTCGGGATGGCGTCATCGATGACGTCATCGGCGACGACGATTGGCCGGCCGGCGACCCGACCCGACCCGACGGCGCCCGACCCGCCAGTCAGCATGGCGCATGCCGCGCACGTGCCGGCTGACGTCTGCGTGACGTCAGCACGCTCACGCGCGAGGCACGTGCCGGGTGACGTCTGCGTGACGTCATCCGGCACGCGCGCGGCACGTGCGTTGGTCGCGCGAGCGGTCCGACCGGTCCGACCGGTCCGGCGACCGTTGACCCGTTGACCGACGACCGTTGACCGACCGTTGACCGTTGACTTTGACCGTTGACCGTTGAGGAAAAAAAAAAAAAAAAAAAAAAAAAAAAAAAAAGGAATTTGTTTCTTTTTCAGTCATGCCTATGTGGGTATCCATTTTTTATTCTGCATTTGTTGCATGAATTTTGGAAAATTATGTATTTTCCCTTATGAAAATTATGGATTATTCTCGCATTTGTTGTAGGACTATAATGAGTTATGCACGAGATACCGCAAGCCTTAGAAGGGACGAGGGAAATGCAAGACTTAAAAGGCTGATGTCGAGATTTAGCTAATTGTCGGTGGCATGACGGTGATTTAGTATCACATGTGATCGAGGTCAATCGATGATACGGAAATCATCCGGAATGGTTATCTTACGCCGGATTTTGAGAAGGTGTCGGCTTTGATGAACACTCTTCCACCGAATGGCAAGCGGTGTTGGATCGGCTATGGGAGGTCAACGTGGTCCCGGATTATAGGAAGCTAGTGGAAGCTTTTGTAAGAGAGTACTTATAGGATTGAGTTGGCCAAAACTTCAACCCTTAGATTGAGCGCCACATGGCGCCGAGTGAATGCGCGCCTTGGTGGCGACATGAAAGCTCTCCAAAAGTTTTTCCTTGGTTGGCAAATGTGCCTTCAGTTTTCTCAGATGTTTTGAATGACAGATTAGAAGGGTCATTCCCTATTTATCCCTTGGATTAATTTAAGATGTTTTTGATGTGAATATCTCTTTCCATGTTGATATTTTTTCCCTGTATATATATTGCTTAGTGTAATGTATAGTTGTATTATGTGAAAGCATTGTTATTTTATTAGATATAAGATTTTATTTGCTTTCTGTTATTCTTTCAGTTCTTTGTGGGTAATTAGCTAGCTTTTGTAGCTTCATAGAATTGATTTTGCATATGACAATCATATTAATGATAGTTTTGAGTTAGGATTTTTGGAGGATGATTGGAAACATAGTGACCTTTTGATTCGAAGCCTTACTTGAAATTATTTATTAATATGATGGGTCTATGCAAATAGGGATGCATAAATGATAGGCATTAATTATTCGTGCATGGATGTCGATGTGTTTGAACGATGGTTCGGCAACTAAGAACGTGATTGCGATATGAACGGTAACAATTGTGAAATATTGAATAAGAAGATTCAATATGTCTTTGGAAAAGTAAGAAGCACTAGAAGCTCTTGACCATGTTATGGAAGATTTTAAGGATGCCATGCGCCACCTTGAGCTAGTAGAGGACCGCCTAACGGCATTTGAGCCGAAAATGGACATTTGCAATGCTGGTTCTAGCTTAGAAAGGGCTTTGTGCTCTAAGCGCAAGCGTATTGATTCGTTCAATATGTGGGCATACAAAGGATCAAGTCCTTATTGCAAGAAATCAAGAGTTAACCAACACAAGAGAGGAAAATGTCCTCAAGTGAAGAAAATGTCAAGGGTCAGGTGTTACAATTGTGACAAGAAATGTCACTATGCTTGCAACTATTGTGAGTCAAAAAAGGTCAACACCTCTTGTACATTTGAGAACTTTGCTTATGTGTCAAGTTCAATATTATTGGCTGAATCCAATCCTTTGTGGACTGTAGATTCAGGAGCGACATACCATGTAACAAAGGATAAAGGATCCTTCGTGGAATTCCGACAAGTACCAACTGGAACTAAGTGGATCCATATGGGAAACAACTCTAGAGCTGATGTAAAGGAATT
This sequence comes from Eucalyptus brandiana, assembly GCA_014182725.1. Classification (NCBI taxonomy): domain Eukaryota; kingdom Viridiplantae; phylum Streptophyta; class Magnoliopsida; order Myrtales; family Myrtaceae; genus Eucalyptus; species Eucalyptus brandiana. The sequence continues at coordinate 37,356,256 of CM024674.1, forward strand.
GGCACCGGCCAATTGAACATGAGTGGTGGACGCACCTTTGATGTTCAATATGCTCTAGAATTTCGTCGAAATTTAGCGTCTGTCTTAGCGTTGGTTAAGCTTGGTTTTGGTATGAACTTCCATAATAAAGGTGTAGATTTGTGTTTAGATACAAACTACTATGGTTGTGGTCTCTTCTTGAATGGTTTTATTATACCGAATATTGATTTGTGATGATGTCAATATGTTATTCTCTTGTTTCACGTCTTCTACCTTATATGATAATGATGTGAATATGGTGGCATGCTAGACTTGGTCATATGGGCCAACAACAAATGAATAGACTAGCCAAAAAGGGCTTGTTGGGCAATATTGAAAAAGTCGATTTGTCCATAAGTGAGCATTACCTAGTAGGGAAAATAACAATGAAACCATTTAGAAAAAGATAAAGGAGCTGAATTTCCTCTGTATTTAATCCATTAGGACGTCTGTGGTTCAATGAATCTGAGAGGAAGGCATGGGGCTGTTTATTTCATCACTTTTTTATAGATGATTATACTCGAGTCGGATATGTCTATTTGATTGCTCATGAATCTGAAGCATAAGTTGTTTCAGAAGGTTTATGAACCTAGCAGAAAATCAATTAGACAAGAAAATAAAAGTATTTAGATCCGATCGAGATTGAGAATATTTATCTGATGTGTTCAGAAAATTATGTGATGAAAAAGGAATATAAAGATAGTTGTCTATTCCATATACTCCTCAACAAAATGGTGTTGTGGAAAGAAGAAACGAGAACCCTACTTTTGGAAATGGTTAGGTCCATGATGGTGCATGCTAACTTACCTATCACTTTTCGGAGTGATGCGTTGTTAAGCTTGCTACCTATATACTTAACCGGATGCCTTCCAAATCGGTTGCTTCCACTCCATATGAGTTATGGACGGTTAGAAAACCGGACTTAAGTTTTCTTAAGCCATAGGGTTGTGCTGCCTATATTCATGAGTCCTCTCACAAGTTTGGGAAATTGGGTCCCAAAGGAAATAAGAGTATTTTCATGAGATACTACGAACACTCGAAAGGGTATGTGTTCATAGGTGAGCAGGAAAGTGGGAATATAGCGAATTTGAATCACGGGATGTCACATCCTTAGTGGATGAATTTCCTAAGAAGGGCGAGATAAGGGAAGATTGTTCCCTATTTGAAACCTTGGATCAAGATAATGATGTCAGTAGAGTTCGTCCAAGTGGGAGTAATATGAGATGTGATGAATTGAATTCAACTCATTCTCAATTGCAACCCACGATGTGACAATATCATCATTACCTAATCCAAGTGGGAGCATGATAGGGAATGATGTGCTAAGTGTACAATCTCCCATACGGTGAACAAGTCGCCAAAGTATTCCCCGTCAATGTTTTAACATTGAAAGGGAAGCTTTTATGGTTGCTCCACAAGATGAGGATAAGCCAAGAAATATTAATAAGGCTCTAAATTGCCCTAATAAGGAAAAATGGATTCATGCAATGAAAGAGGAAATGCAGTCAGTGAAGTCAAACCATGTTTAGGAACTGGTTGATCTTCCAAAAGGACGCAGAGTTATTGGGAACAACTGAGTTCTCAAAATAAAGCGAAAGGCTGATGGCTCGATAGAAAGGCATAAGGCTCGCCTTGTGGCGAAGGGGTATAATCAATAGGAAGAAATTGATTATGAAGATATATTTTCTCTGTAGTGAGATTTACCTCGATTCGCATTATTCGGCAATAATGGCAAGTATGGATCTTGAGTTACATCAAATGGATGTAAAGACGCTTTCCTCAATGGAGAATTAGAGGAAGGAACATATATGGAACAACATGCTGGTTTCATAGTGAAAGGCCAAGAAGAAAAGGTATGTCGACTTTGGGGGTCGATATATGGCCTTAAGCGATCGTCAAGATAATGATATATACGTTTTCATAATGCCATAATGGCATATAACTTTACAATGATAGATGATGATCATTGTGTATATATCAAAAGATCCAATGATCAATTTGTGATCATATCATTATATGTTGATGATATACTAATTGCGAAGTAATATGGAGTTTGTCAATACTTTTGTCAAAAGTTGGTTGTCTTCCAATTTTGAGATGAAGGATATGGGTGAGGTTACATATATTCTTGGAGTTAAGATTTCAAGATTGTAAACCCATAGACACTCCTATTGCAAAAGGTGAAGGATTGAGCCATAGGCGTGTCCGGGGACTCCACAAGAGAAGGAATAAAGGAAACATGTTCCTTATGCTAGTCTTTGTTGGAAGCTTGATATACACTATGATGTGTACATAACCCGGCATATGTTTTGCGGTTGGAATGGTGAGTAGATACTAATCCAATCCAGGTCCAAAGACAATGGAAAGCCGTTAAGAGAATGCGAGGTATCTAAAGGGGATTCTTGATTATACGTTGAGTTATAAAGGAAAGGATCTCGCGACTCTAAGGCTATCCTGATTCTGATTGGGGAGGAGGTTTAAATGAAAGGAAATCTACCTCTAGGTTTGTTTTCTTACCGAATGATGGCACCATATGTTGGAGCTGTAAGAAACAAACATGCATAGCCTTGTCCACGATAGAAATTGAGTTTGTGGCATTATCAGCAGTAGTGTAAGAAGATGTTTGGCTTTAGAGATTTTTTGGATCATTTAGGTGTTATTGGAAGTCTGCAGATTTGTTATTTGTTAAGCTGTGATAGCCAAGCGCGAAAGCGTACACCAAAGATCCAAAATATCATGGCAAGACCAAACATATAGATACCAAGTATAATTTTGTAAAGGATATGGTTGCACGAAAGGACGTGAACTTAAGGTACATACTACGCATAGAATGGTAGCGAGATCCTATGACAAAGCCAATACCGAGAGATGTGTTTTGTGGCCATATGAAATCTCTAGGGTTGCGTAGAGGCTAATGTCGAATATTGTAATTTCCCTAAGTGTTCACATTTGATGAATTCGTGTTTTCATCATTAATGCTTATGAATCTTTGTTTGATCTTTATGCATCTTAATGCTCAGTGCATTACTTTAAGTTGAGAAGTATGTCGGACAGATGTAAGATTAGCCCACTCACACGGGTAATCGCCTCTATTTACTGTGTGATAAATAGAGATGAGACTGTTTTTAAGCTTATTATTTGGGTGATAATCGAGAGCTCAAGCTTAAAACACGTATGTCGCCTTAACTGAGTGTTAAGATGAGGACATAATACTTACTATGTCTGAAAGTAAAATACCCCACATATTTTACCTTATCCGTCTAAGATGCCGGATGTGAGTTCGATGAATTTTGTGAATGAGTAGATACGTGAACTCAAATTAGACATTGGGTATGTCCGAACTATCATCCGTACGGTATTGAAAGTGTAGACATACGCTCCATGGGAAAGGAGTTAATACCGTAATACGTATTTCATACTACGTATGCATGAGACGACCAATAAGAGTGGCAAAAGTTTGATCTCAACTTTTATGTCGTGTGAGACTCTTGAGGAAGAGAGTTCCTCAATTTTTAGTCCCCTCATGACTCTTACTTATTCTCAAGATTTCTATTTAGTGTTTGCTATCTTAGGATGTTGCCAATGGTCATGAGTGATTCGATCTAATGGGGCATTTCTAAAGCAAGCTGGACTGAAATTGAGAGTTTGAAGGAAAGAGGAAGATCGATTATGGAGAATCACATTGTAGTTTTGTATTCACCGGTTAACCAATTATGACTGTCTTTGTGATAATCATAGTTGTGAATACAATATATATATATATATATATATATATATATATATATATATATATATATATATATATATATATATATCATTGTTTAAAAGAGATCAAGAGAGATATAAATGTGATCAATCGATCTAGCAGTACGCATACTAAATCTACTCGGAGTGTGATGCCCATTATGAGTGCTATATATTCCTAACAGATGTATGGCAACGAGCTCTCAAAGTATCTTTGGTCGCACGGATTATTCACCGGTATGAATGTTGAAGAGAGGAAAAGAGGATTACTGTTCGGGCCACCATGTTAAGTGAGAGTCATCTTTGGATTTTTCTCGATGGGGATGAGTAGGGCTGTCCGCCCATGTTGGTTTTTGCACCACCATGTGCGAGTGGGAGATGATGGATTTATTAGATGGGCTTAAGGCCCATCCGCTCAAGTTGGGCCCAAAGGGCCCGGCCCACGGGAATAAGGCCCGTGGATGGGGGAAGGTATAAAAGGGAGGAGAGAGAGAGAGATGGCACCGGTTGGAATCAACGTACGTACGTCCTCCTCTCTCCCACGCTCTCTCTCCCTCCAAAAAGAACAGTAAGTTCAAGGCACTATTTTCTCCCCTTCAAGGCGTCATCGGATCAGAATTTCTTCCTCATTCTTCGGCATTGGTGTTTAATCTGTGGCTAACAAGGTACGCTCGATTCCGTGGTGTGCTTTACGATCGGTGATGCGTGTTTTCCCGGGCTTCGTCTTCCGCATTGATTTAGGGGTTCGATTTAGTGTCGAATCCGGTTTTCGGGGATCAGTTATTCCCAACAGTTACTGTGGCTACAATGATCAACTTTCGCAAGAGACATTTTGATCCAGTATTTGACAGCGGTCATTAGTCAAACAACGTCACCTCGTCCTTTCTTACCCCAATCCAAGAATTGATGCTTGAAATTTCAGAACTGGAAAGAGAATGATAGGAACATGGTAACTACAAAACTGGCATCTTTATTCTGGTATCTTTGGAAAGAAAGATGCGAGGACATCTTCCAAAAAGAGGCTCTGCAGAGGGTTAAAAGTAGCTCTAGAAGAATTCTTCAGACTTCAAGTCATGGTTTGAGTGAAGCATGTAACAGCAAGAAAGGAGCAACTAAAGCTGATGAAAAGAAGAGGAAGAACCCAGCTGGTGACCGGATTACTATGAATAGTGAGGGAGGGTCGATTGACGGGGCAAGAGAACATCAAGAAACAGATGGCAGAAAAGGACCTTGTCACTGTCTGGATTGTGCTTTGGTAAGGTGAATAAGTTTGGTAGAATGAATGCTGATCACAGACCGAAAACATGACTGAACTCTTAACAGGTTTTACTCACTGGGCTGCTATGTGCTGGCAAGGATGAATTTGGGTGTAGTGTCGGGTTTCAGAAACCCTGGGTGCTCTGATGAGCATGCTAATTCACGATGCACAGAAGAAACTCCATAAGCAGGTGCTGATGTAATATGTGCATAATCAGATGTATCGCTTGCGGTTTTAGAGAAATGCAACTGAACTTGAACTTCCCAATAAAGACTGCTACTTTACTATGACCGCAAAGAAATAGACGTAAAGGTACGGCATCCCGAGATAAGAAGATGGTGGTCATGTGGAGGAAATTGAAACCACAGACATCATATCTTCCATATATTGAAGAAATATGGAGATCAATCTAGAAGTCTGAATCTGACAGACTAGCCATTCATCACAGCCCACTGGACATTATCTAGTGCAGAATCAGATGCTGACAGATATTCACGGAGCCAGAGCAATTATGGACCAATAATGAAGAAAAATCGCAGACGTGAGCTATTATCTGTATAGGTTTCGAGGACAGCTGAACAGACTTAATAGTGAAAAAGCAAGAACTGATGATGTGCGATCACAATAAAAGAGACCTATCTCGGAAAGCAAAAGAAAAAAGAAGAGGATTGAAACGGAAGATTCATCTAGAAATCCTCACTACACTCTGCCACTTTCAGATGAAACTTCCATCCCGGGCTGTCCGCCTTCTCTTGCTGCGATGACATCAAGAACGCCATGGACGCTGAGCCAATCGCTTGTGTAAATGTCTGGCGAAGTCATCGGAACTCCGTTAAGCATCAAACGGTCGCCAATTCTTGTGACCTCGACAACAAATCCCTCCAGATGGGTGTGCACCAATATCCCATTGTTGAACTCCAGTAGATCACTGGACGAGAGCTTGCACGGAATGACATGCCGCAGAAAGATGGAAGGGTAGTCGCTGAAACTCCCTGTGTGATTCACCAGCGCTTCATCGGACGGAGCGAAAACCGTCAACATCTGATTATCGCCCTTCAGTTTCATCAATTGCAAACCAAGAAAAGAAGCCATCGCAAAGTAGCCTTCTGATCTCATTGCCCCACAAGCCTCACCAAACACATTCCCGCCAGAAAGATCCTCCAAACCGCCATATCTTGGCGCTACACATTCAAGGCCAAGGGCTGGACTCTGAACTGGAGCCGAAGTTTGGAACTCTGGATCGAAGAACATCTCAATCCCAAAGACCACCAAGTTTCCATCGTTGAACACCGGCGAGCCAACAATCTTGACGCCGTTTATCTCAACCTGATAATCAGATGGCGAGGTGGTGACCATCAGAGAATGATTTGCGTTCATGGTGGATATCTTGGCCCCACGAGGAAGCGACCTCAAGGTATCGAGAGAGAGCGCATGGGGTGAGAAGTGGAATTGAAGGAGAGACAGTGGCGGCTGGCCGAACCGTGCGAAGGAGTCATCCGCGGGAGAGAAGACAGTGAGGGAGGGGACTTGAGGGGACCTCAGGGTTTTGGAGATGAGATTGAGAGTTAAGGACATGGAGACGAAGCCCGAGTTCGAGAGAACATGGGTGGCTTCTTTGAGGGACTCGAGAGGGAGGGGAGAGCACAGAGGGAGGAGAGAGAGGACCACGAGGGCAATGGCAGAGACCGGAGTCGCCATTGTTGGAGCTCTGAAAAATGGAGTTTTTCTCTTTCCAAAGGCTCTCGTTTGAAGTCGTTGCAGAGAGAGAGAGAGGGGCTTCTTTTCTTCTGTTTGGGTCTCGCTGAGAAGGTCGTTAACCGTTATCTAGCTTGGGGAAAATTTTGGAGGGAAAAGGGAATGACCGGCGCAGACCAGAATGACGCAAAAGCCCTTCTAGCATTTTCTTTTCTTAATAATCAGAACAGAAGCAAATCCTGTGCATCTTTTTGTTTATTATTTAGTAATTAAGTAATAATATACGTGTACAACCGTGGTGTATGGCTATGCGCCTCATCCTCCAAAAGCTCCAATCGTAATTAAATCTCCCTCTTGTCTTTCTTCTGAGTTTCGACTATAGATAAGCATTGCCTAGAATGCCGCCATGTTGGAACTCTATCACGCGTCCTCGATAGATATCAAGCTCTTCTGGGGGACGCTGTCATCGCGTAATCCTAGCTGTGGGGGATCATTTTAATTAGCCCTTGTTTCTAGAGATTGAAGGTTGTCTCCATCGGCAACCATCACAGGCCAATGCCCACCGTCGTTGTTCTGACCAACGAACATCAAGGCCAACTTCCGCTACTCACCGAAGATCTCTAAGTTATTTGTCACGAGCCAAAGGTCTTCATGGCACAATGGGCTGAGAGAGTAGCCAAATAACTCCGACATAAGGTCTTTTGAGTACTCTAGAATAATTTTAGGGGCAATATAGGAAATGCATACTTATATTTTAGAGTATAATTAATGCGGATAGTTGATAGATTGAGATAAGAAATATCTACAATTGTAATTAGGTTAGAAGTGCTTTTGTATAAATATTGCCCCTCCTATCATTTGAACTACCATCGAATCAAGATTTCCTAAGACACACGCATACATATTCGCGAAGGTCAATGACCTGAATTTGATAATATGACAATTTGAGAGCGGAATAGCAAAACACGAAAAAGCTGAAAAATAAAAAAAAAGAACAGGAACCTAGTCCTCTTCTCAGCTTACGGGTGGAATTCCAGATAGATTATTAGAAGGAAGATGGTTGACCCAATGACTTTTTAGATTTCAGGCCAAGAACCAATTATCACGACTTGAGACAACATGAAGCAAAGAAGAGTCAATTGCATAGGGTCGCTTGATTGACTCTCTTTCTTCTTCCCGAACAGTGCCTTGTAAAGTACGTCGACCCAGAAATAAAGAAGACGGGGCCGATCTCTCAACCCCATTTCGACTTAAAGGCTTAATGGATGGGCTGAAAAAACAAGAGTGTTCAATTATAATTCGCATGAATAGAAAGGTGGGCTTGGACTTCTTCCTCCTTCGACGGCAATTTTGGTTTGTTCTCGCTAAACCAGCACGTGTCTACAGCGAAATGCTTGCAACGATTTAGCAGTAGATATTTCATCTGACGGTTCATGATCATTAGGAGACTCTGCTCACGAATGTTCAATGAACTCTGAATCTCTAAACATCGCCGTGAGCACTTTTTATCACAGCGGCTCTGGTTTAAGTACGAGAGAGGGATTCAATAGGAAATTATAAAATTATTTTCTAGTACAACCTTCAATTATAATTAGTAATTTGAGACGCAGGAAATCAACGAATTCCCTAGACGCATATTGCTTGATCCATCTTCTTTGGACAAGGTTTTGCCCACCGGAAACATGACTTCCTAACTTTGTCCTTTTGAAGAAGAGTCCATGAACAAGAAAGGGGCAGCGAAAAGACATTGAAGATCATGCCTTTTACTCATGTGCTCAGCCCCTACATCCGGCGCTCAATCGAAAGCGAAGGCTTTCCTCAAAGGAAACTTCCACAAATCCTTTCTTGGCGATGAAGAGTTGCCCTTTCTTTTACGTAAACCTATAACTCAAGACATCCATTCTCTATGCATCTCCAAAACTTCGTCTCTCATTATTCTCACCCTTCCGTCGTGTCTCGGTGTTTCCTTGGACTCTGCCATAGTTATCAAGCTCATGTAAGAAGGAGCAAACTGGTGATGTCGCATTAATTCACACGATAAACCCCTGTAGCTGCTTGGTAATCGAAGGAATGCTAAAAGTTTAGGACGAAGTTCTTATGATGCCATGACAAAACCTGATCATGGGCTTGGCCATCCAGCGACCTTGCTATGACAAAAACGACCTTAGGCAGGACTGTAATTGCAACACTACGGTATTTCCATGTTCGAGAGGACATATGCCAATGCTGTTATAATGGCGTTGCCCTAAGAGGTAGTCTAAGGCAACGAAGAGCGCAAATGATGCGCTTAAGTTAATCCTACTTGCTACCTACCTATGTCATCACATTTTCTTATATTTTATTGCAACTCTTTATTATATCTCAAAGACTAATTATCCAAAGGTGCAGGAAAAATACCTAAAAGTCCCAAAATCAATTGCATTTATGCCAACTTAGTCTTAAATATTTCAGTTTAACCAATTTAATTCTAAACTTTTTAACAATTTGCCAAATTAGTCTTAAACCTTTCAATTGTGCTAATTTCATCCTAAACCTTTTTAAATAAATTATCAATGTAGCCATTTTGGTTAATTTTAAGGAGAAATTGCTAACATGGCAGTCTAGTTAGCATCGATTGGCTCATGAGCCCTTACTGTGGCTGGTGAGGGTGTTGTGATTCCTTGCTTAGGCCCTCATTGGCCACAGCAAGGGCGTTGCAGCCCTCGCTTGCCCTCAAGGTGGCCAGCGAGGGCTTGGGTGAGGGCTGTGGCCCCCATGCCGACCTCAATGAGGGCTCATTGATGGCTAGGGAGGGCTTTGTGGCCCTCGCCTAGTGGCTGGCGGCCTCTTTGGCCTTGTGAAGAAAAAGGAAAAAAAAAAGAAAGAAAGAAAATAAAAGAAAAAGAATAAAAAGTTCAAAAAAATTTAAAAAAATTTATCCATATCAATGTCAAGCCATTTATGTAAGACAGTCAAAGCTGACTGAACTGTTACCTCAGTGATTTTCGAGCAAAATTAGTTAGAAAAACTATATTGGTAATTTATTAAAAACTTTAAGACTAAATTGACAAATTGCCAAAGGGGTTTAGGACTAAATTGACATAATTGAAAAGTCTAGAATTGAATTAATAAATTAGCAAAAGGATTAAGATTTAATTGGCACAACTACAATAAATTTATGATTTTTTTAGTAATTTCCTTCCTTTAAACCATGAGCAAATGATTAAAGCACTCGAAGCTACTGGAAAGGCACCTCAATTTAATATGCAGAAGCCAACGCAATCATTCAGCTTTAGGCGACTGGTTTCGTTAAAAAAATAAAAGGAGGAAACCTAATTCCACATCTAGAAACTTTATGCACGAAAACCTTAGGATTAACAACTCAATCTAATGGATTTTGCACAATTGACATCGAAACCTACGAAAAGAAGCAACGTCTTGTCCGCTTCTCCACCCGGGTTGCGTAGGTTTACTTATAATCAACTTAACTTAAACAACAAATCTAAGAAAAGCAACTCTAATAATACACCCTAAACCTAAACTCGTACCATCAAATAATCTTAACTACCCAGCTCTATAATCGTCTCAAGAAAACCGATATCCGCCATATCCAACTCGTGCGAACCTCACAAGGAAACCCTACAAATTCCCTAAACCCTAATGATAACTTGGAGGGTGCTTTAGGTCGATAATGTCTTTTCTATATTCTCGCTAATAAGGTAGGTCAACCACGCCGTCCACCCCTTTTTTCTAAAGCACCTACACGATCATCCTGAAGAATAATAATTGCGATGAAATGGAAGGGTGACGAGCGGTTTAATTATCCCTCTTTTTCGAGCACGAGATGGAGGGAGGGATCGAGGGTTTCCTTTTGCTTTTTGGTACGGTTGCCAACCAAACCAATCAAATGATCTTATGCATGAGATCATGCATGTAATTTGTTTCTACTTATGTTGTTGTCAAGCGTCGACCACGGACCACTTCCAATCAGAGAGAGAGCGATCGTATTCTATTTCGATACGTAAACCTGTGGGTTAATGCGAGGAGGAGAGGATGGATGAGATCGCCACCTAATCTGGTCAACCAAACCCTCCCCCAACCGACGACCATCTAGAAATGGTCGTCATCGAATAGTCAAAGGCGTCCACCATCCTAACTAATTGAAGCTTGGTCTCGCGAACACGAACCCTGCAGCGATTTTTAAAGCTATTTACGCGTAGTTTTGAGGTCTCGAATATCGTTGATCTCCACTGAATCGATTAAAGACTTCTTATCTTGGAAAATACCCTGTAATGATAGCCGAATCCGATGAGCCTAGGAGGGAAAAAGAGAGAGGGAAATTTGCAAATACCATCCTAAGATTTACTCCTCACATTGGACAATACATTTGGATATGTTTTTACAGACCAATTAATTATATTGCTAGGATATAAAAATTTGATTCGCCGTCTCCAATGCCTGAAATTTTGAAAACAACCGTCTATGCACTCCTTTACCTAATTAATAATTGGAAGTACCAATTTTATTTTATTTTATTTTGGTCAGATAAGTACCAATTGACCGATTGATTAATCCTTCTCGTTATATAGATGACAAATGGGCAACCCAAAATAAGTCAAGCTTCCAAAAATGCTTTTGGAGGTGAGAGAGTCACGACATTTACCTAAGAAAACAATACGAGGGTGGGAATGAATTTCATGATAAAGATAATCCTTAATCCTATACTTATGTGGACCGTGCATTGTGGAATTTATTAGAAACCCGTTGACCTTCATCGCTTGCGTTGCATTGTGTTCACACGTGTCAATTGGAGAATCAAAGGTGTGATCACGCAAGTTTCCGTAATCTCTAGTGATGGCTTAGTAAGGATTTAACTATGATATATATCAATTTCACTCATACGTATACATATATATATTATCTAAACCTTTAGCTTGCATTGGTGGAGTTCCATTGCTTTCGAATCAATGTAAAAGATGGGTCCAAAACGCAAGAATTTGCGCTCTGTTCGTGTTAGTAGTGCAAGCAAAGTTATAAAACAGGGCAAGATCCTCGTCCATTCCAAAAACCTTCATTTCATATTATATTTGGCTGACGCTAAACAATCTCACCAGTCAAGGAATGCACAAAACTACGGAAATTTAAGAGGAGAAAAAAGGTGAAAAAAGGGAATTGGGATATACTCTCAATGTAAAGAGGCATATTAATCTCGTTTATCATACACGATCGCGTCTATAGATGTTGATTGCAGAGATTGTCCAATTTAGAATCCGGGCTCCGGAAATCTTCTTCCACATATTTTGGACAGATAAGTACTGAACAAAAAGAAATTCAGCCAAAGATAAGGACAAGTGAAAATAGATTGAGAAGAGAAAGGGAGAACATGGAATAGAAAACCTAAAAAATAGGCAAAAAGGAGGATTATTATAGAGGGAAGCTAAAATGAGCGGTCAAAACGGCAAAGGCGAAGGGATAAAAGAATTCGTGTCGATCGCAGGTTGTTCTTGTGCTTACCGTTGGAATCTCTTGCCTTCTTTCTGTGTTTTCAACGATTAACTAACTCGTAAACACAACCCCTGAAAGAAAGAAGAGTTGTTCGAGCTGAGAAAGCGACTCGTTTTGTCCCTGTTTATTTTAATCCACAAGCTTTTAGCCTCTTCCTCTCTCCCTGTCTCTGTCTCTATCCGGTTTCCTCTGTATAACTATTTTTAGCTTCCTCACGAGTCCCATGTCCCCAAGTCATTCGCAACACTCCATTCTCTCCTCCTCTTGCTTCAAAGAAGAAAGAAACTAGAAAGAGATTTTCATATAGAGAGGGACGGAGGGAGAAAGGGAGGGAGAGAGGTAGGGACTTTGTTTTGTCTAAGCTTGAAGATATGCCATGCTCTTCTTGTAAGTCTCCTTCTCCTCTTTTAGCTTCCTTCCCTTTTCCCCTGGAATCTTTTTCCCTTTCCATAAGCCAAAAGCTATTCAATAGTCATCGTTCAAGGCTTTTGAAATGGTGAAGAAAGGGAAGAAAAAGTGTCTGGCTTTTCTTGTTTTAGCATCTGGGTCGCCTTCCTTTTCCCTCATACTTTGTTCTCTGATTGGTTTCTCTGACACCAGGTGCTCTGTTTCTGTCCCCCGCTTTTTTACATAGAAGAAAATGATGTCTTTTGAGAACACCCCTTTCATTCGGTTGTTCGTTTTGTTTGGTAATTCGGTACCATCAAGAATGTCCTTTTCTTTTGCTGTCAAGGGAGGATGCTATCTTTTGCATCTTTTATTTCTTTCTCATACCTGTTCTTGTTTGATGATCTTAATTTTTCGGTGTAAAGCTGGAAAGTTTTTGTTTTCTGAACGTCACGATATGACTCTGTTACATTCTAATCCATTTTTCAACTCGTTTGTTTATAGTATGAACAGAGGCAATTTGTCTTCTGTTGATAGTCTCCCGTTCTGTTATTGCTCTTTACCTTCTGCACGTTAATTTCAAGAGTACAGCTTTTCTTTACCTCTATATTGATTTAGGAAATTATTGTCAATGTTCAAAATGGTTGATTCGATGTTTTGTTGCCACCCCTTTGTCTCTGCGATTGGCTTCCGCTGTTCTCTCTTTGGATGTTTCTTTGGCCTTTTCTGTGTCCTTGGCTTAGTTGTTTCTACTTGTTAATCATCCTAATGGTCTCCTGTTTCAGAAGTTTGCTAAAATAGAAGGCATCGGATTGAATTGGTTTGGCCATCACTAGTACGAGTTTCTTGCGAAGGAAGCAAGTTATCTGTTGGTTGAAGTAAATGGGGGATCACTTCGTGCTGTTGGTGGATCGCTTGCTCACCGAGTCGACTTTGGGAGCTGCAATCGAGAGCCAGAACCGGTATCTTGAAGCTGCAAAGGCAGCTTCGGACTTGAAACCAGCTGAGACCACCTCGCACAAGGTCGACTTAGGCAATGTATCTTCTACGGGGAAATTGGTTGAGTGCCGCATATGCCAGGACGAAGATGATGACAGAAATATGGAGACACCCTGCTCATGTTGTGGCAGCTTGAAGGTTAGTCGAGTCGTCCTTTCTACGTTTTGTAAGATGTTGTTCATTTGCTTTTGTCCAGTGATGATTTCTATGAATCAACCTCTTTGTAAGTTCCATGGAGGTCGATATCATTGATCTGCACAAGTGTCATGCACCACCAGCCCACGTCAATCTGTTTTAACCAGTCTAACAGAAAAAGTACCTGGAACGATTTTTATTGATCTTCTTATGTAATTCTTCCTCGTATTAAAGACTTCTAAGGTCTTAAACATCATTAGCTTGAGCAGCAATGCCACCAGTTTGCCTATGTGATATGTGGTAGGAGTAGAAAAAAGTACCAAGAATGTGGATGGGATGTATTTCCTCTTAAAAAAATAGACCGTTTTCGGTTTGGATTACTTTATCTGCATAAGGCGCCTCTGGTGCAATCGCAAAGTTGTTAATGACTTCATTATTGATGTCATGCTTGGTCCTGCTGCAGCAGATGACCTCTGTCCTGTTGCCAGATCTTTCATATTAGATCTCTTGCCAGCTAACAAGCCAATTCTGTCTTTCGTTTATATGGTTCCACCGCATAGTTTCAATCCTCTGGCTGCATTTTGTTTAATCATTCTTTCCTCTTTCTTGAATCCTTCAGTATGCTCACCGCAGATGCGTGCAGAGGTGGTGTAATGAGAAGGGCAACACTTTGTGCGAGATCTGTCATGAGGTAAAATTTGTTTCCTTTTCTTTTATCATGCACGATTGCTTCAACATATATCAGTCCCTTGCTTAAACTCTTAACTCCATGTCACATTGCTTGGCTGGTTTTTCTGCATTTCAGCAATTCAAGCCTGGTTACACTGCCCCGCCGCCACTATTCCAGTTTGGTCGGGTTCCAATGAACTTCCGGTAATTAAACAACAAACCCGTCTAGTTTAAGCTCTCTCATCAGGTTGCTGAAGAAAATTAGTTATTGTGATAGCTCTAATTTCAGCATGTTTTTTTGCTATGTTTCAGGGGAAACTGGGAGGTCTACCGAGGAGACTTGAATGGGCCGCGGTTTATAGCAATGGTTTCGCCTGATCATAGTTTCTCTGAACCGGCATATAACGAGCACTCGCACTCTGTATCAAGAAGCTTAATGTGCTGCCGTTCCGTGGCTTGCATTGTAATTTCCCTCTCCCTCTCCCCCTTCCCTCCAAAAACACAATCGCACACGCGCATTACTACCTGAAAATGGCCATCTCTTGCATCGACTTGGTTAAAAGTTCACCTTGAGATACTCTGTTCATTCATTAGATAGTTCCGGGATTTTTCCAGATGCTAAACCTGCCACACTTTGATGCAGTTCATGGTTCTTCTGATTCTGAGACACACTCTTCCGGCCTTGCTGAGCGGCACTCATGAATACTCATTGCCGTTGCTAATGGTAAGTCGAAGAAAACTAGCACAAATATTTTTAGCTTTACAGCGACAAGACTCGCGGCTAATGTATGATTTCTTTGCGAGACAGTTACTGTTTTTACGAACCGTGGGGATTATCCTGCCGATTTACATCATAATAAGGGTGCTAACTGCCATCCAGCGCCACCGGCGTGAACAGGTACAGGACACGTCCCTAATGCTGCTGATGTTCCCCAAACCCAAACACATTGTGCTTCATTTCTTTTACCGAGCACGAGTGCTTATTGATAGGCAACTGAATCACTAGTAATTTACTGATCTCGGGAGCAATCCGCAGGTGTCTCCAAGTTCATCGTTCGATTCATCAGACGAAGAGACCGAGAATCCTACTCAGCAGCCTCCGCCTCATGCTACGCGTGCCAACTGAATTCTGCCCCAGAATCGAACCGGGCCGTTCTGAGGGATTTCGATGGTTCGGAAAGGCGCGAGTGGTTTCTTCTTGCGAGTGATTTCTTCTTAACAGCAGGTGAAGAGGAAGAAAGGACAGAAAGGAATTGACAGCCGTTGTCTGGAATCACTGAATATCTCTTCACTTATATAACTTGGCAGTAGATGAGGAGGCTACACCACGAAAATGGTGTGTTGTTTTAGTCTTCCAAATGATACAGTGCAGCTGCAGGTGATCAGATCATTTTCTACAATTTCTTTTTTTTTTTTTTTCATCCTGGGAAGTTTGTACAGCCAAAAGGGAATTATCACAATGTATATGTATACACATATATACAAGAAGTCTGGCATAAACTGTACACTGTCTGGCCGTTGCTTGAGAGAGAAAAAAATATAATTCCATTGAGAAGAGGGAACAGAAAATCAGTTCCTTTTGACTTATAACCAAGGTTGTTAAAATCAGTTTTATAACTGCCAATGCTATGGAAAACTAGTTGGCGCGTCGAGATTGGCGAGCCCGCGTGCTTCTCCCTGTCCTTGATCATCTTGGCCGAGACCTCGCCGGCCACCGTCAGGCGATTGGACCGCCCCATCCAAGAGTCAGCAGAGAAAAGGGTCACATGTCTGTGTTTTTAAAGGGTAAATTAGGCACTACGATTGGCTTATTTACTCATGAAAGCCCTAATTTTAAGCCATCGGAATAATGGTTTATTTATTTGGCTAGTTCTAGTCTAATTTGAGCATTATAGCTATATTAATTTTGTTTAGAGGGTTTGGAAGCCTTACTTTTTTTTTTTTTTAGACGAGAAACAAAGCTGATTATATTAAATAGTAGGTAAAGGTAATACAGCAAAAGCATCAGTACAAAGAAGATCCAGGAGATCAGAAGGGGGACTAGTCACCCAGTTACTAGGAAGAAAATCAAAACGCCGCCAGGAACTTTTGCAACCCGGTCAGAACCCGATTAAATTTCTACTGCAGTGAGCAAAGGAAAGGCCAGACATAGTCTTCAATTTGTGCTTGGCCCGGTCCACGAGGGGTTGCACTGACCAAGCCTTACTTGTTGTCGTGCAAATTTGCATTGATCCATATTCTCTTAAGATCGTCGGAATCTTCAAATCATAATCTCACCTGAATTCTTTTAAATTAAGGGTCAAGAACTTGAGAGATTGTAATTGAAAGAGAGAGAGAGAGGGGGGTTTAGAATGGATTTACATGGTAGAAAGATGAAAGATGAAGGTCCCATTTACAGGGGCTTTGCGCAAATGAAGGCCAAGCCAACCCTTCACAGGGCTAATCCGATCCTGCGCAGCAGCTATCCGAGCCGCCCCAGCCTGTGGTGCTGGCGCGTCACCGGACTAGTAGGTTGGTTAGTCAAATTTGATCAAATTTTGACCAGCTAGAACTTTATCTGTCTGGTTGACACGACTTTTATGCCCGTGAAATGTGCGACCGTGGCTTTTGGAAAACATGATTCAATCTTCGAAACAGTGTCGATATTGTGGATTTCGGGAGAGCCAAATGGATGGTCACGGTGAAAAGTAATCTTGTTTTCCTTCATTAAAATTCGATCGGCATGAGTCTTATAGTGTCTTGTGACTTGTATTTTTAAGTTGGAATTAATTGATCAGGTCAAATCATAAAATTCCTATAACCTCATCATCGGAGGATCGTGATTAAAAGATACAATATCTTAAGATCTAACTTCTAATTCAAGCAAATTAAGCATTGATAGGAAGCTCCGAATGAGCACGGTTCAACTGTATTTTTTATTGATCTTAAAGAAATAATATTTTCGATCAATCTTTGGCCATATCATGAGTAAAAAATTATGTATCTATGAAGTGTAATCGGTATATTTGACTTGAAAATATAATCTTATCAAATATAGTTGATTATTTTAATCGATGGCTTCGCAAAGAACGTCCTCATCTCCTCCGCCAAGCAAGCAGTAACTTTAGGGCGTGCAAGATAAAATTTTTGTTTCTCGATTTCTCTGTTTTCATTTCTGAATGATTTGAAACAGAAAACTGTTTGGTAATGCGATTTGATTTTCTCATTTCGAAATAGATTTCATTTGAAATGAAGAAAATGAAAAATCGAAACTAAAATTTTTAACTTCTTAGTTTCGAAATAGAAATAGAATTTTTTTTTTTGGTAAGGTAAAAATAGAAATTATTTTTCTTTTCTCCATTTGGGCATCCTTCTTCGTTCACGGGCTTTTCTATTTGGGCGTTGCTTCTCCTTCTCCTCTCAACACTTCAACCAAACCCTAGCGCTGTCGACTCCAAACAACCTGTCCATCCTTGCCATCGACTCCAAATCCATCCTTCTTGCCATTGTTGACTCCAATGCCGTCGCCATCCTCTTGCTAGTCTGATTGTCGCTCATCTCGCCATTACCGTCCTCAGGCCGTCCAATTTGCTCCGGTCGTCTCGTCGAACTCGCCTCCTCCGTCCATGTCCCCGTTTGGATTTGGATTGCGCCTTCCTTCCTCTCCAATTCGAGGTCTTCCCCTCCTCTCTCTCTCTCTCTCTCCTCTCTCTCTCATTTTGTAATGTATTAGTATTATTTCGACTATTATTTTATATTTGAGGATTTCCTATGTTGTTTTAGTATTATTTAGACTATTATTTTGTATTTGAGGATTTCCTATGTTGTTATCTAATCAATTTCTATTCTTAGAAATAAAAATTTTATTCTGTTATCAAACGGATTTATGTTATAGAAATATAAATTTTGAGTCGTTATCATATGGGTTTCTTTGCTTAGAAACTTGTTCAGGTAATAGAAATTGAGAAATCAATTTCCGGGCAGAAATCAATTTCTGGAACAGAAATTTTATTATGCGTGTCCTTAGCCATTATGAAAACTTTGAAATTTCTCTCTCCTCGTGGGGGCTAAAGGCTTACTTTGGAGTCAGATTGTCTTATCGACGAGGCCCATGGGCTAGTTTCTCTATTCTGTCATTAAAGCAGGCCCTTAGAATTGTACTTTGTTATGAGATCCTGCTAGTGGGTTCTTTTTCTTCAAGTTGATATTTCAGACCAAAAAAAAAAAAAAAAGTTTAGCTAATCAGGCCATTCATCAACAAGACTCTTTTGAAAAAACAAATGCCAGTTATACGAAAATCGATCAAACGAAATTGATATACTAAGTAAACAATATCCAACACTTTAGTGTTATCGATTTTTTTTTTTTACTTAGCCTTAAGCTTTTCCGCGGAAAAAAAAAGGATTCCGAAATCGTCGTGATTGATGACCGAATCGCCCGCCCAAGTTGACCCGATCCGATCCGGGAACCGGCCCATTTCCACGAAAGCGCCCACCCAACCGCAGTTGGATAATCAATCAATTATTACAGAGGGGGCTTCCAGTTGAGAATATTCCAATTAGGGTTCCATCCTCGATGCCCCCGATTCCCTCCCAACCTCAAACACCGAAGCCAGAAGAAAAGCCCGTCGATCCCATCCCCCCGCCCGTTCCGCGTAATCGCACCTCCGTCTCGACGCTCCCTCTCGCCGGCCACGATTGCCGGAGGTAAGTTCGATCTCCGATCCCTCATTCCTACCTCGCTCGCTTCTCTCTCTTCTGCTGCCGTTTCCGATCTGCTGTTGCAGCCGAAACCGCCCGTCCCCCGCGGCGGTCGCCTGTGTTCCCGCGTCTCGTCGCGGGTTTTCTGCCGGAATTCGCCTGTTTTCCCTTCGCCTCGCTAGGTTTTGGTCGGGTTGGTCGGGTGACTAGTCGTGAGGTTTTTCGGCTTTGTGAGACGGTGCTGGGAATGTGGCTAGGGTGTTTGAGCCGAGGAGCGGACTCTGCGCTTAAGTTGCTAGGCGCGGCGTCGGATTGTTCTCATTGGCTTGGTGGTTAATGGTGCGGAGGAGATGTGTGTAGCTGTTATATGGAGTTCCCGCGGTGTTTAGCATTGACCTTGCGATGTTTCTTCTCACGGGAGGCAGGACTCGCGTGTGCTTTTTACTTGCAGCTTTACGCGCTGCCGACGCCGACTGAGCTGGTGGATAGGTATTTGCTGTGTGTCAGGACTGATTTGGACTTCTTGATTTTAAGTGTCGGAGTTGAAATCGTTGCTGTAGGCGCCGAAACGCACTCGTTGTTGAGTTTTGAGTCGCCCAGATAGAGCTCTAAACAGACGGCTATGCCTGCAGGTTAAATGAAACCTAGAAGACAAGAGCTGAACAGAGAAGGAAATGTTTTTATCAATTGGCAATTGGGGGGTTTTTGGAGAGAACACTTGTGCGTTTGTAGGTCCAATGATTGATGTAAACTATATTTGACCTGTTTGGTGAAATGTGGGTAAACGCCTAATATATCATTTAAGATTGGAAGTGGCAACTTGGACGCCGTTTTCCCCTTTTCATCATGGTAATTGCTGCCTGCTTTACTGTTTCCACTAAAATGAGGGTATTGTTTGCTCAATGTGCATGCATTTGAGATGATAATATTAATTATTGGGAATATCTTGTATGAATTTAGCAAATCTGACTATGACATGATGGAGAGGTAAAATCTTCATGAGGATTGCTTGATCTCCTCCTTCCATTTGGCTAGGAGAATTATTGTGCTCAGTCTTCTTCTTTTAGTTGGCTAGGAATCTTTTTTATCAAATGTGCTATCATTTTTTCCTTGATTTTCTCTGCTGGAATTTATATAGAAGAGTAACATTGAGCTGTAACCATATCCAATTAATTACTCAGCTTTTAATTTTAATTTTATTTATTTGTTTATTTATTTTTTTATTACTATGCTTTAATCGTCTGACAGGACCTTGAGAAGGCTGTTGAACTCATCATACTACCTGCACAATGAAGTTCCTAGAATACACTCCTCTGGAACGGTAATCTCATAGGTAGTATTTTCAGAATCTCAGCAGCTTTTCTGGAATGGTTGAAGTGAAGCTTCCTAATCAAATATTGCAGAATAAATGATTTTTTGGATAATTTGAGTCTTGGCGAATGTACCATCAAAGGGTGCCTTGAAGCTTACTCCTGTACGCATGATTTGCTTTCTTTTTTTCTTTTTTTCTTTCTTTTTTGTGGTTTGCTTCATTTTAATTGACTGTGACCTCCCGTGCTGTTCATTGTAGGCAAGCATACAGGAACAGATAAAAAACTTTCCCTCAGTTTGGAGCATGAGGTAAGTCCAGTTAATTCAACATGTTTTTTAATTTGAATAGGACTTTATAATTGTTGAAAGGAATTGCTTTGTTGGCTATATATTCTTCCTCCTTTTCTCCCATATAACATTTGACATACAGATGGGATCAATTTCAATTTTAATTAACAGCCGAGTTTCTATGCCAGTCTGGTCTTGTTATCCCAATACGTTTCGACTTTTTTCTAATCCAGATGCAGTAGATTGAACAGCGTGCATGGTTAAAGTTCATGTAATTGCACCTGAGAAGATTATAGTAAACAATCTTTTAATGAGAAATGTTCATAGTGGCTAATCATTGCTACTAGTATCTAAGTAGCACCCACACCAACAAGCGACATGCGACACAACATGACATGACATGACACACTGACACAACATTTCTCAAAAAATAGAGAAGTTCGACAAGTTGGGACATTTTATAGTAGTGTATAACTATACCTATCTGTTGTCAACGTTATTTCTGATACTATTGTGAGATGAATCCTCTGGAGAATCTTGCTAGCTTTTTAGTTACATAATTAAATTGCAAAGCTTAGAGTAAATTGTGCTCGTGTAGTTATCTTTAACATTTGGAATTGTAGAAATATATTGGATGAAATATGTTCTTAGTACCAATTTATTTTGTTGAAGATATTAAAATTTCATTCCCACAATCCTAACAAAATAAATTTCATTCCCAATGCTATGTACTTCCCCACGTTTCACTGATTAGGATTAAAAAAATGCTAAAAAATGCATCAAGATATTTAAGACCTGTATAAGTGGACTGGTTATCACCATACGAGTACTGTTTTGTGTGCTTTTTGTTCATTGTCTCAGGTTGGGCCTTTACTTTCTCACTCCCAACCCCAATTCCTTTGTCTCTCTTTAGGTGGACAGAGGCCTTTGGTATTTTGAATGCATATGTCGTGCTGGATCTTGTTTTACAATTTATGTCTCACATTCAAAATGTTTCCTATTCAATTTCAGATTCTTGATTATCTCGGAAGATCTTCAGACACTGACTCTTCTTCGCCAGTCGATCACTTGTTGAGCAGATCCAGGTGCAAAAGAGTTCTTGGCTTCACATATATGGGGTTTTCACTTGTTATGTTTGTTTGACTGGATTTTTGCTTATGGTCAATGCAGCCGAAAGACATTGATCTATCTGGTTCTTACGCTGTATCACATGTATCCAGACTACGACTTCAGGTACATCTGTATGTTTGTTTCTATTTTGTAACTGCAATAGAAGGAAGGATTATGGGTAATGTCTTTGTCAGCTGACTAGGCGACATGGCAACCCGTTGTATAATCCTTTCATGATCATGTTGGGAGTGTTGTCAAAGGTTGACAGACAGTTCAGAGAACTGTTGCTCTAGGAGGAGCTGAGAGTTCAAGTCTCTCCATTTCCCAAGCTGATATTGCTTCTCTCACAATCAACTTGTAACCCAATGACGTTTGGTTATCACATGACTAAGCAGAGTCTTTATCAGGATATTGATTCTAGCAATTCATGTTCTAGCAATGGTATTAGGATTACCTGTCTGTTGGTTTTCCAGTGTGGTGAAAGCTCATCAGTTCTTTACTGAGGAAAGCTGGGACAGTTTTAAGCAGATCTTTGATACGTACATGTTTGAAGCATCCAAGGTAATTCCTTGTGAACTTGGTTTACTCATATCTGAATTAACGTTGGTTTTTATCAATTTTACATGCAAATGTGTGGTGTCACCTGTCATTCCATTTTCTTCCTTTTCCTTGTCATTCTTGTTGCAAGTTCCAGTGATTTCAAGAAATCTTCTCTAAGGAATTTACATGTAGTTAATTGTAATCGATTTATTACTGTCATTGCTATTGTTATTGTTTATCACTACTAATGAGAGCAGAGGATCTCCTTTAATGTCAAGAGGTTCTGGTTTTTTTACCTACATAGCTATGGATGAGGAGGAGAAACTCGGTTTGAGGTTCTTTACCCTTCTGAGTTCTCCTGCTTATTCCATAAATTTTTTATCCCACAAAAGTGTACTATTTCCACCTTTTGTTGCTTGTATTTGATATCAATGAAGTTGTAATGTTTAGCTGTTAAATTCCAGGAATGGGTTGAGGCAAATGGTGATGGTTCCCTTCTTGAAACCTTAAAAGAGGCTCTGGATGAGGTGACTTTTGCAAGAATACAACTGCATGTTCCGTCAGCAAGTATTTCTTTCCCTAACTCATAGCCATGCAGGTTGTTAAGCTATCCGAATGCGAAATATACAGCTATAATCCCAATTCAGATGCAGACCCGTTTTCAGAGAGAGGAGCAATGTAATTGTCTGTTCACCTTCGCCTCACTTGCGCAAGTGGTTTCCATTATGTTAATCATTAACTCTCTTTTTTTGGGCCCCTTCAGATGGTCTTTCAGTTTCTTCTTCTATAATCGGAAACTAAAGCGCATTGTTAGCTTCCGATTTTTGTGCTTAAGGTGGGTGTGTTAAGTTTTAGTTTAGTCATGTCATTCCTTCCCTTGATGAAACTTATATGTTTTCGCCATTGCCTTGGCAGCAACTTGGTGGTGGAGGGACTGCTTCCAAATGAATTAGGCTATGGTGAAGATGAGGAAATCTTCGATGACATGGACATGTAAATACAACGCCTAGTTGATGTGTATACTGTCCAGAGTAGAGACTTGTAGACTTCCAGCTGTACATGTCTCGTGTGAAGCTGTGTTCAGAGAGCTCAATAGTAGGTCTAGTTGATCTAGCTTTTCAGCGTGCAGTTGCTAATGTCATTTCAATGGGTTTTATGCTTGTAAAAAGTTGTAATGCTTGAAGACTTGTTGATATTTGGAGTTTCTGTTAAGCGGCTTTGGCCGAACAAGGAAAAAAGCAAGGTTCTGGAAGGTGTGCCCCAGTTTGTTCTCCTATGTTTGGACTCTGACATGGTCATCACCATGGCTGTTTTTGAAATGAGGTTTGGCGGTTGACAAGTGTCCAGAGTCTAATTTCGGATTCCTTTGGCGCTATTGAAAAGGATGGGTGATGTTATGTCGCCATGTGGTGTTGAGAATCTCATTGTAATACTAGTGTGGAGAATCTCATTGAAATACTTTCTACCCTGAAGGATTACTCCAATAGTTTCCTATATGGAGTTACGTAAAATTTGACGGAACCCATTGGACTCTAGGAGCCCTCGTTGAGAATAGATCGAGTTGTCATGCCTAATTTTCCTCTGGTCCTCCTTGCAATGCGAATGCCATTCTCGATGTTTATCTCTTGGTGTAGCTTTCAACTTTCGTGGCCATTACTCATGCAAATCACACTTTCTCCTGGAAAGCGCGTTCTGAACGATCTCATGGACAACTTAAATCTAATAATTGTGAAGATAAAATTTTGGAAAAGGCTTCGTAGTCAAAATCCTGATATAGTATAAAGCAAGTCATTGTTTTGTCCCTTAAAGGTGGCCATCATTGAATCAACCCCCTTTTTAAAAAATATGCCTAACTCCATCATCTGGTACTAAAGTTATAATGCAAACGGTACTCTGATAATGGCACATTTGTTTATCCTCTCATGATTGAACAAATTTTAAAAAATCACAGAAAAGATTAATCATGTCGAAATGACTAACGTCTCTCTCTCTCTTTCTCTCTCTCCAGCCGTAGCATAACGTTTGGACATTGGTACTACGTGGGTTTCTTTTTATAAAGACAAAAAGCTGGCAAAGTCCATCTATCATTCATCCCCGTGATTAGGACTAGAGCTCTAGTTAGCACCACGTGTCTCGACACGCGTGGTTACTTGCATCACTTCTCCTCTGGAGCTCGCAAAGATCGGCACTTGGAGCAGACTTAGCTGGCGTTTATCCGGGGAAAAACTTGAATAATCGGAGTTTGTCAGTCTTAATGCCAAGTCCTCCATGCAAATCGTCATGAGCACATGGATTTGTCCGAAAACATAAACTGGTTATCAACCTGGCACGAATCGACTAAAAATCTAGATATTACTGTGCTCTAAAATTGAGCCGATGGTCGATATAAAGAGATGTAGTGCCGCTGATCACTGGCATCCTCAACTTGGCACAGATCATTCGCGTTGTACATGGAAAAATGCAAGCAACGTGAGATTCATCAAGAGTATTCACGCATGGGTCACCATTAGATTTTGAAGCTTTTGGGCACGATATTCACAAAATCAACACTTGCCGGCAGCGGATTGCACTGTTCCTCTGTTATGTGACAGACGTGTCTCGCTACCCAAGAAGCCAGGAGTCAAATTGTCCCAAGGATGCGTGGCCAAATCACATTACTGAGTTTTCTTTATTGTTTTCATAAACACCAACCACTCCATCGCCATTTGCCTTCTTATGACTAGTTATCCTGGATCCACATGCACTTGTCCTTGTCACTTTGTTAACATTTTTAATCAAATCTTTAAACTATCTCACCGACCCTCAAATCACCTATGATCGAATTCCCCCTGGATTTTTATCTTCTTTCCTTTGTTTTGGTGAATGTCCAATAATTTCGACTAATGTAAAGTTAGGCACGACACATCACTAAACCTTAAAATATCAAGTTTTGCATGATTGGGGGGGAGAGTCTAATTATTTCTCGTGGCATCTGAACCACTGAATAGGTTTGGAATAATAATTCACGTAGAATATGTTTCCTAAGTGTAGGGACTTAGTGTGGTTATGTCCATCTTTTTGTAGCTAGATGGAGATGCTCATACCATACGATAAAGCAAAGAATCAACATCATCTCACAAGTACATAAAACATTTCTTTTTTATCAGCCATTTTCACAACTAATGTACCTCTTAAATTGATGAAAACTTACCAGAAACACATAGCGAAACGATATCACGTGCATCATGGATCATGTTATGACAAGAAGGGCAAGGCTTGACCCTATTCGTTATCATGTGCATGTTAGACAACAAGCTCACCGTATTTCTTCTGTCTGAGTCGTTATGTGCTGCTAATCATTAGTTTAAATCTTGCACGACATGACTTGAAAAGGAGAGATTACATACATCCGCTAAATGGGTTAATCAAGTCCTCTATTCTGGTTAACCAACTAAAGGACAAAGCGCATAGGTTTGGGACCTAACAATATAGTGATGTTCAACGCCTTTTGGATCTTTTCAATAAACGGTTGGCGAGTTTAATCAAAGATTAGGCATAGTAATTAACAATTAACGTATATGTTCAGAGTCAATCCCTTGAACTAATCTTCCTTGAGAGAGAGAGAGAGAGAGAGAGAGAGAGAGAGAGGGGAGATTCCGACAACGACTGTTCCATCTCTTTAGCTAATGCTGATTATTCTGAACCAAACTACTTCTTTGTTACGCAAGGATAACCTAAACGTTTAGATTAGAATATCACCCTGAATAAAAACAATATAGGTGTAACAATTATATATGTCAAAATGCCCATTAAAAGCAAATCGCTAGATAAAGTTTTAGCTAGAATTTGTATATTCACAAACCATATATGATAAGGATTAGAAACTGGGTAAAACCTAAGATAGAAACTATCTATACTTAAATAATATATGCATAAGAATTATAAATTTGACAGAATAACCATCAAAAGCACATCACCAGGTAAAGCTTGCGCATTAAAAATGTCTAGAGTAAGAAATATATTAAGCACACATTTAGGGGTTTTAAGAAGGTTTTAACATTACTTAAGCTTAATCGATGTTCATATTAATGTATTGGATGTATCTTCATAAAAAGCATAAAATCTCGCGGCTCTAATCAATAATCTTATCATATAAGGATCAATATATCAGACATGATGCCTTAACGAGAACTCAAGTTGATATCACTGTGCTGTAAAGTTCATGCATGATGTAGTATGTATCCATGTATCCTAGGACAACGGTACAAGCGTAGGATCTAGAATAGGGAACATATCGAGCGCACATTCAGGTGTCTCAACGAGGTGTTGACAAAACTTAAGGTTGGTTAGATGCAGATATTCATGTAGTAGGTATATTCTTATAGTTCTGTTCAACGAAATAGAATAAATCCTGCGACTCTAATCATTAGTCTAATCCCATGACGAAAAATATCACCTTGTGTTGTAACTTAACTGCATGACTTTTGCATTTCTTATAGAAAGTCAAAGTGTTAAGCCTATGTGCGGTTTAATAAATTATCAGGAGCAGATACATTGTATATGCACGAAGGATGAAGTAAAAAGACCTTACGAACGTATAAAAAAGTGATAATATATAAATATGATGCACTAATATGCAAGTATCTTAGGACAAGTGCACAAGTGTACATCTGTCCAATACGACAGCTTCTGATTAACCTCATCTCTTTATTATAAATAAGTAAAAGGGCCAAGTGAGAGGAGTTGAATAGGGAGACTTACAAGCCCCTCAAAGTAAGGACCACACAATGGCCTGTTCATCGTCTCCACCAAGCTTTTGCAGAGTGAAAGGCCCGGTTCGCACTTGCAGGCGTAAGACATCGATCACGTACCCGAGAGTGATATCGCGAAGCTTTAAAGACGAAGGTAGGTTCATATTCTCTGGTAAAATGGCCATTATTATATCAAAGCAGATTAATTCGTGATTCCAAGGGCTTTGTCCTATCAAGCATAACATTTGATAAATTTTCGGGGCAAGAAATTTGGTTATTGAATCAGTAAAACATTGAAAACCTCCCTTGATCTCTCTGTGATTCATCCTGCCATTATCATCATTAAGGAAATATAAGACAAGTCTTCGCATGTAGATGGCTTAGGATTACTGTCTTATGTTTCTTATGCGATTAATCTGTAAATAATCTTTTGGTTCGACAGGAAAGGCAGTGAATATGGTGGATGCGAACTTGGACGTTCTAAGACGGCGGATAGACGAAGTAAGGCAGAGGGAGAGATCAAAAGATTGTCCACGGGGCCGCCAAAGCGGCTGGAACTATCCTCCTCATGTCCATGGCTATGATAATCGGATGGTGAACAAGAAAAGGAAGAAGAAGGTGATGCTAGCGGAAGCAATGGAGTTGATGATTCTAGCAAGTAGTTCACTAGGGCTCGTCTTGCTTAGTGGTTCTCTATGCATTTGCCTTGTGTCGTTTCTAGTTCATCTGAACTACTAGTGCTCTTGTGCAAAGCTTAAGCTGCTGCTTCTTCTTCCTCTCTGTCTTCTTCTTCAATGCACTATCAAGAAGGTTTTGATCTGGTAGAAGGAAAGAGTCGAGGAACAAAGTAAATAAAGTGGCCAACACTTCATGCATGGTGATATCTCTTTAACTTCAAGGTGTTGACTTCTCAGCTTGAAAGAATTAGCACAACTTCAATTTAAAGAAAAAAAAGAATTGGGAATCGAGTTTGAATTTCATTTATTGGCAGTGGAAAGATTTTCACATACTGTAGATAGCAATACAACTCTTGAGTACATCTATGATCAATGAGTTAATTACCCATCACTGCCAAAAAATGTGTAAGTTATATGATTCAAGGTAATTTGTCGCCATTGCTCATTGAAAGTGACATGGTTTTTCTACTAATGGTAGACTGCATAAGAACTCACAATTTAATCAACTTTCTTTGCAAGTCATAAGAATTAGTAAATGTCCTTCCTTGTTTCGAACCAAGAGTTTTCTTATATATATATAAGGAAGAACGTTCTTTCTTAGCCATCTCCGGTGCAAGTTTATCGAATGATTCCACTTTTTTGCACCAAAATATAATGATTTGTTCGCGTATTGGTAAATTTCTATAAATGTTGATGAGTGTAAATAAAATGTTAATATATCAAATATTACTAACGACTTTTGTCTAAATAAGTTATAAGGCAGCAATGTTCCAGGTTCAACCTAAGAACCAGCTAAAATCAACTTAGTCATTTTAGTTTGAAATCAATTCGGGAGAGAATTGTGTAGATTCTTATATTAAAAACCTTGAAAACAATAAGATTCAGTTCATTTCCCGGTTTTGAGCCTTGAACTCGTTGGTTCTACCCAATAACCAAACTAACCAAGACGACTCTTGCGGGTAGAGTCGGGTTTTGAACCGGATTTGAAACCTATCAGCACATTAGTGAAAATAAATCGTTCTATTAAATAACAGATTAACAGTCTAAAACTGAAAAAAGAAAAAAACAAAAGGCCCTAGGCCCACATTTAAACTCACGCCACTCCCAGCCCACATCCTCACCACCAGACAACAAAACTTACAATTCATAAAGCTGCCTCTTATCTCTTGTTCCAAGCCGGTTCCCGATTGTAAACCGGCTCTCCCTAATAAGATTATTAAATTAAAGTGGTAACTCAATGAAACAACAGATAAATTGAAAAGAACCATATTAAAATTTTGTATAAACGAAAATGAGAGTCGGTCACATAAAACTATAGTTGAAAATTTAGTCGTAGAAAAATTTGTAAATAGTGCAAAAATAGTTGGCAATTTCACATAATATGTTATAAATTTGAGGCGTTGGCAAGAAAGGTGAATAAAAATTTGCAAAAGATGAAGAAATTGTTCTTTTAAAGAGACATTCATAATTTAAACTAAAGCCAAATAAACACCGTCCTAATTGGCAACAAGTGCACCTTGTATCTTTGGGAGAATTATTAAAAAAAAAACCTAATTCTATTGCAATTATGCCAACTCAATCCTAAAATTTTGCAATTGCCCTAATTCAATCCATTTAGCCAATTTTAACTCACGTTGACTTTAATATGGACAAATTTTAATAATATTTTATTTTTTTGATTCATTTTTATTTTTATTTTTCCATTTCTTTTTTTTCCTTTCTTCCTTCTTTGTTTTTATTTTTTTAGGCTTGCTGGCTACTGTGGAGATAAAAACCAAAGAAGGAAGAAAAAAAAAAGGGAGAAGATAAAATTTTAAAAAATAATATATTATTAAAAATTATTTATGTTATATTGGCCGATATCTATGTCAGCATTGACCTGCCAAAATTGGGTAAACGGACTGAGCTAATACAATTGTAAAAGGTCTAGCATTGAATTAACAAAAAACAATAAATATTAGAATTGAATTGGGACACTTATAATAGGTTTATGAGTTTTTTTAATAATTTTCCCCATATCTTTTCATTTCCATAGTGCCCATCTTTCTCTGTAATCTTCTTTTCTCACCTAGTCTCTTTGCGACACGTGCTAACGAATTGCGCCGTCTTTGGAAAGTGATCGAAAGCATCATCGTCGGGCGGTCTCAAGTGAATTCTGCACAAATTCTCACGGAAGAGGTGCTGCTATCTTTTACATTGCGCCATCATCGTTGGTGATGAAATCTGCAGGCTCATGTTTATAAGCAATCTCCAAGCAACCGTCGGCCTGGCTAAGAAGACGAGCACTCATACCCTCCTCTCCCGGGACACCTGTGGACCCTGCATGAACTTTTGGATGAGCAAGCATCCTCTGATTTCACATGAACGCGAGAGTTGATTTTAGTCCTCTACATTAACCCACGACACCCTTGGGAAACAGCACTACTATCGCATATTACAGTTGCAGTATAAGAAAAAACAATATAATGTACCACTAAGCTTAGAACACTCCTCATTAGTTCTTGAAAGGAAAAACATGAGAAAAGTTTTAAATCTATTATATTTGTGTTAATTTATTCATAAACCTCTTGACTTAATGTCAATTCAGTCTTTCCGGTTAATTTTGATCGGATATTGCTGACGTGAACATTAGCCGACTTACGTGGCATGTCCAATTGACGTTGATAATTTTTAATAATATTTTAATATATTTTTTAAATTTATTTTTTTCTTTACCCTTTTTTTTCCTTCCCTTCCTTCTTCAGCTGTCAATGAACAATTGGCATATACTCTATTAAAAGTTGTCTATGTTTGTGCCAGCCGTGTCATATAGGTCAGCCGGTGTCCACATCAGCAATATCCTGCCAAAATTAATCGGAATGACTAAATTATCACTATGTCAAAACATTTGTAACTAAATTGGCACAAATGTAATAGACTTAGGATTTTTTTGACATTTTTCCTTGATAAGATTTCTGAAGATGCACTGTTACCATCCTGGATCTTTCGGCCGATTTCAACAGAATATATGCCAATTGTTCATTGACAGCAAGCGTTCTAGGAAGCTGCTTTCAGCTAAGTCCAAAGCCGCGAGTAATCTTTATCTCGCTGGACGGCTATTACAGGACAGAAAGTAGGTTCCAACGGTAAGTCAGGTCGGAAAACTTGTGGGCTGACTGCTCTCCACGCTTTCATTTGTTTCCAAAAGTCCGCGTAGCATTATGACTGCGATATCAAACTAACGGTTTCATCTACCATTCAGTGAAAAGGACCCAACCGTCATCAACCTTTCTTACGTTGGAAAAATCCAATTCAACATCCACGCTTGTCTTTTGTAGAGGTTTGCCTCTTGATCATTCAAAACGGTAGCATGTCAATTTATAAACTGATCGCAGTGATGAGAAAAGTATATTACTTTAATAGGGCAGCCATATGCAGAGGCGTGTAGAACTTTGCTAGATGCATGACTTAGTGTTTAATTACTATATCACTCCCTCGGACTTTGGATTGCAATTTCCAACAATTATATCTTCCCCCTCATATGAAATATAAAACTGACCATCCATATCAGCTTTTCTTTCCTCTGGGTTCTGGTTTGAGCGTCACCATAGAGAGAGAGAGAGAGAGAGAGAGAGAGAGAGAGAGAGAGATGGACACTCAATTAGCCTCAGCTAAGAGAAGCCATGCCGTTTGTATCCCAGGTCCATACCAAAGCCATATAGGAGCAATGCTAAAACTGGCGAAGCTTCTACATACAAAAGGTTTCGACATATCCTTCGTGAACACAGAATACAACCATCGACGCCTACTGAAATCGAGAGGACCTCGAGCCCTCGATGGCTTCCATGGCTTTCAGTTCCTGACCATCACCGATGGCCTTCCTCCCTCGGATGCAGACTCAAGCCAAGACCTCATGGCTCTAAGTGATGCTGTCAGAAATAATATGTCTGCTCCATTTTCTGATCTCATCTCCAATCTCAACCACGCCGCATCAAACTCAGATGATCCTCCCGTCACTTGCATTTTCTCTGATGGATTCATGTCATTTGCCACCAATGAAGCTGCTCAAGAATTCGGCATCCCTATCATACAGTTGTGGACAATCCCCGCCTGTGCCTTCATGGGATACAAACAATACCGGACTCTTCAGGAAAAGGGCCTCACTCCATTAAAAGGTACATGTACAAAGAAGATAGGTTATTTCTTTTGTCTTTTTAACCCTGTGAGTAGACTCGGTGATTAATGCGC
This sequence comes from Eucalyptus brandiana, assembly GCA_014182725.1. Lineage (NCBI taxonomy): Eukaryota > Viridiplantae > Streptophyta > Magnoliopsida > Myrtales > Myrtaceae > Eucalyptus > Eucalyptus brandiana. The sequence continues at coordinate 37,388,207 of CM024674.1, forward strand.
ATGGCTTATGTTTGACCACCCACAACATCTGGTACTAACAATTCCGAGTGCAACCACCCGTGGTTTGGCTCGTGTCTTACCGGTCCTAAGTCACCGGGGTATTTCTTGAGCCCGAGGTCCACTGACCTAAAACTAACTTTCTTCAAATAAAAAAAAAAAAGATTTTATTTTCGTAATACGATATGCATAAAAGACTGAGAATATCACGTGTGGTGCAGATGCCAGCTACTTAACAAACGGCCATTTGGATACAGTAATCGATTGGATTCCAGGAATGAAGGACATTAGATTATGGGACCTGCCAACCTTCCTTCGTACCACGGATCATGATGATATTTTGCTCAATTTTATAATGGATGTCGTTGAGAGAGCAAATAAAGCCTCAGCGATGATTTTCCATACCTTCGATGCCCTTGAATCAGAAGTGCTTAATGCTTTATCATCAATGTTTCCTCGCGTCTATGCAATTGGCCCACTCTCGTTACTAGTCAACAAACTAGTGCAGGAAGAGAGCCCCCTCAAAACTATTGACTGCAATATGTGGACAGAAGATACAGAGTGTCTTCGATGGCTTGACTCGAAGGAACCGAAGTCAGTTCTATACGTTAATTTCGGCAGCATAGCTGTCTTGACAAGGGAAGAGCTTATTGAGTTTGCAATGGGACTGGCCAACAGCGAACACCCATTCTTGTGGATAATTAGGCCTGACCTTGTAAGTGGGGATTCAGCAGTTCTTCCCCGGGAATTCCTTGAAGAAACAGAAGGAAGGAGTATGTACGCAGATTGGTGTCCACAAGAGGCAGTTCTCAACCACTTGTCCACCGGAGCGTTCTTGACACATTGTGGATGGAACTCTGTAATCGAGAGTGTGTCTTCAGGAGTCCCAATGATTTGTTGGCCATCTTTTGGGGACCAGAGGACAAACTGCACTTACGCTTGTAGTAAATGGGAGATTGGTTTGGAGTTATCAGGTGTGGTCAAGAGAGAGGAAGTGGCAAGGCTAGTGAGGGATTTGATGGAAGGAGACAAGGGAAAACGAATGAAGGAAAGAATCACGGAGTGGAAGAAATTAGCACAGGAAGCAACAGAACCAAATGGGTCATCGTCCGTTAACTTTGACAAGCTGTTGAATGAATTTCTACCTTAAATACAGCAATAGACATCTGTTTGTGCAACACTGCTACCACGGGCATTTCTTTTTTCGCAACAGCATTATACTTTCTTTATGGGTTACTGTAATGAAATTATATATTCGCAGCCTGTGTGTTTCAAGAGGTTTGCACACACTACTGAATTCATCTATCTTATAAACTTGTTTCCTACGAGACGAGTTGTCTTTCCTACACCCATCTTCTACTCTTCATGCTTAGTCATAACTTCAAGATATCTATTGGCATGCTTTTCTCCCGGTGAAATTTCATCTTCAATGACATTCAAGGATTTGTTGCGTATTTCATGGTGAAAGTGAAAGGGAGCTCATGGGACCTGGAAAAATCTGAAAGCTCATGGTCATGAGTGTTTTCCTAGCAATTCTCCCCATTGGCTATGTAGACTCGAAATAAGACACTCCTCTTTCAGTGAAACCTTGGATCGACCATATCAATAAATGGATGACCAAGTGTTGCGACCAAACTTCAGGTGCACCATCTAGAATTTGGCTAATAGACTTGGATCGACCATATCAGTAAATGGATGACCAAGTGTTGCGACCTAACCTCAAGTGCACCATCTAAAATTTGGCTAATAGACTTGTGACATCCTAAAATTCGACCACGTTTCGATAAAGTGAAATGGGCATGTCGTCGACGTGCCTATGATCCTTTTTCTCTGAGCTGATCACTCACGAGTTAACTAACCTATTGGGTGAAGCCGTTAAGGGATGTATCTGCAGTAAAATCCCTAAAAGCTACTCAATTTGTTGGATTGGATTAAAATCGCGTTTGATCGATTCTAACCATGAAATTTAAATTGGTTTCGGCGATCGAATATTCGAGCGTGTCATAATTCATTTTTAGAACTGTCTCATCGTCTATCAATTTATTGCCGAGTCCGAAATTTCAAGAAAGAAATTATCGAAGGAAAAATCGAAGACCAAAAGAAAATAGAAAAAAAAAGGGAAAGAGAAAAGGAAAATAGGAATAATAGTATTATTTATTTTCTTTTTCTCTCTCTCTCCCTTTTCTCTCTCTTCTCTCTCCTCTCCCCTCCCCCCTTCATGCGAGCCCCCCTCTTAGCTGTCTCCCTCTTTCTTTCTTTTCTCTCCCTTTGACCATTCAAACTTATCTCTCTCTCTCTCTCTCCTCTTTTTCCCCCACTCCCAAGTGACCGAACCAGCTTCTTCTTCTTCTTCTTCTTCTTCTTCTTCTTCTTTCTTCTTCGTGCGAACCAGCGGACCAAAGTAGAGACAGTAGCTTGCCGTCGCTGCTCCGTCACCGCCCACCGCTCGCTGCCGCTTGTGCCCGCGCCCGCGCGTCTGCCGCTCGCTGCGCGCTCCGCCAGTCCCCATTCCCTCGCACCTAGGCATCCCCCGTGCGACCTCACCTTTGCTCAGCCCCTGTTCCACCCTGTCCAGCCACCTCCGGCCACCACTCAGCTCCGTCCGGCCACCGTTCGGACTCGCCGGAGCTCCCCTCACCCTTCGCCAGCCTCCCCTCGCCGCCCTAGCCGCCGGACTAGCCTCGGCCAGCCCAAACCAACAAACCCGCGAGTGGGTTTCCAGCCCGTTCGTGGGCCGTTTTAGGCCGTTTTCGGGTCCTGAACCAAAGCCGTGCTTTGGGAAGTATTGTTCCTCGTGTCGCCCCCATCGGATTGATCCGATTTACGCGCAATTCCAGTGAGTTTTGCTCACTAATGTCTTCTTAGTTTGCTAAATATACTTAAAGGTTGATTAGATTTAATTAAGTGTAATTAGGTGGTTAGATTAGAATGGATTAGCATTTATTAGTTAATTGCATTGCATATTAATTGTTCGGTTAGTGTACTTAGATAGAGAATTGCCTATAGTATTTATTGAATGCTTCTTGGGATTTTTCCCGATCCTTATCAGGTGTTAATTAAGGCAATTCGGGCCCAAATGGAATTTTTAGGTATTAAATATTAATTTTCGAAATTAATTATTTAATTATTTATTTTCTGGAAATTCAATTGGGATGGCCAGCGATCGAAATTTTATGCTGATTGTCATGGCAAGACGATCCGTTTATTTAATTGAGCTTTATTTTGTCTTTGAATTGAATTATTTGTGAAATTAGGAATTATTCTTTAATTGAATAATCTTTGGTTATTAATTGAAAAATAACCGGGCATCGTTGATAATGCCAAAAATATTTGAATGGACTGCAGAAAATGTGGGAGTTATGGAAAGGAAAATATTATATTCTGGCTAAGGCCAGCTGTGTACCCGCGCACGATATTTTATTGGATATTTTTAATACGAAGAAATGAGGTCAAGACATTACCTTAATTGAGGAAGTTAAGTGCGAGGCACAATGTCATTGGGCCGTGAGGGATTAATCGTGTGTTGGTTTATAGTTGAAGCAAGATGATTATTGGAAGTTGATGTGATCTGTGTTGTGTTGAGGGAAAACAATGGATCATGAGCAGGTAAAGGACTAAGTACTACACAAGTAGAAGACTTCGTGTGAGTCACCTCTAGCGCCTTATACCATTGCTTATTGTAGTCAAGGGCTAAGTGTTACATGGCGACCTGAGCCGCATGGGAATTACCTCTAGCGCTTTGCAGTATTGTCATGCATAGTGAAGGGCTAAGTGCTACGTCTCGAGTGAGTTACCTCTAGTGCCTTATACTATTGCATTTGTAGTGAAGGACTAAGTATTACACGATAGCGAAATTTCGTGTGAGTTACCTCTAGCGCCTTATACTATTGTTATTTGTAATCAAGGACTAAGTACCGCACGATGACGAGACTTTGTATTGGGGTCACCTCTAGTGCCTTGAGCCTATATTTGAGTGGGAATGTTGAATTTTGTTGAGATTAATTATCGAGTATAGATTGAATCATCGATATGATTTGATCCGTTTGTCATGGATTGATTGATTGAATTGAATTGGCCGGGGAATGGTCATCGTTGACATGTAATCAACTATGTTGATTGATCATTATTTTGATCTGATGTTGTGAATTGATTGATTGAATGGAGTTGACCGTGAGTGGTCTTGTTGGCGTGTGATTGACTGGGTCGATTGATCGAGATATCGATCTGTGATGTAATTACTTGAGTGCCTATTGAACTGTGCTAATATGCAGGTGGAAACTGAGGCCAAGGTAAGTCCTCTTATTCGTGCTATGCTTAGACAACCGAGTAGTATATTGGTTTCTTAATTGAGTCTTAGTGGGGTAGAACTCGTTGAGATGTAGTTTCATCCTAGTTTGGGAAAAACATTTCAGGACCCTGATGAGGAGCTGAGGAGGAATTTGAGAAGAAGTACTCTGAGGTGAAACCTAAGAAGAAGGATTTTTGGAAGAAAAAGATAATACCGAAAGGGGCCTTGAGTACGACCCGGATGGACTGAGATTCCATCTTCTTGTGTGAACTCCATTTTGATGTGAATAGTTATGAAGCACTTTGGTTTGCATTTTGTGTAAAAGTTTGGTTATAAGTTTTAATATGAAAAATATGGCATTGCTTTTCTATCCCATTGATTTACTGTCTGGGGATTTATAACTGCTTCCACATGTGCTTAATCAATGAAAGGGTCGGCGATACTTAGTTCTGAGATATCGCATTATAAAATCGATAAGACTATTAAGTCTAGATTTAACTCGGGTTCTCCTAGGTCCATATCAATTCATGACTTAAGTTCAAGTTTTTAGCATACAAATGAATTTTATCTAGAAGTCAACACTAATCAGTTTATGGTAGATCGATTAGATACCTAAGTAAAGTAACTCCTACAAACTAGAGATTATGAGTACGGAGACATGGTTATAATACTAATTTTTGTGCTCTTTCAGTATAATTCATTTTATTTTCAAAAATATCTTTGTAGGCAATCTGGATTGGTTTTAGCCTAAATCACTATCATTCTACATGTGAGTGTGCAAACATTATTGAAGACTCAATGAATCAAATAAATTGCATCAAAGAAAACTATTTTAAAGATGCAATATTATCTAAACAGGCAAGTATTATTTAGGACCCTATCTATGAAAGAAAATGCTATCTAGAATATATTCTAATCAATTCTAGATTTTTTTTAAAGATGCAATCATATTCAAACTAGGCAATGTTATTGAGAAATCCTATATATTCTAACATGCAATATAATCCAAAAAAAAATGTAATCCTAATTTAGGAAACTATCCTATGTAATAGACAATTATTTTTTTTTTTTGGTGTTTTCCAAAACAAGTAATTTCCAAGTATAAGCATTATATCCAACCCACTCAAGATATTCGTCCAAAATCCAAATAAAGGGTTAAAATAATTGAAAAAAAAATCCATTGTCTCACGGATTAAATTAACAATTATTATAATCCTAAACATCACAACATGCAAGAAAAAAAAATCAATACGAAATCTCACAGATCAAATTAATTATTATAATGATTTTGAAGCTAAAAACATCATCAATGCGCTAAAAAAATAGAAATAATTAAAAAAAAAGTATTATGGATCAAATTAGTAATTATAGTGATTTTTTTGTCGATAATATCCTATTGAATAATGCCTAAAGTCTCAATAAGATCTCTTAACCTTTTCCTCTTTCTTTTCTTTCTTTTTTTATTCATTTCCCTCTCTTTCTCTCCCTTCTGCTCGCGTTCTCCCTTTCTTTTCCTTCTGCACCTTCTCAGAGATAGGACAAAGTCCTTTGTTGACCTGTTGAAAAAAATGAAAGAGAAGCTCCCCTTTTTTAATCTAACGTCCGCCCCCTTCTTCATCCGTTTGCGAGCGGCTTTTATAGGCGAGGGACTAAGGCTTTTTAGAATATTTCATTTCTTTTTTCACGCTAGATTCACACTAGCTTTCTCAACATGTATGAAGATTACTTTTGCTCGCCTATAACCTCCCGAATATATTGTCGAAATATGTACCTCTACATGTAATATATTTTTTTTCTATTATTATTTTCCACATCTCTTCTTGCCTTATTTGATTTCCTTTGTATGCACTTCATAACTTTCACATTGGACTATGCATATATATATATATATATATATATATATATATATATATTCTTCACCGATTTTTATAAAATATTATTAAAAATTCAAGATTGTAATAGGATTTTATCAAATTCTAAATCTTGCAAATACGAGCTTGCAATATCTCCTTCTTACTGAGGATATATGAATAGATTATATGAATATATGAAAAATCCTCCGCCATATCACCAAAAATATCAAATCGTAAATTCTTATAAGTTAATTTTTGGTCATTAGAAAATAATGGGCTTGAGCCAATTCCCTCTCACCGTGGGCTTAGTCCAACTTGCTAAATTTAAGCTCACAACCATCAAGTCAAATCCACCCGTCACTGGTCCAATGCAAATGTAACAGCCTAAATTTTTAGATTTTTTTTTTCGATTAAATAAATCGGGCCTTTCGTCGACGCGTCGATAGTGCTATTCTCTAAGCCGATCACTCACGAGATAACCGGACTATTTGGAGAAGTAATTAAGGAATTTAAATGCAATAGACTTGAGAATTCAATTAAGAATTGACTGCTCGACCGTGTTGATCAATAAAGGTTATTACGGTACTGTCGAAAACGATTAGAGACCAGAGATAGGTCGATTGGACTGAGATATGTGGTCATAGTGTAGGTGATTCCACCTGATTTCAAAATACTCGTTGATTGGTACTAGACTGATTTTTCTATCGTTTTGGTACCCTATGTCTGTAATTGAAACCTCGAAATTTTCATGACAACCGAGAGTCGCCAATGTGTCGGAGATGTATATTGTGACTCGAGATAAATCGATCACGGGTCAATTACACCAAAAATTCCTAAAAGTAACCCGGTAGCTTAGGTCACACTAAAATTGCATCGAATTAAAATTAACCGTGAATTTGAACCCGATTTCAGAAATTGAAAGTTTTGTGGTGTCACGAGCTATTTTAGGAATGTCGACTTATCCTTTGAAAAATTTTCAGAGATTCCGAGATTTTTACGAAAAATTGATTCGGACGTTGCGAAAATTCATACAGGCCAAATTAAAGAAAATTTAATCTTCTAAGCCGAGCCCTTGGATGTCGGGGACTTGCATAAAATTGTTCGGGATTTTTCTTCAGCGAAATTGGACCTCAATTTGGGGAATTGAGTGAGGAAATTGAAGACCAAAAATGGAAATTCGGAGCTTTGGAAGGGGCAGCAATTTTGGGCTTCAAAATTGGTTAATTTAGAGAAATTATAAGTTGGAAAGTATTAGGGGACATATGTTTAATTAAAGAGATAGAATTGTTGACTTTAAGCTTGTCCTAATATTCTTGAGCCATAATATTCTTGAGCCATTGAATCCAGCTGCCTTCCCCTCTATCCGTTGCTGTCTCTCTCTCCACCTATATGCGACCGTTTCCCTTAGAATTCGAAGACCGAATGCCTCAGCTCTCCTCCATCATCTTCAGTTATGCTTCTTCTTTCCAATTCTGGCGGTTCAGCACATCACCGAAGCAGCACACGCCAGCGTAGCATCCTCAACCGAAAATCCTCTTGGCCGCGCGTCTTTCATCCAGTCAACAAGCCACCAAGACCCCCCCTTGGTTGATCGAGCAGCTCTGCTTCGCTGCCACGTCCCAACCGTCTTCAGCTCGTGTCTTCTTGTTCGGTCTTCACGCCTGCAAGTTGCTGCCTCACGCCCACACGCCCAAGTCTTCATTCTATTCGGTCCACTGCAGCGCCTCCACCCAGCAGCGACGTCTGCTGCTTTCCACCGAGATCCCAGTCAACCACCAAGCAGCGAAGACCCTGTTGCAGCTCCACGCCATCTGGCCCAACGTCCGCGTGCAGCTTCATCTTCACTACTCCTTCGTCCGCATCCCTCGCGCGAAGCAGTCCAGCGAAACCGTCTCCTCCAGCAAACGTGTCTTCAGCGCCGTGGATTCCAGCAACACGAAGGCCTTCATCAAGCCTTTTGGGCCCGGTTCAGCAACTGTTTCTTGTTCAGCCCATTTGGCCCGCAAGTCAAGCAAAAATCGGCCCATCTCCAGCAGATTTCCAGTAGCCCAAGAAGCCAACATTTCAACTAAGAAGAAACCCATCAATTGAGTTCTTGGGCCCGCGAAGCAGGCCAACCCAAACCCAAGCCCAAAATTTTCTGTGGGCTTGCGAGCCTTTTAGGCCCGGCCCGAGTGTCCGTCGGCACCACCGAAAATTTAGATTTCGGCCGCCATTGCATCGTCATCGCAGTGAACCAGTTTCTGCAATTAACCGATGAGTTTATGCACTAAACTCTTCTTAGTAGGCTAATGACGTCTAAGAAGTGTTTAGTTTAATTTAATTAGGAATTAGGCGGTTAGTTAGATTAAATTAATAATTTAATTATTTAATTATGCATGTTAGGTGATTAGATTAGATTAGATTAAGTGAGGCCTAGATAAATTATGTTATTTATCTAGAAGGGTTCGGGAATTTTCCGGGTCTGTATTGGTATTTAATTTAGTAATTTTGGCCTAGGTTAGTATTTATGGTAATTAATTGTGATTATTTAATTAATTAATATTTCCCGGAAATTATACCAGGAGAACCGCTCGATAGAATTTCGAGCTGATCACAATGATGTGTTTAGTTTCTGCAATTGAATGTTGTATTGTTGAATTTAGTCATGATTGTGATATATTGGTATTTTAATTAGAAAATATCAGGAGTCGGGTGTTGACACCAAGAGTGGGTTTTAAGTATTATTTTAGCTTAGGTGAGCATTGATCAGCTTAGGTGAGCAATATAGATCTATAATAACTTCGGGGAGCATTAATACCATTATAGATCTCTAGCAGCTTCGGTGAGCAATGGCAAGCAATAATGCTTTAGCAGTTTCGATGAGCATTTTAGATATAAGCTTTGGTGAGCATTATAATTATCCAACAACTTTGGTGAGCAAATGTTATTAGCAGCTTTGGTGAGCAATAATTGATCTGGTAGCTTCGGTGAGCAAATTTAGACATCAGCTCTGGGGAACAATGATATATGAATATATCTATTTCAGCTTAAACAAGCAGTGTTCGAATCGACAGAATTTATGGATGACATTAATGACATGGAGTCGAATGAATCAACTAATTGATGGTGGATTTGAATTGAATGGTTCAATTGAGTAATTGAATTGTACTACCTGCATGGTGGATTTGAGGCTAAGGTAAGCCTCTGTGCTTGTATGATTGTTTGATTAGGACGCTTCTAGACGTATTTCCCTCCTAATCGGGGTTTAGAGCATGGACTTACTGAGACATTGTCTCACTAGTTATTGTATAATCATTTTCAGGGTCGTCGAATGAAAGACCTGGAGCTGAGAGAAGGTGATCAAAAGTATAGGTCAGTTAAGATTGCTTCTTTTTGGAATGATAGTCTTTTGTAGTCTTTTAGTCATAGACTTTTGTATAGGACTCAATGTAAATATAAAAGCATGTTTATTTGTGAATTTGTTATCCTGTTTTTTTTTTTTTTTTTTAATCTCGAAATGATTATTGTCAATGGATTTATTTTCGCTTCCGCATGTGCAATAAAACGAAAGGGTCGGCAACTCGTCACGGGAAGTCACAAAATTTTATCGACCAAAGAGTGATGGGTACGTGCTCGAGGGTTCGGGGCGTGACAACAAATGCAATAAAAAAAATGCTCTTAAAACTACATGTTATGCAATTTAATTATAATATTTTTTTATAGGTTAAAAATCAATCCCTAATTTTCTATGCAATAAATGAATGTCTAAGGTTAACAAAATTTAGGTGTCAACACCAAGCATACTATGATTTATGTAAATTAATAAGGCCCAAAATGCATTAAGAAAATCTGGAATTTGCATCTTTTGGCTAATGTGGTCAATCGACTGAGAAAATGAAAGAACTACGTGTAAACTGGGGCCAAAGAGAATGTGGAAATGAGCATATTTCTGCATCGTGAAAATCAGTTTCAAGCACCAACAGGTAAGCCCTGGTGAGGATGACGTTTGATTTGAGACATGAACTGCAATAAACATGAATAGAAGACTTCTTTCCATCGGTCACAAGCACACCGAAGATTCTAGTAATGAGAATTCTAGGATCAATCCGAACGATTCCAGATTTTCCGGCTTTTCACATTGGATTCACTTTACATTTTTCGACAATGGCTACAAGGTTCTTAAACTAAACCTTAGACAGGCGCGACACCCAAAATCAGCATTAATGTTAATACTACGAAAATATCATCCGATACATTCATTTATCCCAGAAACGTTCCCTTCCTCGCTCGATTAATCTTGAACAGGTTTCAGAAGAGTACAGCATACAGCAAAAGCATTTTAAAGTTGCACTGTCATAAAGAATGATACAAGTTCCGGCAACCTTGGGATACTTGCTCCAGATTCTTGATAAGATCTCTATGGATGTACTATTGCCATCCTAGATCTTCGGCCCATTTCAACAAAGTATATGATTCCCCAATAACAACTATTTCTTTAGAAAGCTGCTTTCGGCTAGTCCATGTAAGAGTTTTTCTAATTGTGGACTACATTAATTGATATTGTAATTTACCGTTTAACGTTTACCGTTTTACGGGGTTTGGTCTAAGGTGAGATAGAAAGTTTCTTAATTAGTCTAATATGGGTCAATTTAGTGTGGGTTGAGTTGAGCTGGCCCGTAATGAGAGAGGGGGCGGAAACTCTATAAATAGTGCTTCAAGTCTCTCCTCTAACCCTAATTTCTCACATGTATCCTCACCTAAGGGGCGTTTTCCTAACGCTACACGTGGGGGGTCGCCTCATTGAGCCGGTGATACGGAGGGCAATAGAGGAGAAGGACTTGCGCGTGGAACATTGTGTTTCCGCTTCCGCTTCAAGAACAAAGTGGATCCCCTTGATGAGTGGGTAATCCCTTTTCTGCTTCCGCTTTATATTTGATGGATTCCAAAACAGGTGCGTTAATCTTTCTACTCAATTATGCTTGTTCTTGTTCTTGTTATGGAGATCTTGGGGTTACGTAATTTGCGTCCAACATGTGGTATCAGAGCAACCATAACCCTAGAACTTGAACACATAAAGGTTTTGCCCTAATTTGTACGGATTAGCCCTAATTCGTACGGATCTTGCCCTAATTTGTGATTTTCGAGATTTTTTATTCAATAAAAATAAAATTAAATCACAAATTCGGACTGGACTCGACGAGACGAGCAAGACGGTCGGCGGCGCGTCGCCGGGGAGGCCGCACGCGCCCCACGCGCGGACACGCGCCGCCCGGGCGTCGAACGCGCGCCGCGCGTGAGCCCACGCGCCGCGCACTTAGGCGGCGCGTGAGGGCGCGTGGAGCGTCGGATCGGCGCGTGGCTGGCGGCGTTGGATTCGTATGGCCGTCCTCTACGTCGTGGTGTATTTATTTTACATATTTGATAATTTTATGGATGTGAAAATACATACGGAACCCTAAATACGTGTATTTTTAGTGTATTTTTGCGTATTTTTCTTATATTTTCTGTGAAAATTGGAAATATAAGTGTTGGGTTACAGGTATGTTATCACATAAATATTATATTGGTGTGATTCATCAGTTAAAATCAAACTTTATTGTGAACTGAAGCTAGCTTAATGAGATACAATCAATATGGAATAGTAATTGAGCTATGTATTGAATTGATGAGAAACAGTAAAGGTTATGAAATTTTTGTTGCTCAAGCATACTCCTTGACACGCTGATAATCTTTGAATGATGGACGTCTTAAGAACTTGTGACCAAACTGATTGTACTAATTAACATATCTCGCTGTATGTGGGTAATGCATGTCGATTAAGTTACTTTGCATATTGTACATGAATTCATCCTGGTCACTTGTTAATGTCTATCAAGTTAATATTTTTTATGGTTAAGGAGTATGGCAATATTTATGCAGAGCAATAGTATCTACTGTTATAGTTTAGATATTTAGTTCGTGGTTTGACTCAATTTATAGGCCACCGATTGAAGTAATGATATTTGTTACTTAAATTGATTAATAAATCGTTGTTGGCCTTGGAGTCATGTTTTGCCTTATGAAACTCATGAGCAATAGTTGATCAGTTGTTAAGCTTGTCGATATGGTGTACCATGTATTACTATTGATGTTAATTTGTGAGAGATATTTTAGATCAGCATTCTTTTATGTTGTTACGGTAATATGTAATTGGGGTGCATAAGAGATGTTTTATTCTCTGTTATGGGAAGTTTCTTGTGTTCTTGTGATCAATGATCTCATTGGAATCTGTCTTTCAGATTCGCTGTATATATATTTATATATACGTATGATTAATTTTTATTAATGGATAAAGCAATGTAATTAGCATGATATGTGATTTTAGTGATAACATGCCCCTATCACTAAAGTTAAAATCACATGTATATGGTGTATGTGATGAGTACAGTTTATATCCCTGGTATGAGAGAATTTCAATGATTCAATTGAGTTGTGACCGCCAAAGTGGCACGCTTAATTGGGTTTGAGAAATTTCGGTCTCGTATATTTGATTGGGATGTCTCCGGTCTAATGCGTAGTCATACTCCCAAAGGAGGTGATTGTGTCTTGTTCATGGAGGGATATATGATAGTGTGGTGGAGGAGTGACCAATCCTAATGGTTCATATGCCCAAAGGTGATGAATTCACGAAGATTGAAATATATTCTCATAACCCTTATCATGTGGGGAGTGTACAATTGCATATCATGTATTCTGCCCAAAGGTGATTATATGATTATGCGTGTAACTCTCTGGATGTGTACTTGTACGTCAAGTTACACGGTACTCACATGATGCTAATTATATACATTGCTTGTTTTTCAGTCACCTTTTACGTAAATGGTAATTCCGTCATCATTGAGGTTTTTTTACTGCTTCAAATTTTAAGTTGTGGACATATGATTTGTTGCTTGAGAAAAGAGCAATTGAATTTGCTTATTGTCCATGAAGCGTTCCATTCTTGAACACTTGAAAAGAGGTTTGCTGCGGACCGCACCGCTATAAGATGAAGGAAGCCTTAGTTGCTTGAAATTATGTCTTGTTTGATATTGAAATTAGGACACATCTGCAAAAATTGTGTTTAAGTCCTAATGACATATACATCTCGTATATGATTTAAAAGTTGTCAGGTTTAACAGTGGCAATGAGTATTTTGGCAAGTATGACAATGCGAAATAGCCTTAAAGGGTCATTTGTCAAATACTTGGTAGATTCGGGGTGGTAACTTAATTACTATGCTTGAAAATCCTGACAAAAAGATTCACTTGAAATTATTTTGTATCTTACCTAGATTGTTCAAAAGGGTATTTGATTTTAAGACTCTAAAGAAGATACAAGAATTATGGAATCACATACTCTAAAGTTTCTAAATATTGACGTAATTGTAGAGGATAGGCTGCTCTCGACTATTAAAGATAATAGTATGATGGAAGATCACTGTGTCTTTGTCTTTATCTATACAGATAATTATGGAATCTCCTGTACCATAGACTAAACTTGTTGAGGTTCAAGGTACTATTCTTGATATAATTTATAATGAAATTTCTTATACCTCTCAAGTGCAGAATGAAGTGGTTGCAGTTTTATTAAGGAGATTTGTTAAGGAAAGACGATCATTTATATCATCATACTATATAGTCTATTTGTGAGAGCATGATTATAATATCCCCTACATTGTTGTTTTAGCAACTTATATAAATGTCGTTTCTTGTTGTCAATTAAGTATGTGATTAGATGCCATAAAAAGGCGATATACAATCTATGAAACATGTTTGGAAACTCACCGACTTGTTTAAAGATCACAAGTTTATTAGTTGCAAATTGGTGTACAAACTAAAAGAATTTCAAAGAAAGATTGTGGAATTTAAAGCCAAATTGGTAACTAAAGTTTTCACTCGAAAGAGGGGTGGATTGTTTATAGTGAAGAAATAACTATTTCTTTAAGAGATTCTTCAGAGTGAATGCGGCATTAATAGTTTATTTATTTATTTATATATGGAGTTACGCCAAATAGATACAAAATCTATATTGTGCAACTGGATGATTTTGCAGCAGATTCAAGTAAACTTGTGTGTGATTTTGCAGTAGATTCAAATAAACTTGTGTGTAGACTGAAAAATTCTAATTCATGGTCTTAAGCAAGTTTCCAGACAATATTATTAAAGTTTCATAGTGTTGTTATTTTGTTCAATTGGGAACAAAGTAATTCAATATACTGCAAGGTCAGTGGGAGGAAATTTATTTTTTCTCATACTTTATGTACATGATGTTTTACTTACAAATTGTGACCTTGAGACATCTTTTATCCTTTGTACTGAGGTCTGTAAGGATTATTTTTGCCATATTATATTAGATTTTCTCGGAGGACATTTGCTGATTGTATATTGGAAATATTCAATATACATTATTGCAAGCCAGAATTGCTCCCGTTGTTAAGGGTGATGAACTAAATCTATCACATTATCCTTATTTAGATATTGAAAAAATCTAATTAAATGGTGTACCTTGTGTCGTGCACTTAAAAGTATAATGTATGCTCGAATTTGCACTAGACTAAATGTTGTCTTTGTGACGGGACTTCTAGGCAGATATCAGTCAAATTCAGGACATGATCACTGGGTTGCTGTCAAGAAGGTTTTAAGGTACTTAAAGAAGACAAGAGATTATATGCTAATTTATAGCTATGTTCAATTCTTGCAGTTAGTAGAGTATTTAGATGTAAACTTTGTTGGCTGTTCTGATGACATGCAATCAATAACGGAATACAGATTTATGTTAGTAGGAAGTGCAGTAAATAAAGTTCTTTGTTATCTTATACTATGTAAGCAGTGTTAGTAACATTCTTTTAGGCTGTTACTTGGGCTTTTAGGCTCCGGAACCTCATGACGGAGTTGATCGTTTTAACTTGATGGATAGACCCATACGGTTGTATTGAGATAACAAATTTGTAGTATTATTTATTTACTACAGAGGTCTCAAGGGGTCTAAATATATGGTGGTCAAATATTTTTTATTATAAAGAAACGGTACAAAAAAGTGACTTATAATATAACATATTTTCACAGATGTTGTGATTGCAGATCCACTAATTAAAAACCTACGTCCATGTATATTTGAGTGACATGTCATTAAGCATGGGCCTAGGAGTATCTTCGGATACTGTTGTTTAGTGGGAGCTATTTTGGCTTTACTCGATAAAGGTTTCATCCGTGTTCGTTACACTTAGTAACGGTTTGATATGTATCAACTTTTGCATTCAATAAAATATTTTGAATGTGTTGTTATTATGTTGAATACATATTGATAAAGTCTCAAGGGATTGTATAAACCTTGAGTGAAGGCTAGGGCATCCGGTTATTAGCCTTGTGCATATGTCTTGTGATACATAAAGAAGGGTTAACCATAAGGATAAGACATATGTGGGTTCATTGGAACCATAAAGCATTCTCTAGTGGCACAAGTTTTTGTGACACCTAAGGTAAGAGAATGGTGATCGACAAATGGGATCTCTCTATGAGAGATGTTATCCATTTGACACACTACCATATTGAATCCATATTAATAAAGTTGAGAACATTCGTGACCATGGAAGGCTCGTGTGTATACATGCGATTACCGCCATGATTCGGTGTTTAAGACTTTATGGGATAGGATTGACTATTAAGAATTATCTACGGACCAATGTGCGCACATAAGGTACGATTTCAATTAATATAGTCCAAGTGGGAGAATGTAAGAGTTTTTCTAATTGTGGACTACATTAATTGATATTGTAATTTACCGTTTA
Organism: Eucalyptus brandiana; assembly: GCA_014182725.1. Taxonomy (NCBI): domain Eukaryota; kingdom Viridiplantae; phylum Streptophyta; class Magnoliopsida; order Myrtales; family Myrtaceae; genus Eucalyptus; species Eucalyptus brandiana. The sequence goes on from CM024674.1 coordinate 37,404,132, forward strand.
ACGTTTACCGTTTTACGGGGTTTGGTCTAAGGTGAGATAGAAAGTTTCTTAATTAGTCTAATATGGGCTGGCTAGTGTGGGCCGAGTTGAGCCTGGCCCGTAATGAGAGGGACCGGCCGGAAACTCTATAAATAGTGCTCAAGTCTCTCCTCTAACCCTAATTCTCACATGTATCCTCACCTAAGGGCGTTTTCCTAACGCTACACGTGAGGGGGTCGCCTCATTGAGCCGGTGATACGGAGGGCAATAGAGGAGAAGGACTTGCGCGTGGAACATTGTGTTTCCGCTTCCGCTTCAAGAACAGTGGATCCCCTTGATGAGTGGGTAATCCCTTTTCTGCTTCCGCTTTATATTTGATGGATTCCAAAACAGGTGCGTTAATCTTTCTACTCAATTATGCTTGTTCTTGTTCTTGTTATGGAGATCTTGGGGTTACGTAATTTGCGTCCAACAGTCCAAAGCCTATAACAGACAAAAGTTGCCTCCAAAGAACGTCTGGTAATAAGATTTTCGGACGACACATGGACATCGTCTCAGAACCAGGAACAGCTCACCCTTAGTGCTAACAAGTTGCGCCATCTTTGGAAAGTCACTGAAAGCATCACCATTGGGCAGTCTCAAGTGAATTAATCTGCACAAATTCTCAAGGAAGAGTTGCTGCGGTCTTTTACAATTTCAGGGTACATGAATCATCGGCTCCACTGGTTGAGACCCCTTGAATTTACCAAGAGAAAATGGAGTACGAAACTCTCTCGAGCTACTCAGCAAATTGGTCAGAATCCGCCACCGTCCTGGTGATGAATTCTGCAAGCTCATTCTTATGAGCGTTCTCCAAGCAACTCTCCACTCGGCTAAGAAGACGAGCACTCAGACACTCCTCTTCTGGGACACCTTTGGACCCTGCATGCACCTTTGGATGAGCCGGCATTCTCCTGATTTCACGCAAACGCGAGAGTTGATTTTAGGACTCTACATTAATCCACGACACCCTTGGAAACAGCACTGCTACCAAATATTACAGTTGCAGTATAAGAAAAAAGTATATAAGGTACCAGTAAGCTTGGAGTATTCCTATCCACTTTGAGAGAAGAGTGTAAGCTTATTGTATTGGTGCTAAGTTAGTCCTAGACCTATTGACATAGTATCAATTCAGTCATTCCAATTAATTTGGGCTGCATATTATTGACATGAATGCCAGTCGGTTTGCATGGCATGGCCAATTGATGTGGATAGTTTTTAATAATATTTCAATAGTTCTTTGAATTTTTTTTTCTTTTTCTTTCTGTTTCCTTCTCTTTTTTTCTTTTTTCTTTTTTTCCTTTTCCTTCCTTCTTCCTCCTGCCAATTTTCTAGTGATTAACTAGAGCCAAGGACAGATGAGGGCAAGCCTCGCCATGGCTGGGTGGGGCTTGAGCCTTCGCTAGAGGCCACGAGGGTGACCTCGCGTTGGGTCGGCAAGGCTTGCCCTCACCTGAATCGAATCTTGCTAGGGGTAGGCAAGTCTCGCTAGTGGCTAATAAGATCCTCAATGACCGGTTGGAGGAAGAAGGAAGGGAAGGAACCAAAAAGGAAAGAGAAAGGGAAAAAAAGTATAAAGAAAAAAATAAATTCAGAAAAATAGTAAAATATTATTAAAAATTGTTCACGTCAAGCATCGGTCATGCTATATAGACCAATTGGTGTCCACGTTAGCAATATCCAACCAAAATTAGCTTAAATGAATAAATTGATACTACGTCAAAAGGTTTATAATTAAGTTGGCACAAAACAATAGATTTATGACTTTTTTTATACTTTTTCTTGGTTCTTGATAAGATATCTCTAGATACACTGTTCCCATCCTGGATCGTTTGGCCGATTTCAATAGAGTATATGCCAATTGTTCATTGATAGCAACCGTTTTAGGAAGCTGCTTTCAGCTAAGTCCAAAGCCGCAAGTATTTTTTTATCTCGCCGGACGGCTATTATGGGATAGAAAGTAGGTTCCAAAGGTAAGTCAGGTCGGAAAACTCGGGGGCTGACTGCTCTCCACAGTGTCAGTTGTTTCCAAAAGATGGCGTAGCATTATGACTGCGATGACAACTAACGGTTTCATCTACCATTTATTGAAAAGGAACCAACCGTCATCAATCTTTCTTAAGTTGGAAAAATCCAATTCAACGCTCACGCTTGTCTTTTGTGGAGGTTTGCCTCTTGATCATTCCAAACGGTAGCATGTCAATTTATAAACTGATCGCAGTGACGAGAAAAGTATCTTACTTTAATAGGGCAGCCGCATGCGGAGGCGTGCAGAACTTTGCTAGATGCATGCATGACTTCATGTTTAATTACTGGAACATTCATTCGAACTTTAGATCGCAATTTTCAACTACATCTTCCCCCTCTTTTGAAATATAAAACTGACCATTCATATCAGCTTTTCTATCCCCTAGGTCCTGGTTTGAGTGTCACCAGAGAGAGAGAGAGAGATGGACACTCAATTAGCCTCTGCTAAGAGAAGCCATGCCGTTTGTATCCCAGCTCCATCCCAAAGCCATATAGGAGCAATGCTAAAACTGGCAAAGCTTCTACATACAAAAGGTTTCAACATATCCTTCGTGAACACAGAATACAACCATCGACGCCTACTGAAGTCGAGGGGACCTCGAGCCCTCGATGGATTCCGTGGCTTTCAGTTCCTGACCATCACCGACGGCCTTCCTCCCTTAGATGCGGACTCAAGCCAAGACCTCATGGCTCTAAGTGATGCTATCAGAAATAACATGTCTGCTCCATTTTCTGATCTCATCTCCAATCTCAACCACGCTGCATCAAAGTCGGATGTTCCTCCAGTCACTTGCATTTTCTCCGATGGAATCATGTCACTTGCCACCGGTGAAGCTGCTCAAGAATTCGGCATCCCTATCATACAGGTGGGCCCCAGTCCCACTGCGCCTTCATGGGATTCAAACAATACCGGACTCTTCGGGAAAAGGGCCTCTCTCCATTAAAAGGTACAAATATTTAACCCCGTGAGTAGACTCGGTGATTAAGCAGCGTACGTGTGTGTGGATTATGCGTATGGCTTATGTATGACCACCTGAACATCCGGTACAAACAATTCCAATCCCACCCAACCGTGGTTTGGCTCGTTTCTTACCAGTTCTAGGTCACCGGGGTATTTCTTGAGCCTGAGGTCTACTGACCTAAAACTACCTCCTCGTTAAAAATAAATAATAAATAATAATAAAAGATTTTCTATGCTGTAATACGCTATACATGAAAGACTAAGAATATCCCGTGTGTTGCGATACCAGCTACTTAACAAACGGCCATTTGGATACAAGTAATCGATTGTATTCTAGGAATGAAGGACATCGGATTACGGGACCCGCCAACCTTCCTTCGTACCACGGATCCCGATGATATTATGTTCAATTTTGTGATAGATGTTGCCGAGAGGGCAAATACAGCCTCAAAGCAATAATTTTCCATACTTTTGATAACCTTGAATCGAAGTACTTAATGCTTTGTCATCAATGTTTCCTCGCGTCTATGCAATAGGCCCTCTCGTTACTAGTCAACAACGGGTGCGGGAAGAGAGCCCCTTGAAGTCTATTGACTGCAATCTGTGGACAGAAGATACAGAGTGTCTCCGATGGCTCGACTCCAAGGAACCAAAGTCAGTTCTACACGTTAATTTCGGCAGCATAGCCGTCTTGACAAGAGAAGAGCTTATTGAGTTTGCGATGGGACTGGCCAACAGCAAACACCCATTCTTGTGGATAATTAGGCCTGACCTCGTAGGTGGAGATTCAGCAGTTCTTCCCCGGGAATTCCTTGAAGAAACAGAAGGAAGGAGTATGTACGCAGATTGGTGTCCACAAGAGGCAGTTCTCAACCACTTGTCCACCGGAGGGTTCTTGACACATTGTGGATGGAACTCTATAATCGAGAGTGTGTCTTCAGGAGTCCCAATGATTTGTTGGCCATCTTTTGGGGACCAGACGACAAACTGCACTTACGCTTGCAGTAAATGGGAGATTGGTTTGGATTTATCAGGTGTGGTCAAGAGAGAGGAAGTGGCAAGGCAAGTGAGGGATTTGATGGAAGGAGACAAGGGAAAGCAAATGAAGGAAAGAATCGCGGAGTGGAAGAAATTAGCACAGGAAGCAACAGAACCGAATGGGTCATCGTCCATAAACTTTGACAAGCTGTTGAATGAACTTCTGACTTAAATACAGCATCGGACATCTGTTTGTGCAACACTGCCACCACAGGCATTTCTTTGTTTGCAACAGCATTATTCTTTGTTTATGGATTACTGTAATGAAATTATATATTCGCGTCATGTGTGTTTCAAGAGGTTTGCAAGCACTACTTAATTCGTCTATCTTATGAACTTGTTCCCGACAAGACGAGCTGTCTTTCCTACACCCATCTTCTCCTCTTCGTGCTTAGCCATAACTTCAAAGATATCTATTGGCATGCTTTTCTCCTGGTGAAAATTCATCTTCAATGACAGTCATGGATTTGTTGTGGATTTCATGGTGAAAGTCAAAGGGTGCCCATGAGACCTGGAAAAATCTGAAGGCTCATACTCATGAGCATTTTCCTAACAATTCTCCACCTTGGCTAAGTGGACTCGAAATAAGACACTCCTCTTTCTGTAACACCTTAGATCGACCATCTCAGTAAATAGATGACCGAGCATACTAGGATTCATGTGAATAATAGGGCCCAGAAAATGCATTAAGAAAATCTGCAGTTTGCATCTTTTGGTCAATGTGGTCGATCAATTGAGAAAATGCAACAATTACGTGCAAAAGAGAATGTGGAAATGAGCATCTTTCTGCTTCGTGAAAATCAGTTTCAAGCACCAACAGGAAAGGCCTGGTGGGGATGACATTTGATTGAGACATGAACTGCAATAAACATGAGCAGAAGACTTCTCTCCATCGGTCACAAACATACCGAGGCTTCTAGTAATGAGAATTCTAGGATCAATCTGAACCATTCCAGAATTTTCTGGCTTTTCACATTGGATTCACTTTACATTTTTCAACAATGGCTACTAAGTTCTTAAACTAAACCCAAGACAGCTGCGACACCCAAAATCAGCAATAATGCATATACAACTACGAAATTATCATTTGATATATTCATTTATCCCAGAAACATTCCCTTCCTCACTCGATTAATCTCGAAGAGTTTTCAGAAGAGTACAGCATACAGCAAAAGCATTTTAAAGTTGCACTGTCATAGAGAACGATACAAGTTCTGGCAACCTTAGGACACTTGCTGGAGGCTCTTGATAAGATCTCTATGGATGTACTATTGCCATCCGAGATCTTCAGCCCATTTCGACAAAGTATACGATTCCCCAATAACGACTATTTCTTTAGAAGGCTGCTTTCAGCTCCAAAGCCGTAAGTCTACTATTCATCACTGGACAACGATAACAAGACAAAAGTTGCCTTTAAAGGAACGTCTAGTAATAAGATTTTCGGACGACACATGGATATCATCTGAGAACGTGTACGAAACTTCATTAAGAAGACTGCCCTTTTCAACGTACTGCCCAGGTTCATTGGTTTTCAACAGCTGGCATTGCATTATGACAGAAATTACAAATAACTATTCATCTACCATTCTTTGAAAAGGAGTCATCCTTTAATCTATTTTAAATTACGCTCATGCTTGTCGTATGTGGATGGACATTTTCGTCTTGATCCTTCCAAACGGGAGCGTGCTTATAAACTAATCATAATCATAAGAAGTATGTTTAGTTTACTAGAGCAACTAGACTACATGTTTAGTTTACTAGAGCAACTAGACTACGAACATAAAAGAAGAAAGCTTATCAATATCGTAAACCTTTTGGCTTCTACCTGATTTGCTCTACATCTTCCCCCTCATCTGAAAATGAGACTGACCACCCATATCAGCTTTTCTTAACTGGATCGGGGCATGACACCACTCCCAGCACTAGAAAAGTCGATACCGTTTGACGGACGGTTCCTCTCACTCCCATTGATTACTGCAGTTTTTGCCTCCATGTATGGTTTATGAAATTCCATGCCCAGAAATTGAGCTGCCATGTCTTTTTTTCTTTTTCTTTTTCTTTTTCAATTGATCGAGAAATTGCTCATAGAAGGACTACAATACAAGTCGTTATTCGAGTTAGCAAACTCACAGATGAATCAGCGATTGTTCTTCCATCGGTGAACCTCCCCGTCGGGCAATGGAAGAAGCTCGACCAGTAGGGCGGGAAATTGGCCTGGGCTGTGCAGTTCCTGTTGATGTGCCTGTTCCCCCCGTTGAAGATCGAGTCCCCGAACGTGAAGATAAAGGGCACACTGTGTGACAAGGCCGCGGAGCGCGATGAGACAAGGAGGAACAACGCAACAGCTCACCATGTTTTTCGAAATGTGTCTCTGCAGCGATCTCAATGAGGCATGCACATTGAGATGGATGGGCCGACGACAAACTAGTGAGATGGATTGCACGAGCAAAGTTGCGTTTAGAAGAGCGCCAGTGAACAAAACAGACCTTTGTCAAAAAAGAAGAAGAAGAGAAACACCTGAAAGTGATGCGTGTTCGTTAGCTATTGATGGATTTATGAGATGGGCTTAAGGCCCATCCGCTCAAGTTGGGCCCAAAAGGGCCCAGCCCACGGGAATAAGGCCCGTGGAAGGGGAGAGGTATAAAAGGGAGGAGAGAGAGAGAGAAGACAACGGTTGGAAAACAAACGTACGTCTTCTCCCGAACGCTCTCTCCCTCCAAGAACGCTTACGGCATCCCGTCTTCCCTTCAGGCGAATTGGCATCATCGGATCAGAATTTCTTCCTCTTCTTCAGCGTTGGTGTTTAATCTGTGGCTAACAAGGTACGCTCGAATCCGTGGTGTGCTTTACGATCGGTGATGCGTGTTTTCCGGGCTTCGTCTTCCGCATTGATTTAGGGGTTCGATTTAGTGTCGAATCCGGTTTTCGGGATCCGTTATTCCCAACATTGGTATCAGAGCCCTAGTTCACGTTTTCCCGATCAATTTGATGTTTTTTGATTGAATTTTCGCGAAGAAATTCTCGGCCGTACGGATCGGGGCAAAAATCCCGACACCCGAGCGCTGTTCGGCCATTTTTCTGAGTTTTCGTAAGTCGAAAACGAATTCTGAAGGCACTGGGAGAAAGGCGACGTCGAGACGAGTCCGGCGACATGTCGCACGCCGCTAGGACGCGCGCACGCGCCCACACGCGCGGCCGGAAGCCGCCGCGCGTGGGCGCGCGCGCGCGCCGGAAGCGCGGCGCCGCCGCCGGCGCGTGCGCCACACGAGCCGGTGACGAACCGGCACGTGCGCGCCGGCGACGGGCGGCGAAACGGCACGCGCCGGTCGGCAAACCGACGCGTGCCGCGTCACCCGATGACGTCATCGTGGCGTCACCCAACGGTCGATAACCGTCGGGATGACGTCATCGATGACGTCGCCGATGACGTCGGTGGCGGTGGCGACCCGACCGACGACCCGACCCGCGGACGCCCGGCACGCGCGCGCAGCACATGCCGGGCCGCGTCACCGTGACGTCGGCCAGCAAGACGCGCACGGCACGTGCCGTGCCGGCCGACGCTCGCGTGACGTCGGCCCACCCACGCGCGCGGCACGTGCGGTCGGTCCGTCCGACTTGGCCCGACCGGTCCGACCGGTCCGCCGACCCGCTCGCCCGTTGACCCCGTTGACCCGCCGACCGTTGACCGACCGTTGATTGAAAAAAAAAAAAAAAAAAAAAGAGGGAATTTGTTTCTTTTTTTTTTTTTTTTTTTTCGGTCATGCCTATGTGGGTTATAAGTAATCCATTTTTTATTCTGCATTTGTTGCATGAATTTTGGAAAATTATGTATTTTCCCTTATGTTTATTATGGATTATAAGTGATCCAATTTTAGTTTCGCATTTGTTGCGGGAACTATAATGAGTTATGCACGATACCGCAAGCCCGAGAAGGGACGAGGGAAATGCAAGACTTAAAAGGCTGATGTCGATTTAGCTAATTATCGGTGGCATGACGGTGATTTAGTATCACATGTGATCAAGGTCAATCATATGATACAGGAAATCATCTGGAATAGTTATCTTATGCCGGATTTTGAGAAGGTGCCGGCTTTGATGGACACTCTTCCACCTGAATGGCAAGCAGTGTTGGATCGGCTATGGGAGGTCAACGTGGTCCGGATTATAGGAAGCTAGTGGAAGCTTTTGTAAGAGAGTACTATAGGATTGAGTTGGCCAAAACTTCAACCCTTAGATTGAGCGCCACATGGCGCCGAGTGAATGCGCCTTGGTGGCGACATGAAAGCTCTCCAAAAGTTTTTCCATGGTTGGCAAATGTGCCTTCAGTTTTCTCGGATGTTTTGGTGATAGATTAGAAGGGACATTCCCTATTTATTTCTTTGATTAATTATGTAATGTTTACTACCCGATTGTTGTTGATGTAACAACCGATATGTTAGTCGTGTCATGTGAAAACATTATTATTTTATTGGATATTAGATTTTATTTGCTTTTCTATTATTCTTTGGTTCTTTGTGGGTAATTAATTGTGAGTAGTTTTAGAAGCTTTTGTAGCTTCATAGAATTGATTTTGCATATGACAATCATATTAATGATAGTTTTGAGTTAGGATTTTTTGGAGGATGATTGGAAACATAGTGACCTTTTGATTCGAAGCCTTACTTGAAATTATTTATTAATATGATGGGTCTATGCAAATAGGGATGCATAAATGATAGGCATTAATTATTCGTGCATGGATGTCGATGTGTGTTCGAACGATGGTTCAAAGCAACTAAGAACGTGATTGCCGATATGAACGGTAACAATTGTGAAATATTGAATAAGGAGATTCAATATGTGCTGGAAAAGCAAGAAGCACTAGAAGCTCTTGACCATGTTATGGAAGATCTTAAGGATGCCATGCGCCACCTTGAGCTAGTAGAGGACCGCCTAACGGCATTTGAGCCGAAAACGGATATTTGCAATGCTTTGGTTCTAGCTCGAAAGGGCTTTGTGCTCTAAGCGCAAATGTATTGATTCGTTCAATATGTGGGAATGCAAAGGACCAAGTCCTTATTGCAAGAAATCAAGAGTTAACCAACACAAGAGAGGAAAACGTCCTCAAGTGAAGAAAATGTTAAGGGTGAGGTGTTACAATTGTGACAATAGAGGTCACTATGCTCGCAATTGTTGTGAGCCGAAAAAGGTAAACACCTCTTGTACATTTGAGAGCTTTGCTTATGTGTCAAGTTCTGTATTATTGGCTGAATCCAATCATTTGTAGACTGTAGATTCAAGAACGACAGACTATATAGCGAAGGATAAAGAATCCTTCGTGGAGTTTCGACGAGTACCAACTGGAACTGAGTGGATCCATATGGGAAACAACTCTAGAGCTGATGTAAAGGAATTGGCACCGGCCAATTGAACATGAGTGGTGGACGCACCTTTGATGTTCTATATGCTCGGAGATTCGTCGAAATTTAGTGTTTGTCTTAGCGTTGGTTAAGCTTGGTTTTGGTATGAACTTCCATAATAAATGTGTAGATTTGCGTTTAGATACAAACTACTATGGTTGTGGTCACTTACTGAATGGTTTTATTATACTAAATGTTGACTGTGTTGATGTCAATATGTTATTCCCTTGTTTCACGTCTTCTATCTTATATGATAATGATGTGAATATGGTGGCATGCTAGACTTGGTCATATGGGCCAACAACGTATGAATAGACTAGCCATAGAGGGCTTGTTGGGCAATATTGAAAAAGTCGATTTGTCCATATGTGAGCATTGCCTAGTAGGGAAAACAACAAGGAAACCATTTAGAAAAAGATAAAGGAGCTGAATTTCCTCTCGTATTTAATCCATTATGACGCCCGTAGTTCAATGGATGTGAGAGGAAGGCATGGGGCTGTTTATTTCATCATTTGTTATAGATGATTATACTCGAAGTCGAGATATGTCTATTTGATTTCTCATGAATCGAAGCATAAGTTGTTTTGAAGGTTTATGAACCCGAGAAAATCAATTAGACAAGAAAATAAAAGTATTGAGATTCGATCGAGATTGAGAATATTTATCTGATGTGTTCAGAAAATTATGTGATGAAAAAGGAATATAAAGATAGTTGTCTATTCCATATACTCCTCAACAAAATGGTGTTGTGGAAAGAAGAAACAGAACCCTACCGGAAATGGTTAGGTCCATGATGGTGCATGCTAACTTACCTATCACTTTTTGGAGTGATGCGTTGTTAACTGCTGCCAATATACTTAACCGGATGCTTTCCAAATCAATTATTTCCACTTCATATGAGTTATGGACAGTTAGAAAACCAGACTTAAGTTTTCTTAAGCCATGGGGTTGTGCTGCCTATATTCATGAGTCCTCTCACAAGTTTGGGAAATTGGGTCCCAAAGGAAATAAGAGTATTTTCATGAGATACTCCGAACACTCGAAAGGGTATGTGTTCATAGGTGAGCAAGAAAGTGGGAGTATAACTGAATTTGAATCACGAGATGTCACATTCTTAGTGGATGAATTTCCTAAGAAGGGCAAAATAAGGGAAGATTACTCCCTATTTGAAACTTTGGATCAAGATAATGATGTCAGTGGAGTTCGTCCAAGTGGGAGTAATATGAAATTTGATGAATTGAAATCAACTCATTCTCAATTGCAACCACCTGATGTGACAACATCATCATTACCTAATCTAAGTGGGAGCATGATGGGGAATGATGTGCTTAGTGTACAATCTCCCATACGGTGAACAAGTCGCCAAAGTATTCCCCATCAATGTTTTGACATTAAAAGGGAAACTTTTATGGTTGCTCCACAAGATGAGGATGAGCCAAGAAATATTAATAAGGCTCTAAATTGCCCTAATAAGGAAAAATGGATTCATGCAATGAAAGAGGAAATGGAGTCAGTGAAGTCAAACCATGTTTGGGAACTGGTTGATTTTCCAAAAGGACGCAGAGCTATTGGGAACAACTGGGTTCTCAAAATAAAGCGAAAGGCTGATGGCTCGATAGAAATGCATAAGGCTCGCCTTGTGGCGAAGGGGTATAATCAACAGGAAGAAATTGATTATGAAGATATATTTTCTTCTGTAGTGAAATTTACCTCGATTCGCATTATTCTGGCAATAATGGCAAGTATGGATCTTGAGTTACATCAAATGGATGTAAAGACTACTTTCCTCAATGGAGAATTAGAGGAAGGAACATATATGGAACAACCCGCTGGTTTCATAGTGAAAGGCCAAGAAGAAAAGGTATGTCGACTTTGGGGGTCGATATATGGCCTTAAGCGATCGTCAAGATAATGATATATACGTTTTCATAATGCCATAATGGCATATAACTTTACAATGATAGATGATGATCATTGTGTATATATCAAAAGATCCAATGATCAATTTGTGATCATATCATTATATGTTGATGATATACTAATTGCCAGAAGTAATATGGAGTTTGTCAATACTGTCAAAAGTTGGTTGTCTTCCAATTTTGAGATGAAGGACATGGGTGATGTTGTATATATTCTTGGAGTTAAGATTTCAAGATTGTAAACCCATAGACACTCCTATTGCAAAAGGTGAAGGATTGAGCCATACTCTGTGTCCAAGGACTCCACAAAAGAAGGAACAAACGAAATATGTTCCTTATGCTAGTGCTGTTAGAAGCTTTATGTACGCTATGATGTGTACAAGACCTGAAATATGTTTTGCAGTTGGAATGGTGAGTAGTTACCAATCCAATCCAGGTCAAGCACAATGGAAAGCCGTTATGAAAATACTAAGGTATCTAAAGGTGATTGCTGATTATACGTTGAGTTATCAAGGAAAGGATCTGCGACTCTAAGGCTATCCTGATGCTGATTGGGGAGGAGATTTAAATGAAAGGAAATCTACTTCTGGGTTTGTTTTTCTTACTGAATGATGGCACCATATGTTGGAGCTGTAAGAAACAAACATGCATAGCCTTGTCCACGATAGAAATTGAGTTTGTGGCATTATCAGCAGTAGTGTAAGAAGATGTTTGGCTTTAGAGATTTTTTGGATCATTTAGGTGTTATTGGAAGTGCTGCAGATTTGTTATTTGTTAACTGTGATAGCCAAGCAGTAAAAGTGTACACCAAAGATCTAAAATATCATGGCAAGACCAAACATAAAGATACCAAGTATAATTTTGTAAAGGATATGGTTGCACGAAAGGACGTGAACTTAGAGTACATACTACGCATAGAATGGTAGCAGATCCTATGATAAAGCCAATACCTAGAGATGTGTTTTGTGGCCATATGAAATCTCTAGGATTGCGTAGAGGCTAATGTACTGAATATTGTAATTTCCCTAAGTGTTCACATTTGATGAATTCGTGTTTTCATCGTTAATGCTTATGAATCTTTGTTTGATCTTTATGCATCTTAATGCTCAGTGCATTACTTTAAGTTGAGAAGTATGTCGGACAGATATAAGATTAGCCCACTCACACGGGTAATCGCCTCATTTCTTGTGTGATAAATAGAGATGAGACTGTTTTTAAGCTTATTATCTAGGTGATAATCGAGAGCTCAAGCTTAAAACACGTATGTCGCCTTAAGCGAGTGTTAAGATGAGGACATAATACTTACTATGTCCGAAAGTAAAATACCCCACATATTTTACCTTATCCGTCTAAGATGCCGGATGTGAGTTCGATGAATTTTGTGAATGAGTAGATACGTGAACTCAAGTTAGACATTGGGTATGTCCGAACTATCATCCGTACGGTATTGAAGGTGTAGACATACGCTCTATGGGAAAGGAGTTAATACCGTAATACGTATTTCATACTACGTATGCATGAGACGACCAATAAGAGTGGCAAAAAGTTTGATCTCAACTTTTATGACGTGTGAGACTCTTGAGGAAAAGAGTTCCTCAATTTTTTAGTCCCCTCATGACTCTTACTTATTCTCAAGATTTCTATTTAGTGTTTGCTATCTTAGGATGTTGCCAATGGTCATGAGTGATTCGATCTAATGGGGCATTTCTAGAAAAGCAAGCTGGACTGAAATTGAGAGTTTGAAGGAAAGAGGAAGATCGATTTTGGAGAATCACATTGTAGTTTTGTATTCACCGGTTAACCAATTATGACTGTCTTTGTGATAATCATAATTGTGAATACAATATATATATATCATTGTTTTAAAAGAGATCAAGAGAGATATAAATGTGATCGATCGATCTAGGGTACTGCATACTAAATCTACTTGGAGTGTGATGCCCATTATGAGCTGCTATATATTCCTAACAGATGTATGGCAACGAGCTCTCAAAGTATGTTGGTCGCACGGATTATTCACCGGTATGAATGTTGAAGAGAGAAAAAGAGGATTCTGTTCGGCCCATCATGTTAAGTGAGAGTCTATGCTGGATTTTTCTCTGATGGGGATGAGTAAGGCCTGTCCGCCCATGTTGGTTTTGCACCACCATGTGCGAGTGGGAGATGATGGATTTATGAGATGGGCTTAAGGCCCATCCGCTCAAGTTGGGCCCAAAAGGGCCCGGCCCACGGGAATAAGGCCCGTGGAAGGGGAGAGGTATAAAAGGGAGGAGAGAGAGAGAGAAGACAACGGTTGGAAAACAAACGTACGTCTTCTCCCGAACGCTCTCTCTCCCTCCAAGAACGCTTACGGCATCCCGTCTTCCCTTCAGGCGAATTGGCATTATCGGATCAGAATTTCTTCCTCTTCTTCAGCGTTGGTGTTTAATCTGTGGCTAACAAGGTAAGCTCGAATCCGTGGTGTGCTTTACGATCGGTGATGCGTGTTTTCCCGAGCTTCGTCTTCCGCATTGATTTAGGGGTTCGATTTAGTGTCGAATCCGATTTTTGGGGATCCGTTATTCCCAACAGCTATCAAAGCTGTCTCTTAGATAGCGGTTTTTTTCTGTTTCCATGCTTTTCTTGGACACAAAAACAAGATTGGCCAAGATACTTTGAGACCTGATTATGTCGTATCAGATCAATCCGAGAAATAATTGGATATGACAATGACAGTCATAAAATAGTAGAATGTTTTTAAGATACAATTTGGTATATTCAATCCTACACCGTGATTAATTATGTTCACTGAATCATCTGTTTTGAGAATTGTTTTTTGCCATATCTTAGGAATTTAAGACCCTTCACTCTCTCCCTCCATTCAAGATTTCGCGAGAGCCATCCGACCCTTTCCTAGCCCTGACAAGACCCCCATCTACGTCTAGGTAGGGTTGTCTACAATTGCCCTCCCGCCCCATTTTCTCCTAGTCCTTCTCTTTTAAAAAAAATAAGAATAACTGATTTTCAGATGTGGGCCACGTCAGCATCATTCGTCAAATTTTTTGCCACGTCAGCAGGGTCACATTAGCAATTTAGGGCGCGCATAACAAAATTTCTATTTCTCGATTTTTCTGTTTCTCTGTTCCCCGGAACAGGTTTGAAACAGAAATCCATCTGGTAACACAATTTGATTTTTCTATTTCTGAAACAGATTTCTATTCCAGAAATAGAGAAATCAAAGAAATCAGAAGCTAAAAATTTTAACTTCTCAATTTCTGAAATAGAAATCAGAAACTGAAATAAGACCATATAAAAGAATGTTGTGCTTTTTTGCTAACTTAATTCACTCATAATCACAACTTCACAAATTATTGCTAATTTTCTTTTTCTTATTTTGCTCATGTTTTTTTTTTTTCAATTTTTTTTGGATAACTTCCTTATTAGGATGAAATGCAATTGAATGGGTCCCAAATTTTCAAAAACGACCAAAGTTCTTAAATGCTTACTTAAAAACAATGGCGCTCTTTCCTCCTAGAAAGGGCATGCGCATGGCCAATTGAAGAAAAAGTTCTTATGTAATAGATTAATAAAAAACGTGCCTAAAAATTTAAACTTGTTTCTTTATGGATTCAAAATTCTTGCAAAATCAAAATAATTAGATTGTTACACAATCTTGAATTTTAATTCGAAGGCAAGAGATTCAAGAGAATCTCTCTCTTTGCTATGCAAGGGCCATTAAAGGTTCATTGAGCAACAATAAAGAAATTAGGGATGAGCAACTGGACCGATTTAATTCGAGAATCAAAATAAACCGACCTTCCCCCGATTGGTTCCTAACCATAGGTAGAATTTTCATATATTCCTTTACACCATCAATTTTATTTTGTTGATAATCTTGTATAATACTAGTCTTTGATAAAATGACAAGGCTATATAGGTGCCATTGATGGCACCCATATTCATGCTTCCGCATAACTTATCTAAACACAGTATGAGCTTACAAACGATACATTGACCGAGGAGGGAAACCAAATAAATACACTTATAATGGCAAGGGATAATAATATGCCAGAAATTCCATGAAATTGTATTTTCAACTTTTGTAATGTATTAGTATTATTTCGACTATTATTTTGTATTTGAGGATTTCCTATGTTATTATCTAATCAATTTCTATTCCTAGAAATAAAAATTTTATTCTATTATCAAACGGATTTTTATTCCAGATATAGAAATTTTGAGTCGTTATCAAACGAGTTTCTTTACTCAGAAACTTGTCTGGGAAATAGAAATTGAGAAATCAATTTGTGGAATAGCAATTTTGACGGCTTCTTCGGTGGCAAAGGATTTACTTGCACAAATCGAAGAAGATAGAGGACCAGGCTGCACGACGGAAAAAGCTCGGAGAACTAAATTGCAACAAGCAGCGAAAAACTTCAGAGCGCAATAAGCATACCCAAGCAAACGAAGCCGTTTCAGGCGGTTGCTCTCTCCTCGATTCCTCCAGTGTCGTCGTCAAGCGCTCGGTCCATCCCTCGCGACTTCGATCGACCGCGATTCATCCGCGCTGGCGACCGGAATGAGCAGTCAACCAGAAGTGAGCTTGCTCGCTGCCACGGTGGAGACCGCGGAGGACCTCTACCGCATCCGGGACACCTACTTCCCCTCGAATCCGGAGGACAGGCTCTCAAGGCTGCGCGACGAATCGAGCTCAGCACTGAAGCTCCTCGACTCCATCCCTCCCGGTAACTACTCTCGATTCGATGGTCGGGAAGCTTCGTCGATGATCCCTTTCGTGATCTTCGGATCGGATGGTGTTGAGAGGCTGAGAGCCCGTCGTTTGGTTGATCCGGTAGTTCGTGGAAAAATTTGGCGATGTTGAAGTCTCGCGCGGTGATAGTTGTCGCCGAGGGTTTTGTTTTGAGTGGGCGAACGGGAATACTGCTTTGTGTATTGCGGGATATGTTGGAGTTTGCGTTTTTTTTTTTTTTTTTTTTTTTTTTTTGGTGGGGGGTGGGATTTGATCCGTGTTTGCTCTTGTGCATTTCGTGTGATACCAGTGAAAAGGAGCTTTCTTGTGCTTCTGTGCCCTTGTGTAGTCGGTAATAGAAAGATACTTTCATGCTTTTGTGTCTTCGTCTGTGTATCTTTAGTACTGCCTCAACTATCGGATGGATTTTAGGGGTACTCATGCGTGTGAGCCATGGTCGATAATGTTTTATTTACGTTTGTGCCTTTTTCAAATTGGGGATGAGTTGTCATGTAATTGCAAGGATTCAATTATTTAGCATGAGTATGAGATTAATAGAAAAATCGGTTTACTATTGTGCGTAGCGAGTATCATAATCGTGTGGAACCACCCGCAAACCAACTACATATTCATGTCAAATCGATTTAATCTGTTTACTAATTAACTTATAACAATGTACTATTGTTCATTCTCAATCCTTATGATCAAGTAATCTATCCTTAATTAAATTCTCTAGTCGTTCGCATTTAGTCATTTATGGCATTTCCTAATAAATTAATTAACTCATAAGTAATCAGTTCAAAGTAATTTAACTATCAGTGCAATGATGAAATAACAATTTTGTATATTTCGAAAATAGTCAAATTTCAAGATATCACACGAGGTGATAAGGGCGCTATGATGGATGGAAGTAATCCCAGAACAGGAAGCGCTTTGGGTCCAAACAAATCCTGTAGCCTTTTTTGCCACACTGGAGCATTCATCCAAGCATCCCGGCCACCGCAACACGCCCTCGATACATTGGAAAGACCTTAAAGCACAGAGATATGAATCGCTCACTTGTGTACCTCATACCACCGCTTAAGCCTTGCCCAAACATATACATGCTAGAGGAAATGCGTGCGAGTTTGCGTGTACTTCGTAGCATAAGTGTTACTACCTCCACAATGATTTTGATTCTCATCACATAGTAAGCAATTGCGATAGAAGAGCGTCATCACGTACCATTGCGCCCGGGGATTGCGTGAATCTGCTGGACAATATCGTACACTAATGCAAATGGAGCCGGGGTACTTAATAGGCACGCCATTAACCAAACTCTCCAAGCCATATCTGTACTTCTTGACCATTGATTTCATCTTCCCGTTGCACCGGTCCACCAGTCCACCGGCGCCCCCGGCCGTAGCGCTCGAGCAGGGACGCACCCGACAAGGCCTAGTGGAAACACCACAACCCTGCAAGCATCGAGCTTTGTAGATCTCACCAATGAAGCGGGCCACTTCGGCGAGCATGGCCCGCACGTACGCGTCGGGGGTGGGGGACGGGGCACTGAGAGGGAGGAAATAGTTGAAAATGTCGTTCGAGCTGGACCTGAGGGGGAAGAGCAATCAGCGGACCGTTTCCGCGTTCACTTCGTTTTGCTCGACTAGGGCCCAGAACTGTTTTAGCTGATCCTGGATCGACATCACTCCCCCATCGCGAGATCGACATTTTTCACTTTTTAGGATGGATTTTCGTACCACAAAGAATAGGTTTCATGAGATAATACTAATGAACTGGAAAATCTATGCTTACAATACAATTTAACAGAAAATATGGGCATGTCTTATTTGCCAAGTCCTTGTTTGTGTCTCTTATAACACCAGTGCCAGCACTAGCAAAGTTGATGCCATTCGATAAATAAGTTCCTCTCACTCCCATTGATTACCGTAGTTTGTGCCTCCATGTATGGCTTCTCAAATGCCAAGAAATTGAGCTGCCACATTTTATTCTATTTTTGGCTAATTGATCCAGAAATTACTTATGGAAGGACAAAATTACAAAGTCGTTATTCGAGTTAGCGAACTCACAAGTGAAGTGGACGACGGTTCTTCCATTTGTCGCGATCTCTTTTTTTCGGCGCCCGCAATCGGGTACGAGCACCTAAAGAGGCTAATGGCTTGGCTAAAATTAGTTATGCCAGGACTCTCACAAATCCACCAATTCAGTACTTTAATAGTCTAAGTTTTTAACCTGTAAGTCAATTTTTAAAATGGAGTCGCCACTAATCGATTTGGGGTGGGTTGATTAGAAACCCAAGCGAAGTATCGAGAGAAATACTCACTCCTGCACAACCAAGAGAAATTAGGATCGGGGACTTGATTACACTAGTTAATCACTAATGCCTTTTCGGTACCTAATCTTGTTTAAACCTTGATGTTTTTTTTTTTTTTATGTTCGAGGGATTTTCCACGCATTTTTGGGAGGAAAAATATTTTTGAGTCTTTTTTTAATTTTTTTAACATAAAAGGGATTTTTTTGGATTTTTTGGTATTTTCGGAAAAATACAAGTCTTTTTGGCTTTTTCTGAATTTTTCTCTTTTTCATGAAATTTTGGTTTTTTTTTTGGATTTTTGGCATTTTTTGGAAAATATGGAATATTTTTTATTATTTTGAATTTTGGAAAATAAATTATTTTTTTATTATTTTTTATTTTTAAAATATTATATTTATTATTATAATAATATAAAAACGAACTGGGTCGGGTTCCCAAGTTGGGACCGACCCGGTTCACGACCTGTGAGACCTGAACGGCCCGACTCAGGTTTTTTTTCTCCTCTCATTTTTAAAAAAAAAAACCCAAACCGTTCTTGGCCCATTTTCATAAAAACTTCAGCCCAAAAGCTACCCAGCCCACGCGCACAACCCGGCCTAACCAAGGAAAACCCTACCCGGACGCCAACCCGCTTGACGACCCGTCTTCTTCCCTCGTCGACCCGGCTCTGGAACCCTCGAGATCTGGCGATCCGCGGCGCCGGGGGGGTGGCTGGAATGTCACTGAGCGGTGACTCAACGACGGATGGCAGCTAGGATTCCGGCGACGACGACGGGCAGCTGCTGGGTCCTCAAAAACAACGGCGGCAACGACGACGGGTGACTGCTGGGTTTTCGGGGATGGCAGTGGCCCAACTTGGGGCGAGATCTGGTGCAGCGGTGAGGTGTGAAGGCGGCAGCTGTCATTACCTGCTAGCGGCGAGAGTGTGGCACGGCGGCGGTAACAGAAGGTAGCGGCGGTTGGGACGGGGCAGCAACAGCAGGCCCTCAACCTCCAGATTTGGTGCGGCTTGGGCGAATCGATCGCGGTAACGGCGTCAGAACGGTGGCAGAGTCCCGATTGCGCTGGCGACAACAAATCCCAGATCCGGTCAGATCTGGGCCTTCGTTTGCCCTCCTCGTCACTCGTGCTCTCCCCTCTCTCCCTCTACTTCCTCCTCCGGCGAGGCTCGGATCCGCGGCCGCGAGTCCTTGGACCCCCCTGAAGTCTCTCAGTGGGGTGTCCAAGGGCTGCAACTCGATCCGCCTCTCTCTCTGCAGGTTCGCTCGCCGGCGGCCTCCCCCGATGTCTCTCGGTGGGAGGTCATTTAAGCTCACAACCCGCCTCCTCTCTCGCTTGCTCTTCAATTCTTCCCCCGAAGTCTCTCAGTGGGAAGATCTCGGAGCTCACTGTGTGTGTCTTCGTCAACGGAGGTGCTCCTCTATTTATAGGCGAGGAGGAGGCCGGTCGACGGAGGTTCGGCCGTCGGCTCTCGCACGCCAACCGGCCCTAGGTGCGACTGAATCGGCGTCAAATCTTCCCCCTTCCACGGAGGCATGCTCGCCTTCAATGTTGCGTCCTCTCAGCTACCGGCCTACGCTCCTCTCTCTATTGTAGGTTGTGCTCGAGCGCGTCTTCGTCGCCGCGCGTGACCTGCAGAGGCGGAAGAAGGAGGAAGGAAGAAGAAGATGGGAGGAAGAAGACAGAGGAGAAAGAAGGGGCCAGGCCAGGGGAGAAGTAGGTTGGGCCATGAGGGCCCATGCGAGGGGGAGAGAAAAAGGAGGAGGGCTAGGCGTGAAGGCCCAACCCCGATGGGCTGCCAATTTTTATTTATTTTTTTTGTTGTTTATCCGAAAAAGGAAATATAAAAGAAATTAAGGCCTAATTAATAACCTAATCAAAATTTAGGTGCCAACACCATTGAACCTCCCCCTCGGATGATGGAAGAAGCCCCCTGTAGGACGGGAAATGGGCCCACGCAATTCCTAATGAAGCGGTTGTTCTCCACGTCGAAGATCGAGTCCCTGAACGTAAAGACCGCAGGGACGCTGCGTGAGGAACAACGCGCCAAGCAGCGATGACCTCTTCATGCTTTTCGAAATGTGTCTCTGTAGCGATCCAACTGAGGCATGCACATTTTGTATATGAACCCGAAATGGAGCGGAGATGGATAAGCCAAAAGACAAGCTACTGAAACGGAATGCACGAGGGAGTTGCTTTTAGTAAGAGCTAGGGAACAAAAGAGGGTGCGTAAGCTTCTGGGGCGGTTGAACGTGATGTTGGTGCGGTTTCTTTCTGTTTCCACGCCGTTCTTGGACATAAAAACAACATTGGCCAAGATATCACCGAGATCTGATTCTGTCATATCAGTTCAATCACGTGTCAAAAAGTGATTGGATGTGACATTGACGATCTGTTATAAAATGATGGGATTTCTTGAAAGCAAAATTTTTGAATTCTGATTATAATTGGTTTTGCTCACCAAATCATTCATTTGGAAAATTATTTTTAGCCATATTCTAGGATTTTTATCTAATGTGACAAGACCTCTCTCTCGCTATTCAAGATTTCACAAGGGCCACCCGACTCTCGCCTCAGCATGGCAAGACCCGTTTATGTCCAAAGGGGCTTTGTCAGCAATTGCCCCCCTCCCCCATTTTCCTCTAAGTTCTTTTTCTTTTCTTTTCGAAAAATAATTGATTCTTCAATGCACCGTCACGTCAGCATCAATCATCAATTCTTTTGCCATGTCGGCGAGGTCATACTAGCAATCTTTACGGCTTCTCTAGTGACAAAAGATTCAATTGCACAAATTAAAGAAGATAGAGGCCCAGATTGCACGATGAAAAAACTGAGAGGACTAAATTGCAACAAGCAGCAAAAAACTTCAAAGCATGATAAATAAAAAGAAGCAAACGAGGTCCTTTAATTGGAGCTTCGTTTCTATTCCATGTGATAACATAACTTTCATTTGGTTTTATAATTTGGATCATAAGAAATCTGTGCATTGTATTTAATATATGAATGGTGGCACCAGAATCAATCCATCAAGTATTATGAGGAATTTCAGTAAAGTTTGATTCAAAACATAATAAAGCACAAGGCTTATCAATTTTTTTGAACCAAACTTTATGTTTCAGGCAATTTTTCTTCAAGTGTCCAATTTTATTACAAAAATGACACTTAATAAAATTATGTTCTATCTTGTGAAATTGAGAAGCCCTCAAAAATCCATTCAGGATGTATAATCCTTTTTTTTTTTTTTAACTTTTTCTACCTTTCCTTTTGGAATTCCTTTTAGTTTCTTGATGACTTAATAGACGAATGGAATGAGCCTTTTAGTTGTTAATCTTTGTTTCCTCTTAAACAAGCATACTGGTGAATTCATTTGCATTTCACTTGTCATTTATAGTATTATAATTCATTTGAAATGTTCCATATTGTTCATGAGACAAGGAATCAAGTATGAACTATACTAAAAAGTGCTCATTCATGTTCATTCCTAAGATTCTTAATTTTGCTGCTAAATTCGTCATCTCAAAAATATGCTCTTGCATGGTATATGAACCCTCATACTTCATGGTGGTCAAAGTGTTCATTGATGTATTAACAAGTGACTTATTAGCAATCTAAGAAAGATCTTCTATAAATTTCATAAATTCCTTAGCACTGTTAGTTTTAGAAAAAGTAGTCTTCAAGTTGTTTACAACTATCATTCGTATGAACATTAAGATTAATCTATTTGATCTTTCCCAAGTTTTATGGAAAAACTTTTCATCATCGCTACTCTTATCAGTAATAGCAGCTAGTTTCTCAATTTGAAGTGTTAAATCAAGATCCTGGACACTCGAGTAAAACTAGATTTATTCACTTCAATCATACAAATTCATTCCATATAATAAATAAAAAATAAAAATAAAAAACAGACCAAGCGTGCGAATGAAGTCAAACAAGTACAGAGACTATATATGCAAGAAAATACTCATATGTGAATGTCTTGAAAATATCACCTAATCATATTCAAACTAAACAATACATATACATTATAGTTCTCCTTCGAACGATCCTATGATAAACTACCATATATTTAACCATAATGATGCTAATAGCTTTAATTTGGTAATTATAAACATATCTCATTAAAATTTATTTGCTCTCTTTGGATATACAAACAATTTTAACAAAAAATATTAATTACCATCTATTAAGTCCATGAATTATAAGAAATTGATTAACCTTTAGGTTAATCCCTAAGTTCTTATAATAAATAGACTTCAATATACCAATGACACCAATAAAGATATGTAACATATCAATTTCAATCATAACATCAATTAATCATGGGTAATAGAATAAAACAATTTACAATATCAAAAAATTCAAAAGATCTTAAGGTTTGGCCACTTTGGTGACTAACAAGCCATTCTTAATTGAATTCTTTAATATTGTAAAGCACAAACATTTACCAAATTGCACCCAAGGGCAAAACCATAAAGTCATAATTCCAAAGGGGCACAACTGTAAATTAAGATCCAGGAGGCAAAATGGTCAATAACCAGCTAAGGTAGAATCATAGTTATCGGACAAACAGGAGCAAAAACGTAATAACGTGAAGAGGGGTAGAACGTAATAACATGAGGAGGGCAAAATCATAATAACAACGGAGGGACGATAGGTCCGTAATGTGCATGCGCCTTTAGGCCGGCACGGCTGCATGGATCCCACGCCTAACATCCAGCAATGCGCTTGGAGGCGCGTGCGTCATGTGTAATCCATGCCCCTTCTTCCCTTTCGCACCCGTTCACAAATTTTCTCCTTTTTCCATCGCACATTCCATCATTCGGATTTCCTTTAACAGCCCCCTCCGAAAACATTTCAACAACAGGCAAATAACAAGAAAAAAGACTAACGTAATTCTTCAATAGCAATAAGCGATAACATAATTCTTCAATGTGGAAAATACAAAATAGGGAATCTTTGAACTTTATGATTTTCACAATAAGAGGAATGAAGATATATATATTTATCAATAGCAATACCCTTGAAAATATTTGTCGCAGAAAACTAAAGAGATGAAGAAATCTAATTTCTCTCACATAACTCATGCTTTCTTTAACATATTCCATCTGATGGAGGATAAAGTACAACGTTTCTTTTTTTTTTTTCTCACTTTATGGGTAGAAAGAGGAAGAGACTCTTATTTACACATATTATCAATAGGTACCTTCCATCAAAGTGTTTTTTAACTTCCATGAGAGTCGCACCTCTTCAGAAGAATGGTAACTTCTTAATGAGTATCCTTTCATTCGAGTCGTAACTTCTCATGGCCAACACATTTTAGCATTAAATATTTATCAAACCATTAATTAATAAAATCATGTGAGTCACAATAGTTCTTACACAATCACGAACGAAAGAGTTGATTTTAATCCTTTACGTTAATCCACCACACCCTTGGAAACAACACTACTACCGCTTACTACAGTTACATTATAAGAAAAAATAATATAAGTTACCAATAAGCTTAGAAAGCTCCTCTCCAACTCTTGAGGAAAGAGTGTCAGAAAAGTCCTAATTCTATTATATTTATACAAATCTAGTCATAAACCTTTTAACAAAATATCAATTCAGTCCTTTCGGTTAATTTTGGATGAATATTGCCAACGTGAACGGTAGTGAGTTTACGTGACATGGCTAACTAATGTGGACAATTTTTAATGATATTTTATTATTTTTTTTCGAATTTTGTTTTTTTCTTTTTCTTTCTATTTCTGTTTTTTTTCTCTTTCTTTCTATTTCCTTTTTTTCCCCTTCCCTTCCCTTCCTTCTTCCTTTGGCATGGCAATCGATCAAAGGCGAGGGCAGGCGAGGGCAAGCCTCACCATGGCTAGGTAAGGCTTGAGCCCTCGATAGAGGCCAAGAGGATCTCACACTAGGTCGGCAAGTCTCGCCCTAGCCCAATACAACGAGGGTTCAGCCTTGCTAAGGGCTAGGCAAGCCTCGCAAGCAGCTGACGAGGTCCTTAGTGACCTGCTAGAGGAAAGAAGGAAGGGAAGGAATAAAAGAGGAAAGACAAAGGAAAAAGAAAAAGAAGAAAATAAGTTCGAAAAAATATTAAAATATTATTAAGTGAAAAGGAACCAACCGTCATTAATTTTTTTTTTACGTCGGAAAAATCCAATTCAACGCTCACGCTTGTCTTTTGTGGAGGTTTGCCTCTCGATCATTCAAAACGGTAGCATGGCTATTTAAAAACTGATCGCGCAGCCATCAGTAAAGTATATCACTTTAATAGGGCAGCCACATGCGGAGACGTGTAGAACTTTGCTAGATGCATGCATGACTTAATTACCATGACACTCCCCCAGATTTTAATTGGGCAGCCACATGCCAAGGCGTGTAGAACTTTGCTAGATGCATGCATGACTTAATTACCATGACACTCCCCCAGATTTTAATTGGGCAGCCACATGCAAAGGTGTGTAGAACTTTGCTAGATGCATGGATAACTCAATGTTTAATTACTGGAACACTCCTTCGAACTTTGGATCGCAATTTTCAATTACATCTTCCCCCTCATTTGAAATATAAAACTGACCATTCATATCAGCTTTTCTAATCCCCTAGGTTCTGGTTTGAGTGTCACCAGAGAGAGAGAGAGAGATGGACACTCAATTAGTTTCAGCTAAGAGAAGCCATGCCGTTTGTATCCCAGCTCCATACCAAAGCCATATAGGAGCAATGCTAAAACTGGCAAAGCTTCTACATACAAAAGGTTTCGACATATCCTTTGTGAACACAGAATACAACCATCGACGCCTACTGAAGTCGAGGGGACCTCAAGCCCTCAATGGCTTCCGTGGCTTTCAGTTCCTGACCATCACCGACGGCCTTCCTCCCTCAGATGCAGACTCAAGCCAAGACCTCATGGCTATAGGTGATGCTATCAGAAATAACATGTCTGCTCCATTTTCTGATCTCATCTCCAATCTCAACCACGCTGCATCAAAGTCGGATGTTCCTCCAGTCACTTGCATTTTCTCCGATGGAATCATGTTACTTGCCACCAGTGAAGCTGCTCAAGAATTCGGCATCCCTATCATACAGTTGTGGACAGTCCCTGCCTGCGCCTTCATGGGATTCATACAATACCGGACTCTTCAGGAAAAGGGCCTCTCTCCATTAAAAGGTACAAATATTTAACCCTGTGAGTAGACTCAGTGATTAAGCAGCGTACGTGTGTGTGGATTATGCGTATGGCTTATGTATGACCACCCAGAACATCTGGTACAAACAATTCCAATCCCACCCAACTGTGGTTTGGCTCGTTTCTTACCAGTCCTAGGTCACCGGGGTATTTCTTGAGCCTGAGGTCTACTGACCTAAAACTACCTCCTCGTTAAAAATAAATAATAAATAATAATAAAAGATTTTCTATGCTGTAATACGCTATACATGAAAGACTAAGAATATCCCGTGTGTTGCAGATACCAGCTACTTAACAAACGGCCATTTGGATACAGTAATCGATTGTATTCTAGGAATGAAGGACATCAGATTACGGGACCTGCCAACCTTCCTTCGTACCACGGATCCTGATGATATTATGTTCAATTTTGTGATAGATGTTGCTGAGAGGGCAAATACAGCCTCAGCAATAATTTTCCATACTTTTGATAACCTTGAATCAGAAGTACTTAATGCTTTGTCATCAATGTTTCCTCGCGTCTATGCAATAGGCCCACTCTCGTTACTAGTCAACAAACTGGTGCAGGAAGAGAGCCCCTTGAAGTCTATTGACTGCAATCTGTGGACAGAAGATACAGAGTGTCTCCGATGGCTCGACTCAATGGAACCAAAGTCAGTTCTATACGTTAATTTCGGCAGCGTAGTGGTCTTAACAAGAGAAGAGCTTATTGAGTTTGCGATGGGACTGGCCAACAGCAAACACCCATTCTTGTGGATAATTAGGCCTGACCTCATAACTGGAGATTCAGCAGTTCTTCCCCAGGAATTCCTTGAAGAAACAGAAGGAAGGAGTATGTGTGCAGATTGGTGTCCCCAAGAGGCAGTTCTCAACCACTTGTCCACCGGAGGGTTTTTAACACATTGTGGATGGAACTCTATAATCGAGAGTGTGTCTTCAGGAGTCCCAATGATTTGTTGGCCATCTTTTGGGGACCAGACGACAAACTGCACTTACGCTTGCAGTAAATGGGAGATTGGTTTGGAGTTATCAGGTGTGGTCAAGAGAGAGAAAGTGGAAAGGCTAGTGAGGGATTTGATGGAAGGAGACAAGGGAAAACAAATGAAGGAAAGAATCGCAGAGTGGAAGAAATTAGCACAGGAAGCAACAGAACCGAATGGGTCATCGTCCATAAACTTTGACAAGCTGTTGAATGAACTTCTGACTTAAATACAGCATCGGACATCAGTTTGTGCAACACTGCCACCACAGGCATTTCTTTGTTTACAACAGCATTATATTTTGTTTATGGATTACTGTAATGAAATTATATATTCGTGTCATGTGTGTTTCAAGAGGTTTGCAGCACTACTTAATTCGTCTATCTTATGAACTTGTTCCCGACAAGACGAGCTGTCTCTCCTACACCCATCTTCTCCTCTTCATGCTTAGTCATAACTTCAAAGATATCTATAGGCATGCTTTTCTCCTGCTGAAAATTCATCTTCAATGACAGTCATGGATTTGTTGTGTATTTCATGGTGAAAGTCAAAGGGTGCCCATGAGACCTGGAAAAATCTGAAGGCTCGTACTCATGAGCATTTTCCTAACAATTCTTCCCCTTGGCTAAGTGGACTCGAAATAAGACACTCCTATTTCTGTAACACCTTGGATCGACCATCTCAGTAAATAGATGACCGAGCATACTAGGATTTCATGTGAATAATAGGGCCCAGAAAATGCATTAAGAAAATTTGCAGTTTGCATCTTTTGGTCAATGTGGTCGATCAATTGAGAAAATGTAACACTTACGTGCAAAAGAGAATGTGGAAATGAGCATCTTTCTGCTTCCTGAAAATCAGTTTCAAGCACCAACAGGAAAGGCCTGGTGGGGATGACATTTAATTGAGACATGAACTGCAATAAACATGAGCGGAAGACCTCTCCCCATCGGTCACAAACACACCGAGGCTTCTAGTAATGAGAATTCTAGGATCAATCTGAACCATTCCAGAATTTTCTGGCTTTTCACATTGGATTCACTTTACATTTTTCAACAATGGCTACTAAGTTCTTAAACTAAACCCGAGACAGCCGCGACACCCAAAATCAGCAATAATGCATATACAACTACGAAATTATCATTTGATATATTCATTTATCCCAGAAACATTCCCTTCCTCACTTGATTAATCTCGGACAGTTTTCAGAAGAGTACAGCATACAGCAAAAGCCTTTTAAAGTTGCACTGTCATAGAGAACGATACAAGTTCCGGCAACCTTAGGACACTTGCTGGAGGTTCTTGATAAGATCTCTATGGATGTACTATTGCCATCCGAGATCTTCAGCCCATTTCAACAAAGTATACGATTCCCCAATAACGACTATTTCTTTAGAAGGCTGCTTTCAGCTCCAAAGCCGCAAGTCTACTATTCATCACTGGACAACTATAACAAGACAAAAGTTGCCTTTAAAGGAACGTCTAGTAATAAGATTTTCGGACGACACATGGATATCATCTGAGAACGTGTACGAAACTTCATTAAGAAGACTGCCCTTTTCAACGTACTGCCCAGGTTCATTGGTTTTAAACAGCCGGTATCGCATTATGACAGAAATTACAAATAAATATTAATCTACCATTCTTTGAAAAGGAATCATCCTTTAATCTATTTTAAATTACGCTCATGCTTGTCGTATGTGGATGGACGTTTTCGTCTTGATCCTTCCAAACGGGAGCGTGCTTATAAACTAATCATAATCATAAGTAGTACGTTTAGTTTACTAGAGCAACTAGACTACATGCAGGGACACATAGAAACTTAAAAGAGGAAAGCTTATCAATATCGTAAACCTTTTGGCTCTGCCTGATTTGCTCTACATCTTCCCCCTCATCTGAAAATGAGACTGACCACCCATATCAGCTTTTCTTTACTGGATTATGCATTGAATCAGAGCCACCACAGAGAGAGAAAGACATGAACACCTAATCAGCCACAGCTACGAGAACTAGAACCTATGCTGTTTGTGTCCCAGCTCCATGCAAAGCCACATAGGAGCGATGCTAAACTAGCGAAGCTTCTATATACACAAGGTTTCTGTATGTCCTTTGTGAACAGCGAGGACATCCGTCGACGCTTACTCAAGATGGCCACCCTTTCACCGAAGCAGACTCGAGCCAAGACATTGTTGCTCTTGGAAAAAAGACGCATGACTGAGAAACCGATTAAAATGACTACCTGGATTCAGTAATTGACTAGATTCCACGAATGATGAACGTCAAATTCTAGACCTGCCCGCTTTCTAAAGTTGGATGATTCTTCTAAACAAATTTGTAAATCAGAAGTCTATTGGGAGAAATTGTATAATCAGTCTTAAATCTAGATGCCAAAGTTCAAAATTTTACTAATTTAGTCCAAAATATTTACATGAAATTCCACTGTAATCTTTTCTATTAATTTTTGCTGGAAATTTCTAAATATGATCATGATCTTCTTACGTAGCACATAG
The DNA here is from genome assembly GCA_014182725.1 of Eucalyptus brandiana. Lineage (NCBI taxonomy): Eukaryota > Viridiplantae > Streptophyta > Magnoliopsida > Myrtales > Myrtaceae > Eucalyptus > Eucalyptus brandiana. Next base: position 37,433,214 of record CM024674.1, read on the forward strand.
CTACACTAGCAATTTTTGGTAAAAAAATTGACCGGAATAACTATATTGAAATTTCACTCAAATGTTAATGACTAAATTAACCTTTGAAACATTAAGAACTGAATTTTTATCTTAGTTTTAGGATTGAGTGAGTATTTTTCCCTAGTCGATGGGCAGTACATATAGAAGTAATTGACAATTAAAAACAAAATATATGTTGGTAGTTGACTTATTGATTGATAACTTAATTAGACAAAAGTTGGTAATCTCTCTGATTAAGGTTGGTAAATTCCAAAATTGGTATATTTTAATCAATGGATACATAAGGTAAATAAAAGTTGGTACTCAATACAACAGCTAGTAAAACTAAAAAATGTCAAATACCTTGGTAAGCAACTGAAAAAAGATTTCATATTAGTTGGTAAACTAATGAGAGTAAAGCTGTTAAGTAATACAAATAAATGCTGATAAATACATATAAGAGTTGATAAATTTAAGGCATTTGTGAGAAATTCAGATAAAAGTTGATAAAAAAACAAAAACAGTTGATGAATAAACTAAACACGAACATTTAATCGGTATGCAATTGAATATTGGCAACACAAAATCAATCGGTGATTAAATCGATAAAAAGTTGATAGGTCACTCATATTAAGATTAGTAAACTTGTATAATAGCCTATAAGTTTAAGGTGTAGGTAAAAGAAACAAAATAAACATTGATAAAGATGAGAAAATTTGGTCATCCATAAACTCCTAAAAGGACTTGCTAATTTTATAAAAATATCGATAAGTTACCAACAAGTCACCCAAAAATTTATCACATAATCTTTTTTACGAACGGTTTTTTCGATGCTTATTAGCCTTTCTCAAAATCTACCAGCATGGAAAAAAAAGGACTTCATATTTAGCATCGATTAAATCAGAAGCACTAGAGCTAATAGGAAAAAATTAATCTGGAAATGCAATTCATTACCGATCTCTAAGTGAGTATCGATCACTGCGAACTTGTTCATTATCCAAGTTCTTATCAACCTATAAAAAAACTGAAAGAAGCATGACATAAAAGTCTAAAAGCGGAACCGGATGTTCATGCCAAGTTCCTTCTGTATTTTCCTTCAAGCTCGTCGAGCGAGAGAGAGACAAAGAGACGCTAACATTCGCCATCGTGTTCAGATTCATCGGCCGAATCCTAGATCGCTTGCCTCCCCATAAGGCCTTGGAGACGAGGTGATAAGCGTGCTCCAATTGATGGAAGTTATCCCAGAACAGGAAGCGCTTCGGGTCCAAACAAATCTTGTAGCCTTCTTTGCCATGCTGGAGCATCCATCCGAGCATCCTGCCACCGCAACATGCCCTCGATACGTCGGAAAGACCTTACAGCATAGTGACATGAATCGCTCACTTGTGTACCTCATACCGCCAGTGAAGCCTTGCGCATGCTAAACATATATGTGCCAGAGGAAATACGTGCAATTTTGCATGCACTTTGCAGCATAAGTGTTACTATCACGCCTCGAATCCTGAGCGCGCAAATATCCCTTGGCGGTCGATTAAATTGCGACATCCCAGAATGCGTTGCCGACCCATTCTTTTTATCTTTCAACTAAACACATGCGGAAGCATTTGATATAAACAACACCCGGTCAATCATAACAATTATAACAGGGATAACACAGAAAACACCACAACATCAAACCAAATACTTCAATTACAAATTTACTATTAACCCTAGGAAGTTTAGTGATTACAAGTCCTTACACCAGCAACTTCCAACCAACCAACAAAAACCAACAGTAGGTCAAGGTTAATCTAAATTTCACTAACACCAGGCCAAATCTCTCGTCTCCAAAGGAACCCCGAACCGAGCATGATGGTTCTTCATACTACGGGCCTGAAAAATATTAAACAACAATAGGGTGAGATATAAATATCTCAGCGAGTTAACGACCTAAGCCTCAACTAGGACGCTAATTCGTCTCGAAGGCAGCCTAAACCTGTAATGTTATATTGATGGCAAATCAATAACAAAGCAACCCTTGCTTGGCCTTAACTATGAACATGGTCAGACAACCAACCCCAAAAAATATTAAAGCTGTCAAGTAACCTGTAGGCATCCTTACCTTGCCTTGGCGCATCCTGCACATTAGTTAATCACATATGTCAATATCAATGCATTAAACATAACTAATAATCAGAACACATTCCATAGTATCCATGCGCATTGCCAACACACGTGTTGTAATTATTACGACCTCTCGGGCCATGGCCACCACAAGGGTTTGCGGTCTTCTGGTGTGACCGAGCATCGTCCCGCCCCATTGGGCACGGCAACATTTAGAACCCCCGCCTAGATGGCATTCCATAAAGGGGCATCGGTCTGGTCTCAACCACGACTTGGCATCCAAACCCCCGCAGAGCATTCAATAAACATCAAGCATAGCCTCCAAACTCTCGTTGGGTCATGGGTTCAATTAAGTGACCACTCAAGCATGCCAACACTCAAGCCAATTTTTATATGCCATCAATTAGCCTAGTGTAAAAGAGTTCGTGCTCAATAATAAATCTCGGAAAATATTTATACTTAAAATTTCTGTAAAATAATCACATGTTGGTCATGTACTTAAAATCAACCCACCAAATTTGGCATACTTTCATTTCAAAGTTTTTCCCCAGTAGAACTCAGATGATGCAAAACTAACAAAATTATCATGCATAAATCACATTTAAATTCATGATTTTACAGCATGGATGACCATGTGTGCATACTGTGCAAATAGTAGACATACTTTCAAAGATCAGAGATATCGCCAAGGTAAGCATATCCCTATCCCCATTTGTCTTAGGTATCTACCATTGTCTAGGTACTCTCTTATCAACACTCGACCTATTCAAGTCATCTCCTGAGTTTGGATGCTTGCAACTGTCCAGGTATCCTTTTGTCTTTGAGTAGCGACCATCGTTCGGGACTCTATTTTCTTGACACTCAACCTGTTCGAGTTGTCTTCATAGTAAGGATGCTTGCGACTATCCAAGTATCCCATTGTCTCTGAGTACCTACCATTGTCTAGGTACTCTCTTTTGACACTCAACATGTTCAAGTTGTCTTCAGAGTATTGATACTTGCGATTGTCCAGGTATCCCTTTTTTTTAGGTATCTACCACTGTCTAGGTACTCTCTTATCAACAATCGACCTATTCAGGTTGTCTTTAGAGTTTGGATGCTTGTAACTATCCAAGTATCCCATTACCTTTGAGTACTTGCCGTTATTCGGGTGCTCTCTCTTACTGACACTCGACCTATTTGAGTCGTCTTCATAGTAAGGATACTCGCAGTTGTCCAAGTATCCCACTATCTCTAGGTACCTACCACTGTCCGAGTACCCCTTTTTTTATCGACACTCGACCTGTTCGAGTTGTCCAGGTATCCCATTGCCTTCAAGTACCTGCCATCGTCCAAATACTCATTTTCCATGACACTCGACCTACCCGAGTTGTCCCAAATTATATCATTAAATACTTGTGTCCATTCAAGTATTCCAACCCTTTTGAGCACTTGCGGCCATCCAGGTAAGCCTCGTGCTACATTCAAATTTATGTTACCAGGAGATGGGAGACCTTCACGAATATGCAAGGCATGTCCTCGATATTCCAACTGCCAGGAGATGGGAGACCTTCACAAATATCCCAGATACATCCTCGATATTCCCAATTATTGGAAGGTGGGAGACCTTCATGAATATGTGAGGCGCGTCCTCGATATTCCAACTACCAGGAGGTGGGAAACCTTCACAAATATGTGAGGCTCGTCCTCAATATTCCAACTACCAAGAGGTGGGAAAGCTTCACGAATATGTGAGGCACATCCTTGATATTCCAATTGCTAGGAGGTGAGAGACCTTCACGAATATGCAAGGCATGTCCTCGATATTCCAATTGCTAGGAGGTGGGAGACCTTCACAAATATGCCAGGTACGTCCTCAATATTCCCAATTGCCAGAAGGTGAGAAACCTTCATGAATATGCTAGGCGTGTCATCGATATTCCAACTACTAGGTAGTGGGAGACCTTCACGAATATGTGAAACGCGTCCTCAATATTCCAATTACCAGGAGGTGGGAGACCTTCACTTCACGAATATGCAAGACGCATCCTCGATATTCCAATTACCAGGAAGTGGGAGACTTTCACAAATATGTGAGGCATGTCCTCGATATTCCAATTGCCAAGAAGTGGGAAACCTTCACGAATATTTTAGGTACATTCTCAATATTCCCAATTGCTAGAAGATGAGAGACTTTCACGAATATACGAGACGCGTCCTTGATATTCCAACTACCAGGAGGTGGGAGACCTTCACGAATATGCAAGGCGCATCCTCGATATTCCAACTACCAGAAGGTGGAAGACCTTCACAAATATGTGAGGCGCATCCTTATTATTCCAACTACCAGGAGGTGGGAGACCTTGACAAATATGCAAGGTGCGTCCTCAATATTCCAACTTCCAAAAGGTGGGAAGCTTTCACAAATATCTAAGGCGCGTCCTCGATATTCTAATTACCATAAGGTGGGAAGCTTTTCCGAATATTCAAGGCTTGTGAGCATTCAAATACCCATTTAATGCCTGCGAATGACCAGGTATTCTCTAGAGTTTAGTACTTGTGATCATCCAAGTACTCCTTCAACACATGCGAACGTCCAGGCATCCTCCAAAGTTCGTACTTGTAATCATCCAAGTACCCCTTTGATACCTGCAAACAACTGGGTATCTTCCAAGGTTCGTATTTGTGATCATCTAAGTACTCTTTCAAAGCCTATGAATAACCAAGTACTCTTTCGATGCCGCAAAGGTCTAGATATCCTCTAGGTTAGTACTTATGAATATCAAGGTACTCTTTCAATGCCTGTGAATATCCAGGTATCTTCCAAAATAGATGCCCTGAGAAAGGTCGACGCATCCCCTGAGAAAAGTCGAGTAACCATCCGATATCCTTGACAAAGATCAGACAACAACAAACAGATGTCCTGAGAAAGGTCAACGCATCCCCCGAGAAAAGTCGGGTAATTAACTAGTGTCCTTGATAAAGATCAGGTGCCCCACAAAACAGATGCATTGAGAAAGGTCGACGCATCCCCCGAGAAAGGTCGGGTAATTAACCGATGTCCTTAACAAAGATCAGGCACCTAACAAATAGATGCCCTGAAAAAGGTCGGCACATCCCCGAGTACTATATCAGATCGCTTTCTATAGCGCCCAATTAAGTACTCACATCCGGCATCTTACAGGCATACATTATTATAGGACTATCATGTTCGGTCTTATTATAAACAAATCATAGACCTCATCTTGACTCCAATCAAAGCGACATATTTTATGTATCAGACTTGTTGTTTAGCATTTATTTGTACATAAAGTCTCATCTCAACGTGCTATCTAAAGCACTTGAGGTGATTACTCGTGTGAGTGAGCCAATCATTACCTGCTGACATACTTTTCAATAATATATGTGTGTAGTGCTAGTCTCATACTGTATTCGTACTTATTGATAAAACATCAAGTTATTAATAAATAAACAAGTACAATACATATGTTCACAAATACATAAATCAATGATCCTCTACAATAACACATATCACATTCTACGCAATCCTAATGGCATCCTGTGGGTCAAGAATATGTCTCTAGGAATAGCCTTCGTAAATGGATCAGCAACCATTCTATTGATTGAAACGTATTGTAGGATCACTTCTTTCTGCGCTATTATATCTCTTATGAAGTTATTTTTTATGTCAATGTGCTTTGTCCTTCTATGATACTTGGGATTCTTCACATAGGCAATGGTTGCTTGACTATCGCAATAAACTATCACCGGTCTTGGAACCTCAATGATAGTGGCTAAATTTTCCAAGAAACGTTTTAGCCATACTACTTCTTGCACTGCGGCAGAACATGCAATAAATTTTGCCTCCATCGTAGATAAGGCCGTGCATGTCTGTTTCTTGCTATTCCAATAAATCACACCTCCATTGAGCAAAATTTAGAAGTCGATTTACGGTCGTCCAAATCTCCACCTCAATCGGCATTTGAATAACCCAATAGACGTAAATCATTCCCTTGGTAACAAAATCGATAGTCCATGGTGCCCTTCAAGTATCTCAGGATCCTCTTCACTGCTTTCCAGTGTGCTTGATCGGAATTTGATTGATATCGGCTCACCAATCTCATGGCATAACATATGTCGGGTCTAGTACACACCATAGCATACATCAAACTTTCAACCGCACTAGCGTAAGGAATAGTTTCCATCACTTTAATTTCTTCTGGAGTTTTAGGACACATCTCAGTACTTAGGCCTTCACCTTGTATGACAGGGGTATCAATGGGATTACAATACTGCATATTGAAACGCTTAAGAATCTTTATTATATAAGACTCTTGTGATAAAGTAAGGAGTTTCCTTGATCGATCTCTTTCAGTCTTAACTCCTAATATATAAGTAGCTTCTCCAATGTCCTTCATTTCAAAATTGGAGGACAACCATTCTTTTATGGTGATAACCAAAACCTTGTCATTTCCAGCTAATAGAATATCATCCACATAAATTGATAAAATCATAAATTTATCTTCGGATCGCTTGACATATACACAGTAATCTTCTTCGATCATCGTGAAACCAAAAGTTATTATTGCTCGATGAAATCGAAGATACCACTGTCTAGATGATTGCTTAAGACCATATATTGAGCGATGAAGCTTGCAAACTTTATGCTCTTGACCTTTAGATATAAAAACTATTGGTTGTTTCATATAGATTTCCTCATCTAGTTCTCCATTGAGAAATGCGTGTTTTCTATATCCATTTTATGTAATTCAATGTCTAAATGTGCAATGATGGCTAGAATAAGGCGTATTGAGGCAAACCTTACAACTAGTGAAAATGTTTCATTATAGTCTATACCCTCTTGTTGAGTATAATCTTTCGCCACAAGGCGAACCTTATACTTTTCAATGGATCCATTCGCCCTTCGCTTAATCTTAAATACTCATTTGTTTCCAATGGCCTTACGGTTGGGTGGTAGATCAACCAAGTCCCAAACATGATTTGCCCTCATGGACTCCATCTCATCTTCCAAAGCTTTTCTCGAGTTTGGGACACCTAGAGTGCCAAAACTTGGCACGGAGGGACACTTAAGTGCCATAACATCGGAAATGTACAATTAAGTGCCAGTTTCGGAGTAAAGTGAAACACTTAAATGCCACTCTTGCCAAAATTCGGCCAATTGCCGACGTGGCGACAAATTGTAAAAACAACGTCGTTTTATGTCTGATGTGTAAATAATTAATATAAAAATTAATTAAATTAAATTTAAACTTATTTTATTTAAAATATTCTAAAAACTAAAAAACTAAAAAAACCTAAAATTATAAATAAAAAGGGGGAGGAGCCAAAGGGGGCAATTGAGGGCTAAGCCCTTCGCCACCGCCTCCTCCCCGCCATCGCCGGAAGGGCCGGCAACGGAGTGGGGAGGGTCGGCTGGGGTCGTCGGCCCCTAGCCACCAAGCCCGCCCTTCCCGACGACGGCAGCGAGGCGGCAAGGCCGGCCCTTCCCGGTGGTGGCGGGGAGGCGGCGACGAGGGGCCCTCGCCCGCCCCCTTCGGCTCCCCCTTTTTTTTAAAAAAAAAAAAAATTAGGTTTTTTAATTTTAGGTTTTTTAATTTTTAGGTTTTTTAATTTTAAGTTTTTTATTTTTTAGGTTTTCTAATATTAATTTTTTAAAGTTTTTAGAATATTTTAAATAAAATTAAGTTTAAATTTATTTAAATTAATTTTTATATTAATTATTTATACATCAAACACAAAACGACGTCGTTTTTGCAATTTGTCGCCACGTTGTATGCAAAACGACACAACTCGCCAGAAAATTGCCACGTCGGCAATTTAGCCGGATTTTAGCCGGAGTGGCACTTAAGTGTTCCACTTTATTCTGAAACTGGCATTTAAGTGTACATTTCCGAAGTTATGGCATTTAAGTGTCCCTCTGTAACAAATTTTGGCACTTGAGCTGTTCTTCTGCCAGCTTTTCTCCATTCTTCATTATCAAAGGATGAGAGAGCCTCTTGAACAATCTTAAGCTCGGCATCGTCATTATGAGCAATCATAAATGCTTCCCATTTAATCTCAAAACGACGACGGGGAATACTTTTACGATTACTTTTACACAATTGAATTTCTCCTAAATTTAATTCGTCAGACGATGCAACACTCCCACTAGGTATTGCATATTGAGGTAAATTTTCATTTCCCTCTACAACATTAGTGGGTGTGTTATTAGGATCTTCCATCTCATATAATTGGAAGTTCTTATCAATCTCACTTCTATTAGGAAAATCGTTCTCCAAGAACATGACATCTCATGACTCCATTTCAATCACATTTTCATCAGCTTGTTCACCTATGAACACGTACCCTTTTGAGCGTTCGGAATATATTATAAAGATACATTTCTTATCTTTAGGTCCTAATTTGCCATATTTATGGGAAGAATCATGAATATAAGCTGCACATCCTCATGGACGTAGACTACTCAAGTATGGTTTTCTACCAGTCCATAATTCAAAAGGGGTGGAAGTGATCGATTTTGAGGGCACTCGGTTAAGTACATAGGCAACAATCAATAACGCATCTCCCCAATAGGAGATAGATAGATTTACTTGCACCATCATACACCTAACCATTTTCAATAGGGTTTTATTCCTTCTTTCAACTACCCCATTTTGTTGCGGAGTATCAGGAATAGTCAATTGTCATACAATTCCCTTTTCATCACAAAGAGCCTTGAATTGCTTCGATAGATACTCACATTCACGATCGGTTCTCAATGCATTTTATTGTTTTGTTCAATTGATTCTCTACCATCGCTATATATCGTCTAAAGCAGTCTAATGCTTCTAACTTATGCGAAATCAAAAAGACATAACCGAAACGTGTGAAGTCATCTATGAAAATGATAAAATATGAGACTCTATGCCTCGCCCTCACGTTCAAAGGACCACAAATGTCAGAATGTATGAGATGCAATAGAAATTCGGCTCTAGTCCCTTTTCCGAATGGTTTTCTAATTACTTTTCCCGCTAGACAATGTTCACATACGAGTAGACAACATTAGTAAGTGACCATAAAATGCATTCTCTAGCTAATCTTTGCATTTTTTGCAACCCAATGTGGCCTAATCTAGCATGCCATGTACTTGCATCAATATCAACATTACTCGAAGATACAATTAAAGAAAAACAACCATCAACATTAACACTGTACTGATCATAGTCAATGTCTAACACCATAAAACCATTTGATACATGAACTGAATCATAATAAATTGTTCCATACAAAATGTCAACACAATCACTATGAAAATTCAATACATAACCTAAGCTAAGAAGAACAATTACGGAGACAAAGTTTCGTCGAATATCTGAAGCATAAAGGACATCATGTAAGAATAGGTTTCAACTACCACATAAAATTAATTTACATGTGCCGATACCCTTTATTTCAATTCTTGAGTTACTCCAAATATATATCAATCTTCTTCCATGCTGAATCCGACGATACTCTACAAATGCTTCTCGATCTCTAGCTACGTGGTCTATTGCTCTTGAGTCTACAGTCCACATTGGATGAGATTCAGCAAGCATTACAGTACTAAAAAAAAGTATTATTTAAAGTAATTAAGTAATATGGTACATCTTTCGGCTCAGTGCATTCATGAGCAAAGTGACCCATCTTGCCATAATTGTAGTACTTCATCTTGGCCTTGTCCTTCTTCCCATCACGCTTCTTGCGTTGGAAGGTCTTAGCCTTCTTAGGTGCCTGATCAATCTTCTTCCATTTGTTGTTGAATTAAGAATTCCTTTTGCGTTTGAAGCCCGAAGCTTTGTGCAAACTCAATTCAACAACATAAGCATGGATAAAGGATCTCGCAACCTCTAGGCACTCATACTCTAATTCCAAATGACACACTATATCATCAAAAATGACAATATTCTCATTATGCGTCATATTGATTTTCATATGCTCCCAATTGTCGGGAAGAGACCTTAGAACAGCTTGAACTTGCTGTTCATCAGTAAGAAAGTGACTTGCCAACTTTAGTTCACGAATCATGTTTGACATCTCCCAAAGATGCTGCCTCATCGTTAAATTTGGGCGCTTTCGGTATGTGTCAAACTTGATGGTGAGTTTCCTCAATTTAGTGGCAGATGTACCCCCAAACTTATCTTTCAAGGCAATCCACATAGCTTGAGCCTTATCATAACTTTCAAACTCACACATGAGATCATCTTGCATACAGCTCAGCAACGTGATACGAGCAATGTTATTTTTCTTTTTCCAAGCTTGATAAGCTTCTAGATCCCTCATGTGTTGAGCTGAAGTTTCATACTCAAGTTCATCCATGGTGTGGTTAAGGGTTTCCAAAACCTCTTGCTCCTCAAGGATGTACTGAACCTTTTGATGCCAAATATCATAATTATCACCGTTCAACTTCTCACCTTTATTAAGGTTAGCTACAATGGTCTTGGATACCGAAGCCATAATCAATTGCTATAACACATTAACATAATAAACGCAAAATCAATACTAGCACACTTTATAGAGTAAAACATATATTTAATTTGCAGTAAAGACAAAACAAATTAATGATAATTCAACAAAAGACACAAAAGCAAAAGTTCACTATATTCCCAATCAACTTCTATATACAATTGTTCTATTATCAATAATTAGTTTAATTTGCGCAAATTTTAAGTTTTAGGTGAGAACTCATTTGAATTCTACTAATCTATGAACTCCCACTGGGAAAAATAATTACATGATCTCATGTAATTTTTACATTTTTTCATTAACAAAAAAAGCATAGCATGATGTGAACCAACATACAATAAACAATCATGCTAAAACTATAATCAGAACGCAATTCAACATGTAATGGAAAAACAAGGATTTCCTACTATTGTTCGAATTTTCAAGGAACTAGAAAATTACAAGTATATTAAACTATATACATGGTATCATTGAACCAAGCTCTACACAATATATATGACATCATTTTCATACAGGCTAGCTACTGTATTACCTAAAACATAAGAAAATACCAGCTGCAAATGAATAAATTATGCATTAAACCCCAAAAAATACGCATACTTAGGGTTTCTTACACATTTTCATACATTTATAAAATTCAAAAATATAAAATAATTATACCACAGTGTAAAGCACATTCATACGAACCAAACGCCACCAACCACGCTCCAATCCAACCTCACACGCGCCCACACGCGCTGCCTGAGTGCGCGGCGCGTGTGGCGCATGTGCCAGCGAGCCAAATGGCTCATGGCCAGTCTGACCAATCCAACCGGTCCAACCGGTGACCGATCTAACCGGTCCAACCGGTAACCGGTACGACCAGTTTGACCGCCGGACCGGTTGACCGATTCGACCTGTTGACTAGTCAACAGTCAGGTCGGGTCATGGATCAGTCTTGGGTTGGGTCACAGGTCAATTTTGGGTCAAGTTGCTGGCCAGCAATCGGCCGGCCAACTTCTACCAACAGTGACATCATTGATGATGTCATCTAAGCGGTTACCGACCGTTGGATGACGTCATCTGTGAAGTTAGCGCGCGTCAGCATCGCTTCGCCAACGCTAGCGCGTGGATCCCACACGCAGCGGCTTCTGGCCGCACGTGTAGGCGCATCCGGCGGTACTCTACCTATCATCGGACTCGTCTCGACAAGCACTTTTACCCTGTATATTTAAAAATTGATTTTGGCCGAAAAAAATATTTTGAAAATTGGCCAAAATCGTATGGATGCACGCGACCCCGAACCCGTTCTTCGCTTCGGTTCGATTTCGAGTTTTCATATTGTAATTCTGACCAATAAATATCAAAACAGTGTAGAATACAATCTCTTGATCTCGATATCAAATGATAAATGAGAAAACTCAATGAAAAACAAGGCAGAAATCCCTACCAGGCTCTAATACCAATGTTAGATTTCAAGTCGGTGGAAGACGACTTACCTGATTCCGGTGCGCAAATAACAATTAACCCCAAAACGAACATTGAATTGCGGATGAATCACGAACAAAACTATCTCACGTTGGTCTGAATGCAATCACAAGAAAAGCACCCGATTTCCATAGCGTAAATGCCGATTGTTTTTGTAAAAGTGAAATGGAATGCCTTCTCCCTTTAATGGAAATGGAACAAACAAATGAGAGGATTTTTTGATCGTATGCTCTGCCAACCATTCCAACGGTTGTGTTCGGGAGACTTTTATACATTTTCCTTCGTACCCTTTCAAGAGATATATTTCCATCGTAACGTATCAAGTCGATACGGTGCGATTCAATCGCACCCCATCATGGACGTACTAGCTAAAGTACAACACATAACTTAATGTTTAATTACTGGAACTTTCCTTTGAACTTTGGATCGCAATTTTCAACTACATCTTCCTCCTCATTTGAAATATAAAACTAACCATTCATATTAGCTTTTCTATCCTCTAGGTTCTGGTTTGAGTGTCACCAGAGAGAGAGAAAGAGAGAGAGAGAAATGGACACTCAATTAGCCTCAGCTAGAGAAGCCATGCCGTTTGTATCCCAACTCCATGCCAAAGCCATATGGGAGCAATGCTAAAACTGGCAAAGCTTCTACATACAAAAGGTTTTGACATATCCTTCGTGAACACAGAATACAACCACCGACGCCTACTAAAGTCGAGGGGACCTTGAGCCCTCGATGGCTTCCGTGGCTTTCAGTTCCTAACCATCACCGACGGCCTTCCTCCCTCGGATGCAGACTCAAGCCAAGACCTCATGGCTCTAAGTGATCTTTGTCGAAATAACATGTCCGCTCCATTTTCTGATCTCATCTCCAATCTCAACCATGCTGCATCAAACTCGAATGTTCCTCCAGTCACTTGCATTTTCTCCGACAGAGTCATGTCGTTTGCCACCAATGAAGTTGCTCAAGAATTCGGCATCCCTATCATACAGTTGTCGACAGTCCCTAACTGCGCCTTCATGGGATTCAAACAATACCGGACCCTTCGGGAAAAGGGCCTCGCCCCATTAAAAGATACAAGGAAATTATAATTTTATATTTATATATTTATTTATTTATTTATTTATTTATTTTTGAAGTGTGGATTATGCGTATGGCTTATGTATGACCACCCCAAACATCTGGTACAACCAATTCCGATCCCACCGACCTCTGGTTTGGCTCGTTTCTTACCGATCCTACGTCACCTGGGAATTTCTTGACCCCGAGGTCTACCAACCTAAAACTACTTCCTCGTTAAAAAAAAAAAGTTTCTCTTGCATAATACGCTGTACATGAAAGACTGAGAATATCAATCGGGTTGCAAATACAAGCTACTTAACAAACAGCCATTTGGATACAGTAATCAATCGGATTCCGGGAATGAAGGACATCAGATCATGGGACCTGCCAACCCTCCTTCGTACCACGGATCGTGATAATATTTTGTCCAATTTTGTGATAGATGTCGTTGAGAGGGCAAATACAGCCTCAGCAATGATTTTCCATACCTTTGATAACCTTGAATCAGAAGTGCTTAATACTTTGCCATCAATGTTTCCTCGCGTCTATGCAATTGGCCCACTCTCGTTATGATGGTTTTAATTGGTGATGGGCCGATGCTGTATTTAAGTCAGAAGTTCATTCAACAGCTTGTCAAAGTTTATGGACGATGACCCATTCGGTTCTGTTGCTTCCTGTGCTAATTTCATCATTGGGCAGTCTCAAGTGAATGAATCTGCACAAATTCTCAAGGAAGAGTTGCTGCTGTCTTTTACAATTTCAGGGTACATGAATCCTCGGCTCCACTGGTTGAGACCCCTTGAATTTACCAAGAGAAAATGGAGTACGAAACTCTCTCGAGCTACTTAGCAAATTGGTCAGAATCCACCACCGTCCTGGTGATGAATTCTGCACGCTCATGCTTATGAGCGTTCTCCAAGCAACTCTCCACTCGGCTAAGATGACGAGCACTCAGACACTCCTCTTCTGGGACACCTTTGGACCCTGCATGCACCTTTGGATGAGCCAGCATTCTCCGGATTTCATGCAAGCGCGAGAGTTGATTTTAGGACTCTACATTAATCCACGACACCCTTGGAAACAGCACTGCTACCAAATATTATAGTTGCAGTATAAGAAAAAAGTATATAAGGTACCGGTAAGCTTGGAGCATTCCTATCCACTTTTTGAGAGAAGAGTGTAAGCTTATTGTATTGGTGCCAAGTTAGTCCTACACCTATTTGAGAGTGCTAGTATGAACACCTAGAGGGGGTGAATAGGAGTATAAAATAAATCTTGGCAAGTATATGCGGAATAAAATAAACTTCAAGTAAAATAAAGGAGTTAGGGAAGAGAATAAAAACATAGAAATTATAGTGGTTCGGCTTAATCCAAGCCTACGTCCACTCTTCCACGCTAACAGCCTTCTTGGCTGGATTCCACTATGCAATCAACAAGAGATTACAACTTTGAGTGCAAACACTTAGTAGTAGATCACACTATCTCACTAAGTCACTCTTTTGGTATTTCTCTCACGATCACAAACGTTTAAGCTCTCCAAAGACAAGTGTATGAACAAAGATCGCTCGGACTTTGAAATTATAAATTCTACGCTCCGTCTCTTACTTGCTCATCGGTCCATGATCTCCTTAAATACTCCTCCACTTCCAAACTACCCGTTGGACAGTATCCCAGATAATCATCTTCCAATATACCCATTGGACAGCTCTGTATCTAGAAGATTTGGTAGCCGTTGAGTGACAAAGGTAGAATCCCAAATTGATTCCGATCGCCCATACCAACGGAATCTTGGTTTCCATAAGTAAAGCTTCTTCGTATAGAAAGATATTGTCTTCAAGATCCAATCGTCAATCAAATAGATTAAGTCAATCAAATCAATCTTGATGTGGAATCCAAACCAGATCACTAGACGTTGTATGATTGGGCTTGAGTTACGATTCATCGAATCTGGATGTAAAGTCTGAGAGCAATAGACTTTACAATCTGAGTCTGAGTGCGATAGACTTTACAATCTGAGTCTGAACATATTCTGCTTCTGAACAGATTTAGCTTTAAGGTCTGTACCCAATTCAGCTTCAACATAGAGTCTATCTTCTGGTTCAGCTTCAGCATAGAGTCTGTCTTCTGGCCATCTTCAGACTTTGATAATATCCTTTACATGTTCTATTATCTGCATGGTCTATTACTTAACCATTAAACATGTTAGTAGCCTTTGATTTATTTTGTCATCTTCAAAATATCATAAGGGATTTCCCTAACACTATTAACATAGTATCAATTCAGTCACTCTAATTAATTTTAGCTGAATATTACTAACATGAATGCCAGTCGGCTTGCATGGCATACCCAATTAATATGGACAATTTTTAATAATATTTCAATAGTTTTTTGAATTTTTTTTTCTTTTTCTTTCCATTTCCTTCTTCTTCTTCTTTTTCTTCCCTTCCTTCTTCCTCCCACCGATTTTCTAGTGATTAACTAGAGCCAAGGGCAGATGAGGGCAAGCCTCACCATGGCTGGGTGAGGCTTGAGCCTTCGCTAGAGGCCACGAGGGCGACCTCGCGTTGGGCCGGCAAGGATTTTGCCCTCGCCTGATTCAATGAGGGTCGAACCTTGCCAGGGGTAGGCAAGCCTCGCTGGTGGCTAATAAGGTCCTCAATGACCAGCTGGAGGAAGAAGGAAGGAAGGAACCAAAAAGGAAAGAGAAAGGGGAAAAAAAGTATAAAGAAAAAAAAATTCGGAAAAATAGTAAAATATTACCAATAGTTGTTCGCGTCAACGTCAGTCATGCTCTATAGACCAACTGCTGTCCACGTCGGCAATATCCAACCAATATTAGCTTAAAAGAGTAAATTGATACTATGTCAAAAAATTTATAATTAAGTTGGCATAAAATAATAGATTTATGACTTTTTTGACACTTTTTCTTGGTTCTCGATAAGATTTCTCTAGATACACTGTTCCCATCCTGGATCTTTTGGCCGATTTCAATAGAGTATATGCCAATTGTTCATTGATAGTAACCGTTTTAGGAAGCTGCTTTCAGCTAAGTCCAAAGCCGCAAGTATTTTTTATCTCGCCGGACGGCTATTATGGGATAGAAAGTAGGTTCCAAAGGTAAGTCAGGTCGAAAAACTCGGGGGCTGACTGCTCTCCACAGTGTCATTTGTTTCTAAAAGCCGGCGTAGCATTATGACTGCGATGACAACTAACGGTTTCATCTACCATTCAGTGAAAAGGAACCAACCGTCATCAATCTTTCTTACGTTGGAAAAATCCAATTCAACGCTCACGCTTGTCTTTTGTGGAGGTTTGCCTCTCGATCATTCAAAACGGTAGCATGTCAATTTATGAACTGATCGCAGTGACGAGAAAAGTACCTACTTTAATAGGGCAGCCGCATGCGGAGGCGTGTAGAACTTTGCTAGATGCATAAGCTGATCGCAGTGACAAGAAAAGTACCTACTTTAATAGGATAGCCGCATGCGGAGGCGTGTAGAACTTTGCTAGATGTATGACTTAAAACTTTGGATCGCAATTTCCAACAACTACATCTTCCCCCTCGTATGAAATATAAAACTCACCATTTGTATCAGCTTTTCTATCCTCTAGGTTCTGGTTTGAGTGTCACTAGAGAGAGAGACAGAGAGAGAGATGGACACTCAATTAGCCTCAGCTAAGAGAAGCCATGCCGTTTGTATCCCAGCTCCGTACCAAAGCCATATAGGAGCAATGCTAAAACTGGCAAAGCTTCTGAATACAAAAGGTTTCGACATATCCTTCGTGAACACAGAATACAACCATCGATGCCTACTAAAGTCGAGGGGACCTCGAGCCCTCGATGGCTTCCGTGGCTTTTAGTTCCTAACCATCACTGATGGCCTTCCTCCCTCGGATGCAGACTCAAGCCAAGACCTCATTGCTCTATGTGATGCTGTCAGAAAGAACATGTCTGCTCCATTTTCTGATCTCATCTCCAATCTCAACCACGCTGCATCAAACTCGGATATCGCTCCAGTCACTTGCATTTTCTCCGATGGAGTCATGTCATTTGCCACCAATGAAGCTGCTCAAGAATTCGGCATCCCTATCATACAGTTGTGGACATTCCCTGCCTGCGCCTTCATGGGATTCAAACAATACCGGACTCTTCAGGAAAAGGGCCTCGCTCCATTAAAAGGTACATATATATATATATATATATATATATATATATATATATATATATATATATATATATATATATATATATATATATATTTTTGAATCCTGTGAGTAGACTCAGTGATTAAGCAGCGGACGTGTGTGTGGATTATGCGTATGGCTTATGTATGACCACCCAGAACATCTGGTACAAACAATTCCAATCCCACCCAACTGTGATTTGGCTCGTTTCTTACCGGTCCTAGGTCACCGGGGTATTTCTTGAGCCCGAAGTCTACCGACCTAAAACTACTTCCTCGTTTAAAAAAGAAAAAAAGATTTTCTTTTGCGTAATACGCTATACATGAAAGACTCAGAATATCACGTGTGTTGCAGATACCAGCTACTTAACAAATGGCCATTTGGATACAGTAATCGATTGGATTCCAGGAATGAAGGACATCAGATTATGGGACCTGCCAACCTTCCTTCGTACCACGGATCCTGATGATATTATGTTCAATTATGCGATGGATGTTGCTGAGAGGGCAAATACAGCCTCAGCAATAATTTTCCACACCTTTGATAACCTTGAATCAGAAGTGCTTAATGCTTTGCCATCAATGTTTCCTCGCGTCTATGCAATTGGCCCACTCTCGTTACTAGTCAACAAACTGGTGCAGGAAGAGAGCCCCTTGAAGTCCGTTGACTGCAATCTGTGGACAGAAGATACAAAGTGTCTCCGATGGCTCGACTCAAAGGAACCAAAGTCAGTTCTATACGTTAATTTCGGCAGCATAGCCGCCTTGACTAGAGAAGAGCTTATTGAGTTTGCAATGGGACTGGCCAACAGCAAACACCCATTCTTGTGGGTAATTAGGCCTGACCTCGTAAGTGGAGATTCAGTAGTTCTTCCCCGGGAATTCCTTGAAGAAACAGAAGGAAGGAGTATGTACGCAGATTGGTGTCCACAAGAGGCAGTTCTCAGCCACTTGTCCACCGGAGGGTTCTTGACACATTGTGGATGGAACTCTATAATCGAGAGTGTGTCTTCAGGAGTCCCAATGATTTGTCGGCCATCTTTTGGGGACGGACGACAAACCGCACTTACGCTTGCAGTAAATGGGAGATTGGTTTGGAGTTATCAGGTGTGGTCAAGAGAGAGAAAGTGGAAAGGCTAGTGAGGGATTTGATGGAAGGAGACAAGGGAAAACAACTTAAGGAAAGAATCGCTGAGTGGAAGAAATTAGCACAGGAAGCAACAGAACCGAATGGGTCATCGTCCATAAACTTTGACAAGCTGTTGAATGAACTTCTGACTTAAATACAGCATCGGACATCTGTTTGTGCAACACTACCACCACAGGCATTTCTTTGTTTACAACAGCATTATACTTTGTTTATGGATTACTGTAATGAAATTATACATTCGTGTCATGTGTGTTTCAAGAGGTTTGCATGCACTACTTAATTCGTCTATCTTATGTGTTGGAGAAAGCTTTCCAGAATATTTTGAAGCTGACAAAACGTTTCTATCAGTCTAGTATGGATAATTGCAAGCCTTCTGTTTAGAGTCTGAAAACTTTCAGATCACCAGACTCAGCACTCAAGACTCAAGACTCAAGACCATTCTCATTGACAGTTTTTCTAATCCAATGACGAAGGCAATCCAAAGCCAAAGTATTTGGTTGAGGATTTAGCCCTATCCTCTGGGGAAGATCTCTTGGCTGGATAATTATAGCGGATTCTTTCATTCATAATCAAAATCGTTTGAAGATCCGATGGTCGACAAAATATTCTTGGAAGGTTCTATTCATGAAAACCAAGATTCTGATTGTATGCGCGAACAGGATTGATGGGCTATCGTCAGGTTCCTTTAATAGCTCGAATGATCTTCTTGATTGATTCCGTCCAACGGGTAGATTGGAGGAATTTCGTGCCAACGGGTATGATGGCATAAAGGAGTATAAAAGGAAGACGTTCTAGTTACTTTAGTATATGATCGATAGAGAAATTCCAGAGTCTGAAGCACCTTGATTATTAGTCGATACATTTTGAGCGAAGTTGTATACACAAAGAGTGTCTATACTTAGTGATACCTTGAGCTAGTATGGTAGATCATCTACACCGAGAAATCAAGGAAGAGCAACGTTGTAACATCTCTTTGTTCATAGTGGAATCCAGCCAATAGGCTGTCAGTGCAGAAGAGTGGACGTAGGCTTGAAATAAGCCGAACCACTATAAACCGCATGTTCAATTTTCTCTTCCCTTCTCTCAGTCTTACTTTGATTATTGTTTGTCTCAAATCTATCAACTGTCTAGTATTGTGCAATTATAGAGAAAAATCCTTTATATACCTATTCACCCCCCTCTAGGTACTTATTCTAGCTATATCATTATGAACTTGTTCCCGACAAGACGAGCTGTCTTTCCTACACCCATCTTCTCCTCTTCATGCTTAGCCATAACTTCAAAGATATCTATTGGCATGCTTTTCTCCTGGTGAAAATTCATCTTCAGTGACAGTCATGGATTTGTTGTGTATTTCACGGTGAAAGTCAAAGGGTGCCCGTGAGACCTGGAAAAATCCGAAGGCTCATACTCATGAGCATTTTCCTAACAATTCTCCCCCTTGGCTAAGTGGACTCAAAATAAGACACTCCTCTTTCTGTAACACCTTGGATCGACCATCTCAGTAAATAGATGACCCAGCATACTAGGATTCCATGTGAATAATAGGGCCCAGAAAATACATTAAGAAAATCTGCAGTCTGCATCTTTTGGTCAATGTGGTCGATCAATTGAGAAAATGCAACAATTACGTGCAAAAGAGAATGTGGAAATGAGCATCTTTCTGCTTCGTGAAAATCAGTTTCAAGCACCAACAGGAAAGGCCTGGTGGGGATGACATTTGATCGAGACATGAACTGCAATAAACATGAGCAGAAGACTTCTCTCCATCGGTCACAAACACACCGAGGCTTCTAGTAATGAGAATTCTAGGATCAATCTGAACCATTCCAGAATTTTCTGGCTTTTCACATTAGATTCACTTTACATTTTTCAACAATGGCTACTAAGTTCTTAGACTAAACCCAAGACAGGCGCGACACCCAAAATCAGCAATAATGGATATACAACTACGAAAATATCATTTGATATATTCATTTATCCCAGAAACATTCCCTTCCTCACTCGTCTCGGACAGTTTTCAGAAGAGTACAGCATACAGCAAAAGCATTTTAAAGTTGCACTGTCATAGAGAACGTTACAAGTTCCGGCAACCTTAGGACACTTGCTGGAGGTTCTTGATAAGATCTCTATGGATGTACTACTGCCATCCGAGATCTTCAGCCCATTTCAACAAAGTATACGATTCCCCAATAACGACTATTTCTTTAGAAGGCTGCTTTCAGCTCCAAAGCCGCAAGTCTACTATTCATCACTGGACAACTATAACAAGACAAAAGTTGCCTTTAAAGGAACGTCTAGTAATAAGATTTTCGGACGACACATGGATATCATCTGAGAACGTGTACGAAACTTCATTAAGAAGACTCCCCAATAACGACTATCCCAGGTTCATTGGTTTTAAACAGCGGGCATTGCATTATGACAGAAATTACTAATAAATATTCATCTACCAGTCTTTGAAAAGGAATCATCCTTTAATCTATTTTAAATTACGCTCATGCTTGTCGTATGTGGATGGACGTTTTCGTCTTGATCCTTCCAAACGGTAGCGTGCTTGTAAACTACTCATAATCATAAGAAGTATGTTTAGTTTACTTGACCAACTAGACTACATGCAGGGACGCATAGAAACTTAAAAGAAGAAAGCTTACCAATATCGTAAACATTTTGGCTCTGCCCGATTTGCTCTACATCTTCCCCCTCATCTGAAAATGAGACTGACCACCCATATCAGCTTTTCTTTACTGGATTATGCATTGAACCAGAGCCACCACAGAGAGAGAAAGACATGGACACCCAATCAGCCACAGCTACGAGAACTAGAACCTATGCTGTTTGTGTCCCAGCTCCATACAAAGCCACATAGGAGCGATGCTAAAACTAGCGAAGCTTCTATACACGCAAGGTTTCTGTATGTCCGAGGACATCCATGGACGCTTACTCAAGATGGCCATCCTTTCACTGAAGCAGACTCGAGCCAAGACATTATTGCTGTTGGAAAAAAGACGCATGACTGAGAATTCATTGCGAACTCAGACACCGATTAAAATGACTACCTGGATTCAGTAATTGACTAGATTCCACGAATGATGAACATCAAATTCTAGACCTGCCCGCTTTCTGAAGTTGGATGATTCTTCTAAACAAATTTGTAAATCAGAAGTCTATTTGGAGAAATTGTATAATCAGTCTTAAATCTAGATGCCAAAGTTCAAAATTTTACGAATTTAGTCCAAAATATTTACATAAAATTCCACTATAATCTTTTCTATCAATTTTCGTTGGAAATTGCTAAATATGATCATGTGATCTTCTTACGTAGCAGATAGCTACACTAACAATTTTTGGTAAAAAAAATGACCAGAATAACTATATTGAAATTTTGCTCAAATGTTAATGACTAAATTAACATTTGAAACATTGAGAACTGAATTTTTATCTTAGTTTTAGGATTGAGTGAGTATATTTCCCTAGTCGATGGGCAGTACATATAGAAGTAATTGACAATTAAAAACAAAATATATGTTGGTAGTTGACTTATTGATTGATAACTTAATTAGACAAAAGTTGGTAATCTCTCTTATTAAGGATGGTAAATTCCAAAATTGGTCTATTTTAATCAATGGATACATAAGGTAAATAAAAGTTGGTACTCAATACAACAGCTAATAAAACTAAAAAATGTCAAATACCTTGGTAAGCAACTCAAAAAAGATTTCATATTAGTTGGTAAACTAATGAGAGTAAAGCTGTTAAGTAATACAAATAAATGCTGATAAATACATATAAGAGTTGATAAATTTAAGGCATTTGTGAGAAATTCAGATAAAAGTTGATAATAAAAAAAAAAAACAAAAACAGTTGATGAATAAACTAAACACGAACACTTAATCGGTATGCAATTGAATATTGGCAACACAAAATCAATCAGTGATTAAATCGATAAAAAGTTGATAGGTCACTCATATTAGGATTAGTAAACTTGTATAATAGCCTATAAGTTTAAGGTGTAGGTAAAAGAAACAAAATAAACATTGATAAAGATGAGAAAAGTTGGTCATCCATAAACTCCTAAAAGGACTTGCTAATTTTGTAAAAATATCGATAAGTTACCAACAAGTCACCCAAAAATTTATCACATAATCTTTTTACGAACGGTTTTTTCGATGCTTATTAGCCTTTTTCAAAATCTACCGGCATGGAAAAAAAAAAAAAAAAGGACTTCATATTTAGCATCGATTAAATCAAAATCACTAGAGCTAATAGGAAAAAATTAATCTGGAAATGCAATTCAAAACCGATCTCTAAGTGAGTATCGATCACTGCGAACTTGTTCATTATCCAAGTTCTTAGGGAAAAGTGCCAAAAAAGTCATAAACCTATTGTTTTTGTGCCGATTTAGTCCTAAACTTTTTTTTGGTGCCAATTTAGTTATAAACATTTTTATGTTGTGCCAATTCAATCATTTCCAGCCAATTTTGACCGAATTTTGCTGACTGGACACCGGCCGGCTGACATGGTCGATCGGCGCTGACGTTGACAACTTTTAATAATATTTTAATATTTTTGAATTTGTTCTCTATTTTTTTTTTTTTTTTCTTTTTTTTTTTTTTTTTCTTTTTCTTCCCTCCTCTTCCTCCAGCTTATCGCCGGCCACCTCGCTAGTGGCCGCGAGGGCGAGCCTCACCGCCCAGGCCTCAAGGGCAACCTCACATTGGGCGGGCGAGCCTCGCCGCCCTTGTGGCCACTAGCAAGGTGGTTGGCAAGGTCGAGGCCGGTCGCCGAGGTCCGGGGACCGACTGGATGAAGAAGAGGGAAGAAAAAAAAAAAAAAGAAAAAATATTAAAATATTATTAAAAGTTGCCAACGTCGGCCGACCGGCGTCCAGTCAGCAAAATCCAGCCAAAATTGGCGGGAAATGACTGAATTGGCACAACGTAAAAAGATTTAGGACTAAATTGGCACCAAAAAAATGTTTAGCACTAAATCAGCATAAAAACAAAAGGTTTATGACTTTTTTGGCACTTTTCCCCAAGTTCTTATCAACATATAAAAAAGCTGAAAGAAGCATGACATATAAGTCTTAAAGCGGAACCGGATGTTCATGCCAAGTTCCTTCTGTATTTTCCTTCAAGCTCGTCGAGCAAGAGAGAGAGAGAGACGCTAACATTCGCCATCGTGGTCAAATTCATCGGCCGAATCCTAGATCGCTTGCCTCCCCATAAGGCCTTGGAGACGAGGTGATAAGCGTGCTCCAATTGATGGAAGTTATCCCAGAACAGGAAGCGCTTCAAGTCCAAACAAATCTTGTAGCCTTCTTTGCCACACTGGAGCATCCATCCGAACGTCCTACCACCGCAACACGCCCTTGATATGTCAGAAAGACCTTACAACACAGTGACATGAATCACTCACTTGTGTACCTCATACCGCCAGTGAAGCCTTGCGCATGCTAAACATATATGTGCCAGAGGAAATACATGCAAGTTTGCATGCATACTTAGCATAAGTGTTACTGTCATGCCCCGAACCTTGAGCACGCAAATATCCCTTGGCGGTCGATTAAATTGCGACATCTCATGACACGTCGGCAACTCATTCTTTTTATCTTTTGACTAGACACATGCGGAAGCATTTGATATAAACAGAACCCGGTCAATCATAACAATTATAACAAGGATAACACAGAAAACACCACAACATCAAACCAAACACTTCAATTACAAATTTACTGTTAACCCTAGGAAGTTTAGTGATTACAAGTCCTTACACCGGCAACTTCCAACCAACTAACAAAAACCAACATAGGTCAAGATTAATATAAATTTCACTAACGCCAAGCCAAATCTCTCATCTCCAAAGGAACCCCGAACCGAGCATGTTGGTTCTCCATACTACGGGCCTGAAAAATATTAAACAACAACGGAGTGAGATATAAATATTTCAGCAAGTTAACGACCTAAGTCTCCACTAGGATGCTAATTCGTCTCGAAAGCAGCCTAAACCTGTAGTATTATATTGATGGCAAATCAATAGCAAAGCAACCCTTGCTTGGCCTTAACTATGAACATGGTCAAGCAACCAACCCCAAAGACAAATATTAAAGCTGTCAAGTAACCTGTAGGCATCCTTACCTTGCCTTCGCGCATCCTGCACATTAGTTAATCACATATGTCAATATCAATGCATTAAACATAACTAATAATCAGAACACATTCCATAGTATCCATGCGCATTGCCAGCACACGTGTTCC
Source organism: Eucalyptus brandiana (assembly GCA_014182725.1). NCBI lineage: Eukaryota > Viridiplantae > Streptophyta > Magnoliopsida > Myrtales > Myrtaceae > Eucalyptus > Eucalyptus brandiana. Next base: position 37,457,918 of record CM024674.1, read on the forward strand.
AATTATTACGACCTCTCAGGCCACGGCCACCACAAGGGTTGGCGGTCTTCTAGTGTGACCGGGCATCGTCCCGCCCCATTGGGCACGGCAATGTTTAGAACCCCCGCCTAAACGGCATTCCATAAAGGAGCATCGGTCCGACCTCAACTGTGACTCGGCGTTCGAACCCCCGCCGAGCATCCAATAAATATCAGGCATCGCCCCCAAACTCTCGTTGGATGACAGGTTCAATTGAGTGACCACTCAAGCATGCCAACACTCATGACAATTTTTATCCGCCATTAATTAGCCTAATGTAAAAGAGTTCGTGCTCGAATAATAAATCTCGGAAAATATTTATACATAAAATTCCGGTAAAATAATCACATGTGGTCATGTACTTAAAATTAACCCTCCAAATTTTGCATACTTTCATTTCAAAGTTTTTCCCCAGTAGAACTCAGATGATGCAAAACTAACAAAATCATCATCCATAAATCACATTTAAATTCATGATTTTATAGCATGTATGACCGTGTGTGCATACTGTGCAAATAGTAGACATACTCTCAAAGATCAGAGATATCGCCAAGGTAAGCATATCCCTATCCCCATTTGTCTTAAGTAGCTACCACTATCTAGGTACTCTCTTATCAACGCTCGACCTATTCGAGTCATCTCCTGAGTTTGGATGCTTGCGACTGTCCAGGTAATTCATTTGTCTTTGAGTAGCGGCCACCATTCAAATACTCAATTTTCTTGACACTCAACCTATTTGAGTTGTCTTCATAGTAAGGATGCTTGCAACTGTCCAAGTATCCCATTGTCTCTAAGTACCTACCATTATCTAGGTACTCTCTTTTGACACTCGACCTGTTCAAGTTATCTTCAGAGTATTAATACTTGCGATTGTCCAGGTATCCCTTTGTTTGTAGGTATATACCACTATCTAGGTACTCTCTTATCGACAATCGACCTATTCAGGTTATCTTTAGAGTTTGGATGCTTGCAACTATCCAAGTATCCCATTGCCTTTGAGTACTTGCCATTATTCAGGTACTCTATCTTACTGACACTCGACCTATTTGAGTCGTCTTCATAGTAAGGATACTCATAGCTATCCAAGTATCCCACTATCTCTAGGTACCTACCACTATTTGAGTACCCCTTTTCTTATCGACACTCAACCTGTTTGAGTTGTCCTCAAAGTATGGATGCTTGTGATTGTCCAGGTATCTCATTGCCTTCAAGTACCTGCCATCGTCCAGGTACTCCATTTCCATGAAACTCGACCTGCCCGAGTTGTCCCAAATTATATCATTAAATACTTGTATCCATCTAAGTATTCCACTACTTATGCACCCGTGGCTACTCAAGTGTTCCAGCCCTTTTGAGCACCTATGGCCATCCAAGTAAGCCTCGTGCTACATTCAAATTTATGTTACCAGGAGGTGGGAGACCTTCACGAATATGCAAGGCACGTCCTCGATATTCCAACTGCTAGGAGGTGGGAGACCTTCATGAATATCCTAGGTACGTCATCAATATTCCCAATTACCGAAAGGTGGGAGACCTTCATGAATATGTGAGGCGCGTCCTCGATATTCTAACTACGAGGAGGTGGGAGACCTTCACGAATATGTGAGGCTCACCTCGATATTCCAACTACCAAGAGGTGGGAAAGCTTCACGAATATGCGAGGCGCGTCCTCAATATTCCAGCTACCAGGAGGTGAGAGACCTTCATTAATATGCGAGGCACGTCCTCAATATTCCAACTGCCAGGAGGTGAAAGACCTTCACGAATATCCCAAATACATCCTCGATATTCCCAATTGTCAGAAGGTGAGAGACCTTCATGAATATGCTAAGCACGTCCTCGATATTCCAACTACCAGGTAGTGGGAGACCTTCACGAATATGTGAAACGCATCCTCAATATTCCAATTACCAGGCGGTGGGAGACATTCACGAATATGCAAGACACATCCTCGATATTCCAATTACCAGGAGGTGGAAGACTTTCACGAATACGTAAGGTGTGTCCTTGATATTCCAACTGCCAGAAAGTGGGAGAATTTCACGAATATCTCAGGTACATCCTCAATATTCCTAATTGCTAGAAAGTGAGAGACTTTCATGAATATACAAGACGCATCCTCGATATTCCAACTATCAAGAGGTGGGAGACCTTCACGAATATGCGAGGCGCGTCCTCAATGTTCCAACTACCAGAAGGTGGGAGACCTTCACAAATATGCGAGGCGCGTCCTTATTATTCCAACTACCAAGAGGTGTGAGACCTTCACAAATATGCAAGGTGCATCCTCAATATTCCAACTTCCAAAAGGTGGGAGACTTTCACGAAAATCTGAGACACGTCCTCGATATTCCAATTACCAGAAGGTGGGAAGCCTTTCTGAATATTCAAGGCTTGTGAGCATTCAAATAACCCTTCGATGCCTGTGAATGACCAGATATTCTCCAGAGTTTAGTACTTGTGATCATCCAAGTACTCCTTTAATGCCTGTGAACATCCAAGCATCCTCCAAAGTTCATACTTGTGATCATCCAAGTACCCATTCAATACCTGCAAACAACCAGGTATCTTCCAAGGTTCATATTTGTGATTATCTAAGTACTCTTTCAAAGCCTGTGAATAACCAAGTACTCTTTCGACGCCCGCAAAGGTCCAGATATCTTCTAGGTTAGTACTTATGAATATCAAGGTACTCTTTCAATGCTTGTGAACATCCAGGTATCTTCCAAAATAGATGCCCTGAGAAAGGTTAGTGCATCCTTCGCGAAAGATCGGGTAATGATCCGGTGTCCTTGACAGAGATCGGGCACCAGCAAATAGATACCCTGAGAAAGGTCGACGCATCCCCCGAGAAAAGTTAGGTAATCAACTGATGTTCTTGATAAAGATCAGGCGCCCCACAAAACAGATGCTTTAAGAAAGGTCAGTGCATCCCCCGAGAAAGGTCGGGTAATTAATCGATATCCTTAACAAAGATCAGGCACCCAACAAACAGATACCCTGAAAAAGGTCGGCGCATCCCCTAAGAAAGGTCAGTTAACTAACCGATGTTCTTGATAAAGATTAGGCATCCCATAATACAGATGCCTTAAGAAAGGTCAGCGCATCCCCCGAGAAAGGTCAAGTAATCAATCGGTGTCCTTGATAAAGATCCCAAAAAAGATGCTCTGAGAAAGGTCGACACATCCCCCGAGAAAGGTCTAGTAAACAACTCATTACTTTAACAAGCGACCGAAGAGTGGTTCGGGTCCTGGAAAAATAATTTCTCATTGAGGTGACCGAAGAAAGGTCCGAGTCCGAGGCAAACTACTCATTGCTCTAACAGGTGACCAAAGAATAGTTCGAATCCTGGAAAAGCAATTTCCCGTCAAGGACCGAAGAAAGGCTCGTGTTTGAGGCAAACCACTCATTGCTCTAATAAGCAACCGAAGAATGGTTCAAGTCCTATAAAAGCAATTTCCGGTCAAGGCGACCAAAGAAAGGTTCGAATCCTAAACAAACAACTTATTACTCTAATAAGCGACTGAAAAATGGTTCAGGTCCTGGAAAAATAATATCCCATCAAGGCGACCGAAGAAAGGTTCAGGTCTTGAAGAAACAACCTCCTAATGTTACCAAGTAAGATAATGCCCTAATACTTGCCAAACTTGGGGTTTGCACCCTATCTCACTCATTCCCAGTAAGTGAGTACAAGTATCTTATTATCTGTTTTAGTATGTGTAATGTTATATTACTCCTTTTTTGCATAGGACAATAGGTCCTAAATAAGATATAATCTATTGCATATACATAGACAAAATTTAGGTATTAGTTTGTCTTCGAATACAACATCTACGAGCTCACCTTCAAAGAGAGGCAACTGTTGACACCGAAATTTCGCCTAGGTATTTTAAGTTAAGGGCTTAGCTTTTATTTTCCTTTTTTTCTACTTTTCGGATAATAAAAATAATAATAATAACAAAAATAATAATAATAACAAAAAAAAAAAACGGCAACCACATGGGGCTGGGCTTTCACGCCCATCCCCCTCTTCCTCCTCTCCCCCCCTATGCGGGCCCTAGGGGCCCAACTTTTCCTTTCTTGGCCCGGCCCTCTTCCCCCTCCTTCTTCCTCCTTCCATCTTCTTCCTTGCGCCTCTGTGCCTCACACACAGTGGCCGGCAACTCATGTGAAGGACAAGCTAGAGCAGAGAGAGGAGAATAGGCCGATGGTTGAGGGGATGTGCCATCAATGCCGAGTAGGCCTTCGTGGAAGGGATAGGAACTTACGCCGGTTCGGCCGACGAAGGGAGGCCGGTCGGCACACCAAGGACTGTTGGCCCAGCCTCCGTCAACCGGCCCCCCCTCACCTATAAATGGAGCGTCGAGAGAAGGCCAAAAGACAGCAATGGGAGAGAGATCGAAAGCTTGCGAGCGTCGGAAGCTTCCCCTGAGAGACTTCAAGGGAGGCCTAAACACCCGCAAGCCCAGATCTGAGGACAAAAGAGGCCGACAATGAGCAAACCTGAGCGAGAGGGAGGTGGTCAGATCTCGGGGAGCACGAAGAGCAGGGTCTCGGCCGTGCACACAGCCGACTACTGGTCTCCTAGCAACGCCCTCAAGCCAAGTAGGTAAACCCTGGCAACGCCCTTCCCCTATTATTAACTGTTGAGGTCTTCGGGAGCTGCTAGATTCGTTGGGGTCTGTGGCAACGGCAGGCACCAGGCGGAGGCCAAGCCTTGTGCTTGGAGCGACTGAGGCAGCATTAGGCATGCCTTTAGCCACGCCAAGGCGTCGCTCGCCTCAATCCCTGTCGCGGCAAGGCGAGCAAGCACGATGGGCAGAGGAGCGATGAGTGAGAGGAATCCGGGCAGTGTCTCGATCAATGGCACCAGCCCAGCAAAGGGCTGGTCCTAAGCTTGGGCTAGCCATGGAAGGAGTTGTGCAACTAAAGGCGAACGCCGCTCATCGCTGCCATCGAAGGGGCAGCGGCATTTGCAGGAGCCGGATCCGGCGCGGGTCACTCCGAGCTAGAGCTTCATCTGTTCAGGTCACGAACTGGGTTAGGTGCGGACCCCGGCCAGGTAAGTTTTCCCCATTCAAACTGGGTCAGGCGCATAGGTCTTAACCAAGTAGGGTTTTAGTTGGTTTGGGCCAACCGAGCCCGGTCGAGGGTGGGCCAGTCTCATCAGGCTTAAGGACACATAACCCCTTTTATTTTTTTGGCTTTGATTAAAAATTTTGGGACGGGCCCACGCCTCAGGCCCATCTGGGCCGACAGTCGGCCATTCGGGTCGGAGGTTAGTGAACCGAGTTAGACCTAACCCAAGGATCCGACCCCGGTCACTTTTTTTCTATTATAATTAAAAAATACTATTTTAATAAAAAATAATTTTAGAAAATCAAAAAAATCCAAAATATCTCACAATTTTCAAAAAAATCATAAAAAGCCAAAAAAATGATTTATATTTTCAAAAAAGGATCAAAAAAATTCAAAAATACTTTTCATGTCCACAAAAAATGAGAAAAGACCAAAAAAATGTGTTTTTCCTCCACAAAATGCATGGAAAAATCCCTCAAAAATCCAAAAAGCTTTAGGGTTTAAACAAGATTAGATACCGAAAGGGCATTAGTGATTAACTAGTGTAATTAAGTCCTCGATCATAATTTCTCTAGTTGCGTAGGAGCAAATATTCCTCCTAATACTTCGCTAGTTTGGGTTTCTAATCGATCCACCCCAAATTGATTAGTAGTGACTCCCTTTTAAAATTAACTTACAAGTGAAAACTCAAACCTTAAGTCGTGAATTGGTGGACTTGGGAGAGCCTAGGCTAAGCCTACTAGACCTAGCCAATCCATTAGCCTCCATAGGCGCCCGTCCCTACTTAGGTGCCGAAAAAAGAGGTTGCAACAATTCTCACACGAGCATTCTCTGATTTCATGCGAATGCAAGAGTTGATTTTAGTCCTTTACATTAATTCACAACACCCTTAGAAACAGCACTACTACCGCATATGACATTTACGATATAAGAAAAAATAATATATGGTACCAATAAGCTTAGAACTCCCCTCTCTAGCTCTTAAGGAAAGAGTGTCAGAAAAGTCCAAATTCTATTGTATTTGTGCTAATTTGATCATAAACCTTTTGACATAGTACCAATTCAGTCCTTTCGCCTAGTTTTGGCTAAATATTGCGGCCGTGAACGTCAATCAGCTTATATGACATGGCCGAATGATGTGAACAACCTTTAATGATATTTTAATAGTTTTTCGAATTTTTTTTCTTTTTTTTTTCTTTCTCTTTCCTTTTTTCCCCTTCCCTTCCTTCTTCCTCCAGCCTGGCGATCGACCAAAGGCGAGGGCAAGTGAGGGCAAGCCTCACCATGGCTAGGTGAGGCTTGAGCCCTCGCTAGAGGCCACGAGGGCAACCTTGCACTAGGTCGGCAAGTCTCGCCCTCGCCCAATCCAACGAGGGTCGAGCCTTGTTGAGAGCTAGCCAAGCCTCACGAGTGGCCGACGAGGTCCTCAACGACCGCCTGGAGGAAGAAGGAAGGGAAGGAATAAAAGAGGAAAGAGAAAGGAAAAAAAATAAAAATGAGAAAATAAGTTTGAAAAAATATTAAAATATTATTAAGTGAAAAGGAACCAACCATCATCAATCTTTCTTACGTTGGAAAAATCCAATTCAATGCTCACGCTTGTCTTTTGTGGAGGTTTGCCTCTCGATCATTCAAAACGCTAGCATGGCTATTTATCAACTAATCATATTAATAGGGCAGCCACATGCAGAGGCGTGTAGAACTTTGCTAGATGCATGCATGACTTAACGTTTAATTACCGTGACACTCCCCCGGATTTTAATAGGGCAGCCACATGCAAAGGTGTGTAGAACTTTACTAGACGCATGCATAACTTAATGTTTAATATACTGGAACACTCCTTCGAACTTTGGATCGCAATTTTCAAATACATCTGGCCCCTCATTTGAAATATAAAACTGACCATTCATATCAGCTTTTCTATCCCCTAGGTTCTGGTTTGAGTGTCACCAGAGAGAGAGAAAGAGAGAGAGAGATGGACACTCAATTAGCCTCAGCTAAGAGAAGCCATGCCGTTTGTATCCCAGCTCCATACCAAAGCCATATAGGAGCAATGCTAAAACTGGCAAAGATTCTACATACAAAAGGTTTCGACATATCCTTCGTGAACACATAATACAACCACCGACGCCTACTGAAGTCGAGGGGACCTCAAGCCCTCGATGGCTTCCGTGGCTTTCAGTTCTTGACCATCACCGACGGCCTTCCTCCCTCGGATGCAGACTCAAGCCAAGACCTCATGGCTCTAAGTGATTCTGTCAGAAATAACATGTCTGCTCCATTTTCTGATCTCATCTCCAATCTCAACCATGCTGCATCAAACTCGGATGTTCCTCCAGTCACTTGCATTTTCTCCGACGGAGTCATGTCGTTTGCCACCAATGAAGCTGCTCAAGAATTCGGCATCCCTATCATACAGTTGTGGACAGTCCCTGCCTGCGCCTTCATGGGATTCAAACAATACCGGACTCTTCGGGAAAAGGGCCTCGTTCCATTAAAAGGTATATATATATATATATATATATTTGTTTATTTATTTATTTATTTTTGAAGTGTGGATTATGCGTATGGCTTATGTATGACCACCCAGAACATCTGGTACGACCAATTCCGATCCCACCGACCTTTGGTTTGGCTCGTTTCTTACCGATCCTACGTCACCTGGGAATTTCTTGAGCCCGAGGTCTACCGACCTAAAACTACTTCCTCGTTTAAAAAAAAAAAAAGGTTTTCTTTTGCATAATACGCTATACATGAAAGGCTGAGAATATCACGCGTGTTGCAGATACCAGCTACTTAACAAACGACCATTCGGATACATTAATCGATCGGATTCCGGGAATGAAGGACATCAGATCATGGGACCTGCCAACCCTCCTTCGTACCACGGATCCTGATAATATTTTGTCCAATTTTGTGATAGATGTCGTTGAGAGGGCAAATACAGCCTCAGCGATGATTTTCCATACCTTTGATAACCTTGAATCTGAAGTGCTTAATGCGTTGTCATCAATGTTTCCTCGCGTCTATGCAATTGGCCCACTCTCGTTACTAGTCAACAAACTGGTGCAGGAAGAGAGCCCCTTGAAGTCTATTGACTGCAGTCTGTGGACAGAAGATACAGACTGTCTCCGATGGCTTGACTCGAAGGAACCAAAGTCAGTTCTGTACGTTAATTTCGGCACCATGGCCGTCTTGACAAGAGAAGAGCTTATTGAGTTTGCGATGGGACTGGCCAACAGCAAACACCCATTCTTGTGGATAATTAGGCCTGACCTCGTAAGTGAAGATTCAGCAGTTCTTCCTCGGGAATTCCTTGAAGAAACAGAAGGAAGGAGTATGTGTGCAGCTTGGTGTCCACAAGAGGCAGTTCTCAACCACTTGTCTACCGGAGGGTTCTTAACACATTGTGGATGGAACTCTATAATTGAGAGTGTGTCTTCAGGAGTCCCAATGATTTGTTGGCCATCTTTTGGGGACCAGAGGACAAACTGCACTTACGCCTGCAGTAAATGGGAGATTGGTTTGGAGTTATCAGGTGTGGTCAAGAGAGAGGAAGTGGAAAGGCTAGTGAGGGATTTGATGGAAGGAGACAAGGGAAAACAAATGAAGGAAAGAATCGCGGAGTGGAAGAAATTAGCACAGGAAGCAACAGAACCAAATGGGTCATCGTCCATAAACTTTGACAGGCTGTTGAATGAACTTCTGACTTAAATACAGCATCGGACATTTGTTTGTGCAACACTGCCACCACAGGCAATTCTCTGTTCACAACAGCATTATACTCTGTTGATGGATTACTGTAATGAAATTATATATTCGCGTTATGTGTGTTTCAAGAGGTTTGCATGCACTACTTAATTCGTCTATCTTATGAACTTGTTCCCGACAAGACGAGCTGTCTTTCCTACACCCATCTTCTCCTCTTCATGCTTAGTCATAACTTCAAAGATATCTTTTGGCATGCTTTTCTCCTGGTGAAAATTCATCTTCAATGAAAGTCATGGATTGTTGTGTATTTCGTGGTGAAAGTCAAAGGGTGCCCATGAGACCTGGAAAAAACTGAAGGCTCATACTCATGCGCATTTTCCTGACAATTCTTCCCCTTGGCTAAGGGGACTCGAAATAAGACACTCCTCTTTCTGTGACACCTTGGATCGACCATCTCAGTAAATAGATGACCAAGCATACTAGGATTTCATGTGAATAATGGGACCCAGAAAATGCATTAAGAAAATTGGCAGTTTGCATCTTTTGGTCAATGTGGTCGATCAATTGAGAAAATGCAACAATTACGTGCAAAAGAGAATGTGGAAATGAGCATCTTTCTGCTTCGTGAAAATCAGTTTCAAGCACCAACAGGAAAGGCCTGGTGGGGATGACATTTGATTGAGACATGAACTGCAATAAACATGAGCAGAAGACTTATCTCCATCGGTCACAAACACACCAAAGCTTCTAGTAATGAGAATTCTAGGATCAATCTGAACCATTCCAGAATTTTCTGGCTTTTCACATTGGATTCGCTTTATATTTGTTAACATTGGCTACTAAGTTCTTAAACTTAACCCAAGACAGGCGCGACACCCAAAATCAGCAATAATGCATATACAACTATGAGAATATCATTTCATATATTCATTTATCCCAGAAACATTCCCTTCCTCACTCAATTAATCTCGGACAGTTTTCAGAAGAGTACAGCATACAGCAAAAGCATTTTAAAGTTGCACTGTCATAGAGAACGATACAAGTTCCGGCAACCTTAGGACACTTACTGCAGGTTCTTGATAAGATCTCTATGGATGTACTATTGCCATCCGGGATCTTCGGCCCATTTCAACAAAGTATACGATTCCCCAATAACGACTATTTCTTTAGAAGGCTGCTTTCAGCTCCAAAGCCGCAAGTCTACTATTCATCACCGGACAACTATGACAAGACAAAAGTTGCCTTTAAAGGAACGTCTAGTAATAAAATTTTCGGACGACACATGGATATCATCTGAGAACGTGTACGAAACTTCATTAAGAAGACTGTCCTTTTCAACAAACTGCCCCGGTTCATTGGTTTTAAACAGCCGGCATCGCATCATGACAGTAATTACTAATAAACATCCAGCTACCATTCTTTGAAAAGGAAGCATCCTTTAATCTATTTTAAATTACGCTCATGCTTGTCGTATGTGGATGGACGTTTCCGTCTTGATTTTTCCAAACGGTAGCGTGCTTGTAAACTATTCATAATCATAAGAAGAATGTTTAGTTTACTAGACCAACTAGACTACATGCAGGGACGCATAGAGACTTAAAAGAAGAAAGCTTACCAATATCGTAAACATTTTGGCTCTGCCTGATTTGCTCTACGTCTTCCCCCTCATCTGAAAATAAGACTGACCACCCATATCAGCTTTTCTTTCCTGGATTATGCATTGAACCAGAGCCACCACAGAGAGAGAAAGACAGGACACCCAATCAGCCACAACTACGAGAACTAGAACCTATGCTGTTTGTGTCCCAGCTCCATACAAAGCCACATAGGAGCGATGCTAAAACTAGCGAAGCTTCTATACACGCCTGATTTCTGTATGTCCTTTGTGAACACCGAGGACATCCATGGACGCTTACTCAAGATGGCCATCCTTTCACTGAAGCAGACTCGAGCCAAGACATTATTGCTGTTGGAAAAAAGACGCATGACTGAGAATTCATTGCGAACTCAGACACCGATTAAAATGACCACCTGCATTCAGTAATTGACTAGATTCCACGAATGATGAACATCAAATTCTAGGCCTGCCCGCTTTCTAAAGTTGGATGATTCTTCTAAATAAATTTGTAAATCAAATGTCTATTTGGAGAAATTGTCTAATCAGTCTTAAATCTAGATGCCAAAGTTCAAAATTTTACCAATTAGTCCAAAATCTCTGCATGAAATTCCACTATAATTTTTTCTATCAATTTTTGCTGGAAATTGCTAAATATGATCATGTGATCTTCTTACATAGCACATTGCTACACTCGCAATTTTTGGCGAAAAATTGACCAAAATGACTATATTAAAATTTTGCTCAAATGTTAATGACTAAATTAACATAATTGAAATGTTAAGAACTGAATTTTTATCTTGGTTTTAGGATTGATTGAGTAATTTTCCCTAGTCGATGGGCAGTACATATAGAAGTAATAATTAAACCAAAAAAAAGTGGGTAAAGTAAGAAAAGAAAAAAGAAATGTTTCTAAATAACACAAATAAGAGTTGGAGCTTAAAACTAGCCGTTAAATTTGAAATAAGATTAGTAACTTACAAAAATGAAACTTGTAAATTTGACATAATAATTGGTAAGATTCTGTCATTGATAAGAAGATTAAATAAATTTCAGTAAATGATTAAAAACTATTTTTTGGTTTGAGATAAGAGAAAGTGATTAATTTAGGACGTCAATAAAAAGGATTAATAAAAATGTGCAAAAGATAGGAAAATGTTTTTTTTTTTAATATATCAAAGATAAGAGAAGACATTTAAAAAACAAAATATATGTTGGTAGTTGACTAAGTGAATGATAACTTAATTAGACAAAAGTTGGTAATCTCTCTGATTAAGGTTGGTAAATTCCAAGATGGTATATTTTAATCAATGGATACATAAGGTAAATAAAAGTTGGTACTCGATAGAACAGCTAATAAAACTGAAAAATGTCAAATACCTTCGTAAGCAACTCAAAAAAGATTTCATATTAGTTGGTAAACTAATAATAGTAAAGCTGTTAAGTAATACAAATAAATGTTGATAAATACATATAAGAGTTGATAAATACATATGAGAGTTGATAAATTTAAGGCATTTGTGAGAAATTCAGATAAAAGTTGATAAAAAAAAAAAACAGAAACAATTGATGAATAAATTAAACATGAACACTTATGGCACGTTTGGTAACGATTCTGTTCCCGGGAACTGATTTTGACCAGAAATGATTATTTTTTATTCTGTTCCCGGAAACTAATTCTAAGTAAAAAGACGCGTTTGGTAACGAATAAAAATTATAATTCTCGAATAAAAAAAGAACAGAAACGCGTTTAGTAACTGTATAAAATTTCTATTCCAATTCTTTTTTAATTACCTTTTTAGATGAATATAAATTGGATATTGAATTGTCATAAACCATTCACTCGATTAATTATATTTTTATACTAAGTAATAAAAATATTAACTAATCAAATTTTATTATATAGTAAATAATAAACCATAGTATAAACTATACTAATATCCCTAAAATATGTAATAAATATAAATACTAAATTATAATATAAAATTAAATATGTATTCTATATACAACAAATATATATTTTAGAATAGGAAGAAATTAAAATAAAATATAGAAATAAAAAATAGGTACAAATAAAAACAAAAATTGTTGTTATTTTAAATTTGGTTTTCTTATTAGAATTTCAGTATTATTTATATTTAAATAAGAGTTTTTTTTTATCATGGTGATTTCTCATTTTCAATTAATATTTACTTTTATATGATTAAATATTTAATCCATTTTGAATTTAATATGAATGAATGTTAATTTTAATTTAGCCAAGATACTTCTCTCTCTCTCTCTCTCTCTCTCTCTCTCTCTCTTCCCCAAAACTGAACATCCAACGTTTAAGAACATAAAAGTCTTCAAACCAACATGACTCTTTGAAAGAAAGAAAAGGCTTTAACGATAAACTCATCACTACAACTTATCCATGAATGAATAATGAAGTAACGTAGTCCATTGTTCAACTTTGAATATCGGCTTTGATAAGTCAATAATTAAAAACAATATTACAAAAGTCATAAAGATAAAGTTATTGAATCTCCAGCATATTGTAATCCCTTGCCATTTGATTTGCAATACTTCAATGAATATGAAGTTTGCCTTCGGATGGGTGCTCGAAACCGGAGTCCACAATAGCACGAAGCAACTCTGGCTTCAAAAGGAAGTCTCTGAAACCGGAGCTGTGAATCCTGACGTAACCCTGCACGACATCGAAATAAGAATAAGCTCTCCGCGCAAAGAATCGCAATAGTGGTATGCAGGAACTCAAGATCAAAATGAATCCACGTGAAACAAGGAAACCATTCTATTTCACTCCAACTTCCATGCGTAAAAGACCATCAACCATTTGTCTTCGCATTCATTAACTTCTATTTCATCATACTGCCTCACCTCTACAAAGCTAGAGCCCAAATTTGACTCTCCAACAGACACATAACCTCTATAAAACCAAATCTACTCTCGTCCTAATCAATTGGGATCTGATCACCAAGAACAACCCTTTGTGAACCCGAGTTGCAATGCAATGCCCGGTTTTTGTCCGGATCGAGGAGATAAACTCAATCTGAGGTGCGAAAAATAATCAAGATAATAGACACGGCTCCTACGCAACCTTAAAAGACAAGGACTGCCTGAGCTCCACTTCGCTTACATGACACATCCATCACACCTAAATGTTAGCATCATTCCGGATCTAAGATTCACACTATAAGTCAAAGATCGCAATTTCCAAATTTGAATTCAACCAAGCACAGCACACAAAATTACAGATCCAGCACAATACAGAAAACGCCAGCGACCCCTTGGCCAGCTCGGCGCGGACGCCCGCCGATTCGAGCCCAGGGGTCACTCGCCGAGCGAGCGCCACCCATCGCAGACGCCGAACCACCCATAGAAGGGAACTCACCTTGAACGACGCCCTTCAATGATGAAGAAGCAGCAGTCACCGTCGCCGTTCTTGTGAAGGGAGGAGCAGCCGTCGCCATCGCCGTCACCGTTCTTGAGGAGGGAGGAGCAACAATCGCTGTTCTTGAGGAGGGAGAGAATGAGATTGATGAGCAGAGTCGAGATGAGAGGACGAGAGAGAGTAGAGAGGAGATAAGGCTTCGGCACTTTTGATTCTCGGACGGAGAATCATATTTTTTTTTTTTTTTTGGTAAAAGTAAGCAAATATATTGAGCTTTGGACAAATTTACAGAAAGACGGTGCCAAAACTTACGCTCTAACTACAACAGAAAGAATGGAAAGGAGCCGAACTAAACACCACAAGGGCAACATCAGATAGGAAGCAAAAAGCCCACAACCGGGCAAAAGAGTCAAACACCAGCAGCTCCAAAACTCAACACACACCAAGAAGCAGGGCGAGTAGGAGAGCCAGGACGGCTAGGGGAAGGTCACACAACCCAAGCAACTTGAGAAGCAAGGGTACTGAATAAACACTGAGGGGTCAAAGCCCCATCCTCTGTGAAGTCTTCTATTCCTTGGAGAAGCAGGCACATTCTTGAAGGAAAGTGCTTTGTCCTTCACAACCTTAATGAGGTGGTATTTTAGAGCCGATAAGATTAATGTTTCACCACGGAAGACAATGCAATTTCTCTTTTTCCAAATAAGATAACAAAGAGCTCCAAAAGAAAATCGCACCATACTGTGGAAGAAGTCATTCCCCGATAAGAACTTCACCGCCCAGGTAAGGTTTTCGCTCCAGGATCTTTTCCTCCACGGTAAGTTACACCTGGAAGCCCAAAAATATGCGAGAGTAGCCGAGGTGTGACATTGAAAGAACAAGTGATCAATTGAATCCGGCTGGGCGGAGCAAAAAGCACAAACCGAGTAATAAATCCTACCATGGGAGAGGAGGAACACTTGGGTTGGTAGGCGATTCTTAGCAATAAGCCATAAGAGAAATTAGAACCGCGGAGCTAAAGCATTATCCCAAACGAGAGAAGCCCAAGGAACGCGGTCTTTTTTAGATCTAATGAAGTTCCAAGTTGATGCTACCGAGAACAAACTAGACGGGTTGCAACACCACAAGAACCGATCACGGGCATTGGACAAAACCGGGAGGGTGAAACCCTAACTCTCCAGGAGAGATTTGAGCATGGAACCAATCAGAGAGTAAAGATCTGCAACAACTGCATAGTTGGGTAGGCCAGAGTCATCCATAATAGAAGTAGGGACCATCGAGTTTAACGGACCACAAGGAAGCCAATTGTCATGCCAAAGAGATACCAAAAGACTAATACCAATTTCCCATCGGAAGGACTGGCGGAAAAAACTTCTTAGCTGCAAGATCTTCTTCCACGCCCACGAACATATAGTAGGTTGGGAAGAAGTTCAGAAATTTCCTTTTTTTAAGAAATTAGAATGAATCCAACGGCACCAAAGTGATTCTTTATCAGTAAAGAGGATCCAAATGTACTTAAGTATGGAGGCTCGATTGCAATCCTTCAGGCTTCTAATAGCTAAGCCACCCTCATTTTTAGGTAAGCAAATGTCTTCCCAAGAGACTTTGGCCCCACCCCTACCAAGGGCAATACCTTTCCAAATGAATTGTCTCAAGATACACTTAATATTAATTAAAACAGTAGACAGCAAAGCGAACACACTAGCCCAAAAAGCCTGTATAGAATGGAGAACTAACCTTATGAGTTGAAGTCTTCCTGCGAAAGATAAAAACCGATGAGTCCAAGATTGGACTCTTGCAGTAATACGGTCAATCAATTCAATGCAGTCTGTCTTCCCCAACCTAGAAGAAATAATAGGAACCCCTAGATAGTGAATAGGGAGTTTACCTTCTTGAAAACCAAAAGCCAAGAGAATATTATTCCGAAGTGAAGATGGACCACCAGAGAGAAAAATATCACTCTTGCTCTTATTCGGTATAAGACCACTCTAGGAGGAGAAGATATCCAAGCTCCTTTTAAGCACAACCACAAAATTCCAATCCACCCGACAAAACAAGAAAACATCGTCGGCGAAGAAAAGGTGAGACAGTTTGACAGCTTTGCATCTCCAAAAAGGCTTGAATTCTTTGACCGAAGTCCTCAAGTTCAATATGCCCGAAAAAACTTCCATCACAAAAGTGAAAAGGTAAGGAGACATAGGGTCCCCTTGACAGATGCCACGGCTATTAGAGAAGAAACCATGCAACTCCTCATTGATAGACACAAAGAACTTGGGAGTGCGAACACAAACCATAATTAAATGGATTAACCACTCTGGAAAACGGAAAGCCAAGAGAGTAAGCTCCAAGAAGTCCCAATCAACCGTATCGTAAGCCTTACGAAAATCAACTTTAATTGCACATTTCGGAAGGTATGGGTCTAGGTGAAATCTAGCAAATAACTCCTATGCCAGTAATATGTTATCCTTAATCCTCCTTCCTTTAACAAAAGCATTTTGGGAAGGATTTATCAGATCGTTCAAAACAGTAGCAATACGGTTGGCCAATATTTTTGTAATAACCTTATACATGGTATTGCAACATACACTGGGTCTGAAGTCAATGACTTCGCAGGCATTAGGGACTTTAGGAATCAAGGCCAAGATTGTAGCATTTACTTCCTTTAGGAGGCAACCCAAAGAGAAAAAATCTTTGACTGCCTCCAGCACCAAAGGGCCTACAATTTTCCAATTTTTCTTAAAAAATTCAGCTGTAAAACCATCAGGACCCAGGGCTTTGCCTCTTGGAAGCGAGAAAAGAGTGTCTTTACTCTCAGAGTCCGAGACCGGCAAAGCTTAGGAGTGTACCTAGGCATCCGATAAGGGGTCCGAATAACCAGCGTCAAGTCTTGCAAAGAAGGTTTCAACAAGGCCACATGAGGGGAGAAGAGATCCGAGAAGAAAGAAACAAAAGCATGCGGCACCTGAGCAGGATCAGTAATGAGAGAACCCGATGAATCCTTGACCGAGGGGATCCGATTGGTAAGGTGTCTTGTTTTTACAGAATTGTGGAAGAATTTTGTATTGCGATCCCCTTCCTTGAGCCATCTCACTCTTGATTTCTATCTATAGAATGATTCCTCTTGACCACGCAAGTCAATAAAGGTGCGGTGTTGGCATTTTTCTAGCTCTGCAAGATAAACATTGTTAGGATCAGATTGAAGACCAACCTGAGTGTGGCGAAGAGCCTCCCTAGCTTCCGAAGTTCTCACAGAGATATCCGAGAAGGCTTCGTGGTTGAGTGATTTGAGCCGAGCTTTTAAGATCTTCAATTTAGAAACAAGCCTGAACATGGGAACACCTTTCACCGGGTTGTTCCACGCTTGTTGGACAATAGCAAGAAAGTTCGGATGATCAGCCCAAAAGTCAAAAAATTTAAAAGGCTTCCTCTTAGGAACCGGATTGAGAACCCTGACGAACATCGGAGTGTGATAAAAAAATCCCAGGGTTCAGAAAAGCGGCTTCCGAGAAGGAGAAGTCCATGTTCCACTTGGTGTTGACTAACACCCTATCAATTTTTCTCAATTTTCTAGCAGGGCCAGCAGACGTGGACCAGGTATAGCGGAGTCCGACGTATCTGAGATCCATTAATTTAGTTTGAGCTAGACAATGCCCAAATTCATTAAAATAAGTAATCCAACTATTAGAGCTTCCAACGCGATCAGAGGGATCTTTAATTGCGTTGAAATCTCCCGCAATAAGCCAAGCAGAATCTTGAAATACCTCGTTGAAGTGGATGAGGTCCTCCCACAGGGGCCTACGCCGCACGAAGGTGTGCTCCTCATACACCGCCGAAATACAGCAAGTCACAATAGAAGCATTAAGTTTAAAGCAACCATGAATAGCTTGAGCACTAGCAGAAAGCAAATCAAAACTAGCAATATCCGAGTTCCACCCAACCCAAATTCTTCCACACGGAGCAAACTCATAGTTCGCAGTCCAATTCCATCCTCTAAGAAGAGTAGAAGAGATGGATTCAAACAAAGATTCCGGAACCTTCGTCTCAAAAAGGCCCACCAGGCACAACTTATTAGAATTAACAAACTTTATGATCTCAGCACATCTGATAGGATTGAGCATGCCTCTAATGTTCCAGAAGCCAAAAAACATATTTACACAAAAGATGAGAGATTACCTCCTCTTGGAGGTCTTGCAACTAGTGTACTTCGCTTTGGGTACGGCCATGGGTGGCGGAGCAGGAGGGTCTAGACGGAGCAGCGGCAGTTGATCCTGAATACTTACAGCGGCAAAAGGAGGGGCAGGGTCTTTTGGAGACGAGGGCCCATCTGAAGGCAACTCTTCATCGCTCAAAGCAGCCATGCTACTAGAGCTACATATTTCATCTTCAGAACTATGGTGAGTTAGAGCAGGAGAAAGGAGACCCGTCTTCTTAACAGTCAGGGAGCGCCTTGGATTGACTTTGGGAGGAACCTGCAAGGATCCTTTGGGGGGTTTGGTAGGCAACACAGCAAGAGAGTCCGAAGGAGCAAAGCCTTCAGCTTCAAAAGTTGCCCCCTTCATTGGGCAGGGCTAAGCCAAATGAATCTGCGTCTTTAGGAGGCTGCTTCTTTTTCTTGTCCTTAACTTTCTTCCAATCCGATTCAGCTGGAGTGCAATCAGCAAGAATCATATTTTTTTTTATTCTGAATTCTTGTCCAAAACTGATTCCGGAAACAAATTTATTCTCGGAATCAGTTTTGGACAAAATATTTACCAAACGCGATTCTGTTCCGAAATTGATTTTGGGAACAAAAAATCAGAATCAAACACTGTTTGGATGGTTACCAAACAGTGCCTTAATCGACATGCAATTGAATATTGGCAACACAAAATCAATCGGTGATTAAATCGATAAAAAGTTGATAGGTCACTCATATTAAGATTAATAAACTTGTGTAAAGCCTAAAAGTTTAAGGTGTAGGTAAAAGAAACATAAATAAACATTGATAAAGATGAGAAAAGTTGGTCATCCACAAACTCCTAAAAGGACTTGCTAATTTTATGAAAATATCGTCAAGTTAGCAATAAGTCACCCAAAAATTTATCGCATAATCTTTTTACGAATGGTTTTTTCGATGCTTATTAGCTTTTTTCAAAATCTACCGGCATGGAAAAAAAAAGGGACTTCATATTTAGCATCGATTAAATCAGAAGCACTAGTGCTAATAGGAAAAAATTAATCTTGAAATGCAATTCATTTCCGATCTCAAAGTGAGTATCGATCACTGCAAACGTGCTCATCATCCAGGTACTTATCAACGTATAGAAAAGCTGAAAGAAGCATGACATAGGTCTAAAAGCGGAACCGGATGTTCATGCCAAGTTCCTTCTGTATTTTCCTTCAAGCTTGTCGAGCGGGAGAGCGAGAGACGCTAACATTTGCCAGCGTGTTCAGATTCATCGGCCGAATCCTACATCGCTTGCCTCCCCATAAGGCCATGGAGACAAGGTGATAAGCGCGCTCCAATGGATGGAAGTTATCCCAGAACAGGAAGCGCTTCGGGTCCGAACAAATCTTGTAGCCTTCTTTGCCACACTGGAGCATCCATCCGAGCGTCCCGCCACCGCAACACGCCCTCGATACTTCAGAAAGACCTTACAGCACAGTGACATGAATCGCTCACTTGTGTACCTCATACCGCCAGTGAAGCCTTGCGCATGCTAAACACATACGTGCCAGAGGAAATACGTGCAAGTTTGCATGCATACTTTGCAGCATAAGTGTTACTACCTTTGGGACGAATTTGATTTTCATCATATAGTAGGTGATTGCAATAGAAGAGCGACGTTACATACCATAGTGCACGGGGATCGTGATAGAAGAGCGAAGTTACATACCATAGCATGCGGGGATTGCGCAAATCCGCTGAACAACATCGTTCTCTAACGCAACGGAGCCGGGGTACTTAATAGGGCACGTCCTTGGCCAAGCTCTCGAAGCCACGATACCGTCGAGACCTAATTATGTTGTATTAGATCGATCATATATCAAGAAATTATTAGATATGACATTAACAGTTCATCATAAAATAATAGAATTTATTTAAGATATAATTTGGTATATTTAATCATATACTGTGATTAATTATGTTCACTAAATCATCTATTTTGAGAATTGTCTTTTTGCCATATCTTAGGAATTTAAGACCCCTCACTCTCTCCCTCCACTCAAGATTTCGCAAGAGCCACCCGACCCTTTCCTAACCATGACAAGACCCCGTTTACGTCTGGGTAGGGTTGTCTACGATTTTGCCCCGAACCCCCTCTCCCCGGCGGCGGCCTCATTTTCCCCTAGTTCGCCTCTTTTAAAAAAATAATAATAATAACTGATTTTCCGATGTGGGCCACGTCAGCATCATTCGTCAAATTTTTTGCCACGTCAGCAACGTCACATTAGCAATTCAGCAATTTTGAATACTTCTTCGGTTGGCAAAGGATTTACTTGCACAAATCGAAGAAGATAGAGGACCGGGCTGCACGACGGAAAAAACTCGGAGGACTAAATTGCAACAAGCAGCGAAACTTCAGAGCGCGGTAAACAAACCCAAGCAAACGAAGCCGTTTCGGGCGTTTGCTCTCTCCTCGATTCCTCCGGTGTCGTCGTCAAGCGCTCCGTCCATCCCTCGCGACTTCGATCGACCGCGATTCATCCGCGCCGGCGACCGGAATGAGCGGTCAACCCGAAGTGAGCTTGCTCGCCGCCGCGGCGGAGGCCGCGGAGGACCTCTACCGCGTCCGGGACACCTACTTCCCCTCGAATCCGGAGGACAGGCTCTCGAGGCTGCGCGACGAATCGAGCTCGGCGCTGAAGCTCCTCGACTCCATCCCTCCCGGTAACTTCTCTCGATTCGATGGTCGGGAAGCTTCGTCAGTGATCCCTTTCGTGATCTTCGGATCGGATTGTGTTGAGAGCCCGTCGTTTGGTTGATCGGGAGTTCGTCGAAACTACGGGAGAGGTGGAATTCGGCGATGTTGAAGTCTCGCGCGGTGATAGTTGTCGCAAAGGGTTTTGTTTTGAGTGGGCGAACGCGAATATTGCGTTCTGTATTGCGGGATATCTGGGAGTATCCGTTTTTTTTTTTTTTTGGGGGGAAGATTTGAGCTGTGTTTGCTCTTGTGCATTTCGTGTGATACCAGTGAAAAGGAGCTTTCTTGTGCTTCTGTGCCCTTGTGTAGTCGATAATAGAAAGATACGTCAGTTTCATGCTTCTGCGTCTTCGTCTGGGTATCTTTTTTTGTTGAAAGTTTTGAAAAGTACGCTTTTTGACTGCTTTACTTATCTTCTTTGAAACGGCAATTGTTCCGTTGTGGCTGGAGCTAGTGGAAAACGGAGTGTGGGTTTGTTAAGAAAATGAGAGCAATGAAAAGAATGGCGGTTCTCGTCCATCTCATTGAATTATGGCTAGTGGTGCGATGGGAGTAAAGATGCTTCAAATAGCTGATATTAAGTCGTTACAGACATTCGCATTTGGTTATCTTAGTGATGCTCAGGAATGAGTATGTTTGGTCTGAGTAGCATTGGTAAATGACTTTGGTAAAAGGGGTGGCGCCCCTTTGTTGCTGTTATGATGATTCTTCGTGTTATAACCAGTAATAAACTGAAAATAATACAGTTGGGCTTTTCTCTTTAGACAGTGTGAAAATAATTTTCTGGTTTATTAATGCTGTGTTCGCTTCTCTCTGTGTTGGGCAGAAAAGAGGAAATCGCCTCTACAACGAGCAACATATGAATATCTAAGAGGGAAGACATTGGATGTATTTCCTGATTATAAGAAAGAAGCAGAAGAACATCTCTCAAAAGCTGTGAGCACTGAATTCCTGGTTTTGCTGTTTCGTGTGTTTTCTTCTTTAGCTTGGTGTTAGATTTTGTGAAAACAAAACCTTTTTGGTCCAGGTTAAGTTGAATCCATCTATTGCAGATGCTTGGCTATGCTTAGGTAACTGCATTTGGAAGAAGGGAGACCTACCTTCGGCAAAAAATTGCTTCAATCTCGCATTAAGCAAGGTTCTTTGTATCTCTTTTTGTACTCTAGGTGTTAAATGAAAACCATCTGGCCCGCTTTTAGGGTCAATATCTATGCCTGAAATTTTTGGTGGTTTGGCATCATGAAGGGTCCAAACAAGGAGATTCTATGTCAACTGTCAATGCTTGAAAGGAAGATGGCTCAAGGCAAGTATTGCTTTTACTATTATTTATATTGGAATTCTTTCTCAAAGTATTATGTCTCTGAAGTATCATTTGGCTTCTTTCCTTTGGGAATGGGACCACTGCCGCAAGGGCAGTGTGCCTGGTCAAGCCATTTCAGTATTAAACTAGTACGGTGTCATGGTCATGCACAGAATTAGATTGTCATGAGTAATTTGATAATTGTGCTTGTCCTCCAAATGATGTCTTTTCTTAGGATATCCTGAGTCCTCCCCAGACAAGTATCAGGGAGTCAAATTCAAATGGAGAAAGACATCTCCTCTAGGAAAGCCGAGTTTCATAAATAAATATGACATGCCCCCCAAAACCACCAACAAAGTAAAATCAACTTAGCATAAAATGAAATAAGAACAAGAACAGTAGGAAATGGGACACCCTCTGTATCAGCTAAGCCAAGTGATGCAAAGAAGCTAAGAGGAAGATGGGATGCAAAATCTTGGCAAAAGGGAGAAAATTTGAAGGGATAAAAACTTGTCTTCTGGCTTGCTTAATATGGTTGCCCTTTTTTGCCTAATGCAAATTTTTTTAATGTAGGTTCTGATAACCAGGCAGAAATTGTTGAAGAAAGCATAAAGCATGCAAAAGAAGCTATTGCTTTAGATGTGAAGGATGGGAATTCCTGGTGTAAGGACAAAACAATCTTCCACCTAGTTTTACCTTATTTGATTTCATTGCATTGTCCCAGGGATTCATGCTTCAGTCTCCCTTTCTTCGTTTCCATTGAGGTGTATATTTAGCCGTCAAATCATTTAAAACCTGGCAGATAACCTTGGAAATGCATGCCTCACTAGTTTTTTCGTGACCGGAGCCTGGGATCTTAGCAAACTTCATCAGTCTTTGAAAGCATATCAGAATGCTGTAAGTGTCAATAAGATGAAGCAGGAAAGCCATTGTAATATTCCTGTTATCATTTTTGTGATCCAATCTGATTAAGTAATTAGTCTTTCCATCTTGATGCACATATGGAACTTTTAACTACCTGGAAAGATTCATCTGATACTAACAGGTGTTTTTGCTTTTGTTGTACTCAAGACTTTTTACCATTTTATCCTCTAATATTCAATTGTCATCAGGAAAAAGATGAAAGAATGGAATCCAATCCAGACCTATTTTACAACTGCGCTACTGTAAGTGAAACTTTATTCTTATAATTTACATTGCTGTGTCATGAAGTTGAGAAAGTTGCCCTCATCATTTCTTTTTTGTTATCAAGATGACAAAATGTTTAACCATCTTCTGATATGTTCCTTGCTGTGGCTTAAATATATTGAGTAATCAGCTAGAGTGAAGATGAGCTGACTATCACGTGTCACATAACATATGTTCTCGATCTTCTTTGTTTCATAATAAGGGAGTGCAGATGATTAGAATTTTTTGTTCCTTTAATCATTATGCTTGTTTCTAGACGAGGTGTGCACTGAGGATTCTTTCTACAGGATGGGCAGGCATGGCATTGTCACAATGTCAACTACTTTTTCCATTTTGGCGGGAATTTTTTTCTTTCTTTGTTTCTTTTGGGGGGAGGAGGGGTGTGGAGGGGGAGAGGAGGGGAGAGAGAGATGTAAATGTTGATTGCATGATTGGAATTAGGTGTCAAATGGGGTAAACTGTCCCAGAAAATGGCAATGTGCATAGTCACCTGGACATTCAAGGCAGTGTATGTGTAATGTGATCAATCCATTACCAAATTTGTTGGGCATAGCTTTAGAAATTGTGCTTTGAAAGCAAATGAAGAAAGCATTTAGCTCGGTATTTTCTCACCAGTGATGCAATGCAAACTGTGGTCAGAGTAACGATACCGCGTAGATAATTTCCTTGTCACCCACGTTACTTTTTTCTTTGAGAGGCTTATCCCTTTCAGTTTTACTTTCTTGGTGTTCTATAGAACCACAATTGAGATTTCCAATGCTCCAGGTTTTAAATATCATTTCAGATGTCAATGGTGGAGAAGCTTTTTATTTATGACATAAAGAAAATAAAGAAGAAACAGAGATTACTTCTGTGAAAAATATATTTGAGATCATTGGTTCTTGCATAGTCCAAATAAATTTGACTTTCCTTTTGTTGTTTTAAACAACTCTCACCAACTAGCTCTAGTTTATCAATTCTGTTTCTCGCACTCATCAACCTTATATTTTTGGGAAGTACCCATTAATCTGCTTAATGAGCCACTAAGTAGAGTCTGCTTAATTAAAGGGAGCTTTCAAAAGATGTTGTCAAGTTTCGATTGATGGGAGGAGATTCCTCATACTAGCACACTGACATATCAAGCCCTTGGGTTGTTGCTCTAGTTTAATGCTTGTAGATCAAGAGAGTACCTATACATGATTGCTTTTAGACACATTTGCATTAACTGTGCATGATGTGCCCACTTTATAATTTGTTCCATGATGATTATATGGAATATTTGTTTCCCAGTGAAAATTGTATTAGCATTATGAGTCTGGTATTATATATTACAATGTGTTGTTATCACCAATCACCTGTATATATGAATATCGAAGTTAACATCAAGGATGGCTCCTTAGTTAATGCTGAAGTTTAATAGTTGAGAAAAATCGCATTTATTATTTTACAACACTAAGGCTAAGCAGCTATTATCCGGGAGCTGAAAAAACAGAAAACTGAAAAAGAAAAAAATGGGGAATGTTATAGATGGAACAGGAAATGAGAATAAAGATACATAAAAGGTTCATGGAATCTGCAGTCGTGACCCTGCTCAATTGATCTGATGGGTAATGCCTTATAAGATCTTTTTAAAGATTGTTAACGTGATGTTTTATATGGGATTGTCACTCTCATTAGGTCATTTTCCCCGTCATTCCCAGTTTATTCAATGATGTTTTTATCTTCAGGTAAATAAGTACCTAGAGAACTATGAAAGGGCCCTTACTGGATTTCAAGCTGCTGCGCTAAAGGATCCTGGTCTGAATGCATCTGAGGAGGTTGAGAAGATAGTCAGTCTTCTTGACAAGCTAGAGAATTTCTTGAAGGTAAAGTTATTTTTGAGTGAAGAAATTAGCTACTTAACTATTGGAACTATCTTTTAGCTGGTTGATTTTATGATTTGTAGTTAAACTTGTGTATTTTGGGGAGGTAGAACTGCTAGTTAGCACATTTATTGCCAATTGACAAGACATAAGAGAAACTGACTCTAATATCTCTCAAAAGTTTAGTTATAATGTTAATATGGGAGTTAAAATTG
Source organism: Eucalyptus brandiana (assembly GCA_014182725.1). Classification (NCBI taxonomy): domain Eukaryota; kingdom Viridiplantae; phylum Streptophyta; class Magnoliopsida; order Myrtales; family Myrtaceae; genus Eucalyptus; species Eucalyptus brandiana. The sequence goes on from CM024674.1 coordinate 37,483,178, forward strand.
TTTTCATGCTGTCTTCTTGGTTTGCGTGCAACTTATTAATGATTATCTGTCTTCTATGGATGATAGTAATCCTTACTTTAAAACTGTTGGTTTGTGCACACAGGTACATGCCAAAGGGAAACGACTTGCGTCTTTTGCATCATCGCTGGCTTCTGCCAATTGTGAGCTGTAATCCTTTGCTTTGAGTGATTCTTACTTTCTATGAAAAGCTTTTGGATTTCTGGAAGTGCATTTAATTTGCTCTCCTTTTCTTTTGTTCATTTGTGCGGGACGTGTCCTCATCTCTAGTCAGTTCCTCCCACAAAAAGGCGAATGTTGATCTTCTATTTGAGGGTCATAACAAAGCAATAGCCGTTGTTGGAAAGGTGCTATTCTTGATAAAGCATGATAGTGTTTCTCCCCTGTAAGTTCTCTGCTTGTCAATGTTCTCATGGTTTGTGCATTTGATCAAACTGATTTAGTCACAGCTTGTGCACATTGTTGTGCTTCACATGTATTAAAATGATGCGATTCTTTCACATGGTTATTAATCTGACTGTAGGCAACTCCACATACTTGTTCCATTTTAATTCTCTGAAGCATCATGTCACGCTTGTTGATCCTTTGAGCAGCATGCTTATTATGAACTTTGTGGTGGTTTTTGGCAGGTATTATTTAGCATGTGATTCAAATCAGACGTGTTTTATCCTTTCAGTTTATGTTATACGGAATGACATGGTAAGAAGTAATTGTTTCTTTCTGCAAAAAATGTGAAAATTGACTTGTTGGACCTACTTTTTTGTTCTCATTGTTCTTTGCTCTCTATCTACCACTTTATTTTGGGTTCCTTTGTGGTTCGGATAAATTTCATTCATTGTGACTGAAATTTAGTGAATTTTACAATCATATTACAGCACTCTCATTTCAATTAACTAATGCACTGAATGCTCAATTTTTGCAACATATGCACTTCAACAGGAACTAGCCAATTTTCCGACAAATTGGTGGCTTTATCTCCATCATTGCCGCATGGGCATTATTATATTTTGCCAGAGAATTGGCTGGACTTGGGTCATGGTACACCAATTGCAAAAATTGGATGTTTAGTGCATTGGGTGATTAAAAATCAAAGATGAGTGATCTCATTGAAAATTGCTTAAATTTGGTGACTACCAATGAAAATTATCCTTTATTTTCTTATATCTTAGATGTCAGTCTAGGACTATCACGCAGTTTGCTCCCTGTCTGTTTACTCTGGGTTTCTGAATTGTCACCGGTAGAATGGCGAAGGACGAACTTCTGTGTATCAGATCCAAAAACTAGGTCGAAAAGTGCCTTAATCTCGCGTACCCAGCACAAATTATAAGTTCAGCTCTTGCTTGCAGTCACTATTCACCATCTTGACTGCTATTTGCAACTCGTGATTTGTGCTTGCAGATTAAAGAAGGAGATCAACTGATGCTCTTGGATCCTTATTACCGTCTCATTGATTTTACTTGGAGTGGGAAGGTACTTATTTTATCAGCATATATTATTGTTCACATTCATTAACGAGCAAGTTGTTATTAAGCTTTATTACCTTATAACACTATCCTTGATATGAACCATATCTCGCAATTTAAATTCTATTGACTGGTGGTCTGCTTCTCCTTTCTTATTGAACAGACTTACCAGTTCAAATCAATCCGTGTGGATTTCCTTCAACAATTGCTCGTGAATGGAAAGCCTTTGCCTCCAAGCCAGGCCGTTGGAACGTCCTTCTGTGCACAGCACAAGCCCTGAACAATTTGTATCAAGTGCCTGTATCTTGCTGAGTTGTGGACGTCTCTCGATTTTCCCAGCCTGTGTGGTGTGCACAGAGTAGAGAGGGTACGAAGGATGAATCAGTATGTTGAAAAATGAAGAGTGGAATGATTGAGTTGTTGCTCATATTCGTTACTGACGCACCAAACGAGAACCAAATATAATGCGGATTCATTTTTGACAGGGCAGCTTCGGTCATCGAGTTGGTGTTCCCTGTGTGTGTCTTCTGCCTTAGTGAGATTGTATCTTAGTTTGCACATAACAACGACAGTCTCAATCTTGTAAAATGTAATGATTTTTTGGGTAAGCTTTGCAAATTACAACGACAGCCATTGCATTGTCGCATGCCACACAATTATTTCACACTTCATGACCCGAGAAACGGTGTATTTCCAAAAACAAAGAAAGATTGCAATAATTTCTTTCATCAATCTCAAATTTAATCTTCCTATCTTGAACGTTGTGAAGTATGTTCAGCTTCCGCTGCAGCACGCTTTCGAGTATGACCAGGTTATTTCTCTGGTTCGGCACAAAGAGCAGATTTGCGCATCACTCTCTCGCCAAACTATGGCGGATCGGTCCAATTGGTCCAACCTAACGTCAGTATTCTCAAATTGTAGGACCATCATCGGCAAGTTCACATTCTCCTGACCCCGAAGATCATAGCGGGTGTCCATCAGTGTCGACAGAGGCTCTGGAACGGGATAGTTGGAAATATAATAGGTGAACTCCGTGTGAATGGCCGAATTAATCAAGTTCACATTCTCCCCGAAGATCATAGCAGGTGTCCAACAGTGTCGACAGAGGCTCTGGAACGGGATAGTTGGACATATAATTGGTGAACTCCGTGTGAATGGCCGAATTAATTGGGGCGGCAATCAAGTGATGGTAGTCCCGGAGTCTATGATGGTCCTAGGAGGTGGAGACTCCAAAGAGAGGCTAAATTTCTGACTCCCAAAGGCAGTACCAACTAGGCTGACGAAATAAAAAGATGGGTTATTTTCGTCGATTATCAAAGGTGTGATAATGTTTGTTTGGCAATTACGAAGGGCTTCAAGCCCAAAAGTAAGTAACCATTTGAGCTCACTGCCAGGGATGCCATAGCAGAAGATTCGGGCAATGGTGCGATAAGGTTGTGCCTCCTTGTCCTAGGCCTAATATACCAGCAACGGTGCGAAATTCTGGATACCAATTTGGCTGCAGCCGAAGATGGAGCTCCAGAACTTGTTCTTCGGAGTGAGGGTGAGCACATTTCAGACATAGTGACCGTCAGAGTGCGATCCGTTATCATAGTCGATCGAGTACGTGCATTTCGGTTTGAGTTTGTGGTGGACTTGGGTGGCTCGAACAAGGGGTCTTGTTGAGGAGAGCAACTAGTACAAGGTTCACATCGGTTTGTGTAATGTGGCTGCCCTGTGTTGAAAATTAGGGTCAGGTTGACTTTCCGGGTTCGGCTGCCCCGCGAGAGCCACCTGGATTGACAGCCAGGCTTTCTCATCGTAATTTCCAGCGGGCAGCGCTCGAAATTGTCCCAGGATGTTCATGGAACGGACCTGCAACTGGTTTAGAAAAAGTAGCTCGGAATCGCGGGATTGACCGTTAGTGGCAAGCCGCGAACAGGGTTGATGCCTATGTGCCAATGTCAATCTACATCTCTTTGCTTGACCTATCAATCGAATTTATATTTCAAAAATAAAAATTCCATATCGTTATCAAATTTGTATTTCTACTTAAAAACTCGTTCATAAATAGAAAAAGAAATATTTATTTCTGATAAAAAAATTGTTCTAGTTATCATTCGCGTAGAGTCAAGCCAATAATCACATGGGATGATCATTTTGGGTGGATGTGAACTCATCCACCCGTAAAAGATCATAAATGTCAGCAAATTTGAAATTTCTAGAAGTGGGCATTGCCGTGTTGAACCTTATCTTCTCCACTGCTGGGGACCCAAACCCAAAGACACCACACGCTACTCGATAGCTTGATATTATATGATGCTCCTGGCTCTGGGTCTAGACATCACCCTACAGTTACCAAGATTAAGGAAGGACAAGAAATAGACATCTTCTGCATTCTCCTTAGTTCGCACCGTCTTCTCTCGAGGGCATCGGCCGCTCGAATCCTCACAGGTGATTCTCCAACGGGCGCATTCGTATCTTTCTCGATTCATTCATTTCGTGTTCTCTATTCTCAATCCGTTTAAGAGAACGGTTCATGCTCATGTCATGTATTCATACATTAAATAGTACACATCGAATCCTCATTTTTTTTTTTCTTTTGTAGATCATGATCACAACGAAATCGGGGTGGCCGGGAGAGCCCACAGCGATATGGCTCATGGACCGGCAATAGCTCGCCTTCAGACAACATCCTGTTGTCTCCGCCGACCTTGGCCAAGCAGTATAGCATGGCTTCTGTGACCGTTGTCGTGACCTCTAAGGGTAGTAATAGCGACCAAAATCCTAGACAGCATCCCTGATGGTCGGTTCTTGGCCTTCTGGTAATTTGGTGCCCTACAAAGAGCAGTGAGCACGAAGGAGGAAGAAAAAAATTTTGTTTTTTCGCCTTCATTTAATCGTTTCATTCAATATTAATTGGTCATTGATGTATTTCTTCGAACAATGGAATAATCTCAGCTATTGCATGCCAGTATATATGTTGTAATCGTCGATACACGCCGGATAATCTCATTTATTGTAATAAGTCACATCATTGAATTGTTCTTTGTCCTTTCCATATGGGATCCACGTTGTCCTCAGTCCTACATTTTCTGTATTCTCGATGAAGATTAGGACATGCCTAGAAAGAAGAGTGGCTTTAATGACAACACTGTTTACGGCCCCTTCGAATTTGGGTAGGATCAGGCAACCTATTCTATAAGAAGAATGTTGAGGCATGATTCATACTCCCCAATGAGAGAAAGACATGGGATCCAAGTGGGGGTCATGGTAGGGGTGGAGAACGCAAAATCATGGAGTTTTTATAGTTTTGGTGCATATTTTATTGGTAATTTGAATTTGAGCTCATGAATAGCTATTATGTTGCCTTTATATAATCTTTTCTCACTTGTAATTTGAAAGATGTAACGAAGAGGTATAGGGTGTTAATTATTGTGGAATCATCCGTTGGACGTAACTCTAGTAAAAGCAACATGGCATGCAACTGTATACTTTTCACATAACAGCGACCATAAGAATATATTCTAATCTTCGTGAATTCCAATATATTTCAATATTTTGGAATATGCACTTTTGGGTTATAAATCACACCATATGTTGTTGCATAAGTCCCTCCAAAAATCAATACATGATCGCCTCCTTTGAGAGCATGACCATGATTAGAACGTGAGACATCTCACTCCTACATAAGACCAATATTTCTCAAACCCAATTAAGTATGCCATTTTGATTGTCACAACCTAATTGAATTATTGAAACTCTCCCATACCAATGATAAAGAATTTATGTCTCACATTTACTATATACATGTAATTTCTTATTTGAAGATGAGCAATTTATCATTAAAATCACATGCTATGTCAATTATATTGTGTAGACTTGCTAAGACGTTATCTCACCCCGTTGTGGTTTAACCTTTTTATGTCCTTAGATGGAGGAGCGCCAAGTGCGATATGGGGTCCCACAAACGATGGATTTCGAGTTCACCAACATCCCCATTCCCGAGACCACCCTGACTCTGGAGCTAATTGAGTCTATGGTATGGGTCAACGAGGGACCACCTCAATTATTACCTCACTAATTTATAGCATGGTTCATCGGCTTTTGACAAGGGGATCGAGAGGGTCCCCTGCTGGGTTTCGACGGGCCTCTCGTTGGGACTGGGCAGTGGGAAGTAGCGCACCCGATGGATCTCGACACTCCCAATGGTGTCATGGTAGACCCTGAACCCCCTAAGCCCATGGACAAGAAGTCTAGTGCTTAGATAGCCTAGTAGCTCTTCTTTTTGAGTTAGCCCTTTTTGTTATACTCTTCTGTGTATAAACTCAGTTGTTTATAAAAGTTTGTTTTGTGAAGTTTGTTGTCCTGCTTTTCTATCTCATGTTGTTTGCTATCAGGAATTATTGTTTCGCTTCCGCATGTGCATAATCGATTGGGTCAGTGACGCGTCTTGAGAACGTTGCAATTTTATCAACCACCGAGAGATGTGTGTGCGCTTGAGATTCGGGGCGTGACAATAGTTCCCAAAATCTTTGAATTATTTTCAAGCCAATGTGTTTCTAGTTTCTGTATAAAAAATACAGGACCCTATCATGGGCTCAAAATGACGAGCTATCATTTAAGTGCCCTAATTATCCTTCAATTCGTATCATCAAATGTGATATTGGATCTTGAAACTTCTTGTTATGCGATCAAATTGTTTAGTTTTTTCTTTTACAGTCACAAAAAGATTGTTGAGGAAGGGTACCGACCTTGAGTGCTTGATTACTTACAACACATAAAGAAACTCCTGTAATTATGTAAATTGCATACTTTTTTAGGATAACAACCTGAAACAAGGCTGCTATTAATACAGAGAGTCGACCTTATTCCAAAAGGGACAGTGAAGTAATATCACCATACTAAGTAGAAGCAAAATCTTAGTTGTAAAACATGATTTTGAGATAACAATGTAGGCAAAGACAAATCTTCATCTACGCTCAATCAAGTAGTAATCCATCAAAATCATCATCAAAAAGGCTTCAATGAATTGGCGACGTCAATGACAAATCGGTACTTAACATCTGCTTTTGATAGACGCTCCATGGCAGTGTTCACATAATCCATAGGAATAAGCTCAATATCTGCGACTATGTTGTGCTTCGCTGCAAAATCAATCATCTCTTGCGTCTCTTTTATCCCTCCAATGCAACTTCCTCCCACCATCTTTCTACCTGTCATTGGTCTTATTTGTTACTATTTTTCGCATTCATGAAACTCATAATTGGTCTTCTACTAAAACTAAAATCGTTTCAATTATAAACACCAATTGCGAAGGTAGTTTTCTTTTCCAAAGCACTATAGAAAACAAAAGACTTGCTTAGGCTTACCCATGAGGAGTGGAAAAGCAAGTAGCTCTAGTGGCTTCTCTGGTGCACCAACCATGACGAGCTTTCCATTAGTTTTCAAGAGACCGATCAAAGGCAAAAGAGCATGCACAGCTGAGACTGTGTCAATGATACCATCCATTGTACCCATTGCAAGCTGCACTTAATAAAAGATAATAAAATAAATCTACATTCAGTTAACCTCATCCCTATACATCATCAAAGAAAATAATATGTTGTGACTATAACTTACTTCCATCTCTTCTGTGTTACGGCTAACCAAGAATGCATCAGCTCCCAAATGGTCCATGGCTTCCTTCTTTTTATTAGGTGAGGTACTGATGATGGTCACTTTGAGACCCATGGCCTTAGCAAACTTTACAGCCATATGCCCGAGCCCACCAAGCCCAACTACCCCTAAATGCATTCCGGCCTTATCAAGCCTGTAGTACTTCAATGGACTGTAGACAGTGATCCCGGCACAGAGGAGAGGAGCACTACCATCAAGAGGCAAATTGTCGGGGATTTTGATAACGAAGTGCTCGTCTGATACCATGATGTCTGAATAGCCACCATGGGTGATGGTTCCATCATAGTACTTTGCACCATAGGTCAAGATCATTTTGGGGCAATAATTCTCAAGATCCTCTTTGCAATTTGCACAAGAGCGACATGATCCGACCATACACCCAACACCTACTTTGTCCCCAACTTTAAATTTTGTCACTTTGGTGCCTACTTCGGTGACCATACCTACAATCTCATGTCTGCATACAGTGGTCAATCTGTGTCATTATTGGCTTTAAAATGTATTATTTATCTAAGAGAATCGAAAGGGATAATGTTTTTGAAAGCTCATACCCGGGCACTACAGGATAAGAAGTTTTTCCCCATTCGTTCTTGATATTATGGAGATCAGAATGGCATATACCACAATACAATACCTTAAAAGTCACGTCCTTTTCTCCGGTGGCCCTATAAAACATAAAATCAATGAATTTGAAAAGAAAGATGTTCCCCTCTGTTGAATTTTTAGGTGCGCCGCCCAAAATAAGAATCAAAGAAAAGAGAGAAAACCAAAAGATGTTAACCTTCTTGAGAACCTAAAGGGAGAGAGATGCCCTGTAGTGTCTCTGGCTGCCCATCCAAAAGCCTTCACTGGATGTTCATTCTCTGTGGACATTGCCATTTCACTGAGCTTGACGAGCACGGCTTAAATCTCAAACTGGAAGAGAACTGCGTTATCTGCGTGTTTTGAGATGCGAAGAGAACGCTGATGAGAGGGGATGCGAGAAGCGTTGGTACTTATATAGGGCTTGTGAAGGTACTGGAAGCGGCGGTGATGACGCACTTGGTGAGCGAACTGAGCCAGACAGCGTGCGTCAGTATACGCTTAGGGCTCGAGAAGACACAGGAAGAAGCGGAGATGACGTACTTGGTGAGCGAACTTCACCGGACGTCCTGCGTCACCATCCATTCCCATTCGTTTGACCAGTCAACCTTTGCCCGAAAGTTCTCTCTCTTTCTACCTGTGGCTGCTCTGCTTTCTGGCGGCGCAAAGAAGAGACGACATAAATCCGGCTGGGTGTCGTTTTCACACAGTTACTTAAAACATTGCTATACCAATTAATTAATTAATCGATGAGAGTTTAGCCCAGCCTGTCACGTACCCAATTCGGCCACGTTATACCCAGAACCTGTTTTTCTAAACTTATTTTAAAATTTTAAATTCTGCACCTCAAAATATTCCAACAGAAGGTAGAACATTCACGAAATCCAAAAATATGAATTCTGAAATATCGATATTCTTTTGTAAAAAGAATTACCTAAAATTTGAATAGGATTATTTTTTTCCAATATTAAAGACTGCACCAGACATCAATGATGGCTTATATTAATGATAGCTGAATTCTAGTATTATATAATAACACTTAACTAGCAAACCTAGGCCTCTGCACACGCCCCTCTTCATGGTGATTATGGTCTTCGTGTCACCACAAATGTCCCGTCCCGCTTCTCGGATCATAAGCGATAGTACTGCGGCATTATCTTGATGCTACGCTACAGCGCACATGCGTGACTTCTTTAATCTTGAACAATTCTCATATGTCGGTGTCTCTTCGTCTCTATTGATTATGACATAGACGTGACTTCTGAAGACTTCCCGAATTGTTTGGACATTACGAAGTCCGACACGCGAGCTGGGGATAAAAAAGCAATATGGTGCCCGGTCAAACGGCTTTAACTTTTGAACGGGGAGGAGAATATCATTTCGGAGAACTCTTTTGCGAGCACTAGCTCCCTCCATCCCTCATCACGTGCAATTCTGTAATTCGTGGTAACTGTAGATTTGGGGAGCTGGATGATGCTCATAGGCTGCTTAAAATGATGGAAGACGGTGGTTTAGCTCATAATGTCCATTGATACATGCTAAACCTTATACATGAAATAAATTAATTGTGCTCTACACATTCTGTATGTGATGATATACATGTTAGCCGACATTTGTATTTCCAAAACCATTAAAAAATATATAAGAAAATACCCTAAAAAAATGCATGTATAGAGGGTTTTGTATATATTTTCATATCATTAAAAGCATCAAACATTTAAAATAGATACACCATATTATAGAATTTTTCAATACTAGAATGTCAATACCAAGAACTCTACGAACGGAGCCCGGATGCACTCCCACGCGCTGCTGAAGTGCGCAACACGTATAGCACAGACTTGCCGTGCTTGAACTGGCTTAGATCATTGGTCCAGCCAGTCCAGTCAACGATCAATTAGTTCGATCAATGGACAACTAAGTTGGGTCAACAAGCCGAATCAGCCTACGCCGCAAGTCGTTGATGTCATGATTAGGAGTAAACAATTCCAAGTTCCATACAGATTTTACCTGAAATCTGAAACCTACCCGTTAGAACAAGTTCAGATTCCACTTTTATTATTAATTGAACAACTGCATCAAATTGACACCTTTAATAACTACCCCTTATTGTAATAATTTACAGATCATAACTTATATTTAAACACAAAAAATATAAAGTATTAATAAAGTAAAAGTTTTAGTTATAAAATGGAAGCTCTGATTAGTGATTTCACATTATACACTCATCATCGAACACCATAAAATATAGCATGATCGTGCGAAGAATAGTCCAAGAAAGACACAAACACTTATTTTAGGTTACAAGTTCCAAGTTCCATCGATCTAAAACCTAGAACCTACCAATCAAAATAGATTCTCCAAATTTTGGAACCTAAAACCTATCATACATATTTTGGAACCTAAAACTTGATAGGTTCTCACCAGTCTGACTCTCAGGTTCCAGGTTCTAACTTAGAACCATGCCTACCTCTAGTCATGATGATGTCAACCACGCTAGGCGACACCTACGCATGTCGGCACAACACAAACGTGAGTGGCTATGCATGGGGGCTCATATAGCTTCCCCCGGAGGCGCACCACCCACCAAATTGCTTGTCTCGACAAGGTCAATCTATTTAGTGATCAAAATTATTTTTTTCCTCGACAAAAAATTCATGAAAACAGGCCAAATCCATACATTCTAGACCAAGACTATGGCTACTCTTATATCACATGTAAACCGTAAAAAGGGCATCTCAAGATCTCCATAGTTAGAATGTAGAACACGGTATTGGAATCCATAGTTTTTTATGCAAATTAGCGATGATCTAGGTTTCAAGTGTTTCTTTTCTATTATCTTCTCTATCATTGGCTCAATGAGATTGCCTCTCACGAGTTACTTTCAATAATTGCTCCTTCCATGAGGTTATTTGTGTATTAGGGTTAGAGAAAAGACTAGCACTATTTGTAAAGTTATCAATCACAAGATCTCTCATCACAAGCTAAGCTTTACTCAGTCCATACAAGTTAGCCCTATATTAGATAAATTCCATAAAATAGTAAATTTCAATTTCAATTAATGTATCACACATTAGAAAAAATCTTACAATTTGCGGTTGATGAATATGAGTTTTGGATATCTTATGGATTAAGATTTCAAGTTTATTTATGGGTTATGGAACTATTTCGATGCTTTAGGGGTTGAGATCTGGCCATATGATTTTAAATTAGTTCAAAATAACATCAAATAGTTTTACTTGTTAACTTAATATATGCATTCTCCATATGTTTTCGATGAGGTTGATAGCCATAGGCATTAACATAAAACGCAAGGGAAAAAAAGGAAAGAAAGCATAATTTATGTTCCTAAAACTTCGGGGATTGGCTAAATGAAAATTTTAAATTGACCTCCTAAAAATTGTACTGTACCGATGGAGTATACATCATCCCTATGTTCGATAGAAAAGAACGCGTTCACATAATAGAAATAGAGGCGCATATCTTCTCAACATGCTTATGCACGAAGATTTCTCAGGAGAATTACCAAAAAAATCATAACCCTATTGTAATTGTGCCAATTCAATCCTAAACTTTTTTTTTTGTCAATTTAGTCATAAACCTTTTATAATTGTGTCAATTCAGTCCATCCGACCAAAATTGGCCAACTGGCGCTAACGTGGATGCCAACGAGGTATAGCCAGCCGGAGAGGCAATTTTTTAATATTTTTTCGAATTTTTTAATATTTTTTAATATTTTTTAAAATTTTTTAATTCATTTTTTTTTTTCACCTTCTTCTTCCTCTGGCCGGCCGGCGAGTCGACCCTCGCTAAGGCCGGGCGAGGCCAAGCCTCGCCGGATCCGGCAAGCTTGGCCCTCGCCAAGGCTAGGCGAGGCTAACCTCGCCAGATCTGGCGGGACCTCACCCTCGCTGGCCCTTGCCTCCGGCCGGCGCGGCCGAGCCTCGCCAGTGGTCGGCAAGTTTGGCCCTCGCCAAGGCTAGGCTAGGCTGCCGTCGCCAAGGGCTGCGGTGGAGGCGGGGAGTGAGAGGATGAGGAGGAGGAGGCGGTGAAGTGGCTACGGAGAGGCGAAGAGGGGCACTATGGCTGCGGTGGCGGCGACGGGGAGAGCGAGGTGGGGGCGGAGATTTGTGTATGAGTGCGGGGACGACGGCGACGACAACGACAGGGATGTCGGGTTTCTCTAGCACTGGAGCAACGCCCCCATCTCCGCAGCTGCTCCACCGCCTCCTCCTCCTCCTCATCCTCTCCCTCCCCGCCTTTGCTGCAGCCCTTGGCGACAGCAGCCTCGCCCAGCCTTGGTGAGGGCCAAGCTTGCCAAATCTAGTAAGGCTCGGCCTCACCCAGCCTTAGCGAGGGCCAACTCGCCGGATCTGGCGGGGCCTTGCCCTCACCAGTGGCCAACGAGGCTGACCTCGCTAGATCTAGCGGGGCCTCGCCCTCGCCAGCCCTCTCCTCCGACCGGCATGGGCGAGCCTCGCCAGTGGCCGGCAAGGCTAACCTCACCAACCCTCGCTTGCCGGCCAAAGGCAGAAAAAGGTGAAAAAAAAAAAATTAAAAAATATTTTAAAATATTTTAAAATTCAAAAAAAAAAAAAAAAATTGCCTCGCCGGCCGGCTATCCCTCGCCGGCGTCCACGTCAGCGCCGGCTGGCCAATTTTGGCCGGATGGACTAAATTGGCACAATTATAAAAGGTTTAGGACTAAATTGGCCAAAAAAAAAAAAAAATATGACTGAATTGACACAATTGTAATAGGTTTAGAACTTTTTTGGTAATTCTCCCAAGATTTCTCTATAGCTTCATTGAATAAAAGGAATTGCTATCTCTAAACACGAAATCAATGCTTGTTTCAACTTCCTATTTGTAGGGAGCAGGATCAGAGCAAGCAAAGCTCTTGCTAATGCATAGCATCGAAGAAAAGCTGACGATTCCACTGGCTAATGCCGCATAGCAAGTCGTCCGCATCGCTGATCTCGGGTGTTCAGTTGGACCAAACACATTCACCTGCATGCACGCCATCCTCGATGCAATAAACCTTGCATACACAAACGCGGACCTAGGATCCCGATCAGATTCCCGAGTTCCAAGTGTTATTCAGCGACCAAACCGTCAATGACTTCAACACCCTCTTCCAAGCTCTTCCGCCGGATCGCCCTTATATGGCAGCAGGAGTTCTGGGGTTTTTCCATGGCCGACTGTTCCCAGCCACTTCAATGAATTTGACACACTCAGCTTTCGCGCTTCACTGGCTGACCAAGGTTCCTGAGGTAGTGACGAAGGTCGGTTCTCACACATTGAATGAAGGGGATATGGTATATAGATTTTTCCAAAGCAAGATCAGACGAGATGGCGGAGGACGGGCTGCTGGTAATTCTGATGCCGTGTCCGACCAATGGCACAGTGGCTTGTGAGTTCATGCTGGTGCATGTGTTTTGAGTGTTTAGGAATGTGCTTGCAAATATGGCGAGAGGGATAAGTTTCCAATACTTAAAAATGCCGTATATATTTCAGCCTTTATGAAGCTTGTTCATTGTGGAGTTCATGCGTCGTTTTAAACTACAAACAGTTTCTGTGCGTGTACTTATCACACATGTCAATGATAAAACCACACTGAGCCAAGTTTGTTTTGAATTTTCACAAGTTAATGCAGCTCTGTTTCTAAGAACAGTGGACTTTTTAAATATGAGATGGAAGAGTGAAATAAGGCAACTACCTACACAGATAAACTTGAAATGCCAGAGGTAGACTCATGCCGGTTTGCCTAGAATTTTATGTAATTTCGTATTTAAGTTTGTTAGTGGTACGAAACTCTCTTTTTGACGATTGCAATAACCGTTGTTGCAGTGGTTGGTAAAGGAAGACCCTGTCAACTCGCTCGATCTCCCGATTTTCATCCCGAGTCCAGCTTTAGTAAAGGAGTCGGCAATGAAGATGAATTGCTTCAGCATTGTAGTAGCAGAAGAGATTTACTCCCCTCCAAAGCTAGGTACACCAGCAGACATGAGGCTCTGCCCATCCCATCTCAGAGCAACAGTGAAAGGCATTCAGCGCAAACTACCAGTACTCTCTTTCAGAGGCTTCCGCAAAGGCTCGAACACTTCTCAAGGATGCCTCGTTTCGCTAACCTAGAGAGGTTCCAAAAGTTACTTCTAGTAGTCAAGAAAAAAAGATGCTTCCAAAGTAAATTTCCTTTGACACAAGTCGGTGCAGATAAAATTGTCCTACTGCAAGCATTTCCAATATTCCAAACTGAATTTGGTTTCTGATGTTTCAAATGCAAATCAAGTCAAGATCTGCAAAGAAAAGAATGCTAGTGCTAGTTGACAAGCAACAAGAAAACTCATTTATGTCTGTCCTGAGGAGCTATTCCTCCATGGGAACATGTTGAATCAATATACATTTTATTGAAATTCCAGTATAAGATGTCTTAACATGCAAATGCTTGTACTCAATGCAATCGGTTATCACATATGACGCAGCAAGATCATATGCCTGAACATAACAAGAGAAAAGAGAGAAGATACCGCGCATGGCATATCAAGAGGGAAAACGCTGCAGTACAGCATGAAGTTAAATAAATTTCTTCAATTAAAGATATCCAATATGCCCAGAACCAAAGCAAAAATTATACACGTCCAGTCATTCCCTGGCTTATTGAGTGACAAGAAGAAAGAGGGCATAGCAACGGAGGCCCTCAACTCCATTTCTCTTTCACACTCTGCAATCAGATTAAGAAAGAGAGATCCCGAAATTTGATCCGAAAGCAATTCTCTTGCAGGCCAATTATCTCTTAAATATGCTGGTTCCTGCAATTACAAAGCGAAGGGGACAAAGAGAACCGGCAAAGAGAGGACTTGATTAAGAAGCAGATTCCTTGGCAATCTTCTCTGCCTTAGCGATAACTTCTTCAATGCCTCCAACCATGTAAAAGGATTGTTCTGATAGATCATCATACTTTCCATCCAACACTCCCTGCCAACAAATTAAGAGGAAAAAAAGCACGAAGCAATTAACAAATGCACGCGATAATTTACCCAATCATAACAAGTGATATATTAATGGTAATTCCGCAAGAAAAATTAAGAATTAGGACATGTGCATCCTACAAGCAAAAAACCAAAACCTACATAAGTAAACTCTAGGACCCTAACAATGCTAGAAACATATGGAAATAATCAGACTGGCATGACGACTAAGGCTCAATTGAAACAAATACATGGATATCTACATTAGCGAATTATTTGCCAGCTAATTATGCATATAGGAGTTTTATGATAAGACTAGAGAATGAAAGTCCAACATAGAAATCCAGTTAATTCTCTCCAGTTTATTCATTGAGCTTTTAGAATGAGATGAATAAAAAATCATCAACAGTTTTTCAATTTAAAACCGTCCTCTTCTGTAGGGGTGTCAAAAACCGAACCGAAAATCGAACCAAAAAATTCGGTTTTTTCGGTTCGGTTTTCATTCAGTTCGGTTCTCATTAAAAACCGAAATTTTTTTTATCAGTTCGGTTTTTATCGGTTAACCGAACTGAACTGAATAAGAGCTTATTTCTTGGAAATACAACAGAAAAAAAAAAAAAAAAAAAAAAAAAAAAAAAAAAACCAAAAACTAAAAGTTGAAAACCGAAAAACCGAAAAACCGAACTGAAATTTCGGTTCGGTTCGGAAGTTTTTCTTAACGGCTCGGTTCGGTTTGGTTTTTCAAAAAAACCGAACCAAACCATTGACACTCCTACTCTTCTGTATCACCCCTAGATTCTGTTATGAGGAAACACACAGATCAACTGATGGCAGGAAAGAAATGGGAATATTTATTACCTGGAAGCTGTTAATACTCTCCTTCAGTTCAACATATTTGCCAGGGGCTCCCGTGAACACTTCAGCAACGTGGAAAGGCTGGCTCAAGAACCGTTGAATTTTACGAGCACGAGCAACAGTCAATTTGTCATCTTCACTAAGTTCATCCATTCCCAAAATTGCAATAATATCTTGAAGATTCTTGTAATTCTGAAGAACCTTCTGCACTCCACGAGCAGTATTGTAATGATCCTCGCCCAAAATGTGAGGGGAGAGCATTCGGGATGTGGAATCTAGGGGATCGACGGCAGGATAAATACCAAGCTCAGATATCTGCTCAAAAGTCACAAGTCATCAATCCATCAGAAGAACCATTTTGGATAAGTACTAATAAGCATAAAAAAAAACCAAAACCTGTCGTGACAGAACAGTTGTGGCATCCAAATGAGCAAAAGTGGTTGCAGGAGCTGGATCTGTCAAGTCATCAGCAGGGACATAAATAGCCTGGACAGATGTAATGGAACCTTTCTTTGTTGTTGTAATACGCTCCTGAAGACCTCCAAGATCAGTAGCCAGGGTGGGTTGATAACCCACAGCAGATGGGATACGACCAAGCAAGGCAGACACTTCTGAATTGGCCTGCATAATAAATTGATAGTACAGTAAAAAAATCGAAAGCATCATAACAGTACCATTCTTGCAATGGTTAGAGAAACAAAGCAACATAATTCTTATGTCCTTTCACACGCATGCTTACTTGGGTAAATCGGAAGATATTATCGATGAAAAGAAGCACATCTTGCCCTTCAGCATCTCGGAAGTGTTCAGCAACAGTCAGACCAGTGAGCCCAACACGAGCACGTGCACCAGGAGGCTCATTCATTTGACCATAGACAAGAGCACATTTGCTGTCAGCCTGTAGATTGAAGGTTAAACTAAGCAAAACAGTCCCAAATGATTCTTGCATTCCGACGAGCAACAAGAAAGAAGATAGGGTTGGTATTTAAGCACCTGCTTATCACCTAGCTTGATGACACCACTCTCAATCATCTCCCTGTACAAGTCATTACCCTCACGAGTTCGTTCTCCAACACCAGCAAACACAGAGAAACCACCTATAGAAGCATAATGAAGACATCATATAGGAACAACAAGATGCAACCTGCACCTTAAGACATGTGGTATAAGAAAACCAACCATGGGCTTTAGCAACATTGTTGATAAGTTCCATAATAAGCACTGTTTTGCCTACACCAGCACCACCAAATAGCCCGATCTTTCCACCTCTTTGGTATGGAGCGAGAAGGTCCACAACCTGCAGAGGAAAAGCAGCAGTGCAGTTGTTGAAACTCACATACATAAACCAGCATATCTGACAAAATATGGGTCTAAAAGAAGTTCAAGGAAGATAACCATTGGGTTATTATATAAAATTGTATACCTTAATACCAGTGACAAGAATCTGCTGTTCAGTTGCTTGCTCAACGAAAGATGGAGCTTCTCTATGAATGGGCAAAAAATGATCCGTCTCTGTCAAACAAGATAAATTCTCACCCATTAACATCATGTAATTAAAGCAGCAGTTGGAATAAGCATGTACTTCATCATTGCTCTATTACTCACTGATATCGCCTTTCTCATCAATTGGCTCCCCAATAACATTGATGATGCGGCCAAGTGTAGCCCTACCGACAGGTACCTACAGGAAAATAGGAAGCATCGCAAAGGTAGTAGATCAATATATACAATACAAATTTATTGAAACATGTGAATCAGCAGAAGGAATGGAATGGGCCAATCAAACTAAAAGCAGATATACCCCAAAATAAACGAACAAATGCCACTCCAATTAAACAGAAGGAAATATTGCTGGCGGACCAAAAGGCAGTTTGAAAAAAGAGTCTCCATGAGAATTCATCAAGGGCAAAAGCATAGAGCTCAAATGAAACAGTCAACCAAAAGTGGTTCACTTCCACAACCTTTGCTGCACTAGCCTAGAAGTGAATCTTTCAATTCTTTTCATGAAGCAACTGGGTAGTATGTATGAAATAACACCACGTAAGAATTGCTTTCCGTCAACCGCACGATTAGTAAAACTTCTGTTTTTCACAAATTATCATCTTGCTTCAGGCTTCAGCTCTTAGCTGAAGAAAAAAGACAGGAAAATCACCTCTTGAGCTGCATTACCTCAGCGCAGAACTGTAGACCAAAAAATCCCGCCTTTCCAAATGTAAAAGATAAAAGATAAAAGCAAGACTTCCAACCTAAAATCCCACACTTGCACAGAAAATCCGTATCATTTGCATCGCCTCCAGTCCAGTCTCCAACCACCCACGACAGTAAAATCGACCATTTTCACCTTAAAATCGGACAATACCGTTAACATTTGGTCAAGAGAGGGGGACATTACCTCGGCACAAAACTGTACACAAAAATCCTAACTTTCCAAATTTAAAAGATAGAAGACAAGAGCAAGACTTCCAACTCAACATCCCACACTTACACAAAAAATCCGTATCATTTGCATCACTCCAGTCCAGTCTTCAACCACCCACCACAATGAAATCAACCATTTTTACCCTTAAAATAGGACAATAACGTTAACATTTGGTCAAGCGAGGGGGACATTCGCATTGACAAACAATTGCTCCCCCGCAAAACCGGATCACAACAAGGATCGACAAAGACAACCCCGCATACATCCACACCAAGTGATTTGGAGAGAGACAGAGAGATCGAAAAGTCAAACTTACAGTGATAGGGGAGCCAGTGTTGAGCACGCGCTGACCGCGCACCAGCCCTTCGGTCCCGTCCATAGCGATGGTCCTGACCATGTTCTCGCCCAAGTGCTGCGCCACCTCCAGCACCAGCCTGATCGAGTTGTCGAGCACCTCCAGGGCCGTCAAGATCGGGGGCAAGCCCTCGTCGAACCGCACGTCGACCACGGCGCCGATCACCTGGCACACCTGCCCGATCGCGCCGGCGCCGGTGAACTCATCGGTGATCCTGCCCTTCCCGGCGCCCTTGGCCGCGGCGGCGGGGGGAGGAGGGGGCGATGCGGCGGCGGCGGAGGTGGAGTAGTGGGCGGCGCGGGTGAGGAGGTAGCCGTGGGGGGAAGGGCGGTGGTGGTGGCGGGAGGCGGAGGAGGAGTTGAAGAAGGGGGCGGATTTGGGATTGGAGGAGGAGGTGGGCCGCGACGGCGATCGGCGGAGGGCTGCGGAGCGGAGGAGGGCCGGCAGGAGCCGGCGCGAGGACGGCGACGCCATGGAGGAGGGATGTGGGGGGCTGAGAGTGAGAACGGGGAGTGGGGAAAAAGGAGGAATTTTTTTTTGTAGGGATTTAGCTCCCAATTTATGGACTGTGTAGAGACTAGAGAGAGAGAGAGAGAAGAGAGAGAAAGGGGTCATTTTGGGAGACAAAACTACCATTCCTGCATTTCAGGCAAAATTCAAGTGAAAAAAAATGAAGGAAAGGGAAAAAAAATCCATTGAATATTGAATTATTACAACCTTAATTATTATATGTAACTATGTAAAAATTTGATGATTGAAATATAGACAAAGGTTATATTATTGTTAAGCATGCCATTCATCCACCGGTGGGTGCGAGAAATAATTTAGTACATTAGCTATAGATCTAATGGTTGTCTTATTAAAAAAAATTACTTTTTACTTAATCTCAGTCTTGTAGGTCAACTATTTTCAATTTTTCTTTCTGAAAATTCAAAAGTCTATGAGGCCACAAATTAAGCGGATCTCTATCTCACTCATGACATAGACATTTGCTATTTCACGTGATAAGTTTATCTAAATTCTAACATTTCGAGAGATGAATTAAGTAGTAATAGTTTAAACCAAATATATTGCAACACGTGTGTCACCATTAAGGTAACGTCCATGGGACACCTTTTTCACTAGTGAAAAAGTATAAAATTTCTTATATTTTTATAATACTAAAATGTCAACATTTAAATCAAACGAAAACAAGTATTTTTGTCAAAGGAAACCTGTTGCGTCAATGCAAATTGAGCTAATTTGTCTACAAGCGAGCTCACTAGCGAAAAGGGATAACATATGTCACTTAATTCATGGCCGACGTAAGGATCGCCACTGTACCTAGGCCAAGTCGTGACATTTCCTAATATTCGGTGAAGGTTCGCCTTATATACAAAAGGAATAAGGTGAAAAACGAAATTATTCGATGTACAAGAAATGCTTAGCCAAATGATGGAATTAACAACTTATTCGATGCAATTTACACTTATTATTATTATTATTATTATTATTATTATTATTATTATTATTATTATTATTATTATTATACGCAAGTTTAAAAAAAAAAAAAAAAAAAAAATGAGCACTAGCTTACTCGGAGGTCAAAATGAATATATAGAGTCCGGAACTAAATAATTCTACGTTGATTTTCTACGAAAATATTCAATCTTCTTCTCAATTCCAAATATTAGGGCAAAAACCCAAAATCCCCAAAACCCCTCCTTTCCCAAACCCCTGTGCTCTCTCTCTCTCTCTCTCTCTCTCTCTCCCTAACTCCGTCGCTGAACATCGAGTTCGATACGAGCAGAGCCGCGAAGCGCAGAGGTTCGTTCCAATCTTCCGCTCTCCTCTTCAATCTCCGCGTTTTCGGGGATTCGAATGCCGGGGCTGATTCTTAGTTTCTAGCGCTGTTATCGAGTGGCGGAATTTCTGGTGATTAGCTGTTGAGCTAGAGGACCAGTGACCCATTTTCTGGGTGTTCTTTCCTCTCTTTTTTTGGGTTTTTTGGGTCTGTGGTTTTAAGATTTTCGGGGTTGCCGAATGAGCACGGACTTTGGGAACCAAGATGATGCGAGGGAATTTCATTTTTTGCTTAAGCAATTTTTCCTGGCTAGTAGTGCTTTCGATTGATTGCGCTCATTCGCGTTAACCCAGGTGAAATCCGGCGCTTTTTTTGGGTTCCTCAGATGGCGTTGAGGGGCGTCTGGCAGCTCCAGAAGCTGATTGTAAGCTATTGCAACTGGGGAGGAAGTAGCCGCGGCATGAGGTATGCACGCTTTTCTAAGCGAACATGGATACAGCTGATGGCTGAGATTGAGCTCTTGGAGTAGTGCTACGCCTTGAGACTCTGTTTATCGGTTGTTAAGATTCAAGTTGTGTCTCGGCTTTTTTATGTTTTATCTGCTGAAAGTCTTTGCTTCCGCTGATAAGATCATGTGGGTGTCGTTTCCTATGGATTGTCTCGGTCTTTTTAAGTGCTAATGCAATGGGCGGGATTGGGTATATGCAAAAGTATTGGATCAGTGCCTGGCAGATTATGGAGGCCTACTACCTCCAGTGGTGGCCTCTTTGTTGTGCTAGTTTGTGGATGACTCTCATTTAAGGTCTGTCAGGGCTGAGGGGCATTGGTTATGGATCCAAGGGAAGAAGTTAGTTGCACATAGCGCGGCTTCGAATGAATGCGGTTGCTGAAGATATGGGTCTCTAGATTTTTGAGGTAGCTAGATAAGTAAAGCTTCTGCCTATAGGAAAGAAACTATAAAGGGCAGATATGTTTAGGAAGGAGCAAGTTGGTGGGATTTCATCTATGAGGGCTTGCTATCTATTGGATATTGTGGTGTGTTTGAAAATTGACCGGAAACAAAAAACGATTCAACATTGCACAAGTGTTACTTCTTCTTTTCTTTTAAAAGTTAGGCGAGCGAAACACCAAGTGTTACTTTTAAATGATATAAAATATTTTGGAAAGGAAGACTTGGTTACGGGGGGGAAGCTGCAGAGGGAATCAATGGAAGATAGGGAAATTATGACAAAAATTGTGTTGATTGCCACAATCAATTAAGCCACAATACCGCTTGTTGATCCATGTTGAGTACACCATCTAGTTTGTACCTGTAGGATATGCAAACATGCAGCTGTCTTCAATGTATTCAAACCCAAACTGGACTGGCTGGTTCACCTGATTGGTCTGGGAGACCATGATCCGGTCTGGTTTTTCTCATCCACCCATTGGTCAAGAGCCAGTCAATCCGGTGTTGACCTGGTTCCGTCGCTTGACCTGATAAACTGGCCTTCGGTTTGACTGGAGCTTTGACTTGTTAACATGGTGAAAAAATCTAATTAGTGGGGGTAGGTGGTGAGCGACCCCTTGACGTCTTGTACATTGAAGAACGCCTTATCCACTAGAGTGAGTGTTCCTCCTTTTTGCTGCTAATGTGCATACTCAATATTTACACTATAAGTTTCTTATTAGTTTTCCAACTTCATTGATGCAGTGGTCAACTAGTTGAACCATTTGACCTGTGAAGACCGGTTCTTGGACCAGTCTGGATTTAAAAACATTGGCTGTAGTAACACACTTTCATGCTGCTCTTACCAGGATAAAGGACAGTTAGTGTACTTATACTACTATAGTTTCACTATGAGATTTTGCCAATGGGGTTATGTATGTCGACACTCAAATTGGCAGGAATTTCTAGAAAGAGGGAAAGTTATCATAGAGAATTGTTTGTTCATTACTCATCCTTGTCTTGCCTCTTTCCGAACCTGTGATGACTATCATGATTGATTCAAAGGCTTTGCAAAGAGGTTCCACTTTGCATCAGTAAGTGGCAGGCATTCTGAAAATCCAGATTACACTCTGTTATCTCTCACCAGCTTTATTACCATTTAGACTTCCATGAGTGAATGTTGATCCCTGTTCCCCACACTGTTTAAAATATCTCGTCCATATATATGTATATAAGACTATAGCATAACCATTAACTTTTCCCTTTTAACTTAGAAATGGAAAAAGATCAATAAAAGCATAATGGACATGGACTTCACTATTAACACTGCTTTCTACAAGCAGCATTATAGCAGTTATATTTCCTTCACTAATTGAGACATTTAGAGGAACTTTTTGTTTTTGCTATCCTCTGCAATGGATGGAAGCATTGTCTAACTAGTATCTTTGTATGACAGTAACCGAGCATAGATTCACCTTTCGTTAGATTTACTTCCCCTTTTGCAATTCAACTCCAGATAATCTCTTTGCTTTCTAATCCCCTCATTTTGAGCATGAGGTGAAAGCATAAGCAGTCTCAGACTCTCAAATGAAAATAAAAACTGGGGAACAGGGTTGCCCAATTTGTTGAGGCCGCTGCTCTTTGGGCTTTAATCCTGGATTTCCATACCTCTTCCTTGTCAACCTTATATCATTGAAAGATATGAAGGCTAGGACATGAACATGCTAATTGTAGACCCATAGGGTTCTGGCTTTTGCTTTCTGCTCAAGTTGCCAAGTTTTTGCATATTTATAAGTAAGATTCGAGTATGGTTCAATCAATGATTTTGAATCCTGAATTAATTTGTCATTGTGAAAATGAACTTCACTGGTATGGCTGACTCTATCTTCATTAAACCTTTCCGCTCTCTCTGTCACAATCTATACATCTCCATCAGGAATCATTAAGATATGTAGGCTGGGCTGTCAGTCTGCATCATGGATTTCTTGAGCATGGTTCAATCAATGATTTTGAATCCCGAATTAATTTTTTTTTTTTTTTTTTTTGGTAAATAATCCTGAATTAATTTGTCATTGTGAAAATGAACTTCACTGGTATGGCTGACTCTATCTTCATTAAACCTTTCCGCTCTCTCTGTCACAATCTATACATCTCCATCAGGAATCATTAAGATATGTAGGCTGGGCTGTCAGTCTGCATCATGGATTTCTTGAGCATCATAGTTTCGTTGACCATTGGCTTTTGCAACTTTCGCAAATCTTTGGTGATGTGGATTGTTGTGATACAAAGCACACATTGTGACTGTTTATTTAAGGTGTTCTTCACTGATTAAACTTATCTTTGGGTTGATAGATCCATCCCTTAGCGAATGGTCATTTCCTGCGTGAGTTGTTAGTTCCAATACCATATATCAGCAATTTATTTTCTTGACGATATTGGCAGGGCATTTATGGAGTCTCATCTGCCAGCATTTAAGGAGGTTAACCCTCAGTTAGAAGTTGCCAATGAACTCATTCGTGGCCAGCATCCACATCTGAAGGCCTTTTATAGTAAGTCTCTCCTCACAACCCATTAACCTTCTATTGATGACCCCTGTACATTGGTCGATATTTTTTAACCTCGATGTAACCTTCACATTAATTTAAATTACCAAAAAAAAGGGGGGGAAGTTTTGTATGCTACTTAGTGAATATTCTGTTTGTCTGGATTTGCAGAGAACAAGAACCAGCGGGTGATATGCGTGAAGAATATGAGCCCTGAGGACATCCTCCTACATGCAACCAGGTTAAGGAATGCACTGGGAAGAAAAGTTGTGAAGCTGAAGACGAGACATGTGACAAAGCATCCCAGTGTGCAGGGTACGTGGACGACTGCTGTCAAGTTTTGAGCTGCGAAATAACCGGTTAAAGATTTCTGATCTGGAGTACTGCGGCATAAGTTGTAATTTTGCGAACGATGACCTCATGTGGGGTCCATTTAAATCACAAGTGGTTGTCATGGTTTAGAGGCTATAAAATTCCTTTAAATAGGACTGCAGCAGCTTTCACTTCGTGGTTGGTGCATTTTTCATTCTTCTGGCTTTTTCTAGTTATCCTTTTCTTCTCTCTATTTTTTTGGGAAATGCTTCGGGGTTGAATAAGTAGGGAAGCTAGGGCCATTTGACAGACACAAAGACCTAGCATGTGCTATGGACATCATTTTAGCGTGCGAGAATTCAGCAGCACTGAGAGCGAGTTCTCCTGATTTGTGGAACAGAACTCCAAAGAAAGAAAATGTTTTGTTTTTGCGGTTGTGCTTCGGCTCTTGTGCAATCGTCTGTATTACAAAGATTTACTTTTATTTCTGAATAGCAGGTAAATTCTCCATTATTTTCCTACGGGTCATGGTTGATAAACTAGTTAGGATAAAACTGTGGCGTGATCATCCTCTAGATAGCAATTCGAGAGTAATAAAAGGTGATGAATTTGCATCTGAATCCACTCCAGGAATCCACTCCAGGAGACCCGTGCAACGGGTATGTTTTACTCCAATCCGATTTAGGGCCTTGGGAGCAATCATTTTCAACCAATCCTGGGAAATTCCAAGGACATGTGTTTGAGATTGATGTTGGGGTCCAACATCGTACCAAGCAGCAGTGGCTTGATTACATGGCGTTGTTTGCTAGCTTGGTTTTATGATTCTTGGAAGCATTTCCGAGAACGCGTCTTTTTGTCCTTAACCGTGATAGGCTCGTTATCACATGAGTATTAACGAAAACTGCCTGCCTTTTTCAAAGATACGTAGCTTTCATTTGTACCATGGCCATGGTATCATTGCCACAATTAATTTTGGAACTATGAGTTCACATAGGAAAGCAAATGTAGAAGTTTTGGTTGGCTAGATAGTCAAAACAATGTGAGAATGTTTAATATTCCTGCAGACTTGCTAATTTTGTGGCTAAAGTGGGTAGCACGTAGTCAATTCTCTCTAGTAAAGTCTTGTGGACCCTCTCTCATATGTTATTTTTGGTGTCGGCACCTACAAAACGTTTGCAATATGATTGATGGGACAAGAACCAAATTGACTTATTTAACCTGCGTGTCGTGGTTGGAGCAAGACCTCAAAGTGCCCGATTCAACCAATGCCACGGCCGGTTTGGCTCGTAGGTGCTTCTTTGAAAGTCACGGTCTCTCGTGGTTAAGAGTTCTCAAAACCAGGATCCCCGACGATGCGTAGCAGCACTAAACACGGTCGTGCTTAGCCCGTTTGTTTCGATGCTGAATTACACTACCGCTATTTTAACGTCAAAACATACAAGAATCACTAGCCTCGGTGAATGCTACCGTATGGTTGTAACTATAAACCCAAAGTATGAAAGTTCGACGGTGTTCCTAATGTCAAGGATGTAACAATCGAGTCTTCTCGGGACATTTGTTATTTGTTAAATATGCCTCGGGAGGATACGTTAGATTCTAGGATTACTAATTGCGTCCATCTTCGAAGCAGTTAATCTGTTGGAAATTGTGATTGTTTTCGTTTATTTACTTAGGAAGTGTCTAGACACCTCTTTTTTAACCCAAATCCGAATGATGAAAGCATGACATCGCATCTGTGCATTTGATTTTGATGGGTTCGTATTAATTACTCCAATCCACATTTGTATTGAATCGTGTCGAACAAGAATGGCTCGCTAAAAAAGGAAAAAGAAAAAATCTCACATGGCCTCAATGCTTGAACAGTAATTTTCACTAATCGGTTGATTTGGTAGGATATTTGGATCCATATTCAATATCATATTCTCAAAGTCTGCAACGTTACATAACTTACCGATTCAATAAATCAATATCTTATTTCACCAAACATTATTCTGTATATCAAAACCATTTTATGTGGGAGTGTCAACAGTCAAGTTTCCATGATACCCCACCCGATCCATTAGAGATATGCATTCTCTTAACCCGAACCTAACCCAAAACGCATAGAGTCCAATCAAAAAGACTCAAATCGAGTCAAGTCGGTCCGATTGGGTAGTGGGTTTTAAGAGGGCATATATTAGGGTTTGAAGCGAATGTATTTTGTTTTATTTCAAGCACTAACATTTTACTTGTGAAACTCATTCAAGTGTATTTCAGTTTACCGAACCGAAACCCTTAAGACCGAAACCTTTAAGATACCAAGATGTTAAACAATTACTCGAACATGAAGGATGCCTAACCCGAAAATATCCACCAAAAAAGGGTTCGTTCGGGCATTATTGATAGTTCTAATTATACAAACAAAGTTTAATCTGATAAGATAAAAATTACTCGAACATGAATGAATCTATTTCTAAAAAATTTCATGCAATTATTAGATATTCTTCTTTCTTTTTAGGAAGTTTGAGCAATGTGTGATGCCCTAGATTAATTCACCAAGGTATTATTTGTTTTGACTCGTCTCATATTGAGTCTTACAATTTTATCATTTAATATACAAGTTGGCACTTTCCTACAAGGTCACCATTCAAAGAGTGCTCCCTTCTGAGCACGCTTAACTTTAAGCATTGTCATTACGTTAAAGGGCATTTCTATGAGGTAATTCCAACTTTCATATATATAATCTCTCTTTTCCTGTTCGATACGTAATTTGGCTCATTCGCCCCTTTACTATCATAGAAGCTTGCCAAAAGCCACTCCTTTTTCAGACCCTTGACCCTTGCCCTCATCAAATTGGGTCATTATAGGCCCACCAGCCTTTGTCTAGGTCATCCTGATACTATATTGTGACGCCCTAGATTAATTCAATGAGATATTATCCACTTTGGCTAGTCACCAAGCCTCCAATTTTATTTTTAAAGTGGGTACTTTCTAGGCAGCCACCCATCTTGCAAGTGTTTCCATTGTTGTTACGTCAGAAGGCACGTCGTTTAGTTAATTCCTTTGTGTGTGTGTGTATTCTAAAAGGGATTTCCCTCTGGTCGATGAGCAATTCAATTCATTTCTACCTCTTTCGCCATCCTAGAAGTTTACTAGAAGCCACTCCTTTCATAATCGCTCCCTGCACCTGTCGGACCAAAGTCATTACACACTATGTCGTCACCTAACTAAGCTATTTAGCTCGTAAAATTGTCTCATACATAAGGTATTCTCAAAGGCAATAAGAGTGAACACACTCTTATTGTGGAAGCAAGCACTCAAACAATAAAATAAATAGAACAAGAAAACAAATTGAACGTCAGAAACATCCACAGGGAGTAACAAAGAATTTCACTATAAATCAGGCGATATCAATGGAGATTACAACTATGCTCGAGTTACTCAAATAATTCTAATGTTTCCCAATTACACCTAATAATTTTACACGGTGTTTAGGCTCATAATTCCTCACGAATAAACTCAAGATGTTCATAGAATCTTAACGCAAGATTTTCATAACTTCAAGCATTTGGGATGTAATTCACAAACAAAAACCCTTCTTTGATTCTCTTCACAAGAAGTGTATATATAGAAGAGATTTAGATCCAAAATAAAAAGGGCAAATGCCACAAAAATTTTCAAAATATACTCACTATGATATAAATATCCTCAACTTTTATGGTGTCACAAAAAAATCAAACTTGTCATATACTATTCATTGCAGTTTCATCCACGATATATTTGTCACATTAGTATAAGTTCGGAAGATTTTTTTGTATCACAAAAAAAGTTATGGATATTATTTTTGGTGGGGTTTTGACGGTTTTAATACAAATAGAAAATCTGCATAAGTTAGGTAACCCCTAAATTAATGCTGACTGGGAAAGCAATTCAAAATAGAAAATTGAAGTTTTCTACACCCCCAATACAATTTGATTGCCACGAATTAACTCCGGAAATCTCTCTCTCTCTCTCCCTCTCTCTCCCTATCTTTCTGGGGAACGGGAGACGACACGGAAGAATGGAGGAAGCCTTGCTGCTGGAGAAGGAGAGACCAGAAGAAAGAGACGGTCGCTATGACGATCCCGAGGAGGAGGAGGAGAAGAAGAACGGTGAAGGAGGAGGCGGCAGAAGCTGGTCAGCTTCATGCTGTGCATGGCCACGGAGGAGAGCGTTCTGGGAGGAAGTGAAGAGGGTGGGCCGGGTGGCCGGGCCTTTGGTCGCGGTCTCGCTGTTGCAGTTCTTGCTGCAGGTGATCTCGGTAATGATGGTGGGCCACCTCGGCGAGCTCTCCCTCTCCAGCACCTCCATCGCCGTCTCTCTCGCCGGCGTCTCTGGTTTCAGCCTCCTCGTACGTTCTCTCTCTCTCTCTCTCTCTCTCTGACGTGTTTCTTCATCGAACATGGCACATCATCGGCGTTCTTTGGCTTCATTGTCCGTGACAAACCATTCTTTGAGGCCATGTTTTGTTGTTTAGCCTGCGCAGCTGTAACTCGTTTTCCCGGTCACGTTGTGCCTGTTGCCTCACACGTCGAATCACTTCATCTTCTTCTTTTATATAATCTTCTTTTTTGCGTCCTTTTTGACTCCTCGATGTGAGTGAAGTACTTAGTTTCGTGCGGATTATTTGGGATCCGATTAGTGCGTTCATCTGGTTTTTTAAATGGTCACGCTCGTAAGACAGTAAATACACAGTGCATACTGAATACGCATTGGTTTTACATTTTCTTAAATCATGTCTAGCATCTTTTGTGTTTATAAATTGAAATGGCACATGAAAATTTTACACTGAGACGGCTGTGGTTTCGAGGTTCGAATGCGAGCACCCTGGTCGATGAGTCGATACAATTTTTTCCCCCATTTTCTGCTATGTCTTCCTTTCTTCTTAATAATCAGAAATCATGAGAAGAAATGAATCATAATGAAGAAGTTTTCTGATGAAATTTAACAAAATAGATTCTGGGAAAATGAATTTTCTTTTTCCTTTTGTCTTTTGCGGTTCATTATTGGTGATCATGCGTCCTGTTCGACAATTCGATCATTTTGACAATCTAAATCCGTATATCTCTTGCGCTGAAGATTGCACCAAGTTATTTGGACCCGAGCGATTACTACTTAGTAAGGAATTGCATCTAAGGCCGACCGCGTGGAAAATATATTCAAACCATCGTCTCATTAGTCACTGTTCTAGCGCGTGCATGCGAGTTGGCAAACATTGTTATGGTACCAGCGAGTCTAATCTTGACTAGAGATTTACTTTGGAATTTGAAGTGTGACTTTTTCCTGCTTTGAAGGCTCGTTATCATTTGGCTCAAACTGTTTTGGTCATCGCTTTAGCCGACAAGCTGATGAATGAATGAGCGGTCGTTAGGTCAGTGAGTACTATACGTTTTTTGGAAAGAGCTTCGATAGTTACTTTTCCTGTTAATGCTATGCTCTCAAATTACTCGGAGAAATTGACCAAGCAGAGAAAGAAGAGCCATAGTCTCTGTTATCCGAGATTATTGAAATATCCGGAAGTTGGTGTATTATCACATAACATGGGTTTGAATCCATCTTCTTGATCTAGAAGTGGGAAAGCTTGACTTGATAAATGAAGAGAGCATCCGTTATTCACAACAAATATTATCAAGTCCTGGCCTATGTTAAGTAGGATTTATGCGGCAATAATCCATTTCCACTAACATTTTATATCTGCAACGAATATCAATATGAACAGGCTGTTCCAGAACTAGGACATCAGAGGAAGTTGTGTCTTTCCTTCCCTCTTTGTTGCATCTTTCAAGTGATTGCGCACAATTTGCTCGTAGGTTCAAGATTTTATTCTCAACTTGAATAATTTCAAAAATTGTCGAGAAATATATACCAATGTGTGATAGCAAGAGCATAAATTCAAACCGGGCGAAATGAAACTTGTACAGCAAAGCAACAAATTTCAGTACTAAGTGGCGATTGAGCAAGTCTCGGTCAGTTTTCGGCTTCATCATCTGTTGAATCTTCTCCTTTTTGAGCCATTCTCTGCAATTTCTTTTTACCTTATGATGTTCACCTAATGACGTCAGTATTTAACTATGGCCAATGCTAATTGTTTAGTTCTAATGTCGTAATAGCTAGGAATGGCTAGTGCTCTGGAGACACTGTGTGGACAAGCATATGGAGCTCAACAGTATCACAAACTAGGGACTCAGACATATACTGCAATTTTCTCCCTGATTCTGGTCTGCTTCCCTATATCTGTCCTATGGATATACATGGGAAAGGTGCTCGCATCCATTGGCCAAGACCCTCTGATTTCTCTCGAAGCTGGCAAGTTTACGGCTTGGCTTGTCCCTGCACTTTTTGCCTATGCAACTCTTCAGCCACTCATCCGCTACTTCCAGACGCAGAGCCTCATCATGCCGATGCTCGTGAGTTCTTGTGCCACCCTTTGCATCCATGTGCCGCTTTGCTGGGTTCTCGTGTTCAGGTCAGGGCTGGACAACCTCGGTGCTGCACTGGCCATCAGTGTTTCCTATTGGTTGAATGTGGTTTTCTTGGGGGTGTACATGAGATACTCTCCTTCCTGCACAAAAACCCGTGTGCCAGTTTCCATGGAGCTGCTTCGAGGGATTGGCGAGTTCTTTCGCTACGCTGTGCCCTCTGCAGTGATGGTCTGGTGAGCCAGTTACTTGTCCTGGATTCTGTTTGCTGCTTTTCTTCTGCCAAAGGCTCTCAAAGTTTGATAATCTTCGAGCTGTTGATCATTAAAAGATTTCTTACTTTTGAATTACCTTTTCAAAGAAAAGCATGTTAGTCTGTATAGTTAGCAAATTTGAGCAAAATAGATCATTGTTTGATTTTTAGAGCGAGAGTTGGTAAAATGGCCTATCCATGGTAGCATTGGCATGACTAATCCTTCTTCCACTTTTTCTTCTTAATTCTATTGCAGTCTTGAATGGTGGTCTTTTGAGCTGTTGGTCTTGCTTTCTGGGATACTGCCAAATCCGCAGCTTGAAACTTCAGTTCTGTCTGTGTGGTACATTCTCTACTTTGTCGATTACCATCTTCAGAATGTGAATTTTTCCATCTTAAATTGCACAAAATTTTCCATTCAGGAATGGAAGGACTTTCCTATCTACCTACTGTGTAATGTTGAGAATTTAAATGTGTTAATTAGTTCTTTTTGGTTCCTGATCAGTCTCAATACCATAGCAACACTCTACATGATACCATATGGACTTGGCGCTGCAGGAAGGTATGATCGAATTCACTGATGCATAAAACTCTGCAAGCTTAAACCCCTCTTCCGCATATTAAGATCTGATACCTCAGTCTTTCAAACTCATCATAGCACAAGAGTTTCAAATGAATTAGGAGCTGGAAACCCGGAAGCTGCCCGTCTTTCTGTTTACGCCACGTTATTTCTCACCATTACCGAGACAATTATTGTGAGCACAATCTTGTTCATTAGCCGGCGAGTTTTTGGCTACACATTCAGCAATGAAGAGGAAGTTGTGGACTACGTTACGAAGATGGCTCCTCTGGTTTGCTTGTCCGTCATCTTGGACAGCTTACTAGGAGTGCTCACTGGTTGAGCATCTTTGTTCTCTTTACTCTAATCAGGTTTTCCACTTATTGGAGCTTCGTTTTGCAACCTTAAACTGGTCATTTTTGAGCAGGTATTGCTAGGGGATGTGGGTGGCAGCACATAGGAGCATTTGTCAATCTAGGGTCGTTTTATCTTTGCGGGATTCCAGTGGCCGTCATTCTAGGATTCTGGGTGAAATTAGGAGGAATGGGCCTTTGGATGGGGATTCAAACTGGGTCTCTCGTGCAAGCAGTTCTACTATTCATAGTGACAAGCTGTACAGATTGGGAAGTGCAGGTAAACTACTCTCGTTTGCTCTGAGTTATGGTCGCAGGGGATTTGGGATGATGATAAGTAACATAATCATAACCTGTGAAGTTGCTTGAAGGTCTAGTGGTCATATTCATCATACTTCATATGTTGAAGATTTCCACTTTTCTCGCTTTTCAGGCAAGTAAAGCCAGGGAGAGGGTATTTGAGGGAAGACATTCAGAGGACCATGTGCTGATGTGAACCTTAAGTGGTACTCCTAGAGCTGACTCTCATAGCGCTGCTTCTACACAAATTCAATTTCCTCTGAAGTCTTCAACTTCAAGTGCCAATCATTGTTAGTCTAGGAAGCTTGTTGGTGAAAATTCCAATAGTATTGTGTCAGTACTAGTCTTCTTTTCCTATTAACTACGTTGAGATCTACTTGTTCTACGAATAGATTGCAATTACACACACGAATGACTGTCGTCTCATCTTAACACCATCTGTGGAAACCTTTTCTTCCATTGAAAGAGGAAAGAAATGAAAAGTCATATTTCTTGTAGACAAAGTAATTTGTTGACTTGTAGAGCTTAGAGATGCAAAGGAAAACCTAGTCTGTGTTAGTATAAGCAGAACGAGGCATAGGTCAAAGGTTGCAAAGACTGATCTCGGACTGCTGGTGTTGTACTGGTCTTATTGATCTCTCTCTCTCTTTGCTCCCGTGGGCACCACAGCGGGAGGCCGGCTGCTCCTGTGGGCGCCGCAGCAGGAAGTGGGATTCTTCACTGCGTTTCCAAATTATTGGTTATTGACATCGAGGAGGGGCCCGGTTCACTTGCGGGGTGAAATCCAACTATCGTGAATTTATAAAGTTACGTACATAGGAGATATCAACATGGATGTTGCTTTCTAGTTAATATTTGGCTGTTTCTTTATTTATCGTTCTTGACAAAGAGAAAAGGCAAGTTGCAAGTTGTTGTAGCTTCCAACATGAGCTAATGTCCCTTCTATGGTTCCGGACACATCAGAGGTTGCCCTCTATGGACAATTAGATTTGTGTTTTGTCCCTTTACTTTCATTAGTCATGCATGATCGCATATTCAAGGGGACAAAAACAATGCTTATAACGAATGACCAAATCAAAATTTTTTAGCTTCGTCATACTTGTACCGCCTCATTTTCCTGAAGTTTGCCTCATTCTTCATAGTATCTGATCCAGCTATAAGATTCATTTTAAAGTTAAATTTGATTTTTTTATCTTTTCTTTATCTGGCATGTCAATGTGTTTTGGTACATTTCATATGAACAGCAGTGCATGAGATCCATGATTTTCTCAAAAAGAAATATGAAGACCGATTTAAGGAAAGTATAGCGTGCACATATGGCCACAATCTACAGAAGTTCAGTAATTCAATACCTCCTTTTGCGACAAGTAGGTGGTTATCAAAAAATGGTATGACACTGCTTGATTAAGCTAAATCATGTCGAGGAGGAGATGCACATTTCTGGACGTACTGAGAGAGATACCCGCAAGCCCGAGGTGAAAAGAACCAAGAAGAGACCAACAAAATAAACTTAGTCAAGAGTAATTTATTCAGACTGCTCCCATTAAATCTTGCTTTCCAAAACCCTCTCTCTCTCTCTTCCTCCCTCATGTGCCGACTTTTTCTAGGAACATATATTTCCAGAGGCAAGCATTACACTTGCTTCCCACATGCCGGAAGCAAATAACATCTGGTTTAGGTTCCTGCCAATAGGGACAAAAAAGGGAATTCTATAAATAAAAAATAAAAGAAAGCAAAACTAAAACTGGTTGATAAAAAGTACATTAATGCTTCAGGCCATTAAACAGAAAACTTAAAAGCACATAAGCTTGATTATAGAATGTCTCCTGAAGGCACTAAAGGACAGAGGGATAAAATTCAAATCTACCTCTAGGTATGATGACTCAACAAATACCTAATGTACCAAAATCTTGGCTACTGAAAAACTGATGCATACTCAATTTAATCTAGCGGAGAAATCTAGATTTATGCGAGGTCTATTCCAAAGACATTTGAGATGATGTGAAATCACACGTAACAGCATGTGAAGATGAAAGGCTTTTAAAAAGTACCTGTTTGAATAGAAATGAGCGTACAAGGTCGATGCAAACTTAATTACGATAAATTCGATCTGTTAAGTGTGACAAAAAAGAAATGGACCATGCTGCCATGTCAAAAAGAACATACAATTGAAAGTCTTGGAAACCTTTAACTCTATTTGACATGCTCTTGGTTATGATCCATATCAACTGGCGTTGTCCTGAATTTCAAAACTTATAACTAACTAATCTGTGTAATATTACATCCTTGATTTTGGAAGAAGAGAGTTTCTGGAGCAATGTACCGGACAATTAACACGACACCGATGTAGAATGGTGACTGTTGAGGGTGAGAATCTGGGGAAATAAAATACATGGAGGAGAATCTTGATGTTTCCTTCCTGAGCAAAGGTCAAAGGGATCACTAATACCTTGTTCTGACCTCCAGGAGAGAATAAAACATAAGGACTCTTCGTTGCTTCCTCCATCAAAAGGACAAACCTGTGGATTATTCTACTAACTCACGCATAAGACCTCGGAACCCTCGAGTTAACCTAAATTGGCGTGATGATTTAATGAATTAACGCCCCCAAAGAATACAAAACAATGCAACCTCTTTGTAGTACCCCAAAACAAAATGACAAGAATGAAGTCATTATAGAAGAATACGAGTCTCAATGAAATGGAAAAAGAAAAGAACGAAAATAATATCGATTACGTCGATCAACACTAAGGGAACAACCCAGAATGTGGAAAATCCTAACGTTTTCCAGCATATAGCACAAGGGCCAAAGCCCCTTCTTTGATATGTTCAGAACTAAAACAAAGCCTGTCCTTATTTTGTCCCTCGAATATAATTGTCCCATGGCTTTGTCCGTCACATTGTGGCTATAAAAACGATTTAAAGTCCATTTCTCTGTTTCAAACTCTTCCAATCAAAATCATCACTAAAGAGTTAGGCAGAAAATAGAACTTTTTCGATGGCTACTTTCTCTTGCACGATATCCTTTCCAATTTGGTGCTCCTCAGGCAGAGAGGGCAATGACCCGAGCAAACAAAACTTGAACAACATCAAGATCAATGGCACTTCAAACAAGACATGCACCAAGGTTGACAGCACATTGAGGCAAACATCTGGCGTTGTCACGACATTTGGTTCTGTTGCTTCAGTTGTCCTCAATGGCCACATAGACAAACAGCAAGTGAGGCAGAACATTCCCACAAAGAAGCAGTTCATCGACTCGCATCGCCTGGGAGTCATAACTGAAGGGGGTGTTGGGTACCGGCAGACCGTCGTGATTCGGTCTTATGAAGTTGGTCCTGATAAGACCGCCACCATTGAGAGCATCCTAAACCTTTTGCAGGTGATTGCAGCAACATGTTTTAGATGACTTTCATTTTAAATTCGTGTGAGCATAGAAAATTTGTTGGAATATTTTACAAATTGAGAATGATGTTCGACTTGTGAAATTGTAGGAAACAGCATTAAATCACGTGTGGATGTCAGGTCTTTTGAGCAATGGATTCGGGGCAACGCATGGAATGATGAGGAACAATCTGATATGGGTTGTGTCAAGAATGCACGTTCAAGTTGATCACTACCCTATTTGGTTAGTTCCATTATCACGTCATGATTAACCCCTTTCATGTGAGGACTCAAAACTTTTACTTTCATGAGAATCCTAAATGTAAAAACATTCGACCTAATAAGGATTCCGAACAGAACTTGTAATACTCTGTCTTTATACAAGATTAACTGCTACAGTACAAATATAATCGTTATGTCCAGACAAAGATTATAACTAATTTTTCCATGTTTCTATGCCACTCCAGGAGCTACGAAATTGTTTTAACTGTTCACCTGCTTTAGTTTTCAGCAACCTTTCAGGTAATTAATAGATATAATCTAGATCACTAGGCGGATAAGGGATGTAGCTTACAAATTTGGGATTGGCAAAACTCTCCAGGAATAGCTCATAGTGCAGGATATTTTTCACATCAATGAGTATGAAATTTTAGGCTTGTAGGAATAAACCCAATGTACCATATTGATATTGAATTTCCAAGTTGTTGTCAAGATATGTGAACATGAAGCTTTAATAATATATCTTACAGGGGCGAAGTAGTTGAAATCGACACGTGGGTTGGAGCATCAGGGAAGAATGGCATGAGGCGAGACTGGCTGATCCGCAGCCAAGCTTCAGGAGTCACTTTTGCTCGGGCAACCAGGTATGACTCAAAAATCTCTTTGACTCGTTTTAGTCAACTGCATATCTACTATAATCTTGCTGATGATTCATGTAAATCTGAAAAACAGCACTTGGGTGATGATGAATGAACAAACAAGGCGCCTCTCGAAGATGCCGGAGGAGGTGAGGGCAGAGATCTCGCCATGGTTTATAGAGAAGCAAGCAATTGAAGAGGACAATCCTGAGAAAATAGTCAAGCTGGACAGTAAAGCCACATATGTGAACTCTGATCTGAAGGTAATTCCATCTCGAACCGTGAAAATTATCTTCTCAAGATAGTTCCTGCACAGTTATCATTTATGACGGTGAATTTCAGCCAAAGAGAAGTGACTTGGACATGAACCACCATGTGAACAATGTTAAGTATGTGGGATGGATGCTAGAGGTAAATTGCCTTCACTCTAGAGTCTAGACTCATCCTTTCGATTTCTGCAACCATATGGCCTCTCTGCTGAGTAGATGTCTAACTGTCTAATTTGTCTGCAGACAATCCCGGATGAGATCTTGGAAGCTCACCAACTTTCTAGTATAATACTCGAGTACCGAAGAGAGTGCGGGGGTTCAGACATAGTTCAGTCACTTTGCGAACCTGATGCCGATGGAATTCTCCAGAGTGGTGGTCAGCACGATAGTTATCAGGTTAACCTGCTCAATGGATTTTCCCTGGCATCTGAAATTTTTCAGGGAAGTGGACTCCTAGGATCATTCGGCAAGATGACAATGCCTTTGAAGTACACACATCTCCTCCAGATCAATGGCGAGTCCAAAAACGAGGAGATTGTTAGAGGAAGGACCACATGGAAGAAAAAGATCACTTCCATGCCGTTCCCGCCATGTTGAAAGGGCACTAGATATCCTGTAAGGGGATTTAGTTAGCTAATCCTCATTCGAAGCATGACTACATCGTTGGCCTCACTCCAGTTGCCTCAGGGCATATTCAGCGGCGAGTATAAGATGGATTTGCTCTATATCCCAAGAATTTGTCGATTGTGTTTGATTCAGATAAAAAAAATCCCTAGAAGCTAATTGATCGTGTGCGAATAAAGAGCCTGATGTGCAGACTCCAGAAGGCATCATGGTGCCACACAACAAGTTACCTCGTAAGTATCCCCCAGAAGGGACAAGTTCCTTAACCTGCGACCGCGACATGCTGGTTGTTGGTAAACGGCTGCTTCTTCAGCGGAGGATCCTGTGTTTGCCGGTGTACATGCGTCAAAAGGACACTGCACTATCCAACTGTGTATTTATGAAGATTGTCTTCTGTGTATTTATGAAGATTGTCTTACTTGAAGTCGAAGTTCATCGTTTCTTTGTCCAGCGCGAATATGTCATTCGCAGATATTTGTTGTTATGGAATAAAAAAACATCATTACTAACAGCTGATCTAGTTATATAACGATGAAATTGTATTAAGAAAAAAGTGAATCAAATTCCTTATGCAGACAATGTATTCAAGGATGAACTTGAACATGGGCAACATATGTAAGTCATGCTAGAACTGACACTGCACTGCCTACAAAGAACCTGAAGACTGAAAGGGCTATCTTTACCAGGTATCATCTCCTACACTTTTGAAACTACACCGTCCGTCAGTCCTCGATCCTCATGATGAACTTAATTTGCTTCATTAGGCTATTGCATCAATACACACTAAGAATTAATGAAAACAGCACCCCCGAGATGTACTTAGTTTATATTTGGGTTTCATGTGTTTTGAGCTTTGAGGATTCTGCCAAGGATTCCACCTCGAACAAACAGTTTGCTATATTCCATTTCCTTGTACATTTCCGGCCAAGGTTCTTCGCATCTGCGCTAGGAAGTCGCATTGCGGAGAAAGGTATCGGTGTTCGGCATTAAGCTGAAGCATGCATCTTGGTTTCACCACGATTGAGACTAATTGCATAAACTTCTCTCTTCCTGATTCCGAAACTGCATCCGCACTGTGATTTCTCGACTTACCTTTCTGCTGAAAGGACTGAGAAAGGAAAGGGGAGTTTACGTGTCCAGATATGGTCTTGCTTCTTCCAGAGGCCATTCCAAATTTAGCATGGTCATATCACTTCTGGAGACTCTTAAAAACGAAGCGCTTAATTACATTATCACTAATTTGAGGAAAAAATATTAAAAGAAGGAAAAAAAGGAAAAAACAAAGATCTTCAACTGCCGCTTTACCTCTTCCATTGGCATCAAAACAATTACACACGGTCGGCGTCCCATAAAGCAAATGTTAACACTGCTTAATTTATTGCAGGGTTCTTAGGCCAGCAAACAGGCAGGACAAAATACGTATCTCCTTTCGTATCATTCCAAGGGTTGCCCTCGTCATCAACATGATTAAATAGGCTCTCCATGCACGAAATGGAGCATGACAGTTTTCTCTCTGTCCGCAATTTTCATCACTCTAGAACTTGAAGGCAAGAAAACTAAATCAAGGAACAAGCACCATCAAATTAACTGACCATCTTGAGAGAAGTGAACCAAATGAACGCGAGCCACTCTCATTCTAGAAAACTCAAAAGAGTGACGAGATAATCACATAGTGCAAAGCATAGCAATGTGCACGGCGGATGCAAACTTTACCTTAACTCACAGCCACATGTTTCAATTGATTTACATCCATCAGCATGGACATGAGGAGTTGGAAGGTGCCGAAAGTGCCCTCAAATTCCAAATCCAGAGATCCTCGATTCAATTTAATTGTGAGACCTGTACAAATCCAATAATTGTAGATTGCAGTATCTACAAGATGACTAGCCCTCAGCTCCTATGAACCCTTTGACTGATGATACATAGAATTGGTTCTGATCCAATAACCCATTTGAAAACACGCACTCAGTTCCAGAATTCTGAGCTCTAACCCAACCCTCTTACAATACAACCAAGTCCATCTTAAAAATCTGAGCTATTACAAAATCCAAGTGACCACGCATACTGCCCCAGACCTTAAAGATCCATTCTCCTTCCACAGACAATTGAGCTCGAGAACTCAAAAGTGGAGCTCTGAAAAGGCAGATTAACCACCATCCACATGTGGAAAACTTCTCAAGGATGAAGCAGTGTTTTAGTCTCGGATTCCCAAAAACTCTTACCAAGAGTTCAGCATTTTAGAGTGGTATAATCGTTGAATAATGCATCGCCATTGTTGAGCTAATGGTGGTCCTTCTTGCTTTTCTTCAGTAGCATCGACATATGATTAATGTATCCAGAACCCGGTTGAGTACCACCCATCAGCCACTGCAGAGCCTCGGCAGCTGCATCCTTCTCTGCACTCTTCTTATTGGTGGATGGCTGACCCATGATCTGCATACCATTAAATTCAACTGTTGCTCGAAACTGATTGTTCTTCAATTGCTTTGTCTTATAGGTCGGGGCAGCATATCCTGCCCTTGTGAGCAGTGTTTGCAGCTGACTTTTCGAATTATCACCACCAGGGCCACTGTCGATGCGTGAGACTGTGGTTGGCTGCACTTGTGTCTGGGTCATGTTTGAAGGCATCAAAATCTGACGGCCAAAAACGAATTTACCATAGCCTTTATCCTCTGCAAGCAGCAGCCTTACAGCAGATAGGAGCTCATGATGGGAGTGTATATCCATCCTGGGATTATGTAGCTGCAGCACAGAAATCAATTATTTTGAATGGCTGATAAGACTACATTTTCTTTATGCTTACACTCTAAAGAAATAGGCAACCATAAGCTTATGCCACAAGGATATATTCGCTTTGATAACAAGAACGATTTTCTCACCTTTATTTGAATCAGTTCATCAAGTTCTCTTTTAATGCTTGCGTACATGTTTGCGATTGCAGGACTCATAAAAAATTCCAGATATCCTCCTAACATCTTTATGTGCCCATCCTGTTAAGAAACCAACTAGTATCAATTAGTTACACAAAAGCGTGTCAGGAAATGAGGTACCCGGAAGAGAAAGCTAGCACATTGGTGCTAAAATGTTTTTGTCGGAGATGTGTAAAAGTTAACAGTATCAGATTTGCATGGAGAGAGTGTTACCGTATCCCCCCTAGAGAAACTTCCACCAAATAGGAGAAGCATTGAATCTGACACAGCTGTTGAATCGCGGAGGAAAACAGATTTCACTTTAATCTTTTCATTGAAGACTAGCCATGGATAAGGGATTTGGGAATCCCGAGCATTGACAGAGTTCTGACCAAATAAATTATTGCACAAAGATTAGATCCCCAAAAGTGCAGGTACCGAATTAACATTTTAATGCAGATATAAATTTGTCATAAACAGGAACTTACCGAATACAGAAGCACCTGGCCATCTTCCATAGTTTTTAGGGAGAATGACTTTTCATTGTGCTGCATACAGACACAAGTTTAGCTTTTAAAAACCAATGAGTTTGAGAGAATTGGAACAGCCCAAGATTATTCCACATAAGCTTTAAGGTGTAAAGAGTATGAATCTTGAAACAACTTTTCAACTATCTTGAATTTACAGATCAAGTAAATATCTGTTACCCCTTAAATTAAGGTTATAAGGACATGAGAAGTTATCACAATAGAATATAGATGATGCCCAAGTTTGTTTTCTGTTTTGATAGATTAACTTTGAAGCAACTGTCAAAATGAAGGGAGGCAGTACGAAAATTTATTGCACACGAATCTCTGACTTACCACAACAGAAGAAACACCAGGGTACAGGCCATAACATATAACAGCACGGATGAGATGTTCGTCATGGCTCCATTGGTTGCTGGTGGCTGTGTTTCCATCAACAAGGCCAGTGTCCCTAAGCAAAGAGAAGAAGTCCCTCCGAAGAGCATCAATAGCTTTCATGGACTGTACTGACAGAAAATTTTTCCAACAATACTCATATCCAGCATAATCCACTTCAGCATCATTCCACCCCTCATAGGCCCGAACAATCGCAAGATGATCACTGTAGTCACGAGAAAACTGTGCTTT
The DNA here is from genome assembly GCA_014182725.1 of Eucalyptus brandiana. Taxonomy (NCBI): domain Eukaryota; kingdom Viridiplantae; phylum Streptophyta; class Magnoliopsida; order Myrtales; family Myrtaceae; genus Eucalyptus; species Eucalyptus brandiana. The sequence goes on from CM024674.1 coordinate 37,524,161, forward strand.
TGCAGCGTCCGCCAACTGTAAACAATACATAAGAAAAGGGATCAAGCAAAAGCACGAATGCTATCTAGTATCTACTGTAATTTCTAAATATGCATAAAGAAAAGCATGAGATATCTCAACCTTAATTTAGCTGAAAGAATGAAGATCTGCTTTTACTAGATTTTTACTGGTTTTCTTAATGGAAGAATGTCAATTGCATGGTGAAAAAAGAAATTGTTGAATTAAACACCAACAATAACCTGCATCTTTGAATAAATATAGGGGAAACAGTGCCGGAGGCAAACAAGTTACATAAGCTACTTTCATTTGTTTTTTCAGTTTCATTTTACATTTCTTTCAGTTTCCTTGGCTTTCTCAAAATTTTAGCACAAGGGGCACAAGTGTGACACTGAACAGTTGCATTTGTTTGCATATGTGCAGAGTAAGACTGAGACTTCTGACTGTGTGCATGCACATGTGCATAGTAGGATTGAGACTTCTGATTGTGTGCATGCATACATGCAAACAGTAACAATTTATCTTGTGGAGATCAATTTTTACAAACATTGGCATATGGACCCCTAATGTGACTACTTAAACCAGTTGAACTGTTGATTGATATTCAGTCATTACACCTAAATAAAGCGAGATCTACATCTGAACACAGCTTGGTCTGAAGGTCCAAATGCATGTTTGTTTGAACGTGAGGTCACCAGTTTGACTCTCATGCTGCACGGCACTTCTATACTTGCCACTCTACACTATTATAAATGAATTTGTTGCTCCCTGTAAACAGTCAGTGGCATGTGCGAAATGGAACGACGCAAACTAAGAAAACAGCTGTCAAGTTATTAGCAAGAAAATGTGAATTAGAAGAGAGATCCTCCAAATTCTAAAACATTGGCCTAGGAAAATAGTACAATCTGCTTAGGCAATATCCAAACACCACAAAACATCTGTTTTTCCACTGCGATATGGTGACAATTAACTCACAGCAATAAGAATCAAGGAACATATGGAGATCATTTACAAAGAAAACTGCACATCATTTTTTTTCTCCCCAAATAGAAGCCAACAAAATCACCAGGAGACTGCACAGTCAAGAACAATCCCCCAACAAGCAGAAAAAAGCAGGGGAATTCCTAATCAAGAACAAAGCAAAAATTCAAACAAGCAAGCACCTCTAATGAGAACTTTTTTTTATTACTGATCTTCAACAAAACAAAATGAAGCATAACTGTCTCGATAAATGGAAAGCCTGACTTACATCCTTCTTGTCCATCGGTGTTAGGAAAGGATCTCTCACGCTGAGGCCAGCAACAACAGTAAGTATCGGATCCAGGCAATTTAGGACAGCACCCAATATGAGCATCTTCCCAAGTTTAGGCTCCATTGGAAGCATAGAAAGGTAACGGCCTGCCAATTTACACTGATCAGGTTGACTTTGAAAGATATATGTCACTGAAAATGATACAGACACAGAACTATATAAGAATACTTCTTACCTAGTACGGTCAAATTCTCATTCTCATCCAGAGACCCAATAGTTTTCAAGTACTCAATAGCATTTTGAACCTACAATGGAAATTAAACACAGAAATTAATAAGGACAAGTACAGGGCAAATTAAAGACAAAAATACAGAAAGGAGACATGAAAGGAGTGCTTCCAAATACCGCTAGCAACTCTGGGGACTGCAAAGCCCTTGACAGAAACTCAGAAATACTGCCAAGTTTTAAACTTTTTATTTGCAAACAAAGCGACTGTAAGGGCGTTCTCAAAATTTCTGGCAACTGATACTCTGAAAAGGCCTCATATACACATTTAGGATAGAGATGGTAACATTCTCCAGGTTGAACTCGACCTGCTCTTCCTCTTCGCTGTACATGAGCAGAAAAACTCATAACTCATCAATCAATGAGGAGTTTAACACTCTGACTATAAACAACAACCATTTGCAAGAGAAAGTTATGACATGTTCTGTTATACAGACGCTATGAATACTAATTGAAATTTCTCTAATAAAGGGTGTCCCAACGCACAAGGCTTCCCACACAGCAGGGGTCCGGAGAGGGGACTTCTTAGGATCTCTCTCTCTCTCTCTCGATTAAAAATAAAAAAATATATATATATATTTAGCCTCCCCACTTCTGTTACTTGAATCTCTAGATGGCCCCGGTTCAGGAACTTGTCCAGGACATTGTGCTCAGAATTTAATATCAAAATGGAAGATAAGAATCTCACCATGAATATTAGTGGTAAGCCCAGAAAACTATTTATTGAGGTAAAGCATGAGATGTCAGAAAGAGGTTTAAGCTGATAGACCACTAGATTCTGGCTGCAGTTACCATCTCACCCCTAGCTTGCTTATTTAATAAAATGTAAGTTGAAAACCATTCTGTGTGGATAAAGAGACCAATGAAAAAAACTACATTGTAAAGACTAGCGATTAGTTTTTCCTCTTCTCTAAATAGAAATGCATAGATGACTAGCGTGAGAAATTTCCTCATCTACCTTCTAGAATCAGACAAATGACCATCAGGTGATAAAAGCTTCAAAGTTCTAAGTACAATTGTTTTTAACATTACTCAGAGGGGCTCACAAATCAACATCATGGAACTAACAATGTCTGTAGAGACCACAAAAAAGGGAGTAAGTTACACACAGACACAGGCCATCCCAAATGTTTGTGAACACTAAAAATATCTTCCAGCCATGTAACCTCCTAAAATCAACAAAACTCGCTCCAGGATTTAGCCAAAGAGCATGCATAACTAACAACTAAGCAATAGGATCTCACAGATGATAACTTTAAGTACATCGAACTCAAAAAATTGCCAACAACATTATGTTCACAAGGCGAAATTCTCCCAGCTGTCTCACTTCAACATAGTCCATATATTTGATGGCATTTTATCACATTTTCTTTTTTCACTTAATAGGTAATAAACAAAATGTTGAGAGTGAATTTCTCTGTACTTGGCTTCTCACTTTTTAACATCTTCAATGTATTTCATCACATTTGGGACACTTTTTAAATTCGATAACAGAATCATTAAAGAACTTAGTCATATAAAAATTGGTACAAGCTGCCAGAGCAAGAAAATATAGCAGGTGGGAAAAAACAAAAGAGAGATGGGCAGGGAGGCTAACGGCAATTTTTTTTTTTAAAGTGAACATCTCACACCCTCAATCTACAATATTCAGATTGTCAATAGTATATAATGTTGCTCAATGTGATTCTTAACAAGAGTATTTACCTGTTTCGCAGAAACTCTAGAAATCCAGGAAGGAAGCAAGCAAGGAGTGTTATTCAGTGCATCATACGAGGTCTCTTTAGCCTTTCCACAGTCGAGAACGAAAACAACGTCATTAATTGTAATACTTGTCTCAGCAATATTGGTTGCTAGCACTATTTTCCTTACACCATCTGCTGGTTCATCAAATATTAACCTCTGCACAAGTTTGTGACAAAGTATGTAATATATTGTAAAAAGAGAATCATACATAATCATGGAAGACAAAGCACTTAGAGGCACATATGAAAACAAGAAAATGGGAGGAATAAGGTAAATGTACTGATTGCAAAACATATTGTCAAAACAATCAAGGTAAAGCAAAACTAGGGCATGTCCAACCAGATGAAAGTTACAAAATAAAATCCTGTTTCTTGAAAAGGTCCAGTATGTGACCATCTTTAAATTTTAGAAGGTTAATCTATTCGGTAGGTTGCAACTAGAGAGTAACCTAAAGATGAACAGCAAACAATTAGCCACAAGACAAGGTAAAAAAATATCCTGCTTCAGCGGCTAAGAGTCTCCTTTGTATGAATGAAGATAGTTACTGTTCTCTTTCTTTCCCAATCAGTCTGAAATGTGCAAATTTACAAAAGTGCAAAAATGTGAACACATAAGACAAGCGGATCTCTCCTTTTGCTTTTCCTTCAAAATTCAATTATACTGTCGTTAGAGAACCCATATTACCTGCTCTGAACTGGCCATTGAACTATGGCATGCAAGCAATAAAACTCGATTAGGATCTCCCAATGTTCGATGACTTTGGAGTTTTTCCTTCAGTGAACTTATGTCATCCCATCCCGTCATAAAGACCAGCACAGCACCCGGTTTTTCGTTCTCACATATGTGGCACAGCAGATATTCTATAAGATTAAAGCCAATACAGTCAGGATTCCAACACGAGAGAGATTCTCTAGTCCGGGGGCTATAATCCTTCAAATCTGCAGCTCCAAGTGCTTCCTACGAAGTATCACGAGAAAAAATTAGAAATTAAAAAGAGAGAGAGAGAGAGAGAGAGAGAGAGAGAGAGAGAGACATGGACCAAGAATTTAAGAAGGTCAATTTAGTATACCTCAACAACAGAGGCAATTTGACTCTTTCTCTTTCTAGGAGCCTGTTTGCTCATTTTCCACATCTTGTCTTGACCATAGTCATCTATCTGATTGTAAGGAGTCAACCTGTAGCCCGTCGTTTCTAGTATATTCTCCAGAAAATGAGTCTGAACTGGGTATGTAAAACCCTAATCAAGTGATAATAAAAAGGAAAGCTGAGCCCAGATTTTCAAGATTTGTCATGTTTTGGTAAGTAACAGTAGTTTGTGAGAAGATGCAGTACACTAGTTTCAGAAACTAAAATGCAAACAACTTGTTGATGCCTCAGAAAACGAAAATAATTGTTGTTGCTGGACTGCTGCGAAATACACATTTAGCAGAGAAAGATGAATTGCAATGGACATATAACAGTCAAGCTCTGACCATTAAAAAAGAATAAATCTCATTATACAACAAGGTGACAACAAAATAGTGTAAGTAGAAAATACATGAAGGCATGAGCGAACTTCTTAAGACCAAATTAGTAAACTGCAACACTCCTAGAATCCAACATGCCAGAGAAAGGACAGTAGACAGTCCAGAGATCTGTCAAAACCATTATTGTTTTCTGCCACCATACAGTACAAACAGAAACAGTGCAACTTTTCCCAAACAAATTATAGATCCCAATAAGGAAATAAATCAACTAGGATGTCCAAAGCACTCCAACTTCAGGTCGAGTGTCAAATCAAATAGACACGTTCAAGCAGTGGGAGTTTGGAAACGGACTGGAAATGTCTCTGCTAAATCATTGGTCACGAGTGTGCAACATCCATTTTGAAGGACGAGTGATGTGCCATTCTGTCCTTAAAGAATAATTCCCACACATTGTCAAGTTAGCCACCAACAAGAAGAGAATAATTACGGCATCCTTTCATGCAATTGGCAAAAGAAATTCAATGAATGATTATTGATGTTTAATTTATAAGCTTCAAATGACTAATTGACTGATTATTTCTCCAAAAAGAGGAGCTGCTTCGTACCTTACCATAGGGACCAAGAAAGGCAATCTCATTGGCAGCTCTGGTCTTACGTTAATTTCAACAGTCAATTGTGAAAAATCAAGCATTGGTCCAATGATTTTAAACTCATCCTTTACAAGGTCTTAGGCCAGGATTCAAGTCAAACCACCCCCATATATCATATAACAGGGGTAATATATATTCATCAATAGCTAATACAAGAATTCTAGGTGCTAAAGGAGGCCAAACAAAACTGATGTTCTTGAGTGTGATGGAGAAGCGAATGATTTGTCAAATGTATTGGAACAAGAATAAAGACAACGCCAGAAATGAACCTATTTGGGAAAAATAGGTGTTGTCCCAATCAAGGATAAGATGTTGCTTGGGCTGCTTTGGCCATGTTAAACAAAGACCTATAGGATCCCCTAGTGAGTAGATGTTAGCAAGGGATGGAAACACAGGTTATAAGGGGCAGGGGAAGACCTACACTAACATGGAAAGAAACAAGAGGGAACGAAATGAAGTATTTAGAGCTTAAAGAAGTTTTAGTAAAGGATCAAGCGCAATGATGTAATAGGTTTCATATACCAACAACATTTAGTGGGATAAGGGTTGGTTTTTGCCTTTTGGCTTTTTATAAGTAAAAAGGTTAAGAGGGGCAACCAACAAAGCTAACCCCGCTGAGAATTACCATGAGAGTCTCACACCTGCTACAAAATGGTTATTTTGAACCATAGCCACTTAATCCACTCGGAACCCAAAGGTTCAAGGTCAATAAGCCCATCATCTCAGCCCCACTGACATACCAAAAGCTAAGAAGTCTCTTCACAGATGCCTAAGGCATAAACTGATAAGAGGTTCGCCTATGGCATGACTTAAACTTGTTCCTTAAAGAAGAGAGTGTGAACCCTTCAATGCTCAACCTCAACACTCAGAGGTCTCAATAACAAACTTAATAAATAAGAATGGAAAATGACTTTTTTTTCTCATTCATCCTTCACAAAGTGGGTGAAAACCTTAGTTTAGTAAAGCATGTGAAGTAGCATTCAGAGGTTTAGGCATTTGAACTTGTCAACATGGAAGCTTGTGTACAATTATTGGAAAACGCTATCTCGATTCCTTCATTACTAATCTTTCGAAGAGTTCATTTAAATAAAGAGATGACGAACAACAGGGGAAAAGGTAGATTATCACTAACAGACTGTTGGAAAAAGTAGAAAGGAGCACTGAAAAGAATGGTTTTTCAGAAAGAAGGCAAGAAATGCTGTGAAAATAAAATCTTTCTTCGTTACCTAACAGTTACAATGGATAAACTAGATAGTATGTCCCTTTTCCCAGTAAATATCTTCCATGCCGTTTTCCACAACTCTATTTTCTGATAGGTGTCTAAGGTCCCTTTCAACATGCCTTTGATCTCTTATGTCCATTGAGGGCATCCATGAATAAGAGAACTTCCAAGACTATACTCCCTCGTACTTATTGTTTCAAGTTTCAGAATTCAAAAACTATATGGTCTTGCACTCTAGCTATCTCATCCCATTTCTTCATTCCGCCACCTTAAATGTAGGCAGAATCAACAATCCTGTAATTAAGTGGCCAATCAAGTGCATAATGCTGTCCTCGTATGCAAAACCAGAAAAAAACAGAATAAAAAATCCTCACTTTAGAAACCTACCGGAATGCGAATTATTGGAGCTCCACCAAAATAGGACGAGAAAAGTTCCGCATCCAAGGTGGCACTCATCAAAATCAAGCTCAGTTCTGACCGACGAGGAAGTAGATCTTTAAGGACAATAAGCAGAAAATCTAGCACCAGATATGCGCAGTATCAGAAATAATATCTTCTTATCATCATAAACGTAATGCTTCCAACAAACAAACCATGTACCTTCATTCATTCCACGTTCATGAATCTCGTCAACAATAACATGAGTTACACCTTTCAAGCTTCTATCGACCAGCAACCTCCTCAACAAAATGCCTGTGGTGCAAAAGAGAAGGCGTGTATCCTTGCCCTTCATACCCTCTAACCGAACCTTGTATCCAACCTTTCAAAAGGGATAAAAGAAAGAGCTCCTTACATTTTTGCTCAAGAAATTAACTTGCAAATCCTTCAATAGTATCTTATTCAAGACCGAACATGTTATCTTGCTGTACAGTATCAGACAGAAAACTCACAGAATCACCCAATATTTCTCCTCTTTCTGAAGCAACTCTTTCAGAAACAGACATGGCCGATATTCTTCTCGGTTGTGTGCATATGATGTTACAAAGTGCTCCACGTCCAGAATTTATCTCTGATTCCAAAATAAATTGGGGAATCTGTGTAGTCTTGCCACAGCCAGTTTCACCTGAGATGATAACAACCTGTAAAATTTTGAGAGCTACAATCATAAGATGCAAACAACGGCACAATTAGTCTTATTATACAGAATGAGAACTCTTCCTTCCAACCATTATTAACAAACTCAGGCCCACCATAAATTCCACTGATTTCAGATGAAACTGCCATTCTGCCAATTGGCAGATGCATGCTTGAGTGTGTTTGTGCGGGTAAAAATGCTTAATTATTCAAGAAGAAATCAGCAAAACAAATCAGCAATAGATCTCAAGAAAAGATAAGCATGACTGAGGCCTCTCATCCAAATTGATTGGCTGGCCTAGTGACAGCTTTACAAAATAACTGTACTCTAATGACTAGGAAAGCCTCACAAAAGTTATAAAAACCAGACCTAAGGGAATACATATTCAACATTACTCTTTCAGATTTTCGCGACTCTGTCACCCAAGAAATAAAAGATAAAGCAAGAACTAGTTTAATCAAGTAAGGTCTCACTGACTCCCTAAGGCTGTGTGCACTAACTCCTAAGAGGAAACACCCTTTCTGAAACAGAAGAAAAAATTAGTCATTGATTACATCTTAATGGAATCAGAATGAATGTTCAACCTCCATCAAATAATAGACATAGAGATACACAGATATAAGTTGAAGAATATGGGGGATAATATGCAGGCATCTCTCAAACCATGTAGAAAGAGGTCCTTAAGAAAGCAGCAGATATATACCATGACCCAACCAGGAATCCAACCAAAACTTAAAAAACTCAAAGACTTGCTATTTCTGCTGTGTATAGGATGGAATACATCATTAAGATATCTATCTACATCCTGAACAGTACATTATAAATACCATAGATTGATCCTCTTTTAATCAATGATCATAAGCCAAACAGATTCCAGTTAGAGGCTTAAGCGCAGACATCAGAAAATAAGCAACAAGACAAATTAGAAAGTATCATCTCATCTGAAAGCTCAACAGGACCCCAATCAAAAATTATAAGAGCAGGACTCCCAGACAAGGGGTAAAAGCATGTAATTCAATCAACAGTCAGACAGATCGCACAACATACGTCAGCCATTGCCAAAGCAATAACGGAACAATATCCCAACTTCTTTCTTCCAAACGTTGAAGCAATTAGTTTCTACAAGGCACATGCTTCTGGTTATGATGATCTTATACACAAAGCATACAATAAACAAAGGAAACAAGTCAGGATTCAAAGACACGGGGACAACAATCAACACTAAACGTAAATGTAAAAGAATTAAATCAATTAAGTTCTACCAACAACCATTGTTTTGTTAAATTTTTCAGATTTAGTCACTATTTCAAATGTAAATCATTGAGAGGAGACTCATCATAAAATCAATAGCAGTTCACCTGATTTTGCAAAATGGCTGTTAATAATACATCCTTCTCCTTATAGGCAGGTAGATTTCTACGAAATTCCAGCATTTTTCTTCCTTGTGGAGATTCCTGCAAGTGAACACAAAACAAACATTCTAGTAATGATCTGACAAGAAGTATTTAGAAGAACTATAGCATTATGTCTTCACGCTCCTCTGCAACTAAACAGCTAAAGAAACTTTTGAATCATAAACAGCTAACCAAATTTACAATAAACCGGAAAAACCTAAGTTCTTTTAATTTTACTTAGGCTTTCACTCATACTAGCAAACAAGCAAGAAAAGAAAGGCAAACAAAAGATCAACTGCAGTCAGATGGCTTTGCATGGTCGACTTTGACTGTGATTCTGGAAAGTACAAACATGCAACCGGGAGTGAAGCACAGCAATGTCCAAGAAATTGTTAATTGAGGAATTACTTTTGACCTCTCAAAACATATCCTCTGAATCAAGATAGAATTGATGCATGATGTGGGTAATAACGGAATAGAAACAACAGTAAAATTTTCCATGGCTCTAAGGATAAAAAGGAGCTGAGGAATTAAACGAGCCACATTCTCCAAGACTTTGTGAACGGGGAGAATCGGTTTAGGAGGGGTAGAAATTGTTCATCATAACTTTCAGTTATCGCAACTAATAAATTTTCAAAAATCTACATGCTTCTTGTAAAGGTTGGTACTCATCACCACAATTTTCCTCTTATGGAAGCAAGGAAAGACTAAAGTTACCCATTAAAAAAATACTAGCCAATGATAATCAGCCTCTTACCAAGTCTGTCAATGAAGTAATGGACAATTAAGGTCCAATAAGTACAAAATTGAAACATATGAATAGGAAAGCAAGACATGGCTGCGTATTTCAAAAGTGGACCAACCTGCCAAGCTTGCTGCTTCTCGTGGAGTTGCAAACTTCTCCGAGCAAGAACTTTCTCTATCACGGACTTACTGGATGGCAGTGGCTCTGGCTGTTCAAAAAGCCCTTCTTCAGTAGCAATACTACTGCTACTACTGCATCTTGAAAAGGAACTATATGAAGAGCCTTCAGTATATCTAGGCTTCTGAGAAAAGTACTCCCCTAGATATCCCTCAGCTCTTCTTAGCAGACCAAGAGGTAAGCTCACCTGCAAATCCGTGTTGTTAGACACTCAGAAAGATGTCAAAATGACCGATAGAGGAACTAGAAATGATATGGGCGAAAAGGCGTGCCATGGACCATTGATCCCAATATGGACCAGAACCTGAGAATGAATAAAAGGAAAAAGAAAAGCAAAGGGCCCAGTTGGTTCCCGAAAATTATCAATTTTCCTTTCACTGAAAATAAAATGAAAACGTCTACCTTTCTCATTGTGCTATTTTCTTGAAGACATGTCTGGTATATGTACAAATTTCAACCTGAAGAAATTTTATTTTCATATTTGATTATGCTTTTATCATTTACTAAATCAATTTCATGTCAATATCAATTCCTACTCAACCATCTCATTAGAGATTTGAGTATTATATATTACTCAAACCAATTAATGTGCATATTAACAAGATATGGAAACTAATCGCTCATAATTGAAATAAACTGATCATGGCATTAACTTAATTCAGAGTCTATTTTTCTTAGAGAGAGAGAAAGCGCTCAGAACAACCAAAACAAGAACCCTTGCTTCAAAGCTTGAAAATCCCCACAAAAGTTCAAGGGGAGGGAAATGTGTGATTGTGGAAGTACAATGCTGGGAGAAAAAAAAAATGTTGACACAAGGATGATGAGAGTAGGCACACCTGCGCATACAAAAATCTTGTGTTTTCCTTTGGATAAGAAACACTGAAAATAACTAAGTTTTCTGTGTTTTCGTATGAGGAACATTTTCAAAGCTGATCCAAACATTTTTTCTTGGGCTTGTTTCATTTAAAAAGGAAACACAATTTTAGAAAATTCCCATAAACAACAGCCCAAAATAAGCTAGGATCCAAGAGAACTTTGTTTGTAAAGATGTCAGTGAAAATTTAAGGGAAAAAAAAAAAAGCAAGAACGTGACAGTATGTAATGTACTGTACCTCCCTCTGCGGACGCTTCTCATCCAGATCAAATCTATAGTTAGGCAGAGGAACCTTGCTGAATACAACCGCTTTTGCATAGACTTGGCTGCAAGAGAGTTAAAATTTAGAATCCAGATCCAGCAAACAACTGATAGGTGGACACTATTATCAATGCCAATGGATAACATACCTATACAAACCCATCTTGCTTGCCAGAGCTGCTATTTGCTCAAAATCACGCCTGTCCTTTTTTTCCTTTGAGACCAATTCTTGCTTTTCTTTATTGCACAAAAGCATGTTTAGCTTCCGTTTCCACCCATCAATACCATTAGAAAACGTTGAACCCTGTTAAAACATGGCTCGGAAGAATGAGGATGAATGAAGCACACTATATATACAGTTTATAATCAAAACATTGTCTAATTTTTTCATCATTATCACCACCAAAGCAGGAACCCATTTGTTCTCCTATCGGAAGATGCTCCCAGTAACAACAATCGAATCATGGTAAGGTCTCCCAAGCAACTAGGAAATCTCTATACCCCCTATTCATACAAAACCGTTTGCTGCTCTCTATCTGAAAGAACTGGGAGGTCTCAAAAATGAATAATGAAGAGGCCGATACTTACTACTTCTCTAAACAAGGCAGTTTAACTTATGTGATGTCACCTTCACAACATTTAATGTCTAAGAAAACTAAAGGTCACCAACTCACGCAATCATCATTTGAATGAATGAACATGCTGGAATGTATGACATGCTTTGAAAATGTGTACCCTTCAACACCATCTAAATTCATCACAAGGAGAAGCTGAAGAATATTGTCTTTAAGGAAAAAACCATTCGACATGAGTATCATTCCTCTCCAGATATTTGAATGGAGAGTGTTACTTTGGTACAATTCGCAGAATCCATCCAGAAACCAAACACAACTTGATTGGCATTTGAAGTTTTCATATTCTCTAGCATGTCCACCATCAAAATGTTGGTCATGATGGCAAGCATAACTCCTTCTGATTCATAGTTTCAATTTTGAAAATTAGCCATTGCAAAGGTACTTTTAAGTAAAGCCACTCCCCCAATATAAGGAGGAAAAAGACAGAAAGCATAATAGTACATCAATTGAAAACCAGTGCCACATTATGCAGAGCCTCTGTATGAAGATAAAGAGCCACCATTTCCACTCCAGAGTCCGGAGTCAATTTGCCCACAGCTAATCCACAAATTTTAGCCTAGCATGAGTTTCTTAGAGAATGCTTCAAATTCACAGCCTTCCAGATGATGAACTCTTAGCACAGAAGAAGCATAACGATTCTCAATGCTCCATGGTCTATTCTGCTATGAAAATCATCTAAAATTAAGGCATTGACCTAACCAAACCACGACGTTACGAGCGAAAGGAAAACGTCGGGCAGTACCCAAGGGCCAAGGGCGTTCGAAGAAGCGTATCGACTATGCATTGACAATGGAGAAAACATAAAACACGCCGTGCCTAAGTCATCTCCAACGCGTAATTTAGCTCCATTTCGTCCCAGGACATCAGTCAGTTAAACAGAGCAACAGCAGAAAAATCACGACTCGAGCAGCACACCTGCGACCAGGACGACTCGAACTCGCGATCCGAGCCATCCTCCGACGCGCCGTCGCCGTTAGCCGACTTGTACTGCGGGTAATTCCTCTTGTTGAGCTGCTGCTGCAGCTGCTGCCGCTGCTGCGCCGCCGAGCCGGTCGGGGGAGCTCTCGCGGGGCTTGGGACGGGGACCGGCTGGCCGCGGTGGCCGCGCGAAGTGGGAGCGTCCGCGGCGGAGGAGGCCGCCGCCGCCGCCGCCGCCGCCGCAGCCGGCGGAGCGGAGGAGGAGGAGGAGGAGTGGTTAGGGACGGTGATGACGGAGCGGAGGCGTTGGTGGGGAGGGACGTAGACGCCCACGCGGCCGTGCGACGACGGAGGCCGGTCCTTCATCGCGAGGGAGATCAGAGGGGGCGGAGCTCCGGGGAAGACGGCGGAGCGGCGGGGGTGCGGAGGCGGAGGAGGGAGGAGGAGGGCGGAGGGAGATGAGGAGGGCATGCAAGTGCGAGTGCGAGACGGCGTCGTTCCCGAGGTCTTTATTCGCAGGAGGAACGACCCCTCCCCCCCGATTCCGTCCGTCAATGGCTTGGTCCTGCAGCTTTAGACCGAGGGGGCGTCCAAAATAAATAAATATAAAACTAGAAGTCCGATTTGCTGTTTCGTCCTTGCAGTTGTGGTTTATTCGAGTTGTCTCCCGTCGTGTTCCCCCGGACTGCGCAATTGAATCCTTTTGTTCCCATCCGCTGGCTACTTTTGCTAATTTTCTTAAAGTGGACTCAACACTATACTTGATACATCTTCCAGAAAATGGAATATATAAAAAAGAATCAAGAACCATGTGGGCTAAAAAGTAAACTAATGGAATCACGAGTTCAATTCATTCTGTTTAGGAGAATAATAGGTATTCCTTGTCCATTACCAAATGATCACTCATTTACAAACCTCGTTCAAAAGTCAATAACTTTTACTTTGCACCTTATGCAAAAATCCAATTTGCATTATGCTTTTCCCTATGCCCTAAAAGGATATAATTTTTGTCGACGAGAATTAAATACTTCTAGATGTTCTATCCTTCCATGGAAACGATGGAAACCCCGACCTAACACAAAAATTGAATGCACTAAACTAGATTGGTTCAGTTTGGAAATTGATTGATTAGATCTTCAGATAAATATATTTCGAACAGGAGTTATTAATTTCGGGTTGGAATCAGCCCGACCGTGCGAACCGGGGGGGTTCGCACGTTCTGCCGAGGCGGGTCGGCCCATTCAATTGAGAGCAGGCGATGGTGATTACCCGAAAATCCAAATACTAGGCCTGGTTTGGGAAGTGGATTTGTACAGCACGATTAAAAGCCCATCATCCTTTGGGTCCGTGCTGAGATTTAGGAGACGTGCATACATTTGGGAATTCCCGTTTCTCCCATGCGGGTAGTCACGCGCTCCGCACGCGCGTGATGTCGGGGGATCGCGTGTGAAGGGGAAGAAGATCAATTCGAACAGTTTGGGCAGCCGAGTACTGGAGTGGGTGCAGCGAGCATCTTGTGAGATGAAAATTGATTTGGGATGAATATGTTATAGGAGTATCAGTTGGGTACTCTTCGTGCGACAAAGATTAGCTTAGGATAATTGTATTATAAAGGCATCAGTTCGGAATTTTAAAATAGTATCGACCCAATTATGAAAGAACGGTTCTAAATTCCATATAGATTCCACCAAGAACCTGAAATCTGAAATCTGAACATATATCTTACCATGCATATTTTAAAATCTAAAACCTACCCAGTCACAAATTTCAGGATCTATCTAGGTTTCATCTATATTGTTAATTAAATGATTACGATAAATTATCATCTTTAATGATTACCATATGCTATTATAATTTATTAATTATAACTTATATTTAGACACATGAAAAAATATGCATATTAACAAAGTAAAAATCTTAATCATAAAATGGAAGCTCAAATCTAGTGATTTCAAATTATATACTCATTAACGAATACCAAAAAATACCGTAGGATTGCACAAACATATAGATAAAAAAAAAAAATACAAAAACTTGTTTTAAAATTTAGATTACAGATTCCAGATTTCTCCAATTTATAACTTGGAATCTCATTAAAACAAGTTCCCTTAATTGTTTAAATCTGGAACTTATTTTGCATATCTTAAAACTTGGAATCGAATGGGTTTGCATCGCTTCGGTTATCGGGTTTAAAGTTCTATTTTGAATATGTACTCATCCTTAGATCCTATCATTTTCTCGAATTGACGGGTATGTTTGGCGGAACTTCAAGAGTACGGCCCTTTTACATCATTCGGTGCAAATGCACATCGGAGACTTGAACGAGGACAAAATTAAACCGTAAGGGCAAGTGTAAGATTGGCGGAGTATCAAAGAGACTCTCTCTCCCCTCATCCCCTTCGAGGTTCAAATCACCCCCGAGGCATCGGAACAACACTGCTCTATTCCTAAACGGCGACACGTCCAGTCCAGGCACGAATCGCATCCGCAAGAGGCACCATCATCATCATCCAAATCTTCAAACGAACGCGAGGAGGTTCAAATGCACGAGCAACTTCCGAGGCACAAACTTTGCAGAGAGCACGGATTCATTCCTAGGCAGGGCAGCGCACTGCTTGACCAGTCAAAAACGCCAAACGAACAGAAGCCGACCACCTCGTACGTCGTCATAGCCGCGTGGAAGCCGCAAAAGTCAAGGAGAGGTCGAAAAGGCCGGTGATGTCCTGGAAGACGACCAGGAAAAAAAGGACTCGGAAGTTGGCGTGAACTCGTCTCGGTCTCTTTGTCCATTTCCCCAAGCTCTCACATCATCATCGTCACCGATCCACCTCCTTTTCATTTCTGGAACCTTCATTTCTCTATTGTTTGCTTTTCCTTCTAGGCACTTTACTAGGTAGGGAGGTACTGCGTAATTATCGAATCGCACAAGTTTCGCTGGCTGAAAACGACGCAACGTCATCAAAAAAAAATCCCTGCCTTCTTCAGGTTGCCTTCCCGCTTCCAGCTGTCTTGCAAACGACAAGCAAAACCCAAAAATTCAAAATATCAATCTCACGAAAATCCCCCACTAATATAATATCACGAAAAATCTTAAATCATTATATTCATGATAACTTCATCCTCCATTAATTTTTATTAAATTAAATCAATACCATAAAAAGTAACAAATTCCAAATTGGTATATCTTGTTACGTGGTATCAAACTTAACAATTTAACGGTAAAATTTAATGAAAATTAGCAAAAGATAAATTTAAGGATTTTCATGGTATCAACCAAGACAAAAATCCAAAATTGGTACAATTTATTGGGTCTTTCTAGAAACGGAGATCGTCCATTCATTCAAACCTTATCGACTGTGTGCCGATCACTTTGGATCGGGGCCATCTGTACAAGCAAAAAGGTTTAGAGTAAGTTATTTTACAATGCGTGCAAAGCATTTCAAGAGCTTTCACTAGTCGGGTCTCCATAACTATATAGCATAGCCGGGGATAACCAAAAGAAGAATAAAAATAACGAGCACGGCGCGATGTTGACCATCCAGACGGACGGGCATGCTGGTGCACGTATGGCGAACTGGCAAACTCACCGGCTGCCATCAGCAGCTGCTCTTTGGTCGTTGGTTTCACACTGGACGTCGATGACAAGCGGCGACATCGATTGTTTTCCTTGTGGCTACGTGCTAGATTTTTTAGCAATGGGGTTGATGATAATGGAGGTAAGATAAGGGCAAGGCGCTGAATGATAATGGAGAAATCATTGCCAATAAACAATAGATTCTCCTTGTGAGAAAGCATGATATCTCCGCGTCTTTACAAACGACATTATACAAAAAAAATCACAAATCAGCATCGCTCCCAAAACCAAATCCTACTTTTTTTGCATTGAAATGCACCCGATTGTCAACACTTGTGGATTTTCCATGTCGGATCTTTCGTTGTCCACGTCCAATCCGTCTTCAAATCATCTATCACGCGTCTCTTAATACGTATGCTTTTTAATGGGGTATTGGATGGAATGCTAAAGGAGAGTGGACATGGGTCGGCGATATGAGTTTGGGTTTTTCCGTGAGATGCGAATTAATTTTAAAATAAATAGTCATTTAGTACCGATTTGAATTTTTTTATATGGTAGAAATTAGCTTGGGTCAAATTGTCATATCAATACCAATTTTGGATCATTAATGGTGCTGACTCTTAATAAAAATAAGAAACATGAAATCATCATGTGGAATTAGGGTGTATCTAAATCAAGCACAAGATATAGATTTGATTTCCTCTATCTTCAACCCGTGGAACAACTAGAAAAAGAGTCCCGTGGGGTCGATTGATTGTAAATGCAATAAGGGTCGCATAAAAATACAACATTTCACATGTAACAAAATGTCCTAATCGTTGTGATAGGGAATCGTCCCCATCGACTTTTCGCACCGTGCAATCATTCATAGTCAAGTTTGATGCTTGAAATTTTACGATTTTTCACTTGGATGACACATCTATTCACATCTTAATTGATTTGTGATATTCATTGTTTTTTATAAAATTCGTGATTTTTTTAGTGCGTTTTCTCGTCGTGAAATAATAATAAAAAAAAAGGAAAATGCGAAGAAGAAGAAGGAGAAAAAGAAATATGCAAGCGAATCTTTGGGCTTTGAAATTAAGAACTAAAGAAGCGAAAGTTCGTCTAATCACCTAACAACAGCAACTTGCCCTTTTCTATGAAGTCCTTATCTCATCCGATGGCCACGGTTTTATGGGCGGTGGATACGCGGATCTTCTCGGACGGTCGAGATTTGCACACCTTCTTTTCCTTGTCTGAAAACTCGAATCCCTTCCTGGAACCTTCTCCTCATTAATTATTGCGTCCGTCGCGATCCATTCAAAACTCCAAAGAGCGGTGTTAGCGAGTGTTTCGGACCATTCATTCAAAGTACGTCCTTCTCAGAATAGTTCGATCTCGAAAACATCGATCCACAAAACAACCAATCCATGCGTCGGAAATCATAAAAGAAATTTCGAGGGGTACATTGAGCCAATGATCTTGCAACATTCGTTGATACGAAATGCTAAGTTAACCACGACAAATTAGTCATCGGATATCTATGACGAATCTCGTTCGCTTGTCGTGCTGGTCCCCCCCTTGTTGATCTCTCACCACCTAAGCAGCGCCACTTGCACCTTAAAACTATCGCGAGTCTATTAGCGACATGTGATGTTGGGAATTCTTCGGACATCTTCCTTCTCAAGTTAACATAAACTAACATAAAGCAAGAGACATTAATAATAGAAAAAGAGGGACCAGGAGATGAGTTAGGAACTTAACGCACCTAATTTTGTATCTTTCTCCTTGCATATCACATCTCAATTGACTTTTATTTAACTCTGCCTCTCCCCCCAACTCATTGAATTGACCTTGTCAAAGACTTGGATCACACAGATGGCTTCGACCAGTCGTGGTTGTGCTTTAGGGCGTGTCTATCTGAGTGAAAGAAATTTCTCACAAATTGATCTTCTGAAGTTTCATGCATTTGATTTGTTGAAAAGTTATCAAAGAATATACTTACTTAAAGATAGGGAAAATGAATTTCCTTACTTAAACAAGGGAAAACATTTCCCTTTAAAAGGATTACTCAAAAAAGATTTTTCTTTATCATAAAATTCCCCCGAAACAACACACACCCTTAGTTTTGACCAATTTAGATATGCTTGCTTGAAATTAGGGAGATGAATTGCCTAACCTGAAAAAAAAAAGGATTTTATTGAAAAAAGTTTCTAGAAAAGTATTTTCCTTTATCATAAAATTTTCCTGTTTTAATTAATTTAGATCTTAAGTCATAGTAATTGAATACAAGAATGAATTGTAAATGACAAACTAGAAGGGAATGGTGGAGTGCTAGGGCGATCCCCTCCGAAAACTTGATGTTTGACGCAACTTTTATCATAAATTTCGTGCAGTCTATGATTATCATTATCAAATTCTCGTGCCCTAAACTAGGTACTACAAATTTTATATTGTGTGTAAGATGTCTGGAAGTTAGTATTATTCTACACCACCGCCAATGCAATGCAGCATCCTTAAGGTGCAGATGGTGTTGATTTTGCCGTAAGTGGGAAAACGCGGAGTACTTGGGGTTTGGATATACCATAAAAGGGAGGATCCCACGCTGGCGACTGCTAAACTATGATCAAGTGGATCTCTTTCTTGAATCTTTTCTTTCTGAACGATGAGTTGGCGAAATCGATTCCTTGGATTCTGTCCTCTCCTGCTCAGAGATGGTCACGTTCATTTGGAGACAGGGCAAGTGTGATCCCCATATTCGGCGCACCTGGCCAAGGTGCTGGAGAATTTTCAGCTTGGGAACTAATCAGTTGCGTGCAAACTATTCCAGAATAAGGCCACATGCACAGACTAGAGGTATAGACTTAGCCGGCCAATTACGAGGTCTTCCGTGTAGAAGTGTGTAAAACAGACAGTTCAAATAGGGAACTGCTCAAATCGGATCAAAGCGACTGATTTGAACTGTCTGTTTTATACACTTCTACTCAGACCTGATCAAAGCGACCGATTAGGTCCATTTCTTAGGAGTATCGATATGGTTCCTAATTTCTAAAAGTGGAACCGGTTCAGTTCTACATATATTCTTTATTTTTTTAATTTCTTAAAAAAAATAAAAAAGTGACCGGTTTTTCTTCTTCTTCTTATTTTTTTTAAAATTTCTTCATAATATAAGGCATCAAGAAGCGGGGAAAAAAAAGTAATCGGTTCTTTTGAACCGAACCAAACGAGGAACCGATTATCCTTAGTTCCATGGGGCCTTGACCATAACATTGTAACACTGCGAGCTTAATGTATTGTAATCAAGGCCACGCACTGAGCACGCACATTTCACTGGCTTCAAGTTGATTAAAGAGAAAAATGTTCAAAAAGTTTTAAATCTATTGTGTAGCAGCCAATTCAGTCCTAACTTTTTTTTAACTCTGTCAATTTGGTAATAAACATTTTAATGATTTGTCAATATAATTATTTTGGCTAATTTTGGTCAGAAACCACTGACGTAGACGTTGGCCGACACTAACATCATCCACGCTAGTGATTTCTGGTCATTTTGGACCAAAATGACTATACTAACAAATTGTCAAAAGGTTTGGATTGAATTGGCTAAATTGAAAAGTTTATGACTGAATTGTCTATTGTATAATAAGTTTAGAACGTTTTTGAACAATTATATCGTTGATTAATCTCCCTTAACGGGTGCAACGAATAAAGAGCATGTCTAAGCACTTTCTTGAGAACTAAAACGTAGATTTTCCTAGTCAGCTCCGTGTATTATCTGCCTGGTCATGATTGCCGGGTCGTATTCTAATGCGACTTCTGTTTTCTTAATTTAGAATTTATGGACCGACTAAGACCAACCCTAACAAGTCGGCAAGCAACGGCGACGGCACCAGCAGGCTGGATGCTAAAGAGATAAAGCTGAGCGAGTCGTCGCTGATCAGAAACAGCTCAACGAAGAAACATCGAACATGGTTTTGTCATTTTTCAGAATGTCATCAACGTTAGTCTTTTGTCAAATTTTCATTCTCTGGAAGCCCTTGATTGGCTTGCGAGCAATCATATAAACATGCAACTTCCACTCCAGATTAGAGGGGATTGATTTCGTCATTTAATTTGACCATAGAAATTGCTAGGGGAGATCAAGGAAAGTGATTAGTCGGGACCTTAATAACTTTTCGATTTTACCTATAAATTGTAGCAGTCTTTTCAATCTCATCGTGCTAGTACTCCACCACCTTTAGAGCGAGCACTGAATGTTTAGGACGATACGACAACGAGACCTTCGTGCTATCCCATTGATGTTGGGGAGCTAATGCTGGGTACGGGTAAAGGTCCAAAGCAAACTCTACGAAAGAGGCAAATCTCGATTAAGGATCTGTTTATTTGAAAAGAAAAACTATTTCCAGGAAATTATTTTTCTGGCTTTCGAAATTTGGATTATGAAAAACTAATCAATCTAAGGAAAGCGTTTTTCATGAACCGAAAACTACAAATTTAGATTAAGGGAACACAACTTCCTCTCCTCCTAATAAGAAAAAAAAATCATTCTCTGAAATCGCCAAATAAATGAAAACTCATAATTTTTCTTGTAAATGATTTTCATGAAAAATATTTTCTTTTATTATGAAATTTTCAGTCAAATAAATGCGTCATAAATTTAAAAAGGACACCATCTAAAAAAGATCATTTTGTTCCTGGGGTCTCTTTGTCCTTTCAAACGGGCGCATGAAAGTATGCGTTCCTTTATTTTATGCCTTCCAAGCCGTAGGAAGAGGTCGCAAGCCTGCCACGCCTTCGGGGTGATGTAGCCCTAACAGCATGTGCATCCTCGGCGTCACGAAAGTGCTCCAGAAAGATCTCTTGCTAAATGACAGTTCTGACTTCTGAGCATGCCCTAAGCTAATTTGGAAGGAGTGTGCCGAGAGAGGTGTTTGGATGAGAGATTTGGATTTCACCATTAAATGCTTGCAAGGCGGTGGTGTATTGAGGAGGTGAGTAAGAGGATTGTCATGCTTTGTAAGGGTCAGCAACCAAGCCAGTTCAAATTGAGAATTAGTCAAGACCGATTCACAGAGTGTTGGTCTAGTTCTCATTACCAAAAATTAGGAACTGGCTTTACTGGTTTGGTTCGGTTTTACCTAAGAACTCGAAACCAATCCGGTTTTATTTCTAATCCTAAGTAAGTTCTCGACTTTCTTTTTTAAACAGAAAATATTTGTTGAAATTGAACATGCTTGACATATTATCCTAAAGCAGAAATAATGGTATTCATGTTTCATTCATGCATATTGTATATCTAACAAGATGAAACTAATAGAAAAAAGAGAGCTTGGCTAGTTTTCTAGGTCAACCCTAGAGCCAACTAGTTCGTTTCCAAGCCAGTTTAGGGTAGATAGGGTTAGTTCTAAATTCCAAATACCGAGAGCTGAGCTGGATAGAATAGTTTCCACGTTCCAAGTCTGGAACTTGCCCACTTTAGAATTGATTACCCATAATGCTTTATTGGAGAGCAAACAAGAGAGAACAATTTAGATATAAAAGAGAGATAAAAAGATGCAATCTCCTTTCCTAATAATTCCACCATTCTATTATGAAAAACGAGTTTTCTTTTCCATGCAAGTAGAATTTTGAAAAATTTGGTAAGTGCTAGGAAATGGTTGGTATAAAAAGTTATTGGCCACTTGATTTCTTGGTAACTGATGGTAACTTACTAACACTTTAAATAAAATTACCAACAATTTTTTACAATTTACAAATGATCAATTCTTATTATCTTTTACTAACTTTTGCTTGTCTACTTACCAACGTGTTAAATTTACTTAATCTTATATAAGTTCACCTTTTTTTTTTATTGAGTGACTAATTGACTTTATTCCAACTTTTAAGTTACTAATTCTCTTTTGAGTTACCGGTTTATTTATTCTTTATCATCATTTTTGGTCTCTCTTACAAACAACTGATTTTTGTCAACTCTTATATGTATATGCAATAATTTGCATGACTCACCGATTTTTCTCTCATTAGATTACTAACTAATTTTAATATACCAAGTTTCATTTGCGTTACTTTTTAACATTTATTCATTTGGTTTATATTTATCAATGTTTTGTACTGATTTATGAATTACTTGACATGCCTCTCCAAACTAATATGAAGCTTGGGATGTCAAATTCATCGTTGTTTGAGTTTCAAATTATAAAAATTAAGACTGCAAATGATCTAAAATCAATCTAGGAAGGTCTTAGGCAAATGCAAATTAGAGTACCTTCTTTCAGGACATATGATTCCCATCAATCCAAATCAACTAATATGTCAAAAGTGACCTAACACTTTTGAAAAAAATAAGTAACTTCGCGATGTTTAATCAAATGATGGCTTGTGAGAAGTATGGTATTTCTTGTCGCATCGATTTGAACTGCACATACTCATGGGATTGTCAGACAGCCAAGGACATCAATGGTTCGATAATAGGAAAGCTCATGATCAGAACATCAATATCCTCATAGCCACTTAAGCATCATCAAGTCAATTAAAGTAGAAATTTCCCCCTCAATCATAAATCTTTTTAAGTTGGGATAATATCAAGAAAATACAAAATTGATATATCCGTAACAAATTTACTTCAAATTAATTTTTAGATCAATAAAAACTCAAGATTAGCATACATATGACAAATTTATCATAAACTAATTTTTAATTATCAAAATCTCTCAAAACTAATACACATATGATATATTTACCCCCTGTTAAGCTAAATGAAACGTGGCAATAACTTAAATGATATGATAAGTTAACATGAAAATTTTTATCATAGATATATCGATTTAAACTAAAAATTAATTTGAGATTGTACCAATTTAAAAAATTTCGTGATATTAATCGTCTTTAACGGGGAAAAGCGTAGAAAAAAATGACCCCGAGGGAGAGGGGACCTCTAGAATTGCACGAAAGAAAAGACCCAACAAACAAGGCAACCGAAAAAAAAAAGAAAAAGGAACAAGGCAACAACAACGAGCAACGATCCAATGGCGGATCCACTCGCACATGCCACGATATCATCACACGGCGCAAATACGCCAAAAAGCCTCCCCCCTTCCCTTCTCTCTCTCTCTCTCTCCTCCATAAAACCAGCGACCCCATTCCATCACACTCGCTCTTTCCTTCTCTCTCTCTCTCTCTCTCTCTCTCCGTCTCTCTCTCTCGAATCGACTGCAGCAAGCGAAAATCGAATCGGGAGGCACCTTCGCGAGGAAGGGAAGGGAAGGGAAGGGAAGGGAAGAAAAATGGGTTTGCAGAGCCAGCTGAACGACGTCTCCTCCGACTCCATCCCCCTCCTCCTCCTCGCCCTCGCCGCCACCTGCGTCGCCCACCTCCGCTCCTCCCTCTCCTGCCTCCTCCACTCCCTCGGCCTCCCCGCCCCCTCGACGCCCCCGACCTCGACCTCGACCTCGACCCCGCCGCCCCCGCCCCCGACGGCGACGGCGACGGCGACGCCCGCTTCCTCTCCGCCCCGCTCGGCTCCGGCCTCGCCGGCCTGATCGTCCTCGCCGAGCAGCTCAACCTCAACCGGCTCCTCTCCGACCGGTTCTCCGTCGCGGAAGGCGGCGTCGTCGGCGGCGGCACCTGCTCGGAGTGCTGTATGGTGTGCCTGTGCGGGCTCGGGGAGGGGGACCGCGTGCGGCGGCTGCCGTGCCGACACGTGTTCCACAAGCGCTGCTTCGACGGATGGCTCGATCAGCTCAAGTTCGACTGCCCGGTGTGCCGGTCTAAGCTGGTCCCCGACGAGCGCGTGGAGCTCACCGCCCGGCGCGTGGGCGGGGACGTGGCGGCCTTCTTCTCCCCGCGGTGAGGCAGGCGCGGGCGCGCGTCGGTCGGTGGAGCGGAAAGAGCAGCGACGGTTGCTCCTCGTCGTCATGATTACGATGATTGATGATGAGGGCCGCTTCGGCAAAATTTCCGTTCGTTTTTCTTTTCTTTTTTCTTCCTTTCTTCTTTTGGGTATTTGCAGTTTTGACCCTAGATTAACTTCCGTGCCCCTTTTTTCTTTCCCTCGTTTTCTCCTGTTCTTGTTCATTCCGTAGATCGATTTTCCCCTTTTTTTTTTTCAGTCATGTCCTGCCACTGTGATTTTTGAAGGGCTCGTTCGGAGTTCTTTTCGAACGTCGGTGTAAATTTTCTAGAACGTGCTCCGCCTGTGATAAATAAGGAAAATAGGGAGGTATATCTTTTTTTGTATGCTGCAATTTGTCGACATGGCTCTGGATCTTTTTCTCGTGGGAAAAAAATAGAAAGGACAGGCCGACCTCGTCATCGATGATCGACGTATAATTTCGACGAGTGTGTTCGGTCTTATAGGTCGAAATCATTGGGCAAACGGTGACAAATCATGTGGCTAGAGAATTCTCTCGAAGCGTCTACATAATTTGGGATGTGATGGCTGTTTCGGTCTTTAAAAAAAGGGTTAGGGCAGGTGAAATGGTGTAAAGTGCTTGTGAGGTTGTCGGTTTGATGAGTGTGCCCACTTCTTAAAACTTTTTTAATCAATATAAAAAATCAAATTCAACTGCTAGAATTTCCTGTTACAAAGAGATTACGCGAATGCAAAAAATATATAAAACTAACTATCAAGTGGTATGATATAAAATTATGTCAATATTTACAAAGGAGTAAAAATTTTAGAATAGGATTCTATTTGCCCGAAATTAAAAAAAAAAAAAAAAAAAAAAATAGTGTTGAAAATCAATAATATCTTGAGCAAATTTGTCGGGAAGAAATCTTATCCTTGTGTACTTTTGGACCATCAAATTAGAGCCTCGGCATTTTTTTTTCCGTGTTTGAAATATATTTTCACCTCGCTGAGGTGAGTTAATTTGGAGATTTCTATATATGTATTTATTTGCAGATTTCTAGCCCTTTTTTTTTTTTTTTTTTTATAGTGTTAATATCAAATTGGATAGTGGCACGCAAAAGTCAGCGGATGTATCCTGCGGAGTTGGGGGTGAAATGATGATGCAACTAAAATGCGGCAGAACACGTTAGACTCATGTAAACAGGGGAGACACAATGTGTCAATCAATACTACAACAAGACTCTTGACAATGTGCGATGTGAAGTGTTGAACACTTTTGCTCTTTTTTTCTTTTCTTTTTCACTTGCTGGACGTAATGAATCTCGATTGGGTATCAAAATAAGTGGATCCATGATTAGATAGATTGACTTCTCTAAACACGCAACAAAAAATTACCATATGATTAAGTAAGTTTTAGTAAGATTTGTCGATATATGGTAAGGGTAATCGGTTTCAAGATGTATAAATTCTAACCCTGGAACTTAGGGAATTCATCTTGTTAGAATCGGGTTCTAGTTTTTGAAATATAATACTTAACCCCAAAACTTGAACTCACCTTGTCTTCGGGCTAGTTCTAGAGTCTATCTGAGAATTAATTTCATTTTTTTTTAAATTGTGAAAAATAGCAATTATAGTAAAATAGTATAAGCAACAAAGCGATTCAACGTAAAATATTGATACAACTATAAGGTAATGCCAAAACGAGAAATGAATTATGAGGAGGCGCAACATGACATGATGCGAACACAAGTTCATGTCTCAAATCTTTTGGGTTCTACTTTTTAGGGCAGGATCTAGCCATTTAATTCAGTTCATAGAAATCCAGACTCAAGGTATCATCACTCAAAGTATTGTGTGCGTTGCAGAAGCAAAAGAATTAAATGATTGAATAATAAAAGAACTAAATGATTGAATAATAAAATAAATAGAACAAGAAAGTATATTGGATGTCGAATTTACGTACGTTCACGGGAGAGCGGTAAAGAATTCTACTATAGATTAAGTAATACAATTGAGATTACAATCGTCACTCAAACACGAATTTCTCACTAAATAATTCCTCAATCTCGCAAAGGAATTCACAAATCTTATCGCAAAATTTCACGGATACAAACACTAATCCTCCTTGGATTGCAATTCACTGAGTGAAAGGCTTTCGCTGGACACGAATTGCACCAAGACCCACGCCCGCTCTTCTCATCAACAACGGCGCATCAGGACTCTTCGTCTAAAAGCATCCCATGACCCCCTATCAATATATATATATATATATATATATATATATATATATATAACCACCTTGAGAGAGAAGTGCATAGGATCGTGAATGTAGCCACAGTATTTGGAAAGGAAACGAGGTCCAAGTGGGATTCGGTCAACCGAGTCCAATCTTTGCACTTTTCTCTTCACATCTCTTTGGCCGCCTCCGGAACATATTCAGACAAACGTGGAAAGCGCGCCCCCTTCATTTCACGACCAAGAACCACAGCACTTTACTTTCACACGGCCGGTTGTCTTAACCACCTCAATTCGGACCGGATTCAATTCGATGCGCTTAAGTTCGAGACATGATTTTAACATTGCGGATGTTATTTGTTGAACCCGAGAAGAATCACGGTGTTGAAATTTGCTGAAGCTAAAACAGAACTGTTCTGTTATGGAGCAGTTCTTGTCGAAAGTCTCATGCGATCACTGTTGTGGCACGTCGTGACATAGCGAAATAGCAAAGTTATGCTGCCGAAAGCTACGGCGACCCCAGATGGACTGTAGCGAGATGGCAGGTAAAGGAAACCAGAAATGCAAGGAAGGCAAACGGCCAAAGATGATGAACAGAGCACAGAGAGCACAGGTGAAGTTCGAGAAAAGAATTACAACCTTGGGGGGTTCCCCGGGGGAGGAGTTTTACGCAATCAATCCTAAAACTTTTGTAGGTATACAATGGTGATCGAGAGCGTAGAATCAAATCTTTTTTATTAAGTCTCGTTTATTCTATTTGATATGCTGATCCAGTTAACGCTGGCCGTCCTATAAATAAGTAACTGACACTTGCATGACATAGAATAAAAGTTACTGTTTTTGCACAGACAAACAACAGTTTTTTAATCGAGCAACTAAAGCGCCAGATAACCCCAAAATCACCAAATCCATCCCCCCCTTTCGAGCCTCAACTACTTTGAGCAACCCCAATTCCAGTCTTGGTGGAAAAAATAAGGAGCAAAGATGACGATGACCTTGAGACTCTGTAGAAGAAACGACAAGGAGTGGTCGTGCTAGGAAAGGGCAGAGAATCGATCTAAGATATAATTTTTTATCGTGGTCCCTTCAAGAGCACGTTGTCTTTTTGTAACCAAACTGTTGTTGTCTGTATCAATTTCTTCACTCGTCCTCACAAATGCGTGCGTTAGAACTTATTCATCAGGCGAGAGGTCAGAATATATACGAGAGACCGATCGAGGCACGATCACAAATTCAAACATGCCTCGTGGGTCGTTATTAGAAGTAATTACAAGTTCATTGAAGAATGCATCAAAACTTGTGATCATCTCACAGAAAAAAGACGTCAGGTTTGTTCAAGATATATGACAAAATGTCATGAAACAGGAACAAGAGAAATGGGTTCGAGACAAAGAAAAAAAAAATGAAGAGGAGCCCTCCCGATATTTCAATCTTTGTCATCCTGGATCGATCGACAGCATGAGAAGATTCAAGAGGTTCAAGAAAATCATGTTGGAGTTATGTACTTGGTCAAGTCGATCAGTGCAACAAAAATGTGGTCGAGAAAATCAATTGCTCTATCCACCGTCACATTGAGAACACCTTTTTTTTTTTTTCTCTTTTTTTGGTTAATGTACTGCGTTAGTTGCAGTCTAGGATTAATCAACATCCTTCTCGGGTGTTTTGAACCTAGCGTCTATAACTACGCAACGTGAAAAATGCACTTCCTCGTTGATTTACCCTCTTCCGATCATATTTGCTGCAAAAGGTGTCATTTCCACCGAGATGGGATGGTAACTTGCACGTTAATCAGCTGATTAAAGGGAATACCCGAATCCAAGTATAGGAATCCAAGAATAGCTAATGGGAAGTGATATGCTTGTGAATCTCCTAGTTCGTACGAGGATGTCCTAAGTTCGATTGGACCAGAAGGGTAGACTCGAGTTGATGCACAAAAAAGCGACGGCGACGGTACCACTCTACTCCAATTTCCGAAAAATGGAAATCTCTATGACAGTTCAATGTTCAAAAGATCAGGAATTGTGGCCACAATTCTCCAGACGCAGCTCAGCCCTTTCTGCCCTTACGTTTGGGCTTCAACAGGCTTAACCCTCTACTCACTTTACATATGAATGTCCTTTTTCAAAATAGAAAAAAGAATAAAACTTCCATGATTTTCACACCGAATTCAACGCAACATATGCGGCTCCATTTGGAGGATCTTCGCTTGCTAGGTTTCCAATTAGCAGTTACTCGTTACATGGATTTTATTAATCTAGCCCTCATATTTTCATTCTTTCTATTCAAATCTGTCTACTTGCAGCAAATATCTACGAGTCCCTCCCATATAAAACCCGATCATATCTAATTGATGTGATTGCCGGAACGAAGCCAGAGCGTGGCATGGATTAATTATTGACTACATGGACATCCATTGCGGATTGTGAAGTGAAAGGAGGATAAGAAAGTTAACTAAAAAAGTATCTAATCCATTTGGTAACCATGGCCCACTATGGCTGTTCAGCCGGCAATTTTTAATCCATATCACACTTTGGCGTGCCCTAACAGTCACATCAGCTGGACTTGGCCGAATTTTATGTTGGAGTGACTCGATTGGGTATTTTGTGTAAACAAAAGGCCTTGATTAGAAATATTGCAAATGTAGGGACTTTATGTGATGTCCACCGCTACCAACCACGAGGCACGCAACCTACTGGTACGGGGGCTATGTTATAGGCATTGGCCTAGATCGAATCCAGAATGTATGAAAACAATTACCAGCTGCATAAAAATGATTGGCCGCAGGTTCAAATCAGATCCCTAATTCCTACCTGGCTCTTGATCACACCCATTGATCTCTAATTCTATTTTCTAGTTTCAAATTGAACCCATGCATCAAAATCCATCCCTCTTCAACGCTCAACCTAACCTTTTGGAATAAGCCGTTGCACAGGAATTATAGTATGCTCTTTCGTGCGACCTCATCCGTAATTTTAATATTGTGAATACTATTTGTGAATCCAAGGAGAACCATGGTATCGAAAAATGCTGAAGTTAAAGCAAAACTATTCTGTTATGGAATAGTTCTCGTCGGAAATTCCTCACAAGTTGCGATCATGGTTGCGGCGTGTCGCGACATAGTAAAATAGCAAAGTTATGCTACCGGAAGCTAGGGCGACCCCAGATGGATTACGACAAGATGGCAGGTAAAGCAAACCAGAATTGCAAGGACGGCAAACGGCCAGAGACGATGAACAGAGCATGGAGAGCACAAGTGAAATCCAAGAAAAGAATTACAATCATCTGTTTTTTTTTTTTGGGTGATTACACAATCAATCCTAAAACTTTTGTAGGATTTCAATCAAGATCAAGAACTATACCTTCAAGGAAAAGTATAATCAATTCCTTTTGATTGAGTCTCGCTTGATTTATCTAACGTGCTAATCCACTTATCGTTGGTCATCTTACAAGTAACTACCCCTCACGTGACATGGACTAGAGGCTATCGCTTTTGCATAGACAAACAACAGCTTCTTAATCGAGCAACTGAAGCGCCAAATCACCCCAAAATCCACAAATCCGTCCCTCCCATTTGAGCCTCATTTACCTTAAGAAATCCGAGTTTCGGTCTTGTAGGAAAATTTTGGAACAAAGATGACGATGACCTCGAGATTCTGCAATAGATACGACAAGGAGTGGTGGTGTTAGGGATTGTAGCGTAGCCCACCGTCCTCAATTTTTTTGACATAACACGAGAGAAAATGGCAGAAAATCGGTCCGAGGTATAACTTTAATCGCGGTCCCTCCGAGAGCGTGTTGTCTTTTATAACCAATCTGTCATTTTTTGTATTGGTTTCTTCACACGTGCTCTCTATCTCCCGTCATCACTTCGTGACCACGTCGACAAACATCCTCCCTCTCCGTATGATCTCTTGCTCATGCTCACATGGTCGCTCAACTGCCCGCTCGTGCTCACACCTGCGCGCGTTAGCGCTTGTTCATCAAGCAAGAGGTCGGAATTTATACAAGGAGACTGATCGAGGCGCAGCTGCAGATTCGAGCATGCCTCGTGGATCGTGATTAGTAGCAATTACAAGGGTCGTCGAATAATGCATCGGAACTCACGTGATCATCTCCCCCTCCCAAAAAAAAAACGTCGGATTTGTTCAAGAGAGCCGACAAAAACATCACAAAACAGAATGAAATTAAGAAAAAGCACCCACAATACTTCTGTCTTGGTTATCCTGGATCGATCAACAGCATGAGAAGATTCAAAAAGTTCAAGAAAACCATGTCGGAGTTATGTACTTGATTGAGTTAATCGCCGCAATATTTTTTTTTCCCACTCGCTTAGCTATCGACATGGATTTGGTTGAATCTATCTGAGTCCAATTAGTCTTGGATTATGCATGATAGTGTTCATTCTTGCACAAAAATGTGGTAGAGAGAATAAATCGCTTCATCCACCGTCGCATTGAGAACACCTTTTTTTTTTCCCCTCTATTTTTGGTTAATGTAATGCGTTAATCGTAGTCTAGGATTAGTCCACACCTGTGTCAGGCACCACTTCCGATCGTATCCGTTGCCAAAGGAGTCATTTCCACCGGCCGAGATGGGGATGATAACTTGCACGTTTATCAGCTGATTCTAGGAAACACCCGAATCCAAGTATTGGAATCCAAAAATGGCTTCTGGGAAGTGATATGCTTGTGAATCTCCTGGTTGTGCGTGGATGACCGGCGTTCGATTGGACCAGAAAGGTAGACTCAATCTGATCGCAAAAAAGAGATGGTACCCCTCTACTCCCAATTCCAAAAATGGAACTCTGTATGACAGTTCAAGATTCAAAAGATCAGGAATTGTGGCCACAATTCTCCAGATGCAGCTCAGCCCTTTCTGCTCTTATGTTTGGACTTCAATAGGCTTAACCCATTACTTACACATGAATGTAATTTTTCAAAATAGGAAAAAAAAAAAAAACTTTACATATTTTTCACACCAAAGTAAATGGTCATTTAATCACCGAATTCAATGCAACATAGGCGGCTCCATTTGGAGGATCTTCGCTTGCTAGGTTCCCAGTTAGCAGTTACTCGTTATATGGATATTATTAATCTAGTCCTCGTACTTTTAATTTTTCTAATCAAATCCGTCTACTTGCACAAAATCTCTACGAGCCCCTCCGATATAAAACCCGATCATATCTAATTGATGTGACTGCCAGAGGATGCCAAAGCGTGGCGTGGATTAATTATTGACCATGTGGACACTCATTGCAGAATTGTGAAGTGATAGGAGCATGGAGCATGAGAAAGTAAACTAAAAAAGTATCTAATCCATTTGGTATCCACTGCCCACCGTGGCTGTTTAGCCGGCAATTTTTAATCCATATCACACTTCAGCGTCTCCAGCGGCCACATCAGTTAGACTTGGCTGAACTTTGGAGTGACTTGATTGGGTATTTTGTTTAAACATAAGGACTTGATTAGAAATATTACAAATGCAGGGACTTTATTTGATATCCACCGCCACCAACCATTGGGCACGCAACCTAGTGGTATGGGGACTGCATTGGAGGCATTGACCTAGATCGAATCTAGAACGAATGAAAACAATTACTAGCCACGTAAAAATGGATCGGTGGCAGGTTCGAATCGGATCCCTAATTTCTACCCGGCTCTTGATCATGCCCATTGATCAGTCTAATTCTAGTTTCTAGCTTCAAATTGAATTAATGCACCAAAATCCATTCCTCATTCGACACTCAACCTAACCTTTTGGAATAAGCCGAGTCCAACGCATGCACAGGAATTACAGTATTCTCTTTCGTGCGATCTCATCGAGGATGGAATAAGTTGCACGCGTTCCGCCAAACTTTCCTGGTCCAGGACGTGGACGAGTCTTGCCTTGGGATCAAAGTTTAGAAGCAACCATCAAACTATTCTTTAACTAGTAAATTTGCAAGATTCGCTTCTCATCCAATCAAAGAATGATCATCATCTCGTCGTCATCAAATCACAATCCCGAGGCCAGCTGTTCACCAACTCATAGTACATGTATAGCTTTTCTATTGCGAACTGACGATGCGATTTCACCGAAAATGGCTCAATTAAAAGTATACATGAGCAAGATACTAGGGGGTGGACAGGATCGAAGAGACCAGCCACGATAGTTGGCCCAGTTGCTTTCACATTATCGCATCCACCAAGGTTCCGTAAAACATCCGTCGGATGCTCTCTATTATTGGACTATGTCGTAAGTGTGTTCTCCATTTTTCACTTTGTATTGGATCCTATTGATCGGAAAGTTTCCTGAGGCTTGAAAGCCTTAAGGTATACATTAATGGCATTTGGAGATTGACAGGCACTCTGTTCAAATGGCCAAGAGTAAGGCCGATGCTGTGGGATAGCATGCTTTTGTGTCTTATTACCTTAGACCTCTCATGGCATCAGAGCCAGCAACTTCATTATCTGACCAATGCCGTAATCATGTGCCATGATAATACATCAGCCCCCGGAGGAATACATTCATAATGACCGATGCATCCCAAATAAGCACACTATATCTGCCCCTATCTCTTTAGATCCCCACAACTCCCTTCGGAAAGTCCAATTCTTCCCACATATATTACCTCTATGAGGGATCCTATTTAAACGAAGAAGAAAAAAAAATATCAAACATCTTCCTTCCACTTGCAAATTTTCACTATGCTTTGGCTAAACCAGCTTCATTTTCCCGTAAAAAGTCTATAAAACAACTTATCCGATGAAGTCCCAGAAAAGGTCAAAGAAGATGTAGAGTCTACTCATTTTGATCAGCATCTTCTTCCAACAACCAAGCAAGAACAGTTTGTTGCTCTCCAGATGTCTTTTGAATGACGACAATGAATTCACTCATCTCCACCTTTGTGCAATCCGACTTGCGGTAAGATTTCATGGTCTGAAAAGATTTGCCAATATTCGCCTCTATGATGCTCGTTTCATCCATTAATGTTATGCTTGTATAAATAGTGTCGAAATAACTCTTAATGTTGGAAGAATGTTTGTCACTC
This sequence comes from Eucalyptus brandiana, assembly GCA_014182725.1. Taxonomy (NCBI): domain Eukaryota; kingdom Viridiplantae; phylum Streptophyta; class Magnoliopsida; order Myrtales; family Myrtaceae; genus Eucalyptus; species Eucalyptus brandiana. The sequence continues at coordinate 37,557,522 of CM024674.1, forward strand.
TTTTAATAGACTTCCCTCCATTCTTTCTCATCTTCATTTTACTACTAAGAAAAAAGAGTAATAATTTTAACAAGTCCAAAAAGTGAAACCCACCTCGCTTTTTCAGTAATATATTTGATACTAGTAGATGAACTCGACAAGGCTAACTTTTCGGTCAGAATTTACTACCAATTCATGAAATTGTCTTGGAGTAATTTAAAGAAGATTTAGAAAACAGGTTGATGTTTGAGATGGGAGGAAAAATGAAAATGGGTGTGAAAAAATTGAAAAATTATGAAATATCTGGAGTCATTTCAACAAAAGAAAAAAGAAAAAAAAGAAATCAACTTTCCTAACACATTTTCCCTTCCCTTCCCTTGTCTCCCAAGCGCCTAAATGGTCATAAAATGTATACTAAGCTAGAATAGTGTAGACCCTTGCTATGGCCATTTTTCTCTCTAGAGCTACTCTTCTCACATATGTCTCTCGTTCTTAATCATTTGTCATTCGTTAGTGGAAGTAGAGTGAAGGGGACGCCCCAATCGTTTGCAACACGTGCTACTTCCTATATATATATATACACTTATTTTATATTTAAAAATATGCAGAAACATAATAATAGAACTTATAATATAATTGTAAATCATCCCACATAATATGAACAAGTTAGTGTTACAATAACAAGTCATTGCTACACAAAAGTTGCAAATATAACATAATACATCAAATTGGTCCCGGGAGTAGGTTCAGTTATATACAAACTACAAGCCTATTCACTATGACTTCAGGCACTGTCATCACCCCCATCATCAACATGAAGTGGCCCATCAAACCTTCATAATGGTTCGCCAACTCGCCATTTATATAACCATATCACGAATTTGTAGTGGTGTATATTAAGTGCAGCTCTACGATATGAGTCTACCTAAGGTTATCATAGTTTACCCCTTATCGATTTGTCGCTTGGTATAGTTATATTAATGGCAAGATGGTTGCACCATTAAGAGGGTTTGATGATCCGTTTGGTTTTGATGATTGGGGGTGATTGTGGTACCTGAGGTTATAGACCCCAGGTAGGGTGGTAGTTTGAATATTGTGCAAGGGTTTTGATTAGATGATGATATGCATTCAGAGCAAGATCCTCAAATGAAAGGAATTGTCTAAACACTTACAAATGATGAAAATTTGATGGAAAGGTAGGCTGCTTTTAGTTTGGGAAATGGTGAGTGTTATTTATAAGGTCTAGTCAAGCAACTCTTGAAACTAAAACTGTTAAGGTTTGTTGGAATTGGAAAATCTAAAAAAGTAATAGTATCTCGAGTGAGTTAATTCAAAAATGTTATAGTGACTGCCGTTGAAAATTAAACGATGCTCTTTAGCTCATTAAGAGGTACTACAAAAGATGCTTTTATATTACTTGCAATAGACTTTATGCTTCGTTAAACAATCCAATAAAAAGAAGTTTCGAACCAAAGTGCCCTATCTTTCTCATTATAGGGATAATTAATGTCTAGAAAAATCATATCATTCCATATAAAGCAATCTTGATAAGTGCTTGAAAGTAGTCATTAATTGATTCCATTTTGGGTGTGTTAGAAGGTGATTTTCTACTTTGATTAGGCTCGTCATCGGCCAAGTAAAAATCTCATACCTTGGTATTGACAAGTCTCCCCGAAAAGGCTAAGATAGAACTAGGAGCTTAAACATAAAATAGGTTATAGGGATGGTCATTAGACTATACTGTAGCGAGCTGTGTCATGCCAACCTGTCTTAGGCCCATGTCCCATCTCTCTTGGGCCCTTGTCGGGTAGGGTTCGTCAATAATAAACTACACGTTATAATGAAATGAATGTGAGCATTGGAAGTTTTAAAATTAGTCACGAAAATGTAATTGAATTCTAAAACTTACAAAAAGTGCAATTGAATTATAAAACTTGTCAAATTTGTGTAATTGAGTCCTTTTTGTTAAGTACGCCTAATTTGACTAGCGGAAAATGTTGATATGGCTAAAACATGAAGGCTGTGTTTGGCGATCAAGATAAAACTCAAGATAGGATAAAATTTGTCTTATCTTATGTTTGTTGCCACTTTAAGATAGGCTAAAGTTGGATATAAATGAGATATAAATCAAATAAAATTATCTCATAGGGGAGGTAAGATAAAAGCATATGGGATTTCTAATATTTATAATAGGAAAGTTTTTTTCTCAAATAAAAAATTTCTTAAATTAAAAAAATTAAAATTATATTTCAATATAAATAATATTTGAATTCTAATATAAGAAATTCAAAATAACAAAAAAAAAAAAAATTATTTTTTTAATTTAACCTTATTTTATATATTCGAATTTAATTCTATCTTATAATTGACTTTAATATATAAATATATGTTTATTACATATTTTAGGCGTTTTAGTATTTTAGGTATTTTAGTATAATTTTCTATTTAATAAAAAATTATTAGAATATGATGGAGGGGGTAGAAAGAAATAAAAAAAGAAATTAAATAAAAAAGAGAGAAAATAAAATAAAAATAAAAATAAAAATAAAGTAGACAAGAGTGTTGCAAAAGATTTTTACTATCTTCATTTGTAAAATTTGTAATTCATATAGGTATTTATACCAAAAAAATATAATATGATGTGAATATATTCAATTTTATTATTACAATCATTAAATAGTGGACAAGATATAGCAAAATGGCAAGGGCCTATAGGCGCTCGCCACTGTTGCCCCACCATCATCGAAAAGGGCAAATGATGGTGGGGATGGCCGGCCAATGGTTGGTGAGGGTCGCCAAGTGATACTAGAAAAATTGGCCCATGACACTAACCAAAGAAAATCAAAACAGAACTTATGGCAAGTATGCTATCCCACACGCACGACCCTTCTCCGGCCTCAGAATAGGGATTGCTTTTTAGTCACCAAATTCCTTTTCTTTTTTTGGTTTGTATCATAGAAAATTTTAGGGTGGCAAAATTTTGATGCATAGGTTCCACATGGTGGCAAGTGCAAAGCATACTACCGAGATTAATACGAGTATCTCTAGTTATAAAGAATAATACCAAGTAGAAAGGAAGATGGGAGGAAACTTTAAAGATCCATAGTAAATCACACAATATTATTTTTAGAGAGGGTGCATTTTGCCCCTTAATTTTACAAACACTACCTTTTATAGGCATAAGACAAAGACCACACACCTTATTATTGGTGATAGTTCTAGAGATCACCAATAAGTTCTACAAACTCCTTATGGCCAACAATGGTCAATAATTCACACAAGCTAATCCTTAAACTAACTGGCTAAGACTTTTATTCCTAATACCTTTATTCCCCATTTTTCACTTCTACTACAATACGGTATAACACCGTTACAATACCAAACAGTGTTTGAATAGTGCCAAATAGTACATGAACAGTGTTTTGCTACAGTATTTAAGCCAAATTTTCTGCATCTTCACATGGCTCGTCTCACTCATTCACATGTCATATTTGTAAATTAGTTCTTTAGCATTATCGTTCGAACTGTTTGAGTCACCTCCATATTTCTGTCTTCTATATTCCCCAATTAGTCTTTCGATTCTAAGGCTTCAACACTTCATGGGATGTCAGTGGGACTATTGAAAGTGCTTTTTGAAGATTATCTTCATAACGTTGCCTGAGTCCTTCGAGGAGCTTGAGATGATCTTGAAAAAAACACTTTCATTGACATCCCATCAAGTTCTCATTGGCTTCTACGGTTTACAGAAAATGACCATCTTGAAGCCTTAGAAGTTGAAAGACTAATCAAGGAATACAAAAGACCGAAAGATGGAGGCGGCTCAAATAGCTCGAACGATGACACTAAAGAACCGGTTCATAAATATGGCATATGAATGAGTCAAATGCAACATGTGAAGAAGTCAAACAAGCCATGTGAAGATGTAGAAAATTCGGCTTAAGTAATGCAGCAAAACATTGTTCATGTACTATTTGACACTATAGCAATATTGTAAGGTACTGTAGCAAAATCAAAAAATGTGGAATAAGGGTTTGTTAGAAGTAAAAGTCTTAGCCTATCAGTGTAAGGGTCAACTTGTATAAATTATTGGTCATTGTTGGCCATAAAGAGTCTGTAAAACTTATTGGTGATCCCTAGAATTTTCACTAATAATCAAGTGAGTAGTGTTTGTCTTATGCCCATATAAGGCAATATTTGTAATGTTAAGGGGCATAAAGCACCCTCCCTAAAAATAATATTGTGTGGTTTACTATGAATCATTAAAGCCCTCTTCTATCTTCCATTATGCCTCATATAATTCTTTAAAATAAGATATGTTTAGATCAATCCTAGTAGAAATTTGTGCACTTATCACAATATGGAACCCGTGCATCAGAATTTTGCTATCATACATTTTTTTTTATTTATGATATGAACCAAAAAATGAAAAGGAATTTGATGACTGACAGGCAATCCTTATTTTGAAGCCGGAGAATGGTCTATTTTTGTTTTCTTTGGTTGGTGTCATAGCCCAATTTTTTTGGTAATAAAGCCATGACAATTTTCAATACATTTCTAGTTTTGGGTTGAATTTCCGTCATAGAAGGGAAGAACTTCCTTACCATGACAGAATCTTATGAAATTTCCCCTCTTACCACTATAAATACCATAATTTCTCTTAGCCCTCCTTTAGAATTTCGCACCTATTAGCCTATGGTATGGGTCAAGGAGAATGAAAACAAAATTTATAACAAGTATGCTATCCTAGAGGCACAGCCCTTCTATGACCTTAGAAAATGGACTGCTTGTTAGCCACCAAATTCCTCTTCATTTTTTTGACTCATATCGCAGAAAATTTTAAAGTAGCAAGATTTTAATGCATGTGTTCCACATTGTGGCAAGTGCAGAGCATACTATTAAAATTGATTTGCACATTCCTAATTTAAAATAATCATACTAGGCAAAAAGGAAGAAAAGAGAGAGTTTTAATGATTCATGAAAAATCACACAATATTATTTCTAGAAAGGGTGCATCTTGCTCCTTGACCTTTGTATGCATTGCTTTATATATTGTAAAACAACAAACTAGAATGTTATAGACCCCGTTTGGCCAACAAAGGCTAGTTATTTGCATCTGTCGAGACCTTTCTACTTTTTATCTCACTTTTTCCGCTTCTGCTACAGTTGCTACAATGCTACAGTGCTATGAACAGTGCCAAACAGTGCATGAGCTGTTATAAACAATGCATGAATAGTACACAAATAGTACTTTTGCTACATGACTTTGAGCAAATTTTCTTCTTCTTCATGTGGCTTGTTAGACTTTCTTTAGGTTGCCTTTGACTGCTCTTTCTCTTCTTCACTTTCTTAATACTTTAGATTTCTTCACAAGTCATACATGCGAGTTGGTTCGTCATCATCCAAATTGTCCGAGCCATATCCATCCTTTTGCCTCATTCATGCATTGTTTGGCACTGTTCATAACACTGTAGCACTGTAACATACTGTAGCAAAAGCAGAAAAAACAAAATAAGAAGTAAAAATGTCAGTATGTTAGTGCAAAACTCAACAGATACAAATAATTGGCCTTTGTCAGCCAAGTAAGGTCTGTAACATTCTAATGTGTTATATTATGTCTATACAAGGCAATGCATGTAAATGTTAAGGGTCATAATGCACCCTCCTTAGAAACACTATTATGTGGTTTTCTATGAATCCCTAAAACTCTCTCTCTCTCCACTGATGACAGGCTGGGGCCTATAGGCCCTCGCTCAATTCTAAGCAAGAGTCACTATGACCTCTAAAATTTTCTTCGTAATTGATGATATTTATGATATTAAGTTAATGAGAGTTATTGAAGAAATTAAATTAGTTAGTATTATGTATCGAATAATTTTCATACATTAAAATTTTACAAACTTAATGCGTCCTATTGTTTTGTACCTTTTGTTAATAAATCTAGTGATTTCAAAATAATTTTCTAATTTAGTGTTGTTTCAAATGAATACCATTTGACAAAAAAAAATTATTATCAATTTCCCTGTTAATTTACTGCAATATAAAGCATTTGCTCAAAATAACCTAATATCTCCATCTTTTCAACCAAACTATACCGTTTATCATCATTTTAGCTAAATATCTTAATTCTCATCTTATTATTGCCAAATCATCATTTTAGCTTGAACAAATATCTTAATACTCACCTTATTATTGCCAACATTGAAGATATTGAACATAACTCTTGATGATCCCATACATGACATGTGATTATTTTAACCCTAGTAACTTTATATCTACTATTAGCTCTAGTTAATTGAAATATTTATTTTTAACCCAAGCTAATAAATGTGACCTCAAATTACTCTTCAATATAGAATAAAGAGGGAAGACGAGAGATAAAATTATCCTTTCCCTTCCTATTGTGAACGTGCACTCCATCTTCTCAAACATATTCAAGTTCAAATTTATACTCTTAATCTAGTTTCTTACAAGGTATGTTTCTGGACTTCACTTCATCTTTTTTTAATCAAATTAGTTTTGTTGTCTTCTAAAGAATAAGACTTGTCAATTTAAAGAAGATGAACATGTATGTTTATAGAGTATTGTGAATGCTTTAATATGCTTAAGCATGCTCACAATAATTAGTGAGTAATGATCGGAAAAAACATGTGTTGCACACGACGTTTTGGGGCATAATTAGTGAGTGATATAAAATTACTTTTATCTCTTGTCTTCCCTCTTTATTCCTTACTGAAGAGTAGTTTGAAATCACATTTATTAGCTTAAATTAAAAATAATCATATCAATTAACAAGAGTTAATAGTAGATATAAAGTTAATAGAGTTAAAATAATTAAACATCATGCATGAGAGCACCAAGAGCTAATTTCAATGTCTTCAAATAAGAGCATGTGGGCAATAACAATGTGAGAATTAAGACATTTATTCAAGTTAAAATGGTGACAAAAGATATGATTTGGTTGAAAAGATGAAGATATTAAGTTATCTTGAGTAAATGGTTTACATTGCAGTAAATAAATAAGAAAATCAGTATTCATTTTGAACGTTGATAAATCATATAATTATTTTGAAACCACTAAATTATTAACAAAAGTTATAAAATAATATGGACACCTTAACTCAATTACACATTAGCATCACGTAGGAGAGAGAAAATAATAAAAATAATCATGTCAATAACAAAATTAGACGAAGTTAATGAAAAGGCTCAATTGCACCAATTTAACAAATTTAAGACTTAATTGCATTTTCTTTTTTAAATTTTAAGAGTCAATTACATTTTAAAGACAAATTTAAAAATTTTTAATGCACTCATCCCTTAATAAAAATATACAGTTATTATGATTTTGTTGCAATCAGATATGCCACCATCACCACCACCAGCTTTGGCCGCACCACCATCACTGCCCCTTGCCGCCATTGCTTTGCCATCACCACCACCATTTGCAGAGGGAGGAGACGTGAAGGAAGGGAGAAAGAGAGAGAGAAGAAAAAATAAAGAAAAACAAAAGGGATTTTTAAGATATTATCCCCAAAACTCATTAGAACATTCATCCCACTTGCCTCTAAAGCCCTCTAAGGCTGCGCATGCAAACGCTTCATTAGGGGAAGAGTTTTTTTTTCAGAAAAATGGTTCTTTTCTATTTCGCTCCAGGGAACAATTTTCGAGTAAAAGAACCCGTTTGATAACAACACAAAATTTCTACTTTCTTGGAATAGAAAAAGAATAGAAATGCGTTTGATAACGCAACAATTTCTTTTTGTATTTACTCATTTTTAATCTTGCTGACGGATTGCCGCCGCCTCCGGCCGCCGATCAGCCGGCGGTCGTCGGCGGCCGATGGGCTTCCGGCGGCGCCCGGTGACGGTCGGCGGCCGGCGGTGGTCTTTGCGGCGGCGGGCGGCGGGCGGCGGCGGCGGCGATCGCGGCCGGAGGCACCGCGGGTGGCGGCGGCGGCGATCGGCGGCCGGAGGCACCGCGGGTGGCGGCGCGCGGCCGGCGGCCGGGAGAGGACGGCGCTCGGCGACGGCGGCCGGCGGCGAGAGGGCGGCGCGCCGGCGAGCGCAGCGGCGGCGGCGGCGGGGCGGCTGGGCGGGCGGCCGGCCGGCGGACGGGCGGCGGCGGCGACGGGCGACCGCGGCGGCGGGCCGGCGGCGGGCGGCGGCGGCGCGGCGGCGGGCGGCGGCCATCGGCGGCCGGCGCCGGCGGCGGCGGCGGCCGGCGGCGGGCAGCGGCGGCGGGCGGCAGCGGCGGCGGCGGCCGGCGGGCGGGCGGGCGGCGGCGGCGGCGGCGGCGGCGGCCGGCGGCCGGCGGCCGGCGGCCGGCGGCCGGCGGGCGGTGGGCGGTGGCTCCGGGTGGTTGACGGTGGTCGCGACAAGAAAAGGAAATAAAAGAAAATTTAAAAAGAAAATCAGTTCATTCCTAGAAATTGTTAGGAACAAGAAAGAACTTTTTTGCTTCTTGTTTCTGTTCCCAAACCATTCCGGGCTAAGTTTTTATTAGGGAACAAAAAAAATAAAGTGGCGTTAAAAAAGGGTTTTGTTCTTTTTTTGTTAGGGGAACAAAAGAACAAACCATGAGAAAAAGCAACGTTTGCATGCGCTACCTAAGCCTAGTATTATGTCCCCAAATATCTTCTTAATTCTAATTTCTTAAAAATAATCCTTTCCAATTTTACGCTCTCCAACTTAATTTCATCGACGAGCAAGTGGTTATTTTACTTTGAATTGATTACTCACGAGTTAACTAATTTATTAGGTGAGGTCATAAAGGATTATAAACACGAAAGACTAGAAAATTCAATCAGAAATCGACCGTTCGACCATAAGGATCAACAATGGTTAATACTACACTATTATAAATTAATCAACGAATGGATATAAGCCGATTCAATGGAAGTACATAGTCAATTCACGGGTGATTCCGCATGATTATGATATTCGCGTCGAATGACAATAAACCGATTTTCTATTGATATTATGATAAGTAATCAGTTCAGAGTAAAATAACCACTTGTGCGTCAATAAAATGAAGTTGGAGAGCGTAAAATTGAAATTTTGCTACCAAAAAGGATTATTTTTAAGAAATTAGAATTAAGAAGATATTTGGAGACATAATATTAGAGGGCTTTAGGGGCAAGTGAGATGAATGTTATGATGAGTTTTGGGGATAATATCTTAGAAATCCCTTTTGTTTTTCTTTATTTTTCTTCTCTCTCTTTCTTCTCCCTTCCTTCACGTGTCACACTTCGAACCCAAGTACGCAAACATCCTTTAGCGGTCGATTAAAAATGCGACACTCTAGGACGCGTCACCGACCCATTCTAATTATCTTTCGATTATAAGCACGCGGAAACGAATTTAATTAAACACCCACGAATGTGTCACAATTTATTTATTGGATGTAGTCTCATTTTTCGTCGAAATTTTCGACGAGTTCGAAATTTTGCGGAAAAATGATTTTCAAACAAAAAGAAAAAGGAAATGAAATTCGGATGGGGAAGAAAATTGGAGTTTTTCTACCGCAAAAGGCTTTAATCTTAGGAAAGTAAAGTTAAATATTGATTGGCTGACCAAGGATGAGCATAGAAGACTGTGAGGCTTGTGTGATATGAATTCCTAAGAGTTTGTAATTGGTTGGCTTATTTTCCTTCCTTTCTCTCTCTCTCCCACTCATTTTCCATCATCACACAAGCCTCAAAGTCTTCTATGCTCATTCTTGGTTACCCAATCAAAATTTAACTCTAATTTCCCAAGACTAAAGCCTTTTCTGATAAAAAAACTCAAATTTTCTTCCCCATCCGAATTTCATTTCCTTTTTCTTTTTGTCCGAAAATCATTTTTCCGCAAAATTTCGCCGAAAAATGAGATGACATCCAATAAATAAATCGTGATGCGTTCGAATGTTCAATTCCCAAAACCGAATTAAATTTCATGGTTAAAATCGATCGAACGCGACTTTAGTATGACCTAATTTATCGGGTAGCTTTTAGGAGTTTTAGTGCGTTTGACCCGTAGTCGATAATTTTCAACCCACATTTGTGCATCTTCAAATCGTAGGCAACCCTCAGTTGTCATGTAATCGCAAGGGTTCAATTACGTATCCTGAATATAATATTGATAGAAAATCGGTTTATTGTTGTTCGACGCAAATATTGCAATCGTGCGAAACCACCTTCAATTCGACTTCGTACTTCTATGGAATCGACTTATATCCGTTCGCTAATCAATTTATAATAGTGTGGTATTGACCATTGTCGATTATTATGGTCGAGCGGTCGATTTATGATCGAATTCTCTAGTTTGTCGCATTTATAACTCTTAACCGCCTCACCTAATAGATCAGTTAACTCATGAGTGATTAGTTGCGAGTAAATAACCATAAGTGCGTCAACGAAACAACCATTTCATATGTTTGTTTGTGGAAATTAGAACTAAATTCTCGTTGGATGGTCATTTGACTTTTAGGGCTGAAGACTTTTGGGGCATTTTAAATACTAAAACGCCCCAAAAGTCTTCAGCCCTCAAGTCAAATGACCATTCAACAAGAATTTAGTTCCAATTTCCACAAATAAAACCAATTTGGAGGTTGAAAATCGCCCTTCTTCAGCCCATCCGAATTTCTATAATTTCTTTTGTCCGAAATCGTTTTTTTCACAAAATTTCGGACTCGACGAAATTTCGCTGAAAGATGAGACGACGTCCTATAAATAAATTGTGACACTCTCAAACGTCCGATTCTCGAAACCGAATTCAATTTCATGATTAAAATCGATCGAACGCGATTTTAGTACAACCTAACTTATCGGGTAGCTTTTAAGGATTTTGGTGCGTTTGACCTGTGGTCGATAATTTTCGATCCACATTTGTGCATCTTCGAATCGTAGACGATTCTCGGTTGTTGTAAAAATCGCGAGATTTCAATCATGTGTCCCAAGTATAATATCGACAGAAAATCGGGTTATTGTTTTTCGATGCGAATATCGCAATCATGCGGAACCACCCGCAATTTGGCTACGTAATCCCATCGAATCGACTTATATTTGATTGCAATTCGATTATAACAGTGTCGTATTGACCATTGCCGATTATTATAGTCGAGCGGTCAATTTCCGATTGAATACTCTAGTCCGTCGCGTTTCTATCCCTTAACGGCTTTCACCTAATAGATTAGTTAACTCGTGAGTGATCAGTTTAGAGTAAAATGACCATAGGCACGTCGACGAAACAACAATTTCATATATTCGAGATGGAGTTAAATTTCAAGATGTCACAGTCGAGCCTCCGTTCGAGCCGCGAGCATCACGTTTTTGACGCCGTCGCCGCAAGCCTGCCGTTGATGAAAATCCATGAGTTAATTTCCTAATCGTGGATTAGGACATTAATTACGTTTATGGGTGGTTAGTTTAGTACTAATGGCAATTAGTATTAGTTAATCTTAATCAATGTCATATCAATGTTGGATCAATGTCGATAGACGACTATAATATTATTTCAAATACCTATATATATATTTACTTAAAATCCTATTGTAGCCGTAGTTCATCGTCATACCACTTTTTTCATTAAAAGATAATTAAAATACGGGTTAGGTCATGGTGTGTGTATAGAGGACATCAAACGGGTCGTTCACACCAATCTCTTAAAACTATATCTATAACTCGACAAGACTCTTGCAGTCCTCAACCTTACACACTCGCAACGAGCCTATGTATGGCCGGTTTGAATGACAATGCACCCAAGTTGGATAATGGATCTTTAAAAAGAGGCATCGACATATGGAAATTCATGAAGATTAAAGAAATCTCGGATATGGGCAATTTTATAGCGTGCAAATAGTGTCGAGACGTTCTTCACTATGATCCACAAGACGGGATGAAGACATCTACGGCTTGCACAAATGGCACTTTTGCTATCAAGACAAAAAGGTGTGCGTAGAGGCCCAGATGTCAAATTTCACCAATTTATTTCATGAATTTTGGTAATGAGTGCCCCAAAAGCACTTGTTAAGCATCCAACAAATAAACGGTGTCATTTCCAAAGCACCATTTTTTATTGAAAATGATGACATTTATTTATCAGGTTTGGTTAACAAGTATTAATGGGGCACTCACTAACAAAACTCATTATTTTATTAATTGATATTAGTGCTTTAGTGTACCACGTAAATAAGGATGGCATGCTCGGGCCAGTACATGGGCCCATCTCGAGTAGGACGTGTTTGATTATCAAACTTTTTCGATTGCGTTCTCCATTCATATTTGATAAAATAGAAGAAATCAATTATATGATTTTCATCTATTATCAAATAGCTTTCTATTCTTATTTCCGTACTTAAGAATTTAAGCGTTGGGACTATTACGGGAATTGAAACATATGCTTTTTATACTTTTGATATTTAGACATTATCGATAGGACAGTAGTGTATCATACAATTATGTTTTCTCACAACATTTTTTTGACTATTGATTATCGCAAGTCATGAAACAATTGAACCGTGTACAAAAGTTAACGTACAAAAAATATTGTTTATTTCTTCATTTAGGATGCATTCATTTCATGAAAAATTAAAGATTTTGAAAACATTTTCTGAAAAATGATGCTTAGAAAAATTAGTCATCTCAGAAAATGTTTTCATTGGAAAATCGGCTTGAACAATCTTAGTTATCGGATGATGTACAAAAAGTTAACGTAATAAAATGTTGTTCACGGCATTATAACAATATTGTTCATTATTGTAACAGTACCGTAGCAATAACTGTTCACTACTGTAGAAGTAGTGTAGCATTGTAGTAATAGCAGAAGTTTGTCAATCACGGGTGTCAAATTTCTGCAACTGTTACGGCGACATTGGTAAGCAGTAACTGCCAGAGTGATGAACAGTACTGCTACAATTTCATGAACGGTTCTTTGTTACAATAACCTTTTATCGACGAAAATATTTTTCCATCTGGCTATACTTATAAACGTTGTGAGTATTTATTTTTCGAAAAACATTTTGCAAATCTTAAGTTTTCTGTGAAAGAAAAGCATTTTCAAGTGCGACAATGCATGGCATAATTGTTCGTTACAACAAGTGTCCAACAAGTGTACCTCAGTAGCATCGACACCTTATTTTCAAAGATACACATTAATGAATCAGCTCGTGAGAAAAACTTGCCTAAACTCGGATCCACTGGACCGAGTCCATCACAGCCGTTGATCATGCAATTTTACATGATCAACGGCGGTAATAGATCCGATCCATGTGGATCGGGGTCCATGCAAGGATCTCTCTCCCTCATGTAAACCCAACACATCTGAATGGTTAGATCATCTGTAGTTTTACAGACAATCTACAGATGATCTAAGCGTTCCGATTCAAATGCCTTGAGGCCTTGAGACTTGAGCTCACCGCAAGCTGAGTTCACACAACTTCTCGCCCATACATATCTCTCCAGGGAGGTCGATTTACAAAGTGCGATAATGCCTCGGCTATGATCCAGGTCTATAACTGAAATGAAAAAGCAAGAAGCCAAGCAAAGCAGCTATGAAAGGAAAGATCTACGCTATCTACACATATCAAGCTACTTGAACATGTGTGCAGACAGACAGAGAGCATAGATCTAAGAGAGAAACGAACAAACCTCTTTCCATGGTGAAAAGCTCTGGGGAAAACGAGGGAAAGGGAGGAAAAGCAGGAAATCATTGGCATGGGTGGTATTGGCAAGAAATCTCACTCTCCACAACACATCCGTGCATGACCACCGAGAGCGATTCCTCTCACCAAACGACCCATGCCCACAACTTCCTGAGACCCTTCTCCCTTTCCCCCTCTTCATCTCTCTCCCTATCTCTCTCGCTCGGATCTGTGTTTGTGGGGGGGTATCTGTCTGTCTTTGTCTATCCTTGTGTTTTCGGCCACGGCCGGTCGAATCAGGAGAAGGGAAGGGAAAGGAAGGAGGCAAAGGAGTGTATGGAATGGGAGGAATAGGAAAGAGAGCGAACGCCCCAATCACTCAGTCCCCGTTTTTCCTACCCTTCCATTCCATGCACTCCCCTACTCTGCATCTTTCTTTCCCCCACTTCTCTCTCTCTCTCTCTCTCTCTCTCTATCTCTCATCGCCGTGTGGGACTGAAAGACATATGCTAGTGGGTTTTTATAAAGAAAGCAGACATCGGATGCCATTTCACATCCGCCAAACGACTTTTCTCGCCTAGTTTTGAATGGCAGATGGTGGATGCTTCTCGGAAACGCCGAGTCGTCCTTATCAAAGACCGAGACCGAGAGCCCCATTATTCAAAGCGAAAGTTACAGCCATTCGATAAAAGGGGAAGGCGTGTCCCCCGGGCTGGACCGTTGCGTCTGACGAACGACTCCCCCACTAAAGTTAAAGCCTGAAAAAGATGCCGAGCACCATCATGGCATAGATGGGCCACTGTCTGAATAGACAAACGAAGCCGTCCACTATCGTTCACCTAAGTCACGTACACGTTTGTCGGAACCTTCAAAAGCCAAGAAAGTTGTTGGAGAGGGATGAGTTTTCGAGCAATTACCGGCGCTGTCCCAGTCCCTTAAAGATTAATATGCAGAACTACTTTGGTGTACCCTATGAAGGACCGACGCATGCGCAATAAACTAGCCCCCAACAGCTTTTGATTACTTTACAATAGCGGGCAAGACCGCAATCAGCACCGATTTCTTTTTGTTTCTTATTAGTCCCTTTCTTTTTTTGAGTTAAAAATCAGCTTTGTGAGAGTAATCAGCTACTTTATTTTCCCAAAAATTTGGCGATCAGACCTATTAACTAGCACGCGGGGGGGCTTTCCTAGCAGAATGAGTTCCCAGTCTACAAAAATCGGGCACAAACTGTACATTTGCAAGGCAAACAGAGTATATCGGCTCATCAGTTTTACAGAGAAGCTGGCGAGAGGAAACGACGGTCACGGTGCAGCTCCATGGAAGGCAACAAGAAGTTGAATTAAGCCCCGACCTGAAGCAAAAACCTGCATTTAGAGCACGTGATGAGAACTAGGTACCAGAACAAGATTCAGAGGATCCTCAAGAGATGCTGCCTCCTCGAGACAATACCACTCAATCGCTGGACAACAACTACGTCCAAACAAAAGTTAAAAAAAAAGTGCGCGGAACTAGGGTCGCCTGAGTCAAGCAGATATAACTTAATTACTTGAACGTACAACATGACAGCTCGAAGCTTGACCAAGACTCGATACTGAACTGAAGTTCGAATAACCTTGATGTTTCAAACTAAACTTGATCGACTAAAGTTATTTAATATGCTCAAGCTCGATTCAACTCAGCTCCAAGACTCAATACTACACACTTGAATAAAGCTTAAGTTTGAGTTATCAAAGTACGAAAAATAATTAAAGATAAAAGGATACGTTTGCAATTATGTTAACTACTAGATTAGGGTTAAAAGCCGCTCAATTCAAGTATACTAAAAGCTCAAGTTTGATTTGATATGATGTTAATTCGCAAGCAGCTAACAAGTCAAACTCAAGTAACTAACAGGCGCTGCAGATTAATTGCAGCCTAATCAAGAGATCAAAAGCATATAATGCCTAGACATACACAACAGCCTGGGTCAACATGACTTGGTATCATGTTAACAACTTGAGTTAACCACAGGCAAAAGCAAACACCGCTTAGATCATGCCATGAGGTCCTCTAAATGGTCTGCAACAATCTCTCACTCAGGCTCAAGTTGCCCACTAGATTCTTGGACTTCTAAGCGCCAAGAACAGTAGCATTATCATTGTGAAACAGAAAAAAATGCCACCAGCCATATATGACTAGGGGCATTAGATTTTCTCAAGGTGTTACGTTTATAGCATTTACTACGACTGGAGAAAATCTGATGCTCTTAGCTGTACATGGCCTAGGGCAATAAAAGTTCAATGTGGGACATATACATAGTCTACCTCCCCATGGTTGATAAATAATAGATATCCTCATAGGGTAATAATGCACTAGACTTGCACACATATTATGGTATATAATTATTTACTCTCCCGAGATCATCAGACGAGATCATCAGAAACCCAAGACATACACAAAAGCAAGATTAATTGCAGCCTAATCAAGAGGTCAAAAGCATATAACGCCTAGACATACACAATAGCCTGGGTCAACATGACTTGGTATCATGTTAACAACTTGAGCTAACCACAGGCAAAAGCAAACACCGCCTAGATCATGCCATGAGGTCCTCTAAAGGGTCTGCAACAATCTCTCACTCAGGCTCAAGTTGCCCACTAGATTCTTGGACTTTTAAGCGCCAAGAACAGTAGCATTATCATCATGAAACAGAAAAAAAATGCCACCAGCCGTATATGACTAAGGGCATTAGATTTTCTCTAGGTGTTGCGTTTATAGCATTTACTACGACTGGAGAAAATCTGATGCTCTTAGCTGTACATGGCCTAGGGCAATAAAAGTTCAATGTGGGTACATATACATAGTCAACCTTCCCCCGTGGTTGATAAATAATAGATATCCTCATAGGGTAATAATGCACTAGACTTGCACACATATTATGGTATATAATTATTTACTCTCCCGAGATCATCAGACGAGATCATCAGAAACCCAAGACATACACAAAAGCTAGATTAATTGCAGCCTAATCAAGAGATCAAAAGCATATAACGCCTAGACATACACAATAGCCTGGGTCAACATGACCTGGTATCATGTTAACAACTTGAGTTAACCACAGGCAAAAGCAAACACCGCCTAGATCATGCCATGAGGTCCTCTAAAGGGTCTGCAACAATCTCTCACTCAGGCTCAAGTTGCCCACTAGATTCTTGGACTTTTAAGCACCGAGAACAGTAGCATTATCATCGTGAAACAGAAAAGAATGCCACCGACCATATATGGCTAAGGGCATTAGATTTTCTCTAGGTGTTACATTTATAACATTTACTACAACTGGAGAAAATCTGATGCTCTTAGCTGTACATGGCCTAGGGCAGTAAAAGTTCAATGTGGGGTACATATACGTAGTCGACCTCGCCCTGTGATTGATAAATAATAGATATCATCATAGGGTAATAATGCACTAGACTTGCACACATATTATGGTATATAATTATTTACTCTCCCGAGATCATCAGAAACCCATATACTGACCGCCATTACTGCTAAAAAAACCCAGAATTAGAAAAGAATGAAAAAGATTTGCTTGGCCCAATAAAGACAGAAAATTATTTTTCTGTTCTCTATTCCTGAAAAATGTCTGGCAAAATTCTTTTTGAGACAAATTTCAGAAATTGTTCATGAAATCATCAACACTGTATTTTGAAATGGGATATGTTGCACCTTCTCAAAAATAAAAGAAATGAAAGCAAGAACAATTACCATACGATGTAATTACAATGTTAATCCAATGATAAAATTAAAATTATATAGCTAAGATGGTTTTCAAATCACATTTCACCAAAGGCATGTACATAAAGTACTACGTAATCAATGTTATTTCATTACAAATTGAGAACTACCAGAGAACATTCATCCTTATGTCTCCTGTGTAAGCAGAGCAACAAGTTGAGAGCTCATCTCTAATCTCAGTTGTGGAGAAGGGTAATATTACTTTGCTTTGTTGACAGATTTGTTGGATGTTGTGTCATGGAGTACCAGTGGATGCAGCGGAATGCTAAGGGCCTGTTTGGTAATACTCCGGACACAACTAATTATGTTCTTTTATTCCCGGGAACAAAAAAAAAAAAAAAAAAAAAACAGAAATCCATTTGGCAAATTTTTTGTTCCTGGGAAAAAAATCCGTCTTTTTGTTCCCGGGAATAGATTGAGAATAAAATCAAGAAACAGAAAGAAGATGCTTCTTGCTCCCAAGAACAATTCCTAAAATCAAGTCTAATTTTTTTCTTTTTTCTACTCTTTCCTTTTCTTCTTCTTCCTTTTGGCCGGTCGTCAGCTTTGGCCATGGCTGGCCAATGACCTTACCAAAGCATCGTTGGCCCCCGGCAACGCCGAGCCACGGCAAGGTTTGTCAGCCCGAGCCTTGTTGTGGCTAAGCGAGGCTCAAACTCGCCTTGGCTGGGTGAGCTCGAGCTCGCCTAGATCTGGTGAGACGAGCTCGCCGGGCAAAGGCGAGGCCAACCTCGCGCCACCTAGGGAGGTTGAGCCTCATGGTGGCCAGGCGAGCCCCTGGTGAGCTTGCTGCCCCTCGCCTGCCTAGTGAGGCTCTGGTGCCAGCCACAAAGGAGGAGGAGGAAGAAGAAAAATGAAAAAGAAAAGGAAGAAAAATATAATAAAAATATTTTAAAAAAATTTAAGAATCCTATCAAACATATTTCTATTCCGAGAATAGAAATTCTGTACAATTACCAAGCACATTCTTTCGCTCAAAAATTATTCCTGAAAACAGAATTTTAAAAAAAAAAAAATATATATATATATATATACATATATACTTATATTTATGATAAAAATTGTTCCCGAGAATAGAATCACTACCAAACGCATCCTAAGAGAGCCAGTTTTTTATCCATATTACTCAAGCTAGTTTGTTCTTATTTCCTATAAAGAGACAGGAATGCAGCCACACATGGTCAGACTCCTTCTATCGTTCAAGTTCAGACGTGCATTATATTTGCAGTTAGACATTGGATCGAAGGTCATCAAGTCCTCGAGCAGAAAATTCAGTCTGTATTGACTTAGCAGCCGGATTGTTAGCATTGCGATCCAGAGATCTAGATATTCCACAACGATCTGGATCTCACCGAGTATCACAAACAAGTGGGATCACAGATCGTACAGGTTCAGGATCTTAACAATCATGCTCTCTCAGTTCTTAACTTCCAGTTCCTGATAAAGAGACTGGAATAGCCACGTGACAATGGTGCAAACAACAAGGCCATGTCCTATTTTTCTAACTTCACAGTTTTTGGTTTGAAGAGATACTTGACTTTCTCCTTCCAGCCTTCAGCCACAGTTAAGCCAAATCCCACAATCCACAACCAGAAAATATGAATGCCACTTTCCAGCCAAAAAATGGAGAAATGGTAAAGTAGCTTATTCAGGCATAGGTGATGTCTAGAAAACTTTTTTTATGACAAATGTGAGCCATTGTATTCCAACATTAAAAGCAACTTTTGAGGTAAGTGATGAGAGTGAAAAAGACAATGTCTGATCAATTTGATGCAATATTTTATGATCGATTCTGTTTCATCAATCTAAAGGACAACCGACAGTGCCTTTGCAAAAGCTTCACAATTCATGCCCTCTATTAGCTCCAACATTAACTCCCTCAACATCGTAAATCTATCATGTGCACCACATTTTTTTTCCATGTATTCAATTAATATTTTCCTTCAAATGCTACCAGACACAATCATTTGCAAAAGTGGATAGACAGAATGAAAAGGTGGACCTCCCGCTCACTAACTCAGCATGTCGATTTTCACTTGAACTGGATAGGCATTAACTGAAAAAAGATAAGTTACCAAAGCAGACTCTTACCTCAATCACCTTGACTTAGCATGCACTTCAATGATGTCCTCATCCTCCATTCCCAAACTTTCAGGGGTTGCTGATGGACTGACCTTATCCCCATCAAACGTAAATACTAAATTTTCTTGGTTAAGCTTGACTCTATCTGCATATAACTTGAACAGCCGCTCAAACCTGTCATCCTATAGCAACATGAAGGAAGTTAAGTTCAACGATCATGAACTTCAAGGGAAAAAGGAAAGAAATTACAAGCGTTAAGGAACAAAATGTCAACTGCAGTGTGATGCATATAAGTAATAGACAATGCGTAAGTGTTTGAGCGGCATGAATTTGATTGCTAGAGCACTGAAATTGGATCAGGTGTGCTTGGCTTGTTAGGAGAATCAGAAGATAGCCTTCTGAAAGACGTACTCATCATCATTTATCAGGCCCATATGGAATCATTTCAAGAAAGGTTCAAAGGCTCTGCTGCTGAGTAGCTATCAGCAGCAGAGTGGAGAAAGTACTTATTTTACTTTATGAGGATGGCCATTGCAGAAGAAAGCACTTTTTATAATTATCGTACAGGTACAGAGACTAAACAACCATCCAGAAGGAAAATCATTAAGGAGGTAGTGGCAACAATTCGTAATTATATGACAGGTACATGCCATTTAACTGTAGGCAGTTGACTCTCCTATTGCATATCAACAAGGCCTGCTGCACCCAAATCTACCCAATCAGAGATATTCTACCTTATACATTTATTCATAAACATGCCTGGACAAAATCCAGTCCATTTGACTTAGATAATGAATCTACCTTGAATATTTCAAACATATAAAAATTAAAGAAAAGAAAGAGCCAACCAACCAGCCTATAGATGACCCTGGGAAATTACAGCAAAAGAATCAGAGATGCTAAGTCATGTCAAAGCAAGAACTAAGTTTGGCTTATCAAAAGGATATTTCTTGAATGTGTGTGCAGGTATGTTATAGACCTCATTCCCTGAGAATTGTTCGGCATGCCATTAGTATAATTACACATGACTTAGACTTGTCGCAACATGCCTGAGGATGGCCTGATGTGATTGATGAACTACTATATAGTTTCAAAATGTGCTTCTAAGATCACAATATTCACTAATTTAAAGCAACCAAGCAACAGTAGGGAATTACAAGGATTATACTCATTGTGAATCAGCCATTTAACTCAAAAATCAACTCAAATCAAATGTTTGACCAAAAGGGGCCAATTATAAACAGATGATCTTATAGGCAGGTACCTACTAAACCCAGATGAGGAAAGGCCCAATAGTTTTCCCTACAAACCAAGAAGAATACTAGCAGAAACTTAAACGAATTCCACTTAAACAAAAATTCCATTTATCCGTACATAAAATCATAAATATGGACGACATGCAACAGCAATACTGAAATCAGACAAGAGACTAAATTCTCTTGTGACAGCCTACATCTGTCACCATCATTCGGCCACTCTGGTTAAGTCATTTTTTTATACTTACTTGGAGATTAAACACGAAGATATTTGCCCCATCATAATAGCAAAGTCATAGTTACCTAGAAATATGGTGCTCAATATAGTGGATTACATTAAAGGTTGCTTAGATCAACATCTTCTATCACATTGACTACTAAAACTGATTTGCTTCATTCACTGAACTATCAGACCACACCGAGCAGTCAAAAACCAAAAATATTCCCATGTGCCATTTGGTATGCAATGTTAGATTCTGGTTAGAAGTCTTGACCAATTTTTTATGAAGTAATTCACTGAGAAGAATAGATAAATGGCTAAATGGAATGAATGAAACAAATTGCAATTCGCTCATCAATGGCGGAAATATTCCTGAGTAGAATTGACTTCTCTTGTTATTTACAACTCAACATCGTTTGAGCATGGTTCCAACTCTCAGACAACCTCAATGAGCATAGTCTCCACAATAAATAAACATGACTAGCTAAACATTCCAGAGTCCAGACATTTCACAAGCAGAATATCGCACATAAAGAATTCACAGAAGAAGAAGAAGCAAACTCATATACTGAGTGATATTTGGAAAATTGTTTGAGAATTCAAATGATTACAAATCTAAAAGTCAAGAAAAAACTGAAAACCAAAAAGTAGATGGGTATATAGATGTCCCATGGCTTCATTACTGACCTAGCTGATTTTGTCAGTTGTCACCACCACTATCCTAGTCTAACCCTTCAATTGTATGCTTACGTAGCAGACAGAAGAAAAGGAGATAGCAAGATGTAGATCAGGACTGTCTTATCATTAAACACGACAAAAAAGAAAAGAAGAGTATTCTACATGTCATCTCAGCCAGCAAAGTTTGCAAATATGCTTATTGTCTAGACATTCTGAATGCAACCATACCAGAAAAACACGAAATTGCTTGGGCCCATCCTTGTCCTGTATTGATATCACTATCTTAGCCCTTTCATATTGAGGCTTTGGTAATTCAGCAGAAGCATCCTTCAAAGATTGAGATGGACTAGAGACCTTTCTCTGAGCAGAATCCTCCTCAGATTGCAACAAATCTTTGGCAGTTTGTGCAAATGTTTGAAGCTCCTGCTTCATCAACCTAAGGCCAGAAACCTCATCCAGTTAGCTCAAACAGGTCAAGAAAAGATCAAACTGGATGAAGGAAGAAGTAAGGTAGACACTTTAAATTCTGAACTTAAAAGCAAAAATGACAAAAACCAAACAATATACCCAATAAAACTGCAGCTTGCAAAACGTATGTAGCAAATCAGACAGTGGTAAGGCCTCTCAAAATATCTTCACGTGACAAGAGGTGCCTCAGACTTTTAGCGCTATTACTAGCAAGCATACCAACTAGGGGACATAATCATTATTAATATAAAAAGGGGAAATACCGATATGCAGAAAAAACCCAGTATCTCAATAATGATCATAACAATTCAACATTACACGTGGTTGCATAAGTAAATCTTACAAGTATGTATGGTTCATGCAGCCTATATTATAAGCAACACAAGTGGTTAACCCTAGAAGATTAGAAAAATAGATTCTGGATGAAGCATAACATACACATATGTAGGCACATAAACATTGACCAAGCACTACCTCAATTCCTTGAGTGCAGGATCTTCGGCGAGCTTACTCCTCACATTGGTGTCAAATTTGGGTGGCGGGGGCAGCCAATCATCTTCTTCTTCCTCCTCCTTTCCTTCTTTCTTGTCATCACAGACAATCACTTGAGGAATGCCATCATTCCCTCCCTTCCCATCCTAATCCCGGAAGACACAAACCAAATGACCAACTATATCCCAACAAATACCTAAACCACAGAAGAAACATTCTAGAACAACCAAATTTCATTGAAAATACTCCGTTCCGCAATCAAAAACAATTCTCCACCACACTAACTTTTTGCAAGGTTCGCTAACAAAAACCTTACTCCGGATACCTTCTGTCGTTTCGAGACGATAATCGGCTCCTCGTCAGAATCATCATCTACAAAAGCAGCCCAACCTCAGAAAACGCCATTCAAAGCGATTCCACGATACAGTAACTGAGCAAAAACTTCCCCTTTTCCCAAATCAACCCGCGTCAAAATCCCAAGCAATCGCCGACATCGAATTACAAATTAAAAAAGAAAAAAACCAAACAAACAATAAACAAGCAACGAGCTTCGACACTCGAATTCCAAACGACGTTAGCTAACTCCACCAACCCACCATCGAGGCAAACGAACTTGGGCTGCACGCGGCGGTAATCGAACAAGGGCTCGAACTCTTCCTCCACCAACTCGTCCTGCTACATCGTCATCACCACCGTCATCACTCAAATCGCAACGGAAAAAAGAAAACGAGAAAAGAAGAAATCGCGAAGGAAACTCAGCCGCACCGCCATGGAGCCCGATTTTGGCCACAACCCGGCAAAAGCTTCCGCTAGGTCGGCGCAGGGAGGCGCAAAGGAGCGAACTTTGGATCCCGGCAGCGCTGCTCCAAATTGCCACCGAAGGAAGAGAGGAGAGAGAAAGAGGAAGAGAGAGAGAGAGAGAGAGAACGCTGGGATTCCAACGGAGGCTACGGAAGTGGGGGAGGAGAGTACTGAACGCGAAAGAGGCCCTTTTGAATGGATTTTTCAATTGGGTCCCCTCGAGTCTTCAATGGATTCAATCCAGTCCTCTGAATTTCGTGGTTTGTGCAATCAAGTACTTTTACCGTTAGCAACACTTGCTGACAACACAATTTGGACGTTAGAAAAATAGTCAAGACTTTGCAAATATATAACGTAGGTGAATGTAGAACAATTGAAGGGAGAGGGGGGAGAGTATAGACCAACCGCCACCGCCATTTGCGACGCAAACATCGCCGTTTGCAAAAGGAAGGAGGCCAACCTAACAACCACATCCATCCGGAATGAGTTCATTAGGGATGGAAAGGGCAAAAGAAAGAAACGGAGTTTGCGATAAGCTCGTTGCAACAAGGAGATGGCTAGGAAATCCGTGTTTTTCCTCGTGGGGCACCACCCTTATGGCAATCGAATTGACTAGCTCGGAGTAGGTGATTATGCCGGCAGGTGATTACGCCGGCACATGGTCCAAGTAGTGTTTTATGTGAGAATGTGATTATTACCTATATAGAGAGGATCACGGGAATTTCTCAATCCCATCGGATTATTGCTATCCGAGGGATCTATTGTGGGGTCACAGCCTGTCAAATTGGTGCAATCCATTGGGTTCAAGCGACCCTTTCCCCAAATCTTGGTCATCTTTTTCCTACACAAGCTAATAGGTTAGGAGATACCAAGCTTGTTGGCCAGGCAAAGAGGTGCCTTGCCCATCGCCCCCATGGCTATGAGTCTACCTATCGAGCACATGGGTAGACAGATTTGCTTTTCAGGATTGTGCATTCCGTCATTAGCTTGAAGGGTCTATGGCCATATTTGGTGGACCGAATGTAACTTGGGACAAGATAATTTCTATCCGATTCAGCATTTGGGATAATGTAAAAACCGGATGTAACCCAAATATGACCCAAATAAATACGAAAATATTCTCACTTAGGCTGTATTTGGTCATCTAGATTTCTTACCAAGATAGGACTAAATATGATAGGATATGAAATTCATGAATTTTGCTATATGTTATCAATTGTTTGGTGATTACAGTAATAAAGTTGAATATATTCACATCATATCATGTATATTATTTGGTATAAATAACATATTAATATAAATGAAAAAAAAAATTACAAATGGAAATGATAAAAATCTCTTGTGACACTCTTATCAACTTTATTTTTATTTTATTTTCCTCTCTTTTAAAATTTATTTCTTTTTTATTTCTTTCTTCCCATTCAATCATTCTTTAGCAAAATTTTATTAAATAGTAAATTGTACTAAGATACCTAAAACACTAAAATATGTAATAAATTTAGATATATATGTATATTTATATATTGAATTTATTTTATAAAATAGAATTAAATTCGTATATATAAATAAAAATAAGATTGAATTAAAATAACAATTTTGTTATTTTGAATTTTCATATTAAAATTCAAATATTTATTTATATTGAAATATAATTTTAATTTTGTTAATTTAAGAATATTATCATTCAACGAAAATAACTTCCCTATTATGGATGTTAGAATTCCTATCCACTTTTACCCCCACTTCCTTCATAGGATAATTTTATCACTGTTTATATCTCCCTTATATATGATTTTATCCGGTCTTGAGCAGATACTAAACGCAAGATAGAATAAAATTTAACCCGGCCTAAATTTTATTTCAACTGCCAAATGTAGCCTTAGAGGATGGAATATACTTGATTAGGATAAGAATTAAAATAAGGAAACGAAACACAGGGAGAAGGATTTGGTGGAGAGAGATCGATGGAGGAGAAGAATGCACTTTTTGCTGTCGCTAAGTGAAGTCACATTGTGCAAAGAGATTGATGGAGGAGAAGGAGCGAGAGCACATCGAGCGACGATGCTCATCCACAGCAATCTTTATCATGCTGTCGAGCTTTGCCATCGAAGACCAACTCGCGAGCTTCACCATCAACCAAATATAGCCTAAAGGATTTCCATCACGGTTTTAGGTCTGATGGTTTTCCCATCGAGAACGTAAGCGCAAAGGATTGTGTGAGGCAAAATACCTGGAGAGGGTCGAAGAAGAAGAAGAAGAAGAAGAAGAAGAAGAAGAAGAAGAAGAAGAAGAAGAAGAAGAAGCTTTCGCCTGCCAGCCGATAACTCTATGTTTTAAGGTTAAACTTGGCTAGGAAACGGAGTCGACTACTGCTTTGCAACGATGTGTGATTTTTCCAACGACTGAAGAAACAAACGGCAAAAAAAGTTATTTTTATCTCATCACATTGTCAATTATATCATCAACACATTAAAAAAATAATAATAATAAAGCTTACGTTGTGTGCATTGGCGATGACACCTCGCAATGTAATCTGAAGAAAAAGGAAATATGTGCTAAACATAAGTAGCCCATCCGAATTTAATTATCTTTACATATTTGGAATTTACTTGCTGCTTTTCTTCACTTTTAAGACCAGAGTTTGACTGCCAAGATGGAACTTCGACCGAGGTTGCCAGCTTGGGGCCGAAAGTGCTTTGTTCAATGGCTATAGATGCTTTCTAAATTAGCTTGAATTATTACCAAAATCAATACAACTAACCGAATATAGCTGGTCACCGTACTTAGTTAGGTTGACTTGTAGAGAAATTTCCCCTTTTTAAGTGGAATTTTCCTAGTATGCTTAGTAAATATAAAACAAGTGAAAATCACATACTTATATTGAAATTTTCACAAAAATCATATGACAGCAGGTCTAGATCTTTCAAAAAAGGGTCTGCTAAGTTACATGCTTAATTATTGTTTCTAGTATATCAAGAAAAAGATGGGAGAAAATGAGGCAAAACCAATTATATATAAATTCTTCTTCTTTTTAAAATTATTAATAAACTGGGAAGCTCGCCTTAAGCAAAGCTGCAAAGCTATCTTTTGTAGGCTACGTTTGGTCATTCGGAATTCTAACCAAAATAAGACCGAATAGGATATGATAAGAAATCTAAGGATTTTGCTACATCTTGTTAATTGTTTAATGATTACAGTAATAAAGTTAAATATATTCACATCATATTAAATCAAAAATTTACGAATGAAGATAGTAAAAATCTCTCGTGACACTCTCGTCTACTTTTTTTTTTTTGCTTTTTATTTTATTTTTCCCATCTTTTTTAATTAATTTATTATTTCTTTCTTTCTTTCCCATCCATCAGTCTCTAATAAAATTCTATTGAGTAGTAAACTATAGTAAATATTTAAAATACTAAAACACGTAAATATGTAATAAAATTGAATTAAATTCGAATATGAAATAGAATTAAATTCAGATTTACATTTAAATATAGTTAAATATAATTAAATTATAATATATATAATTAGATTAAATTAAAAAATGAATTGCTATTTTTTGTTATATTGAATTTCTTATATTAGAATTCAAATATTATTTATATTGAAATATAATTTTAAATTTGTTAATTTAAGAAGTTTGTTATTAAAAAAAAAATAGCTTTCTTATTATGGATATTATAAATCTTATCCACATTTATCCAACCTCCTTTATAAGATAATATTGTCCCATTTATATCCCCATTATATTTGATTTTATCCTATTTTAAGTAGACACCAAACGTAGGATATTGTAAATTTTATCTTATCCTAAATTTTAGCATCTCTCATACTTGCACTTTTTAGGGTATATAAGTGAAAAAGGTTACTTGGATTTGCTCTCTCAAAGCATTTTGCTCAAGGACTTTAATTGACCAAAGTTTGTGGTTCTAAAGGAGCACATACACAAGATGAAAGCTTGAGATTGATGCAAATGGCCAAAATATTTGCTACTTTATATGACTATCAATCCTATTAAAAGTTCTTCTATATGTCAATACTTACATCTCATACTACTAATGGGGGTGACAACTAGTTTTGGGATGTCAGGTAATATATCACTATTGCCAGAACTAATCCTTACACCGCGTTCGCAAGTTAAAAGGTAATTTAATAAGCATTAAACAAGATAGTGGATTCCTAGAGATCTCCATACTATTAAATTGAGGGCTATGATATTTCCACCCTCTAAATTACCAAATCCACCTTATTTACACTAAAAAGAAAAAAATGCCCGCAATCTTTCAATTGTAGTTTAAAGTGATGGCCCCACTCATCCTTTTTTTCTCTATTTTTCCTTTTTTTTTTAGGATAGTTACCATAATTGAGCATTTTTGCACTTTTTTTAGCGTATTGAAGAAAAGTGCATTCAGATATATTTGTATAAGGTTTTACATGCTCCATATAAAATTGTCTCAATAATAGTAAAAAGGATGACATTTTTTTATAAATATAAAACTAAAAAGTCTCTTTTCGACCGCCGATTTTATAAAAACTTATCTATTTGTCATCCCTCTTATCTCAAAAGGTCACTCT
The DNA here is from genome assembly GCA_014182725.1 of Eucalyptus brandiana. Classification (NCBI taxonomy): domain Eukaryota; kingdom Viridiplantae; phylum Streptophyta; class Magnoliopsida; order Myrtales; family Myrtaceae; genus Eucalyptus; species Eucalyptus brandiana. Next base: position 37,585,467 of record CM024674.1, read on the forward strand.
CTGTGAACTTTTTATTAATTTCCTTAGTCTAAAATATATTTCAACTCTCTTTATTTTATATATCAAAGAATGTATCTTTCTTTCTTATTATATTGATGAAATAATTTTATATAGGGCATGTAAGACGTTAGAGGAATATTTAGGAAAACACTAAAAAATTATGCATATTGAGGTATCTTGATATTTTTGGTAAACAGTTCATAGATGATATTAATTTTTGTCAATCCAAAATAATGATTTCACTGACATTTTCAAAAAAAATTCTTACTCTATGCAATGTTGTTTTGATTCAATTAAGAGAAATGATTATATGACTATCCTTAACCTATTGTGAGTTTAACAATTTATTTTTTTATAAAAAAAAATAAAGAATTATAAATTGTTATGAGGTCCATTATTTCAAAAATTTGTGGTTCGCAATATATTATTACTCTCATAGAAGCTTGAAATTGTTATGCTGGCAAAGCCCTTTAATTAAATTTCATCCACTTAACCATTTATTCATAAATTTGATCAACAACTCAGAAAAAAAAAAAAAAAAAAAAAAAACTAGATTTCTTGGAAATTTCTCTATTCAACAAAACAATTTTTTATGGAAATAAATCTAACAAAAAAAACATAGTGCTTTTAATATACATGGAAAATCTAAAATAAATAAAAATTAAACATATGAAATTCTTAATTATGGTAAGTTGATCCTGCATAGATGTAGAAAAACTAACAAAAGGGAAAATAAATAAATATGGGATCACCAATTTAAATTGTAATTGAATGATAAAGGATAATTGAAATTGGGTAAATTTTGTCATATAAAAGGTGGAAAAAATGCAACCTAAATTCTTAGTATAATAAGAAACTTATGCAAACAAACGTATAGAACGGAACAAATAAAGTAGTAGGGATGTATCAGAAAATTGTAGCTCTACAAGATCTATATTATGCTCAAGTTTACCTCTTCAATACAGAATGCTAATGACAAAGGAATTATCACTTCTACTGCTACGCAACAATATGGAATTTCCAACGAGCAAAGAATAAATGGCAAAAAGTAGATTACTAGCTCATTATATTATCTACTATATCAATATAGATAAAGTATGCATACACTGTGTGATCATCTTATGCCCTACTTCTGTAAAATGAATAATTTGAAAAATATGTTCTTAAAAATAATTATTTGTATAGTTTACAAAAATAAATGAACGAAATACATATTTATTGTCCACGAAAATGCTTAGACATAAATTATTGTTGATAATATATATTTTAAATTGACTAGTTACTTCGGGTGATACAAGCGGTCATTTTTTGGAAAATATTCATTTCCGTGAAATAAGCCGAGCAATAATTATTTTCCTCCAAATCTATTGGTTAAAAAAGTGTAACTTGACAAGTGAAGTTGGCGCATCCGATATTAGTCCTCGTACGTGTAGAGATTACTCACTTGCCACTTCCTAGTTTTAATTAACAAAGCTCGACGGCCAAAAAAGGCAACTTTGACCAAGGTCTTCCTATTTAGGTGCTTTTCCGAAGACAAACAAACTATATAAAACACTTTCCCAATTAAGATGGAGGACGAGATATGCCAGTTCGATGGCTTATAAATGCTTTCTAAGTTAGCTCGAGAAATTGCAAAACCAAGGCGAGATTACTATATATGGCTAGGTACGCACGCCACTTTGTTTAATTCAACTTGCAAAGGAGTCTCCCCTTGTTTTTTTCAAGTGGATTTTTCTATAGGAGGCAAATCAAGGATAAGGCAAGTCGGAAGCCTTAATTTTGTCAATTTTTGGTTTTTAAAGAGTGCAACAGTCCCTGACGATCCGGACGCCCTTCCACTCTTAGTGACTTGTTTGTCATCGAGAGTGCAAGTTTTTAGGTGCCGAGATTTACTTTTCGTATAGTTCCGTTGGTTAAAAGTCAATATACATCTTATCTTATCAAAAAAAAAAAAAAAAAAAAAAAAAAAAACAGTCCCTAATGATTCGAGAACCATGGGCTCATCCAGCACAACCCGATTGTGAGTTCGCACGGCGATCCTGAACCGCGATCTCAAAATCTTCCCATTTCCCAATTTCGCGTATTCCTCGACAAGAAGATACTCGATAAAACCGTCGGCCTCAATTAAACGAACCGACTTTGATTTTGAATCATTAGCCCGTGATGAAACGTAGCAAAAGGATACTTCTATCGTCCTACCAATGCCAAGCCCTGGAACTTCTTGCGCCTACACTGAGGCATAGTGTTATGTGTATATATATACACCCACCCTTCCTCACTCCCTTTGCTTCACCACCTTCTCTCCCTGTCTCTCCTCCTTACTCATTCCTTAGGCTTCACCACCTTCTCGTTCTCTCTCTCTCTCTCTCTCTCTCTCTCTCTCTCTCTCTGCGGGGTTGTCCGAAACTCGTTTTCCAGTTCATTTTCTGCGTGGGGCTTTGCAGAGGGCTCCAAAGCCTCCGGTTTATCATTTGGCAAAGGAAAAAGGGAAGCTTGGCCAGTTCTTGTCTATGATCGTTCTATGATCGTTCTCCTTTTGCTGAGCGATCGACCATCCACAATTCCATAACCATGGACGAGGGTTGCGGAGAGCAGCTCAACTCGGTGCCTAGCTTCGCTCGTGGTCTGCCACTATTGTTGGTTGATCACGACCCGACGTCTCTCGCATCCACGAGGTCCCTTCTTGGACGATACTCCTTCAATGGTAATCACTCATCAGATACGTGATATGTTTGACGGGTTTACCAGTTTTTCCTCCCTGTCGATCACTGTCAAAGGCCTCTCTTTCTCTTTCTCCCTCGCCCTCGCGCGCCTCGCATCCATCCCCCGCGACTAAAACTGAATTGTTTCGCGCCCCGGCATCAACCGCGCGAAAAATTAAATTTGTGATCTGGAGTTTAGTTCTCTACATGGAAATAAGTAGAAAATATATGCACCTATGTCTAAAGGTTTAGACCCCATAATTAATGCAAGGATTTTCAATCCAAAATGAACTAACACCATCCGAGTTCACTTTTTGAGTCTGGATCTTTCGTTGAAGAGGAAGATCAGATTCGTGTTCTAATTCCTAGAGTTATTACAGACCAGAGTCTTCCTCTAGGAAGTTAATTTTCAGACAAGTTACGCATTTTTTATGTTTAAATTACACTATTAATCTCCTTCCTAGGCCCGCCACCAAAAAAAAAAATTTAGTATTGGTCTGCTTCCATTTTAATGTTGAGACAAAATCAGGAATCCTAGATCTAGTAACTCCTATTTTCTATTCTTGTGTACACACGATGATATTTGAGGTTAGACAAGGGTTTGCCAAAGTCAGTCTCAGACAAGTTAGAACTGTTTAAACACATAAAAATGCAGAATCATTGATGCCTTAATCTATGAGGCCTTAAGAATTCATGTTGAAAAGCTGTGATAAAAGTAGTTCTTTTTGTCTCGATAATTCAAATGTTAGTTCTTCTGTTGCCGTGGGATCTGACTTGTAGCAGCTAGCTTTTCGCACCAAAAGCAATCTGTCTGAAAAGGAAAAAGAAAGAGGCGAGAAAAAATATATCGAATCGTTTGATTTTAGACACTCCTTGCTTCATTACTTGCTCATTGTCAAATGACTAAGATCGCTATTCTTATAATTAGCCGTTCTTACGGGTATATTTTTCTCCCTCTTTTTTCCTCCAGTGACAGGTACCGAATTACCGTCAGTTGCTTTGTCCATTATCCAGGAAAAGAAGAACTGGTTCAAGCTTGTCATGGCAAATATTGACAAGATCAATGATGAGAACTTTTCGATCCTTTGTGAGCTTATGAAGGAAGAAATTCCTGTCATTTGTGAGCTTCTATTCGATTCATTTGCGAGCTTCTATTTGATTCATTTGCATTCATGTTATTACCTTATTCTTCACTTTAGGTATCCTAGTTTAGCACATTCATTTCTAACGCATATTCGGAATTCAGTAATGTCAGCGAATCAGCACAAGAACACAGCGGGGAGATCCCTAGCCGTAGGAGCGAGTTACTTCCTCTATAAACCCCTTTCTCCAGAAAATCTGAAGGTTTTGTGGCAGCACGCGTTCCGAAGGCGAATGATAGTGCCGACAGAAAAGAGAAATACTCGATCAGTGAAATCTCAAGGGAAGGAAGTCCTCAGGAAGGAACATTCGCCTGATAAGAAGATAGACAAGGCGACTAGAACTCAAGAAGCCTCAGTGGATCAACTTAGGAAGAAAAGAGGACATATAGCGGAAGGCGACCAAGTTGATGAAAGATGCGCAGAGAAACCGAAAGTGGGGAAAAGTCGCTTCGCACCATTGAATGTCAAAGGGAAAGGGACAGCACTAGAAGCTGGTGCGAAGAGATCCAATGATGGGAAGGACAACGAGAGAGAACACGAGAGACCTAGAATTGACTCGGAAAGGATTGATTCCAATCACATCTCCGAGGAGGGTTGGAAGACAGATTATAGAGAGGATGATAGCATCGGGACTAGTTCGTCCGGGAGAAGAAGGATGCGACAGGCTGTGTGGAGTCCCGAGCTGCATCGCAATTTTACTGCAGCACTGAGTGCACTCGGTGATGGTAATACTCAAATATCTCAGTGAAATCTTCTGATAAAATGAATTATCTAATTTCATAGTCGTGCATAGACGTATTGTGTAACAGACTAACTGTCTTCTCGTTGTTTATGCAGACGCACGCCCAAAAACGATTCTTGAAACGATGGACGTGCCATACTTATATCATCGTCAAGTCAGAAGCCACCTTCAGGTAATTTCTTCCTGCTTGAGTTTTATCCAATTCCATTTTAAATCATCATTGTGTAGTACTATTAGCCCTAGCATGTTCGAAATTGATAACTCTGATTCAGCGCTCTCGTGCTATATGTGCAATTTACTTTTGATGAATATACCAGCCTATGGTTACTCTAACTGGCTACTTCAAGATTGGTTTTCACCGGCATGTTGTCTAGATCTAGATGCTATTGTGCACATTCTGCAATTTGCAATTTGTACAACCTTGAGTGACAGGTCGTCCATCCTCCTCCTTGTTTTGACTTACAATCTAAATCATATGTACCCGTCTTATTCTGTGTACTTACAGTTGTTCCCCCTTTCAGAAGCACAAGAATCAAGTGCAGCATCTTTGCAATATAGCCAGTGCGAGCAATGTGCCTTCAGATGGACAATCAGGTGGCTCCAACAGGAGTGTTGAACCTCATCAGCAGCCAGACACCCACGCTTCTGTTTCTGGCCAGGTAGGACAGGCCAGTGTCGACTTCAGAAGTGGAGGTTCTGCTGACACCAGCCAGCAGTATTTCCTTCCAAGTCCTCAGCTTAGCTTCAACAGTAGTAGTCCAATCCCAAACCAAGTCCCGCAACAAGCACAGAACCAATACCCGCAACTTTCAGATTTCCCCGCAAATCCATCTGAGCAGAGCTCACGGTCATCTCATTGTGAGAAACTGCATAATGGCAGTCAAGCTTCAAGTCACAATTTAAACTATCCTGGAGAACATAGCAATCTTTCCGATGACAATCTCAATGTGAACCAAGGCCTTAATGGAAATGAAGAAGGCACATATCAAGTTCCCTTGACGGACTTGCCAAACATACATAGCATCAACCCTGTGGTGGATCCTACCGCCTTTGCATCCCTGAGCATGCCTCCTCGAGTTGAGGGCAGCATGGTTCTCCCCGAGCCTGTTTCGAGACTGCAAAACCAGACAATGTCTTTGACTGCAGTTACTGACAATGCTGCTCCAACTGTGTCCCCACAGGTAGGAGTTGAAGACAACATCATCACAGGCTTGGCTGAAATATTCCGTCCACTGCAGAAGCAACACCTCTGGACAGAACTCTGCGATTCTTCTGACCTCGTGGATCTGCAGCATCACCCACAACTTGACTCTTTACTTAACGAAGTTGATACTCCCTTTGTGCCTCCCGAATTGGGAAGAGAGATCAACTATTACGCAGAGTTTGCTTCTCTCATCAGTCCGCAACAAACCAGCAACAATCTCGTGCCTTCGCAAGGAAATCAATATGAGGCGATGAACAAGGGATTGACCCAGTCACTAGCAGGCAGCAATCTTGTGCCGTCCCAAGAAAACCGATACAATGTAATGGACCAGGGACTGGATCTGGTAGCAGAAGTGGAACCTCAACCACAAGCCTGTTCCATGAACCAGTCCCTAACCAGCGACAATCCTGCGCCTTCCCAAGAAAATCAATACCATGTCATGAACAAGGGACTGGACCTCATACTGGAAGTGGAACCTCAACCTCAAGCCCGGTTCATGAACCAGCCCCTAAACAGTGATAATCCTGCACCTTCACAAGAAAATCAATACCATTTCATGAACCAGGGACTGGATCTTGTACCGGAAGCAGAACCTCAATCTCAAGCCTGGTTCATGAACCAGTCCCTAACCAGCAACAATCCTGCGCATTTTCAAGAAAATTCATACCATGTCTTGAACCAGGGACTGGATCTCGTACCAGAAGCAGAACCTCAACCTCAAGCCTGGTTCATGAACCAGTCCCTAACCGGTGACAATCTCATGTCTTCACAGGACAATCCACAGTATGTGATGAACCAGGAATTGAATCTTGAAGTGGATCCTCACCTCAAAGCCTGGTTCATGAACCAGACCCAGACCGGCGACAATCCAGTGACTTGCCAAGAAAATCGATGCCATGTCATCAACCAGGGACTGGATCTCGTAGCAGAAGCAGAACCTCAAGCGTGGTTCATGAACCAGACCCAAACCGGCGACAATCTCGTGCCTTCACAAGAAAATCAACACTATGTGATGAACCAGGGATTGAATCTTCACACGGAACCCCAACCTGAAGCCTGGTACATAAACCAGTCCCAGACCAGCGACAATCCATTGACTTGCCAAGAAAATCAATGCCATGTCATGAACCAGGGACTGGATCTCGTAGCAGAAGCAGAACCTCAACCTCGAGCGTGGTTCATGAACCAGACCCAAACCGGCAACAATCTCGTGCCTTCACAAGAAAATCAACACTATGTGATGAACCAGGGATTGAATCTTCACACGGAACCCCAACCTGAAGCCCGGTACATAAACCAGTCCCAGACCAGCGACAATCCATTGACTTGCCAAGAAAATCAATGCCATGTCATGAACCAGGGACTGGATCTCGTAGCAGAAGTGGAACGTCAACCTCAAGCTGGGTTCATGAACCAGTCCCTAACCGGTGACGATCTCATGCCTTCATCAGAAAATCAACACCGTGTGATGAACCAGGGATTGAATGTTGAAGTGGAAGCTCAACCTGAAGCTCAGTTCACGAACCAGACCCTGACTGGCTACAATCCGGTGACTTCCCAAGAGAACCAATACTATGTGATGAGTCAGGGATCTGATCTTGTAGCACAAGTGGAACTTCAACCTCAAGCTCAAGCCTGTTTCATGAAACAGCCCCAATCGAATTATGATGTGCCGCTGAGAATAGACGGGATGGAGGATCTCCGGGATCTCTTGGATGAGCCGATGCTGGATGAGATCAACCATTTCTCTGAATGGCTAGCCGACATCTTAAGGGGAAATGATAACCCAATTATAGGATGAGCACAGCTTTATGGAGTTTTTCCGTCAGTAGATATTCAGCAGTAAGCAAGAACCTTTTAAAGCCTTAAATAATTATGTTCTTCTCATTCACTCGTTGAGAAACTAGGAAAGACCATCTTCTGGATAAATATGGCTAACACCTTGTCTGTTGTAAAAGAAAGAACTATACATGAACAAATGCTTCGTTTATGTTCTGGATTATCGTTTGATTCAACTTTGTGGAGGAGTCATGTCATTATACTACTTGCCTCCCCATAGCCAAGGTTCAGTTTCCAAATATGAACTATTGATTGATCATCAATGCAGTAAGTCCTCAATATGATGATCATTCATCATAAATCTTGGCAATCAAGAATGCATCGGCCAACCCAACTCGGTTAAAAGCAGTGGATTGTTGCAGCAACATGGCAATGACGCTTGATCACCATAAGTGAAAGCACCCTCCTCATTTCATCTGGTTCTTTTTTCGATACCATTCAGTTATAGCCAATTGAGGAGGCTCCACATCACAGGATCCACGATATTCATTCAAGTCTTGAAGGGTGCTGCTGTGAATCGAAACGATAGTATCAGGAGAATAACGGAACAATTGTTAAGATTTTCATATGGCTCTCACTTCAGTGCTATAACTTTCTTTTTTTCTATCGCTTGAGTGCCACTTGGTGAAAAGCCAATCATTTTAGTGCCTCCGGCGACATAATCTAGTGACTTTTCTAACAAATATGTTAAGTTCATATTTTTTTTTTAGAAATAATTTTGAAGTCCAACAACAAAGAATAAGACGACTAAAACAACCTTCATAAAAGAAAACAAACCAGGAAGCATTCAGTGGAGACTTCCACCATCTACCTATGTAGCATTGACATGGACACGCGACACGACACGACACGACACACCGACATATCATTTCTAAAAAAATAGATAATTTCCACACATTCCGACACGTTATATATTAAATATATTTTAATTAAATAAATAATAATAAAAAGAGCATAGAATTAATTTATACAAAAAATATTAATCCAACATTTGTTAATATCATTCATTGTTTTAATTTGACAGAGATTGAATGAGAAATTCAAAAATTGCAAACACAAAAGAGTAAATTTGAAGGAACGTGTTCTGTTTTCTTACACTTGTCGGAGATTAGTGAGATTTCTTATAATCCCAAATAGAGTTTGGAATTCATGATACAGACTAACTTGAAGCTCCTCTGCAAAACAAGGTTTGAAAAAAATGAAAATTCAGGACAAGAACTCTCGAAGTAAGACCAAAAGAAAAGGAAATAACTAAATTCACCATGAAAAATGTGAGAGATCACTTACAAGCCAATGACATAGACCAAAAGAGGTAACTCACAAGCGACACCTGCAAGAGGCAAAAAGAAGCAAAAAAAACCACAACTTTAAGTCAACGGGGGCGGCGGAGCGACCCCGCCGAGAAGAGCGGCATTCCATCATCACTCACAGAAAGGTTAAAACTTATAAGTGAGAAACTTGAGAGTAAGAATTTTCTTATTTCCTCTTTATTTTTGTTATTTTCATTATTTTTTCATATATTTATATTTTGACCCCTCAAATATTGAAAAATTTTAAAATTAACTACGTGCGTGCCGGAGTCGTGTGTCGGAATTTCAGACTCGCGTGTCGGAACGTGTCGGGAAAAGTTGATCACTTGTTAGATTTCCCGACACTCGTTGACCACGTGTCACAACGTATCAGACATGTGTTGGAGTGTCGGACACGACATGAAACTTTTGGAAAGTGTTGGTGCTTCTTAGCCATCCACCAATGTTCAATACATCCCCAAATTCCATTGGGGTTTGACAATTTTTATTAGAGAAAAGTGCATTAGAAATCTTAAAACTTATTACGAAAGTGTTATTGAGTCTTAAAACTCTCAAAAATAACAATCAAGACCTAAAAGTTGTCACAAAAGTTCAATTGAGTCGTAAAACTTTTAAAATGTACGATTAAGTCCTAAAACCTGTCATGAAAGTGCAATTAAGTCTTAAAATTTTTTAAAAAATGCAATCAATGAAAGGACTTAAACTAGACCAGTTTGATAAGTTTTAGAACTTAATTGTACTTTTTAAAAATCGTATGGCTCAATTATACTTTATAATAAATTTTAAAACTTAATTGCACCTTTTGAAAATTTTAGAACTTAATTATATTTTTATGACAAGTTTTAGGAATTCTAATATACTTATCACTTTTTATCCACTGGTTTCCGTCCCCATAGTCATGATCAGAGCATACATCTTCACAAAAGTCCATCCTTCACGCATCTTCAATCGCCAATTTTCCATGGACCAGGACTCAACCTTGTCCAAACTGTACTTCTTGTACTGGACTCATGAGTTTGAAATAGAAATAATATTCGCTTTCGTCTTGACCACGATCGCAAGCCCTTTGTCCTGCTTCCTCTCGATTACAAATTTCAGCACATAAATTTTGCCCAAATTCCTCGGTTATGAGGTTAGGATATAAAGGACACAACAAATTTAGCCCCAATTCATTAAATTTAGGATAAACAAATGTGAGACACGACCTCATTTTCACTTTGCCTTCGAAACATGTTCTATATTAAAATAATGTCCTGACGGAAATTTTGGCTGCACAAATGATTTTTATTTTATTTTTTACCAAAGTGGAATGAAATGATCAAAAAAAAATTATGACACAAAAGTAAGCTCACATATGAAATTTATGGCACTTTGTGATGTCCTTTTCCCTAGTAGTACTAAAGCAATGAACTCTGCTCATTACTGATCTGCACCATCGGCCAACAGCTACTCTCGAATCAATAACTTGTTTTCTTTTGATGATGAGATGCAATATGCCTTTGAAACTAAAATGGTCGAATTCGAAATACAATTGCTCGTTATACATGCAAAAGAAGTGCCAGGAAATCTGTATGTACGAGTGCAATCTAATTTCACAACTTCGCGTAGTCCCATCAGCAGAAGAGTTTCCTACGGCCAAGCCCTTCAAATTCCAGAACGAAAGCTGTGCATCCGTCCGCAGCTTCAATGCACAGAGCAGAATACCAAAACCATTCTTGAGGAAATAATACTGACAGCTTAAGCCAGACAAAACATCCTTAAAAATGACACGCGAGCGACGTTTGTCTCAAAAGCGCTGCAGATCACGCGATGCCGCGATTCTCTTGTATATGTCCATGACCAACTTGGTGTCCACCTCCTCTCCATTCGGCATGAAACAAACCTGCCGGGACTTTGCCGGTCTCTTTCCTCTGATAACACCAGCACCACTGCTCAAGTAGCTAACTTTAGCAGCGAGTCGGATCATCGCGCCTATATAAGCATCGTGAAACTTGGTCAGCAGATTCACCGGCGAGACCATCTTAAGCAGCCAGCGACATTTCAGTGTCGCCCGTATCTTCCACACGCGCCGCCGTCGGCTTCCGTGGTTCCCTAGCCTCACTGTCCTCATCTTCCTGTTCTTGCTGCCCGGATCAAGCCTCTGGTATCTCCTCCTCCTCCAGAACCTCCTCATGTCGTCATAATATGCACTTGATACCATCTCCATCGTGTAGTTTCACGTAGGGAGATTTAAGGTATGAATTGGGTGTGTGTGAAGAGATGGATATGGAGAGAGGGTACTTATAGATGAATGCTATATATGATTATTCAGATCGAATGGGTGATGAGATTCGTTGCTTGTTGGGAAGTAAGGTTTGAACGAAGGCTTGTAAAGAGATCAGAAAAGGCGACGAGAGAGGTCTTGGTTTTTTATGTCTGGTCAAATATGACCGTCTTTGACTTGGCAAGGCTTGATTTAAGATTCTGCTTCTTGCATGTATTTGCATTGCCACAAATATAGTGTCGCGTATGCATTACACTCAGCTAACATGATTATCATCCTCTGAATTTATTCCATTAAGCAACTGTAGCTTATCACTCTATTCGATTGAGCCGATGATACCGAGGCGACAGGTGCTTTTGCTGCTAAATATGCGCAAGTGATTACTGATTAGCAGGAGATAAAAGAAGATTGCTCTAACGAAAGTCATGATTCGAAAGATGTTTATCCCCATTATTACGCACAATATTTAAAAGAATTGGGTTGGAAGAGCTTTGCCATTCATCGTTCACTAAAACAGCTAGAGGGATCTAGCAGGCAAAAGGTGACCGAGTCATGGAGAGAGTGTTGACCACTCTGGCAAACTCCATCCCGTACGTCACGTAGACCAAGAAATTCCAACCATTTTTGAACTGATTTTTTTGTATTTCCCGGTTTTCTGGTGATCTGAGAAAACAGAAAGAAAAGGACAAGTAATTCGAGGGCCATCCGCGACTGAGAAATGCCGATCAGTCCCTTTTGTTCCCGTGGAATAAGTCCTTTCCGTCTCATTACACTTTAAAAAAGTCCAGGTATTCCATTCGGAAAGAAAAGCATAGTATCTAAATCGCTTGTATACCTTGAAAATAGATGAATATATAGTCGAGATACATCTCAAGACAAAATGATTCGGCCCCTGAGAATCCCGTCCACCTTACTGTACACACGAGAGATCAGGAGTCGACCTATATCAATTAGCGAGCGATCGCCTCTCAAACACAAAGAAAACTGACATTGACTGCCCACTCGAAACCGTAATATCAGTTTTCTGAGGTTTAACCCCCATGGAGTTCATATCATTTCCCCATTAAGCAGCTCTTTGGTACAGTTGTATCTGTGCAATAGCTGAACCGTCAACATGGTTTAGCACGAGCATTTGGCAACACATGTTTCAAAGCCACAATACATTGAAATTGGTTGGGATGGTTCTCTAAAGCAGCCATAACTTTGGCATATGACGCATATGACATCCAGAGATTTACCCTATCTCCCACAGACTCAGCTCCTTAAAAGTACATAATTAGCATAACCTATCATCTGTGATTTAGCCAAATCTAACCACACAAAGATCTCTCCATTTAGAAACATATATACACAACCCACACGTACAGATGCATTAACCCGCCTGCAAAATCATCTCCTCCCGAATTCAACATCATCATGTGGTGATCTTTGCCCCCGAGCCTCAGGCAAAAACACCGGGCTTTCATAGGGTCTTCCCTGGAGATTCATGGCCTGAGCCTCCATCGCCTGTGCAGAGGTCCCATTCAGGGGATGGGCCGAGTTGGAGTTGCTATGCATATCTTCCAACGCTCGGAAATATGCATAAGGGCCCCATCCTGAAGTCAGATGAAAAGAGGCAGCATCTCATTTAGTCATGGCTTGATGTGAATGTTGAAAGATCAACCAATTATGTGAACTTTAGACGCTTCCAAATTAAAAATTAACTACGTAAAGCAACACGAGAATTGACGATAGCCAGTCCCAGCCTCTCTCCCTGCCTGCAATGTTATCCAATACAGACAGATCGAGCACGGCTTCAAGGAAAGAGAGAACTTAAAAAATGAGGTTATGCTGCCTAAAAGTTCTGCAAAGCAATTGATTGAGAAGGTGGCCATCTCAAAATTTACCAGATGCAACGTAAAGCATATACCATAATGCTCACGATGCAATAACCGGAGCAAACAATACAAAAGATAACCTGAAAATTTCAACACATAACACACCATTGCCAAACACCAGCCCGAATGGAAGTATTACCTTCATCATCATATGGTGGAGGAAAAAATTGATGATAACAGAAAGCCGCTACAATGAGCCCTGCACATTTTGAAACAGAGTGAACTTCTTTAATTGTACGTAAAACGAGATTTTTATTTTTTCCCCTTTTCTGTCTGTGCTAATTTATGCAGAAGTACTATTTTTCATATTAAATAATGTTAGGATGAGACCTGAATCCAGGTCAGGCCAACTCAAAATAAAGGCATTGAAAAGGCGTACCTAAAAAACCTGCCGCAAAAACATCTTGCCAGTGGTGCCAATAATCATCCACTCGTGAGATCGCGACAAGAGATGCAAGTAGCAGAGGAAGGAAAACGATGCACAACTTGGCTATGTGCCCTTTCCGATCAAACGCTCTAATTTTGCCGCATAAGTACAGCGACAGAAAACCTAAGCCAGCAAAGGACCCTGCACAGAAACTATAAATTGTAGGATTGCTCATCCCGGTAACTCTCATACAAGGATGACATATGGCGCACTCGTTCTATTACATTTTGATGTCAAATGATGTCAATGTACATGAATCAAAATCCCCAGTTAATTAAAGAACGACACAGATAGTTGATATTTGGGCATAGAAGAATGCTTACAGGAGGCATGGCCACTTGGGAAACTCTTGTACCCTTCCCTTACGATCAATTCATTGCCATGACACACGACATTTCCCAAGCTGTCGTACATCTGAAAAGATAAGAAAAAATTGGGAAAAAAAATATATGATGGACAGGAAAACCGAATTCATCGCTGAAGTGCTTAGTCATACATTAAACAAAAGTTTCTAAGCAATGCATGTGACACTCTTAAGAAGTGATTACCTGATTCTTTTGAGAGTAAAGAGGCAGCAGATGTTTCTAAAAATTTCGAAAATTCAAGAGGAAAATCTAGGCACAGAGCGTGAATATATATAATAGCAATGTCAACATTGTTACTGACAATCTTCAATACAATGAAACAAAAACTCAAGGAAGTTATATCCTACTTCGGTTCCGTTTGGAAAGCAACGCCAAAAGAAGTCTGGTCGAGGCCGACCCGTCGCATCCTTTATTGCATCTGTCATCACCCCAGTAATTAGCACGGAATACAAAAGCCCTGCACATGCATTCCAAAGAGGTCATCAAATAACTGTAATTAGCACGGAATACAAAAGCCCTGCACATGCATTCCAAAGAGGTCATCAAATAACTCATTAACTGCCATTTCACTGCATGCATTCGGATGGAAGATCCAACAACTTCAAGGTTAAAGATTTACCTAGAATTCCATGGTGCAGATCATAAACATCCCTCCTACGCATGTAGACAAGAAGGAAGACGAAAATTGGTAACAGAACAGCATACACCTGTTGATATTAGGAAGAAAAGAACTTCCATTAAGTTTATGGGTTTCTTTTGATTAATCTTTTTCGTTTCACATAAAGCATCGTAGGCCTTTCTCATATGACCCACGATTGATCAGTGGATGACAATGGGGTGACAAAACTTACCGGAACGGCCCAGACAGGCACCGTGCTTCTTTTCATTGGATATTTAAGATCCGTCATCATTTCTTTCCCCACAAAGCGGTAAAACGGATGGATGATGAAAAGGAGGATCTCTATGACTATGAGCAACAGCAATATAAGCCAGTCGTGCATATGATTCTTCGCAAGCGCCGCTCCATGCGACTTTATGGTATGCCTACCGAGCTCCACCTCATTCATTCTTCCCTTCTTGAGAAGACAGGGCAAACAGGCATGCCAGAGGACGGCGTCAAAAATTATTAGATGACACAGCATCATTGACATAAATATCAGACCCAAGACAACACAGACAAGGTAAGGACCAGTGAAAAACTGTAAATCATTAGGACAGCTGAAGAGTGCGTTATGACTCGAATCATATACTAATCTCAATTCGAGCGTATTTGGCTATTATTATTGTGCTGGCGAAGGTCGAATACTAGAAAAATCAGACGCTTAAATCACGTCCTACATCCTGAATGCGCAATGCCTTAGGTTTGCCATATCTGTACCAAAGCACAGCAAGTCATTCACCATTAGTTCCCAAGTCCTGCTCTTCCAACGTGTGTTACTATTACGTCATTCCATGGGTAATCTCTTTCGTCTCATCATCACATGACTGACGTGCAACTTAGAGTACACTATTTTTATCCACAAAAATTTTCAAAAAAGAAAAGAAAAAAAGAGTAGCCTTTGGGATTGCTTGGCTCTGGGAGAAAGAATCCCTTTAAGTTACAACACACAGACAGTGATGATGATGGCCATGGGCAAGAAGCCGAAGGCAAACCCAGAAGTTCGAACTCACAGCTTCTGCTAAAACTCGTCAGGATAAGGAGTAGACTACAAACGAGATGACTTACAAACACGACAAGATAACACGCTGTAATTCAGAACTTCTTTTTTCGCGGAGAATTTCTCTGAAAAAGTGAAGCTTAACAGACGGATAACATCCACCACTAAGTCAGTCTCCCCCCCAAACAGCAACATCCAAACGCGCACGGACAGCAAACAAAAGCAGAGAAATCCAAAGGCTCCGGCTGACCTGAAAGATGACATGGAGGTAGTGAAAGGGCAAGAGAGAACCCACGCGGCTCCAGACCCAAGCCATTGATGTTGCAAAGCGAGTGGCCCTCAATGTGCGCACCAGGCCAATATGAATGGAAGAAAGTGGGAGAAGATATGTGCGGCCGTCGCTTCCTTTGTCCCCGCTTTACAGTACGCGACAAAAAAGCAGGAGTCCAATCCTAGCAAACAGTTTCCCTCAATAAGCGCGAGAGACAAAGCAAGTCCAGTGGAAGAAATGACCCGTGAAGTGAAGACGGAGGAAGATGGAGCGTCGAGGGCCAGGCCCGACCGCCCACCTCGTCGCCCCGTGGAAGTTGGCGACAGTTTTCGTGGGGACGATGATGACGGGGACGACGACGGCCTCGGTGGTGGTGGTGGAGCTTCGGAAAGCGACGGGGGGGAACGAGCGGTTCGAAAAAAAGAGAATGGCTTGCGAACGGGGGGGGTTGCAACGGAGAGACGAGATCGCTGGCTCGGATTCGATTCGAAGTTCAAAAGTTGGCAATTGCCGTATCTATAACCACCGGGTTTTTCGCGAGAAAAATGAAGAAAGGAAAAAAGAAAGAAAGTAGAAAAATGGAAAAATTAACTGCCGTGGGATGAAGGAAAATGAAGCGGCCCGCTCTATATGATCTAACAGTTAAGATGAGATCAAGAAGATAATCGAAGGATGGTTTGTCTAAATTCTAAGACGTAAAATTCAAAGGTATTCCTATCTAGTGACAAAATAAAAATTTACTCAAAACAGGGATCTGACAAAGGAATGGAAAGTAAATTCCTTCCGACAAGTCAATTGAAAGACATTAAACGAAGTATGAGTCAATCTAACATAAACCCTTCAAATTCCATTACCTCACTCCAAGCCCAAAATGCCACTATATTTATCTATTCGACTTGTAGCATTCTCGGAAAAGAAGATAGGGGAGTCTACCTTCTCCCCCTATGGCCTCCCTGGTGAATCTAATTTTATGTCTCAAAGTTAGACAAAGCAATTTTAGTATCTACTCAAGTCCATATCTAACGGTCAAAATGAGCTTAAGAAAAAAGTAAAATGAATACATCTAATGATTCGGAGTAAAGAAATGAAAAAACAATAGTCGTTTCAATAGTGCCTATAAAAAGGGATATCAAAAAAATCAATTCAATGATATCATATAAAATTCCGGACTTTCGAATCGAGAAAGATTAAAAACTATAGTCATCCCTTAGATTCACGGACCTAATCAAATTAGTGGGATCGAACCCCACACGGCTTCTTTTCCACAAAAGATGAACCTTACCATAAGTAAACTCAGGCGCGTGATACACGATCGCCACGTCAATTGGCTCGATTGCCGACATGAAAAGAGTGACGTCGGTAAGATTGCGAGGCCAATTATTGAGGCATGACGTCGATGCACGTAGTAGATCCTAAAGCTCCAAGCCCACAAAGCCCATATCGGACGATACGACCCAAAGCCCATATCGTACGATCACATAAGGAGCAACATCGCTGGAGTCCCGAAAGTCGCCCAAATTTCAAATCAATGCATTTCCAAGAGACACCATCGTACGATAAAAAGAAGAGAGCAAGACTAATGCGTTAAGCCTATGGAACGTGTTCACAAGTCAAAATATCGTTCGGTATGTTCCAATGATCTAATGTTGTAACTTATCCCTAATATTTTTAATTTGCTCGATATGATATTTGAATTATAGATAAATATTTGATATAACCCCTGAATTATATGTAAATATTCGATGCCATCGTTCCATTAATTTTGCCTAACCTACTGATATAACTTTTAATTTGTTGGGTTTTAAACGGAGGACAACAAAAAGGAAAAGGTTATGTGCAGACCATCCAGATAAACATAATATTCCGAAACTTTTTTCCCTTTTTCCAAAGTAGACTAAAGAAAAGATGAACAAATGGACTCATCATTTGTCATTGAACAAATGGAAAAACCGCATCGAATGTTTATTGGTAATTTGATGACCAAATTTAATAGATTAAATGTTTAGACACTGACATTATATATCGGACTAAGGTTCATGAATCATTCACGTCATTTTCTCATTATTATTTATATCATATTTATAGCGACCTCTTTTTCCTTTTTCGTGTCTTTTATTTTTATTTATTTTTCTGGGCGAGTGCTAAGCCGTGTATTGTCGTTGAGGGTTGATTCGTGAGTGGGAGACCGAGAACTCTCCAAGCTGTCTTGGCACGTTCTCCGACGTATAATCTATTAAGGCAAAGATTTAGTAGCTTTTTTCCATTCCATTCTTCTGCTGCAGAACACAAAAGTATTACTTTACTTTTTACCTGGGTATCTAATGATTAACACGTAATACGGAGATTACTCAAAAAGCGCCCTTCCATGCTCGCTCCAGCTGGCGCACCGCAGGTTTTTATTCTTTTTTTTATTTTTACCGGATTATGATATCATGTGTTCCCGTCGCGTACAACACCTTGTCTCCCGAGGGACCATCGATGAACCATACGGCACGCGCGCGACGCCGATTCTGCTAGTTTTTCATTTGCTTTACGGATGATGAATAATAAAATAATCGCTTCCATAACTTAGAATAATTAATCAATTAAAAATATTTTCACCGTTGATAATAATTTATGTTTAAATACTTTTATGAATTGTGAAAATATTTTTCGTTCGTTGATTTTTGCCGGGCAATACAAACAATCATTTTTTTAAAAAAAAACTATTTTCCAAATCACTTTTCTATCGCGAAACAGATGGACTCTAGAAGAAAATATTATTTTCCGTATGTTATAAATTTATTTAATGTGATCCTATATTCAGCTTTAAATTATTTTTTTAGATTTCTTTGACGTTTTATTGTCCAAATCAAATTGCTGATAACTATTGTGATCACCCAAATAAATATATATATTTTGATGGAAGATCCTATCTAGGGTTAATACCCTGAAAAACTCCAAACTGGTATACTGGTGACAAATTTACCCCAAACTATTTTTTTGACCACCAAAACCCCCAAACCGGTATACCTTTGACAAATTTACTCAAAACTAGTACACTTGTGACAAATTTACCCTCTGTTAGTTTTCGTTAAATTTTATTATCAAATTATTAAGTTAAATGACACGTGACAATTGACTAGTATACAAATTTGGGATTTTATGATCCGGTTTACAATTTTTATGATTTTTTTTTTTGTATTAATCCAATTTAGCGAATGATATATTTGTCACAAATTTATCAGTTTGAGGTTTTTTGCGGTCGAATAAATTAGTTTGGGATAAATTTGTCATAAATGTACCAATTTATGGTTTTTTATGGTCAGTCGGGGTAAATTTGTTACAGGTGTACCAGTTTGGGGTTTTTCATAGTCAAAAAAATAGTTTGGGGTAAATTTGTCACAAGTGTACTAATTTGGGGTTTTTCAATATATTAACCCTTATATCTATTATGATTTGTATGGGCATATAAATAGGTTATCTAAACCAAACTCTCAAGTGATTCTGATTATTCCGATTATCCGAGAATCAAATAACGCACCATTTAAGTAGAGAGGGTAATTGGCTAGAAGTACTTATTCACGCTCCACGCATCTATCCTCGACTTCATCAATGGCCGAAGGTTAGTACAAAATTTACACGTTTTTGCATTTAATCCTTATTATCGAGATATTTGGTTTTCCGCAAATATTTTTTAAAGAGTTGGGCAGTATCGAAAATTGTTCGCAAAAGGAATTACCAATCATCTGATTTTTCTCAATGATAAGTCGGTAACTTGGTCACGATTTTATAAAAAGTACCCGATCTTTTGAATAGTTTTTAAATTATCCTTTTTATTTATATTTAAGGTTTTTTGCTTTTTTGTTACTCTTTTTCACCAAAAATTCAAATATACCGAATCAATTTACCGGGCATTGTTTGTCGGATTTTTTTTTTTCACCGCTTTCTGTTATATTTATCAATTTATTTGGCTTTCTGGCAAATGCCTTGAATTCATTGAATCTCATGTAAATTTATTAATTACTCGTTTTCAGAGAAATGGCCCACCCGAATAGGGTCGGATTGTTGCGTAGGTCCTAAATGCTTTGCTTGTTAGTGAAGTGGGTTTTGAATTTTGTATTTTGATTGATTGAGTCATAATCACTTCACCAGTTGACATTTCGTAGCTAGAAAATTCCCCTTTTGAATTTTCACGAAGTCGAATATCATATCAACGACATCCAAAGAATTACGCATTTTGTTGATCATGAAATACAGAAGTTAGATTATTGAAACCAATTGGAAAATAAACTCTAATGTTACTTAAATGGAGGGAAAAACTCCGAACTCTATGTTATGTTTTGACCTTTTCACCCAACTCATAAACAAATTTCTCACTTTAGTAATAAAACTCGTATGAACTATCCTATCTTCTATCTATCATCGAAAGAATGTCTAATTTCACGAAAACTCGAAAGGGCATGATTGGCGGACGAGCAATCATCGCCGGTGCAATCACATTAAAAACTCAATTGCATTTTCTTCAAAAAGGGCAAGTAGCAATCCAGTCAAACGTTCAAAATAAGACGCCCGATGACCCGATCCATCGGTCAAAACATTCAAGACTGCTGCTGCATTTTATCCCTCTATTTCGTCCGCATTTTCGTTCATTTAAGAAGGAGAGGGAGATGGAGAGAGAGAGAGAAAGAGGACTCTTCCGCATTCCAAAGGAGATTTAACTGTTTCCTAAAGGGGGTCCCGTGCGACCGGGATCGCCAATTGAATGTTTCATTAAAGACCCCGCCCTGCATGGGGGGGACATCACATGCCCGAAATTTAGGGGGGAAGAATGGATGTCACGCGGAAAACACTAGAGGAAGCGCCTCTCTCTGTCCCTTGGGATGAAGCTTCTCCCTCCAAAAAGAGACCAGATAGAGACCAGGCAAAACCCTACCGCATATATTTAAGAATTCAAAGACCAACATCTTTCTTTTGTCCAAGATTGAGCCTAGATTTTCGCAGAGAAAAAGCAGTCGAATTAGGATAAAATTATCCCAAAAATCATAAACTTATAGTACGGCAGCTAGGAATGTCAACGATTTGGTGTTGTTCGGGTTTTCAGGACATCACTTGCCTGATATTTAGGGGGGAATGGATGTCACGCGGAAAACTCTACGGGGAGTGCCTATCTTTGTCCCTTGGGATGAAGCTTCTCCCTCCAAAAGGGACGAGACAGAGACGAGACAAGACCCTACAACGTACATTTAAGAATTCAGAAGATCAATAACTTTCTTCTGTCCAAGATTGAGCCTAGATTTTCGCAAAGAAAAGTAGTCAAATTAGGAGAAAATTATCCGTAAAATCATGAACTTATTATGTGTCAGCCAATCTAGCCATAAACTTTTGCATTTAATCAATTTAATCTTAAACCTTTTGAGAATTTTCTAATATATACCATTCAGCCAATTTTGACAAGAAATCGATAACGTAATGATCTAGTATTATTGATGTTACAACTTTGCAATTTGCTTTAAATTAATTTTTTTTTTCTTCTTTGTCTTTTCTTTTTTTCTTTTGTTTTTTCCTAAAACAATGAGGGGATACACATTATCGGCAAGGGCCACAATGGCCCTCGCACAAATATAGCGAGGTGAGGTGCAAGGGTTATCGGCCATCACCAAGGCCCAAGCGATCCTTGTTGCCCCCTTCGAGAATATGAATAGTGGGAGAGAAAAGGAAAGAAAATTATTTCTAAAAAAATCCAGAATTCTTTTACAAAAAAATTACAAAAATTGTCTATGTTAGCAATTTACTGTCAAAGTTAGATAGGAAAATTACATTGGAAAATTGTAAAAAATATTAGGATTAAATTAATTAAATTGAAAAGTTCATTACTGAATTGGCCACTATAAAATAGGTTTAATACTTTTTCGACAACAATCTCATGAAATTACGGTAAAGCATTTGGATCGCTAAGAAAAACAACGGATAAACTTTTGACCTTGTCAACGTCGCCTTACATTAGAATCAAATTATATGTAAAAATGGTAAAGCATCGTTTTTTAAAAAATAAAAAAAATTATTTCTTGGGATAGGTCATATAGATAGCTTTGTTAATTTCAGATCGTTCGGACTTTGGAGAATTTCTTTATGCCTTGGTGCCAATGCTATGGTCGGAATCAATTGTTCCAACTTTTGCATCGTACGACGAAAATACGATCTTCTCAGCAATCTTGGGATCGCAGGTAAATACCTATAACTATAAGGGCCTTTCCGCAAACTAGTTTCGATGACTTGACGTCCTCCAAAAGTCAGGAGGACTGCGTACGTAATTAGCAGTTTTTAGGTGAACCGAATCGTGATTTTCTTCGGCGTGAGGTTATCGCATAAGTTAGTTTTTAGGGCAAACTGCTCCCGGATCGCCTTGCGGGAGTTGGGGCGCATTTCGATTTCGTGACCTCGACGACTTTAATATATTTTTAAAAGAAAAAAGAAGAAGAAAAAGGGACGATCCATCTGATTTGTTCTCACGTCATCGCACCAAACGTGAGGAAACGCAAAGAAGAAAAAGGATGATATCGGTTAATATATGCCGAATTCGATACGGCTGATAAAGCCGATCTCCTTTTTTAACTGTTTGTAATCCGGCCTCGCGTCATTCCTATTCCCACGCGCATCGTTTTCACATAACATTAATTGGCTACAAATTGCGATGTTAGAACGATCGACCCGATAGTTTCGGGTTTATTTTATTTTATTTTTTTGTCGGTCCCTATTCTATTCCTATTTTAATTCTCACTCTTAAATTTTTGCCATTCCTTTCTTTTGCGAGACGTGGGAGTCGAAATCCACTCCTGAAAATAAATCGTTCTCATCCCAACCCCTTCTGAGAAAGTGAGGATTTGAACCCCTCACCTCCCCCTTCCATATTGGAAGGGTGGCCACTGGGGCAAACCCCAGTAATTAGTTTCAATTGATAAATGGAGGATGATTGCATGTAGATAAAAAGTATATAAACTCCCCCTTGCGAGTAAGCCTGATTGAGAATGACACGGGAAATCGATGAATGTGGGCTGCAAATGCAAAATAAACTGGGACGAAACCCATTTATATCACGAAAAACCATAAACTAATAAATCCATAATAAATGTATTTTTCTTCAGTTTCCGTTAAATTTTATCGTCAAATTATTGAGTTGCATAATACATGGTAGTTAATAAGTGTATCGGATTTTATCTTCCATTTATCATAGATGTACCGGTTTATGATTTTTCGTAATATTAATTCAGAAATTAACGGAAGGTAAATTTGTTACATTAATGATTTTGAGTTTTCGTGATCAAAAGTTATATAAGAATAAATTTTTTACAGATGTATCAATTTGAGATTTTTCATAATATTGACTATATATATGTGTAAATTTCGTAGACAAGCAAGGGGAGATGCTTTTAACATCAAGAGAAACCGGACCGATAAGAACTATCACGAAAAAGGAATACTTTAACGAAAGATGATAACAAAAAAAAGTGGGACGCGGATATATTATTCCTTATTCCATCGTGCATCATAAATCCTTAAAAAAAGGAAAAAAAAAATATTAGTCAACAAAAAATTCCTTATGCTTGCTAGTGGCTGCGTCGGATCAGCCCCTATACACACGCAGGCACACGCATGCGCACCCTGTCTTCTAATTTCTAGATCTCTTAATTTATTTTATTTATTAATTTTTTTTCCATATAAATGATGCGGCGGTATGGTTCTTATACAGGGGCCCAAAATCGGGATAGGGTAAAGCTAAGATAAATTTATCAAATAAGATTAGAAAAATTCGAAAGGGTGGCTCCATTTTCTTGCGTGGGGCCCCCCTCGTGTTTTTAACCTTTGGGGGCCCTATCGAGAGGACCAAGACTTTTTTACAACTAAGGTTGTTGTTGGTACAAGGTTGTTACTTGTTACATCACCATGAAAGATCATTGCAGCGTTGATCATCCCTCTCTTGATTGAACTCTGAAGTGAGTGTCATTAGGCCCACGGTTTTATCAAATGGCTCATCCACGTTGAAAGTTTTGAAATCAAAATGATTCCACAGAAGAAATAAACAACAAAGTTTCGAAATGTTATTAGGTAATTCAAGTTTGTCCCTTTGCATTGTTGGTCGCCTCCCTTAAAGTTATTAGGGTTAAACTGGAAGACCAAATTGAAATCGGAATTGATTTAAATCGAACCAAATTTTCTTGCATTTTTAATTTCGTTATAATGAAAATTAACTATTGATTTGTTTATATTATTGCTTATCAAGAAAAAGAATGTATTATCTCATCCCTTCGTTGCATTGAGTCCACCATTGCTTTTAAGAAAAATGGATTCACTTGTTTCGTGAAAAATAAATAATTTTGAAAACGTTTTTTTCAAATGATTATTTGTATCACTTAGAAAAGTCAATTGGAAATATGTTTATCGTCAATGATATATTGGTAAACGATTTATGTAGATGATGAAAATAATTTTTGCCCGTTCACTTTTGTAACATGTACGATAGGTCATTTTTTAGAGAATAGTATCATAAAACTTATGTTCCATGTAAAATGAATAATTTAGAAAATATTATTTGTACAATTTAAAATAGATAGTCAATAAATTTTTTTTTAGCGATGACAATTTATATTTAAATATTTTCATAGACATTGAAGGAAATTTATCTATGCAATTATGTAAACAATACAAGTAATTATTTTTAGAAAATTAATTTTCAAATTATTTATTTTTTGTGAAATAGATAAAGCCTTCGAATCGTTGATTTTTTCCAGAAACAAAAGCATCTTAATATGAAAATTCACTTTCTTTGTTCTTTTTCCCAAACCCAGCTGGTTCATTTGAGTCATGAGAAGATTTTCAGATTAACAGATATGTTGCATCTTAGTTTGATAGGCCCTTACCTTGACATTAAAAAAAAAAAAAAAAAACTAGATTAGGGCCTAGATAATATAAAAAGAAAAAAGAAAAAAAAAGAAAAAGGGCATAGTAGGAGAAAATGATGTGCAATGAACTATTAGGATGTCACATCCTATGTAGGTGTGTAATTCACTTTAATCGAGAGGTCTCGTGAATAATTAAAAAGATTCCACTTTATTTATTAGGGTTAATACCCTGAAAAATCCAAAACTGATATATTTGTGACAAATTTACCTCAAACTATTTTTTTTGACCACAAAAAACCCTAAACTTGTATACTTTTGACAAATTTATCATAAACGAGTACACTTGTGACAAATTTACTCTCTATTAGTTTTCGTTAAATTTTATTGTCAAATTATTAAGTTAAATGACACGTGACAGTTGACTGATATACCGATTTAAGATTTTACGCGTTGTTCGTCACAGTTTACAATTTTTGTGATTTTTTTGTGGTATTAATCTAATTTAGCAAATGGTATATTTGTTACAAATTTACCAGTTTTGGGTTTTTTGCAGTCAAATAAATTAGTTTAGGGTTTTTTATGATCAGTCAGGGTAAATTTGTCACATGCATATCAGTTTGGGGTTTTTCATGGTCAAAAAAATAATTTGGGGTAAATTTGTCACATGTGTATCAGTTTGGGGTTTTTCAGGGTATTAACCCTATTTATTATTTTAACGTGGGAGGAGGAGGAAGCCAATCGCATCAAGGTAAATTTTATAAAATATTATCACCAAACTCATTCAAGCTCGGATTGAATATCAAATCTATAGCTTTAAATAGAATCGGAGCTCAAGCATCGGACCACATCGACTCGTCTCCGCTCGAGCCGTCTTATGTGCAAAAGGATGTTTAAATTTCGCCGCAATTCGATTTTGGTAATTTTTTTTTCCCTGCCTTATAAATATTCGGAGCAGATGGAATCAGGATCTATGCTTTCAAGGTGGAAATAATACCTCAAACGGAAATTCCTCGTCATCGCGCGAGCTCGGTCAGTCCCCATAGGCTTTTTGAACGCAAATTCGAATTTCAAATATGAGAATGTGCCCAAAATCCTCAATCGCATCGTATTCAAAAAGGAGAGGGACAAAGAATATGGTGAAATTCCAAGCATTTCACGGGTGCGAGATCCTTGTCTTGAAGTTCCGATTGTGAACGCCTTTTCACTTTTAGAACTTTAGAAAGATGTCATCATGGCCCAAGGAAAGACTCTTGCCGACAAGGCATAATTGAGAGGGAAAATTTTCTAATTAATCTATCGTACGAATATGAATTAAATTGTAAATTTTATTAACTTTGTCGACCGTTGCGCATGGTTATAATATACTAATTTCAATCAATTTTCATAAAAAATCGCTAACATGGCAGTTTAATCATTGTCAGACTTCCAGCGTCGCACATCTCAATGTTAGCAATCTTTTGCAAAAATTGGCAAGAAAAAGTGCATTAGAGTTTTGCGCAAAAGTTTATAACTAAATTGATTTTAATTGAATTGATATCCGCGCAATAAATTGAATATGCCAAATACCCAATTTTTCAAAGTCTTTATGAAAGCACACACACCACATAGAAAAGGCTGAGGTAGCATAACTCCTCTATCGATGAAATGTCACACCCCCGCCCCACCTCTGGTACAAGAGTGTGACCAGACGGGTCAGTATCGACGTCACAAGCATGTCGATCGTCTCAAAAAATGTTTGATCTTTGATTAAGTTTATGCGGAAGCGAATTAAAAATAAAAATATCATTGTTAATACGATGTACTAAATATCAATGTATACACCTTTTCTTTGTAAAATATATACACATGGATTCGACTATTTCCAATGCGCGATTGACTCGGTCGAACCGGGTCGATTTGGGGGCGTCACTTTCTCGAAGTGGACGTGCCCTATTCCCTACAGATTTATGCCTGGAGGAGACCAAGGCATTCACGTCTCGGGCAACGTTGGAATGCCGTCTAGTATTCCGAGGGCGTCGTTTTCACTTCTGGCCAGAAAAGGTTGATGTCGCTTTCGTCGACAGGCCACGATCGACACGAACGAGGATGGCCTCCTTGCTTTTCGACCACGAGCGCGGCCGGTATAGTATCGCGCCCCTCTCGATTCGAACTGGGAATCCGCAATTGGCCGAAGCAGTTGACTTTTCTGTTCTGGCTGAAGGCTACAGCGGTTGACTCGTCGTGCTGATGGCCATACTATTCAGGGCAAACGTATACGTCGCGAGCCATCGTTATCTTGGGTGAAAACAACGATGCATGCCGTTTTCGTTCGAATTAGCGGCGCCGTTCGAGTACTGTCATCTTCGATACCGGCGACCGTGTTTTTGATTGGTGGATTATGAATATAGACGTCGACGACGCTTGATTTTGTTTAAGATTTGTGCATGTATATGAGATACGAAAGTTGTGACTTACCAATCAGATGTATGAGAATGGAGAGGTTTTTGTTTTCCCCCCACATATTGCTCTATTAATGTCCGTGGCTTTCGTTGTCGCCAATTGTTATCAGTCCTTTCTTTGCTTGATATTCACATGTCGTCAAATATTGAGAACGCGCAAGAGTTTTCGCTTATATACCATTTGCATTCATCATTTGTACTGGCATTTCCCTCGGACTGTGGCCATGGGAAGCTCGAATTGAGTTCACAATAGGGCCGCCAGCAATTTTCGATGGAAACCGACCGGAATGATCATATTGAAATTTCGTGCAAAGTTTAAGAATAAAATTAATAAAATTAAAAAGTTTAAAACCGAATTAATATATGTACAATTGCTCTAAGATTGATTGAACTTGCAAAAATCTACAAGTACGTTTGAGGTATTTTCCCTTCTCTCTATACCAAAGTTAGATGTGTACGGACATCAACCGATTGGTATTGCCCGACTCCTAATTGGCAGGTTGCACACATGTTTAGACCTACAGCATCAAGCTTCTGCCATCAAC
Organism: Eucalyptus brandiana; assembly: GCA_014182725.1. NCBI lineage: Eukaryota > Viridiplantae > Streptophyta > Magnoliopsida > Myrtales > Myrtaceae > Eucalyptus > Eucalyptus brandiana. Next base: position 37,613,129 of record CM024674.1, read on the forward strand.
TAAGCTAACATGTTGAGTGATCTCTTTGGCTTTAGTTTAAGTCTATAGTTGGTTGTTGAGATAATGATTGGGATGGGATGGGACAAGATATGATAAAATATGATATAAATCATTTGAATAATTGATGTGTACATATCTAATCCTATCAATTGTCTTGTACACTTCAAGATCGGATTAAAAGATATTAAATATTCAATTGCATTTTAAAATTGAAAATTAGAAAACTCAATTAATTAAAAGATAAGGAAAAACTCTCGGTCTAAGAATTATGGTCACCGCCTCCACAATGGGCCATAATAAAAAACCGCGACCACCAACATCAGCGACATAGGTCCATAAATATGAGACTATGATGGAAAGAGTGGTAGAGGAATTTCGAGCGACTATCGGCGTTGTTTTTGTGCCGCCTTAGATTGATCGAGGTCAAATTTGTCAGCACTACTACAATATTGAACACTATGTCAATGAGGTGGTGCAAACGGAGTGAGAATTTTAGCCATCGATGTTTGAGGTGATGCAAGCATTGCTTCGATTAGTTCAACAAGAGAACATGAGCCAGAGAACTTTCTTTGGAACGACCAGAGGGCATCTCCAAGACCCAATGACGCATAAGCCTATGAGAAAACTTCTTGAAAAACCAGTTGGATCCATTCGATGAAGATGCCCACGATCTCTTCTCCTTTTGCTAAGTTTTTTTTTCTTCCTTTAAATCTTATCCAAACTAACCACACCCCCGAACTTTTTATCCGCCATCTTATCTAGATGTATCCAAGTTTGTCCGAATCGAAAGACGCTCCTAAACACTAGATATTATAATTTGTTACCCTATCTAGACTACCAAATAGAATCTAAGAAATTTGCTAGCCAACAACGACAACAAGCAAAGTGTAGAGAGAGAAAAAGAAAGTCGTGGTTGGTGATCTCATGTTTTAGTTCCGAAGTTGGCTTTGCCAGACTTGTTCTTTGCACCTCAATCTTGTGCTTGCTTCTCACTCGAACCTAACTCGACTCACGGACCATTGCCTTGGCCACGAAGAAGAAACTATCATCAATCAATTACTATCGTCTTTCGTGAAATAAATAATCAATCAATTAAATTTTATTATTGATAATAATTTATGCCTATAACATCTCCGTTTCATTCATATAAATTTTTGTAATTAGGCTCGAAAACCAAAGTGCAAGGCCGCGTGAGCCTGAAGATCCCATCAATCTTTAGACAACTTTTTTAAAACAATTCGGTTGGCGGCGCGCTCATTAGACGACGTGGAATAAAGTTAAAAAACCTTAATTAGCGAACAAAAGGGGGGACTATCTATCATCAAACCCAGTTGCTGCCAAGCGGCAGAGAATCGGATACCTCCGACACACCCGCCAACCAGAATAATAATTAAAAAAAAACAAAAAAATAAAAACACCCCAGTTTTATTAAGGGCCAATTCTTTTCTCGTCCTTTCCAGAAAATTAAAATCATCTGCGAAATCGAATTTCGCAAAATACAAATCGATTTCCAAGCCCACCTCGGACCATCGAATATCAAAGAAATCAAAAGTACAAAATTCGGGACTCGCCTCATTCGACACCGGATGCGAACGTGACGAGCGCCTCGATTAATCCGCAATTTCCTCTCGCTAATGGAATCGTCACAAGTGGAGGCAATCAGTAAGAACCCAAACCTGGTCGCCCGCGCCCGACCGTACGCGCGACTTCTTTGATTTTTTGGAGTCCCACTTGCGCGACGTTGCCCCGGCCGCTTTCCCTTCCTTTTTGTCCCCCAACAGTAACTTCAAATTGTAATCGTACACGCGCATGCGGACACGTCACGCTCACGTGGCCCGTCTGAAATTGTGTTTTCGTTCGGTAATGAAGAAATTTAAAAGGGATTATTCGGAGGAAAACCGCGTTGGTACGTCGCGGAAATTATTTACGGCCACCCCCCCCCCGTACAGAAATAATCAGATAATTGGACGAAGCTGATCTTATCGACACGCAAGTCACCGAATGAGGACATTACAATGCCATTACTTTCGTACAACGTTGCTTGCTAGTACGCGAATAATAAATATTTGGACAACAAATTAATTTATGGAACGGAAGTAAATTTTTTTATTTTTATTTCTTGAATGAATTTCAACAAAATACACGTTTGATAATAAAACAAAATTTTTATACTTAAAATAAATCCATTTAATAACGATATAAATTTTTTCTCTCCCAGACGACGATGAGAGGCGATGAACGGCAGCAATTGGCAATTGACGGTGAATGGCAATGCGCAATAGTCGATAGCAGTAGCGGACAATAGGGTGGTGACAACTATGGCTACAACAACAATAGACAGCAATGATGACCGGTGGCGAATAGCAAGTGACAACGGCGGGTGGGCAATTGGCTAGTAGTGAAGACAAGTGATAAGAAGAGTTTTTATTTCTCATTTTTTATTTTAAAAATAGAGAAATAAAATAATGTTACTTTTCATTTGTATTCAAATTCTATTTCTAAACTAAAATTTTATTATAAAAATAGAAAAATGAAATTGCGTCCAAACGAATTTCTATTTTGAATAAGTATGGAAATAGAAAAATAATTCAGAATAAAATAGAATGATTATTATTATGTGCGCCCTAGAGGTCCGATAACTCTTTCGATCACTTATGTTGAAACTTCAAATATTTTAATATGAGGATATGATATTCAAGTAATCGATTGAAAAGTTATATAACACTAGAAAAAAAGTTACGACGCTAAAGTGAACTTTGTGTATGAGTTACAGTACTCAAATAATTGAAAAGAAAAAAGGTTATGGTACTCAAACGAGCATGATATAAAAGTTATGAGATTTGTGGTGCCTTTTTAGCAAGTAACTTTAGAAATTAGAGTTAGAGCACATTTGTAGAGCTCTACAATTTGCGAGACATATTAAATATATTTTGCTAATTGGGATAATTTTAAGTTCATATTTATTCTTGTAGTTGTGGCGCTACTATATTGTCAATTATTGCGGAAAAAAAAAAACATTGAGTTGTAAATAAATAGATATCTCGTTGCTATAACATGATAAATGAGCCTGGTCAAAGAGGAGGTTTCGTCTTTCAATTATATGAATTTCCGATGTCAAACGTGATCAGATGAAATGCGATTTATCGTCCAAAATGTCTTACGTCATCATGGACCATTACCACCGAATTTTCAATCTAGTATACTCGTGATAAATATCATGATAGACCTCAAATTGAAAAATTTAGGAGTAAATTAATCTAAAACTAATTTTTCGACCACAAAAAAACCCAAAATGATATACCTATGACAAATTTACCATATGTTAATTTCCATTAAATTATTGAATCGGAAAACACGTAACATTTGATGGGTATATTAATTTTGGGTTTTACCCTTTATTTATCACAAGTGTACTACATTAATCAAATTTAATAAAAATTAATGGATGATAAATTTGTTGCAAATGTACTAATTTTGATAATTTTATCATAAATGTAGCAGTTTAAAGATTTTATAGTAAAAAATTAATTCGGGATAAAGTTATTTCAAATATATCGGTTTAATGTTATTTATGTTAAAAAATTAATTGGAGATAAGTTTATAATAAATATACCAATTTATGATTTATGGTGATATTAATCTTAATTATAATCCTTACCAAAAAAAAAAAAAACCTTAATTATAATAATTTTTTAATATTTCTCTCTCTCTCTCTCCCCCTTTGGCCAAAATCATACTCTCCCGTTGCTGCTGCTTACTTTTGCTTAATAGAAAGGAAAGAAAAATACTTATCGAAAAAGATAAATAACGTAAAAAAAAAAAAAAAAAAGAAAAAGGAAAAAAAAATTAAAATAAAAAAATAATTAGTCTGACATGAACAGCCGTCATACACCACCTGGTGTGGAGTATCCGTAAGCCAGGTCCAATAAAGCCTCCTCACTCTCTCTCTCTCTCTCCACCCCGACCCCCCCTTCCTCGCTTTCTCTCTCCTCCTTCCGCCTCCCCCTCTCTCTCTCCTCCCGGAGGAGCACGACCGTCGCCGCCATGGAGCCGCCGCCCCTGCCGCTCGCCGCCGCCGCCTCCGCCCCGCCGGCCCCGTCCGCCGCCGCCGCGGTGCCGCCCCCGGCCCACCACAGCTACCCCGACTCGGTGGACTCGTCCCCGCGCTCACGCGCCGCCACCGACTCCTGGGAGGGCCCCGGCGGCGCGGCGGCGGACCCGCTCCCGCCGAAGCTCCGGCTGATGTGCAGCTACGGCGGCCACATCGTGCCGCGGCCCCACGACAAGTCGCTGTGCTACGTCGGCGGCGACACGCGGATCGTCGTCGTGGACCGGCACGCGACCTCCCTCTCCGCCCTCTCCGGCCAACTCTCGAAGACGCTGCTCAACGGCCGGGCCTTCACCCTCAAGTACCAGCTCCCCAGCGAGGACCTCGACTCCCTCATCACCGTCTCCACCGACGAGGACCTGGAGAACATGATCGAGGAGTACGACCGCACCATGCTCAACTCCTCCGGCGGCGGCGGCGGCGCGAAGCCCCCCCGGCTGAGGCTCTTCCTCTTCCCTTCGAAGCCCGATTCCTCGCAGTCGATCGGCCCGATCCTCGAGTCCTCCACCAAATCGGACGATTGGTTCCTCAACGCCCTCAACAACGCCGGCCTCCTTGGCCGGGGGTTCTCCGACTCGGGCGCGGTCAATTGCCTCTTGAACTTGGACGATGAAGTGGGGATTGGCAACGTCGAGACCGGCTCTCGCGATGCCGATAATTCGTCTTCGCTCGGGCACGAGAAGAGCGTGAAGCAGGCGCAGGACGTGCACTCCGTGCCCGATTCGCCGATGCTGGAGACGACGTCGTCCTTCGGATCGACTTCGTCCTCGCCGTCGATCGCCAACTTGCCTTCAATCCGCGTTCAGGTGGAGGAAAATGTCATCGGTGGTGGTATTGGTGGTGGTGGTGGTGGTGGAGGTGGGGGAGGTGGGGGAGGTGGGGGAGGGGTTAGGGTTATGCTGGATCAAAAATTGGGGATCGAGGAACAGTTTGCTCAGATGGTTATGGGCACTGGTGTCGTGCCGAAGCCAGAGGATGGCTTTGCCATGATGTCCTCGCCACCCACAGTGCCGCCGGCGGCGGTGACCGGCGTTCCTGTAGGCTCTGCGGCGGTTGCTCCTCCGGGGGATTATTCCAATCGGGTGTACTCCGATGATGAGAGATCGGACCACGGCGTTCCTTTAGGGTTTCGGAAATTGCCTATGCCTCAGCAGCAGCCTCAGCCTCCCCAGTCACAGCAAAAGCCCAGTGGAGTTCTTGATTTGCCTTCCCCAGATTCAGTTTCGAGGTACCGATTGCTTTGTTCTGTAATTACTGTTGAAGTGGCCTCTGTGTGCGTACTCTATTCGATATCATACAGTGGATTTGTCAAGATCTGGGGAACTCCTCAAGTAGACGGCCTGGAACGATTAATGTTACATGGCATCTCTGATGGTTTTCCATGTCATCTTCGGCAGGTCAATAGTGCTCAAACCGTAGGTTTATCATAAATATACAGCAGAATATGCGGTTAGCGTATGGCACCGAATACAAGTGAAACTGCAAAAGTAGACCTTTTGGTGCTCATGAAGTGAAGGCCTTTCTGAGATCTTGAAGATCTAGACATGTGAAATTACTGTTCCAGTCATGTGCGTAGAGGGCACTAGAATCTAATAAGACGAACTCATCCGCCATGGAAAGTGTGGCGGAAATGAAATTGAAAATTTCACCTCTAAAGATATGAGGGTCATATAGGGTGAGAGGGAGACTGAGTAATAATTGTGTGAAGTACTCCTAATCGATTTGATATGAGCTATTCAGTGTAGGTAAATGCTATGCGAAATTATTGACTGCTGATTCTATAGTAGCATGTCGACATAAAGTATTTGTTGCAGGGTACCCTTCAGCCCCATTCTTGTCCTAGTTCTTTTTTCCCTGCTAAGTTGCAAAAGCATTATTTGCATAGGTGTGCTGCTGACTTTGTATTAAAGGGGATGGCTGGTTCTTAGGGTGATTTATGATTTTCTTGTCCTTGTTGTAAAGACAAGGAGAGCAAAGAAAGGGAAAATTGCCTAGTGTCATCAGCCTAAGAAGTAGTTGGAGCATATCATTTTTTTCTATTGAGTAAGCTTCAGAGATTCGAAAACATGTTAGAAATCCAGCATGAAGACGATGACTCCAAAAGTACGATTATACCCTCACTATTTCTCAAGGATACAATGTTTTGATTTCCTTTTCCTCAGCTGATTGGGATGATTTGGATAAACTGCTATTTGACATTACTCTGGTTGCCGATGTAGCTTTGAATAATTTATCTCCCAGGTGCCAAGAATTGTTTCCACACTTGAGAAAAGGACCTCCCTGCCTGTTCTTTATCGCATTTTTAGCTTTTTGGAAGTCCAAAGCGAAGTTAATGCTTAACATCTATTTAATTTCGAAATTACCTGAAAGCATGTACTTTGTCTGTGCAAAAAATTTGTCTCAATTGTTGTTGCTTTGTTCCATATACATGCACTGGTTGAGGTTCTGAGTTGCATTTTCTTATAGTGATGGTAGCTTGACAAACCCGCTAGCTCGCCCAAAACCTGTACTATATCAAGACCAAGCTGTACAAATGTCCCTGGGGATTAATCGTGGTCCAACCAACACAATAGATCCAAACATTAATATCTCTGAGCAAAGCACTGGAGTCCAGCTACAACAGCATATTCAGGATGCTAGGTATGTACTGCAACCTCAGATTGACCAACGACAACCACAGCAACATCAACAACCACAGCAGCAGTATGTGCAAGCTGCCCCACAGTTCATTCAGCACCATCCCCAAGGTTCAATGCCCGTCGCAGGCTACTACGTGTATCCATCCCAACAACATCAGGTCCAGCATCATCAGCTTGATCAGCACTACCAAGTTTACTATATGCCTGTGAGCCAACCCCAAGCCTACAATTTATCAGCTCAACAAACCAATCCAAATGAGGCTGCTACAGCGAATCCTTCTAACCGCCCCCAAGCAACTCCAAACTCTGCCGCGATTCCTCAGTCAGCAGCTTATACTAACCCCATGCGAAACCCTTCTGGAATGAAAACTGAATTGGCTGCAGGTGTATACAGAATGGCTTCAGCATCTGCTTCGCCTCTCGTTCAAGTACCTGCAGGTCAGCATCAACAACAGTATGTAGGTTATTCGCAGGTTCATCATCCATCTCAGTCTGTTGGTCCCTCTTCTGGTGCTCCAGCTAATTATGGTTATGAATTTGCGAATCCAGCTTCTGGGCAGATCTACTATGCTCAGCACTTAGCTCCTTCATTGCCTTCTCAGTACCAAACCATGACCGCAGCGAATGCTGTTGGGCTGCCTGAAGTTTCTGGTCAGCTTTCAGGTGACAGCATCAAGCAGCAGATGAGGACATGACAGCCGTTATAAGAATCAGTTCAGAGAGAAGAAACAGTTTTGGAAGAATGGGGTCGGTATACCTTTTTATTTTTGTTTTGATATATTTTTTTTTCTAGCGTCTGTCTGTCTCGTTACCGTGATTGATTTGTGGTATGTAACTGTGATGGGAAAATAAGAACCTCAGCTTAATACTTTTCTTTCGTGTGAAAATATTGCCGTCGGTCAAGAAAACAAAAGTGGTCTAAGTTATCTGGATGTAAATGCTTGAACTAGCAGTCATGCTGCAGCTTCTCTCGATTCAGTTTTGAATATAAACTTCACAGTTGGCAAATAATTCTTTCGTGACCTGTAACATTACGTTATATGCAATATCGAACAAGTTTATCTTGTTGCTCGAATCGTATTCGAGCAAATTGGCCTTTCTGGTAATCATGATGAATGGAGTCTTAATAGATGATGATGCCTGCTCTCGTGAGGACACTGCCTATTGGAAATTGGCCTGAGGATCGTCTATGAGGCCACAAAGGACTATTTGCGAGTTGTTCTGGTTATTTGGCATGCGTTGTCTTCCTTTTCGACCCTTCGCTTGTGTAAGCTGCTACAGATACCGTAAAATCAACTTTTTAGGGACTACGTTGTGCTACCATAAGATTTCTTTGCTCGATGGAACGGAGTGACCCGTGCTTATCTGCTGCTCGAATGTCCCTAAAGTGCTTGGTAACCAAAGCAAGCTCACCCTATACGGTTGAAGCAAACTTGACCCTATAAAATTGATTCAGTTCCGTTTCTGAAGACTCGTGACTACTAGTGAAAGAAAGGATACTCTGTGCTAGTTATCCATGTTCTGCGGATTGCTTGGTTTGAAGTGAGGTTTAGGATCGCTTGAATTATGGTTGGTGTATTCATACACATACATATATACAAGTGGGTGTGAGCGTGTCTCGAAGTTTTCTCACTCTGCTGCAAGAACTCATTGAGCTGAACAGCGCACTGGCTTTTCTTAGTCCCTAGCTTGATCTTAGCTGCCACCTCAAATATTTTCTGGAATAGCATACCGTCGGGCACCTATGGCGATGCATTGATAATATCATTTCACTGTCAATTTTTCCTAGTGACGGCTGCACAATGCGAATTGCAGGGTCTTCATTGTCACTATCAAGCAATTAGCACTAACGAACTCTAAAAATTCCCCTGCATCTGAATTTACCTTGCCGTGTAAGTAGTTCACTCATAATTTGTGATTTCGAAAGCAACCAAAAAAATATGTAGGACACTTTCGCTTCAAAATTTGTGCAGACACAAAACCGACAACTTGTTAGTCAACATCTACTTCAAAGATTCTCACACAATGATCGGCTCCACACGAAGCTAGCTGCATGCTCCCGCAATCAGCTTTCTTCTCTGAATCCCGCCATGCCAAACGGTTGACAGAAGAAACATGGCACATCAATGGGTCAAGCCTAACAGCAAGAGAGACGGTTAACTCAGGAATTTCAGTAACTCCACCTCCTTTGCCCGATAGATTCCATAGCTCAATCAGTCCATTTTCCATTCCTACTGCTAACAATCCCACATTTTTCAGGCGATCAAGACCAAGCCAAGATAAGGCAGTGACACTACTGCCAAACTGCGGTAAGCTTGCGATATGTTTGACTGTAGATTCGGCCACTACGGCCCAGATCTTTACTGTCTTATCCCGTGAACCTGTTGCAAACTCATGACCAGATGGGTTCCATGAACACGTCCATATTATTCTTTTGTGTGCCTCTTGTCTTGCTAATAGATGATAACTAACTTCATCAGAGCCTACATATGGAAAGAAAGAATCAGGAAACTAACATTTGCCAAGGAGTAACTGTTCTGTCAGTCTTAAGATTGTTCCCCTGATACAGAAAAAGGTGGGGCAAGAATCCAATCTCTAAAATTAAGGAGTCCAAGTTAGTATCCTTATAAGATGATGGCGTGATGATTAAGCATAGTAAGAAAAACTGTTTTAGGTGTTACTACTATTACCAAATCATGTGGGGAGTTCTATCAATTTCCCAGATACAAATGCCAAACTGATGCCTCTTTTCGTTACAGGTTCTAGAGATGAAGCCTATTAAACACACCTTTAGGGAGATGAAAGCTTGTTCAAAACAAACTAGTGAAGATGGGAAAAGATCCAGGTTGTGAATTTGTTAATGATAGTTTTCATCCTGGTGTTGTAATGACCTTGCATTCCTGAACTAGAATGGCTGTGCAAGTTGCACAGACACTAACCTACTCTTTGTTTTTATAATGCATTTCTTTGGCAAAAAAAGGACGTAGAGCCATACCTCTTCTATCAATGGAGAAAACAGAGAATTGTCTGTCCCTTGAAACAGCTAATAGCATTTTGTTGTCATGAGAGAACTCCATTTGGGTCACCGTTAAGCTGTGAGAATGAAGGCGACCCACTGCCTTCCAGGAACCTACTTGCCATAGCCATATTTCAGCCACTGGTGCTGACTGTGCCTACAAGAAATGAAATACAAGATTTTGAAGTTTGGAGACAGCTAACAACCATTGAAATGGAGCATCAAGTTGTTGGCTGACAAATTTGACAAGAATACTAAAATATGGGAAAAGAAAAACTTCTGAAGATTGCGCATATGATCCCTATAACTCCACTGAAATAATATAAATTTAAGGGAAAAAGCCACAAAAATCCTAAACTATGCTCGCCATGACACATTTATCCAAAAAAAAAAAATTTTGTGACACAAAAAACCCTAAACTTGTACTCATATGACAAATTTGCCCCAAACTTGTACGAAGACACATTTACTCCAAACTTTTGTTTGGGGCACTTAAAGCCTTAATCTTGCATCTGTGCAATACATTTACCTCAGAAAATTTGGAGTAAATGTGTAACATGAGTACAACTTTGGGAGTTTTGGTGCCATAAAAAACTAATTTGGGGTAAACATGTTGCACAGGTATAAATTTGGGGATTTTTTGTGCCACAAAAATTTTTTTGGGGTAAATATGTCACAGTGGGTGTAGTTTAGGATATTTGGTATCTTTTTCCCTAAATTTTAATACTGTCCGGGAAATAGGGCGCTTTAAATAAACCACAGAATCTTCAACTCAGCAATTTTCATGTTTAACACTCCTAGAATATGTCTATCAAATTAAGTACAGGCAGACCTTACTAAAAATGACAGCAGAAGTGAGGTTTCTCAACTTCAATGATGAAAGATACAAGCGTACATGCTAGTAACACTTTATACCTTACAGGATGAAGCAACAAGCTTTCCCTCATGGTCACAGCACAAGGAGAAAAGCTCATTGCCATGACCATAAAGTTTGTGTGTCTCTGGCCACAATGTATGCCAAGCCAGTTGCTCTTCAATGGGGGGTTCAGTTAAAACCACCGGAACTGCATCTGGGATGGTTTCGAGGGTGTTGAAACCATCACTGCTGTTTCTATCTGGTGTGCCATTAGCAGCTACAACAGAAAATGCTTCATTTAGTAATATTTATCCCGACCTACTACCTACACCAAGTAATTACACCTAAAAATCCTATATTTTGCCCATGAATAGGAATGCACATGTTTTAATAATCAAATAGGAGAATATTAGACATAACCAGTATTATAATTATCCTGATTCATCATAACTTCAGCATCAAGTACCAGACTTCAATACATCCTTTTAACTTATATAAATCTACTATCCCAAAGGTGTTGAATTCATGTCCAATAAAACTTCATGATAAAAGATGCATTGAGCTGTAATGACATCGTAATTTATAGTGAAAGCATACAACATATGTCAAAGTTTCCACATAAACTCAAGAAAAGACATCAGAGAGAGAGAGAGAGAGAGAGAGAGGGAGAGAGAGAGAGAGAGAGAGAGAGAGAGTCTCACCCTGTACATATATGGGTTTCTGTGATAGTCCAAGGGCAGACATATTAGCACCCAAAACCTGAGTACCCACTTGATCATCCTCAGCAGAACTAGTGGCCTGTAAAGATGCATGATTCAGGGTTTTAAGGAAAGATAAAGGGGCTTCAAACACCCTCGAAACCTTCTCATCAGCTCCACAGACAAAGCGATGGTTGCCCTTTCCTTTTATGATGGCCACACAATTAATATCATGACCATGGACTTGAGGTCGAGCAATTTCATGCCAAGGGTCAAACTTTTGTGGTGAAGCTTCATTTTTCCAGGGTGCAAAAGCTCGTGTTGTCTGAAAATATTAAAATTCTGCATCAGAATCTAAAAGAAGTACAGAAAGAACTGCAACATGATGTAATAACTTTCACCAGTAGGATGGAACAACAGTTCACTTTAAGAAGAGAGACTTTCTGCAGAGTCAACCGCCCATCAAGCAAAAATTCTCAGTTTTTTTCAATTTTGCAATAGGAAAAACTTTAGGAACAGTGCCAATGAGTTCAACTCCAAAGCATGTAGCAAGCCCTTTCCCTTTCCAAGAATATCATTGCAGTGGTCGAATTACAAGACAGTCACCATCGCATGATGAGGGCTTGTCATTCTTTGCTCACCCATCAATTGGCCTCGATAAGCCAAATAGATCATGTCTATGTGCACCAAACCTTATGCCGCTCAATATTCATCTGCTCCCACATAAGCAACTCTTAAACTCTTAAGTCTTAGCAGACTCTCCATTCCTAAACATGTAATGTTATTCAAATTACTGTGAAATTGATCTTGATCTTTTATATGTATTCATCCCACTAAGCTGTACCCAGGATAGTAATTTTATTTGATAAAATCATATCTTGTTGACCATATATAGAGTAAGTTACTAGTAGTTCTATCTGAAATACCGTGACAACAATGATGCCTCAAACAAATATGAACATGCAGCAGAACATGATGGAAACTAACGGACAAGCTTGAGATAAAAATTTCATCATCTAACCTGGTCGTGACTGACAGAGAGAACGTATTCACCGCACCTTGCCCATGAAATATCTGATACTGGTGCAAAGTGTCCAGAGGGAATCCGTTGTGGTTGCCAATCGTCAAATCGAACACCAACATTTCTCCAAAGATGAAAAGATCCACCATATCCATGTGCCAAGATTGAACCTCCATTCGGTGACCAATGGCCACCATAGAAACCCAAAGCACAGTGACTTAGTTCCCCTACTGAGACCACATTCATCCAGATACCAGTGGTCTTTTCAGGTTTCCAAATCATCATTGTCTTATCCATAGATGCAGACAATATACTTAGGGGCTGATGATACGTGGTCACCGTGGTAGAGGAAACTAGAGGTGGCTGCCACTGCACAGAATAGACCCAATCCTCATGTCCAATTAAAAGAGATTCAAGAGATATCTGATAACAGCATGAGCCAGCAATAAGCAGAGGACCTTCAATATAAGAAGCCAGGCTCATTTCTTCTTTTCTGTATGTGCCCTTTGTACTGGCAGTAGAATTACATTCAGTCATCTTCCATATGCGTATGCCTTTATCCTGGGATGAACTTACAAGTAAGATACTATCTGGTTCGCCAGCAGTAACTATAGGTAATGAAAAGTCCAAGCTTCGGATCCAGTCTGTATGGCCTTTCAGCTCACAGGTTCGGACAAACTGCCAGAAACAAACAAACCATCAGAGAAGCACTTCAATGAAGAAGGCAAGGATGCATGAATTAATTTAAACTAATGAAACCAAGGTTTAATACCTTTCCTGACCTCTCCCCGCAGTACAGATGAACTTTATTGTCCAATCCTCCCATGGCCAGGACAATCTTCCCACAGTCTCCAGGCAACTCGGCTAATGAGAGTGCTACCATTGGTTTTAAACCCACATTTATGGATTCCAGAAGTGTGAAATTGCATTTTCCTACAACAACCAAGAAGTTTGGCATATAAATTGGAGATCAATGATGGTTGACAATCATAATTACAATGATCATAATATTATATCTATTTACAATTATGATTTTCATTTTTCATATTCCAGTGACTGTTATTACCAGGCTAGGTTCTCCTTCCTTTTTTCCCTAAAGCTATAATCTCTGTTGCCCACAAGCTTTTTCCCCCAGTTTTCACAGGTCGAGTTATAGACCTAAAGAGAAAAGGAGTGTATTTCTGTAAAAGCAAGTAGAGCATTTTAACTTGTAATCATATTTTCATATTGTCAGTATCTTCTATGGTGATTAGCCCGGATTGAGAGCTTCTGCTTTATCATAGATAGCATAAGCAGGAGTTTCCAAATTGTGTGGACGAAGAACAAAAAATCTTGAAATCATATAACAATTATGAGAAATAACCATAATATAATAGCCAAGATAGAATATCCCTGCTGGTACAACTACCATTGAAAAGTGAAAAGCAACATATGGCCATTAGATAGAGTAAGATATTTCGATGGAGAAACATTGCTGTTAATGAGAGCTGCTCACCTCCACTGGTGGATGGGAAAGCCACTTCCCAGATATTGACAGCACCATCTGATGAAGTTGATGCAACCAGAGCATCAGTTGGAGAAATGATGACTCCGGTAATGCACGTGACTCCCTTCTTGTGCGACAGTGGTAGTTGCATAATATGCGTCCACTGAGAATAAAAGATGCACCTTAGTTTAGCATTTATAAGAACATGTTTCACTAGACCTTTTCAGGGGTTACAAAACTTTAAATACCACACATCATTGAACTTCATTTACCAGAAACAAGGGAATAAGTCCAGAATAAATGCAATGAAATAAAAGAAAGCAAGAAATGGGGAAAGCTTCTAAGAGACGTACTCCATTAGCCCAGGACATACCTTGCGGTCAAGAAGAGAGTATTCCCATAGCATTATGGCACCGTCAGCATCTCCAGACAATAGATGATGATGCTCCAAATGTTCAGCTGTCGAAGGACATAATGTTCATCAAAATCCCATGAAGATGAAAGAAATACTACCAGATCAATGCAACGTTCAGAAACATGTTAGGTTAGTTGCATAAATTTAGAAAAATCATAAGAAAAGAACACCTCTTGCTGTTTAGCCTCAGTTTCACAGTAAAATGCTAAACTTCAAAGAATACTGATTAGGCGATTACCCAAATGATTCCCAATCTCGAATACAGCTAGTGGACGAAGAAAAACGCAGTACAAGAAGAAACAGTCAGCTGATTCTAGGACAACCAGTCGACCAAATCGTCCAACGAACTGCGATCGAGCTAAGAACACAGACAGCGAGAAGCCCTCACCTTTGAATGCGAACTTGCTGTTCGGAAGCCAGAAGGTGCAGTTCACGGACGCCTTGTGACCCGGGAGCGTCGTCAGAATCTGAGCCGTCTGCAACGATTCAGCACGCGAATGATCGTCAGTCGAGAAGCCGAAAAAGAAGAAGAAGAAGAAGAAAATAACAACAGCCGGAGAAGCGAGCGTCGGCTCCGATCGAGGAGCCTCGGAAGCACCTCGGGGCAGAAGACGGCGACGGCGTTCTGGGCGCCGAAGGCCACCAGGCCGCACGCCCCCCACGAGACGTTGTTCACGATCCGGTTGCACCCGGCCCCGACGAACGCCCGTCTCACGCCGACATCACCGCCGCGAGCCGAAGAAGCAGACATCCCGTCGGACGCGGCGGCGGCGGCGGCGAGCGGGGATAGAGAGAGAGAAGAGCTCTGGCTTGCGACGGAGCGCGGAGGAACTTGCAAAACCTCTCGAGCTTCTGGAGGAGGGAGGGAGGGGTTTTGGCGAGGGGAGAGGGAAGAGGATGGCGGCGGAGGCGGGCCGTCGCTGTTGGGCTTTCCGAAACCAAATGGGCCTTCCTCGCTTCCTCTTCCGGGAAGCTTCCTCCTCCTTCTTCTTCCTCCTCCTCCAGCTCGAAGCGATGGAGTCCGGACAACGATCGCCGGCCCGCCGATAGAGTTGCAGAGATTCCGAAAGCTTAAATGGCGCCACGTTAGTAGCGACCTCAGATCCTCTTTCTTCTTCCGTCTCTTTTTTCGCTCTCTTTTTCTCGTCACGAGCTTCTAGCGATTTCGGAGCACCGCCGACGACCTCCCCATTCGATCGATGGCGACGATCCAGCACGACGTCTGGTCGGCCCTCCACGCCGCCTCCTCCGCCGTCCGCTCCATCGCCCCTTCCCTCGCCCTCTCCCGCGCCGCCGCCGCCGCCCCGGCCGCCGCGCGCCGCTTCCCGTCGCTTAGGCTGCGGGCCTTCTGCTCCGCCAGGGACCCCGCCTGCGACGCCGTCCTGAGGACCCCCGAGAAGCCGCCGATCTGCACCGCCGACGAGCTCCACTACGTGTCCGTCGGCAACAGCGACTGGCGCCTCGCCCTCTGGCGCTACCTTCCGCCCCCTCAGGTAATCGGATTCTTCGTCCCGCCCACTTCTGGCGGCGACGGGCTCGTCCTTACTTTCGTTTATATGTTAGTTCTTGATTGGGCGTGGTTGCTCCACAGGCTCCCGTCAGGAATCATCCTCTGCTGTTGCTGTCCGGAGTCGGAACCAACGCGATTGGCTACGACCTCTCCCCCGGTGTACGTCGTTTGTTGCTCTCCCTCGATTTCTTGTCTTCTTCTCTCTCTCTTTTTCACATCAAGTTGTCGTGATTCTCGGTGGGTCTTGTGAATTTCTTGAATGATTCTATGTTGCACTGCGTCATGGACTTGTATTGTATCCGCCCGTGGCGGAAGTAATGCACATGGCGAATGTTTCGTGCGGTCTCTCTCTCTCTCTCTCTCTCTTCGTGGAACTACTGGCATTTTGAATTAGATCGTTCGAAGTTTGGTTCCAATTTTAGTATGTTTGTAGTTGTTACGTAGAGGAATGCTAGAGGTGCCAAATTGATATCTTGATGTCTCAGTTTCTCCAACTTGGATATTTGGTAAGCTCTTCCTGCATGGTGCGCTCAAAATCTGTAGTTTCTTTTCTTTTTGCAATGGAAAAGCGTCGATTGGTCCGTGTTTTGACGACTTTGCAGCCATTCGCGGGGTAAAGGGTCTCTGTTCTGGCGGTAAATGAGCCTATGTTTTCTGTCTTAGATTTGCTTCTGGAAGTGCTCGGCTTGAGTCGATACATCAATTTAGATACTTTGTTAGGTTTGATTGGAGTTTCGTCATTTAGAAACTTCTTGCTCGATTGGTATCAATCTCTGTTGGCACTGAACATAGGGGTCCTATAAATGTAATTCACAGGATCAACAAGTCAGGAACTAATTGCACGACTTACGACTGTAGTTTAATCTGAAAATTTATACTTGTGATTTGTTGACTGATTTGACTTTTCGCAGTCTTCATTTGCACGGTATATGTCGGGTGAAGGATTTGACACCTGGATTCTGGAAGTCAGAGGTGCTGGATTGAGTGCATGGGAATCAACTCCCGAAGGAATTGAAAAATCTGCGAATAAAATATCGAAGCAAATGGAAGCTGCTGCAAAAGGTGCAATAAATGGAGCACTTCCCAAGCAACAGGATTCAACAAACGGTACCAGTTTCCATCTGGACTCTGAAGTTCCTGCTGCTAAGGGAGATCCTGCAGTTCTGGCGACAGCATGGGATGAATCTAAGCTGGTGACAAAGTTAACAGAGACTTTCATGCGTTTATCAGAAAGGCTCTCTGGTTTTCTTAGCGAAGGTCAATCCAGAATTATGTCTGCTAAGTTCTTTGATCAGATATCCAAACTTTTGGAGGATTCACAGTTATCAGAGCGGTACAATGAGATAAGGGCCACTCTTTCAGGCTTGTTGGAATCAAGGCAAAACTCTGGGATTGCTAATCAAATTAGAGACTTAAGTGAACGACTTGTAAATATTATTGAAGAAGGTCAACGATCCGTTTCACCTCCACTTTTTGATATACAAGAACGTTTCTCTTCTACTATTGAAGATTTTCAGAAGCAGCTTGATTTGATCGTGAAGTATGACTGGGATTTTGATCATTACCTCGAAGAGGATGTGCCTGCTGCGGTGAGGTGACATATAAACTGTGTATATTCATATGCTATTTGTCTTTTGTTTCCTTGTTATACCTTGTGTTGCTTTCTTCTAATTTCTGGTATAACTAAGGTGTATTTTCAGTCCTTGCTCAAGGAATTGACATTAACATCTATATTCATTGGTTTAGATGGAATATATAAGAGCAATAAGCAAACCGGAGGACGGTAAACTGCTGGCAATTGGACATTCCATGGGAGGAATCTTGCTTTATGCTATGCTATCTCGATGTGGTGGGATTCTCTGTCTTACCTCTTGGCACAATTCAGCTTTTATCTGTATTGTAGAGAGCATTAGCATCTCTTCTATTTTCGTTTTTGGTGTATTATTACTATGTCATAGTGACTTTCCTTTTGTTGCTTTAATTGTTTTAATGTTTACCTTTTGCGACAAAATTTGTTACTATGCATTCATTGCTAGTATCTAAGATCTTGTCAATTTTAATCACTGGTGATGTTTTCTTCAGTTTTCTTTTGTTCAAGTAAGTTGGGTAGATGATGATATACATCCTTGCTGTACACTGAAGTTTTCGCTTTGGATATTATGTGCTATCCCTAACTTATTCCCATGTAAATTGATCTTTTTGGGCCTAAAAATTGGTATCTTCTTCAACACTTGTTCTTCCGTATTCGGTTCCATCATCTCTAGGCAGTGGTTATAAAAACCGATTGTCATTTTCAAATCCTCCTTGACTGTTCTAAAGTTTTAAGGCTGCATTGTCATGAACTGGTCTAAGACTTCCGAAGCTAGCATCTTATATATTGACCGTCTGTAATTTACCTGACAAGGTTTTGAAGGAAAGGACCCAAAATTGGCAGCTATTGTTACTTTGGCTTCATCACTTGACTACACACCTTCAAAATCAACACTCAAGTTGCTTTTACCCCTCGTAAGTGGAAATGTGGATACCATTTTCATTGGGATGGATTTTACAGCTAAGTTTTGTTATTGTCTGTGCCAAAAATCTAATGCTAAGGTTCTTGTCGTGCAGGCAGATCCTGCACAGGCTCTTAACGTTCCTGTTGTTCCCCTGGGGGCAATGTTATCGGCCGCTTATCCTCTTTCAGCACGCCCTCCCTACGTGTTGTCTTGGTTAAATCATCTGATATCAGCAGAGGACATGATGCATCCAGAATTGTTGGAAAAGCTCGTCTTGAACAACTTCTGTAAGTTAAATGTGTCTGCCTTGCGATGGGAGATATCTAACATGTGCTTTTCGTGGAAGTTGTCTGCAGCTTCAGGCATAGGCATCAAAACTCCAATTTATTTGTCTAGTTATGTTGGTATCTAGATTTTGCACCCACGGAACTGGCCAAAGAGTGGGGAAGAAAAGATTTGGCTCCCTTGGAAAGATTGAGTGTAATATATACTTTTGGGATTCTAGTGGTGCTTGAGATCTCAAATGCACAGTCCTAGGACAAATTTTCGACTGCACCTGCCACTTTCTGCATTTGTATTGTCCATGTTACTTGTTGCTGCTAGAAAAACCTTCACAAAATTGTTCTCCATCTCTTTGATTATAGTGGTGAGCACAAATTCTTGACTGCAATATGCTAGAACCTCTACAACTTTCCCTTTGTAGCCTTCAGGAAACTCTTCTGCATCTTTGGACACGCAAAATAGTTTATATTGCATACTGATGTTGCATCTTGCTCTATCATTCCATCGGCTGAGTGTTCTTGTGCTATGTGAGTGATTTCACTCAATTTTTGTCCTGGCATTGGCAGGCACTATACCTGCTAAACTCATACTGCAGCTAACAACAGCTTTCAAGGAAGGAGGGTTATCTGACCGTAGCGGCAGATTCTTTTACAAGGATCATTTGCACAAAAGCAATGTGCCTATCTTGGCTATTGCAGGGAATAAAGATCTAATCTGTCCACCTGAAGCTGTTGAGGGTACGTTTAATTGGGAAGTATGCCAAAAGTTATTTTGGACGGTAATGAGAATGTTCTTACTCTTTTGACCTGGTTGTACAGAAACCGTGAAGCTTATTCCTGATGATCTGGTGACTTACAAAGTTTTTGGGGGAGCTGAAGGGCCTCATTATGCTCATTATGATTTGGTGGGGGGTCGAATGGTATGGCTCTTGCTTTTCATGTTCAACGGACTCTTACATCATTCCATTTCCATTTTGTCATCTGATGCCAATGGCTCTTGGGCAGGCCGTGCAGCAGATCTACCCATGCATAATCGAGTTTCTTAGTCGCCATGATTCTTGTGAAAGCCAACACAACAAGGCTACCTCATCTGATGAATTGAGGCAACAACAATGAAATTCTGTTCTGGTTAATGCCGCATGGTCCTCACGAGCTTACCCAAGCAGATGCTCAGAGATTTTGTGGCTCCGATGATGGTTATTAGTGCACGTCGCTTTAGAAGATATGCGATGCTCTAGTAGGATGATCACGTCCCCAAAGGGATAAAGGATCGAGATGGGGCTGGATATGCTCGGGCTTAGTTGTTGATAATTATAGGTAGCCTGTTAAATTGGTTTGTAAAATTTTTGGGGAGGATCAACATGTTTTATTGTAGATTATGTTTAATGGCCTGTTTGGTAATGTACCAAACAGTGCATATTTTTTTTCTTTTGTTTCTTGGAACAAAAAAAGAAATAGAAATCTATTTGATAACATTTTTGCTTCCGGGAACGAATTTGTTCTTTGTTCTCAAGAATAAATTTCAAATTTGGAATAGAATTAAGAAGTGTAAAAAAGTTGTTTCTTTGTTCTTGAGATGAATTCTAGAATCAAGTCTTTTCTTCTTTTCCTTTTCTTCTTTTTCTTCCTCCAGTTAATCATTGGCCTCGGTGATGGCCAACAAGGCTTGGCCTCGCCTGGGGCCGGCGACACTCCCTCTAGGCAAGCGAGACTCTCCTGAGGCAAGCAAGGCCGTCGACCCTTGTCTGGTCAATCATGGCCAAGGCCCGGCGACTAGCTAGAGAAAAGAAGAAGAAGAAGAAAAGAAAAAAATTGTATTAAAATTAATTAAAAGTAAAAGAAATTCTAAGTCACAAAAAAAATTGAAAGTTGTATTAAATGTATTTTTATTTCAAGAATATAAATTTTGTATGGTTATTAAACGCTTTTTAAATGTTATAAGTAATAGAATCAGAAAAATCACTTATGAGTACAAATTATTTTTGAAAATAGAACAGTTATCAAATGTACCATAATTAGATGATACACAACTATTTCATTTTTACACGTACGATTTCAAACCGATAGTTAAATTTTTCTTGGATCACGACTGTGGACTATGACACAGTGCAACACTGTTTGGAAATAGATCAAAGGATGACTCGCATTGCCAACCATGTGAAAAAAAAAATGGATGCAGCAATCCAGAGTGACCGAGTGCTTTATGCAGTGTATGATCACAGGATCTTTAGATGCTTATCAGAATTCTTTTCCTTTATGTTCCTTTTCTTCTTGTGAAAAATTAATTTAAGACGTGACAAAGGTCCTCTTTTGGATGTTACGACTTATGAGTATGTCTTCCTATTTATTTATTTACCGTGTGCGGAAAGGAGAAAGAAGGAAAGAGGGAACACCCAATTACGCCTGTAATTGCTCGCCAAAGCTCCTTTCTTCCCAAAGAAAAGCGCACGAAAAGGACTCGAGAGAAAATAAGCTAAGAAATCTTGACCAGGAATAGCCACAAATCAGCTCTAGGGTCAAAAGAGAATAATTCTGCCGACTTAGTCCAAGAGAGACAGCTGAGGAAGAAATCCTTCCCACAGAGCGACCGTGACCGACTTGGACTGTGGAATCCACACCCCTACAATCTCGGCACACGATTGGTCAATCAGGAACTTCGTACAATTCAACCTAACTACCAAGTTGGGTTCAGCTCACACGATGAAGTCTCAGTTCATGATCTGATATGCCACCAACTTGTGAAAGTCCTTGGAACAATCAGCACTTCACATGTGAATTGATCATCAAGATGCCATCATTCATGGAATCCAAAATAAAGCTTTCAACCCCTAGCATCTCTAGATGCCATAGGCGCTATTGTAAGTCCGAGGACCATGTCAGGAGGAGACAGAAAAAAAAAAAATGACCAGCGACCAGACGGATACTGACTAATGGATGAACATAGAGATTCATGACAACAAGGAGAAACAAACAAGAGAAAACAAGGAGGGTCTCACAAATCACGTGTAGCAGAAACAACCAAGCCATACAGAAACAATTGCAATCTCTCGCAGCATGATGGCCTGACCTAGCTGAGCTACCCTACACTACAACCCCCATTCCCTCATGCAAAGACAGTAAATAAAACGAATAATTTTACAGTGGTCCGGGCCTTGATTTGAAGCCCCCTCGGGTAGAACACCAGCTAAAAAAAATTTAAGCACACATTTCAAAGCAAGGGGTGTTCTCGGTTCTGTTGTCAATCAGGAGCTCGTCGCGACATCATCCGGTTGAGACAACAGGCTTCAATGATCATTCAGGTTTAGGGTTTTCATCCGGGCGAGAATATATCAATCGGTTGGTATGGCCAATCTTTCAAGAGCATCAGAGATGTGCCTCATTGCAGGTCTTCTTTCGGGGCTGCTATGGACACATGCCATGGCAATCTTCAAAACCGCTATTATCTCCTCCTCCTTATCGGCGTCTTCTGCTAAGTACGGGTCTAGGACATCCGAAAGTGGTTTCTTCTCTTCAATGCATAACTGGATCCAATGGACCACATTCATTTCTGCGGTTCCCACCTGAACGATAGGATACCTCCCTGTGATCATCTCCAGTAAGATGACCCCGAAAGAATAGACGTCCCACTTCTGTGACGGTTTTATGACTTTCAATGCTTCAGGAGCCTGGTAATACGATCCCAAGTTTGTTGACGAGATAATGGTAGAAAACTCTGAGGACGTACTCTTTTGGATTCTTTCTTGTGGCTTCTCGCTTGCCATCCTGTTAGATTGTAGGGTAGGAGAGCCCCCTGCGATATTGGCAAGACGCCCAAGCCCAAAATCGGATATGTGGGGTTCCATATTTTGGTCGAGAAGTATATTGTTTGGCTTCAAGTCTCCATGAACGTACTTTTTGGGGCTAAATTCATGAAGATAGACCAAGCCTTTCGCTATTCCTTTCATGATTCTTAACCGCAGAGACCATGGCAGGGGCGTGAAAGACACCAATCCAGCTTTTCCTGATGATCATTACATCACGAAGAGATAAAGCATTAAGGAAAAATAGGAAGGAGTCAGTATCAGGAAGTTTTCAAGAAATTTAAGTCAACTTGATGGAATTTGCATCTTGATACAATAAAAGACAGAATTTTACCGTGAAGTGCATTGGCAAGACTTCCATTAGAAATGTAGTCATAAATAAGCAGCTTTTCATCCACAGACCAATAGTATGCCCTAAGAGTTACAATATTGGGATGTCTTAACTTCCCTATTGCTTCTACCTCCGTCTGAAATTCCTTGAACCTTTGAGACCCTCCCTCACCCAACCTTCTCACAGCAAGGGTCAGCCCATCTTCGAGCACAACTTTGTATACAATCCCAATTCCACTCTTCCCCAGAACAAAAGCCGATGCTTTAAGCAGCTCATCCAGATCGAAAGCTACCTGAGAATCCAACGGCACAAGATCGTATTGCTCGACATTTTCAGACAAAGTTTCAGATTCATCTTTCCTAAAGCACAAGCACTCTTTCCTTCGCTTCCGGCCCTTCTCAAAACCATGGACATTATCATCTTTGGTGCGACTGCGTACACACATCCTCGAATAACAATATGAAAATAGCAGCCCAAGAACACAAATTCCAACCACGTCACCAACTACTATTGCAATTATAGCGCTCTTGCTCAACCCTCGAGCTTTTCCACTGCCCCTTGCACTGTCATCTGACTGAGGCGGGGAATTACTCGGAAAATAGGGAAATGTAGGAGCAGTTGCACCTGTAGTATCCGGAGAACATGGATTCTTCAATGGAGGGCCACAAAGCCCAGGATTTCCAATAAATGCAGTCGGTCCTCGATTCATAAGAGCACCATTCTGGGGTATCGGACCACTTAAATTGTTGTAGGTCAGATCAATATAAACCTTCTCTGGAAGATTTCCGAGGCTAGCCGGGATAGGACCACCAAACAGATTGTGAGACAAATCAACAGTTCCTTGCAAGTTGGACAAATTTCCCATATCACTAGGAATTGATCCATTGAACCTATTGAACGAAAGATCAAGCTTTTCAAGAGCAACTAAATTGACCCCAAACCCGTCCGGAAGTGAGCCGGTGAAATTGTTTTGACGGAGATCGAGGGTCTTGAGTCTCTTGCATTGAACAACGGAAGTGGGTATAGAGCCATTCAACATATTCTGAGACAAATCAAGAATCTGGATGTACCCGAGCTTGCCAATCTCATTCGGCAGAGACCCAGATAAGGAATTCCCATAAAGCACCAAACTTTGTAGGCCCCCAGCTCGAAAGAGCTCCGAGGGCAAGCTCCCAAAGAACTTATTGTTCCTCAAGTTAACGTGGCGAAGGTCAGGGAGCGACCCGAGCGCGGAAGGAAGGAGCCCGTAGAGCCTCTTCTTGGGAATGCTCACGGACACGACTTTCCCTTCTTTGCAAGTGACCCCATTCCAGGAACAAGGGCTCTCGTCGGAGGCGTTCCAGTTACCGAGAGACCCTTCCGGGTCCTGGTAAACGGACTGCTTGAACAAAAGCAGAGCAGAGCCCTCGGGGTTCAAAGAGCACACGACCACGCAGGAGCTACACACCAGGAGGACCAGCAAGACCAAAGAACCCATCTTGAACCAGAGATTGATACAATTCAAGGGAGAAAAAGAGAAGGGAGAAAGAAAAGGAGACTTGACCGTTGGAGCGAGCCAAGGGAAAATGCAAGAACCCTGGGGGGAGGTTCTTCACAGAGCTTTACCACCTCCTCCTTTTCTCTCCACACCAGAAAGTGGACAGCCACAGCAGATGTTTAATGTAGAGAAAAGCAGAGGAAACGGAGGTAGGAAAGCGCGGAGGAGCGAGACAAGGGGGGACGAGCAGTGTGGAAGGGAAAGGCGAAAAGGAGGGAGAGAGAGGTGTAGCTAAACGAGGCCTTGGAGAGTGGAGTGTGGTTTGATAACTGGACAAAATGGAAAAAGGAAAAGGAAGAGAGAGAGAGAGAGAGAGAGAGGAGAGAGAGTACATATATGCATGTTTGGTAGGACAAATGCCCCCATTAGTTCCTAGCTAGTTAGCTAGCAAGGCAAATTTATCGCGAGATATTGAATGGACAAGTGACATCTCGTGCCAAGAAAACCATACATCTGGCTGCAGTCATTGGGACCGAGCAATGGGGCCGGTTTATCTCCAGAGAAGCGAACCGAACCGAACCGGGTTTATTGAACCGGTTCCAAGCCGCTTCAACACTAGGACCAGGTAAGTTCCAGAGTAAAAATCTCAGTTTCATGCTTTTCTAGATTGTTCTTCATCTTGTTTAAAAAAATATAGATATAATAAAGATGGGTAATCTATGCTTGTCTTGACCGTAATATTAACCAATGTGTCACGAAATTAGTTACGTACTACATTTTTTGAAAATAATAATTGTATTATTTGGAGTTAAGCTTGGTTTCCGAGTTAACCTCATGATTTGGTGTTGGACTAGTTTCTAAGGAAATTTGACTATGACGTGCTAGGTTACAAGTTCTTGATTTAAAAGTTATGCACTTTGAAATCAATCATCTTTTATAGTTGTGACCATCTCATATAAAATTAAGTAAAAGATTTCTATTGTGGTGTCTCTTGTTTAAAAGAAACTTTCCCTAATCCGACCTTTTATTAGTGGATCACAAGTTACCAATATCACCCTCATGTAAACTTAAAAAATATAAATGCAGGTAATGTTTTTTTTTGGTTAAGATGATCAGATAGAGCTAATACTGCAGGTAATGTTTGTATTTATAGTTAACTGATAAAAAAAATATAGCCAAATCAACATTAGAATTTCTTTCGTTGTTGGGTTTATCGTCTTAGAGTTATATTGAAGCAATGAGCTAATCGGAGAGGGAATCTTAAAACTTGAAGGGAACGCCTTTTAGGATCTTTATAACGTGAACATCGTCACTGATTGATTATATCATATCACGATACAACAATGACATAAAACACTTTCACGTTGGATGCAACAAAGTGTGCAATATTGTTGGTGACAATTTGAAGGCGACCTTACTATTGAGGGGCTTTGAACTTTAAATTTAACCCAATAAAGGAACTTGATTTTATTTTAGGATCGTGGTCCCCAAGTTAACAAAAACGGGTACAGAAAAAAGAAAAAGAAGGAGAAGAACAAAAGAGTACAATCCACAAAAGCAAATGGGCCAATTGGGTCTAAAGAAAGAGATTTGTTGGAAGATGATTGAAGCAATTTTGAAGCATGAACATGTTTAGCAATCATCATCAAATTGCCCATAGCAAATGAGAAACTAGCATCTTCTATAAATAATTTCGCTCGACATATGTTGTAGTCAATCGGCGTCGCAGAGACGCTTGTTAAGTGATTGATTAGGAAGGCGTTAAGAAGTCTATTAGCAAATGAACTATTCTAATGAAATGTGGTCATACCGGCGAGGTACTCTTTTGCCTTTAATGTAGCAAACAAAGAGAGCCAGCCTTTGTTCCTAGCGAAGCCTTCCTTTATGATCACCGGGTGAGTTGTACCAAGTCAATGGGGACTGGACAGTCATGATGAACCCCTCTTGGTCCTTGAACCGTTGGAGGAGACACCATCATCAGTCCGATCGCTTTCAGCGCAACCAATCATCACCACAAAAAATTGGTGTCCCTCGAAAAATTAAGAAAAATTTAATTTCACTAAAAACTTCCTAATAAAAATGCTAATACCACGTTTGCTCTAAATTAATTTTCATGCTATAAAATATCTAGAATTAGTATACACCTGATTACTCAAAATTGTTCAACCGTGTCATATCTAAACGAAAAAATCTAGATTGATACCCTTGTGCTATATTTTCCCACAAATTAATTTTTATGTCATAAATTTTCCAATTAGATACACACTTGTCACGTTTATTATAACGCATTTAGGATAATTATGGCACCGATGTGGCACGAGCATATTAATTTTAGAATTTTTGTACTATAAAAATTAATTTATGGTAAATATGATATTGGATTAATGTAGTACGAGTATATTACTTTAAGACTTTTGTTGGTGTTAAAAAAAAGGAGGTTATTTCCAATAAAAGAAAATAAGAATCAACACTAAAGTTTAATAACCCAATTTTTTTTCGCTAAAATTTAATAACCCAATTGTACCCTATGATGGGGATAGAATCTATCAAGCTGTTAACAAAAGTTAAAAATACTTAATACTAGCTCCAGTGGTCCAAGGTGGGTCCCGCTTTCGGGTACGTCCTCCTTTCATCAATGCTCACCACGTGGAACGACTAAAGTCCCCCCTAACCGCTCGCCCCCGTCGCGACACCGACCGCGAGATATCGCGCCCCGAGATTTTGGCCCCTAAAACGACACGCGAAGCCCCACCTCGGAATTAGCCGTTTGTCGGGCGAGCGGGCCGGGGGCCGCGCCAAGTGCCGGATCGGTCGGTCCGCGTGTGGGGGGACAAATTAGAAATAAGATCGATCTTCGGGGGTGGGAAATCGCAATATCGGAGAAGTACGGGGGGGCGGCGTCGATCACAATGCTTGGAGCCTGGCCTTGGCGATGGTCTCGATGTTTGGAAAGCTCTCTCCCTCTGCTCGGTCTGACGACGGGGGCGACCGGATTTCTAGAAACCCCGCCATTTTTTTTTGTCCTTTGTTTTGGTATTATTGGATTCTAGCGGGGGCGCTCGGCAAATTAGTATTGACCTTCTTGGAGGGGGTAAAGGTGACTTGTCGGACTTGGCTCTTCTTTTTATTTTATTTTATTTTAAGCAACGTATGCTGTTTTCTATTATCAGGAAAGGAAACGAGGGGATGGGGACGGGGACGGGGACGGGGACGGGGATGGGGGTCGTTTCTACCGATGGAGCCGTGCGCATTTTTTAGGGGGAATGCACATGGTGCAAAGATAAAGTTTGGTTTCCGAGCGGAAGTGGGGGGTGAATTTGATTCCTAAAAAAGGTTGCTTGGATGGTGATGGTGTTTTGATTTGGACCGGTGTGACGGGTCGGGTCATTTTGTCGTGCCGGTGTAGCTTCAGGGATTGTGACCGCCGTCTTATGCACGAAGCCTTGTTTGATGCACGTAGATGGAGGCGGCTCGCGTGTCTTCATGGAGATTACAGCGATTGGAAAGTTTTGAATATCTCGTATTATAAAAGAAAAGGTGGAATAAATTATAGAGCGTGGCGGTGTAATTTTGATGGCTCACGTGAAGTTGTGGCGTCGTATTAAACTAATAAATAACGAGTAGTCAATTAAAGTTGGTATATGCATAACTAGATTCATATGTCATGTCGGTGAATGTAGCTACTTTTTTGTCATGGTTTTAGACTTTCCATACTAAAAACAAGCTTGTACGTCCCCTAGTAAATGGGATAACCGTACTAGTATGACTAGCTTTTTCACGTTATAACATTCTATTTAGTAATGTGGTAGACTGCACCGTCACGATGAATTATATCATAATCTGATTAGCTTCGGATATGTGTGGTCCACTAGGTCATATGTAGCATCACTACAAGTTGATTTTGGCTGGCAATACCTAGATTTCGAACAGGACATCCCCAACATCAGTTGCACGAATCGATCGCATCTCTCCTTGCGCATTCCTGATACTGCATTGCTCGTGTCCGAAAGCTCCACATTTAGCTCCTCGTTTGGGAGTGGAAGAGAAAGGGAAGGGGGGGTTGGAATAGATCCCATTGCGTTTTTTTTCCTAATTATATAACGTATATCCTTTCGAATTGCATATATTCATGAAAATTCCATCCCCATATTTCCCTTTTCCGTGTTGACAATTCCAAAAAGGAAAAAAAATAATTGTACTTCTATACAGCATTTATAAAAAGAAAACAGACGATTTTGTCCCTAGACTGAAATTGGGTTTTCGGAATTCTAGTATCTCTTATGAATGAACTAGTTCTTTTTATCAGACCTCCGATCCGAACATTATCAGCGTCAACCCCTGAGTCTAGGCATAACAAAAATTTCGCGTCCAAGGCCACTGAAGCATAGCGAAGGCCCCAGAATGTTCACTGATTCCCGCAGTTTCCATAAGATTCGTGTGACCAAATAGGGCCTTGTGCCGTCCTAAGTACGATGTAAAATTGCTTCTTCTGAGATCTAGTACAGATTTTGGCATCTCTCGGACATGTCGGGGATAGGGCATAAAAACGATTCTGCCCTAATTAAGGAGAGTAGGACGTGTCGACACCGACACGTTAAAATAAGAAACGCAGTCTGACAGCTCACTACATTAACAGATAGACGCAAACTTGCGTAACTAGGCATCGAAGATCCAAGGGACGCCTAGTGAATTATTAGACGAATCGACAGTTCTATGGTCCATGGAGAGGGACGGGTCTTCTAGTTGTAATTCTTTGCAATTTCCTTTTTAATTTAAAGAAAAATAATATGACGCACAAAAACTCGAAAGCCTGCATAATTGCAGAGCTTGTGAAGACCTAGCTTGTGTTTTTGGGCCGATGAACATCAATGGATCCTTGCAGACACACCTTGAGACGAATACCTGTAAAATTGCAGTGCCCGTGAAGTCCTAGCTCGGGTACATCCGCCTAGACAAAGGAGTCAAGTTAGACCGTAGGGTGACGATGACGGGTGCTCTCGATTTTTTGTGGGGAGAAATTACACAAAAACCCCTCGTGAAATTTTAGGGTGGTGTACAAAATTCTCATTTTTTTATGTAATTTTTCAAAGGGCGCAAGTGCAATTCTTCCTGTTTTTTTTTTTCAGTCAAATCACTTCTTCCCTCAAATGCGTTAACACTTACAGGGAAAAAAAGATAAAAGAGAAGAAGAATAAAGGTAATGATGGTAAAAAATATGTTATCGTTTTTTTATAATTTCACTTAGATTATAATAAACTTTTTTTAATTTTTAAAATTATTTATATTTTTTCGTATATTTTTAATAAGAGTCTACCGCTGCCCCGAACGAATTTGACATTTCTCACCATAGTCACCATAGTGGTCCCCTCCATCTATGTCACGTAAATTATTTATCTCTAATTGAAAAATAGATTAAATTGATTCTCTCTATGCATTTCTTTAGTCGGTTTTGTTTTGTAGTATCTTCATTTTCCATATACCATGTTGTATAGTGCAAAAAATTACAAGAGTGCGTAACTTTGCCATTCCAATCACTGTGGTCCTTTTAACTTGCTAACAAACAAAGGATATATGGAAGGTAAAGTATTTATTAAATATATGCATTTCAATAGCAATAAGAACCTCTAGGATAAATGTGGAAAACTTTTTGTTATGAAGTTAACTATGATATTATTATCTGTCCTAATATTTTTAAACATTACAGTTTTCTCTTATTTTTCTTCAGTTTTATCTTATTTGAAGGTAAAAGAGCTATTTGACTTTAAGAAATAAGAAAAATTACAACTCTGCCTTTGACAAATCACATGTTACCCCTCATCGAGGGAAGAGCACCATCGATCCAGCCAAATCTGACTCTCTGGTTTTACAGCTGTAAAGTCTCTTCTCATTCATCATTTGGTAATGACAGCAACATTCTCGCCTTTAATTTTTTTTTAGCAGGATTCTCGCCTTTAATTTATGCTGCTATCTTTTACTATTCGACGACACTGCTAGTTTAAACACTAGTTGACATATAAAATTGAACAATGACTTTTTCACAATTCTCAAGATTAAAAATATTTTTTACTTAATTTATGAGAGAGAGACGGGAACAAAAATAGTAAATAGCTTGTATTCTATACGGGCTTAAGGTGCATTTGTGGAAGGCTTTCCAAAGCTCCTTGGGCCAAATAACTAGTGTTTGGTAAAAAATTTTAAAACTCATTTCGCAAAGGCTGACTTTTGGAAGGCTGAAAACCCAAGATAGGTCCTAAGTTACATTGGGCTTTTAGCATTCTTGGCATTCCCATCTAACGTTTAGCTTAAAAAATTTTGTTCTAAAACTATCCTCACTCATTTTATTATTTTTTATTATTTTTTTTTCCAGTTTTTTCCCTCGTAATGTTACTGTTCATCTTCTTCTTCGTTGAATTAGTCGACATGATTGCGTGTGGCAATGAGGGGCTAGCGACAGGCTAGAGAGAGCTCGGCTTATTCGCGGCTACACTTGACGATCGTCACCTATAAGTAGAGGCAACCCCAGATCTGGGTCGCACGACCTCTGTAAAGGGCTGCCTGAGGAAACTCAGTGAGACTCACTTGGTCATGCGACCTAGACAAGGGCCACTTAAGGCCGCCTTTCATGGAGGTAATGTGACCCAGATTTGGATTGTGCGACCAGGTGGCCCTCGTCGAGGTCGCTTGGGTCGCGCCACCCTCGTCGGGGGTTGCCTAACCCCAGGCAGGCCTTAGCGATGGTCTCTGGGGGTCGCCCGACCTAGGCAGCTCTTGTTGGTTATCTTTGGGGTTGCCTGAGGTCTTACAATCTTATTTGTTGGCCACTAGCGACAGATTTTGATCGCCGGTGGCTACTTGCCCTTTGCAGGCCAACTTTTTTTGTTTTTTTAATCACAAAAGTTTTTTGTAAATAAAATTTCTCCAAATATTATTTTGCTTAAAGATACTTGACAATGGACTTTTAGATTATAGTTTAACAAACACAATTCGCATTTTTAAAAACCCTTTTAACTCAAAGCCTTTTGTGTTTCCCAAAGACTTTCTTCAAAAGGCCAACCAAACGCACTTTTAGTTATAAAGGAAACCAGAAGTTTGTTCTTTTTTTTAAGTGTACAATTATTCAAAAATCAACTAAATCGGTTTTTGACGAGACAGGCTTTATGGAGAAGAGCCAGCTAGACAAAAGGAATTTATTTCATCTCAATGGGATAACCACTAGAATGATTTATGAACTTTAATCCAATATACAATATCATCCTTAAATTTTTAATTTATTTAATGTAGTCTCTAAAATTTTGATACATATTTAATCTAATCCTCGGACTTTATAAATGTGATCAACATTATTCTTGAACTTGTATTAATGGAAGAACAATATTGGACATTTCATGTAGTTCAAGGATTAGATTAAAAACATACACAAAAAATTAATTGGTCACATTGAACAAAATAAGATTTACGGACGACATTTTACATTGGGTTAAGGTTCAATAATTATATTGAAAGGATTAAAATTCAAGAACAACATTGTGTGTTGGGTCAAAGTTCAATGATCATTTGTGTTATTATTATTATTTTTTTCAATAGGGTTCTTTCCGTTCACTAAACACATGAAAATTAATGACTTTAGTAGGCATCACTTGTAAGTAGACCTGTCAAACGAATGAGGTGAGCTAGATTCGGTCAAGTCATAAATGGTCCAACTCAAATTGACCTATTAACTCATTTATGACTAATTTATCACTGATGTAAATTACCGACCCATACCGAATCCAACCCATATTCAATTCATATTCAATCTAACCCATATTGCTCAAATACTTTCATATTTAACTAAATCTAGAAAAAAATATCTTTTTTATGATTTAAAAAAAAATTATATTGTTAAAACACTTCCATACAATTAAAATTAATGAATAAACTTTATAATTTTTTTTTTTTAAAGCGAGGCTTCATTTATTTCTAGAAAAATTGTGGTATTTCTGAAAATGATAATATTTTTCAATATTTGGTTGAAACTTGAAAAATGAATTAAATTTTTCTTTTGGTATAGAAAATCCGATTTGATTTTTTTTTTTTTTTCCTCTTTCTTCACTTGGTTGTTGGCCACGGCAGCTGTGGTCAGCAATAGGTGAGCTCTGGCCTCACCAAAGGTCGGCAAGGCTTGAGCTCGCTTAATTTCGGCGAGCTAAGCCTCACTAGCCTTTAGTGAGGCTCCACCTCACTAAATATGAC
The DNA here is from genome assembly GCA_014182725.1 of Eucalyptus brandiana. Classification (NCBI taxonomy): domain Eukaryota; kingdom Viridiplantae; phylum Streptophyta; class Magnoliopsida; order Myrtales; family Myrtaceae; genus Eucalyptus; species Eucalyptus brandiana. The sequence continues at coordinate 37,645,494 of CM024674.1, forward strand.
GAGGTCGAGTTCGCCTCGATGCTAGCAAGCTTGAGTCATGCCCTTGCTAGATCAAGGAAGCTCGAGTCTCACAAGTGCCGAGGCCGGAGAGGCCTCGACCTCGCTCAATCGGCTAGCTTGAGGCTCACCGATGTGTTGGGCGAAGGTTGCGAAGCTCGCCCTATTAGCGAGGGCTTAAAGATAAACCCATTTGCAACCCATGTATCATTAGACTTACATACAATTTAACTAGCAAAAGTATACTTGGAGTGCTAAAATTTGGTACGGGGGACACTTAAGTGCCAAAAGTTACGAAAGTATATATATATATCAGAACGAAAGTGATATTTAAGTGTCACTTTTTTCAAAAATATGATACTTGAATGCCAAGTCCAGCAAAAATGACCAAAAATCTTACATGATAATTTTTGAGCCCCCAAAGTTCCTTGGGAAAAATTTTAAGTGTTTGGTTCGCCATTTTGAAGTGTCATTTGCCCAATGCCAGCATTTGGAATGCTAAATAGGGCTTTAATGATTGCGAACAAGGGAGCAAGGAGATAAGGTCTCAAGCCAGTTTCTGCTGAAGGTATGGCAATTTAATGAAGACAAAATGTCAATTGAGAAAGTCTTCTGCCTTTCCTCTTTCTTTTTACCGTATAAAATGTTGGAAGTTGGGGGCTATTTTGTAACTACAAAAGGAACTATATTTTGGGACCTGTGCAAAGATGCATTTGGTCTCATTGTAGGTCTGGCCTGATCTTATGCTTAATCTCTCGTGGGACTGATTTTTTGCCTTCTTCTTATAGTTAGTCCAAAAAAGTTTAACTTCCTATTTGCCACAGGCAATTGCAAATGCATGCAGGGTACCATCAACATCTATTTCAGAGTTGACAGAGTCTGATTTGTCGAGCGAATCTGAAAAAACTTTTGACGAAGATGAAGAATTGGAGCAGCTTATAAATGGCGAAGTATGCTTCAAGATGTATCCTTTCTCCAATGGTATAGATTCTGGTTGTGTTCTCCGGAATTGATATATACTATGCAAAAAATTGTTACTTATGCATTTTCCGCAGATTCACATGCGTCGGATGCAGAAAGAAAGATCATTTTGTCTGGTTCGTTTAATCCATTACATGATGGTCATCTGAAGTTCTTGGAAGTTGCTTCTAGGTACATTTGAGAGTTGATGTTTCCAAGTGACTTGTGGTGTTGTGGAAATTTAACTTTATTTGCTTTACTTGAGTGCAGATCGTTGATAATAGAGCAACTGATTGTTCATCTTTTGAGCTTATCCACCTTGTTGTCATGCTACATATCCTCTAGTTCTGCTAGGTGTTTTGAATTTAGAGCAACAGGCAACATGCCTTAAATTGAAGGCAAATATTGGTCTAGCTTAATTGTTTCACGGTACTTTGGCATTTGCTAACCATATGGACCGAAGCAAATAATATGAAGTTTCAAACTTTTATATATCCAGATAGTTTTACAACCAAAAAAGAAAAAATCCACATAGTTTTATGCATTGTGTAGAATAAGCCCTCATCTAGTGATACAAGCTGTAGAACTTTAAATTACTATCGTGCGGTAGTCAAGAAAGCCGCAAACTGTTTTTTATGAATATAATTTAAACTTCAAGCAAGTGTTCAAAAAGCTTGAAAAATTGGATATCTGGGAAAAGGGGGAAAAGTGCCAAAAAAGTCTTAAATCTTTTGTCTTTGTGCCGATTTAGTCATAAAACCTTCTTTTGGTACCGATTTAGTCCTAAACCTTTTTAGGTTGTGCCAATTCACTCATTTCCGGCCAATTTTGGCCGGATTTTGTTGATTGGACGTCGGCCGGCCGACGTGGCCTGATCGGCGTTGACTTGGACAACTTTTAATAATATTTTAATATTTTAATATATTTTTTTCTTTTTTTCTTCTCCTCTTCTTCCTCCAGCCGGTCCCCAGACCTCGGCGACCAGCCAAAGGTGACGGCCGACGAGGTCGAGGTTGACCTCGCCGGCCACCTCGCTAGTGGTTGCGAGGGCAGCCTCATGTGGGGCGGCGAGGCTTGCTTGCTCGGCACAAGGTTACCCTCGAGGCCTGGGCGGTGAGGGTGAGCCCTGCCAGCTCGCCGGATATGGCAGCGGGTCGGCAAGCAACGGTGGACGGCATTGGGCGGCAGTGTTGCGGCGGTGGTCTCGTGTGGCCAAGGTTTCCTCGGCTTGGCCGGGAGAGGACTCTCTCTCTCTTTCTTTCTCAATCTCTCTCTCTCTCTGTCTTAGGTCTTGCCCAGATCAAACGCCCTCATATCTCAAATCGAATCCTTAAAGAACAATCCAGGATGTGCATAGCAAACAAAGGAAGGTCAGGGACGGAGCTTGTGCGACGGACGACCGTGAGCTCCGGCCTGGTCCGACCAACGCAAGGCACAAAAGGACCGAGGTCTATCGGAGCTTCGACGCTTGAAACCAGCCGCGGCCGTAGGCCGACAGTGGCGGCTCAGGTGCGGTGGCCGGCGGTCTACCTCTCCAACTCTCTCCCCCTACTTGAGCCCCCTCACTCGCCAGATCTGGTGAGCTAGCAGGGCTCACCCTCGCTAGCCATGGGCGAGGCTCGACCCTCGCCGGATTCGGCGAGGGCGAGCCTCGCCGCCTAGGCCTTGAGGGCGGCCACTGGCAAGGTGGCCGACGAGGTCAACCTCGACCTCACCGGCTGTCGCCTGTGGCCGGTTGCTGAGGTTTGGCGGTCGGCTGGAAGAAGAAGAGGAAAAAAAGAAAAAAAAAATAAAGAAAAGAGAAAAAAATAAAAATAAAAAATAAAGAAAAAAATCAAAAATATTAAAATATTATTAAAAGTTGTCCACGTCAGCTGGCTGGCGTCCAGTAAGCAAAATCCGGCTAAAATTGATTGGAAAGGACTGAATTAGCATAACCCAAAAAGGTTTAAGACTAAATCGGCACAAAAAAAGGTTTAGAACTAAATCGGCACAAAAACAAAATGTTTAGGACTTTTTTGGCACTTTTCCCGGGAAAAGGGTAACGATTTAGACTTGCAACTTTGGCGGGGAAGGAAATGATTTAGTATAAGCGAAGGAAAAAAAATCAAACTGCAGTATAGATTCTAATTTTTTCATTGCATTAAATTATATCTCTTTTTTCTTCTTTGGTTAAGTTCATGCTAACCTTTGGAATAACTAATGTGGACTTATCGTATTACACTATGAGTGCAAACATTTTAAGGACACAAAATGCATTGAATAGTTTTAATTAATTTTAAGGACATATAGGAAAAGAAATTTTAAATGTAAATTCCATCCGCGTCATTAATTCATGGCTCCTTTGCTTTTGCAGCAAAATACATATCTAGTGTTAGATGTAGGTCAATTCCTAGCAACTTATCGTTTTGTCCTAATGGCAGAATTTTGATGTTTTACTCTTCTTAATAAGTTATTGGGTAGTGTCTCCATTGTTGTGTCACGGTGAGTTGAACAGCCATTTGTGGAGTACAAGCTTCGAATTCCTTCTTCACAATATCTAAACAGATGCATGAAGTCCTCTTGTTATGGGTTTCTGATATTACATCATGTGCCATACCTGATATTCATGTTGGACTTTTGTCCTTTGTTCAGGTGTTACAATTTTTTCATTAATAAATGAATTCTACTGCAGTATCTGTGGCAATGGGTATCCATGTTTCGAAATTTCGGCAGTAAATGCTGATAAACCTCCACTATCAGTGCAAGAAATAAAAGATCGAGTGAAGCAATTCGAAAGAGTTGGTGAGATTTGCTTGTTCTTCATTACCAGTCCTGCTGTGTGCACTTTATTTTCCTTCCTGGATGTTCCGCACTGGAAATTGAACGAACTCCAATTACGAAACCACTTTTGTACGTTTTTGCAGATAGATATATATGGCAATGAATATGGATATATTTGGCAATGGATATCCATACTGTATTGCGTTTTACATAGATTCAATATCTATAGTGAAGATCCTGTGCTGATTTTTGAGCTTTCTGTAGAGATTTACCTCGCAATTGCTGTACAGGCAGTGGCTTTGGTTTGAGTGGACTTGTTGTTTGCTGCCATTTCAAACTACTTTTGTGCCTTCTTACATTTTCTTATAATTGGCTGCAATTGTGTGTCCTATCTGCACTGCGCTTATCAGGATGCAACATTGTATAAAGAGTCGTGCAAGCAAGGCTAGAGGTTCCACTGTTGTTTCTGAGGCACAGCGTGTTTTTGAAAAGAGAGGTTAATATATAGAAATGTTAACATACTAAAAGCTGAAATTGTTTAATAACGGTGTTGGCCATTGACTGATGACTTGTGAACCACATGTGCTCTGCTTCTGCATAATCTGTACAGGAATGGGATGAGGCTTTGAAGTCAATATCTGTGTCTTCGTTTTTCTTTGAGGGCCTTTTCTGTTAGAACTGCTTTTAACTGCCAATGTTCCTTTTATACTTCCTATTGGTATCAACCATCACGCTTCTTGCGAATTTCAGGAAAAACTGTGATAATATCTAATCAACCATTTTTCTATAAGAAAGCGGAGCTTTTTCCAGGCAGTGCTTTTGTAATTGGTGCAGACACAGCAGTGAGACTTCTTAATGTATGTTCTCAACCATCTACTGTAGATTGATTTTCTTTAATTTAGACAATAGCCCGCATTAATTGTTCATAGCTTTCATAGGGTTGATGTTTCTTGACATAGCATATGGCTCACTTTCAAGTTATACTGCAGCTTCGTCTTACTAGGGGTAAATGGATTGTGAAAATTAAGGAATATGTTTGACTGTGTCTCCACTTTTTAGTATCGTGGAGCAAGGCTATTTCATTTTCTTGATGCTTTTGCAGCGTTTATGGATTTTGTTGATAATTATGTCGTGCAGCCAAAATATTACGACGGGGATTATAAGAAGATGCTGCAAATACTTATTGGATGCAAAAGCATTGGATGCGCTTTTATGGTCGTCAGCGTTCACGGTGATTTGCGTGCTCCACTCCCTGATCGAGCTCTTTTGCGTCTCCCTCATGATGTTCCACGCCCGGGTCATCTATGTTAGTTGGGTTCACTCCTATGTTGAGGAGGACGATGAAAGTTTCAAAAAAAAGGGGCAGCTTATAATAAGTTATATGAGGAAATATGGTTTTTCTTACTATATATATAAAGAGGTAATTACAGAAAAAGAAACAGTAACAAGAGAAAAAGAGAAAGCAGAAAATCTGGGGTTTGTGGTAATATCTGATTTACATCAAGCTGGTGTCGGAGGTCGATTCGTGGTTCAATTGAGCTGAAATTTTGTTAGCATGTTCGTGGCGCAATTTTATTGAATCTAAGTGGTTTGATTTTCGTTTAAAGCTGCATCCATCAGGTTTTTCGTGGATTGATCAAAACTTGTGTTTTTGGTCGGATTTATCCTTGATCTCCTGTGAAGTTTATGTGTATTGCTAAGAATTATGTTCTTGAGGTGTTTGCTGCTATGTACCTCTAGTATTTGCTAGAGAAGAACAATTTTGTTGATAGTGAATAATTTCGGGTGGACTCCGGTCCCGTGGTTTTTGATCTCCTCACATCGAGGAGGTTTTCCACGTAAAAAATCATCTTGTGTTCGCGTGCTTGGTATTTATTTTACTCTACTATATCGATTCCTATGAGGTTTACACAAGAGGGGAGATTATTTTATTCCGCTGCGTTGATTCGATATTGTTCGAATTGTTATCGTTCTCCCATCAGAGTGATATCAGAGCCAGGTTATTGCTTGATTTTTCTGTCTTGTGTTAAACAATGGAAACGAATACGAGTAGAATGGTTACACTGAATGGTTCAAATTATTATATTTGGAAAGGGAAGATGGAAGATCTTTTATAAGTGAAAGATTTTTATTTGCCCGTATTTGCTGAGGAGAAACTGGAGAATAAAACTGATGTTGAATGGTCTATATTTCATCGTCAAGTATGTGGTTATATCAGGCAGTGGGTAGATGATAATGTTTTGAACCATATTATTGAGGAAACACATGCACGCAGTTTATGGGATAAGCTCGAATAGTTATATGCTCGAAAGACTGGGAATAATAAATTATTTTTTATCAAACAGATGATGGCTCTAAGTTATCATGATGGTACTCGTTTGACTGATCATTTAAATTCTTTTCAAGGGATTATAAATCAGTTGGCTGCGATGGGAATCAAGTTTGATGATGAGATATAAGCATTATGGTTGCTTGGTATTTTGTCGGACTCCTGGGAGACATTCCGAACATCTTTGTCTAACTTTGCCCCAGATGGTACAATTACCATGGATTTGGCCAAGCGTAGTATTTTGAATGAAGAGATGAGAAGGAAGACACAAGGATCGTCATCTTCACATTCTGATGCCTTGGTTGTTGAGAAAAAAAGGGGAAGAAGTGAGTCTCGAGGTCCGAGAAATAGAGATAAAAGTCGAGACAAAAGCAGAGGTAAGTATAATAAATTTGCTAATATTGAGTGCCATTATTGTCATCAGAGGGACATATTCAGAGGTTTTGTCACCAGTTAAAAAGGGAGAAATAAAATGAGAAAAGGTAAAGAGAAGAAAAGTGATAATGACAGTGATGACAATCGTGTCGCTGCACTTAAAGAAAACTTTCTCACTATTTTTGATGATGATGTGGTGAATTTTGTTTCTCATGAGACCAGTTGGGTAATTGATAGTGGTGCATCCATTTATGTTATGTCTCGTAGGGATTTTTTTACATCATACAGGTCAGATGACTTCAAATCTGTGAAGATGGGAAACAATGGGCTAGCTCAAGCTGTAGGCATCGGTGATGTGTGCCTAGAAATCAGCAATGACACAAGGTTAGTATTGAATAACATTAAACATATACCTGATATCCGCTTGAATTTGATTTTTACAGGCAAATTGGATGATGATGGATATTACAGCACCTTCAGTAATAGTCAATGGAAGCTCATCAAAGGTTTTCTTGTTATGACTAGAGGTGAAAAATATTCTTCGTTGTACATTATGCAGGCAAAGTTATCCACCAACAAAATTAATGCAGTAGACAGCGAAGATGCAGCTGAATTATGGCATAAGAGGCTCAGTCACATCAGTGAGAAGGGTTTTGTCAATATTGGCCAAGAAGAAGCTCTTTTCAAGATTGAAAAGTTCAGCGCTAAAGAAGTGTGCTCACTGTTTAGCAGGAAAACAGAATAGAATTGCATTTAAAAGCTCCCCTCCTTCAAGAAAGTCAGATATACTGGAATTGGTGCATTATGATGTTTGCGGTCCTATGAAAACAAAATCACTTGGTGGCTCTCTTTATTTTATTACCTTCATAGATGATTTTTCAAGGAAAATTTGGATTTATACCTTGAAAACTAAAAATCAAGTGTTAGATGCTTTTAAATAATTTCAGGCTTCAGTTGAGAGACAAACTGGAAAGAAATTGAAATGCATCAGAACTGATAACGGGGGAGAATATATTGGACCTTTTGATGAATATTGTAGACAACAAGATATTCGACATCAAAAGACACCTCTCAAGACGCCTCAGTTAAATGGCTTAGTTGAGAGAATGAACAGAACGTTGGTTGAAAGGGTAAGATACTTATTTTTACAGTTAAAGTTATCTGGATCCTTTTGGGGTGAGGCTTTAAGTATAGTTGTGCATGTATTAAATTTTACTCCATGCGTTCCTTTAGAGTTTGATATCCTAATAGAGTTTGGATAGGCAAAGATATTTCTTATGATTATTTGCGTGTCTTTGGGTGCAAAGCATTTGTGCATATTCTCAAAGATGAGAGGTCTAAATTTGATGTGAAAACACGACAGTGCATATTTATTGGTTATGGACAGGATATGCTTGGCTACAAATTTTATGATTCACTTGAAAAGAAAATTATAAGAAGCAGAGACGTTGTGTTTATGGAAGATCAAACAATAGAGGATATTGAGAAAGCAGAGATGATTTCAGCACCACAGGTTAGTGATAATCTGGTTGATTTAGATCCAGTTCTTCTTATAAATATTCCTACACAGGTTGATAAAGAGCAGCGGGAAGTCAATGTTTCAAATAACGCACATGTTTCTAAACATGTTGAAACAGATAATATTATTCCTAAACCAGATGCTCAATTAGATGTTTCACTGGATGTTCCAGTCCGGAGATCCGTTAGAGATCGACGACCTTCCACCAGGTATTCTGAAGATGAGTATGTATTATTGACTGATGCAGGTGAATCAGAGTGCTATGCAGAAGCAATAGAAGATGAGTACAAAAGCAATTGGTTTGATGCCATGCGATATGAGATACAATCACTTTATGATAATCATACTTTTGAATTGGTGAAGTTACCTAAATGTAAAAGAGCTTTGAAGAACAAATGGGTATATAGGTTGAAGCAAGATGAACATACTTTACAACCACGGTACAAAACTAGATTGGTTGTTAAGGGATTCGGTCAGAGAAAGGGTATTGATTTTGATGATATATTTTCTCCAGTAGTGAAAACGTCTTCTATCCGTGTGGTATTAGGCTTGGCAGCTAGCATAGATTTGGAAATTGAGCAAATGGATGTTAAAACAACCTTCCTACATGGTGACTTGGAGGAAGAGATATACATGGAATAACCTGAGGGTTTCAAAGTGAAAGGGAAAGATGATTATGTGTGCAAATTGAAGAAAAGTCTCTATGGTCTAAAACAAGTACCGATGCAGTGGTATAAGAAATTTGCATCAGTTATGACAGAACAAGGCTATAAGAAGACTTCTTCGGATAACTGTGTATTTGTCCAAAAATTTTCTGATGACGATTTTATTATTCACTTGCTTTATGTTGATGATATGTTGATTGTTGACAGGAATGCTTCAAGAATTGAGTTATTAAAGAAGCAGTTGAGCAAGTTTTTTGCCATGAAAGACTTGGGCTCGACGAAGCAGATTCTTGGCATTACAATTACCCGAGACAGAAATGCTAAGAAGTTATTTTTGTCGCAAGAGAAATATATCAAGAAGATCCTTCAGAAATTTTGCATGGATAAGGCTAAAGTGGTTAGTACTCCTATTGCTGTCCACTTTAAGTTAAATATGAAGCAAAGTCCTACGACTGATAAAAAAAAGAAAGATATGGAAAGTGTTCCATATACCTCTCAGATGTAGGAAGTTTAATGTATGCGATGGTATGTATACGCCCAGACTTGGCGCACGTAGTTGGCGTTGTTAGTCGCTATTTGTCAAATCCAGGCAGAGAGCACTGGAATGCAGTGAAGTGGATTATGAGGTATCTTCGGGGAACTTCAAATTTGAAACTCAGTTTTGGGACCGGGAAACTTGAGTTAGTTGGATACACAGATTCCGACTTGGCATGTGATATTGATACTTGTAAATCTACTTCTGGTTATTTGATTTCCTTTGCAGGTGGAGCTGTGTCATGGAAATCAAGATTGCAGAAGTGTGTTGCACTTTCTACAACCGAAGCTGAATTTATTGTAGCGACTGAAACTAGTAAAGAGATGCTATGGATGAAGAAGTTCTTAGAAGAACTTGGGTTCAAGCAAAAGAGGTATGTGCTATTTTGTGATAATTAAAACGCAATTCATCTTGGTAAGAATTCATCTTTTCATTCTAGATCGAAACATATTGATGTTAGATATCATTGGATAAGAGATGTTCTAAATTAAAAGTTGTTGGAACTTGAGAAAATTCATACGGATCATAATGGCTCTGATATGATGACGGGGACTCTACTAAGAGAAAAGCTTGAACATTGCCGATTGATAGCAGGGATGGTGAATCCCTCCACATTGTCGTGATGGGGAGATTTGTTAGCTGGGTTCACTCCTATGTGGAGGAGGCCCAATGAGTTGCAAGCTCAAAAAGAGCTTGAGCCCATATAATAAGTTATATGAGAAAATATGGTTTCTCACTATTTATATAAAGAGGTAGTCACAGAAAAGGAAACAGTAACAAGAGAAAAAGAGAAAGTATAAAATCTGGGGTTCGGGGCAATATCTGATTTATATCAAGCTGGTGTTGGAGGTCGATTCGTGGTCCGATTGAGCTAAAATTTTGTCAGCATGTTCGTGGCGCAATTTTATCGAATCTGAGCGGTTTGATTTTCGTTTGAAACTGCATCCATCAGGTCTTTCGTGGATTGATCAAAACCTGCATTTTTGGTCAGATTTATCTTTGATCTCTTGTAAAGTTTATGTGTATTGCCAAAAATTATGTTATTGAGGTGTTTGCTGCTATGTACCTCTAGTATTTTCTAGAGAAGAACAATTTTGTTGATAGTGAAGAATTTCGGGTGGACTCCGGTCTTGTGGTTTTTGATCTCCTCACATTGAGGAGGTTTTCCACGTAAAAAATCATCTTGTGTTCGCATGCTTGGTATTTATTTTACTCTACTATATCGATTTCTATTAGGTTTACACAAGAGGGGAGATTATTTTATTCCGTTGCATTGATTCGATATTGTTCGAATTGTTACTGTTCTCCCATCAATCTACTCTCTCGGCCACGGCACCGATGATGTCGAGCGCCTCCTCGGGTCCACCCCGCAAGGTCGCCTGCTGATTCGTACCTCTGACTCCTTTGCTGGCCTGTTGCTCCTCGCCATCAGCCTCCTCCTCCTCATGGTGTCCAACATCAAGGACCGGGAGTTCTAGGACTTCTTCGCCAAGGGCTACACGGTGTTGCACGTGTGCGTGGCGGTGTGGAGGGTGTAGTTCGAGCGGGGGGTGGAGGACCTCACCGGGGATTGCCTTCGGCAGATGGTGGGGGACTTCCTGCTGGCCCTGTCGTGGCTCCTCTTCATTGTCTACTCCTGGAGGGAGAAGTACGACTGACTCGAAAATGGAATTGCGCGTGCCCTTTGAAACATCATTTAGGTAAATGTGTTCAAGTAATTTGCTATTTCTGTTATGCTAATCCTAATAATATGGACATATTCTTCCTTTTCTTCTCCTCCTTTGGAAGAGTCAAGTCCCTTTATGCCAAGTGATTCCCTTGAAGAACATTGGTGAAGTCAAGTTCATACTAGGATTGCGTTCACATTCTTCATTGGCTTATGCTAAAGTTTTTTCTCTTTCTCACTTTCCATCCCTTAGCGAACCTTCGTTTAAGTCTCGTTGGCCCCAAGTCGTCTCCCATCCAAAACGCAAAATTCGAGGAAGTGAGAATGATACTGCCAAGAAATTGCCCAGAACTTTGGTTCTTATGGTTGCGTTCCGCGGTTTGCGCAAAAAGAAGACGAAAGTCAAAAAGAAGCTCGACAAACCCTGGTGGGCTGAACTTGAGACCTCATAGCCACATTTATAAGGGTGTGCATGGTAACGCTTCTTGTCTGGGAACAGTTTCTTTTCAGAAATAGTTCTTTTCTATTTCCATTCTGGGGAATAATTTCTGAGTAAAATAAGGTGTTTGGTAATTACACAAAATTTCTATTCTTGAACTAGAAAAATAATAGAAATGCGTTTGGTACGAAACAATTTCTTTATTGTATTTATTAGTTTTTTTATTCTTGCTCATAGATCGCCGATTGTCGGCCGTCGGTTGGTGGGTGGTGGTGGCGGTCGATAGTGGGGGCGGTAGGCGGTAGCGGCGGTTGGCGGTAGGCAGCTGGGGGTGGTGAGCGGTAGCGGTGGGTGGTGGGTGGCGACGGTTGGAGGGCAGCGGTCGGCGATGGCTCCGGGCAGTTGGAGGTGGCCACGGCAAGAGAGAGGAGTAAAAGAAAAATAAAAAAGAAAATTGACTTATTTCTAGAAATTATTTCCGAGAACAAGAAGCAACTTTTTTTTGTTTCTCGTTTTTGCTCCAAGGAATAAAAAAAATAAAGAAATTGTTCCCGGGAACAAAAGTTTTACCAAACGGATTTTTGTTCTTTTTTTTGTTTCAAGGAACAAAAGAACAGAAATCCTAAGGAACAAAAATGTTACCAAGTCGTCCCCATCCAAAACGCAAAATTCGTGGAAGTGAGAATGATATTACCAAGAAATTGCCTAGAACTTTGGTTTTGATCGTTGCTTTCCGCGATTTGCGCAAAAAGAATACGAAAGTCAAAAAGAAGCTCGACAAACCCTGGTGGGCCAAACTTGAGACCTCATAGCCACATTTATAAGGGTGCGTATGGTAACGTTTCTTGGCTGGGAATAGTTTCTTTTCCGAAATAGTTCTTTTCTATTTCTATTTCGGGGAACAATTTTTGAGTAAAATAAGGTGTTTGGTAACTATACAAAATTTCTACTCTTGAACTAGAACAATAATAGAAATGCGTTTGGTACGAAATAATTTCTTTTTGTATTTATTCATTTTTTATTCTTGCTCATAGATTGCCGATTGTCGGCCGCCGGTCGGCGGGTGGTGGCGGCGGTCAACGGTAGGGGTGGCGGGCGGCGGCGGCGGTTGGCGGCGGTGGGTGGGGGCGGTGGGCGGTAGTGGTGGGCGGCGGGTGGCGACGGTTGGCGGGCGGCGGTCGGCGATGGCTTCGGGCAATTAGAGGTGGCCACAGAAGAGAGAGGAGCAAAAGAAAAATAAAAAAGAAAATTGACTTATTTCTAGAAATTATTTTCGGGAACAAAGAAGAAACTTTTTTTTTTTTCGTTTTCGCTCCAAATCTATTTCGGGGAATAAAAAATAAAGAAATTGTTCTAAGGAACAAAAGTTTTACCAAATAGATTCTGTTCTTTTTTTTGTTTCGAGCGAACAAAAGAACAGAAATCCTAAGGAACAAAAATGTTACCAAGTCATCCCCCATCCAAAACGCAAAATTCGAGGAAGTGAGAATGATATTGCCAAGAAATTGCCCAGAACTTTGGTTTTGATTGTTGCTTTTCGCGGTCTGCGAAAGTCAAAAAGAAGCTCGACAAACCTTGGTGGGCCAAACTTGAGACCTCATAGCCACATTTATAAGGGTGCGCGTAGTAATGACTTTTTGGTGGGAACAATTTCTTTTCGTAAATAGTTCTTTTCTATTTTCTTGCTTTAACAATTTCGAAAGTAAAATAAAGTGTTTGGTAACTATACAAAATTTCTACTCTTGAACTAGAAAAATAATAGAAATGTGTTTGATACGAAACGATTTCTTTTTTGTATTTATTCGTTTTTTATTCTTGCTTACAGATTGCCGGCCGTTGGCTGCCGGTCGGCGGGTGGCGGCGGCGGTTGACGATAGGGGTGGCGGGTGGTGGTGGCAGTTGGTGGCAGGCGGCTTGGGGCGACGGGCGATAGTGGTGGGCGGCGGGTGGCGACGGTTGGTGGGCAGCGATCGACAATGGCTTCGAGCAATTGGAGGTGGCCACGGCAAGAGAGAGGAAAAAAAAAATCGACTTATTTTTAAATTATTTAAAGGAGAAGTAATTTTTTTTTTTTTTTTTCTATTTCAAATCTATTTTCGAAAATAAAAAAATAGAAATTATTCTAAAACAAAAGTTTTACCAAACAGATTTCTATTTTTTTTTTTTTTTTTGTTTTGAAGAACCAAAGAACATAAATTATAAGGAACAAAAATGTTACCAAGTCGTCCCCCGTCCAAAACGCAAAATTCGAGGAAGTGAGAATGATATTGCCAAGAAATTGCCCAGAACTGGTTCCGATCGTTGCTTTCCGCGATTTGCGCAAAAAGAAGACGAAAGTCAAAAAGAAGCTTGACAAGCCCTGGTGGGCCGGACCTGAGACCTCACAGCCAGATTTATAGACCCTCCAAAACCTGCCACTAGGATTTGCGCTGCCAGAGCACCAACGAAACGACGGCGTAATGGACTTGTCCAACACAAGCGGACGCAAGCCGGAGGAGCCAACGGAAGATGAAGAGACGACGACGATGATTCGGGCCGCCGTCGAAGCCGTCCACTCCTCTCCTTCTCAGGCCGTCCTCTACCTCGCCGGCGGCGCCTCTCAGGTCCCACGCCTCTTCCCTTCCCTTCTGCGTGCATTGCACGCTCATCGCATCGTCGCCGCTCTTCCCGTCCGCGTGATCCATGACGCCTGTCCGCTGTTGAAACCAGGCCCTCGGGTGGTTGATGTCGGTTCCCGGAGCGTCCAACACCGTCCTCGAGGCCGTCGTCCCTTACTCCAGCATGTCCATGATACAGTTGCTCGGCAAGGTCCTCGTTCCTCCCCCTTGTCGCCGAACTCAATCCGCGCTCGACGCGTGGTTTCTCGGCCGTTTCTATGTTGCGCCAATTTCTCGTTTTCGATTTCGAGGTGGTTTTGTCTGATGTTGCGATCTCCGATCGGGATTGAAATGCCCGGTGTGTCCTCTTTGAATTGTTTTGCAGATTCCTGCTCAATTCTGTAGCAAGCAAGTCGCGGAGGAATTGGCGCTGCTGGCTTACAACCGTGCTCTCAAGCTTTCTAGGACAGGTGACGGAATTTTATCAGTAATTTCCAATTTTGTCTACGAAGATGGTTTAAACTCCATGAAATTTGGGCTGCAGTAGCTGGTATTTAACTATTCATGCTATAGTTCTATTGATTTCTGTTGCATTTTATATCTAGAAAGCGTTCCACTGTATTCGCCTACTGCTACTGTGTATGTAGAATGTCTTTTATTTGTTTCTTTCATTATGGAAGCACATTAGTCGTACATTAAGCAGCGGGGAAGTGGTATTCTTGACTAGTGTGCTCGGCGATACTCTTAAAGTTCCATTATTTCCTATAGGTGGCTCTCTTCTGTAGATTTCCGTGCTATTTTGATGCATGATCTAGCAGGATGTTTCAATTAGCTTGCCTGTCCTATTATCAATAAGATCAAAGTCAGTAAATGTTGCTGATTTTGCAAGCTATTTCACACGGTGGAATCTCTTAGTACTCACTCTTGATACACGTGGATTGAGCCCCAGTACAAATATTAAGCTCCTGACATGGTGTAGGAATAGCTCTAACAAGGGCTCCTATACCTGTTGACTTAGTTGGAGAAGTGAAAGATTGCAAAAAGAATAAAAACAGGGCCAAAATAGAGTTGAGTTGAAGCTGGAACAGAGAAAAGATATTTATGGTTTATGAAGAACCAATCATGTTTATTGAATGAAGATAGCTAATGAGTTAGAGACTTAGACTTGTTTATACTGGGTTACAGATAATAGATGATCTTGATCTCAAATAACATCTCTAAACTCAACAATGCAATCTAATTGAACATTTGCATGACTATCGTGAGAAGAGACTAAATGAAAAAATAACACTTCAAACTACTAAAATAGGATACTACTCCTGCATCACAACACTTGTTATGATATGCTATTCATTGCTTATGATGTCTTATAGAGCCGTGTCTGTCTCTTCCCACTTCGCAGATTCCCCAGTTATTGGAGTGGGTTACACTGGCTCTTTGGGCGGAAAACACCCAAAGCGTGGAGATCATAGGTATCATAGAATTGGAATAAGTATACTCTTGCCTCTTTTATATGTCAAAACATTTTAGCACGTTGGTCCGTGTTATTAGATGGCATTGTGGTATATTTCATGGTAGGGCTATTGAATTGTCGAATCCTCATTTACAATGTTATCTTTTGTTGAAGTCACTTATCAGAATCAAGAGTTTTGTTTCCACTGCATTCTAACTCATCGTATCACATTCTGTTGTTCGATAATTGAGAATCACCATCAAAATCTCGGTGTAGGTCTGGGATAACCCTTTGTTCCGTAGTCCATACGGGTTTGAGAAGTATAAATGAGTTTGCCAAATGATGATTGACAGAGTGAATAAGACTTTTCTGCCATCGCATTTTTCTCTCTTCTATTGTTCTATTCTCGAGGACTTATCAAATTACTGAAATTTGGTGATCTTAGAATATACCTATTGACGTGTATAATGGCACCATCAACGTAGGGTCTGCTTCAGGACTTAATCAACCACGATGTGCCTTTGAACCTTTAGGTTTTTTTTGTAGTACTATGTAAATTTGTTAAGTTGTTACTCCATCTACCTAATGGCTGTACCTTTATTTCATAAATAGGTTTCATGTATCGGCTAGAACATCTGACAGAAGCTGGGTGTCTACAGTTACCTTGTCAAAGGTAAGTATTTCCAATTTCGATGTTTTCTCTCCAGTCTGGTATGTATATCAAAAGATTGTTGGTTTCATTAGGAGCCAAATGATGTAGGGATTGCGAACAAGGGAGCAAGAAGATAAGGTCTCAAGCCAGTTTCTGCTGAAGGTATGGCAATTTAATGAAGACAAAATGTCAATTGAGAAAGTCTTCTGCCTTTCCTCTTTCTTTTTACCGTATAAAATGTTGGAAGTTGGGGGTTCTTTTGTAACTACGAAAGGAACTGTATTTTGGGATCTGTGCAAAGATGCATTTGGTCTCATAGTAGGTCTGGCCTGATCTTATGCTTAATCTCTTGTGGGACTGATTTTTTGCCAACTTCTTATAGTTAGTCCAAAAAAGTTTAACTTCCTATTTGCCACAGGCCATTGCAAATGCATGCAGAGTACCATCAACATCTATTTCAGAGTTGACAGAGTCTGATTTGTCGAGCGAATCTGAAAAAACTTTTGATGAAGATGAAGAATTGGAGCAGCTTATAAATGGCGAAGTATGCTTCAAGATGTATCCTTTCTCCAATGGTATAGATTCTGGTTGTGTTCTCCGGAATTGATATATACAATGCAAAAAATTGTTACTTATCCATTTTCTGCAGATTCACATGCGTCGGATGCAAAAAGAAAGATCATTTTGTCTGGTTCATTTAATCCATTACATGATGGTCATCTGAAGTTGTTGGAAGTTGCTTCTAGGTATTTGAGAGTTGATGTTTCCAAGTGACTTGTGGTGTTGTGGAAATTTAACTTTATTTACTTTACTTGAGTGCAGATCGTTAATAATAGAGCAACTGATTGTTCATCTTTTGAGCTTACCCACCTTGTTGTCATGCTACATATCCTCTAGTTCTGCTAGGTGTTTTGAATTTAGAGCAACAGGCAACATGCCTTAAATTGAAGGCAAATATTGGTCTAGCTTAATTGTTTGACAGTACTTTGGCATTTGCTAACCATATGGACTGAAGCAAATAATATCAAGTTTCAAACTTTTATATATCCACATAGTTTTACAATTAAAAAAAAAAAATCCACATAGTTTTATGCATTGTGTAGAATAAGCCGTCATCTAGTGATACAAGCTGTAGAACTTTAGATTACTATTGTGCGGTAGTCAAGAAAGCCGCAAACTGTTTTTTATGAACATAATTTAAACTTCAAGCAAGTGTTCAAAAAGCTTGAAAAATTTGATTTCTGGGAAAAGGGTAACGATTCAGACTTGTAACTTTGGTGGGGAAGGAAATGATTTGGTATAAAGTGAAGGAAAAAAAATCAAACTGCAGTATAGATTCTAATTTTTTCATTGTATTAGATTATATCTCTTTTTTCTTCTTTGGTTAAGTTCATGCTAACCTTTGGAATAACTAATGTCGACTTATCGTATTACACTATGAGTGCACACGTTTTAAGGACACAAAATGCATCGAATAGTTTTAATTAATTTTAGGGACACTATGAGTGGACATATCATATAACTTTCAGTGTACAAAATTCAACCATTATTAGAAGGCAATTGAAATTAGAGGGGAAGGATAATAGAATTGTTTTAATTAATTTCAAATGAAAATGCATTTTGAATTGATAATTTCACATGAATTGAACAATTTTTAAAGACATAGGAAAATAAATTTTAAATGTAAATTCCATCCACGTCATTAATTCATAGCTCCTTTGCTTTTGCAGCAAAATACATATCTAGTATTAGATGTAGGTGAATTCCTAGCAACTTATGGTTTTGTCCTAATGGCAGAATTTTGATGTTTTACTCTTCTCAATAAGTTATTGGGTAGTGTCTCCACTGTTGTGTCACGGTGAGTTGAACAGCCATTTGTGGAGTACAAGCTTCGAATTCCTTCTTCGCAATATCTAAACAGATGCATGAATATCTAAACAGATGCATGAAGTCCTCTTGTTATGGGTTTCTGATATTACATCATGTGCCATACCTGATATTCATATTGGACTTTTGTCCTTTGATCAGATGTTACCATTTTTTCATTAATAAATGAATTCTACTGCAGTATCTGTGGCAATGGGTATCCATGTTTCGAAATTTCGGCAGTAAATGCGGATAAACCTCCACTATCAGTGCAAGAAATAAAAGATCGAGTGAAGCAATTCGAAAGAGTTGGTGAGATTTGCTTGTTCTTCATTACCAGTCCTGCTGTGTGCACTTTATTTTCCTTCCTGGATGTTCCACTCTGGAAATTGAATGAACTCCAATTACGAAATCACTTTTGTACGTTTTTGCAGATAGATATATATGGCAATGAATATGGATATATTTGGCAATGGATATCCATACTGTTTTGCATTTTACATAGATTCAATATCTATAGTGAAGATCCTGTGCTGAATTTTGAGCTTTCTTTAGAGATTTACCTCGCAATTGCTGTACAGGCAGTGGCTTTGGTTTGAGTGGACTTGTTGTTTGCTGCCATTTCAAACTACTTTTGTGCCCTCTTACATTTTCTTATAATTGGCTGCAATTGTGTGTCCTATCTGCACTGCGCTTATCAGGATGCAACATTGTATAAAGAGTCGTGCAAGCAAGGCTAGAGGTTCCACTGTTGTTTCTGAGGCACAGCGTGTTTTTGAAAAGAGGTTAATATATATAAATATCAACATACTAAAAGCTGAAATTGTTTAATCACGGTGTTGGCCATTGACTGATGACTTGTGAACCACGTGCTCTGCTTCTGCATAATCTGTACAGGAATGGGATGAGGCTTCGAAGTCAATATCTGTGTCTTCGTTTTTCTTTGAGGGCCTTTTCTGTTAGAACTGCTTTTAACTGCCAATGTTCCTTTTATACTTCCTATTGGTATCAATGATCACGCTTCTTGCGAATTTCAGGAAAAACTGTGATAATATCTAATCAACCATTTTTCTATAAGAAAGCGGAGCTTTTTCTAGGCAGTGCTTTTGTAATTGGTGCAGACACAGCAGTGAGACTTATTAATGTATGTTCTCAACCATCTACTGTAGTTTGATTTTCTTTAATTTAGACAATAGCCTGCATTAATTGTTCATAGCTTTCATAGGGTTGATGTTTCTTGACGTAGCATATGGCTCACTTTCAATTTATACTGCAGCTTTGTCTTACTAGGGGTAAATGGATTGCGAAAATTAAGGAATATGTTTGACTGTGTTTCCACTTTTTAGTATCGTGGAGCAAGGCTATTTCGTTTTCTTGATGCTTTTGCAGCGTTTATGGATTTTGTTGATAATTATGTCGTGCAGCCAAAATATTACAACGGGGATTATAAGAAGATGCTGCAAATACTTATTGGATGCAAAAGCATCGGATGCACTTTTCTGGTGGCTGGTCGTAATGTAGATGGAGTTTTCAAGGTCTGTCCTATGAGATTCTTGGAAATGTGCCCTTTTTCCCTTTCCTTTTCTACCTGCATTACATCTCTTCCTAACTAATCCCAGAAGCTTGATCCATCAAATGCAACACACTGCAGGTTCTCGAGGATTTTGACATTCCGGATGTTTTGAAGGACATGTTTGTATCAATCCCTCCTGAAAAGTTTCGCATGGATATTTCATCCACTGAAATAAGGCGTACCAATCCCTCCTGAAATGTTTCGCATGGATATTTCATCGACTGAAATAAGGCGAAGTCGTGGACTGTTATGATAGACAGATGGCAGAGACGAAGGAATGGCGACTTTGTCTGTAAATTCCTTGTTATATTATTAGATGTACGTCTATGTGTCACTCAACTCTTATTTATGCCCGTACAAAGAGGCATTATACCATACCTCTGGTGAAATAAAAAATCTCAAATAAAGAATATATATCTTGGAGAGTTGGGGGCAACATGCAGATCACGAAGCGCATTGCTTATATTATTATATCTGTCGCTTATCATTTACTACTTAGTTAACCGAAAAAAGAAGAAGACCCAAATATGGGCTTGCTCATTTCCAACTTGTCATTGCAATTTTGCTTTGCTGAAATACGATAAGTTCTCTTATGCTGTATATTCTATTTTAATAAATTAGAGTCTTCTTTGAGAGAGGTAAGGAGTGTTCTATCTTTTGGGATGTACATTCTGTTTTACTAGTTGTTGAGGTTATCTACATCGGCATGAAGACGTGAACTCCCGGAGCATGAGAGGATGGACATAGTAGCAGTGACCGCAGGTACTGTGCTATCGATGTTTACTATGTTATGTCCTTCAACAACCATGAGCTGAACCGAAACCCAGAAGGAGAAAGAAGCTGCACTGATTTGTGGTGCATCAATTTGGATTCACGTTACTTGAATTAGAAAAGCCATTCTCTCTATCAGGGTATAGCTGCTGTAAACATAGCTGAGCCCTACTGATAGTCCTATCGGTTGAAGCTCTAGTCTGGTCAGACACTACGAGAACTTGAAAGTACAGAAAAGATGGAGAAACTACATTTGACCTGCAAAATCTGGTTCTCATCAACTACCTTTTGAATTGAGAGGCAGCATCTGAGGAAAATGTCAGATCAGGAGTAACCTCCAGGAACGAACCCTTTTGGGACGAGATTGTGCGATGGGAGAGATTGCTGAGCGCTCATCCACCGCAAGCTGCGCTGCAACCGGCGGCGCAGTTGCTTCCATAAGTGCCGGTGTGGTCCGAGGCGGAGGCCTTGTCTTTGGACATGCCGTCGGCACACATGAACATGACCACAACGAAGAGAGCAAGGGAAAGCAGGAATGCCGTGAGGACGAGAACCGCACCACTGCTTGAGGCTTCGCCGACGGACGCTCCGGTGGCGGCTTCTTTCCATTCCCTCACCATCTCTCTCTCTCTGACTATCAATCCTTGAGGAGGTAATGAGAAAAGGTAGTATGAGGTAATGAGTGGGTTATCAAGGAGCTCTTTTAGTATCTTTTCCAGTGTCTGCCCACCCTCTTGGCTCTCCCCTGTTGAATGGGTCTAATGAGGTGACTTCGTGTGGATATTTTAGGACGAGATTCCTTCACCCATCGAATTCCTATGGTTGCCCCCCACGATATACGGTATTGAATGTGACGCTTTTCATGCTCCACCCGAATCTGAAGCCGACCATTTTATCATTATTTTTGCCTTTCCTTTAGGTCAATCCCCGAATCTTCTAATGGACACTCCGGCTCCATTTGTCTAAACGTTTTTTTTTTTCTTTTATTTCATTTTTGTAAGTGATACAAGTGATTGTTCTTAGGAAAAATATTTTCCAAATCATTCAACTTTTACGAAATACATGGAGTCCTAGATAGAGTCCGATCCCTTAAATTTTGACTTCTTGGATTTTCTCTATTGTCCGTCTATATTTACCGTTGGCCTAAATTGTAACTCAAATTAGTGTAAGTATTCTAAGGGAGTGTTTGGTAACCGACCAAATAGTGTATGATTCTATTCTCTTGTTTTCGAAATAAAAAATAACAGAAATTCGTTTGGTAACTTTTTATTCCTAAAGAATAGATTTGAAATAGAATCAAGAAATTAAAAAAAAAATGCTGTTTTTGTTCCCGATAACAACTCTAGAATCAAGTCTTTTTTTTTCTTTTTCTTTTTTCCCTATTTTTTCCCTTCTTTTCCTTTGCTTCTTCTTCTTTCTCTTGCCGGTGGCCTCATTGGTGTTTGCAAGGCTGAGCCTTGCATGGTCACGATGAGGCTTGACCTCATTAGGCCATCGTGAGGCTAGGCTGATGGTTGGGTGAGGTTAGCCAAGCCTTGCCCAACGCCGGCAAGGCTTGGGCTGATGAGGCTTGGCTTTGTCGGGGTTGGTGATGTTTTGGCAAGGTCACTAGCCCCGTTTGGCCCGTCATGAGGGCGGTGACTAGCTTAAGAAGAAGAAGGAAAGGAAAAGAAAAGAAAAAAAAAAAAAAAAAAAAAAAAAAATAAAATTGTTAAAAAATTAAAAGAAATTCTAAGTCACAAAAGAATTTAAAGATGGTATCAAATGCATTTTTATCTCGAGAATATAAAATTTTATACAGTTATTAAACACTTGAAATGTTTAGACAATCGGAAAAAACTATTTATAATTATAAATTATTCTTGAGAATATAATCAAATAGGCCCTAAGCGGCTTGGACATCCGACGTCATAAAGTAATAGTAGTTCAAAGACGATATTTTCTTTTTGCTAATAATAAAGTATCCAAAATGCTTTAAACACATGACTAATTTTAATTATCCGAAATCGTTAGGGGAAGGACTTTCTGGTCTTGGATAATGTGGAACCTCAGCCTCGAATTAGAAACTTCTTCAAAAAGGAGCTGCGATGGAAAGGGGGTTTGATCGGCATGGAATTGTTAATTATTGTACAGAATGGACTTGACCCGTTCCATTAGCAAAATTATATAATTTAGAATCTTGTTCTTTTGAGTTTGGGAATGTGATGTCCTGAACCACGACTCGTGATTAACGGGAGTAATCAATTGCAGGTGGGATTTAAAGAGAATCTTGGGCATAGATTGGTTTGACTTCACCGCCGCATTTTTTTTTTTTTTTTTGGAGTTTTTAATTGTCATTCACAAACTCGAGCAATGGTAGGTAACTCCCACTAGGTATAAACATAACTGAACTGTTATTGTGTTGCACTACTATAAGTCGTAATCATGTTATGAAATTAATTATCACTATTATGTTTGATAATACATGCTTTTAAACTACAGCATCATAGAATTAGATGGTGTCGCCCCTTTGAGGCGTTCGCCGAACAATGTTTTTCAAGCTGCGACACCCCCTTTTGCCCACAGCCAAAAGCCGTGTGCTGGAGGGTTGTGTGAAAAAATAGTCACGTCGCGAATCGCGGGTGAGCGTTCAAATGAGCGGGCTATAGTCCGCACCCGATAATAGTCCATCGCAATCGCTTTCATGCAAAGCGAGCACTCCTTTGACTAGGAATCTAGGAAAGTAAAGTGCCTTTTCCTTTTCATGCACCGGCATGGATTTAGGGATTTAGATGGATGACATGGTCCAACCTTACCCAACTTCCATCCCCAAAAAGCTTTGAATTTTATTCAATGCTTTTGAAAAAAGTGGAGAAAGATAAGGGGGGCTTTTTCCGCAAGTGGACATTAAAGATGGAGCATGGTGAAGGGCGGATATTTGCTCAACGCGTTTGGTCGTCCAAATTGTATGAATTGGACGCATGTGTAACGAACTTTGTATAAACTATTTTGCTCGAGCACCTTTTGCCTAACATTCTTTACTTACCCAAAATGTTAATTAAGATCTGATCGCATCAAGTTGGTGAACGGGCTTATCTTATGGTTCAAAGTAGCCTCTCGATGTTTCCAATAATAAACCCGAGTTGACAAAACCTAAAATATGGCGACTTGATTTACGGACGATTTTACCTTTCCGTTTTTGAAAAATAGTTCTTTTATTTTTGTGTTGGTAGATTTTTAAAGAGCTGCTAAATGTTTACCTGAATTTTTTTATTAGTAATTAACCGGTATTTTTGCAAAATTACGAACTTTTTTTTTAAAAATAGTTAGAAAATTGTCAAATTTTCTTGATGTGAGTAAGTTGCGTTTGGTAGATCGATCTAATTTAATGGGAAATTTATTAAATATCTCGATTGTTCGTAACTCCATATGCCTTTTTCTTGGATGAATTTGGAATTCCAAGCGCAACACCCCTTTATTTTTCTTCATACTTTTACTTTCCCAGCATGGCATGCGGGTGCACAAGCACATCTTTAAAAAAGCCATCAGTTTTGTATATTCTGGCTCGCAATCACAAGAGAAATCCAAATGATGGTTTTATGTGATGGGCTTAAGGCCCGTCCGCCCATGTTAGGCTCGAAAGCCTACCACGAATTAGGGGGCATGGATGGAGGGATATGATAAAGCAAGACGTTTTATTTTTGAGGAACGTATATAAGGGAGGAAAGAGAGGGAGAACGCACCTTTTGGTATATTAACGTATGTTTTCTCTCCCTCTCTCCCTCCAAAAGAAAAACGAGCACAAACGGCGACGCCATCTTCCCTTCAAGGCCAATCGACGTCATCGGATCAAACATGATCGGTTTTCTCTTCCTCTTATCGGCATTGGTGTTTAATCTGTGGCTAACAAGGTACGCTCGATTCCGTGGTGTGCTTTATGATCGGTGATACATGTATTTCCTAGGCTTATATTCTGCATTCGTTTTAGAGGTTCGATTTAGTGTTGAATCCGGTTTTTGGGAATCCGACATTCCCAACATTGGTATCAGAGCTCTAGTTCATGTTTTCCCGACCATTTTCATGTTTTTTGATTGATTTTTCGCGAAAATAATCGGCCGACACAGATCGGGGCACAAAATCCTGACACCCGAGCACTGTTCGTCCATTTTTTCGAGTTTCTGTAAGTCGAAATCAATTTCTGAAAACATAGGATAAAAGAGCTCGTCGAGACGAGTCCGTTGGCATGTCGTGCGCTGCCGGGCGATGCCGGACGCGCCCACACGCGCGGCCAGAAGCCGCTGCGCGTGGGCGCGACGTGCCCGAAGCGCTGGCTCGGCCAGTGCGTGCGCCACACGCGCCGGCGGCGGCGAACCGGCACGCGCCGGTCGGCGAACCGACGCGTGCTGACGTCATCGTGACGTCACGGTAACCGCCGGGATGACGTCATCGTCGACGACCGTTGGCCGGTCGGTCGCCGGCCGGCGACCCGACCCGATGGCGACTCGACCTGCATGGAAGCCTGGCGCATGCCACGCACGTGCCGGCTGACGTCTGTGGGACGTCAGCCCGCGCACGCGCGCGGCACGTGCTAGTCGGTTCGTCCGACTTGGCCCGACCGGTCCGACCACCGGTAACCTGACCGTCAATCGTCGACCGTTGACCGTTGACCCAAAAAAAAAAAAGGAGGAAAATAATGTGTTTCTTTTTCAATTAAGTCTATGTGGATTATATGTGATCCTCTTATTTGTTCTGCATTTGTTGCAGGAACAATGCCTCTCCTGAGGTTGCGCGCACCTATTCGCGCAATTACCGATGAACAAAAGGAAATGCTGTCTAAGTTGATAGTTGAGTTGACTGATCATTGTTGGAAGAGTGGTGACTTAGTTGATCACGTCCTTGAAGTCAACATGAAAATTCAAAGGGTCATATGGAATGGTCGTCCTATGCCACAGTCAGAGATGGTGCGATTTTTTTATGAACACCCTTCCACCTGAATGGCAAGGAGTGTTGAATCGCATATGGGATGTCAACAGAGCTGCTTCATATAAGAAAATAGTGATGGATTTTGTAGATGAATATTATTGGATTGTTATAAGGGAAAAGATCAAGAAATTGAATAAAAGATGATCTTTCCCAGTTCGTGTGCTGACTTAGTGTTAGATGTATTGTTGATCTTTGTTAAGTGTGCTTTGTGGACATCTTATGTAATGTTAACTACCTGATTGTTGTTGATGAAGCAACCGATATGTTAGTTGTATTATGTGAAAGCATTATTGTTTTATTGGATGTCAATTATTATTTGCTTTCTGTTATTACTGGTTGCTGTGGGTAGTTATAGAAGTTTTTGTAACTTTATAGAATTTATTTTACATAAGATAATTATATTAATGATAGTTTTAAGTTAGGATTTTTGGAGGATGATTGGAAACTTAGTGACCTTTTGATTCTGAAACCTTACTTGAAATTGTTCATTAATATGATGGGTTTGTGCAAAAGGGATGCATAAGTGATAGGCATTAATAATTTGTGCATATATGTCTGATGTGTTCAGATCAATGGCTTCAGCCACAAAGAGCATAGTTGCCGAGCTAAACAAAGGTGAAAAGCTCAATGGTGACAACTATGAAATATGGCACATGAAAATCCAATATGTGCTGGAAGAGCAAGAGGCACTTGAAGCTCTTAACCTGACCATGGTAGAACCTGAAGAAGGAAACACTGCACAGCACAAGAGAGATAAGGAAGCTTTTGTTGCATGGAAAAGAAAGAACTCTCTTGCTCGCATCACGTTGCTGAGCAGCATGGAAAATGATGTCATGCGAGAGTTTAGGCGTTTTGACAATGCCAAAGAAATGTGGGAGGCATTGGCAGCAAGATTTGGTTATACTTCGGTGACCAGACTGAGGCAGCTCACTATTAAGTTTGACTCATATAAGAAGCCTCATGGTCAGACTATGAAGCAACATCTTAGAAAGATGTCAAACATGATAAATGAGCTGAAAGATGCTGGCCATGTCCCGATAGATGAGCAGCAAGTGCAAGCAGTGATTCGTTCCTTGCCTCAGAGTTGGAAGCATATGAAGGTGCATCTGACCCATAATGAAAATATCAAAACCTTTGAGGTCGCCTCTTTGCGGTTAAGCCGGATGCTGAACTCTATCATGCTAGTTCTAGCTCACATGAAGCTTCGAGCTCCAAGCGCAAACGCCCTAACTGGTTTGATAAAGGAAAAGGCAAGGAAGCAGGTCCTTCAGGAAAGAAACCCAAGCTTAACCAACATGGAAGAGGAAAGCGTCCTCGAATGAAGAAGCTTGCAAGGGTGAAGTGTTATAACTGTGACCAGAAGGGTCACTATGCTCGCGACTGTCGTGAGCCAAAGAAGGTAAACACCCTCTATACTTTTCAGAACTTTGCTTTTGTGTCGAGTTCTGTATTCTTAACTGAGTCTAATCTTTTGTGGACAGTAGATTTAGGAGCGACAGACCATGTAGCGAAGGATAGAGAATCCTTCGTGGAATTCCGACGAGTACCAATTGGCACATGCCAACTGAACATGCGTGGCGGACGCACTTTATTCCTACATGATGTATTGTATGCTCCGGAGATTCGTCGGAATTTAGTGTCTATTTTGGTGTTGGTTAAGTTAGGTTTTAATATGAACTTCTATAATAGAGGTGTTGATTTGTTTTTGGATACAAATTACTATGGTTATGGTTATTTTTTGGATGGTTTCATTATATTAGATATTGACTATGTTAATGCAAATGTTTGTTATTTCCTTATCACGTCTCCTAATTCATATGATAATGATGTGAATGTGTGGCATGCTAGACTTGGTCACATTGGCCAACAACGTATGAATAGATTAGCCAAAGAGGGCTTGTTGGGCAACATTGAAAAAGTCGATTTGCCCATATGTAAGCATTGCCTAGAAGGGAAAACGACACGAAACCATTTGGAAAAGGTAAAAGAGCTGAATTTTCTCTGCATTTAATCCATTATGATGTCTGTGGTCCAATGAATGTGAGAGGAAGGTATGGGGCTGTTTATTTCATTACTTTTATAGATGATTATACTCGATTCGGATATGTCTATTTGATTTCCCATAAATCTGAAGCAATAAGTTGTTTCAAAATGTTTATGAACCTGGTAGAAAATCAATTAAACAAGAAAATAAAAACATTGAGATCCGATCGAAGTCGAGAATATTTATCTGATAAGTTCATAAAATTATGTGATGAAAAAGGAATAAAAAGACAGTTGTCTATTCCGTATACTCCTCAACAAAATGGTGTTGCGGAGAGAAGAAACAGAACCTTACTGGAAATGGTTAGGTCCATGATGGTGCATGCTAACTTACCTATCACTTTTTGGAGTGATGCATTGTTAACTGCTGTCTATATATTTAATCGGGTGCCTTCCAAATCAGTTACTTCCACTCCATATGAGTTATGGACAGGTAGAAAACTGGACTTAAGTTTTTTTAAGCCATGGGGTTGTGCTGCCTATACACATGAGTCATCTCACAAGTTTGAGAAATTGGGTTCTAGAGGAAAGAAGAGTATTTTCATAAGATACTCGGAACACTCGAAATGGTATGTGTTCATAGGTGAGTAGGAAAGTGGGAGTATAACTGAATTTGAATCACGAGATGTCACATTCTTAGAGGATGAATTTCCTAAGAAGGGCGAAATATGGGAAGATTACTCCCTATTTGAAACCTTGGATCAAGATAATGATATTAGTGGAGTTCGTCCAAATGGAAGTAATATGAGAAGTGATGAATTGAATTCAACTCATTCTCAATTACACCCACATGATGAGACGATATGATCATTATCTAATCCAAGTGGGAGCATAATGGGGAATGATGTGCAAAGTGTACAATCTCCCATACGGTGAACAAGTCGCCAAAGTATTCCCCGTCGACGTTTTGACATTGAAGGGGAAACTTTTATGGTTGCTCCACATGATGAGGATGAGCCAAGAAATATTAATGAGGCTATGAATTGTCCTAGTAAGAAAAAATAGATTCATGCAATGGAAGAGGAAATGGAGTCAATGAAATCAAACCAAGTCTAAGAACTGGTTGATCTTCCAAAAGGACGCAGAGCTATTGGGAACAAGTGGGTTCTCAAAATAAAGCGAAAGGCTGATGGCTCGATAGAAAGGCATAAGGCTCGCCTTGTGGCGAAAGGGTATAATCAACAGGAATGAATTGATTATGAAGATATATTTTCTCCTGTAGTGAGATTTACCTCAATTCGCATTATTCTGGCAATAGCGGCTAGTATGGATCTTGAGTTACATCAGATGGATGTAAAGACTGCTTTCCTCAATGGAGAATTAGAGGAAGAAATATATATATGGAACAACCTGCTGGTTTCATAATGAAAGGCCAAGAAGAAAATGTATGTCGACTTTTAAGATCGATATATGGCCTCAAGCAGTCATCGAGACAATGGTATATACGTTTTCATAATGCCATAATGGCATATGATTTTACAATGATTGATGAGGATCATTGTGTATATATCAAAAGATCCAATGATCAATTTGTGATCATATCATTATATGTTGATGATATACTGATTGCCGGAAGCAATATGGAGTTTGTTAATACTGTCAAGAGTTGGTTATTTTCCAACTTTGAGATGAAAGATATGGGTGAGGCTGCATACATTCTTGGAGTTAAGATTTCAAGAGATCGTTCGAAGAGATCGTTCAAAGAGATCGTTGTCTCTTTCACAAGAAACATATATAAATAAGGTTCTTGAACGATTTCGTATGCAAGATTGTAAACCCATAGACACTCCTATTGCAAAAGGTAAAGATTGAGCCATAGACTGTGTCCAGGGACTCCACAAGAGAAGGAACAAATGAAACATGTTCTTTATGCTAGTGCTGTTGGGAGCTTGATGTACGCTATGATGTGTACAAGACCGACATATGTTTTGCGGTTGGAATGGTGAGTAGATACCAATCCAATCCAGTCCAAAGACATTGGAAAGCCGTTAAGAGAAGAATCGAAGTATCGAAGGGAAGCTGGCGATTACAAGTTGAATTACCAAGGAAATGATCCGCGACTTGAAGGCTATTCGGATCGATTGGGGAGGAGATTTAGATGAAAGAAAATCTACATCTGGATTTGCTTTCTTACTGAACAATGGCGCCATATCATGGAGCAGTAAAAAGCAAACGTATATAGCCTTGTCCACGATGGAAGCTGAGTTCGTGGCATTATCAGCAGCGGTACAAGAATGAGTTTGGCTTAAGAGATTTTTGGATCATTTATGTGTTATTGAGAAAGCTGCAAATCCATTATTGGTTAACTGTGATAGCCAAGCAATTATAGCGTACACCAAAGATCCAAAATATCATGGCAAGACCAAACATATAGATACCAAGTATAACTTTGTCAAAGATATGGTTGCACGAAAGGATGTGAACTTACAGTACATATCTACGCATAGAATGGTAGCAAATCCTATGACAAAGCCAATACTTAGAGATGTGTTTTGTGGTCATGTAAAATCTCTAAGATTGCGTAGATCTGATGTACTGGATATTGTAATTTCCTTGAGTTGTTCAAATTTATGAACTAGTATTGTTTCATTATTAATGCTTATGAATCTTTGTATGATCTTTATGCATCTTAATGCTCAGTGCATTATTTTAAGTTAAGGAAGTATGTCGGACAGATAAAAGATTAGCCTACTCACACGGGTAATCGCCTCTATTTACTGTGTGATAAATAGAGATGAGACTGTTTTTGAGCTTATTATCTAGGTGATAATCGAGAGCTCAAGCTTAAAAATATATTTGTCGCCTTAACTGGGTGTTAAGATGATGACATAATATTTACTATGTCCGAAAGTAAAATAACCTACATATTTTACTTTATCTGTCTATGATGCCGGATGTGAGTTCTGATGAATTTTTGTGAATGAGTAGATACGTGAACTCAAGTTAGACATTGGGTATGTCTGAACTATCATCTGTACGGTATTGAAAGGTATAGACATACGCTCCATGGGAAATGAGTTAATACCGTAATACGTATTTCATACTACGTATGCACTAGCCGACCAATAAGAGTGGCAAAAGTTTGATCTCAACTTTTATGCCGTGTGAGACTCTTGAGGAAATGAGTTCCTCAATTTTAGTGTCCTCATGCTATCTTAGGATGTTGCCAATGGTCATGAGTTGATTCGATCTAATGGGACATTTCTAGAAAAGCAAGCTGAACTGAAATTGAGAGTTTGAAGGAAAGAGGAAGATCGAATTTGGAGAATCACATTATAGTTTTGTATTCACTGGTCGACCAATTATGACTGTTTTTGTGATAATTATAATTGTGAATACAATATATGTATCATTGTTTAAAAGAGATCAAGAGAGATATAAATGTGATCGATCGATCTAAGGTACTGCATACTAAATCTACTCAGAGTGTGATGCCCATTATGAGCTTCTATATATTCCTAATAGATGTATAGCAACGAGCTCTCAAAGTATGCTGGTCACATGGATTATTCACCGGTATGAATGTTGAAGAGAGGTAAAGAGAATCCTGTTCGGCCCACTATGTGTGAGTGGGAGATGATGGTTTTATGTGATGGGCTTAAGGCCCGTCCGCCCATGTTGGGCCTGAAAGCCCGGCCCACAGAATTAGGGCCTATGGATGGAGGGATATGATGAAGGGGTACGTTTCTATTTTTTCGAGGGAACGTATATAAAGGAGGAAAGAGAGGGAGAACGCACCTTTTGGTATAATAACGTACGTTTTCTCTCCCTCTCTCCCTCCAAAAGAAAAACGAGCGCAAACGGCGACGCCATCTTCCCTTCAAGGCCAATCGACGTCATCGAATCGAACTGGATCGGTTTTCTCTTCCTCTTATCGGCATTGGTGTTTAATTTGTGGCTAACAAGGTACGCTCGATTTCGTGGTGTGCTTTACGATCGGTGATACATATATTTCCTGGGCTTATCTTCCGCATTCGTTTTAGAGGTTCGATTTAGTGTCGAATTCGGTTTTTGGGAATCCGACATTCCCAACACCAAAAAATTAAGTCTAAACGACGTCAACATCGAATCGAAGTTCCAATCCAATTTATTCGTCATCACGATAGAAAGTCATATGTACATATATCTTTTTTAGACGGGATTTCCAAAGATAATTTTCCCGCAAATTGATCTTTCGGTGCCATTTTTCATTCCAATCTAGGTCCCCTAGGAATTTTGTCGAGGACTTAGGAATCAAACTTCTTGTACGGTTTCTTCGCGCGTCTCTGCTTTTTGCAAGATGATCCACTTGGTTCTCGTATCTCTCGTATAAAGCGGTAGAGTCTCGATGCAAACAAAAGCTTACCCAAAAAAAAAAAAAAAGAGAGAAAAAGAAAAATTAAACACATAATATAAAAAGGAATAGCAGTTTGCATAGAAAAATAATTACTAAAAAGTAGAGGAAAAATAAAATGTTGCAGTGAATTTTAAGGAAGCTTACCAAAATATAGCAAATTCCATGAGCTTACGTAGTTGCTAAGGACGGACAGCATCCACAGGAATGCGATTGCCTGGAATTCATGCGGCAAAATATTCAAACAAAAAAAAAAAAAAAATAAAGAAGCAAATTGACTTATTTCTAGAAATTGCGACGGTTGGTGGGCAGCGGTCAGTGATGGCTCCAGGCGGTTGGAGGTGGCCACGGCAAGAGAGAGGAACAAAAGAAAAATAAAAAAGAAAATTGACTTATTTCTAAAAATTGTTTCCGGGAACAAGAAGCAACTTTCTTTTATTTCTCATTTTTACTCTAAATCTATTCCTGGAAATAAAAAAAATAAAGAAATTGTTCCCGAGAACAAAAGTTTTACCAAACGGATTTCTATTCTTTTTTTGTTCCGAGGAGCAAAAGAACAGAAATTCTAAGGAACAAAAATGTTACCAAGTTGTCCCCCATCCAAAATGCAAAATTCGAGGAAGTGAGAATGAAATTGCCAAGAAATTGCCTAGAACTTTGGTTTTGATCGTTGCTTTCCGTGGTTTGCACAAAAAGAAGACGAAAGTCAAGAAGAAGCTTGACAAACCTTGGTTGGCCGAACTTGAGACCTCATAGCCACATTTATAAGGGTGTGCATGGTAACGCTTCTTGGTTGGGAAACAGTTTTTTTTCATAAAGAGTTTTTTTCTATTTTTACTCCGGGGGACAATTTCTGAGTAAAATAAGGTGTTTGGTAACTATACCAAATTTTTACTCTTGAACTATAAAAAGAATAGAAATGCGTTTGGTACGAAACAATTTCTTTTTTATATTTATTCATTTTTTATTCTTACTTACAGATTGTCGACCGTCGGTTGTCGGTCGGCGGGTGGTGGCGGCGGTCGACGCCGGGGGCGGCGGGCAGCAGTGGCGGTTGGCGGCAGGCGGTAGCAGTGGGCGGCAGGTGGCGACGGTTGGCGGGCAGCGGTTGGCGATGGCTTCGGGCAATTGGAGGTGGCCATGGCAAGAGAGAGGAGTAAAAGAAAAATAAAAAAGAAAAAAAATCGACTTATTTCTAGAAATTGTTTTCGAGAATAAGAAGTAACTTTTTTTTGTTTCTCGTTTCTGCTTCAAATCTATTTCCAGGAATAAAAAAATAAAGAAATTGTTCTCGGGAACAAAAGTTTTACCAAACAGATTTCATTCTTTTTTTTTTGTTTCGAGGAACAAAAGAACGAAATCTAAGGAACAAAAATGTTACCAAGTCGTCCCCCATCCAAAATGCAAAATTCGAGGAAGTGAGAATGATATTGCCAAGAAATTGCCTAGAACTTTGGTTTTGATCGTTGTTTTTCGCGGTTTGTGCAAAAAGAAGACGAAAGTCAAAAAGAAGCTCGACAAACCCTGGTGGGCCAAACTTGAGACCTCATAGCCACGTTTATAAGGGTGTGCATGATATCGCTTCTTGGCTGGGAACAGTTTCTTTTCAAAAATAGTTCTTTTCTAGGATTGCGTTCACATTCTTCATTGGCTTATGCTAAAGTTCTTTCTCTTTCTCACTTTTCATCCCTTAGCGAACCTTCGTTTAAGTCTCGTCGGCCCCAAGTCATCTCCCATCCAAAACGCAAAATTCGAGGAAGTGAGAATGATATTGCCAAGAAATTGCCCAGAACTTTGGTTCTGATTGTTTTTTTTTTTGGTAAAAGGTAAGAAGTATTATAGATAGAGAACCAAGGAACTATACAAAAAACACAGCAACACAACCGACTCCAAGAGAACATACACTCATCTAGATACATGCGTCAAGATGAGTGGATGGGAGACGGGAGGAGCTGCATAAAGGAAGAAACAAGTAGCGAGAGAAAAGAGGCCAAACATTACGGCCAAAGGGAGAGAAAGAAACCATCCCAAAAGAGGAAGCCGACACACTGAAGAAAACAGAGATCGACGGCCCAAGCTGCGGAGAAAGAAGGCCCAAGAAGCAAAAGAAACGGGAGAGAGGGGGCTCCTGGGAGAAGAACAAACCACGGCGACCTTGAGAAGAGAACCCGGGCACTACGCCAAATGAATCACAAAGCTCGCTTGAGTCAAAAATAGAAGGATGGATTCCCAAGCCATTTGGAGTCTACGGTTGCAGGGGATATCCGGAACACCCGAATAAGTGGATGCTTTATCTTTGACGGCATTTCGCAAATGCTCCTTCAAGGCCGGAAGGAAGAGGTTTTGGTTACGAAAAATGATATTATTTCGTTCCTTCCAGATGAGGTAGCATAAGGCCCCAAAGGAGAAGCGAGCAATGGCTTGATGAAAACTCGCATCCAAGAGATGGTTTACTACCCAAAGAAGGTTGTCTTCCCAGGATCCATTCCTCCAAGTCAAGTTACAATTAGACGCCCGAGAATGAGGCTAGCCGACCCGTGATCGAACATCCGAAATATAAGTGATCGGTTGAGTCGGCCTAGATGAACAAAAGGCACAAGAGACATTCTGGATCCTCTCATATGACAGAAGCCGAACCTGGGTTGGTAATCTATTCCGAGTAATCAGCCATAGGTGCGTTTGGTAGCGCGGGGGGCATGAGGGACTCCAGATAAATCGAGACCAGCTCACGAGGGAGCCTCTTGGACGAAGCATAGTCCATGCAGACGCAGTAGAGAATTGGCTAGAGGAGTGGCCAAGCCATACCAAACGATCATTGTGGTTGTTGAGGCAAGGAATCGGATCATTCCAGTTCTCAATAACCATTGAAACCGCTGAGGGGGTATATAGAGCCGCAATACCAGTAGCCACTGAAGCATTCCGCGGGATACGAGAACGATATATGTCACGATCCGAGAAAAGCTTATTTAGAGGGCCACGAGGATGCCATGGATCATACCAGAAAGAAGCCGTTAGGCCATTGCCAATGTTCCAATTAAAGTGGTGTTGAACCAAGTGACGCATGCCATGAAGTTTCTTCCAGGACCAGGAACAGATGGTCGGTCTAGGTGCATTCCAGAAGCTTTTATGCTTTAAAAAGACGGAATGAATCCACTTGGTCCAAAGCGATTCTTTGTCAGAGAATAGGAGCCAAATATGTTTAATCATCGCAGCAATATTACTCACGCGAACCGAGCGGATACCCAATCCCCCTTCAGCTTTGGGAAGACAGACTTCTTCCCAAGATACTTTAGCCCCACCAGATCCAAGGCTAGGACCACGCCACTTTGGTTCTGATTGTTGCTTTCCACGGTTTGCGCAAAAAGAAGACGAAAGTTAAAAAAGAAGCTCGACAAACCCTGGTGGGCTGGACATGTGACCAAAATGCAAAATTCGAGGAAGTGAGAATTATATTGCCAAGAAATTGCCCAGAACTTTGGTTCTGATAGTCGCTTTCCATGGTTTGTGCAAAAAGAAGACGAAAGTCAAAAAGAAGCTCAACAAACCCTGGTGGGCTGGACTAAGAGAGAGGAGTAAAAGAAAAATAAAAAAGAAAATTGACTTATTTCTAGAAATTATTTTCGGGAATAAGAAGTAATTTTTTTTTTATTTCTCGTTTCTACTCCAAATCTATTCGCGGGACTAAAATAATAAAGAAATTGTTTCTGAAAATAAAAGTTTTATCAAATGGATTAACAGAAATCCTAAGGAACATAAATGTTACCAAGTCGTCCCCCCATCCAAAACGCAAAATTCGAGGGAGTGAGAATGATATTACCAAGAAATTGCCAAGAATTTTGGTTCTGATAGTCGCTTTCCGCGGTTTGCGCAAAAAGAAGACGAAAGTCAAAAAGAAGCTCGACAAACCCCGGTGGGCCGGACCTGAGACCTCACAGCCAGATTTATAAACCCTCCAAAACCTGCCACTAGGATTTGCGCTGCCAGAGCACCAACGAAACGACGGCGTAATGGACTTGTCCAACACAAGCGGACGCAAGCCGGAGGAGCCAACGGAAGATGAAGAGACGACGACGACGACGATTCGAGCCGCCGTCGAAGCCATCCACTCCTCCCCTTCCCAGGCCGTCCTCTACATCGTCGGCGCCTCTCAGGTCCCACGCCTCTTCCCTTCCCTTCTGCGTGCATCGCACGCTCATCGCATCGTCGCCGCTCTTCCCGTCCGCGTGGATTCATGACGCGTGTCCGCTGTTGAAACCAGGCCCTCGGGTGGTTGATGTCGGTTCCCGGAGCGTCCAACACCGTCCTCGAGGCCGTCGTCCCTTACTCAAGAATGTCCATGATACAGTTGCTCGGCAAGGTCCTCGTTCCCCCCTTGTCGCCGAACTCAATCCGCGCTCGACGCGTGGTTTCTCGGCCGTTTCTATGTTGCGCCAATTTCTCGTTTTCGATTTCGAGGTGGTTTTGTCTGATGTTGCGATCTCCGATCGGGATTGAAATGCCCGGTGTGTCCTCTTTGAATTGTTTTGCAGATTCCTGCTCAATTCTGTAGCAAGCAAGTCGCGGAGGAATTGGCGCTGCTGGCTTACAACCGTGCTCTCAAGCTTTCTAGAACAGGTGACGGAATTTTATCAGTAATTTCCAACTTTGTCTACTAAAATGGTTTAAACTCCATGAAATTTGGGCTGCAGTAGGTGGTATTTGACTATTCATGCTATGGTTCTATTGATTTCTCTTGCATTTTATATCTATATTCTCCTACTGCTACTGTGTATGTAGAATGTCTTTTATCTGATTCTTTCATTGCGGAAGCACATTAATCGTACATTAAGCAGAGGGGAAGTGGTATTCTTGACTAGCGTGCGCAGTGATATTCTTAAAGTTCCATTATTTCCTATAGGCGGCTCTCTTCTGTAGATTTCTGTGCTATTTTGATGCATGATCTAGCAGGATGTTTCAATTAGCTTGCCTGTCCTCTTATCAACAAGATCAAAGTCAGTAAATGTTGCTGATTTAGCAAGCTATTTCACATGGTGGAACCTCTTAGTACTCACTCTTGGTACACATGGATTGAGCCCCAGTACAAATATTAAGCTCCTGACATGATGTAGGAATAACTCTAACAAGGGCTCCTATACTTTTTGACTTAGTCGGAGAAGTGAAAGATCGCAAAAAGAACAAAAACAGGGGCTAAAATAGAGTATGAAGCTGGAACAGAGAAAAGATATTTATGGTTTATGAAGGACCAATCATGTTTATTGAATGAAGAAAGCTAGTGAGTTAGAGACTTAGACTTGTTTATACCGGGTTACAGATAATAGACAATCTTGATCTCAAATAACATCTCTAAACTCAACAATGCAATCTAATTGAACATTTGCATGACTATCGTGAGAAGAGACTAAATGAAAAAATAACACTTTGAACTACTAAAATAAGATAATACTCCTGCATCACAACACTTGTTATGATATGCTGTTCATTGCTTATGATGTCTTATAGAGCCGTGTTTGTCTCTTCCCACTTCGCAGATTCCCCAGTTATTGGAGTGGGTTACACTGGCTCTTTGGGCGGAAAACACCCAAAGCGTGGAGATCATAGGTATCATAGAATTGGAATAAGTATACTCTTGTCTCTTTTATATGTCAAAACATTTTAACGCGTTGGTCCGTGTTATTAGGTGGCATTGTGGTATATTTCATGGTAGGGCTATTGAATTGTCGAATCCTCATTTACAATGTTATCTTTTGTTGAAGTCACTTATCAGAATCAAGAGTTTTGTTTCCACTGCATTCTAACTCATTGTATCACATTCTGTTGTTCGATCATTGAGAATCACCATCAAAATCTCGGTGTAGGTCTGGGATGACCCTTTGTTCCGTAGTTCATACGGGTTTGAGAAGTATAAATGAGTTTGCCAAATGATGATTGACAGAGTGAATAAGACTTTTCTGCCGTCGCATTTTTCTCTCTTCTATTGTTCTATTCTCGAGGGCTTATCAAATTACTGAAATTTGTTAAGTTGTTATTCCATCTACCTGATGGCCGTAACTTTATTATATAAATAGGTTTCATGTATCGGCTAGAACATCTGACAGAAGCTGGGTGTCTACAGTTACCTTGTCAAAGGTAAGTGTATCCAATTTCGATGTTTTCTCTCCAGTCTGTTATGTATATCGAAAGATTGTTGGTTTCATTAGGAGCCAAATGGATGTAGGGATTGCGAACAAGGGAGCAAGAAGATAAGGTCTCAAGCCAGTTTCTGCTGAAGGTATGCCAATTTAATGAAGACAAAATGTCAATTGAGAAACTCTTCTGCCTTTCCTCTTTTCTTTTTACTGTATAAAATGTTGGAAGTTGGGGGTTCTTTTGTAACTACAAAAGGAACTGTATTTTGGGACCTGTGCAAAGATGCATTTGGTCTCATAGTAGGTCTGGCCTGATCTTATGCTTAATCTCTCGTGGGACTGATTTTTTGCCGCCTTCTTATAGTTAGTCCAAAAAAGTTTAACTTCCTATTTGCCACAGGTGATTGCAAATGCGTGCAGAGTACCATCAACATCTATTTCAGAGTTGACAGAGTCTGATTTGTCGAGCGAATCTGAAAAAACTTTTGATGAAGATGAAGAATTGGAGCAGCTTATAAATGGCGAAGTATGCTTCAAGATGTATCCTTCCTCCAATGGTATAGATTCTGGTTGTGTTCTCCGGAATTGATATATACAATTCAAAAAATTGTTACTTATCCATTTTCTGCAGATTCACATGCGTCGGATGCAGAAAGAAAGATCATTTTGTCTGGTTCGTTTAATCCATTACATGATGGTCATCTGAAGTTGTTGGAAGTTGCTTCTAGGTACATTTGAGAGTTGATGTTTCCAAGTGACTTGTGGTGTTGTGGAAATTTTACTTTATTTACTTTACTTGAGTGCAGATTGTTGATAATAGAGCAACTGATTGTTCATCTTTTGAGCTTACCCACCCTGTTGTCATACTACATGTCCTCTAGTTCTGCTAGGTGTTTTGAATTTAGAGCAACAGGCAACATGCCTTAAATTGAAGGCAAATATCGGTCTAGCTTAATTGTTTCAGGTACTTTGGCATTTGCTGAAGCAAATAATATCAAGTTTCAAACTTTTATATATCCACATAGTTTTACAATTAAAAAAAAAAAAATCCACATAGTTTTATGCATTGTGTAGAATAAGCCCTCATCTAGTGATACAAGCTGTAGAACTTTAGATTACTATTGTGCGGTAGTCAAGAAAGCCGCAAACTGTTTTTTATGAACATAATTTAAACTTCAAACAAGTGTTCAAAAAGCTTGAAAAATTGGATTTCTGGGAAAAGGGTAACGATTTAGACTTGTAACTTTGGTGGGGAAGGAAATGATTTGGTATAAAGCGAAGGAAAAAAATCAAACTGCAGTATAGATTCTAATTTTTTTATTGTATTAGATTATATCTCTTTTTTCTTCTTTGGTTAAGTTCATGCTAACCTTTGGAATAACTAATGTGGACTTATCGTAGTACACTATGAGTGCAAACGTTTTAAGGACACAAAATGCATTGAATAGTTTTAATTAATTTTAGGGACACTATGAGTGGACTTATCATATAACTTTCAGTGTACAAAATTCAACCATTATTAGAAGGCAATTGAAATTAGAGGGGAAGGATAATAGAATCGTTTTAATTAATTTCAAATGAAAATGCATTTTGAATTGATAATTTCACATGAATTGAACAATTTTTAAAGACATATAGGAAAAGAAATTTTAAATGTAAATTCCATCCACGTCATTAATTCATAGCTCCTTTGCTTTTGCAGCAAAATACATATCTAGTATTAGATGTAGGTGAATTCCTAGCAACTTATGGTTTTGTCCTAATGGCAGAATTTTGATGTTTTACTCTTCTCAATAAGTTATTGGGTAGTGTCTCCACTGTTGTGTCACGGTGAGTTGAACAGCCATTTGTGGAGTACAAGCTTCGAATTCCTTCTTCGCAATATCTAAACAGATGCATGAATATCTAAACAGATGCATGAAGTCCTCTTGTTATGGGTTTCTGATATTACATCATGTGCCATACCTGATATTCATATTGGACTTTTGTCCTTTGATCAGATGTTACCATTTTTTCATTAATAAATGAATTCTACTGCAGTATCTGTGGCAATGGGTATCCATGTTTCGAAATTTCGGCAGTAAATGCGGATAAACCTCCACTATCAGTGCAAGAAATAAAAGATCGAGTGAAGCAATTCGAAAGAGTTGGTGAGATTTGCTTGTTCTTCATTACCAGTCCTGCTGTGTGCACTTTATTTTCCTTCCTGGATGTTCCACTCTGGAAATTGAATGAACTCCAATTACGAAATCACTTTTGTACGTTTTTGCAGATAGATATATATGGCAATGAATATGGATATATTTGGCAATGGATATCCATACTGTTTTGCATTTTACATAGATTCAATATCTATAGTGAAGATCCTGTGCTGAATTTTGAGCTTTCTTTAGAGATTTACCTCGCAATTGCTGTACAGGCAGTGGCTTTGGTTTGAGTGGACTTGTTGTTTGCTGCCATTTCAAACTACTTTTGTGCCCTCTTACATTTTCTTATAATTGGCTGCAATTGTGTGTCCTATCTGCACTGCGCTTATCAGGATGCAACATTGTATAAAGAGTCGTGCAAGCAAGGCTAGAGGTTCCACTGTTGTTTCTGAGGCACAGCGTGTTTTTGAAAAGAGGTTAATATATATAAATATCAACATACTAAAAGCTGAAATTGTTTAATCACGGTGTTGGCCATTGACTGATGACTTGTGAACCACGTGCTCTGCTTCTGCATAATCTGTACAGGAATGGGATGAGGCTTCGAAGTCAATATCTGTGTCTTCGTTTTTCTTTGAGGGCCTTTTCTGTTAGAACTGCTTTTAACTGCCAATGTTCCTTTTATACTTCCTATTGGTATCAATGATCACGCTTCTTGCGAATTTCAGGAAAAACTGTGATAATATCTAATCAACCATTTTTCTATAAGAAAGCGGAGCTTTTTCTAGGCAGTGCTTTTGTAATTGGTGCAGACACAGCAGTGAGACTTATTAATGTATGTTCTCAACCATCTACTGTAGTTTGATTTTCTTTAATTTAGACAATAGCCTGCATTAATTGTTCATAGCTTTCATAGGGTTGATGTTTCTTGACGTAGCATATGGCTCACTTTCAATTTATACTGCAGCTTTGTCTTACTAGGGGTAAATGGATTGCGAAAATTAAGGAATATGTTTGACTGTGTTTCCACTTTTTAGTATCGTGGAGCAAGGCTATTTCGTTTTCTTGATGCTTTTGCAGCGTTTATGGATTTTGTTGATAATTATGTCGTGCAGCCAAAATATTACAACGGGGATTATAAGAAGATGCTGCAAATACTTATTGGATGCAAAAGCATCGGATGCACTTTTCTGGTGGCTGGTCGTAATGTAGATGGAGTTTTCAAGGTCTGTCCTATGAGATTCTTGGAAATGTGCCCTTTTTCCCTTTCCTTTTCTAC
Source organism: Eucalyptus brandiana (assembly GCA_014182725.1). Classification (NCBI taxonomy): domain Eukaryota; kingdom Viridiplantae; phylum Streptophyta; class Magnoliopsida; order Myrtales; family Myrtaceae; genus Eucalyptus; species Eucalyptus brandiana. Next base: position 37,686,543 of record CM024674.1, read on the forward strand.
CTGCATTACATCTCTTCCTAACTAATCCCAGAAGCTTGATCCATCAAATGCAACACACTGCAGGTTCTCGAGGATTTTGACATTCCGGATGTTTTGAAGGACATGTTTGTATCAATCCCTCCTGAAAAGTTTCGCATGGATATTTCATCCACTGAAATAAGGCGTACCAATCCCTCCTGAAATGTTTCGCATGGATATTTCATCGACTGAAATAAGGCGAAGTCGTGGACTGTTATGATAGACAGATGGCAGAGACGAAGGAATGGCGACTTTGTCTGTAAATTCCTTGTTATATTATTAGATGTACGTCTATGTGTCACTCAACTCTTATTTATGCCCGTACAAAGAGGCATTATACCATACCTCTGGTGAAATAAAAATCTCAAATAAAGAATATATATCTTGGAGAGTTGGGGGCAACATGCAGATCACGAAGCGCATTGCTTATATTATTATATCTGTCGCTTATCATTTACTACTTAGTTAACCGAAAAAAGAAGAAGACCCAAATATGGGCTTGCTCATTTCCAACTTGTCATTGCAATTTTGCTTTGCTGAAATACGATAAGTTCTCTTATGCTGTATATTCTATTTTAATAAATTAGAGTCTTCTTTGAGAGAGAGGTAAGGAGTGTTCTATCTTTTGGGATGTACATTCTGTTTTACTAGTTGTTGAGGTTATCTACATCGGCATGAAGACGTGAACTCCCGGAGCATGAGAGGATGGACATAGTAGCAGTGACCGCAGGTACTGTGCTATCGATGTTTACTATGTTATGTCCTTCAACAACCATGAGCTGAACCGAAACCCAGAAGGAGAAAGAAGCTGCACTGATTTGTGGTGCATCAATTTGGATTCACGTTACTTGAATTAGAAAAGCCATTCTCTCTATCAGGGTATAGCTGCTGTAAACATAGCTGAGCCCTACTGATAGTCCTATCGGTTGAAGCTCTAGTCTGGTCAGACACTACGAGAACTTGAAAGTACAGAAAAGATGGAGAAACTACATTTGACCTGCAAAATCTGGTTCTCATCAACTACCTTTTGAATTGAGAGGCAGCATCTGAGGAAAATGTCAGATCAGGAGTAACCTCCAGGAACGAACCCTTTTGGGACGAGATTGTGCGATGGGAGAGATTGCTGAGCGCTCATCCACCGCAAGCTGCGCTGCAACCGGCGGCGCAGTTGCTTCCATAAGTGCCGGTGTGGTCCGAGGCGGAGGCCTTGTCTTTGGACATGCCGTCGGCACACATGAACATGACCACAACGAAGAGAGCAAGGGAAAGCAGGAATGCCGTGAGGACGAGAACCGCACCACTGCTTGAGGCTTCGCCGACGGACGCTCCGGTGGCGGCTTCTTTCCATTCCCTCACCATCTCTCTCTCTCTGACTATCAATCCTTGAGGAGGTAATGAGAAAAGGTAGTATGAGGTAATGAGTGGGTTATCAAGGAGCTCTTTTAGTATCTTTTCCAGTGTCTGCCCACCCTCTTGGCTCTCCCCTGTTGAATGGGTCTAATGAGGTGACTTCGTGTGGATATTTTAGGACGAGATTCCTTCACCCATCGAATTCCTATGGTTGCCCCCCACGATATACGGTATTGAATGTGACGCTTTTCATGCTCCACCCGAATCTGAAGCCGACCATTTTATCATTATTTTTGCCTTTCCTTTAGGTCAATCCCCGAATCTTCTAATGGACACTCCGGCTCCATTTGTCTAAACGTTTTTTTTTTTTTTTCTTTTATTTCATTTTTGTAAGTGATACAAGTGATTGTTCTTAGGAAAAATATTTTCCAAATCATTCAACTTTTACGAAATACATGGAGTCCTAGATAGAGTCCGATCCCTTAAATTTTGACTTCTTGGATTTTCTCTATTGTCCGTCTATATTTACCGTTGGCCTAAATTGTAACTCAAATTAGTGTAAGTATTCTAAGGGAGTGTTTGGTAACCGACCAAATAGTGTATGATTCTATTCTCTTGTTTTCTGAAATAAAAAAATAACAGAAATTCATTTGGTAACTTTTTTATTCCTAGCAATAGATTTGAAATAGAATCAAGAAATTAAAAAAAAAATGCTGTTTTTGTTCCCGATAACAACTCTAGAATCAAGTCTTTTTTTTCTTTTTTTTTTTCCCTATTTTTTTCCCTTCTTTTCCTTTGCTTCTTCTTTCTTTCTCTTGCCGGTGGCCTCATTGGTGTTTGCAAGGCTGAGCCTTGCATGGTCACGATGAGGCTTGACCTCATTAGGCCATCGTGAGGCTAGGCTGATGGTTGGGTGAGGTTAGCCAAGCCTTGCCCAACGCCGGCAAGGCTTGGGCTGATGAGGCTTGGCTTTGTCGGGGGTTGGTGATGTTTTGGCAAGGTCACTAGCCTTCGTTTGGCCCGTCATGAGGGCGGTGACTAGCTTAAGAAGAAGAAGGAAAGGAAAAGAAAAGAAAAAGAAAAAAAATAAAAAAAATAAAATTGTTAAAAAATTAAAAAGAAATTCTAAGTCACAAAAGAATTTAAAGATGGTATCAAATGCATTTTTATCTCGAGAATATAAAATTTTATACAGTTATTAAACACTTGAAATGTTTAGACAATCGGAAAAAACTATTTATAATTATAAATTATTCTTGAGAATATAATCAAATAGGCCCTAAGCGGCTTGGACATCCGACGTCATAAAGTAATAGTAGTTCAAAGACGATATTTTCTTTTTGCTAATAATAAAGTATCCAAAATGCTTTAAACACATGACTAATTTTAATTATCCGAAATCGTTAGGGGAAGGACTTTCTGGTCTTGGATAATGTGGAACCTCAGCCTCGAATTAGAAACTTCTTCAAAAAGGAGCTGCGATGGAAAGGGGGTTTGATCGGCATGGAATTGTTAATTATTGTACAGAATGGACTTGACCCGTTCCATTAGCAAAATTATATAATTTAGAATCTTGTTCTTTTGAGTTTGGGAATGTGATGTCCTGAACCACGACTCGTGATTAACGGGAGTAATCAATTGCAGGTGGGATTTAAAGAGAATCTTGGGCATAGATTGGTTTGACTTCACCGCATTTATTGCGATTTTTTTTTTTTTTTGGAGTTTTTAATTGTCATTCACAAACTCGAGCAATGGTAGGTAACTCCCACTAGGTATAAACATAACTGAACTGTTATTGTGTTGCACTACTATAAGTCGTAATCATGTTATGAAATTAATTATCACTATTATGTTTGATAATACATGCTTTTAAACTACAGCATCATAGAATTAGATGGTGTCGCCCCTTTGAGGCGTTCGCCGAACAATGTTTTTCAAGCTGCGACACCCCCTTTTGCCCACAGCCAAAAGCCGTGTGCTGGAGGGTTGTGTGAAAAAATAGTCACGTCGCGAATCGCGGGTGAGCGTTCAAATGAGCGGGCTATAGTCCGCACCCGATAATAGTCCATCGCAATCGCTTTCATGCAAAGCGAGCACTCCTTTGACTAGGAATCTAGGAAAGTAAAGTGCCTTTTCCTTTTCATGCACCGGCATGGATTTAGGGATTTAGATGGATGACATGGTCCAACCTTACCCAACTTCCATCCCCAAAAAGCTTTGAATTTTATTCAATGCTTTTGAAAAAAGTGGAGAAAGATAAGGGGGGCTTTTTCCGCAAGTGGACATTAAAGATGGAGCATGGTGAAGGGCGGATATTTGCTCAACGCGTTTGGTCGTCCAAATTGTATGAATTGGACGCATGTGTAACGAACTTTGTATAAACTATTTTGCTCGAGCACCTTTTGCCTAACATTCTTTACTTACCCAAAATGTTAATTAAGATCTGATCGCATCAAGTTGGTGAACGGGCTTATCTTATGGTTCAAAGTAGCCTCTCGATGTTTCCAATAATAAACCCGAGTTGACAAAACCTAAAATATGGCGACTTGATTTACGGACGATTTTACCTTTCCGTTTTTGAAAAATAGTTCTTTTATTTTTGTGTTGGTAGATTTTTTAAAGAGCTGCTAAATGTTTACCTGAATTTTTTTATTAGTAATTAACCGGTATTTTTGCAAAATTACGAACTTTTTTTTTTAAAAATAGTTAGAAAATTGTCAAATTTTCTTGATGTGAGTAAGTTGCGTTTGGTAGATCGATCTAATTTAATGGGAAATTTATTAAATATCTCGATTGTTCGTAACTCCATATGCCTTTTTCTTGGATGAATTTGGAATTCCAAGCGCAACACCCCTTTATTTTTCTTCATACTTTTACTTTCCCAGCATGGCATGCGGGTGCACAAGCACATCTTTAAAAAAGCCATCAGTTTTGTATATTCTGGCTCGCAATCACAAGAGAAACCCAAAAAATTGAGTCAGAACGACGTCAACATCGAATCGAAGTTCCAATCCAATTTATTCGTCATCACGATAGAAAGTCATATGTACATATATCTTTATAGACGGAATTTCCAAAGATAATTTTCCCGCAAATTGATCTTTCGGTGCCGTTTTTCATTCCAATCTAGGTCCCCTAGGAATTTTGTCGAGGACTTCGGAATCAAATTTCTTGTACAGTTTCTTCGCGCCTCTCCTGCTTTTGCCAGCAAGATGATCCACTTGGTTCTCGTATCTCTCGTATAAAGCAGGTAGAGTCTCGATGCAAACAAAAGCTTACCACCAAAAAAAAAAAAAAAAAAAAAAAGAGAGAGAGAAAGAAAAATTAAACACATAATATAAAAAGGAACAGCAGTTTGCATAAAAAATAATTACTAAAAAGTAGAGGAAAAATAAAATGTTGCATTGAATTTTGGGGGAGCTTACCAAAATATAGCAAATTCCATGAGCTTACGTAGTTGCCAAGGACGGACAGCATCCACAGGAATGCGATTGCCTGGAATTCATGCGGCAAAATATTCAAACAAATAGATAAAAAAAAAACATAAATTAAGGTCGGTCACATAATTAAAATAAAGAAAATGAGATTTTGGACGACGAAATTCATACCCCGAAAAGTAGCCTCCAATCATTACCACTTGAAACGTAGTAAATCATCGAGACTAATTTGTCAATTTTTCGATAAAGATATCGACACCCGGCCTCGGACAGCTGAAAGCTGTATACATTGGGAGGGTCCCTGATATGCGAAGAATAGATAAGACTATTAGAAGGATTAAATAGATAGTCTTATGTAATCGATTGTCGTAAAGCACTAGTCATCCACCTCTGAATTAAATCGGCCAAGTTAGACCAAATGAAAATGATGATCATCGATGCCAAGATGAGGTGGCAGAGGAGGGTGACGAAATGGTACTCCGCGACTTCGAAGAGAAACCATATAGCCGTGACCCCGATCAAGATCCCTAGCGATAGCTTCTTGTTCTTCCACAATAGCACGTCCGCGACTTGCGATGGCAAATCATTCTTACAAAATTAGGAAAATTTGACAGGAAAAGTTGAAAAAAAAAAAAAAAAAAAACAGAGAGATATAAAATGGACGGAGCAGTTTACGTTTCCCCCGGCCGAGGATGTCGTGTAGAGGCCTTAGACGGCCTAACGGCTTCGGCGAAGGCGCGGGGTGGTCGTCGGAATCGGATGAGTATATCGGCATGATCCTATTGTGTGTAGGTGGGTTAAGCTAATGCTTGTAGAATAATTCGCACAGTACCGTAATTGGTGCGTGGTTTATATAATGCAAAGGTGGTCCTAAGCTTTGGTTTCAAGAAGGTGGTCGCGATACAGAAGAAAGGAATGGCTTCGGGTACGATAATGATTTAGGGGCTCAAGGGAAGCTTCCTTCACATGCTCGCCTTCACATGCTCATCTTTCATTAATATAATCACTGCTTGGGGATCCAGATATCTCCATCTCTCTGTCAATGCCAAGTATCCAATGGAGTAAGATTCTTTGTCTTGGCTTTTAAAATTAGACCCTTTTTGCGTTTTAGCATTCTTATATGATACGCCGGCTACGTAAGAATACTATTTTTTATAATACATGTCAATTACTAATGGTGTAGATACATTGAATGATAGAACTATGAAGTGGTATGTTTACTCTTCAAGCCGTAACACCTCATCTCGCAAGAGATTGGTTTGAAACTGCTAAGATGTACACGTGAATTCTGTCATAAAAGTGTTTCACATCGAAGAGCTAGTGTGATGTGAAGATGTTAATATATCATAATATTCCATAATTTAGTGATTTAAACTTTTGAGTAAATGTGAACTTAACTGAAGTTGATGGGCTCAGAGTTGAGCTCATTCTTTACAAGCTCTCCAAGTAAAGGTATCAACCTTCTATTGCCTGCACCTAATAATCGGTATCACAATTGATGGTTGATTGATGGTTCACTCCTAATGTGTATCGGCATTTGGGGTATATATCAAGAAAGGAATCTTGCAACCAATGTGATTATTAGTCTGGTGAAAGAGACCGGAGATGAAGGTCCTAATGGATGGCAATCTTCACATTTCAGTCCGGCGAAAGAAACTAGGAATGAAGATGGGTGTTGGAGATTTAGGCTAAGACATGTAGATGAGAATGAAATCTGAATTGAAGCAATTAAACCTAACATTGAGGTCACACGTGAGGGAAGAACACAGAGTTGTACGTTGTAAATTATGCTAGAAAAAAGTCCCATGATAGGGAATTAGTGTATATATGTGAATTGCGTTAGAAAAGAGTCCTATAACAGAGAACTGGTATGGTATTGATTAGTTAATATATTTTAGTTGTTTCATAATTTAGTGGTTTAAACTTTGAGGGACAATTAGTATGATTGGATATGTTGACGGGTTCGGATTTGGATTCCTTTCTAGAGAGCTTCAAAGGTAATGGTATTGAGCTTCTATCATGCTAGTGATAAATGGTATTAGAATTGATAAGTGATTAGTGACCTACTCCCAATATGTATTGGTGTTTGGGGCCTATCTCTCATGATCAACGCGATTTCTGAGCAACCTCGACAGATTATAAGTGAGTGTTTACACTAATGGGTCGCATTCTGCATCTAATAATACTTTGCCGTATCAGGACACGCTAATCACGTCAACATGTGCTTGGATTACGCCTATCATTCCTTTCATCATCCTCTCCATCACAAATTCTGGCTCGGCAGCTAAAAATTAACGGAAGCAGGAGCTTCTTAGTTCACTCTTCATCGGACACGCCAGGCCTGGGCTTCCTTTTCTATTAACGGGCTAATTGGTAATTAACATCGCGAAACAAGACCATCTCAAAGTATAGTGGCTCGTCTAATTGGGCCACGTTCTCAGACGTTGGTTCATGGGATTTACACATAAAGCGGGCATAAAGCCGAGTTATGTCCTTTGGGTCACGCTAATTTTGGTGCTCGAGGTCAACTCGCAATCGGTCGTCGCACCAGTTCAACTATTAAAACTAGCGAGTTGTCACCATAAAATGCCATGAATTCAGATAGTCAATACTTATAGATAAGGAAATGTGTGCGCCGGCCGATTGACGAACTAGATCTTACCGGTGAGAACAAACTAATATGCCAGAGGGAGTCTCGGCAATGTTGCTTTGTGACTGAATTGTCGTCTCCGTATATAAGAAATATAACTTTTTTTTAATTTCTTTCCACATATCTGAAAATCATGTCATTTTCGGTTTGCTAATGAATTACAGTCCCTTTAGGCTTTACCTTTGCGAATAATGCATTAAATCCGATCAAATTGAGTGGAATTTAATAATTTCTCATGATAGGATTCTTTATGTGCACAGGAGGTAATCATCTGGCTGTCATTCCAATTTGCCGGTTTGACCTTGCTTCATAAGATTCGCTTTGAATTGAACTCCAAATAGAAAAGGGAATGATTGACTTGGTGGTCCATATGCCGGAATATCAAATCCAGTAATGACTGAATAGACTATATAAAGGGGGATCCTTCTTTAATGCAAATATCTTGCCTACCATTTTTAAAGATTACTCGGCCCAAGAAACCTGGTACTTTGCATCTTTCAGTTAGAGAAGACATGACACGTCTCTGAGTTTGTCTAGTTGCGTGGAGTTATGTCCACATAAAATTACAATTTATTTGCTGTCTTATGCCCCACATTCGCTCCACTTGGCTCTAACTAATCTAATTTGGTTAGAATGTCTAAACTAAAAACTTAAATTGATAATTAAAAGGAGCATGCATGTATATAAAGAGCATATGAACCTTTAGTCAAGGGCTAGAGATAAAACTAAAGCAAAACTTGACTCTAATATTATATTAGAATGTCTAATCAAAAGCTTAAATTTATAGTTGAAGGAAGACTATATGTGTATAAAGAACACATAAAATCCTAATCAAGCGACTTGTAGCCTGATTTATATGTAAGTTTTTGACCAGAAATTATATAACACAAGGCTAACTTATGCTTACGAAAAATGTGTTTGAGCATTCATATACTAGAGCCATGTATCCCTACATTGACTTATACATTCTTAAAGCTCCTTCGGAGCCAATTTGGTGCATTTTTCAGTAGCACCCATAGCTGTGAAAAGGGATGTTGCAGCCTTTACAAATCTTTGCTAAACTTCTAGTAGCTGCATCAATTTTAAGAAAGCTGCCTCAACCAGCTTTGAGGTGCCCCGGGTTTAAAGGATATTTTACTTTGAGACACAACTTATAACACTTCATAGCATAAATGCATAGTAACACAGTAACACCGCAACCACAGCTATACCACGTCGCTATGTTGTGGAGTGCTCTAATATACATGCTCGTACTACATGCTATAAAGTTGCAGAATCTTAAAGTTGGGTGAGGCTTTCGTAGAAGTTACTGTAAATTACCGCTGTTTTGGAGGTACTTTAGGTATGAGGGTGTCTCTCAAACCGCTTGTAAAAGTTACAGCAGATTAAAGTATTGCAAAAGCACTGTACGAGAACCTCTTTAGCATATCAATAGCTGTTGGTCTTAGTCTACTAGTATAAAATTAATGGGATAATAGCACTAAAGGTTCATGAACTTCGGTCCAATAGATAATGTTATCCCCAAATTTTTGATTTGTATAATGTGATTCCTAAACTTTGGTCTAATGTGTAATGTTATTTGTAAACTTTTAATTTGTTCAATATGACTTATCAATTATTCATAAGTGCTCAATGTAATGTCTAAACTATATAAAAATGCATAAAAGTTTGGGGATCACATTAAACATTAAATTGGAGTTTAGAGACTGCATTGAATAAATTAAAAGTTTCAAAACGATAGTGTAAATTGAACCATTTGTCATTTTTCCAAAATCGCATCCCACAAATCAAGTGATAAGTACAGTAGATCTCGTCGAAAGTTGATGGCTTAGGGGTAGAACCTATTACCTTCTCAATTTTGTATCTAATTACTTTTAGTCCCCCAAAAATTGCGATTTGCATCACCTCGCCCCTGGCTATCTTCCTCATTCCACACGAAGCTGTGTAGAGATTGAGGCAGAGCATGCCAGAATTCAAAGTGGGCGCAAAGTCGGACAGACGACTTGTTTGAGGACTTCCCCACTTTCAGTTCTCTTGTCATACTTCACCAGAGCGTTCCACTTTCTCATCCTAATTTGTAATGATAGCGACTTTGAGATCGGTCAATTTGACGGCGTTGAATTTTCATGCGCATTCCCTGAATTTTCAACGGTCTAAGATATGAGGCAGAGATATACACAACACCACACACTTGCAGTTTTGTCAGAAGAATCAAAGCTCCTCCAGCTCATCTCCAAGTCAAAATAATCAGGCAGACAGACCCACCATCCAAGAACCTCAACACTCCACTCTCTCTCTCTCTCTCCCCCTTCCCCCACACATATGATATCTCCATTTTCGACCAAACTCCACCACCCCATCCATCCACCATGACCAGAACCAGAACCAGAACCAGAACCAGAACCAGAACAGTCCTCACACCTCCTCTCTTTCCTCTCCCAATCAACACAAGCCTCTCACTGCTGTTGCTCTTCTCTCTCTCCTTATCCCCCGGGGAGTCTCTCTCCCACGTCGACCCCTACTTCGGAAACTGCAGCCTCCCCGTCGCCTGCGGCGACCTGAACATCACTTTCCCGTTCTTTGTCCCCGACCGGCAACCCTCCTACTGCGGCTTCCCGGGCTTCGCCCTGTCCTGCGCCAACGACCGCCCGGTCATCAATCTCACCGGCGACGACTATGTGGTCCGCGACATTTTCTACAAGAACCAGTCTCTCCGCATCTCCAACGCTGCCCTCTCCGACGGCAACTCGACCGCCTTCACTTACTGTGCGCCCGGTTCTCTCAAGAACCTGACCATCCCGTCGAGTCTGTTCCAGCTGAGCCGGAACGTGACCGCCACCCTCTCTCTGTTATACAACTGCGACATCTCTACCCGCGCCGACAAGCTTCTGAACTACAAGACCAGCTGCCCTGGCGAAGAAGAAGGCGAAAGTGGGGTCGTTTTGGGGATATACGGGGACAGCGAGGATCAAGAAGTGATCAATGCCACAAAAAACTGCGGGACTTTGGTGGAGGCGCCGGTGGCGGCGGAGTGGAGAGGGAGAGCAGAGATAGAGGAGGCGGTGAGGAGCGGGTTCGTGTTGAACTGGACGGCGAGCGATTGCAGCGCGTGTGAGGAGAGCGGCGGCAAGTGTGGGTTCGAGTACGGGATCTTCCATTTCCGTTGCTACTGCCCGGACCGGCCTCATGCTTGGCATTGTACGCCAACTGGTACGTTCACTTCTTCTCCGTCTTCTCGAGTTTATATAGCAAGTGACACGATAAGTTCTCATAGACAAGTTCGCGGATTAGTCTAATTATACGGAAACAAGGAGGTTTATCACGGATACAGTAGAATTAAGGAAGGAAGCACTGGAAAAATAAGGCGAATTGACCGCAAAAGTTATCATCGAACAATCGATGCTCGTGAAGCGGCTGGGCTAACCACGATGAGCGCGAATCGTCTTCAAATGAGAAGAAAATGTTAGGATGCATGTGGATTTTATGTCTTGGCTCGAGCGAACTTTGTGTGCCGTGGAAAGGTGCCAAATCCGTCGCTAGAAGTAGCTCTCTACCAACCAAAACGAAACCATTTCGTTACTAGAAATGGGTACAAATCATAGAAATGGCGACGACGTCTATTATCGTCGTGATGATACAAAATTAGCGATGACACATTGTTTCGTCGCTGATTGCCGATTTTTTCTGCAATCGGAGGAACACTTGATTTAATTCATTCCGGCCTCAAAACTTTAAGGCAGCTTAGGCTGTGTTTTGCTTGTCTGAATTTCGGATTAGGATAGTAGGATAAAGCACGATTATAAATCCTCCCAATATCATTCGAATTGTATAAAATCCCATCATATATTTGGTTTCACTTAAGATAGGATTGAGAATATTTGAAAATCATGAAAAATCTTCTGAATATTCTCACTCTTAAATCGTACCTCCACTCTTAGACGATTCACTGTTTAGCTATGAGCTATAGCCACCGGAAGAGCTCTCTCTCTCCTGGCCCCTTCAGCGAACCAATCTACCTTATGTCTAGGCCACTCCTCGCTGCCGTCCACTCTGCCCTACCAGCTTCTGCCCATACCATCCCTCGCTGACGACTTTGGATTTAGTCACGTCCCCCCTGCACTAATTCCTCCCTTTGTCTCGCGCCGATCATCGGCCTTATCTCTCTCCCTCTCCCTCTCCCCCTCCCTCCTCCTGGCCATGTCTCTTGACGTCTCGGCGGCGGCGGCAATTGCACAGTGGACATTGTTGTTGCTGGTAGCGAAAACAATAATGGAGGAGCAGATGACGGGATTGGATAAGGAAAAACGAATAGCAATTAATTATCAAAGTAGATATTTCAAGTAATCAAACTGCGAGGAGGTTCGAAATCACAATCGTTTGATGCCAACGTGAGTGAGTTGGGAACGATTAACGATTCCTCGATGGATCAAGTTGATGTAGTCAGATGCGTCACTTTGTCAATACATCACTGAATAATAATAGAGATTGTTATTGTATTTTTAATTTTTTTTATTCAATTCAAGTTTTTCCCAACCCTACGATAGATTTCTTATCCAGCAATTTATTTGGGCATTCTGGTCTGGAAGATGTGGCCAAATACCAAATAGGATAATTGTTATTCTATCAAAAATCAAATCTGTACTACTTAAAGTAATGCCATGCATAATATGACATGTATAAAATTAATACACTGACATAGGAGAATATACATAAGCTAGTTTCGGACAAGCAACCCATATTCAATAACTAATAACAGTCTATCGCATTGCTTAATATATCTATTTTATGAATAAATTTCAATCCTCTTAGTGTTAGTATTAATATTTTGCTGTCTCGACGCCAAGAGTCAGCCTTTGCCATAATATTTTGTCACGAAGTGAGTGGCCGATGCATGACAAACCTTGATTGAACTGGCTAGTCATTTTGGAGCTGTTACATTCTTAATTAAGTTAACTATTGGATTTATTTTAGTAGGGCGATTGAGAGTTCTCATACTATATTATTGTAGTCCAATGATTACCATAAATTGCATTGAAAACTACCAAGTTATTGTAGAATGAAGCCAGCAGGAGAAATGAGATTGGGAACTAAACTTTGCCAGACGTATTGAGACAGCGGTCTCAAATTCAATTTAAAACAAAACTTTTTCACCAATTTATGGAATTCGATTTCTTAATTCGATTTCTTAAATTTTAGTCTTGGCCATTGTTTTCTCTATGGGTATTAGGGCAAGCACAGCCTCCATATACTGTTTATGGTAATGAGAAAATTTTTAGTCTTGGCCATTCTTTTTCTCTATGGGTAATGTAATATTGTCTTAGCAAAATAATTTACTTAATTTATACTCTTAATCATCAATATCTATGTGTTTTGCTATTTCATCACATTTACGTTTTGCTTTTCCATTTTAATATATAATTTCAATTATATCGATGGAATTTTTTTATAACAGCTTTTCTATTATCCAAATACTATAGAGGATTGAGACTCATAATTGATCATAGTTAAGCCATCTAGGTTCACTAATGGTGAAACATTTCGTTACTTGTAATTTATGTACAGTTTATTTGGATAATTTAATGCATTTCATTTTTCAATTTTATCTTTAGGATAATTATATAGCGTTTTCTTGGTCACAGGTTAATATCAAGTTCTTTTTTTAATTAATTTTTATATTTTCAAAATAAAACATTTAATGTATATTTTTTTATTTGAATTGTGATTTATAACTTAGGTGCTAATTATTAACTGGTAATTACATTTTCAGTAGGTTTAAGTAATTCTTTATATTTACTTTACTTCTTGTAAGAAGATGATGTTTTCTATCTTTGATCTTTGGTCAATTGCCTGATTGTACTTTAGTTTTCTAATATCAACTATGCCGTCATTTCTTAATATTTGTGTTTTCCATTAGTATTATTACTTTTGTATTTTGGCAAATTTGCTTTAAGAATTTTGCAGTTCCTACACTTTAGATTTACAACTAGAACTTAATATTAGACTTTGTTTGTTTAGCGGGAAATAAATGATTTGCAATTTTTTTCCCTAAAAATAATTGGTTATATAATTTGAAATATTTATTAATTCATGAAAAATATTTTCATTATAATAATAATAATAATTTATTTCTAAATATTTTTATGGATGATGAAAGTAATTTTAGTTTATTTATTTTTATAAGCGATACAAACGATCATTTTTAAAAAATCATTTTTTAAATTATTTATTTTCTATGAAACAAATGAATTCTTACTATAGATTCATATGACTGTAGAAAGGTCTACGTCACAGCTGATAGATCAAGAATCAACCAAAGTACTGAGTTTGACATTTTGAAAACGGAGACGGGGTCAAGTTGCTGGTTTTCTAAGCTATGACCAATTGCTGATGTTTGAATGCCGGAAAAAATGATTACCCTAAATAAGCCAGTCTTCCTTAGACGTTCGGAGGGAAGACTTTGACCCAAAAACGCCGTGGAAAACTCTCAAAGCTATGGAGAAAGCTGGTTCCCTGATCTGTCTTTCTTTCCCTTCTTTCTTCGAAATTCCAACCAAAAGCAGCTCCCGGACTGCACCAATGTGCTATGGAGTCATTGACGATGATGTTTTATGTCCTTTTTTCCTTGTCCAGACCGATATGTCCCTCTATCGTTCGCTTGCCTGCATTTGGACTGTTTCGCGCTTAAGGCTGAATGTTACGTAAACGTCACTGATATAAGTACATGGAAAGGTCTGACTTTCGTGCATGATTCGGACCTTAAGTTTTTGTTTGACTATACAACAGCTAGTATATAGAAAGGTCATATTATAATATCCAAGTGGGTATTTACAAGTGCTAAATAGTAACGACTTCAACCATTTTGAGGGTATGTACAGTTACGTCTTCTCAATTGCAATTCGTCTTTCTCTACTTCCTTCAAATTCTTCAGCATGTCTCCGGTATTGAATCCACGGAATGTGCTGAGCTTTAGAGCCTCCCTGTTTAGGCAGATCAATATTATCATCAGTCTCAGCATATTCTTATTCGACTTCGTCCTGTCTCTGGAGGTGAACCCGATATTTGAGGATTGTCAGCCAAAAAACTGTGGTACTGGTCCAAACATAAGCTACCCCTTTTGGATCCTGAAAGTACAACAACCTTATTGTGACTTTCCTAGCTTCGAGATAGAGTGCCACAATTGTAGGCTGATTTATCGGACAATTTGATCTAGTTATGTGATTGAAAACATTTTGTATGGCGAGAACTCGTTCAGAGTGGTGAACGAAGCTGTACTGAATGCTGGGTGCCCCCTACCGAGTCTCAACTACTCTTTAGACCGCTTACCTAATACTTTCGGTCCGGACTAGTCTGATCTCTGCATTTTCCATAATTGCAATGAGTCATTTTCCGTTAATTCCACAATATCTCAGGCCGAGTGTGGTCCTAGTGAAGGGAACAATTCTTTGGTAGCGATAGCTGGTAAGTGTGATAACTTGAATTGGAATAGAGCGCCGTGCCAATAGTTGGTGGCCACCCCTGTCCAGATAGGAAACTGGAATGTGAATCAAAGTGTTGAGTACCTGAAGTTATTGGAGGATGGTATCACACTGAACTGGATGGGGTACAACCACATGAGATGTCAAAGAAGTGGGGGGCGGTGCAACTGTGAAAATGGCATGACTGTTTGCTATTGCCCAGATTAAGCACAACTCGAACACTGTGGTGACGGTAAAGTGCCGCAAGCTATTCTAACTTAGGCTTTCACATTCTGCTCTTCTAGAAAGTTTTTCTTCACCATTTGATACCAGTCCTCTAGAACAAATGGGACCAATTTGTGAGAAAATAAGTTACTGAGAGTTTTTATATCAATTCATGTGCGTTTGAGATATATAAAATTTCAAATGATCTCTCTGTCTGCTTTATCTCTGTAGAATTGGTTCTCTTGATCCTTTAGTCCAAAAACTTCAGCTTGATTTCTTTGGCTTCTTAGGTGTTCTTTTCTACTGCTTGATTACTCCATCTGCTTACTTCCACTCCTCATTTCTAGTATAAGTTTAATACATCACATGGACAAATAAGCCACAAAGAGAACATAAGAGCTCAATCTAGCTGAAATTGACGAGCACATATTAGGTTGAATGTCTCTATTGGTATTTGCGGAAGTGTGTGTTTGATGTGTGTGCAAGTGAGTGTTTTGTGTGTGAACTATCAAGAGAGCAAAAGAACTAAGAACAAAGTGGGTAAGAAATGATTAGGCAAAGTAACAATAGAGAGTGGCGGCAAGGGAGCACAAGGGAGCAAAAAGAAAACTTTTTTTTATTATTTAGTTGTAGTACAGAGGGAAGGGGAAGGAGCTTACCTTGTTGGTCTACCCCTCAAAATGGACCACCACAAGCCTATTTATAGGCCAACATCGCTGACTTCTTCATGCAAGTCCTTAGTCAACTCTATTAATGAGCTTGTAAACCAACTTTCAAGGGGAAATATCTCTACAAATTGTAGAGATAATCTTGTGGTTTACTCTACATTAATCTAGTGTACTCTAGAGATTTCCTTTGCTGCCAAAGTCAGGATTTTTCTTATATTATCCTGTAGTTGCTTCTAGAAATTGGATCAGTAATTTAAAAGTCTCAAGCTGAGTTAAATTCTGAATAAAAAATATTTATAGATCCTTAAAAATACTCAAGGAGGAACAGATGCCTTCTTAATTATATATCGTCATCTCGAATATACTGTCTAAAAATTTTGTTCTTTTTCCACCATCTCTTCTATTTCTCGACGTTTGGTTGTTAGATATGATGGTATCGGGATATACAATTTTGAACTTGTAGAGGAGGATTATGCTAGAAGCCGATAGGAGAAATTATCAGAACAATGATACCCTCAATCATTATGTCTGTTCTTCAATGGATGCATACTTCACTGGAAGTTCATCACTTTTCTCTTCTTCCTCCCCATTTTGCTACCATCCTGTCGCGTCCATCTTCACGTGAAAGAACTAGAGGAGAAAACCCAGCTCCTGTTCCCTTACTGAGGCCAACATGGGTAGTGCAACCTGTAAATTATCAAAGATCACGTCATCATAAAATCAGTCAGGAATTAGTGTTTATGGGACTTTTCTGTTTCGACCTCCTTAACGTCGACCTTCTTCGCTACCAGTTGTCTCCTACCGTGTCTCTCTGCCTTTGACTGTCACGAAGTCAAGTTGTCATAGTACTCGACCTTGAAAGAGATCAAGGGTGGAGGACGAGTCTCGATAAAAATCGCGGTGGTCCGGGGGTTTGAAATCGACCCAGGAAAGCCTATGGGAGAGCTTCGAAACCCCGTCAAACGAAGTTAGAAACTTCGCAGGGAAACAAAGTTGGCCACAGAAAAAGGTGGCCATGGGCCCGTGGCCGATGGAGTGAAATCGACCTTGAGTCCTGAAAATGGACGTTTTTAATCCGAAGTATGTAGTTGTAATCGATTTTTCCTTTCACTGAGCAAATATGTGGTCCACTGCGTTTGCTCTTTCGGGTCCTCTGCGCTCAGCTGACCCAGTCAATTGGCGCGTTTACGTGAAAAAGAATTCAACGAGACATTCATATAATGCGATCTTCAGCGTGAGCAACTGTATCTCACTTGAGCCCCTTCTGTCTGTGCTATGCACATACCAAAGCTTTCCTGTTTCTGATTGTTCCTGTGCTTCTATTGTTCCCCTCTAAAATTCCTGAAATGGGCGTCGAGAGCTCCATAAGTTCCAAGGTTTTGCTTCGCCATGTCATTGGCATTTTGACGATTATTTCTTTGGAAGACTGGGTTCCATCATTGAGCCTACCATATGGAAACCGCGAGCATGGCGAGTGTAAGGTCATAATAGGTTCTCTCTTTGGGAACTACACTGAACGATGTAGTCGTCATAAGCCACTGCTTGAACTACGACCTTTTGGGGAGTATCTTGTCGATAATGAAAATCAATCTTTTGCGTCGATCTCAGAGTTAGAGAGAACGGGCAATGCTTGTTTTGATCCACCTGAAGTTTCCACTATTGAATTGCTCTCCTTCCTTAAATCCCACGAAGGGCCTTCATGCCTAGCATTTCTCCGTGATTGCACCAGCTTCCCAATTGTTGGTGATGATCCACCTCCTGACTTCACTTGCCCCTCCAATGGCACCAATCGCTCTTACGTCGCTCTTATGGGTAGACATGAAGACCCACATCTAAATAAGTCAGTCTGCAAGAGTCCTGTTATCGTACCTGTTGAATTAGCCAGAGATGATAGAGAGAATAAAGATGAGTGCGATGAAAACATTGAAGAGTTGAAGCAGGGGTTTAGATTGAAATGGGATTTAACCTCCTGGGAGAGCTGTGTTAAATGCAAAATAAGTGGAGGCAAATGCAGAAGACGTGATAAACGTTTCCTGTGCAGAGGTAATACTTTTCGATTAATTCCCTGTAATAGCGACAACAGTTGAAATTCTCCCACGTGTTTTTCGGTGAATTTCCTCCCCATTCTCTCCAAACTTGATAAGAGGTCGTCAAAGGAAGAGGAAGAACTTTTTTGACTTCCTTTGGTTTTCTACTCTCAGTACCCTTTTCCCACCTGGGCTTCGTTAGCCATTACTTTTTTATTTACATTTCTTTCGAGCATTCTTTTGTAGATGTAGGACATGTTTATTTTGGGGAAAATTTTATGATAAAGGAAAATAAATTCCGTAGAAATTATTTAAAAAAAATGTATTTTACTCTTTTTGAATTAAGAAATTCATCTTCCTAACTTTAAATATGCATATTTTTTTCAACCGAAAATGGTTTGACCGATCATTTTTAGCAAACCAAACATATTGAAGTTTTGAAAACTAATTCATTGAAAATTCTTTCACTCAAGTACCTTTAGTAGTTAGATGAATTCATAGCAATGTCATTTCCTTCCTCGGATCAACGATGAAGAACTACAGGACAATATCTCCAGATCACGGATACATAGTCTTGCTGCAGTTGCTTTTGTGGATCTCAACCCTGCATTAATCATATGCGCAGCTCAGTAAATGGTTAAATTTTTTGACTGTCAATGTTTGCGTTGGCCAGTTCCAACGTGAGTAAAGAGATGTGTCGAGGATTTTAGATGATTACTGAATTTATGATGCAGAGGCCGGGTTATGATTCAATAAGAGAAGACAGATGCATGGAAAGGAAAACGTAAAGGGGAAAGTTTTCCGTGCGTGTTTGCTTATGCTTGTTTCGCATCAGCTTAAAGTTTCAGTTAACACTGTCGCCTACAATGCTCCATTAAGCTTAGTTCTGCAATTTACTTGTGATATGTAACATGAGGGAATGTCTATTTTTCGTAAAAACGTATTATGTTAAGTGATATTCAATTGATCGATAGGATTTTATGTTAGATCAAGGAAGCTAGTGTCTGTATTCCTGTTCTGTAATTTTTATTATGTGGATAGGATCTGTATATGTGGAATTCATATCTGACTCAAACGCCATCTTTTGGCACATCGTTGCTGCAGGAAACGATGCACCTTTGAAGATTGGATTAGGTCAGTCAAATCTTTTTCATGGGGGACATTATACAATCCTCTGAGTATATATCGGTGCATTAAGCATGGTTTGTTGATTGCCAAATAATGTTGTCAACACATCTTCGAGCACAATTGCAATGCAAGAGCACAATGACATGCTTCGTAAATTTGGGGACATCTCACAGTCAAAGTTTTCTGAAATTTTCCATTTCTTACCTGGCTCTGACGCAAATCTACTGACACTTTTGTTCTTCAGGTTGCGGATTTGGTGCCTTGGCCAGTATTTTTCTCTGTTCATGCCTCTATATGATCCGCCAAAAACAACAGCATTGCTTCTTAATATTCCACTCAAGGCATGCTTCATCTGATTCTTCCACGAAAGCAGATCTTGAAGTGGGCGATGTATGCTTCGGGGTCCCCATTTTCCCCAACGCCGAGCTTGAAGAAGCTACTAACCATTTTGATACTGCCCGGGAGCTCGGAGATGGAGGTTTTGGAATTGTGTACTATGGTAAGACTTTAACGGAAGAGGCTAATTAGGCAGCCTGCATATAAATGGCGAGAAATTCTAGAAACTAGGAATCTAAGAGGGTCATTCTCCATTTTCTTAAACAGGCAAACTTCGAGATGGCCGGGAAGTAGCTGTTAAGCGTCTATTCGAGCACAACTATCAGCGGATGAAGCAGTTCATTACTGAAGTCGAAATCCTAACTCGCTTGCGCCACAAAAACCTCGTCTCTTTATATGGTTGCACTTCGCGGCACAGCCGTGAACTCCTGCTGGTCTATGAGTTCATCCCGAACGGCACAGTAGCCGATCATCTACAAGGGGAGCGAGCGAAGCAGGACCCTCTCCCGTGGCGTACTCGTATTAGCATCGCCATAGAAACAGCCACCGCATTGGCTTACCTTCATGCGTCTGACATAATCCACCGTGACGTGAAGACTAACAACATCCTCCTCGACAATAACTTTTGCGTCAAAGTGGCAGATTTCGGCCTTTCTCGGCTGTTCCCCAACAATGTGAGCCACGTGTCGACTGCTCCTCAGGGGACTCCGGGTTATGTGGACCCTGAGTATCACCAGTATTACCAGCTTACGGAGAAGAGTGATGTCTACAGTTTTGGGGTAGTATTAGTGGAACTCATATCGTCCATGCCAGCAGTGGATATAAGCCGAGACAGGCACGAGATTAATTTGGCGAACTTAGCAACCAGCAAGATACGGAACCACGAGTTCCGCCAATTGATCGATCCAAATTTGGGGTTTGAGTCGGATCCTGAAATCAATAGGATGATCACGGCTGTGGCCGAGCTGGCTTTCAGGTGCTTGCAACAGGACAAGGACATGAGGCCTTCCATGGAGACTGTCCTGGAGGAGTTGAAGGCAATTTCGAGTGGGAAACATGAGCCCGACAAGTCCAAGGATGTGAGCTATGATAACAGCGCCAGTCAAAGCGAGAACCCACCTCCTTCGCCGGAATGTGACAATGTGGGGCTGTTGAAGAATACGAAGGCGCCGACTTCACCTGTTTCCGTGACTCAAAAATGGGAAGCAGCGGTAGTTCCTCTGCACATAGTGGTTAACTTGTAGTCTTATCAGTTCTCTCCTGCAAATTTCCCTTCTCCTCCATCTTGGCTTAAAGTTTGCTTGCATTTGGGTAATGGTTTCTAGCTAATATTATCTGCGATGTAGATGATATAGCAGGCGATCAAGTTTTCCATTTTGGTCTTCATTTTTCTGCTTGAACATGTAAGCACTTGTGTTGAGGCTGGAGGAGGATTTGATGTGAATACTACATAGTGAAGAGCACTTTCCTAGAGCATGAATAAAGGATTGTACACATATATGCCATTGTCCCTCTCTTTATCACAATATTTCAGGCGTCTGAAGAGTTTTCCCAGATCAGGGTTGAAACAATTAGACTTGCGATGATTTTCTCACAACAGCTTACGACATTATCTGATTTGCTCCTTAAAAGAACACAAAGTCACGCCGGAAGTCATGTCGAGTCTCATTCTGGAAACAGGCCTCGGATAATACGTGATAACTCGATCTTTGTCTGAGTCTAGTGATGAAGTGCCTTCCCCTTCAAATTTGCGAAGTGAGAGTTTCACGCAGCAATAGACACGTCAAGGAAGGAACTTGTCATATTCCATGTGTTGAAGTGGTTTCACAAACCTTATCATATATGGAAATGAAAATACAAACTTGGTATGAAGGAATACTTAAATGCTAAAAGTTAGGAAAGTGATATCAAAGTGCCAAAAATCGGAGCAAAATAAATTACTTAAGTGCCAATGGTGAGAAAATCTGACTAAAATGCTTATGTGGCGATTTTCCCGCGAGGTAAGTGCAAAATAGCATCATTTTGCATGCTGACGTGGCTAGACAAGTGCAAAACGACGTCGTTTTTCTACTGACGTGGGTAAATAATTAATATAAAAATTAATTAAATTAAATTTAAAATAAAATTTATTTAAAAAACAAAGAGAGAGAGAGAGAGAGAGAGAGAGAGAGAGAGAGAGAGAGAGAGAGAGAGAGAGAGAGAGAGAGAGAGAGAGAAGGACGGAGATCGCAAGTCTTCCTTTTTTTTAAAAATAATTTAATTAATTTTTATATTAAAATTAAAATCTCTAAAAAATGGTGACGTTTTTGCGTTTCTTTGTTGAGTTAGCTCTCTGGCAAGTTATGTAGACGAGCAAAATTAATAAAAAATTGCCAAGTCCATTGATTAATCTTTGTAAAAAATCATATCAATGGTCCATCTATTGATCTATCTCATATCAAAACACATGTCCATGATTCATTTATTGACCAATTTTTTGGTCAATACCTAACCATGGTCATGACACAACACCTTATAACAAGGTGATCAAAATTCCCCTCTTGGTAAGGTCTTTTACCTACAAAGCTGGTGACTCAACCTAGGAGGATATCCTAAACTGAGTATGCATACCCACAAGCCCCTCTATGGGCTCTTAGCGATATTGAGCACCAAAATCACATACTCCAATATTCAAAAATTCAATCCATAAATGAATCTCATAATCCACAATCAATATTAGCAATTGACTTCTCAAAACAAATGCATAATGTGACATCCAAATTTTCGGGTTTTAATTTGCCTGGATAAGTAGGATCCTGTCTCATATTTCGTCAATTTATTGACGGCCCGAAATTTCAATAAAGAAATTATCGGAGGAAAAAAAAAAATTGAAGACCGAAAGAAAATAAAAAAAGAAAGAGAAAATAAAATAAAATAAGAATAGCTGTGTTATTTTTATTTTATTTTTCCCCCTCTCTCTCTCTCTCTTTTCTTTTCTCTCTTTTCCTCCCTTTTTCTCTTCTTTTCTCTCTTTTCTCTCTCCTCTCCCCTCCCCCCCTTCGTGCGGACACCCCTTCCCCACGCCTACTCTCTCTTTCTTTTCTCTCTTTGACTAGTCAAAAGCCTATCTCTTCTTCTCTCTCCTCTCTCTTCTCCCCCACTCCCCCTCGTGACCGAAACACCTTTTTTCTTCCTTCTTCTTCGTGAAAACCAGAAGCTGAAGAAGAACGGACAGCAGCGGCTCGCCGAAGACCGTCGTCGCCCGTCGCCGCCGCACCGGAGCCGAACCGCCCGCGCGACGCCCGCCCGCACACGCCGCGCGTTCCGCCGGCCGTCCCTCGCGCCCAGGCGTCCTCCTCCGCGCGATCCAGCCGCTGCCCAACCTCTGTTCAGCCCCCGTCCGGCCACCTCCGGCCACCGTGGGCCACCGCTCGGCCTCGCCAAGCCACCACCTACCTTCCCGACCTCTTGCCGCCCCCAACCCTCTCTCTTTCTTGCTGTTTTGCGGCCGAACCAGCAAACCCGCGAGTGGGTTTCCAGCCGGTTCGTGAGCCGTTTTGGGCCGTTTCCGGGCCCCGAACTCGAGGCCCGCTTTGGGAAGAATCGTTCCTCGCGTCGCCGCCGTCGGATTGATCCGATTTGCGCGCGATTTGGTGAGTAATCTCACTAATCTCGGATTAGTTGGCTAATTATGCTTTAGGTTGGTTTAGTTTTAATTAATTATGTTTAGGTTGTTAGATTAGAAGTAATTAGCAATTATTAGTCAATTGTGATGCGATTTAGATAAATTGATTGTGCAATTAACAAGTAGACGTGGTCTACTATTTATTGGGAGTGTCTCGGGAATTTTCGGACTCTAATCGGGCTTCAATTTGGCGATTCGGGCCTAAGTGAGATTTTTGGGCATTTAAATATTAATTTTCGGAATTAAATTAAATAATTATTTATTTTCCGAAAATTCAAGGGAGATGGTCCGGAACCGGAATATTATGCTGACGACTGTGGTGAAGTCCGTTTATTTAATCGGGCTTTAATTTGAGCTAAATTGAATTTTTAATATTAATCAATTTTCGAAATTAATTAATTAATTATTTATTTTCGGAAAATTCAACTGGGATGGCCCGTGACCGGAAAATTATGCTGATGATCGTGGTGAAGTTTGTTTATTTAATTGGGCCTTATTTTGAGCTAAATGGAATTTTTGATATTTAATAATTAATTTTCGAAATTAATTAATTAATTAATTATTTTTCGGAAATTAAGATTTTGATGGCCGACGACCGAAATCTCGTGCTGATCGTCGTGGCGCAGTTCGTTTATTTATTTGAGCTCTACGTTGTATGGAATTGAATAAATTGTGATATTTTAAGAATTTACCCTAAATTGATTTGGAATTGATTGAGATTGAATGATTGATTGGTAAATGGCCGAGTATGTTTGTTTAGCATTTATAATGCTTTGATTGAGTTGTAAAGTGGATGGAATTATGAGAGAATTGGAAGTGAACCAATCAGACATAGTGTATGGACCTACGTGGTTTGGTGATTGAGACATCACTGGCGAAAACGGCGCCTTAAAGAACGCACGTATCGGTCTAGTAAATACATCATTGTGGACCTACGTGGTTCGGTGACTGGGATGTCACTGGCGAAAACGGCGCCTTAAAGAACGCACGTATCGGTCTAGTACTCATTGTTATAGGCATGTATGGTTCGGTGATCAGGACATCACCTGGGCGAAAACGGCGCCTTAAAAACGCATACACTTGTCTATCAAATACATTGTTATAGGCATGTGTGGTTCGGTGATTGGGATATCACTGGCGAAAACGGCGCCTTAAAGAACGCACACAATTGTCTATTGAGTACATTGTTGTAGGCATGTGTGGTTCGGTGATTGGGATATCACTGGCGAAAACGGCGCCTTAAAGAACGCACACAATTGTCTATTGAATACATGGTTATAGGCATGCGTGGTTCGGTGACTAAGGATGGCACTGGCGAAAACGGCGCCTTAAAGAACGCACGCAATTGTCTATTGGACAGATCATTGTAGGCATGTGTGGTTCGGTGATTTGGGATATCACTGGCGAAATCGACGCCTTAAAGAACGCACGCAATTGTCTAGTGGATAAATCACTTTGGCGAACTTGACGCCCGAGAGTATTGACCTAGAATGGTCCGTCTGACATGTAATCGACTAGTTCGATTGACCAATGAATTGATCCGATTGTTGTGAAATGATTGATTGAATGGAAATGACCGTGAGTGGTCTTGTTAACATGTAATCGACTAGGTCGATTTGATCGATGCTTCGATCGGTGATATGATTGCTTGAGTGCCTATTGTGAATTGTACTGACTTGCAGGTGGGATCTGATGCTAAGGTACGTCTTCTGATCTATGCGTGTTTAGGCAGCCTTTAGTATAATGGTTTACTAATTGAGCTTAGTGGGGTAGAACTCGCTGAGACGTAGTCTCATCCCAGTTTGGGGAAAAACATTTCAGGACCCGATGAGGAGCTGATGAGGAGGAGTCTGAGAAGGAGAACTCGGAGGTGAAACTTGAGTAGAAGGATTTTTGGAAGAAGAAGATAATCCTAAGAGGGGCCTTGAATACAGCCCAGATGGATTGAGATTCTACCTTCTTTTGATATCTCCATTTTGATGTGAATAGTTATGAAGTGATTTGTGTTTTGTATAAAAATTTGGTTATAAGTTTCAATATGAAAAATATGGCCCGCTTTTCTATCCCATTGTTTTTTATTGGGATTTATAATTCTTCCGCATGTGCTTAAGAAAAAGAAAGGGTCGGCGATATATAGTCCCGGGATATCGCATATTAAAATCGACCAAGAGAAGGATGTGTGCGTGCCCAAGGATCGGGGCGTGACACATAATCTTTCTAAACTCCATTCATCAAAATGAATACATTTCACAAGACATTTCTGAAACTATTTCAAGATACTTTCATAAACCACATTCACGACAAAATGCGTTTCATAACGTTTTTCTTAAAATTATTTTAGAATTCATTCCATAAATCGGCTCACAAAGTGATACACATATGTATCATTTCACAATACTTTTCCTAAAACCATTCTCAAATATTAAAAAGTAGTAATTGCCTGATCCAAACTTTTATGCAAGAAACATGCTTTAATTACCTATATGATACTCAAATCTTTATTTTTTTCAAGACATGAGTTTACAAATCTATAGAAGAGATAACACCATTCACCTCGTTGCCTACGACCAAGCAATAAACGATATTTATATCATTGAACTCGTGGCACTATCAAATAACCGAGGAAAAACGTTAAAATCAAATAAAACTCTAATTAACTACGAAACGACTAAACTACACCTTAACGCTAACAAAATGATTTCTACACACTAACAAATCGCATACCCAAAGCGATTATTCAAGTCGTCCGTAACGTAGAATTTTGGCACATGACTTGATTACGCCATAACTTTCTCCTCCGAACCCCATTTCAAATGTATTTATAGTCAATGGAAAGCCCTTCAAACATGATACAAGAATCCCAACTTGACTGTCCTAAAGTCAAGCCGAAAAACGACAAAATACGGGCTCAAATCTGCTGGATGCGCATTGATCATTGCGGGTGGGAAGCTTAAAAATTTTGTTTCAAGCAAACTGTAAGCTCAATTTATGATCCGTAATATCCCATGACTTCACAACATACTAAACTATCATTTCTATAGAAAAATATGTGGTTTAATGACTCAAAAATTAGATTTTGCCACTTGATTTTTCTCTCTCTTTGCTGGGTCCACTGATGGCCAATATTACAATAAGGGCAAGCACGGCCTCCATAAACTGTTTAGGTGATGAGAAAATTTCGTAAAAAAAAGGATTTCCATATAAGATTTTATCTTGCCTCAATCATCAATTTATTCATGGGTAATGTAATATTGTCTGGGCAAAATAATTTACTTAATTTATACTCTTAATCTAATTTATACTCTTAATCATCAATATCTATGTTATTTGGTGTTTCATCACATTTACTTTTGCTTTTCCATTTTAATATATAATTTCAATTTTATTGATGGAAATTTTTTTATAGCAGCTTTTCTATTATCCATATACTACAGAGGATTTAGATGAGACTGATAATTGATCATAGTTAAGCCATGTAGGTTCACGAATGGTGAAACATTTCGTTACTTGTAATTTATGTACAGTTTATTTGGATAATTTATTGCATTTCATATTTCAATTTTATATGTAGGATAATTATATGGTGTTTTTGTGTTCGCAAGTTAATTTCAAGTTCTTTTTTAATTAATTTTTGTATTTCCAAAATAGAACTTTTTATGGATATGTTTTTTTTTTTTATTTGAATTGTGATTTCTAACTTAGGTGCTGAGTACTAACTGATTAATTACAAATTCAGTAGGTTTAAGTAATTCTTTACATTTACGTACTTCTTGTAAGAAGATTATGTTTTCTATTTTTGATCTTAATTGGTCAATTGCCTTATTGTACTTTAGTTTTCAAATATCAACTATGCAATCATTTCTTAATATTTGTGTTTTCCATTACCATTATTACTTTTGCATTTTGGCAACTTTGGTTTAAGAAATTTCAGTGGATACATTGTAGATTTATAGCTAGAACTTAATATTAAACTCCGTTTATTTTGCGAGAAATAAATGATTTGAATTTCTTTTTTCTAAAAATAATCACTTATATTGAAATGAATAGTCCACTAAAAACATTTTCATTATCAAAACAATTTATGTCAAAATATTTTTATGTATTAGAGAAATTAAATATTAAATCACGCTTTTATCTCAAAATTTAAGTTTTTAAAGCAGGTTATAAAAGAAATTCACAAAATCTTACATTATGGATAGTGAAAGTAATTTTAATTTATTTTTTTAAGTAATATAAATGATCTTTTTTATAAAATATTTTTTGAATTTCAAATCTTATGATAATTCAGATTATTGTCAAAAGGTCGAGGTGATGGCTGATAAATCAAGAATGAATGAAAGTACAGAGTTTGACATTTTCAAAATGGAGATGGGGTAGAGTTGCTAGTTTTCTAAGCTATGACCGAGTGCTGACGTTTGGATGCCGGAAAAAATGAATAGATTTGACACGGACATGAATGTCATAATATCATAATGACTCCGAGTAAGCTAGTCTTCCTTGGACTTTCGGATGGAAGACTTTGACCCAAAAGCCGCGTGGACAACCTTCCAAGCTGTGGAGAAAAACAAGGAAACATCAAAATTAAAGCTGGTTCCCTGATCTGTCTTTCTTTCCTTCTCCCTTCGCTTCTGAAATTCCAACCAGAAGCAGTTCCCAGACCGCACCGATATGTTATGGACAATGATATTTGTGTCCTTTTTTTCCTTGTCGAGAGTGGTGTGTCCCTATATTGTTTGCCTCTTTGCATTCAGATTGTATCGCGTTAGATGCTGAATTTTATGAAAACATAGATGTAGTAGGTACATGGAAAGGTTGGACTTACCTGCATGATTCGGATCTTATGTCTTCGTTTAACTATACAACAGCCAGTATGGCAAGGCCATATTTTAATATCCAAGCAAGTATTTACTAGTGCTAAATAGTAATGACTTCAACCATTTCAAGGGAATGTATGGTTGCATCCTCTCAGGTGCAATTTGTCTTTCTCTACTACCTTCACATCCTCCAACAATGTCTCATGGAATAAATCCATGAAACGTGTTGAGCTTTAGAGCCTCCCTATTTAGGCGGATCAGTATTCCCATTAGTCTCATAAGCTTCTTATTCAAATTCGTACGGTCTCTGGAGGTAAACCTGAAATTAGATGCTTGTCAGCCAAAGAATTGTGGTAGTGGTCCAACTTTATTGTGGCTTTCCTGGCTTTGAGATAAAGTGCAACAACAGTAGGCCAATTTATCAGACATCTCGATCTAGTTATGTCATTGAAGATATTTTGTATGACAAGAACTTATTTAGGCGCAAGACATTTGACAACCATTCTGTTCCGAAATAGCTTTTAATGTAAATGTAAACATTTTTCTATTTCTATTTCTGTAAGAGTTTAAGAAAAATAACCGTTTGATAACGACACAAAATTTCTACTCTAAAAATGTAAATTCGTTTGATAACGACACAAAATTTCTTCCTTCCTGGACGGACGGCGGCGGCGACGACCGACGACCTTTAATATAAAAAATAAAAATAAAAATGATTTAGTAACAAAAAAAAATAATGAATAAAATAAAATAAAATAAAATAAATCATAAAAAAATAAAATAAAAATATCATTTTATTTTAAAATTAAAATATAAAAATAAATTTATTTTATTTATTCTATTTTATTTTGTTTTACGAATAAATTTATTTTAAAATGAATAAAAATAAAAAATAAAAATAATTTTATTTGGCAAAACACTCGAGGCAAATAAAAATAATTTATTTTTATTTATCATAAATAAATTATTTTAAATAAATATAATAAATTTATTTTATTTATTCTATTTTATTTTATTTTATTTTACGAATAAATTTATTTTAAAATGAATAAAAAAAAAAAAAAAAAATTATTTGGCAAAACACTCGAGGCAAATAAAAATTTATTATTTTTATCATAAATAAATTATTTTAAATAAATTAAATAATTTATTTTATTTATTCTATTTTATTTTATTTTACAAATAAATTTATTTTAAAATGAATAAAAATAAAAAATAAAAATAATTTTATTTGGCAAAACACTAAAGGCAAATAAAAAATAATTTTACTTTTAATAAAAATATTTATTTATTTATCATAAATAAATTTAATAAATTTATTTTTAGTAAACTAAAAATAAAATGATAAATAAAAAAAATTTATTTATTTTAATAAATTTATTTTTATTTTTAAATGAATATATTTATTTTTATTTTAGGCAGAGAAGAGGCGTACGAGGGAGAAAAGAGTGAAATTAGGGTTAGGAGAAATCGAAATTGATTTTTGGAGAAATCGAAGTAGAAAATTTCTACTTCGATTTTCTCCTCCATTTCTATTTCCGGAATGAAATCTATTCCGAAAATGAAAATTTGATAAGCGTTATCAAACAAGTTTTACATTCAGTAAATTGGTTCGGAGCAGAAAAATCATTTCGGAATGTAAATTATTTTTATCATGCACCCCTTAGAGTAGTGGATGAAGCGTTATTCAATGATGGATGCCCCCTGCCCAGTTTCAATTACCCTTTTGACTGCTTACTTATTACTTTGAGTCCTCTGCATCTTTTGCAACTACAACGAGTCATTTTTTGTCAATTCTACAATATTTGGGGCTGAGTGTGGTCCTGGTAAAGGGAACAATTCTTTTGCTGTGATAGCTAGTAAGTGCGATTACTTGAATTGGAATCGAGCGTCGGGCTAGTATTTGGTGGCCGCCTCGGTTCAAATACGAAACTGGAAAGTGAATCAAAGTGTTGAGTGTAACAACCTTCTCTCTTGTCCCACATCGCCTAGGGAGGGAGATCTTGGTTAGCTTATAAGGCTTGGGTCCCTTTCATCTGTGTAACACGTTTTAAAGCCGTGAGGGAAGAGACCGTGGCTGGGATGGCGGTTCATCCGCGCCAGGGCGGGTGACCCAAAGCGGACAATATTACACAGTGGGGCCCGGGATGTTACAAGTGGTATCAGAGCCGACTCCCGACCGCATGTGGGAGAACAGCATTTCGAGCTGTTCTCCCACATCGCTTAGGGAGGGAGATCTTGGTTAGTTTATAAGGCTTGGGTCCCTTTCACCTATGTAACGCGTTTTAAAGCCGTGAGGGAAGAGACCGTGGCTGGGATGGCGGTTCGTCCGCGCCAGGGTGGGTGACCCAAAGCGGACAATATTACACAGTGGGGCCCGGGATGTTACATTGAGTACCTGAAGTTATTGGAGGATAGTTTCGTTCTGAACTGGATGGGGTATGACTGCATGAGGTGAGGAAGAAGTGGGGATGGTGCGGCCGCGAAAATAGCATGAGTGTGTGCTATTGCCCTGATTGAATACATCTCGAACACTGTGGCAACGGTAAGGGGCCACAAACTATTCTAACTTAGGCTTTCACATTTTGCTCTTCTAGAAAGATTTTCTTCACCATCTGGTTCCCGTCCTCTGGAAGAAACAGCACCAATTTGTGAGAAAATCAGATTACTGAGGGTTTTATATCAATTTGCCTGCGTTTGAGATATATAAAATTTCAAGTGATCTCTTTGTTTGCTTTATCTCTGTAGAATTGGTTCTTCTGATCCTTTAGTCCAAAAACTTCAGCTTGATTTCTTTGGCTTTCTCAGGTGTTCTTTTCTAGCGCTTGATTTACTCCATCTGCTTACTTCCACTCGTCATTTCTAGTATAGGTTTAATACATCGCATGGATAAATAAGCTACAAAGAGAACATAAGAGATCAATCTGGCTAAAGTTGCCCAGCACATATTAGCTTGAATGTCTCAAGCCGAGTTAAATTCTAAATAAATATTTATAGGTCCTCCGAATATTACTCAAGGAGGAACAGATATCTTCTCAATAATTTATCATCATATCGAGAAAACTCTCTAAAAACTTTGTTCTTTTTCCACCATCTCTTGTCTCTCAATGTTGGGTTGTTGGATATGATGGTTTTTCAAGATACGCAATTTTGAACTTGTAGAAGAGGATTATTCTAGAAGCCAATAGGAGAAATTGTCAGAACAATGATACACTCAATCATTATGTCTATTCTTCAAATGGATGCATACTTCACTGGAAGTTCATCACTTTTCTCTTCTTCGTTTTCATTTTGCTACCACCCTGTCATGTTCATCTTCACGTGAAAGAACTAAAGAAGAAAACCCAGGTCCTGTTCGCTTACTGAGGCCAAATGGGTAGTGCAACCTGAGTCAGGAATTAGTGTTTATGGGACTTTTCTGTTTCAACCTCCCCAACATCGACCTCCTTCACTTCCAGTCGTCACCTGCCGTGTCCATCCGCCTTTGACCATAACGAACTCAACTTGTCGTATTACCCAACCTTCAAAGAGATCAAGGGTGGAGGACGAGTCGCGGTAAAAGTCGTCGTGGTTCCGGGGGTTTGAAATCGACCCAAGAAAGCCTGTGGAAAAGCGTTAAAACCCCGTCAAACAAAGTTGGAAACTTTGCAAGGAATAAAGGTGGCCGATGGAGTGAAATCGATCTTAAGTCCTGAAAGTGGACGTTTTTCAGCCGAAGTATCAACAGCCGTAATCGGTTTTTTCTCTCACTGAGCAATTATGTGGTCCCCTACCTTTGCACTTTCGGGTCCTCTAGACTCAGTTGACCCAGTCAATTGACGCGTTTGCGCGAAAAGGATTCAACGCGACATTCATATAATGCGATCTTCAGTGGGAGCAACTGAATCTCACTCGAGCCCCTTCTGTCTCTGCTATACGCACACCAGAGCTTTCCTCTTTCCGACTGTTCCTGTGCTTCTATTGTTCCCCTCTAAAATTCCCGAAATGGGTGTGGAGAGCTCCATAAGTTCCCAGGTTTTGCTTCGCCTTGTCATTGGCATTTTGACGATTCTTTCATTGGAAGACTGGGTTGCATCGGCGAGCTTCAAATGTGGAAATTGCAAGCCTGGCAAGTGCAGGGACGTCATGATAGGTTCTCTTTTCGGGAACTACTCTGAACCATGTTTTCATCATGAGCCACCGTTGAAACTAAAACCTTTCTGGGGTGACTCTGTCGATTATCATAATCAATCTTTTGGGTTGATCTCAGAGTCAGAGAGAGCGGGCAATGCTTGTTTTGCTCTACCTGAAGAGTCTCCTAGACCGCCCAGTGCAGCACCTGATACTGATGTTCCCGGCATTGGTTTGTCCTTCTTCCTTAAATCCAATCAGGGGCCCTTATACCTAGCATTTCTCCGTAATTGCCGCAGCATCCCAATTTCTGATTATCCAAAACCTCAATCGACTTGCCCCTCGGTTGGCGCCAACCACTCTTTTGTCGCTCTTATAAGTAGAAAAGAAGACCATCTTAACCAGTCAGCGTGCGACAGTCCTGTTATTATTGTACCTGTAGAATTAGCCATAGAGGATTCCGACCGAAAAAAAATAGAACTAGCCAGAGTGGATAGTGAGAAAATAGAAAATGATGACTCCGATGAGAAGGGGGAGCACGGGATTAGACTACAATGGGATTTAACCTCCTGGGAGCATTGTGTCAAATGCCAAAAAAGTGGACGCAAATGCGGGGGACATCATGGACGTTTTCGATGCAGAAAAGGTAACACTTTCCGATTAATTCCCTGTAATAGCAACAGTTAAAATTCTCCATTTTTTTGGTGAGTTTATTTGGAGAAAACTTTATGATAAATGAAAATAAATTCTGTGAAAATCATTTTCAAGAAAACTGTACTTTACCTTTTCTAGATCAGGGAATTCATTTTCCTAACTATAAGCATGCATATTTTCTTCAATGGCAAATAGTTTAACTAATCACTTTCAGCAAACCAAACGCATTAAAGTTTGAAAAACTAATTTGCGGAGAACTTTTTCCAACCAAATGAACACACTTTTAGTAGTTACACGATTTCATAGCAATGCCATTTTCCTCCTCGCATCAGAGCCGAAGAACTACAGGACAACATCTCCTGATCATGGATGCATAGTTTCGTTGCAGTCGCTTCTGTGGATCTCAAACCTGCATTGATCATGTGCCACAGCTCAGTAAAAAGTGAAATTTTTAAGATATGCCGCTGTATGCATTAGCTAGTTCCAATATGAGTGCAGAGTTTTGTTTAGGATTATAGATGATTACTGAATTTACGATACAGAGGCCAGGGTATGATTCACTAAGAGGAGACAAATGCATGAGAAGGAAAGGGGAAAGGTTTCTGGGCGTGCTTTTGCTTAGGCTTGTTTCGCATCAGCTTAAAGTTTTAGTCAATTCTGTCGCCTACAACGCTGCATTTTGCTTAGTTCTGCAATTTCTATGTGATATCTAACATGAGGGAATATCTATTTGTTCCTGAGATGTATTATGTCAAGCGATTCAATTATTTGATAGAAATATATGTTAGATCAAGGAAGCTGGTGTCTGTATTCCCGTTCTATGATTTTCATGATGTGGATAGGATCTGTTTTCTGATGCAAACGCCTTTTTTGGTACTACATCTTTGCTGCAGGAAACGATGCCCCTTTGAGGATCGGATTAGGTCAGTCAAAACTTTATCACGGGGGACATTATACAATCCTCTGAGTATATATGGGTGCATTTGGCATGGTTTGTAGCAAAAAAATGTTGTCAACACATACTTTGAGCACAATTACGATGCAAGAGCACAATGACATGCTTCGTGCACATGGGAACATCAGAGAGTCAAAGTTCTCCTGAAATTTTCCATTCCTCTACCCGCCACTGATGCAAATCTAATGACACCTCTGTTCTTCAGGTTGCGGATTTGGTGCCTTGGCCAGTATTTTTCTCTGTTCATGCATCTATATGATCCGCCACAAACAACAGCATTGCTTCTTAATATTCCGCTCAAGACATACTTCTTCCGATTCTTCCTTAAAAGCAGATCTTGAAGTGGGCAATGTATACTTCGGGGTCCCCATTTTCACCAACGCTGAGCTTGAAGAAGCTACTAACCATTTCGATTCTGCCCGGGAGCTCGGAGATGGAGGTTTTGGAATTGTGTACTATGGTAAGACCTTAACGAAAGAGGCTAATTAGGCAGCCTGCATATAAATGGCGAGAATTTCTAGAAACTAGGAATCTGAGAGGGTCATTCTCCATTTTTCTTAAACAGGCAAACTTCGAGATGGCCGGGAAGTAGCTGTTAAGCGTCTATTCGAGCACAACTATCGGCGGGTGAAGCAGTTCATGACTGAAGTTGAAATCCTAACTCGCTTGCACCACAAAAACCTCGTCTCTTTATATGGTTGCACTTCGCGGCACAGCCGTGAACTCCTGCTGGTCTATGAGTACATCCCGAACGGCACAGTGGCCGATCATCTACATGGGGAGAGAGCGAAGCAGGACCCTCTCCAGTGGCGTACTCGTATTAGCATCGCCATAGAAACGGCCACCGCATTGGCTTACCTTCATGCATGTGACATAATCCACCGTGACGTGAAGACTAACAACATCCTCCTCGAAAATAAATTTTGCGTCAAAGTAGCAGATTTCGGCCTTTCTCGGCTGTTTCCCAACAATGTGAGCCATGTGTCAACCGCTCCTCAGGGGACTCCGGGTTATGTGGACCCTGAGTATCACCAGTGTTACCAGCTTACAGAGAAGAGCGATGTCTATAGTTTCGGGGTAGTACTAGTGGAACTCATATCGTCCATGCCGGCGGTCGATATAAGCCGAGACAGGCATGAGATTAATTTGGCCAACTTAGCAACTAGCAAGATACAGAACCACGAGTTCCGCAAATTGATTGATCCAAATTTGGGGTTTGAGTCGGATCCCGAAATCAATAGGATGATCATGGCTGTGGCCGAGCTGGCTTTCAGGTGCTTGCAACAGGACAAGGACATGAGGCCCTCCATGGAGACTGTCCTGGAGGAGTTGAAGGCAATTTCGAGTGGGACACATGAGCCGGACAAGTCGAAGGATGTGAGCTATGATAACAGCGCCGGTCGAAGCAAGAACCCGCCTCCTTCGCCAGAATGTGACAATGTGGGGCTGTTGAAGAATATGAAGTCGCCGACTTCACCTGTTTCCGTGATTCAAAAATGGGGAAGCAGCAGTAGTTCCTCTGCACAAAGTGGTTAACTTGTAGTCTTATCAGTTCTCTCCTGCAAATTTCCCTTCTCCTCCATCTTGGCTTAAAGTTTGCTTGTATTTGGTTAATGGTTTCAAGTTAATATTATATAGAATGCAGATGATATAGCAGGCGATCAAGTTTTCCATTTTGGTCTTCATTTTTCAGCTTGAACATGTAAGCACTTCTGTTGAGGCTGCAGGAGGATTTGATGTAAATACTACATAGTATGGAGCACTTTCCTAGAGTATGAATAAAGGATTGTACACATACTTGCCATTGTCCCTCTCTGTCACAATATTTCAGGCGTTCGAAGAGTTTTCCCAGATCAGGTTGAAACATTTAGACTTGCGATGATTTTCTCACAACAGCTTACGACATTATATGATTTGCTCCTTAAAAGAACACAAGTCACGCCTGAAGCCATGTCGAGTCTCATTCTGAAAACAGGCCTCAGATAATACATGATCGCTCGATCTTTGTTGGAGTCTAGTGATGAAGTTCGTTCACCTTCAAGCTTGCGAAGTGAGAGTTTCACGTGGCAATAGACACATCAGGGAAGGAACTTGTCATATTCCGCGTGTTGAAGTGGTTTCACAGATCTTATCATATATGGAAATGGAAATACAAATCATCATCGCTCCTATCGTATATGTTACAAGGAAGGCTTATTCTGACTCAAGGGCTAATCTGCATAAACAAATTATGAGACAGATTTTTCTGCGGAGGTCCCGATTAAAGTAATGTTGTGCATAGTAAGACATGTATAAAATTAATACACTAACCGATGGAGGAGATTATACATAAGCTAGTTTCAGACAAGCGAGCCATATTCAATACTAATAACGGTCTGTTGCATCACTTAATATATCTATTTTATGAATAAATCTCAATCCTCTTAAGGCACATTTGGTAATACTTTTGTTTCGGGGAACAATTTTTAATCAAAAATGGTTTTTTCTGATTCTGTTATCGAGAATAATTTCCAAGCAAAAAAATGGGTTTGGTAACTTCATAAAATTTTTATTCTCGGGATAAAAATGCGTTTAATAGGATTTTTAAATTTTTTTTATTTCTTTTAATTTTTAATACTTTTATTATATTTTCTTTTTTTCTCTTTTTTCTTTTTCTTTTTCTCTTTGGCCGTTTGTCGGCCACAATAGTGGCCGATGACGACGAGCTCGCTGGAGGCTTGCTTGGCCACGGTGAGCCTCAACCTCACCCAGGCGGTGCAAGGTCGGCCTCGCCCTGGTCTGTTGAGGTCAAGCCTCACGTCGGTTAGGGAGGTCGAGCCTCGCCATGGCTCGGCATCGTTGGGGGTTGGCAACGCTCCTGGCAATGCTTCGACGAGGTTGCCGACCCTCGTCTGGTTGGTCGCCAGCGCCGGTCATATGGCCAGGGTTGGCAACCGGCCAAAAGGAAGGAGAAGAAATGGAAAGAGAAGAAGAAAAGAGAAGAAGAGAGAAGAGAAGAAAAAATAAATTCTTTGTTTTTGTCCTTTTGATTCTTAGGAATTGTTCTTGGGAACAAGAAACTACTTTTTTCTACTTTTTATTTCTGTTCCAAATTTATTATTGAGAACAAAAAAAATAGATTTTTTATTTTCAGGAATAAAATTTTACCAAACAGGTTTCTATTCTTTTTTTGTTCACTGGAAAAAAAAGAACATAAATAGTTATTCTGGGGAACATAAATTTTTTTTACCAAACATGGCCTTAGTGTTAGTACTAATATTTTGCTGCCTTAATGCCAAGAGTCAGCTTTTGCCAGAATATTTTTCCATGAAGTGAGTGGCCGATGCATGACAAACCTTGATTGAGTTGGCTAGTCATTTTGGAGCTGTTTCACTCTTAATTAAGTTAATCATTGGATTTATTATAGTAGGGCAATTGAGAGTTCTCATACTATATTATTGTAGTTCAAGGATTACATAAATTGCATCGGAAACTACCAAGTTATTGTAGAATGAAGCCAGCAGGAGATATGATATTAAAGAGCATTGTTGAGTATAAATTGGGCCTTTCTTGAGTAGTTCAAGTTTTTCGAGTAAACGATTGGGAACTAAACTTTGACGTGACATATCGAGACAATGATCTCATATTCAATTCAAAGCAAAACTTTTTCACCAATTCGATTTCTTAAATTTTTAGTCTCGGCGATTCTTTTCTCTATGGGTATTAGGGCAAGCACGGCCTCCATATACTGTTTATCGTAATGAGAAAATTTCGTAAAAAAAATTGGATTTCTATATAAGATTATATCTTGCCTCAATCATCGATTTATTCATGGGTAATGTAATATTGTCTTAGCAAAATAATTTATTAATTTATACTCTTAATCATCAATATCTATGTTATTTGCTGTTTCATCACATTTACTTTTGCTTTTCCATTTTAATATATAATTTCAATTTTATTGATGGAAATTTTTTTATAGCAGCTTTTCTATATCCATATACTACAGAGGATTCAGATGAGACTCATAATTGATCATAGTTAAGCCATGTAGGTTCACTAATGGTGAAACATTTCGTTACTTGTAATTTATGTACAGTTTATTTGGATAATTTATTGCATTTCATATTTCAATTTTATATGTAGGATAATTATATGGTGTTTTCGTGTTCGCAAGTTAATTTCAAGTTCTTTTTTAATTAATTTTTGTATTTCCAAAATAAAACCTTTTATGGATATGTTTTTTTATTTGAAATGTGATTTCTAACTTAAGTGCTAATTATTAACTGGTTAATTACATTTTCAGTAGGTTTAAGTAATTCTTTATATTTACTGTACTTCTTCTAAGAAGATGATGTTTTCTATTGTTGATCTTAATTGGTCAATTGCCTGATTGTACTTTAGTCTTTGAACATCAACTATGCCATCATTTCTTAATATTTGTTTTTTTCATTAGTATTATTACTTTTGCATTTTGGCAACTTTGCTTTAAGAAATTTTGGTGCCTACACTTCAGATTTATAGTTAGAACTTAATATTAGACTTAGTTTGTTTCGCGGGAAATAAATGATTTGGATTTTTTCCTAAAAATAATTATTTATATAATTTGAAATAATTAGTCAACAAAAAATATTTTCATTGTCATAATAATTTATGTCTAAATATTTTTATGAATAATAAAAGTAATTCTGATTTATTTATTTGATAAGTGATATAAGTAATTATTTAAAAAAACATTTTTTTAATTATTCATTTTTATGAAATAAATGAATCCTTACAATATAATCAGATTACTGTGAAAAAGGTCGACATCATGGTTGATGGATCCAGAATCAATGAAAGTAGTTTGACATTTTCATAATGGAGATGGGGTAGAGTTGCTAGTTTTCTAAGCTATGACCGATTGCTGACGTTTGAATGCCGGAAAAAATGAACAGATTTGACACGGACATGAATGTCATAATATCATGATGGCTCCGAGTAAGCCAGCCTTCCTTAGACTTTCGGAGGGAAGACTTTGACCCAAAAACCCCGTGGACCACCCTCCAAGCTACGGGGGAAAAACAAGGAAACATCAAAATCAAAGCTGGTTCCCTGATCTGTCTTTCTTTCCTTTCTTTCTTCGCTTCTGAAATTCCAACCAAAAGCAGTTCCCAGACTGCACCGATATGTTTTGGACGATATGTGTCCCTTTTCCTCTGTCGAGGGCGATGTGTCCTATATTGTTTGCTTCTTTGCATTTGGGCTGTAACGCGTTCGATGCTGAATTTTACTAAAATGTCACTGATGTAAGTACATGGAAAGGTTGGACTTTTGTGCATGATTCGGACCTTATGTCTTCGTTTAACAATACAGTAGCCAGTATATATGGCAAGGCCATATTTTAATATCCAAGTAGGTGTTTACAAGTGCTAAATAGTAACGACTTCTACCATTTTGAGGGTATCAAGTGCAATTCGTCTTTCTCTGCTACCTTCACATTCTTAAACAATGTCTCTTGGATTGAATCCACCAAATGTGCTGAGCTTTAGAGCCACCCTATTTTGGCAGATCAGTATTATCATCAATCTCAGTATGTTCTTACTCGACTTCCTATTGTCTCTGGAGGTGAATCCGAAATTTGATGCTTGTCAACCAAAGAACTGTGGTAGTGGTCTAAACATGATCTACCCTTTTTAGATTCCAAGCCTTCAACAATCTTATTGTGGCTTTCCTGGCTTTGAGATAAAGTGCAACAACAGTCTATGTAGCACAGACACTCTCCGAAAGCCTTCATGTCGTGTCCGACACTCCGACACGTGTCCGACACGCTTCGACACGTCCCGACACGCTCCGACACGCGGTCAACGAGTGTCGAAAAATCCGACACGTGGTCAACTCTTTCCGACATGCTCCGACACGCGAGTCCAGAATTCAGACACGCGATTCCGATACGCACGGGGTCAATTTTAAAAATTTCTAATACTTGAGGGGTCAAAATATAAATATACACAAAAGAAGTAATAAAAGAAGTAATAAAATTGCTATAAATATACACGCACGGGGTTATTTTTTTTTTCAGTTTTTTTTAGAATTGTTTTATTTTTTTAAAAAGTCTTTTACTATGAAAGAAGTAATAAAAAATGCTATATATGATAAATAAATAAATTTAAAAATATCATTTCAGCATTTTTCTTTAAAAATGTTTTTTTCCTCTAAGTTTTGTGTATTATTGTAACAAATTAAAATAATGAATGATTTAATTTAATATTTTTCGTGTAAATTAATTCTAGGCTATTATTATTATTATTATTATTATTATTATTATTATTATTATTATTATTATTATTATTATTAATGTATTTATATATAAAAATAAATTTAATATATAACGTGTCGGAACGTGTCGAAATTCTCTATTTTTAAGAAATCACGTGTCGGCGTGTCTTGTCGTGTCGTGTCGTATCGTGTCGTGTCGTGTCGCGTGTCGCGTGTCCGTGCTGGTGCTACATAGACAACAGTAGGCCGATTTATTAGACATCTCGATTTAGTTATGTTATTGAAGATATTTCGTATGACAAGAACTCATTCCATAGCCAATGAATGGACCAGCTACCCCGACTTCCATCCTATCCTAATAAGAGACCTGGAGAACAAGTAAGCTCCAATACATAGTTCTATGGTTAGACCGTAAGTGATAATGAGAAGAACCTTCTTTAGGTAACCTCCTTGAGGCACTTTTGGCATCACTACCTCACCTCATGGCAAGCTTACAAAGCACTATCAGTGGAGGAAGCGTTACTCAATGCTGGATGCCCTCTGCCTAGTCTCAATTACTCTTTTGACCGCTTACCTATTACTTTTGGTCCGCGTTGGGTTGATCTCTGCATCTTTCACAATTGCAACGAGTCATTTTTTGTCAATTCTACAATATCAAGGGTTGACTGTGGTCTTGGTGAAGGGAACAATTCTTTTGCTACAATAGCGTGTAAGTGTGATTACTTGAACTGGAATAGAGCATTGTGCCAGTACTTGGTGGCCGCCCCGATTCAGATACGAAACTGGAAGGTGAATCAAAGCGTTGAGTACCTGAAGTTATTGAAGGACAGTTTCACATTGAATTGGACGGGATGTGATTGCATGACGTGCTGAAGAAGTGTGGATGTGCCGCAAACTGTTCTAACTTAGGCTTTCACGTTCTACTCTTCTAGAAAGTTTTTCTTCCCCATCTAATTTTGGTTCTCTAGAACAAATATCACCAATCTGTGAGAAATTCAAATTACTGAGGGTTTTATATCAATTTGCCTGCGTTTGAGATAAATAAAATTTCAAATGATCTCTCTATCCGCTCTATCTTTATAAAATTGGTTCTTTTGATTTTTTAGCCCAAAAACTTCAGCTTGATTTCTTTGGCTTTCTTAGGTGTTCCTTTCTACCGCTTGATTAACTCCATCCGCTTACTTTCACTCCTTATTTCCAGTATAAGTTTAATACGTTGCTTGGAAAAATAAGCTACAAAGAGAATATAAGATCTCAATCTAGCTGAAGTTGCCGATCAGGTATTAACCTGAACGTCTCAAGCTGAGTTAAATTCTGAATTATCCGGGAAATATTTATAGGTCCTCCAAAAATACTCAAGGAGGAACGGATATCTTCTCAATTATTTATCATCATCTCGAGAAAACTGTCTAAAAGCTTTGTTCTTTTTCCACCATCTCCTGTCTCTCGACGCTGGGTTGTCAGATATGATGGTTTCAAGATATGCAATTTTGAACATGTGGAAGAGGATTATGCTAAAAGCCAATAGATGAAATTATCAGAAAAATGATACCCTCAATCATTATGTCTAGTCTTCAAATGGATGCATACTTCACTGGAATTTCCTCACTTTTCTCTTCATCCTCCCCATTTTGCTACCATCCCGTCACACTCATCTTCCCGTGAAAGAACCAGAGAAGAAAACCCAGGTCCTGTTTATGGGACTCTTCTGTTTCAACCTCAACATCGACGAGTCTTTATCAGACATAAGACCCAATGGGCGGATCAGGTGAACACTTCACGAGTTTCTTCCTTGTTCACCAGTTGTCACCTTCCGTGTCTCTCCGCCTTTGATTGTCACGGACTCAAGTTGTCATAGTACTCGACCTTCAAAGAGATCAAGGGTAGAGGACGAGTCTCGGTAAAAAGTCCGTGGGAAAGCTTCGAAACCCCGTCAAACAAAGTTGGAAACTTCGTAAGGAAATAAAGGCGCCCACGGAAACAAAGCTGGCCATGGGCCGCCGATGGAGTGAAATCGATCGTGAGTGAAAATGGACCTTTTTTAGCCGAAGTATCAACCGTTGAAATCGATTTTGTCTGACACTGAGCAAATATGTGGTCCCCTACGTTTGCTGTTTCGGGTCCTCTACGCTCAGTTGACCCAGTCAACTGGCGCGTTTACGTGAAAAAGGATTCAACGAGACATTCATACAATGCGGTCTTCAGTTTGAGCGACTGTATCTCACTCGTGCCCCTTCTGTCTCTGCCATAAGCACACCAAAGTTTTCCTCTTTCCGACTGTTCTTGTACTTCTGTTGTTCCCCTCTAAAATTCCTGAAATGGGTGTCGAGAGCTCCATAAGTTCCAATGTTTTGCTTCGCCTTGTCATTACCATTTTGACGATTTTTTCCTTGGAAGACTGGGTTCCATTAGTGAGCTTGACATATGGATCCTGCGAGTCTGACGAGTGCGGTAAGGTCATGATAGGTTATCCTTTCGGGAACGACTCTGAACGATGTTGTCCTCATGACCGACTGTTGAAACTATATTCTTTCTGGAAGGGCCCTGTTGTTTATGATAATCAATCTCTTAGGTTGATCTCACAGTTTGGGATAACGGGCAATGCTTGTTTTGTTCCACCTGAAAAGTCTCCTCAACCGCCCAGCGCATCTGATGCTGATGTTCCCGGCAGTAAAGTGCTCTCCTTTCTTAAATCCAATCACTGGTCTTTTCAGCTAGCATTTCTCCGTAATTGCACCGGCTCCCCAAATGGCGATTATTCACATCCTGACTTGACTTGCCTCTCTGCCGGGGCCAACCACTCTTATGTCGCTCTTGGAGGTAGACGAGACGACCTTCATCTTAGTCGGTTAGCGTGCGGGAGTCATGTTATTGTACCTGTTGAATTAGCCCGAGAGGATTGGAAGAAAAAAGAAAATAATGAATCAACCAAGGAGGAGTGGAAGCACGGGTTTAGACTGCAATGGGATTTAACCTCCTGGGAGAGTTGTGTTAAATGCAACATTAGTGGAGGCAAATGCGGGAAAGCGGATGGAAGTTTTCTGTGCCTCTGTTCTGGTAAAGCTTATCCGCGTACTTGCAAAGGAGGTAAAACTTTTCGATTAATTCCCCGTAATAGCAACCGCTTAAAATCTCCCATGTGTTTTTCGGCGGATGTCCTCGCCATGCTCTCCGAACTTGATAAGGACTTAAAAGGAAGAGGAAGAACTTTTTGGCTTCCCTTGGTTCTCTCTATCTCAGTTCCTTTTTCCCACCTCGACTTCGTTCACCACGCCATTACTTTTATTTATTTATTTATTCTTTCGGGCATTCTTTTGTAGATCTAGGGCGTGTTATGGAAAAAACTTTACAATAAAGGAAAATAAATTCCATGAAAATCATTTTCAAGAAAAATGTATTTTACCCTTTTCAGATTGGGAAATTCATTTTCTTAACTTTAATCATGCATATTTTCTTTAACTGTAAATAGTTTGACTAATCATTTTTACCAAATCAGACGTATTGAAGTTCGGAAAACTAATTCAGAAGACGTGATAAACGTTTCCTGTGCAGAGGTAATACTTTTCAATTAATTCCCTGTAAAAGCAACAACAGTTGAAATTCTCCCACGTGTTTTTCGGTGAATTTCCTCGTCATTCTCTCCAAACTTCATAAGAGGTCGTCAAAGGAAGAGGAAGAACTTTTTTTTGACTTCCTTTGGTTTTCCACTCTCAGTACCCTTTTCCCACCTCGGCTTCGTTCACCAAGCCATTACTTTTTTATTTACATTTCTTTCGAACATTCTTTTGTAGATGTAGGACATGTTTATTTTGGGGAAAATTTTATGATAAAGGAAAATAAATTCCATAGAAATTATTTTCAAGAAAAAAATATATTTTACTCTTTTCAAATTAGGAATTTACCTTCCTAACTTTAAATATGCATATTTTTTTCAACCGAAAATGGTTTGAATGATCATTTTTAGCAAACCAAATATATTGAAATGTCAAAAACTAATTCACGGAAAATTCTTTCACTCAAACAAACATACCTTTGGTAGTTAAATGAATTCATAGCAATGTCATTTTCTTCCTCGCATCAAAGATGAAGAGCTACAGGACAACATCTCCAGATCACGTATACATAGTCTTGCTGCAGTTACTTTTGTGGATCTCAACCCTGCATTAATCATAAGTGCAGCTCAGTAAATAGTATTTTTTAGACTGTCAATGTTTGCGTTGGCCAGTTCCAACGTGAGTGCAGAGATGTGTCGAAGATTTTAGATGATTACTGAATTTATGATGCAGAGGCCGGGTTATGATT
Organism: Eucalyptus brandiana; assembly: GCA_014182725.1. Taxonomy (NCBI): domain Eukaryota; kingdom Viridiplantae; phylum Streptophyta; class Magnoliopsida; order Myrtales; family Myrtaceae; genus Eucalyptus; species Eucalyptus brandiana. The sequence continues at coordinate 37,730,572 of CM024674.1, forward strand.
CAATAAGAGAAGACAGATGCATGGAAAGGAAAACGTAGGGGAAATTTTTCCGTGCGTGTTTGCTTATGCTTGTTTCGCATCAGCTTAAAGTTTCAGTTGACACTGTCACCTACAATGCTCCATTAAGCTTAGTTCTGCAATTTACTTGTGATATGTAACATGAGGGAGTGTCTATTTTTCGTAAAAATGTATTATGTTAAGTGATATTCAATTGATCGATAGGATTTTATGTTAGATCAAGGAAGCTAGTGTCTGTGTTCCTGTTCTATAATTTTTATTATGTGGAGAGGATCTGTATTTGTGGAATTCATATCTGACTCAAACGCCATCTTCTGGCACATCTTTGCTGCAGGAAACGATGCACCCTTGAAGATTGGATTAGGTCAGTCAAATCTTTTTAATGGGGGACATTATACAATCCTTTTGAGTATATATCTGTGCATTAAGCATAGTTTGTTGATTGCCAAATAATTGTCAACACATACTTCGAGCACAATTACGATGCAAGAGCACAATGACATGCTTCGTAAATTTGGGGACATCTCACGGTCGAAGTTTTCTGAATTTTCCATTTCCTACCTGGCGCTGATGCAAATCTAATGACACTTTTGTTCTTCAGGTTGCGGATTTGGTGCCTTGGCCAGTATTTTTCTCTGTTCATGCATCTATATGATCCGCCACAAACAAAAGCATTGCTTCTTAAAATTCCGCTCAAGGCATGCTTCATCTGATTCTTCCTCGAAAGCAGATCTTGAAGTGGGCGATGTATGCTTCGGGGTCCCCATTTTCACCAACGCCGAGCTTGAAGAAGCTACTAACCATTTTCATACTGCCCGGGAGCTCGGAGATGGAGGTTTTGGAATTGTGTACTATGGTAAGACCTTAACGAAAGAGGCTAATTAGGCAGCCTGCATATAAATGGCGAGAAATTCTAGAAACTAAGAATCTAAGAGGGTCATTCTCCATTTTCTTAAACAGGCAAACTTCGAGATGGCCGGGAAGTAGCTGTTAAGCGTCTATTCGAGCACAACTATCGGCGGGTGAAGCAGTTCATGACTGAAGTCGAAATCCTAACTCGCGTGCGCCACAAAAACCTCGTCTCTTTATATGGTTGCACTTCGCGGCACAGCCGTGAACTCCTGCTGGTCTATGAGTACATCCCGAACGGCACAGTGGCCGATCATCTGCAAGGGGAGCGAGCGAAGCAGGACCCTCTCCCGTGGCGTACTCGTATTAGCATCGCCGTAGAAACAGCCACCGCATTGGCTTACCTTCATGCGTCTGACATAATCCACCGTGACGTGAAGACTAACAACATCCTCCTTGACAATAACTTTTGCGTCAAAGTGGCAGATTTCGGCCTTTCTCGGCTGTTCCCCAACAATGTGAGCCACGTGTCGACCGCTCCTCAGGGGACTCCGGGTTATGTGGACCCTGAGTATCACCAGTATTACCAGCTTACGGAGAAGAGTGATGTCTACAGTTTTGGGGTAGTATTAGTGGAACTCATATCGTCCATGCCAGCAGTGGATATAAGCCGAGACAGGCATGAGATTAATTTGGCGAACTTAGCAACCAGCAAGATACGGAACCACGAGTTCTGCCAATTGATCGATCCAAATTTGGGGTTTGAGTCGGATCCCGAAATCAATAGGATGATCATGGCTGTGGCCGAGCTGGCTTTCAGGTGCTTGCAACAGGACAAGGACATGAGGCCCTCCATGGAGACTGTCGTGGAGGAGTTGAAGGCAATTTCGAGTGGGAAACATGAGCCCGACAAGTCAACGGATGTGAGCTATGATAACGGCGCCAGTCAAAGCGAGAACCCACCTCCTTCGCCGGAATGTGACAATGTGGGGCTGTTGAAGAATACGAAGGCGCCGACTTCACCTGTTTCCGTGACTCAAAAATGGGGAAGCAGCGGTAGCTTCTCTGCACATAGTGGTTAACTTGTTGTCTTATCAGTTCTCTCCTGCAAATTTCCCTTCTCCTCCATCTTGGCTTAAAGTTTGCTTGCATTTGGGTAATGGTTTCTAGCTAATATTTGGTTTTGTTCCTCTTGGGGCAGCCCATACTAAGAGGACAGCCCATACTACCACAAGAAAATGCTTATGTACAGTTTGAGGGACCCAAGCCTTATAAGTTAGCTCGGGACTCTCTTCCTAGGCGATGTGGGACAAGAGACGCGCCCCCTTCCTGCGCATGTCTAGGGACTGAGGTGCGAATGCATCGCCATCCCTCCTCCCCGCGCACCGTCGCCTAGGCCGTCACAATATAGCAGTCGATCAAGTTTTCAATTTTGGTCTTCATTTTTCTGCTTGAACATGTAAGCACTTCTGTTGAGGCTGGAGGAGGATTTGATGTAAATACTACATAGTAAGGAGCGCTTTCCTAGAGCATGAATAAAGGATTGTACACATATATGCCATTGTCCCTCTCTTCATCACAATATTTCAAGCGTTGAAGAGTTTTCCCAGATCAGGGTTGAAACATTTAGACTTGAGATGATTTTCTCACAACAGCTTACGACATTATCTGATTTGCTCCTTAAAAGAACACAAAGTCACGCCGGAAGTCATGTTGAGTCTCATTCTAGAAACAGGCCTCAGATAATACGTGATAGCTCGATCTTTGTCGGAGTCTAGTGATGAAGTGCCTTCACCTTCAAATTTGCGAAGTGAGAGTTTCACGTAGCAATAGACACGTCAAGTAAAGAACTTGTCATATTCCATGTGTTGAAGTGGTTTCAGAGACCTTATCATATATGGAAATGAAAATACAAACCATCATCCCTCGTATCGTTTATTCTCATTTGAGGGCTAATTTGCATAAATAAAGGAATGTCGGACACTTGGAGTGCCAAAACTTAGTATGAATGGACATTTAAGCGCCAAAAGTTAGGAAAGTGACACTAAAGTGCCAAAATCAGACCAAAATGAATTACTTAAGAGCCAATGGTGAAAAAATCCGGCTAAAATGCTGTGGCGATTTTCTGACGAGGTAAATGCAAAATGACGTCATTTTGCACGCTGACGTGGCTAGACAAGTGCTAAATGACATCGTCGTTTTGCTGTTGACATGGGTAAATAATTAATATATAAATTAATTAAATTAAATTTAAAACTAAATTTATCTAAAAAACACAGAGAGAGAGAGAGAGAGAGAGAGAGAGAGAAGGGTAGAGATTGCAGGTGGTGAGGGCTGTCCTTAGCCGCATGCAACTATCTTCCTTTTTAAAAAAATTAATAATTTAATATAATTAATTTTTATATTAAAATTCAAATCCTAAAAAAATGGTGACGTTTTTGCGTTTCTTTGTTGAGTCAGCTCTCTGACAAGTTACGTAGACGCGCAAAATTAATAAAAAATTGCCAAGTCCATTGATTAATCTCTGTAAAAAACCATATCAATGCTCTATTCATTGATCTATCTCATATCAAAACACATGTCAATGGTTCATCCATCGATCAATATTTTGGTCAATACCTAACCATGGTCACCACACAACACCTTATGACAAGGCGACCAAGATTCCCCTCTTGGCAAGGTCTTCACCTACAAAGCCAGTGACTTGACCTAGAAGGATATCCTAAACCGAGTATGCATACCCACAAGCCCCTCTATGGGCTCACAACAATATTGAGCACCAAAACCACATCCTCTAAATATCCAAAAATTTAATCCATAAATCAATATCATAATCCACAATCAATATTAGCAATTGATTTCTCAAAACAAATGCATAATCTTTATAAACTCCATTCATCAAAATGAATACATTTCACAAGACATTTTTGAAACTATTTCGGAATACTTTCATAAACCACATGATGACAAAATGCGTTTCATAACGCCTTTCTTAAAATTATTTTAGAATTCATTCCATAAATCGGCTCACAAAGTGATACACATATGTATCATTTCACAATACTTTTCCTAAAACCATTCTCAAATATTAAAAAGTAGTAATTGCCCGATCCAAACTTTTATGCAATAAACATGCTTTAATTACCTATATGATACTCAAATCTTTATTTTTTTTCAATACATGAGTTTACAAATCCATAGAAGAGATAGCACCATTCACCTCGTTGCCTACGACCAAACAATAAACGATACTCATATTGTCGAACTCGTGGCACTATCAAATAATCGAGGAAAAACGTTAAAATCAAATAAAACTCTAATTAACTACGAAACGACTAAACTACGCCTTAACGCTAACAAAATGATTTCTACGCACTAACAAATTGCATACCCAAAGCGATTATTCAAGTTGTCCGTAACGCAGAATTTCGGCACACGACTTGATTATGTCATAACTTTCTCCTCCGAACCCCGTTCCGAATGTATTTATAGTCAGTGGAAAGCCCTTCAAACATGATACAAGAATCCCAACTTGACTGTCCCAAAGTCAAGCCGAAAAATAACAAAATACGGGCTCAAATCTGCTGGATGTGCATTGATCATCGCGGGTGGGAAGCTTAAAAATTTTGTTTCGAGTAAACCGTAAGCTCAATTTACGATCTGTAATATCTCATGACTTCACAACATACTAAACTATCATTTCTATAAAAATATGTGGCTCAATGACTCAAAAATTAGATTTTGCCACTCGATTTTTCTAAAATTCTGAATTTGAGCCCTAAACCCGGAAAACACTTTGATTGGATGAATAGGGGTCTTAAGCTCTTACTGGGCATTGTGAATAAGCTTGGTGAGGCGCCCATGACATGAACGCACGAAGCCCTCTCTTCTCTTTCTTCTTCTTCTTTTTCATTCTTTGTTCTTTTCTCCTCCTTTCTTCTTCCCACCTTCTGCCCAAATGTGTGCTTTCTTTCCCCTTTTATCTCTTCCTTTTTTTTCTTTCTCCCCTCTTTTTGACTTTTCAACCTTTCTTTTGTTTTTTCCCTCTCTCTTTGCTGGGTCCCACTGATGGCCAATATTACAATAAGGGCAAGCACGGCCTCCATAAACTGTTAAGATGATGAGAAAATTTCCTAAAAAAATGGATTTCCATATAAGATTTTATCATGCCTCAATCATCAATTTATTCAGGGTAATGTAATATTGTCTGGGCAAAATAATTTACTTAATTTATACTCTTAATCATCAATATATATGTTATTTGGTTTTTCATCACATTTACTTTTGCTTTTCCATTTTAATATATAATTTCAATTTTATTGATGGAAATTTTTTTATAACAGCTTTTCTATTATCCATATACTACAGAGGATTTAGATGAGACTCATAATTGATCATAGTTAAGCCATGTAGGTTCACTAATGGTGAAACATTTCGTTACTTGTAATTTATGTACAGTTTATTTGGATAATTTATTGCATTTCATATTTCAATTTTATATGTAGGATAATTATATGGTGTTTTCGTGTTCGCAAGTTACTTTCAAGTTCTTTTTTAATTAATTTTTGTATTTCCAAAATAGAACTTTTTATGGATATGTTTTTTTTTTTAATTTGAATTGCAATTTCTAACTTAGGTGCTAAGTACTAACTGATTAATTACAAATTCAATAGGTTTAAGTAATTCTTTATATTTATGTACTTCTTGTAAGAAGGTTATGTTTTCTATTTTTGATCTTAATTGGTCAATTGCCTGATTGTACATTAGTTTTCAAATATCAACTATGCCATCATTTCTTAATATTTGTGTTTTCCATTACTATTATTACTTTTGTATTTTGGCAACTTTGGTTTAAGAAATTTCAGTGGATACACTGTAGATTTATAGCTAGAACTTAATGTTAAACTCCGTTTATTTCGCGAGAAATAAATGATTTTGTTGGGATTAATGGATCCCCGAAAACCGGATTCGACACTAAATCGAACCCCTAAATCGAATGCGGAAGACAAGCCTGGGAAAATCACGTATCACCGATCCTAAAGCACACCACGGATTCGAGCGTACCTTGTTAGCCACAGATTAAACATCAATGCTGAAGATTGAGGAAGAAATTCTGATATGATGATGTCAATTTGCCTTGAAAGGGAAGACGGCTCGCCTTAAGAGTTTTTGTCTTTCTTTTGGAGGGAGAGAGAACGTTGAAAGAGAGGGAGACGTACGTTAATTCCAAAAGGTACGTTCTCCCTCTCTCTCCTCCCTTTTATACGTCCCTCCATCCACGGGCCCTATTCCCGTGGGCCGGGCTTTTAGGCCCAACATGGGCGGACGGGCCTTAAGCCCATCTCATATAAAACCATCATCTCCCACTCGCACATGATGGGCTGAACAGGATTCTCTTTACCTCTCTTCAACATTCATACTGGTGAATAATCCGTGCGACCAGCATACTTAGAGAGCTTGTTGCCATACATCTGTTAGGAATATATAGCAGCTCTGATACCATGAATGGATCTAGACTTAGAACTAGGGAAGGAGAGTAAATTTCCAGCAGGTATGCATCCCATATTGGGCGAACAACCCGTTCAAGCCCTTCAGGGACAGCCTTTTAGCAAGAAACCACTCAGCCCTTTAGTTCAGAGCCTAGAGACACCCAAAGTGATGCCGGGATGGAAACGTTTCTAATCTACCCAAGCTGCATTTCTCGAAGGATCCTACCAGCCGGAGAAGAAGAGAGGTTTTAGAAAGACATAGAGGATTTTCACAAAGCACACTCTTTACTTCGGGGGACTCGCCCAAAACGATACAACAACGATGCCTTATATAGGCAAATAAAGGTAAACAAGGACACACAGGGACCAACTCACGGGTCCAAAAACAAACAGAGGCGCCGAAAGCCTACGGAAGGGAATTATTCGCACACTATGAACAGTAACTGTACTGTGAACAGTACATTCCCTAGCCTAGTGCTACAGTAAAAGTGAATAGTACTTTGCTGTAGTGAAATTGTACGGACTCAGCGGTCTCGTCCGTCACGGGCATTGTAGCTGCAGACTGAGTCTGAGTCATCTGAGCTGTCTTCTAGGAGGTGTGCTTCATATTTTTGCTGGAGTGCTTCAAGGTCTTGAGGTGAAAGAATTTGGTTCAGCCTTCCGGATAAGGATGCTTGATGGGCCCAATGGGAGGCTTCTTCTGCTGCCTAGTCTGTGTTTTCATCAGTAGTATTGTTAGGAAAACTTGGTTGAGGCCAGTTGGAGGGCTGTGCATAGTAAGCTGGGTCCATATGTTGGGATGAGGACGAAGGTCCCTGTTCGTAGGGATTCTGGGACAAAGGACCTCCAAAACGTGCATAGGGGTCCTGAGTAGACTGGACAATGTCACCTTCGCTTGTCATTTCATGATCTTGGGTTGATGCTTGTTGGTATTGACTGAGTGCTTCATTGGCTTCGGTGCTAGGTCATACCGATCCCACGTAGTAGGTCCATTATTCCAGATATGTTCAGGGATGGTTTTGTTTTCTTGGCAGAGGATTCGCTGGAGTTCTCGATATTCATGTGCAGAAGTTCTGACAGATCTTGGATAAGATTTGTGAATCCTGGCTTCTCGGTTGTTCGAGTGAGGTTTATAGGCTGTGGTTCCTATTTCAAGTGGTGCATCGAGAATACTGCCATTATTTCTAAAGAAATTCCATGGACGTCTGAAAAACAGGATGGTGTGAACTTCAGGATTTGGTGTCATGGTTCTCAGTTCCTTTTCTAAGTCCTGTTTCCAACATGTAGGATGATAGAACCAGTTTAGAAAATTTAAGAGATTTCTATCGCATTCCTTTTCGATGTTTCTTCCGAGCATGAATATCCTGGTGAGATTGGCAATGAATCTTCTTGTGGGAATTTCAATGGCTATCAAGTACTTATTGGTTAAGTACCATAATAGCGTTTTGAGCTGATCAGGGAAATCATCTTCTTTCCATACAAGGGGATGAATAAAAGGATAATTCAAATTTAACCCGAAAGGATAAAGAATCGAACCTCCATTGAATCTGAAAAGATCTGTGTGGCATTGCCACATGAGGGTCTCCATGTTTTGATAAGACTGTCCATTTCGATTTGCCGAATGATTTCCTCGGGATATCTCTCGGGTTGGCGAGTCCTTTATTTTCTCTATTTTGTATTTGACACCATAATTGAGCATATGAAAGGCAGGCCTCTTGATGTACATGTTGATCTCAGCTGGTGCTTTGGGTCTTGACAAAAAGTCAGCAAGGACATTTTTCTTTCCAGGAATGTGTGTTGTTTCAAAAGAGTATTTTGAAAACCATTCAGCCCATCGAAGCAGTTGAGGGTTTGGAATCTGTTTTTGTTTAAACTTGGTCATCTGAGGGAAAGATGCCATGTCTAGTTCGACCAAGAAGTGATGGCCGATAAGATGAAATTCAAACCTTTTGATTCCATTTTTGGTTGCTAGGATTTCTTTGAAAGTGGAATGGTAGTGCATTTCAGCTTGGGAAAACTTTCCACTTTTATGAGCACAAACAAGTCTCTTACCATCGATTTCTTCAAACAGGACAGCTGCCCAGTATTCATCACTGGCGTCAGTTTGGAGAATTCTTTTGCCTGTTGATGGTATTTGTAATGGTGGGAGATTCTGCATTATCTCCTTAAGCTCAGCGACAGCTTTAGTCTGGATTTTTCCCCAAGGCGGGGAGTTCTTTTTCAGCATGGATTGCAAAGGGATTAGCAGCTTTGCAATGTGTGGGACAAAAACCCTGAGATAATTAATTATCCCAAGAAATTGCTGAACTTGTTTTGTTGTGAAGTTATCTTCAGAAACTTCAGTAGTTCTTGTGCAATGTGTGGCCCTGGATAGTATGTACCCTTGTTGAGATGCATACCCAGAAATTCTATTTCTGTCTGGGCAATATTCATCTTTCTCTGGGAAAGCATAATGCCATGGCTTTTCACGATTTCTGCAAATTTTTCAAGGAGTTGACAGTGGCTCTGTTCATCAGGGCTGTAGAGCAGAATATCGTCGATATATACTGCTGCAGTTGACAAGATAGGTTGGAAAATGCGACACATGGCCTTTTGGAAAAGGGATGGAGCAACTTTTAGGCCAAAAGGAAGGACTTTCCACTGAAAGTGTTGGTTCGGGATACAGAACCCTGTTTTGGCTCTATCTTCAGGGTGGATGCCCAGTTGCCAAAATCCGGCTTTGAGGTCGAATTTGGAATAGATATGGGCCTTTGATAAACCACTAAAGAGAGAATCTCTCGGATGGTAAAGGGAACTTGTCATCTTGGAGAAAAGATTAAGAGGTTGGTAATTAATTACCAATCTCATTTTCCCCTCGTTCGCTCGGCTCGCTTATTGACATAAAAGGCTTCACAAGCCCATTGAGAATTAGAAACTTCAATAAGGCCTTGTTGCAATAGCTCGAGCATTCTCTTTGAGCTAAAGCCAAGTGTTCGGCTTCATTCCGCGTGGCTCGCCTTTGTTGGATTGATGTCTTCATTTTTCTTGAATGGGAGACGAACAAAGAATTCTGGATTTTCCCATAGAGGATGAGAACATCTTTGTGCGAATTCTGAGTGGGATTCCGAACAAGATTCTAACAACCTTTGCATGATTGGATCTAACAAACTCATTTGAATGGAAAAGAGTCTCTGAATATCAACGAACTCAGAGAATTGATTTTTGTATCTAAGACCTTTTCCAGAATGATACGGAGTTGAGAGATCGAGTCATGATGTCCCATCCAATTAGCAAATCTTTATTGGGAAGGTTTGACCCAAAGATTTTTGCCTTTATGGAGCAGGGGAAGAACGGGACAAGAATCGGAGTGGTTCGACACTTGTGGAGAAAGTATCTCCGAGGCGAGTTGAAATATCGGATATGAGGAGTCCAAGTATTCTTTCGGCGAGAACCTTAGTGTCTAGAATGGAACAACTTGCTCCGGTATCAATGAGAGCAATGACATTGATAGGCTTGGCGTATTTTGAGGTGAAGATCTTTACAGGAAAATGGGGACAGTGAGTCTGGCTTGAGAATATGTCAGGATTTAGTTCTGTGGGTGATATGTGAAAAATGTCTTCAGATTCTGAGTCTGACCCAGTCTCACTGGAAGTTTGGTAAGTGGGGATGACACAAAGGGTTTGCTCTGTTGGTTCTTCATCAGCAGAAAATAAGGATTCAATATCATCGTTTTCAAGAGAAATACCTGTTTCACTTTCAATCAGATGATTCTGACCTTTTTTTTCGCCCTGGGACAATTTTTGGCAAAATGTCCTTTTTGTTGCAAATGTAGCAACGGCTTGACTTCTTATGGCCTCGTGTGATCTTTTCTTTTGCGTAGGTATCGCCATTTTTTCTTTTTCCGGAAATGCTTGGAGCCATGCTTGGATTTTTTAATCGAGTACTTCTTGAAGTGCTTTTTCTTCCGGGAGTAATGGCCACAAGTACCATCACAATCCTGTTTGGAGCATTTGATCTTTAACTTCTGATGGGAGCAGGCTGATTCAAGACGCTTGTCATCTGTGATGTATGTTTGGACCATTCGACGCTTTAAGCATAATTCTTCAAGGCATAAATGGACTTCTTGCTGAAGTTCTCCCATGGCAACGTCTTGTATCCTTCTTTGTTTTCCAAAGAAAGATCTTTCAACCATTTGTGATAGCTCCTTAGGAATAGAGGTGATGAAGACATGCTTTAGGTTTGGATCTCGCGCCAATCGATAGAAGAGCCGAAGCATCAATCGACAATGCTTATCAAGATGCCTTTTTTGAAGAGAGCAGCATCTTCTTTCGAAGAATTCTCTTCTTTTTAGCTCTTTGAGATCTCCGGGAGTTCCCACAAAAGTGTGATATAGGTAAGTCAAGGCATGGCTGAAATTTGGTGATAACAGAAACGTAAGCTGGTCTTGTTCTGTGAGTCCTTGCCACCAAAATTTAAGGCTTCTGTGAACCTTGTAACAAAATTGTAGAGGACATCATTCATATCATGGTTGGTAATGAATTGTGTACTCAACCAAGTATGAAACTCTTCAAGTCTTTCTGGCCATTTTGGATAAGGAATATCATCAATGGAGAAGAATTGTTTTGATGCCATAGACACATGTCTGGTGGAATCATTCCTGGTTGGATTACTTGTCTGTCCAAATTCTGGATCAGCATAGTTTGATTCCATTTCATAGTCATAGTCTGGAGGAGTATCAGCCATGAATATTTGCGAAGTTGGTGGAACGGTCTGAGGAGAATCGACTATTTGGTCTGAAAGGGAAGAATAAGAAGAGGAAAGAGAAGCTGAATCGGATGTAGTATCGGAAGTTTGTTCGGTGAGCATAATCATCTCGGGACCGGTGGATCGGCTCGGGCTTTTGGGTAATAGGATCAGCTTGCTTACTCAAATCCTTCAAAAAGGATTCCAATGGATTAGATAACATCATCTGGCCTGGCCTTTCTCTTATGACAACTGAACTTGATTCTTCCGGGGGTTTTTTCTCCTTGCCCTTTTCTTTTTTCAAGGCTTTAAGGCGCTCCCGTATATCTGATTCTCTTCTGGTGGGATCTGTGGAATATTGGCAAAAACAGATGCTGTGGAGCCGGGGTACATACCCAATTTGAACGGGGAGGCGCTAAGGGATCGAAAGGTCTCGAACCTTCCTTCTTCAAGAAGTTGAATCGCTTCTTGAGTTTGTCTATTTTCGGCTTTGGACTTTCAAGATAATGGTACCCAAGATGTTGTCCTCGATTCCAAGGCATGAAGCCTTTTCGGAATTCGAAAGTATCTTCTTGGTACTTTCATCGTATCTTCGGAGATCATGTTGCACATTTCCAATCTTGGAATCAATAGCCTTGAAGGCATTGTTCTGTGCCAACAGAGTCTCAGATTGCCAGTTTAGAACGGCTTCAGCAGCAGGGGTTTTCTTCTGTCTTCCATGTTCGTCCACGTCTGAAATATGGCGATATCTACCATGCGGATCAATAAACTCTTCTGTAGCAGGGAACGAGAGTTTAGAGTTTTCCTTAACAAGAGGAGGAAAGTCAGTATCTTGGAACATGGCAATAGAAGAAGTGGGTGGTGTTTCTGCTGGGATTTCAAGGGGGTAAGAGTGTTTCTTAGCCCATTTGAGGATTGGCTTATAGAATGGAGAGAGAGCTTGCTTTTCTCGGGGAGGAGAAGGTGGAGGTGATTTTGGTGGATCCGACAATGTTCGGGATGTAGTCTTGGATTCTCGGTGGTGGAGGAGGTGCATAAGATACCATGAAGCGGTATTTATCACACTCACCAAGAGTATCTACGGAGGAATCTCCGTCTAAGTACCTTTGGTATATCTTGTCATTGGTCTTTTTCCGTCTTGGAGGAGATCTCGCATGAGGATCTACCTCGTCAGGAGAATTTATGCAGTAGGAACATTGGCAAAATGGATCCCAAAAACAATGACCATGATTGTCTTTATAGTAATGAACAGGATGTCCATTACTGTTGAAGTGTCGAACATGCTTTTTTGGATCTGGTTCGGAAATGGCTTCTGGGACACATGGTTCGATCATGAGGATGGTCTGGAAGATAGAAGGACTTTCTTCCTTTTCTTTGCCAAATTTGATGGAAACAGTTCCATCTTTTTTCCTTAAAAACTCTGAGTTCGTGGACTAGAAAGGCTTGTTATGCTGGTGTAGCTTCTCGTAGTTGGTAATCCAAGTATCTGGAAGTAGCTTGGCCAACGTATCCTTCGGGATCTGTCTGGGAACATGGATGCAGGATGCCTGGTCATTCTGCATGGAGATGAACAACGCATCTTCATTACCATTGTTGAAGTTGAGATCGAGGGCATGATTTTGCACTCGATAAACCATCTGGTAATGTAAGGTTGCAGCTACGGAATCAGCAGTTTGAGGTGCTCCAGTGAGCTGGACTTGGACTTTTAGAAAGGAAAGAAGCTGCGGGTCTGAAAGGGCGATGTTAAAGTTTGGATACAAAGTGACAAAGACTGTTCCGGCGTTCAGAGTGGTCTGAACAGTACCAATGCAAGCATGCTGGTATTGTAAAAACCAGTATCCAATAAAGCGATTCTTGCTACTACCGGTAAACCTTTTCGTCCATGAAAAGTAAGAGCAAGACGAACAGACTCCGTAATGGACATGAGAATATCCCCTGTTGTACCCATTGTCCGGGAAATTCGGAGGGATCGAAGAGTAACAAAGTACTCTTGTTCAAGAGCAGCGTGGGGATAGGATCTTTGGTCGAATTTGGAGGACTGAACGTACTCTTTTACTTGCTTCGGGGTTTGGTGAATCAACTGACGGATAGAGCGGATTGGTGAGAATGATGAGGTGGGTTTAGCAAAAGCTGAGTAGGGGTTCATAAAAGGAAGCTGAGTTTCTGAAATCTTGGTTTCATCACTAAGAGAGACTTCATAAAGATAATCTATCTTAGAAGCATTTGAAACACGAAATTCAGAGGGTGCTGAGGAAGAAGTAGAGGGAGAAAGAGAAATGGGTGCTTCGAGAATCTCTGGATCTGTCATGGTATCAGAGCCACGGTTTCGTTTTTAGTATTATCCATTCCATGCGCTTGATAGGTGAATCCAGATTTCCGAACCAGATCCAAAAAAGCATGTTCGACAGTTCAACAGTAATGGACATCCTATTCATTACTATAAAGACAATCATGGTCATTGTTTTTGGGATCCATTTTGCCAATGTTCCTACTGCATAAATTCTCCTGACGAGGTAGATCCTCATGCGAGATCTCCTCCAAGACGGAAAAAGACCAAGGACAAGATATACCAAAGGTACTTAGACGGAGATTCCTCCGTAGATACTCTTGGTGAGTGTGATAAATACCAGTTCATGGTATCTTATGCACCTCCTCCACCACCAGAATCCAGTACTACATCCCGAACATTGCCGGATCCACCAAAATCACCTCCACCTTCTCCTCCCCAGAAAAAGCAAGCTCTCTCTCCATTCTATAAGCCAATCCTCAAATGGGCTAAGAAACACTCTTACCCCCTTGAAATCCCAGCAGAAACACCACCCACTTCTTCTATTGCCATGTTCCAAGATACTGACTTTCCTCCTCTTGTTAAGGAAAACTCTAAACTCTCGTTCCCTGCTACAGAAGAGTTTATTGATCCGCATGGTAGATATCGCCATATTTCGTACGTGGACGAACATGGAAGACGTAAGAAAACCCCCCGCTTGAAGCCGTTCTAAATCGGCAACCGAGACTCTGTTGGCACGTAACAATGCCTTCAAGGCTATTGATTCCAAGATTGGAAATGTGCAACATGATCTCCGAAGATACAATGAAAGTACCAAGAAGATACTTTCGAATTCCGAAAAGGCTTCATGCCTTGGAATCGGGACAACATCTTGGGTACCATTATCTTGAAAGTCCAAAGCCGAAATAGACAAACTCAAGAAGCAGATTCAACTTCTTGAAGAAGGAAGGTTCGAGACCTTTCGATCCCTTAGCGCCTCCCCTGTTCAAATTGGGTATGTACCCCGGCTCCACAGGCATCCGTTTTTGCCAATATTCCACGGGATCCCACCGTAAGAGAATCGATATACGGGAGCGCCTTAAAGCCTTGAAAAAGAAAAGGGCAAGGAGAAAAAACCCCGGAAGAATCAAGTTCGGTTGTCATAAGAGAAAGGCCGGCCGATGATGTTATCTAATCCATTAGAATCCTTTTTGAAGGATTTGAGTAAGCAAGCTGATCCTATTACCCAAAAGCCTGAGCCTGATCCACCAGTCCCAGAGACACAGATTATGCTCACTGAACAAACTTCTGATACTACATCCGATTCAGCTTCTCTTTCCTCTTCTTATTCTTCCCTTTCAGACCAAATAGTCGATTCTCCTCAGACCGTTCCACCAACTTCGCAAATATTCATGGCTGATACTCCTCCAGACTATGACTATGAAATGGAATCAAACTATGCCGATCCGAATTTGGACAGACAAGTAATCCAACCAGAATGATTCCACCGGACATGTGTCTATGGCATCAAAACAATTCTTCTCCATTGATGATATTCCTTATCCAAAATGGCCAGAAAGACTTGAAGAGTTTCATACTTGGTTGAGTACACAATTCATTACCAACCATGATATGAATGATGTCCTCTACAATTTTGTTACAAGGTTCACAGGAAGCCTTAAATTTTGGTGGCAAGGACTCACAGAACAAGACCAGCTTACGTTTCTGTTATCACCAAATTTCAGCCATGCCTTGACTTACCTATATCACACTTTTGTGGGAACTCCCGGAGATCTCAAAGAGCTAAAAAGAAGAGAATTCTTCGAAAGAAGATGCTGCTCTCTTCAGAAAAGGCATCTTGATAAGCATTGTCGATTGATACTTCAGCTCTTCTATCAGATTGGCGCAGATCCAAACCTAAAGCATGTCTTCATCACCTCTATTCCTAAGGAGCTATCACAAATGGTTGAAAGATCTTTCTTTGGAAAACAAAGAAGGATACAAGACGTTGCCATGGGAGAACTTCAAAGAAGAAGTCCATTTATGCCTTGAAGAATTATGCTTAAAGCGTCGAATGGTCCAAACATACATCACAGGATGACAAGCGTCTTGAATCGCCCTGCTCCCATCGGAAGTTAAAGATCAAATGCTCCAAACAGGATTGTGATGGTACTTGTGGCCATTACTCCGGAAGAAAAAGCACTTCAAGAAGTACTCGATTAAAAAATCCAAGCATGGCTCCAAGCATTTCCGGAAAAAGAAAAATGGCGATACCTACGCAAAAGAAAAGATCACACAGGCCATAAGAAGTCAAGCCGTTGCTACATTTGCAACAAAAAAGGACATTTGCCAAAAATTGTCCCCTGTGCGAAAAAAGGTCGAATCATCGATTGAAAGTGAAAATGTATTTCTCTTGAAAACGATGATATTGAATCCTTATTTTCTCGCGATGAAGAACCAACAGAGCAAACCCTTTGTGTCATCCCCACTTACCAAACTTCCGGTGAGACGGGTCGACTCGGAATCAAGACATTTTTCACATATCACCCACGTAACTAAATCCCGACATATTCTCAAGCCGACTCACCTTTGTCCCCATTTTCCTGTAAAGATCTTCACCTCAAAATACGCCAAGCCTATCAATGTCATTGCTCTCATTGATACCGGAGCAAGTTGTTCCATTCTAGACACTAAGGTTCTGCCAGAAGAATACTGGACTCCTCATATCCGATATTTCAACTCTGCCTCAGGAGATACTTTCTCCACAAGTGTCAGAACCACTCCGCCATCTTGTCCAGTTCTTCCCCCAGTGCTCCATAAAGGCAAAAATCTTTGGGTCAAACCTTCCCAATAAAGATTTGCTAATTGGATGGGACATCATGACTCAGATCTCTCAACTCCGTATCATTCCTGGAAAAGGTCTTAGATACAAAAATCAATTCTCTGAGTTCGTTGATATTCAGAGACTCTTTTCCATTCAAATGAGTTTGTTAGATCCAATCATGCAAAGGTTGTTAGAATCTTGTTCGGAATCCCACTCGCATTCCGCACAAAGATGTTCTCATCCTCTATGGGAAAATCCAGAATTCTTTGTTCGTCTCCCATTCAAGAAAAATGAAGACATCAATCCAACAAAGGCGAGCCACGCGGGAATGAAGCCAGAACACTTGGCTTTAGCTCAAAGAGAATGCTCAGAGCTATTGCAACAAGGCCTTATTGAAGTTTCTAATTCTCAATGGGCTTGTGAAGCCTTTTATGTCAATAAGCGAGCCGAGCAGAACAGAGGGAAAATGAGATTGGTAATTAATTACCAACCTCTTAATCTTTTTCTCCAAGATGACAAGTTCCCTTTACCATCCAGAGATTCTCTCTTTAGTGGTTTATCAAAGGCCCATATCTATTCCAAATTCGACCTCAAAGCCGGATTTTGGCAACTGGGCATCCACCCCGAAGATAGAGCCAAAACAGGGTTCTCGTATCCCGAACCAACACTTTCGGTGGAAAGTCCTTCCTTTTGGCCTAAAAGTTGCTCCATCCCTTTTCCAAAAGGCCATGTGTCGCATTTTCCAACCTATCTTGTCAATCGGCAAAAGTATATATCGACGATATTCGCTCTACATGCCACGATGAACAGAGCCACTTGTCAACTCCTTGAAAAATTTGCAGAAATCGTGAAAAGCCATGGCATTATGCTTTCAGAGAAAGATGAATATTGCCAGACATGAAATAGAATTTCGGGTATGCATCTCAACAAGGGTACATACTATCCAGGGCCACACATTGCACAAGAACTACTGAAGTTTCCTGAAGATAACTTCACAACAAAACAAGTTCAGCAATTTCTTGGGAGCACTCAGTCAATACCAACAAGCTGCATCAACCCAAGATCATGAAATGACAAGCGAAGGTGACATTGTCCAGTCTACTCAGGACCCCTATGCACGTTTTGGAGGTCCTTTGTCCTGAATCCCTACGAACAGGGGACCTTCGTCCTCATCCCAACATATGGACCCGGCTTACTATGCACGGCCCTCCAACCGGCCTCAACCAAGTTTTCCCCGACAATACTACCGATGAAAACACAGACTGGGCAGCAGAAGAAGCCTCCCATTGGGCCCATCAAGCATTCTTATCCGGAAGGCTGAACCAAATTCTTTCACCTCAAGACCTTGAAGCACTCCAGCAAAAATATGAAGCACACCTCCTAGAAGACAGCTTAGATGACTCGGACTCGTCAGCTACAATGCCCGTGACGGACGAGACCGCCGAGTCCGTACAATTTCACTACTGCAAAGAAAGTACTATTCACTTTTACCGTAGCACTAGGCTAGGGAATGTCGTTCACGCATGACGATTCGTTCATAGTGTGCGAATAATTCCCTTCCGTAGGCTTTCGGCGCCTCTGTTTGTTTTTGGACCCGTGAGTTGGTCCCTGTGTGTCCTTGTTTACCTTTATTTGCCTATATAAGGCATCGTTGTTGTATCGTTTTGGGCAGAGTCCCCTGAAGTAAAGAGTGTGCTTTGTGAAAATCCTCTATGTCTTTCTAAAACCTCTCTTCTTCTCTAGCCTGGTAGGATCCTTCGAGAAATGCAGCTTGGGTAGATTAGAAACGTTTCCATCCTGGCATCACTGGGTGTCTCTAGGCTCTGAACTAAAGGGCTGAGTGGTTTCTTGCTAAAAGGCTGTCCCTGAAGGGCTTGAACGGGTTGTTCGCCCAATATGGGATGCATACCTGCTGGAAATTTACTCTCCTTCCCTGGTTCTAAGTCTAGATCATTCATGGTATCAGAGCCACGGTTTCGTTTTTAGTATTATCCATTCCATGCGCTTGATAGGTGAATCCAGTGCTGAGAAGATCCTTTTACACCATGACAGATCCAGAGATTCTCGAAGCACCCATTTCTCTTTCTCCCTCTACTTCTTCCTCAGCACTCTCTGAATTTCGTGTTTCAAATGCTTCTAAGATAGATTATCTTTATGAAGTCTCTCTTAGTGATGAAACCAAGATTTCAGAAACTCAGCTTCCTCTTATGAACCCCTACTCAGCTTTTGCTAAACCCACCTCATCATTCTCACCAATCCGCTCTATCCGTCAGTTGATTCACCAAACCCCGAAGCAAGTAAAAGAGTACGTTCAGTCCTCCAAATTCGACCAGCATCCTATCCCTGCTACTGAACAAGAGTACTTTGTTACTCTTCAGATCCCTCCAGAATTTCCCAGACAATGGGTACAACAGGGATATTCTCATGTCCATTACGGAGCTGTTCGTCTTGCTCTTACTTTTCATGGACGAAAAGGTTTACCAGTAGTAGCAAGAATCGCTTTATTGGATACCAGGTTTTTACAATACCAGCATGCTTGCATTGGTACTGTTCAGACCACTCTGAACGCCGGAACAGTCTTTGTCACTTTGTATCCAAACTTTAACATCGCCCTTTCGGACCATGACTTCTTTCCTTTCTAAAAGTCCAAGTCCAAACTCACTGGAGCACCTCAAACCGCCGATTCCGTAGCTGCAACCTTACATTACCAGATGGTTTATCGAGTGCAAAATCATGCCCTCGATCTCAACTTCAACAATGGTAATGAAGATGCGTTGTTCATCTCCATGCAGAATGACCAGGCATCCTGCATCCATGTTCCCAGACGAGATCCCGAAGGATACGTTGGCCAAGCTACTTCCGAGATACTTGGATTACCAACTACGAGAAGCTACACCAGCATAACAAGCCTTTCCAGTCCACGAACTCAGAGTTTTTAAGGAAAAAAGATGGAACTGTTTCCATCAAATTATCACATCCTGAGTAGATTTAGTATGCAGTACCCTATATCGAGCGATCACATTTATATCTCTCTTGATCTCTTTTAAACAATGATATATATATTGTATTCACAATTATGATTATCACAAAGACAGTCATAATTGGTTAACTGGTGAATACAAAATTACAATGTGATTCTCCAAATTCGATCTTCTTCTTTCCTTCAAACTCTCAATTTCAGTTTAGCTTGCTTTTCTAGAAATGCCCCATTAGATCGAATCAAACTCATGACCATTGGCAACATCCTAAGATAGCAAACACTAAATAGAAATCTTGAGAATAAGTAAGAGTCATGAGGGGACTAAAATTGAGGAACTCTTTTCCTCAAGAGTCTCACACGACATAAAAGTTGAGATCAAACTTTTGTCACTCTTATTGGTCGTCTTATGTATACGTAGTATGAAATTCGTATTACGGTATTAACTCCTTTCCCATGGAGCGTATGTCTACACCTTTTATACCGTACAGATGACAGTTCAGACATACCCAATGTCTAACTTGAGTTCACGTATCTACTCATTCACAAAATTCATCAGAACTCACATCTGACATCATAGACAGATAAAGTAAAATATGTGGGGTATTTTACTTTCGGACATAGTAAGTATTATGTCCTCATCTTAACACCTAGTTAAGGCAACATACGTGTTTTAAGCTTGAGCTCTCGATTATCACCTAGATAATAAGCTTAAAAACAGTCTCATCTCTATTTATCACACAGTAAATAGAGGCGATTACCTGTGTGAGTGGGCTAATCTTATATCTGTCCGACATACTTTCTCAACTTAAAATAATGCACTGAGCATTAAGATGCATAAAGATCAAACAAAAATTCATAGGCATTAATGATGAAAACACAAATTCATCAAATTGTGAACACTTAGGGAAATTACAATATTTAGTACATCAGCCTCTACGTAATCCTAGAGATTTCATATGTCCACAAAACACATCTCTAGGTATTGGCTTTATCATAGGATCTACTACCATTCTATGCGTAGTATGTACTCTTAGTTCACATCGTTTCGTGCAATCATATCCTTGACAAAATTATACTTGGTATCTATGTGTTTGGTCTTGCCATGATATTTTGGATCTTTGGTGTACACTTTTGCTGCTTGGCTATCACAGTTAACCAACAATGAATCTGCAGCACTTCCAATAACGCCTAAATGATCCAAAAATCTCTAAAGCCAAACATCTTCTTATACTACTGCTGATAATGCCACGAACTCAATTTCTATCGTGGACAAAGCTATACACGTTTGTTTCTTACAGCTCCAACATATGGCGCCATTATTCGGTAAGAAAACAAACCTAGAGGTAGATTTTCTTTCATCTAAATCTCCTCCCCAAACAGCATCAGAATAGCCTTAGAGTCGCAGATCCTTTTCTTAATAACTCAGCGTATAATTAGCAGTCCCCTTTAGATACCTCAGTATTCTCTTAACGGTTTTCCATTGTGCTGGACTTGGATCGGATTGGTATTTACTCACCATTCCAACTGCAAAACATATGCCAAGTCTTGTACACATCATAGTGTACATCAAGCTCCCAACAGCACTAGCATAAGGAACATGTTTCATTTGTTCCTTCTCTTGTAGAGTCCTTGGACACAGTCTATGGCTCAATCCTTCATCTTTTGCAATAGGAGTGTCTATGGGTTTACAATCTTGAAATCTTAACTCCAAGAATGTATGCAACCTCACCCATATCCTTCATCTCAAAGTTGGAAGACAACCAACTCTTGACAGTATTAACAAACTCCATATTGCTTCCGGCAATTAGTATATCATCAACATATAATGATATGATCACAAATTGATCATTGGATCTTTTGGTATATACACAATGATCCTCTTCAATCATTGTAAAATCATATGCCATTATGGCATTATGAAAAACGTATATACCATTATCTCGATGACTGCTTAAGACCATATATCGACTTCAAAAGTCGACATACCTTTTCTTCTTGGCCTTTCACTATGAAACCAGCAGGTCGTTCTATATATATTTCTTCCTCTAATTCTCCATTGAGGAAAGCAGTCTTTACATCCATCTGATGTAACTCAAGATCCATACTAACCATTATTGCCAGAATAATGCGAATCAAGGTAAATCTCACTACAGGAGAAAATGTATCTTCATAATCAATTCCTACCTGTTGATTATATCCTTTCGCCACAAGGCGAGCCTTATGCTTTTTTATCGAGCCATCAGCCTTTCACTTTATTTTGAGAACCCACTTGTTCCCAATAGCTTTGTGTCCTTTTGGAAGATCAACCAGTTCCCAAACATGGTTTGACTTCATTGACTCAATTTCCTCTTCCATTGCATGAATCCATTTTTCTTTACTAGGGCAATTTAGAGCCTCATTAATATTTCTTGGCTCATCCTCATCTTGTGGAGCAACCATAAAAGTTTCCCCTTCAATGTCAAAACGTCAACGGGGAATACTTTGGCAACTTGTTCACCGTATGAGAGATTGTACACTTAGCACATCATTCCCCATTATGCTCCCACTAGGATTAAATAATGATAACGTCGTCTCATCATGTGGTTGCAATTGAGAATAAGTTGAATTCAATTCATCACTTCTCATATTACTCCCACTTGGACGAACTTCACTAATATCATTATCTTAATCTAAGGTTTCAAATAGGGAATAATCTTCACCTATTTCGCCCTTCTTAGGAAATTCATTCTCTAAGGATGTGACATCTCGTGATTCAAAATCAGTTATACTCCTACTTTCCTGCTCACCTATGAACACATACTCTTTTGAGTGTTCGGAGTATCTCATGAAAATACTCTTCTTTCCTCTGAGACCTAATTTCCCAAACTTGTGAGAGGACTCATGTGTATAGGTAGCACAACCCTATGCCTTAAGAAAACTTAAGTCCGGTTTTCTACCTGTCCATAACTTATATGGAGTGGAAGCAACTGATTTGGAAGACACCCGGTTAAGTATATATGCAGCAGTTAACAACGCATCACTCCTAAAAGTGATAGGTAAGTTAGTATGCACCATCATGGACCTAACTATTTCCAATAGGGTTCTGTTTCTTCTCTCCACAACACCATTTTGTTGAGGAGTATATGGAATAAACAACTGTCTTTCTATTCCTTTTTCATCACATAATTTTCTGAATTCATCAGATAAATATTCTCGACCTCGATCGGATCTCAATGCTTTTATTTTCTTGTCTAATTGATTCTCTACTAGGTTCATAAATCTTTTGAAACAACTTATTGCTTCAAATTTATGAGAAATCAAATAGACATATCCGAATCGAGTATAATCATCTATAAAAGTGATGAAATAAACAGCCCCATGCCTTCATCTCACATTCATTGGACCACAGACGTCAGAATGGATTAAATGCAAAGGAAATTCAGCTATTTTATCTTTTTCTAAATGATTTCCTTATCGTTTTCCCTACTAGGCAATGCTCACATATGGGCAAATCGACTTTTTCAATGTTGCCCAACAAGCCCTCTTTGGCTAGTCTATTCATACGCTGTTGGCCAATATAACCAAGTCTAGCATGCCACACATTCACATCATTATCATATGAAATAGAAGACGTGAAATAAGGGAATGACAAATATTAACATCACTACAGTCAACATATAGTACAATAAAACCATCCAGAAAGTGACCACAACTATAATAGTTTGTATCCAAATACAAATCTACACTTCTATTATGGAAGTTCACACTAAAACCAAGCTTAACCAACATCAAAACAGACACTTAAATTTCGACGAATCTCCGGAGCATATAGAAAATCAAGATGCGTCTACCATGCATGTTCAATTGGCATGTGCCAATCCCTTTAATTTCAACTTTGGAGTTATTTCCCACATAGATCCACTTAGTTCTAGTTGGTATCGTCGAAATTCCACGAAGGATTCTCTATCCTTCGCTACATGGTCTGTCACTCCTGAATCTACAGTCCACAAAGGATTGGATTCAGCCAATAATACAGAACTTGACACATAAGCAAAGTTCTCAAATGTACAAGAGGTGTTTACCTTTTTCGTCTCACAACAGTTGCGAGCACAGTGACCTCTCTTGTCACAATTGTAACACCTCACACTTGACATTTTCTTCACTTGAGGACGTTTTCCTCTCTTGTGTTGGTCAACTCTTGATTTCTTGCAATAAGGACTTGATCCTTTGTATTCCCACATATTGAACGAATCAATACGCTTGCGCTTAGAGCACAAAGCCATTTCTGAGCTAGAACCAGCATTGCAAATATCTATTTTTGACTCAAATGCCATTAGACGGTTCTCTACTAGCTCAAGGCGGCGCACGGCACCCTCAAGATCTTCCATAACATGGTCAAGAGCTTCTAGTGCTTCTTGCTTTTCCAGCACATATTGAATCTTCATATTCAATATTTCACAATTGTTGCCGTTCATATCAGCAATTACGTTCTTAGTTGCTGAAACCATCGATCTGAACACATCAGACATACATGCACGAATAATTAATGCCTATCATTTATGCATCCCTTTTTGCACAGACCCATCATATTAATGAATAACTTCAAGTAAGGTTTCAGAATCAAAATGTCACTATGTTTCCAATCATCCTCCAAAAATCCTAACTTAAAATTATTATTAATATAATTGTCTTATGCAAAATAAATTCTATGAAGTTACAAAAACTTTTATGAACTACCCACAGCAGTCAACAATAACAGAAAGCAAATAAAATCTAACATCCAATAGAATAACAATGTTTTCACATAATACAACTATATATTACACTCAGCAATAGATACAGAGAAAAATATCAACATAGAAAGAGATATTCATACTTAAAAACATATCAAACTAATCTTAGAAATAAGTAGGGAATGTCCATTCTAATCTATCAGTCAAAATATCAGAGAAATTTGAAGGCACATTTGCCAACCATGGAAAAACTTTTGGAGAGCTGTCATGTCGCCTCCAAGGCGCATTCACTCTGCGCCATGTGGCACTCAATCTAAGGGTTGAAGTTTTGGTTAATTCAATCCTATAGTACTCTCTTACAAAAGCTTCCACTAGCTTCCTATAACCCGGGACCACGTTGACCTCCCATAACCGATCAAACACTGCTTGCCATTCAGGTGGAAGAGTGTTTATCAAAGCCGGCACCTTCTCAAAATCCGGCATAAGATAACCATTCCATATGATTTCTTGTATCATCTGATTGACCCTGACCACATGTGATACTAAATCACCGTCATGCCACCGATAATTAGCTAACTCAGTCAGCAGTCTTTTAAGTCTTGCATTTCCCTCGTCCGTTCTCGGGCTTGCAGGTATCCGTGCATAACTCATCATAGTTCCTGTAACAAATGCAGAACTAAAATTGGATTACTTATAATCCATAATATACATTTGGGAAAATACATAATTTTCCATGATTCATGCAACAAATGCATATTTATGCAACAAATGCACAATAAAAATTGGATTACCTATAACCCACATAGACATAATTGAAAAAGAAACAATTTTTTTTTTCCGAGTCAACGGTCAACGGCCGGTCAATAGTCAACGGGCGGCGGGTCGTCGGACTAGTTGGACCGGTCGGATCGGACGGACCGGTCGGGCCGGTCGGGCCGGTCGAGACAGGTCGAACGGACCGACCGGCACGTGCCGCGCGCGTGCGTGGGCCGAGTCACGCAGATGTCAGCTGGCACGTGCTGTGCGCGTGCCAGGCTTCCGCGTGGGTCGGGTCGGGTTGGTCGGGTCGCCGGTCGGGTCGGGTTGCCGGCCGGTGACCGGCTAGCCAACGGTCGTCGGCGATGACGTCATCAATGACGTCATTCTGACGGTTATCGACCGTTGGGTGACGTCATGATGACGTCAGCGCGTGACATCAGCATGCGTCGGTTCGCCGACCGGCGCGTACCAGTTCGCCACCGCCGGCGCACACGTGCCGGTTCGCTGACCGGCGCGTGTGGCGCACGCGCTGGCCGATGCCAGCGCTTTAGGCGCATGGCGCCCATGCGCAGCGGCTTCTGGCCGCACGTGTGGGCGCGTGCGGCGTCTCCCGGCGGCGCACGACATGTCGCTGGATTCGTCTCGACGACCTCTTTCACCCAGTTCCTTCAGAATTCGATTTCGACTTACGAAAACTCAGAAAATTGGGCGAACAGCGCTCGGGTGTCGGGATTCCTCGCCCCGATCCGTACGGCCGAATTACTTTCACGAAAAATCAATCAAAAAACATCAAACAGGTTGGGAAAACGTGAACTAGGGCTCTGATACCAATGTTGGGATTAATGGATCCCCGAAAACCGGATTCGACACTAAATCGAACCCCTAAATCGAATGCGGAAGACAAGCCCGGGAAAATCACGTATCACCGATCCTAAAGCACACCACGGATTCGAGCGTACCTTATTAGCCACAGATTAAACACCAATGCTGAAGATTGAGGAAGAAATTCTGATCCGATGATGTCAATTTGCCTTGAAAGGGAAGACGGCTCGCCTTAAGCGTTTTTGTCTTTCTTTTGGAGGGAGAGAGAACGTTGAAAGAGAGGGAGACGTACGTTAATTCCAAAAGGTACGTTCTCCTCTCTCTCCTCCCTTTTATACGTCCCTCCATCCACGGGCCCTATTCCCGTGGGCCGGGCTTCTAGGCCCAACATGGGCGGACGGGCCTTAAGCCCATCTCATATAAAACCATCAGATTTGAATTTTTTTTCTAAAAATAATCACTTATATTGAAATGAATAGTCCACTAAAAATATTTTCATTATCACAACCATTTATATCAAAATATTTTTATGTGTTAGAGAAATTAAATATTAAATCACGCTTTTATCTAAAAACTTAAGTTTTTAAAACAATTGACAGTAGTCCACAAAATCTTACATTATGGATAGTGAAAGTAATTTTAATTTATTTTTTAAGTAATATAAACGATCATTTTAATAAAATATTTTTTGAATTTCAAATCTTATGATAAATTCAGATTATTGTCAAAAGGTCGAGGTGATGGTTGATAAATCAAGAATCAATGAAAGTACAAAGTTTGACATTTTCAAAACGGAGATGGGGTAGAGTTGCTAGTTTTCTAAGCTATGACCGAGTGCTGACGTTTGGATGCCTGAAAAAATGAATAGATTTGACACGGACATGAATGTCATAATATCATAATGACTCCGAGTAAGCCAGTCTTACTTAGACTTTCGGATGGAAGACTTTGACCCAAAAGCCCCGTGGACAACCTTCCAAGCTGTGGAGAAAAACAAGGAAACATCAAAATTAAAGCTGGTTCCCTGATTCCCTGATCTGTCTTTCTTTCCTTCTCCCTTCGCTTCTGAAATTCCAACCAGAAGCAGTTTCCAGATTGCACCGATATGTTATGGACGATGATATTTGTGTCCCTTTTTTCCTTGTCGAAAGTGGAGTGTCCCTATATTGTTTGCCTCTTTGCATTCGGACTGTATCGCGTTCGATGTTGAATTTTATGAAAACATAGTTGTAGGTACATGGAAAGGTTGGACTTCCGTGCATGATTCGGACCTTATGTCTTCGTTTAACTATATAACAGCCAGTACATGACAAGGTTATATTTTAATATCCAAGCAAGTATTTACAAGTGCTAAATAGTAACGACTTCAACCATTTCAAGGGAATGTATGGTTGCATCCTCTCAGGTGCAATTTGTCTTTCTCTACTACCTTCACATCCTCCAACAATGTCTCTCGGAATAAATCCATGAAACATGTTGAGCTTTAGAGCCTCCCTATTTAGGCGGATCAGTATTCCCATTAGTCTCATAATCTTCTTATTGAAATTCGTATAGTCTCTGGAGGTAAACCTAAAATTAGATGCTTGTCAACCAAAGAATTGTGGTAGTGGTCCAACTTTATTGTGGCTTTCCTGGCTTTGAGATAAAGTGCAACAACAGTAGGCCGATTTATCAGACATCTCAATCTAGTTATATCATTGAAGATATTTTGTATGACAAGAACTCATTCAGAGTGGTGGATGAAGCGTTATTCAATGCTGGATGCCTCCTGCCCAGTCTCAATTACCCTTTTGACTGCTTACTTATTACTTTGAGTCCTCTGCATCTTCTGCAACTGCAACGAGTCATTTTTTTGTCAATTCTACAATATCTGGGGCCGAGCGTGGTCCTGGTAAAGGGAACAATTCTTTTGCTGTGATAGCTAGTAAGTGAGATTACTTGAATTGGAATCGAGCGTCGGGCTAGTATTTGGTGGCCGCCCCGGTTCAAATACGAAACTGGAAAGTGAATCAAAGTGTTGAGTACCTGAAGTTATTGGAGGATAGTTTCATACTGAACTGGATGGGTACGATTGCATGAGGTGAGGAAGAAGTGGGGATGGTGCGGCCGCGAAAAT
Source organism: Eucalyptus brandiana (assembly GCA_014182725.1). Lineage (NCBI taxonomy): Eukaryota > Viridiplantae > Streptophyta > Magnoliopsida > Myrtales > Myrtaceae > Eucalyptus > Eucalyptus brandiana. The sequence continues at coordinate 37,758,129 of CM024674.1, forward strand.
AGCATGAGTGTGTGCTATTGCCCTGATTGAATACATCTCGAATATTGTGGCGACGGTAAGGTGCCACAAACTATTCTAACTTAGGCTTTCACATTTTGCTCTTCTAGAAAGATTTTCTTCACCATCTAGTTCCCGTCCTCTGGAACAAACATCACCAATCTATGAGAAAATTAGATTACTGAGGGTTTTATATCAATTTGCCTGCGTTTGAGATATATAAAATTTCAAATGATCTCTCTGTCTACTTTATCTCTGTAGAATTGGTTCTTCTGATCCTTTAGTCCAAAAACTTCAGCTTGATTTCTTTGGCTTTCTTAGATGTTCTTTTCTAGTGCTTGATTTACTCCATCTGCTTACTTCCACTCGTCATTTCTAGTATAAGTTTAATACGTTGCACGGTTAAATAAGCTACAAAGAGAACATAAGAGATCAATCTGGCTAAAGTTGCCAAGCACATATTAGCTTGAATGTCTCAAGCCGAGTTAAATTCTGAATAAATATTTATAGGTCCTCCGAATATTACTCAAGGAGGAACATATACCTTCTCAATAATTTATCATCAAATTGAGAAAACTCTCTAAAAACTTTGTTCTTTTTCCACCATCTCTTCTGTCTCTCGATGTTGGGTTGTTGGATATGATGGTTTTTCAAGATACGCAATTTTGAACTTGTAGAAGAGGATTATTCTAGAAGCCAATAGGAGAAATTGTCAGAACAATGATATACTCAATGATTATGTCTATTCTTCAAATGGATGCATGCTTCACTGGAAGTTCATCACTTTTCTCTTCTTCCTTTTCATTTTGTTACCACCCTGTCACGTTCATCTTCACGTGAAAGAACTAGAGAAGAAAACCCAGGTCCTGTTCGCTTACTGAGGCCAAATGGGTAGTGCAACTTGAGTCAGGAATTAGTGTTTATGGGACTTGATGGATTTGTTATATATGTCGATGGGCCTAAGTAGGTTTGTTCGCCCATGTTGGGCCTAAGAACCGGGCCTGCAAGTTAAGGGCCCATGGAGAAATGGTTACAATGTGAAATGTTACGTTGTTTGGGTACGAAGGATTACGTTGTTTGAAGTAGCGTTTTAGATTGAGAGGGAATAAGTTTCTCTTAGAGACAACGCTCCGGAAAAACAGACGTACGTCTCTTCAGAGTTTTTCTTTCCCTAATAACAATAGTACGCTCCTTGGTAGAACGGGATCATGATTCTTTCTCGAACTTCAATATTGTGTTTAATTTGTGACAAATAAGGCACGCTCGATTCCGTAGTGTATCTTTGGTCGGTGATACATGTGTTTTTTGAGCTCGTCTTCTGCGTTCATTTTAGGGGTTTGATTAAGTATCAGAACCGGTTTTAGGGAATCCGTTATTCCCAATAGGACTTTTCTATTTCGACCTCCTCAACATTGACCTCCTTCACTTCCAGTCGTCACCTGCCGTGTCCATCTGCCTTTGACCATCGTGAACTCAACTTGTCATAGTACTCGACCTTCAAAGAGATCAAGGGTGGAGGACGAGTCGCGGTAAAAATCGTTGTGGTTCCGGGGGTTTGAAATCAACCCAAGAAAGCCTGCGGGAAAGCTTCGAAACCCCGTCAAACAAAGTTGGAAACTTTGCAAGGAATAAAGGTAGCTGATGGAGTGAAATCGATCTTGAGTCCTGAAAATGGACGTTTTTCAGCCGAAGCATCAACAGCCGTAATCGGTTTTTTCTCTCACTGAGCAAATATGTGGTCCCCTACGTTTGCACTTTCGGGTCCTCTAGGCTCAGTTGACCCAGTCAATTGACGCGTTTACGCGAAAAAGGATTCAACGCGACATTCATATAATGCGATCTTCAGTGAGAGCAACTGAATCTCACTCGAGCCCCTTTTGTCTCTGCTATACGCACACACCAGAGCTTTCCTCTTTCCGACTGTTCCTGTGCTTCTATTGTTCCCCTCTAAAATTCCTGAAATGGGTGTCGAGAGCTCCGTAGGTTCCAAGGTTTTGCTTCGGCATGTCATCAGCATTTTTACGGTTATTTCTTTGGAAGGCTGGGTTTCATTAGTGAGCTTGACATATGGATCCTGCGAGCATGACAAGTGCGGTAAGGTCGCTATAGGTTATCCCTACCGGAATGACTCCGAGCAATGTTGTTCTTATGAGCCACTGTTGAAATTAGAACCTTTCTGGGAGGGCCGTGCTGTTTATCATCATCAATCTCTTGGGTTTGTCTCAGAGTTTGGAAGAACGGGCAATGCTTGTTTTGCTCAGCCTAAACAGTCTATTAACCTGTCCTCCTATCATTTATTCCTAGCATTTCTCAGTAATTGCAACAGCTTTCGAAATGTTGATTATCCATATCCGGACTTGACTTGCCCCTCCGTTGGCGCCAACCACTCTTATGTCGCTCTCATAATAGGTAGCCCAAAAGACCGAAATCTTAATTGGCCAGTGTGCGACAGTAATGTTACTGTACCTGTTGGATTGGCCAGAAAGGATAGCAAGAAAAAAGAAGATTATGACCTTGAGAAGTGGAAGCAAGGGTTTAGACTGGAGTGGGATTTAACCTCCTGGGAGAGATGTGTTAAATGCAAAAAAAGTGGAGGCAAATGCTGGAGGGGATCCAATGAAAGTTTTCTGTGCACGAGAGGTAATATTTTTTGATTAATTCCCTGTAATAGCAACAGTTCAAATTCTCCCACGTGTTTTTCGGCGAATTTCCTCGCCATGCTCTCCAAACTTGATAAGGATTTCAAAGTAAGAGGAAGAACTTTTTGGCTTCCTTCGGTTTTCTATTCTCAGTCCCTTTTTCCCACCTCGGCTTCATTCACCAAGCCATTACTTTCTTATTTATTTTCCGGACATTCTTTTATAGATTAAGAGTGTGCTTATTTTGGGAAAAACTTTATGATAAAAGAAAATATATTCCATGGAAATCATTTTCAATAAAAATATATTTTTTCTTTTTTACATGGGAAATTCATTTTCTTAACTTTAAGAATGTATATTTTCTTTAACTGTATATGGTTTGACTAATTATTTTCAACAAACCAAACACATTAAAGTTCGGAGAACTAATTCATGGGGAATTCGTTCACTCAAACAAACACACCTTAAGTAGTTAGATGAATTCATAGCAATGTCATTTTCTGCCATGCATCAAGGCTGAAGAGCTACGGTACAGCATCTTCAGATCACAGATACATAGTCTCGCTGCAGTTGCTTCTGTGGATTTCGACCCTGCATTAATCATGTGCGCAGCTCAGTGAGTGAAATTTTTAGGAGTGCATCAGCTTAAAGTTTCAGTCAACGCTGTCGCCCACAGCACTGCATTATGCTTAGTTCTGCAATTTCTAAGTGATATGCAACATGAGGGTATATCTATTTGTTCCTAAGATGTATTGAGTTAAGTGATATTCAATTGATCAATAGGAATTTATGTTAGATCAACGAGGCTGGTGTCTGTATTCCTGTTCTATGATTTTCACGATGTGGATAGGATCTGAATTTCTGACGCAAACGCCTTTTTTGGTACTACATCTTTGCTGCAGGAAACGACGCAACTTTGAAGATTGGATTAGGTCAGTCAAACCTCTTTCATGGGGGACATTATACAATCCTTTCAGTATATATCGGTGCATTAAGCATGGTTTGTGAGAAACAGACAATGTTGTCAACACATAGTTCGAGCACAGTTATGATGCAAGAGCACAATGACATGCTTCGTAAATTTGGGAACATCTCACAGTCAAAGTTTTCCTGAAATTTTCCATTTCCTCTTCCTGGCACTGATGCAAATCTAATGAAACTTTTGTTCTTCAGGTTGCGGATTTGGAGCCTTGGCCAGTATTTTTCTCTGTTCGTGCATCTATATGATCTGCCACAAACAACAGCATTGCTTCTTAAAATTCTGCTCAAGACACGCTTGTTCCAATTCTTCCTCAAAAGCAGATCTTCAAGTGGGAGATGTATACTTCGGTGTCCCCATTTTCACCAACGCGGAGCTTGAAGAAGCTACTAACCATTTTGATTCTGCCCGGGAGCTTGGAGATGGCGGTTTTTGGAATTGTGTACTATGGTAAGACCTTAACGAAAGAGGCTAATTAGGCAGCCTGCATAAAAATGGCAAGAAATCCTAGAAACAACTAGGAATCTAATAGGTCATTCTCCATTTTCTTGAACAGGCAAACTTCAAGATGGTGGGGAAGTAGCTGTTAAGCGTCTATATGAGCACAACTATCGGAGGGTGAAGCAGTTCATGACTGAAGTCGAAATATTAACTCGTTTGCGGCACAAAAACCTCGTCTCTTTATACGGTTGCACTTCACGGCACAGCCGTGAACTCCTGCTGGTCTATGAGTATATCCCGAACGGGACGGTAGCCGATCATCTACATGGGGAGCAAGCGAAGCAGGACCCTCTCCGGTGGCATACTCGTATTAGCATCGCCATAGAAGCGGCCACCGCATTGGCTTACCTTCATGCGTGTGACATAATCCACCGTGACGTGAAGACTAACAACATCCTCCTCGACGATAACTTTTGCGTCAAAGTAGCAGATTTCGGCCTTTCTCGGCTGTTCCCCAACAATGTGAGCCATGTGTCAACCGCTCCTCAGGGGACTCCGGGTTATGTGGACCCTGAGTATCACCAGTGTTACCAGCTTACAGAGAAGAGTGATGTCTACAGTTTTGGGGTAGTATTAGTGGAACTCATATCATCCATGCTGGCAGTTGATATAAGCCGAGACAGGCATGAGATTAATTTGGCCAACTTAGCAACTAGCAAGATACGGAACCACGAGTTCCATGAATTGATCGATCCAAATTTGGGGTTTGAGTCGGATCCCGAAATCAATAGGATGATCATGGCCGTGGCCGAGCTGGCTTTCAGGTGCTTGCAACAGGACAAGGACATGAGGCCCTCCATGGAGACTGTCGTGGAGGAGTTGAAGGCAATTTCGAGTGGGACACATGAGCCTGGCAAGTCGAAGGATGTGAGCTATGATAACAACACGGGTCAAAGCAAGAACCTGCCTCCTTCGCCGGAATGTGACATTGTGGGGCTGTTGAAGAATACGAAGGCGCCAACTTCACCTGTTTCCGTGACTCAAAAATGGGGAAGCAGCAGTAGTTCCTCTGCACATGGTGGTTAACTTGTAGTCTTATCAGTTCTCTCCTGCAAATTTCCCTTCTCCTCCATCTTGGCTTAAAGTTTGCTTGCATTTGGGTAATGGTTTCTAGCTGATATTATATACAATGTAGATGATATAGCAGGCGATCAAGTTTTCCAATTTGGTCTTCATTTTTCTCCTTGAACATGTCAGCACTTCTGTTGAGGCTGGAGGAGGATTTGATGTAAATACTACATAGTAAGGAGCCCTTTCCTAGAGCATGAATAAAGGATTGTACACATATTTGCCATTGTCCCTCTCTTTATCACGATATTTCAGGCGTTTGAAGAGTTTTCCCAGATCAGGGTTGAAACATTTAGACTTGCGATGATTTTCTCACAACAGCTTAAGACATTATCTGATTTGCTCCTTAAAAGAACACAAGTCACGCCGGAAGTCATGTTGAGTCTCATTCTAGAGACAGGCCTTGGATAATATGTGATAGCTCGATCTTTGTCGGAGTCTAGTGATGAAGTTCCTTCACCTTCTGACCTGCGAAGTGAGAGTTTTACGCGGCAATAGACACATCAGGGAAGAAACTTGTCATATTCCATGTGTTGAAGTGGTTTCACAGACCTTATCATATATGGAAATGGAATTACAAACCATCATCGCTCGTATCGTATATGTCACGAGGAAGGCTTATTCTCACTCAAGGGCTAATCTGCATAAATAAAGTATGGGACAGAATTTTCTGCGGAGGTCCCGATTAAAGTAATGTCGTGCATAGCAAGACCTGTATAAGATTAATACACTAACCGATGGAGGAGACTATACATTAGTTAGTTTCAAATAAGCAAGCCATATTTAGTACTAATAACGGTCTGTTGTATCATTTAATATATCTATTTTATGAATAAATCTCAATCCTCTTAGTGTTAGTATTAATATTTTGCTGTCTTGACGCTAGGAGTCAGCTTTTGCGAGAATATTTTGCCACGAAGTGAGTGGCCGATGCATGACAAACATTGATTGAGTTGGCTAGTCATTTTGGAGTTGTTACATTCTTAAGTAAGTTAAGCATTGGATTTATTATAGTAGGGCGATTGAGAGTTCTTGTACTATATTGTTGTAGTTCAATGATTACCATAAATTTCATCGGAAACTACCAAGTTATTGTAGAATGAAGCCAGCAGGAGATATGATATTGAAGAGCATTGTTGAGTACAAATCGGGCCTTTCTTGAGTAGTTCAAGTTTTTAGAGTAAACGATTAGGTACTAAACTTTGACATGATGTATTGAGACGGCGGTCTCATATTCAATTTAAAGCAAAACTGTTTCACCAACTTATGGAATTTGATTTCTTAATTCAATTTCTTTAATTTTTAGTCTCGGCCATTCTTTTCTCTATGGGTATTAGGGCAAGCACGGCCTCCATATACTGTTTATGGCAATGAGAAAATTTCGTAAAACAATGATTTCCATACAAGATTATATCTTGCCTCAATCATCAATTTATTCATGGGTAGTGTAATATTGTCTTGGCAAAAATTTACTTAATTTAAACTCTTAATCATCAATATCTAGGTTATTTGCTGTTTCATTACATTCACTTTCGCTTTTCCATTTTAATATATAATTTCAATTTTATCGATGGAAATTTTTTTATAACAGCTTTTCTCTTATCCATATACTATAGAGGACTTAATGAGACTCATAATTGATCGTAGTTGAGCCATCTCGGTTCACTAGTGGTGAAAGATTTCGTTACTTGTAATTCATGTACAATTTATTTGGATAATTTATTGCATTTCATTTTTCAATTTTATCTTTAGGATAATTATATAGTGTTTTCTTGTTCACAAGCTAATTTCGAGTTCTTTTTCTACTTAATTATTGTATTTCCAAATTAAAAATTTTTATGGATATATTTTTTCATTTGAATTACGATTTCTAACTTAGGTGCTAACTATTAACTAGTTAATTATATTTTCAGTAGGTTTGAGTAATTCTTTATAGGGAAAATTTCAAAAAAGGACCCGAAGTGCTATTATTTTTTGAAATAAAGACTCGAAGTGAATTTTGTTTCAAATAAGAGTTTGAAATAGCTTTGGTTGTTTCAAATAAGGACTTGACCCCATCGGTCGTAGACCGGCTAAGTTTTCCAACCAGTTAAGGGTATTTTCATCATTGGTTCTTCCTTTTTTCTTTCCTTTTTTTTTTTTTTTTTTTTTTGGTTCTTCTTCTTCCTCTTCGCTGGTGGCCAACCAGCTAGCCATCGGGGCCACCGACAATGCCCACAGAGGGCTGGCAAGGGCCACCCACACCAGCCACAAGCGAAGGATGTCCTTGTTTGGGCTGGGCGACCCTCACCCTGGGGCCATTCGTGAGATTGGCCCTCGTTGGCCCAAGTGAGGTCGACCTTCTCCAGATCTAGCGAGGGTGGCCTAGCCCGCGGTCGACGAGGGTTGGGTGACCTCACCGGTTGCTGGTAAAGGTCGACGAGCGTTGTTGAGCCCTTGCCAGATCTAGCAAGGGTGACCTTGCCCGCGATCAACTCCTTACTAGAGGCCAGCGAGAGTTGACCTCCTGGATGACCAAAGGGGAGGGTCGCCTTGCCCTGGCGAGGCTATCCTTTCCCTATGGCCGACATGGGTGACCCTTGCCCAACCCTCTGTGGTCATCACTAGTAGCTAGCCACCGGTGAAGAGGAAGAAGAAGAACCAAAAAAAAAGGAAAGAAAAAAGAAAAAAAAAAGGAAAGAAAAAAGGGAAAATGGCAAATGACGAAAATATCCTTATTTGAAATGGACATAACCACTTTGGGCTCTTATCTAAAATAGATATAATCATTTCAGGTCCCCATTTGAAACAATACCCACTTTAGGTCTTTATTTGAGAAAATGATGATACTTTAGATTCTTATTTGAAACAGTGTTTACTTCGAGCCCTTATTTGAGAAAATGTGGGCACTTCGGGTCCTTTTTTGAAATTTCCCATTTTTTATATTTATTGTACTTCTTGTAAGAAGATGATGTTTTCTATTTTTGATCTTAATTGATTAATTGCCTAATTGTACTTTAGTTTTCTAATATCAACTATACCATCATTTCTTAATATTTGTGTTTTCCATTGCTATTAGTACTTTTGTATTTTGGCAACTTTGCTTTAAGAAATTTTAGTGGACACACTTCAGATTATTATAGCTAGAATTTAATATTAAACTCTGTTTGTTTTGCGATAAATAAATTATTTGAATTTTTTCCTAGAAATAATAGCTTATATAATTTGAAATAATTACTCCATGAAAAATATTTTCATTATCATAATAATTAATGTCTATTTTTATGGACGGTGAAAATAATTTTTATTTATATTTTTATAAGTGACATAAATGATTATTTTGAATTGTTTTTAATTATTTTTTACGAAATAATGAATTATTATGTTAAATTCACTTATTGTGGAAAGGTTGACGTCATGGCTGATGGATCAAGAATCAATGGAAGTACTGAGTTTGACATTTTCAAAACGGAGATGGGGTTAGAGTTGCCAAGTTTTCTAAGCTATGACCGATTGCTGACGTTTGAATGCCGGAAAAAATGAATAGATTTCTAAAATTTGACACGGACGTGAATGTCATAATATCACGCTGAGTCGGAGAAAGCAAGTCTTCCTTAGACTTTCGGAATGAAGACTTTGACCCAACGTGGACAACCCTCCGAGCTATGGAGAAAACGAGGAAACATCAAAATCAGAGCTGGTTCCCTGATCTTTCTTTCCTTCTTTCTTCGCTTCTGCAATTCCAACCAAAAGCAGTTCCCAGACTGTACCGATATGTTATCGACGATGATATTCTGTGTCCTTTTTTCCTTGTCGAGAGCGATGTGACTCTCTATCGTTTGCTTATTTGCATTTGGACTCTATCGCGTACGATGCTGAATTTTACAGAAATGTCGCCCATGTAAGTACAAGGAAAGGTTGGACTTTCGTGCATGATTCGGACCTTATGTCTTCATTTAACCATACAACAACCAGTATTTGGCAAGGCCATATTTTAATATCCAAGCATGTATTTACAAGTGCTAAATAGTAACAATTTTGACCATTTCGAGGGTATATATGGTTACATCCTCTCAGGTGCAATTTGTCTTTCTCTACTACATTCACATTCTTCAGCAATGTCTCCTGGAATGAATCCATGAAACATGTTGAGCTTTAGAGCCTCCCTGTTTAGGCAGATCGGTATTATCATCGGTTTTGTATGTTCTTATTTGACTTTGTACTAACTTTGGATGTGAACCCGAAATTTGATACTTGTCAACCAAAGAACCGTGGTAGTGGTCCAAAATAAGCTACCCTTTTCGGATTCTAAGCCAACAACCTTATTGTGGCTTTTCTGGCTTTGAGATAAAGTGCTACAATAGTAAGCCGATTTATTAGGCATCTCGATCTAGTTATGTTATTAAAGATATTTCGTATTACAAAAACTCATTCAGAGTGGTGGATGAAGCTACTCAATGCTGAATGCCCCCTGCCCAGTCTCAATTACCCTTTTGACTGCTTACTTGTTACTTTTGGTCCGAGCCAGGCTGATCTCTACATCTTCCACAACCGCAACGAGTCATTTTCTGTCAATTCTACAATATATGGGGCCAAGCATGGTCTCGGTAAAGGGAGCAATTCTTTTGCTGTGATAGCAAGTGTGATTACTTGAATTGGAATAGAGCATTGTGCCAATACTTGGTGACCGCCCCGACTCAAATACGAAACTGGAAGGCGAATCAAAGTGTCGAGTACCTGAAGTTATTGGAAAACAGTTTCACACTGAACTGGACGGGGTGCGACTACATGAGGTGCCGAAGAAGTGGGGTGGTGTGGCTGTGAAAATAGCAGGAGTGTGTGCTACCGCCCCGATCGAACACATGTCGAACACTCTGGCGATGGTAAGGTGCCGTAAACTATTCTTAAGCTTTCACATTCTACTCTTCTAGAAAGTTTTTCTTCACCATCTAGTTCCCGTCCTCTAGAGCAAACAGGACCAATCTGTGAGAAAATCATATTACTGAGGGTTTTATATTAATTTGCCTGCATTTTAGATATATAAATTTCAAATGATCTCTCAGTTTGCTTTATCTTTATAAAATTGGTTCTTCTGATCCTTCAGTCCAAAAACTTCAGCTTGATTTTTCTTAGGTGTTCTTTTCTACTACTTGATTAACTCCCCATCTACTTACTTCCACTCCTCATTTCTAGTATAAGTTTAATACGTTGCATGGATAAATCAGCTATAGAGAGAACATAAGAGATCAATCTAGCTGAAGTTGCCGAGCACATATTAGCTTGAATGTCTCAAGCTGAGTTGAATTCTAAATAAATATTTATAGGTCTTCCAAAAATACTCAAGGAAGAACATATACCTTTTAAATTATTTATCATTATCTCCAGAGAACTGTCTAAAAACTTTTTTTATTTTTCCACCAACTCTTCCGTCTCTCGACATTTGATTGTTAGATATGATGGTTTCAAGATATGCAATTTTGAACATGTAGAAGAGGATTATGCTAGAAGCCGATAGGAGAAATTATCAGAACGATGATACCCTCAATTATTATGTCTGTTCTTCAAATGGATGCATACTTCACTAGAAGTACATCACTTTTCTCTTCTTCCTCCTCATTTTGCTACCACCCTATCACGTTCATCTTCACGTGAAAGAACTAGAGAAGAAGCCCAGGTCCTGTTCGCTTACTGAGGCCAAATTTGGTAGTGCAACCTGTTAATGATCAAGATCACATCATCATAAAATCAGTCAGGAATTAGTGTTTATGGGACTTTTCCGCTTCGACCTCCTTAACATTGACCTCCTTCACCACCAGTTGTCACCTGCCGTGTCTCTCCGCCTTTGACTGTCACGATCTCAAGTTCTCATAGTACTCGACCTTCAAAGAGATCAGGGGTGGAGGACGAGTCTCGGTAAAAATCGTCGTGGTTCTGGGGTTTGAAAGGGAAGCTTCGAAACCCCGTCAAAGTTATAAATTTTGTAAGGAAAGAAAGGTGCCCCCGGAAACAAAGGGGGCCATGGGCCCGTGGCTGATGGGGTGAAATCGATCGCGACTCCCGAAATGGACGTTTTTTAGGCGAAGTATCTACAGTCGCAATCGATTTTTCCTCTCACTGAGCAAGTATGTGGTCCCCTACGTTTTCTCTTTCGGGTCCTCTACGCTCAGTTGACCCAGTCAATTGGCGCGTTTACGTGAAAAAAGGATTCAACGAGACATTCATATAAATGCGGTCTTCAGTTTGAGCAACCGTGTCTCACTCGAGCCCCTTTTGTCTCTGCTGTACGCGCCCCACAGCTTTCCTCTTTCCGACTGTTCTTGTGCTTCTATTGTTCCCTCTAAAATTTCTGAAATGGGTGTGGAGAGCTCCATAGGTTCCAAGGTTTTGCTTCGCCATGTCATCAGCATTTTGACGATTATTTCTTTGGAAGGCTGGGTTCCATTAGTGAGCTTGACATATGGATCCTGCGAGTCTGACGAGTGCAGTAAGGTCATGATCGGTTATCCTTTCGGGAACGACTCTAAAAAATGCTGTCCTCATGATCGACTGTTAAAATTAAATTCTCTCTGGAAGGACCCTATTTATGATGATCAATCTCTTGGGTTGATCTCAGAGTTTGGGAGAACAGGCAATGCTTGTTTTGCTCCACCTGAAAAGCCTCCTAATATGCCCAGCGCATCTGATAATGATGTTCCCGGCAGTAAAGTGCTCTCCTTTCTTAAATCCAATCACGGGCCTTTCCTCCTAGCATTTCTCCGTAATTGCACCGGCTCCCCAAATGGTGATTGTTCACATCCTGACTTGACTTGCCCCCCTGCCGGGGCCAACCACTCTTATGTCGCTCTTGGAGGTAGACCAGACGACCTTCATCTTAGTGGGTTAGGGTGCGAGAGTCGTGTTATTGTACCTGTTGAATTAGCCAGAGAGGAAAGCGAGGAAAGAGAAAATGATGACCCCGAGGAGAAGTTGAAGCACGGGTTTAGACTGAATTGGAATGTAACGTCCTGGAAGAGTTGTGTCAAATGCAAAGAAAGTGGAGGCAATTGCGGCGGATCGGATGGGCAATTCCAGTGCTTATCTTCTAGTAAAGATTGTCCGCCTCCTCACGAAAGAGGTAATACTTTTCGGTTAATTCCCCGTAATAGCAACCGTTCAAATTCTCGCATGTCTTTTTCAGTGAATGTCCTCGGCATGCTCTCCAAACTTGGTAAGGACTTCAAAGGAAGTGGAAGAGCTTTTTGGCTTCCCTTGGTGTTCTACTCTCAGTTCCTTTTTCCCACCTCGGCTTTATTCAACAAGCCATTACTCTTTTATTTATATTTCTTTCGAACTTTCTTTTGTGGATCTGCTTGTTTTGGGGAAAATTTTATAATAAAGAAAATAAATTCCGTGGAAATCATTTTTAAGAAAAATATATTTTTTTTTTTCAAATTAAGAAATTCATCTTCCTAACTTTAAATATGCATATTTTTTTTTTCCCGACTGAAAATGGTTTGACTAATCATTTTCAGCAAGCCAAACACATTGAAGTTTGGAAAACTAATTCACGGAAAATTCTTTCACTCAAACAAACACAATTTTAATAGTTAGAAATGAATTCATAGCAATGTCATTTTCTTCCTCACATCAAAGCTGAAGAACTACAGGACAACATCTCCAGATCAGGGATGCATAGTCTTGCTGCAGTTGCTTCCGTGGTTCTCAAGCCTGCATCAATCATATGCGCAGCTCAGTAAATAGTGAAATTTTTTAGAGTGTCAATGTTTGCGTAAGCTAGTTCCAATGTGAGTGCAGAGATGTGTCGAGGATTATAGATGATTACTGAATTTAAGATGCAGAGGCCAGGGTATGATTCAATAAGAGAAGACAAATGCCCAGAAAGGAAAACGTGTAGGGGAAAGTTTTCTGTGCGTGTGTTTGCTTTTGCTTGTTTCACATCAGTTTAATGTTTCAGTTAACACTGTCGCCTACAATGTTCCATTAAGCTTAGTTCTGCAATATCGTTGTGATATGTAAGATGAGGGAATATCTATTTGTTCCTAAGATGTATTATGTTAAGTAATATTCAAGTGATCAGCAGGAATTTATGTTAGATCAAGGAAGCTGGTGTCTGTATTCCTGTTCTATGATGTTCATGATGTGGATAGGATCTGTATTTGTGGAATTCATTCTGACGCAAACACCACCCTTCGGCACATCTTTGCTGCAGGAAAAGACGCAGGAAAAGACGCTGCAGGAAAAGACCAAGCACCTTTGAGGATTGGATTAGGTCAGTCAAAAATTTATCATGGGGGACATTATACAATCCTTTGAATATATATCGGTGAATTAAGCATGGTTTGTGATAGCAAAAAAATGTGGTCAGCACATACTTTGAGCACAATTACGATGCTAGAGCACAATGACATGCTTTGTACGTTTGGGAACGTCTCAGAGTCAAAAGTTTTCCTGAGATTTTCCATTTCCTCTACCTGCCACTGACGTAATTCCAATGAAACTTCTGTTCTTCAGGTTGCGGATTTGGTGCCTTGGCCTGTATTTTTCTCTGTTCATGCATCTATATGATCCGCCACAAACAACAGCATTGCTTCTTAATATTCCGCTCAAGACACGCTTCATTTGATTCTTCCACGAAAGCAGATCTTGAAGTGGGCAACGTTTACTTCGGGGTCCCCATTTTCACAAACGCTGAGCTTGAAGAAGCTACTAACCACTTTGATTCTGCCCGGAAGCTTGGAGATGGAGGTTTTGGCATTGTGTACTATGGTAAGACCTTAAAGAAAGAGGCTAATTGGGCAGCCTGCATATAAATTGCGAGAACTTCTAGAAACAACTAGGAATCTAATAGGGTCATTCTCGATTTTCTTGAACAGGCAAACTTCGAGATGGCCGGGAAGTAGCTGTTAAGCGTTTGTACGAGCACAACTATCGGCAGGTGAAGCAGTTCATGAGTGAAGTCCAAATCCTAACTCGCTTGCGCCACAAAAACCTTGTCTCTTTATACGGTTGCACTTCGTGGCACAGCCGTGAACTCCTACTGGTCTATGAGTACATCCCGAACGGCACAGTAGCTGATCATCTGCATGGGGAGCGAGCGAAGCAGGCCTCCCTCCTCTGGCCTACTCGTATTAGCATCGCCATAGAAACAGCCACCACATTGGCTTACCTTCATGCATGTGACATAATCCACCGTGACGTGAAGACTAACAACATCCTCCTCGAAAATAACTTTTGCGTCAAGGTAGCAGATTTTGGCCTTTCTCGGCTGTTCCCCAACAATGTGAGCCATGTGTCAACCACTCCTCAGGGGACTCCGGGTTATGTGGACCCTGACTATCACCAGTGTTACCAGCTTACGGAGAAGAGTGATGTCTATAGTTTTGGGGTAGTACTAGTGGAACTCATATCGTCCATGCCGGCGGTCGATATAAGCCGAGACAGGCACGAGATTAATTTGGCCAACTTAGCAACTAGCAAGATACATAACCACGAGTTCCGCAAATTGATTGATCCAAATTTGGGATTTGAGTCGGATCCCGAAATCAATAGGATGATCATGGCTGTGGCCGAGCTGGCTTTCAGGTGCTTGCAACAGGACAAGGAGATGAGGCCCTCCATGGAGACTGTTGTGGAGGAGTTAAAGGCAATTTCGAGTGGAACACATGGGCCCAGCAAGTCGAAAGATGTGAGCTATGATAACTGTTGAACGAGTCTATGTTTCTGGTTTGTTTTTTTATGTGTTAATAGTCTATTAAGCACTTTTATTATGTGGATTGGTTGCTGTACGTGTGAAGTTAGTGGGGTGTGGTGGTTATTTGTTTTGTAAAGCCTATATAAAGGCTATGGTGTCAGTTTTTTTTAGTGTGTGTGGTTATGCAGACGTTCCTCTGTTTTTTGTGCATATCAGAAAAATCTCCTATGTTTTCCTCTGTTTTTAACGCTATTTTTGTGTACATCTGCATATCTGCATCTCCTCTGGTTTTTAACATTGGTATCAGAGCGGAGGTTAGGAAGAAAAGTGTGTGTTTGAGTGCAGTAAAAAGGTGAGAACCAAAAGAGAGTTTTTACTGCAGCAAGTACTTTTGTTTGCAGCAGTCAAGGGAGAGTATTGCAGCAGGTTATTTTCGTTTGTAGCAGCAGCAGGTTGCTTTTGCGGTGGTTCTATTTTGCAGCAGCAGTAATGGCCTCAGAAACATTTGTACAACCTGCTATTCCACACTTTGATGGTCATTATGATCATTGGAGCATGCTAATGGAGAATTTTCTCAAGTCTAAGGAGTATTGGGATGTTGTTTCTTCGGGAGTTGCCGAACCTGATGAAGGAGTTGTGTTAACGGCAGCGCAAAGAACGGCTTTGGATGCGTTAAAATTGAAGGATCTCAAGGCCAAAAATTATCTTTTCCAAGCAATTGACAGATCCATTTTGGAGACAATTCTTTGCAAGGATACCTCCAAGGAAATATGGGATTCCATGAAGAAAAAGTATCAAGGCTCAGCAAGAGCAAAGAGGCAGTAGCTTCAAACGCTTCGTTCGGAGTTTGAAATGCTACGAATAAAGTCGGGAGAGACAATCACAGATTTCTTCTCTCGGACAATGGCAATAGTTAATAAGATGCGGATTCATGGCGACAAGACGGAGGATGTCATTATCATTGAAAAGATTCTTCTATCGTTGACACCAAAATTCAACTTTATTGTTTGTTCCATAGAAGAAGCCAAGGACATTGAAGAACTTTCCATTGATGAGTTGCAAGGATCCTTGTTAGTTCATGAACAAAAACTCCTACAACAAGAGACGGAAGAGCAAGCTTTGAAGGTCTCTACTAGAGATCATTCTTCATCAGCAGCAAGGGGGAAAGGAAGAGGCAGAGGAAGGGAGAACAACGATCGCAGTGGCTTCAGCTTTGATCAAAAGTCTGAAAGCTATTCCTATTGTGATTTCCAAGGGAGAGGAAGAGGTCGTGGAGGACGACATTCAATTGGTTTTAGGCCAAGGTCACCAGACAAATCCAAAGTGGAGTGTTTTAGATGCCACAGGTATGGGCATTACAAATCTGAATGTCGAACTAATTTGAATAAACAAAGAGTTGAAAGAACTAACTTTGCTGAAAAAGAAGAAGAAGTATCTCTTTTGATGGTGTGCCATGAGAAGGAAGAAACTCAACCAAATATGTGGTATCTCGACACTGGTTGTAGCAATCACATGTGTGGAGACAAGAAAATGTTTTTTGATCTAGACGAAACGTACAACAACATCGTAAAGTTTGGTGATAATTCCATTGTGTCGGTGATGGGGAAAGGAACAGTGTCAATTCATCCAAAAGGGACTTCGGTACAAACTATCTCAAATGTATTGTATGTCCCTGAATTAAAGACTAATCTGTTAAGTGCTGGTCAGCTGCAAGAGAAGAGATATGAAATCTCTATTAAAGGTGGGATTTGTAGAATCCAAGATGAGAAGTTGGGTTTAATTGCTGAAGTTAAAATGACGGGCAATCGGATGTTTCCATTGTATCTCCACAACACTACAAATTCATGTTTCTCTACAAGATTGAAGGAGGAAGCCTGGTTATGGCATTTTCGCTATGGGCATTTTAATTTCGGTGGGTTGCGAACACTATATAAAAAAGAGATGGTGGAGGGTCTTCCTCAAATCTCTGCTCCTTTGGAAATTTGTGAAGATTGTGTTGTTAGCAAGCAATATCGTGCTCAATTTCCACAAAGAAAATCGTGGAGAGCAAAAAGTCCGTTGGCGTTGGTTCATTCGGATATTTGCGGACCAATATCTCCAATTTCCAATGGAGGTAAACGGTATATCATTACCTTCATCGATGATTTTAGCCGGAAGATTTGGGTGTATTTTTGCAAGAAAAATTTGAAGCTTTTGCGGCTTTCAAGAACTTCAAAGCACTTGTTGAAAAGGATGGAGGAAATCAAATAAAGGTCCTTCGCACGGATCGTGGTGGAGAGTACAACTCGCTTGAGTTTACAGATTTTTGTATGAAGCATGGGATCAAGAGACAACTTACAGCAGCCTATACACCACAACAAAATGGCGTATGTGAGAGGAAGAATCGTACCATTCTGAATATGGTGCGAAGTCTCTTGAGGGGAAGTGGAATTCCAAAAAGTTTCTAGCTTGAAGCAGTCAATTGAAGCATTCATATTTTAAATAGAAGTCCCACTCTAGCTGTTCAAAATATGACACCGGAAGAAGCATGGAGCGGCCAAAGACCTGCAGTTGATCACTTCAGGATTTTTGGGTGTATTGCCTACGCCCATGTTCCTGACCAAAAGAGGAAGAAGCTAGATGACAGGGGAGTCAAATGTATTTTTCTTGGCATTAATGATCAATCAAAAGCCTATAAATTTTATAATCCTATAACCAAGAAAATCATTATTAGCCGTGATGTGATATTTGATGAAGAACAAACTTGGCCGTGGGGTGAACAAGGTGTTGGTAAGCAAATTCCAATGAATTTTGAAGATGAAAATGGGCTGGTGCAGCAATCCACAACAACCCAAATCGCCATAGGCAATGTCCAAAGTACAGCAGCAGCTGCAGAACCTGAAGATCGGCCTCATCGTGTTCGATGGAGGCCTGCATGGATGAGTGATTATGAAGTAACATGAGTTGATCAATATGAAGATCCACTTATCCATTTTGCTTTGTTTTCAGATTGTGATCCAACAACTTTTGATGAAGCAGTACAAAAAGAAAATTGGAGGATAGCAATGGATGAAGAAATTGCAGCTATTGAGAGGAATGACACTTGGGAGTTAACAGATCTTCCAAAAGGACATAAAACAATCGGAGTCAAGTGGGTGTACAAGACAAAATTGAACAAGAATGGTGAAGTTGATAAGTATAAGGCGCGCTTGGTGGCAAAAGGCTACAAGCAGGAATTTGGAGTGGATTACAAAGAAGTATTTGCACCTGTAGCAAGACTTGACACAATCAGATTGGTAATTGCATTAGTAGCGCAGAATTCATGGCCTATCTTCCAATTGGATGTGAAGTCAGCATTCTTGCATGGTGATCTTCAAGAAAAGGTATTTGTTGATCAACCTTCTGGTTATGTGAAGCTCGGTAGTGAACATAAAGTTTATAAATTAAAAAAGGCACTATATGGGTTAAAACAAGCTCCCGAGCTTGGTATAGTCGCATTGATGCCTATTTCTTGAAGAAAGGTTTTAGAAAATGTCCATATGAGCATACACTCTTTATTAAAATTGGTGATGGTGGAAAGTTGCTTCTTATATGCTTATATGTGGATGATCTTATTTTTACTGGGAGTGATAGTGCCATGTTTGACAAATTCAAGGAGTCTATGATAGATGAATTTGAGATGACTGATCTTGGATTGATGCATTATTTTCTGGGCATAGAAGTTATTCAATCTGCAGCTGGAATCTTTATATCTCAAAAGAAGTATGTTCAAGAGATTTTGGACAGGTTTCAAATGAATAATTGTAACCCCGTGACTACTCCAATTGAAGTTGGATTGAAGCTCTTGAAAGATCCTTATGGAAGTAAGGTGGATAGCACTCTCTACAAGCAGATTGTTGGAAGCCTGATGTATTTGACGCGGACAAGACCAGATATCATGCATGCTGTGAGCCTTATAAGCAGGTATATGGAGCACCCAACTGAGTTATATTTACAAGCTGCAAAAATGATTTTTCGCTATTTGCAAGGAACTAAAAATTTTGGGCTATTCTATAAAAAGGGAGAAAAGTCAGATTTGTTTGGGTTTACAGATAGCAATTATGCTGGAGATGTTGATGATAGAAGAAGTACTTCAGGGTATGTATTCATGCTTGGTTCAGGGGTGGTTTCATGGTCTTCAAAGAAGCAATCAATTGTTACTTTATCAACAACTGAAGCAGAATTTGTTGCTGCAACTTCATGCGCCTATCAAGCCATATGGTTACGGAAGATTCTTGAAGAACTTCAGTTCAAACAGCAAAAAGCAACTATAATCTATTGTGACAATAGCTCAGCTATCAAGCTGTCCAAAAATCCAGTTCTACATGGGAGGAGCAAGCATATAGATGTGAAGTATCACTTCTTAAGAGATCTTACAAAGGATGAAGTAATTGAGCTAGTTTTCTGTAAAAGTGAAGATCAAGTGGCTGATATATTCACCAAGCCCGTAAAGTTGTCCATGTTTCAGAAGCTGAGAAAGCTCCTTGGTGTTCGTTTGTTGGATATTCCAAATTGAGAGAGGTTCCTTTAAACTGATTGTTTGCAACATCAGTTTAAGGGAGGGAATGTTGAACGAGTCTATGTTTCTGGTTTGTTTTTTTATGTGTTAATAGTCTATTAAGCACTTTTATTATGTGGATTGGTTGCTGTACGTGTAAAGTTAGTGGGGTGTGGTGGTTATTTGTTTTTGTAAAGCCTATATAAAGACTATGGTGTCAGTTTTTTTTAGTGTGTGTGGTTATGCAGACGTTCCTCTGTTTTTTGTGCATATCAGAAAAATCTCCTCTGTTTTCCTCTGTTTTTAACGCTGTTTTTGTGTACATCTGCATATCTGCATCTCCTCTGGTTTTTAACAATAACAGCACCGGTCAAAGCGAGAACCCGCCTCCTTCGCTGGAATGTGACAATGTGGGGCTGTTGAAGAATATGAAGTTGCCGACTTCACCTGTTTCCGTGACTCTAAAATGGGGAAGCAGCGGTAGTTCCTCTGCACATAGTGGTTAACCTGTGGTCTTATCAGTTCTCTCCTGCAGATTTCCATTCTCCTCCATCTTGGCTTAAAGTTTGCTTGCATTTGGGTAAGGGTTTCTAGCTAATATTATATGCAATGTAGATGATATAGCAGGCGATCAGGTTTTCCATTTTGGTCTTCATTTTTCTGCTTCGACATGTCAGCACTTCTGTTGAGGCTGGAGGGGGATTTGATGTAAATACTACACAGTAAGGAGCACTTTCCTAGAGCATGAATGAAGGATTGTACACATACTTGCTATTGTCCCTTTCTTTATCGCACTATTTCAGGCGTTTGGAGAGTTTTCCCAGATCAGGGTTGAAACATTTAGACTTGCGATGATTTTCTCACAACAGCTTATGACATTATCTGATTTGCTCCGTAGAAGAACACAAGTCATGCTGGAAGTCATATCGAGTCTCATTCTAGAAACAGGCCTCGGATAATACGTGATAGCTTGATCTTTGTCGGAGTCTAGTGATGAAGTTCCTTCACCTTCAAGCTTGCGAAGTTAGAGTATCACACGGCAATAGACACATCAGGGAAGGAACTTGTCATATTCCATGTGCCGAAGTGGTTTCACAGACCTTATCATATATGGAAATGGAAATACAAACCATCATTGCTCGTATGGTATATGTCAAAAGGAAGGCTTATTCTCACTCATGGGCTAATCTGCATAAACAAAGTATGAGATAGATTTTTCTACAGAGGCCCCAATTAAAGTAATGTCATGCATAGTAAGACGTGTATAAAATTAATACACTAACCTATGGAGGAGGCTATACATAAGCTAGTTTCAGACAAGCAAGCCATATTCAATACTAATAGTGGTCTGTTGTATCATTTAATATATATATTTTATCAATGAATCTCAATCCTCTTAGTGTTAGTATTAATATTTTGCTGTCTCGATGCCAAGAATCAGGTTTTGCCAGAATATTTTGCCACGAAGTGAGTGGCCGATGCATGGCAAACCTTGATTGAGTTGGCTAGTCATTTTGGAGCTGTTACATTCTTAAGTAAGTTAATCCTTGGATTTATTATAGTAGGGCGATTGAGAGTTCTATATATATATATATATATTTTTTTTTTTATACCCAGGGAACCCCGTCAGCCGTTCGTCGCCTTACGGCGGTACATAGCCGCCAAGTAAACCCTGGAGTGACGCTAGCGGAGGACTCACCACCCCAGCATCACGCTTAAATCGCCGATGCTTCCCCTGGGGTTTGATCCCCTCACCTTTCCCCCAAGGCAAGGGATTCTTATCCAGCGAAGCCACCAAGGCCGGTGGTGTTGAGAGTTCTATATTGTAGTTCAATGATTACCATAAATTGCATCGGAAACTATTGAGTTGTTGTAGAATGAAGCCAGCAGGAGATATGATATAGAAGAGTATTGTTGAGTATAAATCGGGCCTTTCTTGAGTAGTTCAAGTTTTTAGAGTAACTGATTGGGTACTAAACTTTGGCATGACGAATTGAGACAACGTTCTCATATTCAATTTAAAGCAAAACTTTTTCACCAATTTATGGAATTTGATTTCTTAAATTTTTAGTCTCAGCCATTCTTTTCTCTATGGGTATTAGGGCAAGCATGGCCTCCATATACTGTTTATGGTAATGAGAAAATTTCGTAAAAAATGGATTTCCATTTAAGATTATATCTTCCCTCAATCATCAATTTATTCATGGGTAATGTACTATTGTCTTAGCAAAATAATTTACTTAATTTATACTCTTAATCATCAATATCTATATTATTTGCTGTTTCATCACATTTACTTTTGCTTTTCCATTTTAATATATAATATCAATTTTATCGATGGAATTTTTTTCATAACAGCTTTATATTATCCATATACTATAGAGGATTTAAATGAGACTCATAATTGATTGTAGTTAAGCCATCTGGGTTCACTAATGGTGAAACATTTCGTTACTTGTAATTTATGTACACTTTATTTGGATAATTTATTGCATTTCATTTTTCAATTTTATCTATAGTATAATTATATGGTGTTTTCTTGTTTGCGAGCTAATTTCAAGTTCTTTTTTAAATTAATTCTTGAATTTCCAAAATAAACATTTTTATGGATATGTTTTTTTATTTGAATTGCAATTTCTAACTTAGGTCCTAATTATTAACTTGTTAATTACATTTTCAGTAGGTTTAAGTAGTTCTTAGTATCTACTGTACTTCTTGTAAGAAGATGATTTTTTTTCTATTTTTGATCTTAATTGGTCAATTGTCTAATTGTACTTTAGTTTTCTAATTTCAACTATGCCATCATTTCTTATTATTTGTGTTTTTCATTAGTATTATTACTTTTGTATTTTGGCAACTTTGCTTTAAGAAATTTTAGTGCCTACACTACAGATTTACAGCTAGAACTTAATATTAAACTCCGTTTGTTTTGAGAAAAATAAATGATTTAAATTTTTTTTCCTGAAAATAATCGCTTATATAATTTGAAGTAATTAGCTAACGAATTTTTTTTTATCACAACAATTTGATATCTAAATATTTTTATGAATAATGAAAGTAATTTTAATTTATTTATTTTGATAAGCGATACAAGTGATTATTTTGATTATTTATTTTTTACAAAATAAATGAATCCTTACAATAAATTTAGATTACTGTGGAAAGGCGGACGTCATGGCTGATAGATCAAGAATCAATGAAAGTGCTGAGTTTGACATTTTCAAACGGAGATGGGGTAGAGTTGCTAGTTTTCTAAACTATGACCGATTGCTGACGTTTGAATGCCGGAAAAAAATGAAAAGATTTGAGACGGACATCAATGTTATAATATTATGGAGACTCCGAGTAAGCCAGTCTTCGTTAGACTTTCCGAGGGAAGACTTTGACCCAAAAATCCCGTGGACAACCCTCCAAGCTACAGAGAAAAACAGGGAAACACCAAAATCAAAGCTGGTTCGCTGATCTTTCTTTCCTTCTCTCTTCGCTTCTGAAATTCCAACCAAAAGTAGTTCCCGGACTGCACCGATGTGTTATGGACGATGAATTTGTGTCCTTTTTTCCTTGTTGAGAACGATGTGTCCCTGTATCGTTTGCTTCTTCGCATTCGGACTGTATCGCGTTCGATGCTGAATTTTACGTAAACGTCGCTGATATAAGTACGTGGAAAGGCTGGACTTTCGTGCATGATTCGGACCTTATGTCTTCGTTTAACAATACAACAGCTAGTATATGGCAAGGCCATATTTTAATATCCAAACTGGTATTTGCAAGTGCTAAATAGTGACGAATTTGACCATTTCGAGGGTGTATATGGTTACATCCTCTCATGTGCAATTTGTCTTTCTCTACTACCTTCACATTCTTCAGCAATGTCTCCTAGAATGAATCCACGAAACGTGAGCTTTAGAGCGTCCCTATTTAGGTGGATCAGTATTATCGTCAGTCCGAGTATGTTCTTATTTGACTTTGTACTATCTCTGGAGGTGAACCTGAAATTTGACGCTTGTTAGCCAAAGAACTGCGGTAGTGGTCCAAACATAAGCTATCCTTTCGGATTCCAAGCCTTCAACAACCTTGTTGTGGCTTTCCTAACTTTGAGATTAAGTGCCACAACCATAGGCGGATTTATCAGACATCTTGATCTAGTCATGTCATTAAAGACATTTTGTATGGTGAGAACTCGTTCATAGTGGTGGATGAAGCGGTACTGAATGCTGGGTGCCCCCTATTGAGTCTTAACTACTCTTTTGATCGCTTACCTGTTACTTTGGTTCCGGACCAGGCTAACTTTGCGTCTTCCACAAATACAACGAGTCATTTTCTGTCAATTCTACAATATCTAGGGCCAAGCCTGGTGAAGGGAACAATTCATTTTCTGTCAATTCTACAATACCTTCTTAATTATCATCATCTTGAGAATACTATCTAAAAACTTTGTTCTTTTCCACCATCTCTTTTGTCTCTCGGGGTTGGGTTGTCATATATGATTGTTTCAATATATGCAATTTTGAACATGTAGAAGCCGACTATGCTAGAAGCCAATGGGAGAAATTATCAGAGCAATGATACCCGCAATCATTATTTCTATTCTTCAAATGGATGCATATTTCAATGGAAGTTCATCACTTTTCTCTTCTTCCTCCTCATTTGGCTACCATCCTGTCACGCTCATCTTCCCGTGAAAGAACTAGAGAAGAAAACCCAGGTCCTGTTCACTTACTGAGGCCAAAATGGGTAGTGCAACCTGTAAATGATCAAGATCACATCAGTCAGGAATTAATGTTTATGGGACTCTTACTGTTTCGACCTCCTCAACATCGACTAGTGTTTATCAGAAGAAAGAGCCAATGGGCGGATCAGATGATCACTTCGCCAGTTTCTTCCTTCACCACCAGTTGTCACCTTCCGTGTCTCTCCGCCTTTGACTCTCACGAACTCAAGTTGTCATAGTTCTTGACCTTCAAAGAGGT
This sequence comes from Eucalyptus brandiana, assembly GCA_014182725.1. NCBI lineage: Eukaryota > Viridiplantae > Streptophyta > Magnoliopsida > Myrtales > Myrtaceae > Eucalyptus > Eucalyptus brandiana. The sequence continues at coordinate 37,782,469 of CM024674.1, forward strand.
CAAGGTTGGAGGACGAGTCTCGGTAAAAATCGTCGCGGTTCCGAGGGTTTGAAATCGACCCAGGAAAGCCTATGGGAAAGCTTCCAAACCCCGTCAAACAAAGTTGGAAACGTTGCAAGGAAATAAAGTTGGCCACGGAAACAAAGGTGGCCTTGGGCCCGTGGCCGATGGAGTGAAATCGACCGTGAGTCCTGAAATGGACGTTTTTTAGGCGAAGTATCGACAGTCGTAATTGATTTTTCCTCTCACTGAGCAAATATATGGTCCACCACGTTTACTCTTTCGGGTCCTCTACGCTCAATTGACCCAGTCAATTGGCGCGTTTACGTGAAAAAAGGATTCAACGAGACATTCATATAATGCGATCTTCAGTTTGAGCAACCGTATCTCACTCGAGCCCCTTCTATCTCTTCTATACGTCATCAAAGCTTTCCTCTTTCCGACTGTTCTTGTGCTTCTATTTCCCCTCTAAAATTCCTGAAATGGGTGTCGATAGCTCCATAAGTTCCAAGGTTTTGCTTCGCCTTGTCATTGGCATTTTGACGATTCTTTCTTTGGAAGACTGGGTTGCATCAGCGAGCTTGAATGATAAATTCTGCAAGGACAGTGAGTGCGGTGACGTCATGAAGGGTTGTTCCATCTGGAGCGACACTGAACCGTGTCCTAATCCAAGTTTTGAAAACGAGTGTCGTGATAAGCCACTGCTCAATCTACGACCTTTTGGAGAGGACCTTATCAGTTATCAGACCAATTCTTTAAGGTTGAGCTCAGAGTTAAAGAGACCAGGCAATGCTTGTTTTGCTCTCACTCTGCCCAGCGAATTTCAAACTCCTGTTTCCAGCATTGAACCGCCCTCATCTCTCGGATTCAATTGGAAGCCTTCACACCTAGCATTTCTCCATGATTGCAGCAGCTTCCCAAATTATTCAAATCCTCACCCGCCCTGCCCCTTCGATAGTGCGAACCGTTCTTATGTCGCTCTCATAATAGGTAGAGAAGAAGACCTACATCTTGATCTGTCGGTGTGCAAGAGTCATGTTATTGTACCTGTTAAATTAACCAGAACGGATAGCGAGAAATTAGGAAATGATGACCACGAGGAGAAGTTGAAGCACGGGTTTAGACTGCAATGGAGTTTAACCTCCTGGGAGAGTTGCGTCGAATGCCAAAAAAGTGGAGGCAATTGCAGCGGATCCGATGGGCAATTCCTGTGCTCATGTTCTGGTAAAGAGTATCCGCATCCTTGTGAAAGAGGTAATACTTTTCGGTTAATCCCCCGTAATAGCAACCGTTCAAATTCTCGCTGTCTTTTTCAGTGAATGTCCTCGGCATGTTCTCCAAACTTGGTAAGGACTTCAAAGGAAGAGGAAGAGCTTTTTGGCTTCCGTTGGTTTTCTATTCTCAGTTCATTTTTCCCAGCTCGGCTTTATTCAACTAGCCATTACTTTTTTATTTATATTTCTTTCGAACGTTCTTTTGTAGATATCTTGTTTTGGGGAAAATTTTATGATAAAGAAAATAAATTTCGTGGAAATCATTTTTGAAAAAACATATATTTTTCTCTTTTCGAATTAGGGAATTCATCTTCCTAACTTTAAATATGTTTTTTTTTTTTTTTTTGGATCTAAAATGGTTTGACTAATCATTTTCAGCAAGCCAAACATATTGAAGTTTGGAAAACTAATTCATGGAAAATCCTTTCACCAAACAAACACAATTTTAATAGTTAGATGAATTCATAGCAATGTCATTTTCTTCCTCGCATTAAAGCTGAAGAACTACAGGACAACATCTCCAGATCACGGATACATGGTCTTGCTGCAGTTGCTTCCGTGGATCTCAAGTCTGCATTAATCATATGCGCAGCCAGTAAATAGTGAATTTTTTTAGAGCGTCAATGTTTGCATAAGCTAGTTCCAATGTGAATGCAGAGATGTGTCGAGGATTATAGATGATTACTGAATTTACGATGCAGAGGCCAGGGTATGATTGAAAAGTGAAGACGCATGCCCGGAAAGGAAAACGTGTAGGGGAAAGTTTTCTGTGCGTGCGTTTGCTTATGCTTGTTTTACCTCAGCTTAAAGTTTCAGTTAATACTTTCGCCTACAACACTGCATTATGCTTAGTTCTGCGATTTCTATGTGATAGGTAACGTGAGGGAATATCTATTTGTTCCTAAGATGCATTATGTTAAGTGATATTCAATTGATTGATGGGAATTTAGTTAGATCAAGGAAGCTGTTGTCTGTATTCCTGTTCTATAATTTTCATGATGTGGATAGGATCTGTATTTGTGGAATTCATATCTGACCCAAACGCCATCTTTTGGCACATCTTTGCTGCAGGAAACGACGCACCTTTGAAGATTGGATTAGGTCAGTCAAAACGTTATCGTGGGGGACAATATACAATCCTTATAGTATATATCAGTGCATCAAGCATGGTTTGTGATAGCAAAACAATGTGGTCAACACAGACTTTGACCACAATTACGATGCAAGAGCACAATGACATGCTTCGTACATCTGGGAACATCTCACAGTCAAAGTTTTCCTGAAATATTCCGTTTCCTCTGCCTGCCACTGATGCAAATCTAATGAAACTTTTGTTCTTCAGGTTGCGGATTTGGTGCCTTGGCCAGTATTTGGCTGTGTTTATACATCTATATGATCCGCCACAAACAACAGCATTGCTTCCTAAAATTCTGCTCAAGACACGCTTCTTCCAATTCTTCCTCAAAAGCAGATCTTGAAGTAGGCGATGTATACTTCGGGGTCCCCATTTTCACCAGCACCGAGCTTGAAGAAGCTACTAACCATTTTGATTCTTCCCGGGAGCTCGGAGATGGAGGTTTTGGAATTGTGTACTATGGTAAGACCTTAACGAAAGAGGCTAATTAGGCAGCCTGCATATAAATGGCGAGAAATTCTAGAAACAACTAGGAATCTAAGACGGTCATTCTCCATTTTCTTAAACAGGCAAACTTCGAGATGGCCGGGAAGTTGCTGTTAAGCGTCTATACGAGCACAACTGTCGGCAGGTGAAGCAGTTCATAACTGAAGTGGAAATCCTAACTCGCTTGCGCCATAAAAACCTTGTCTCTTTATATGGTTGCACTTCGCGGCGCAGCCGTGAACTCCTACTGGTCTATGAGTACATCCCGAACGGCACAGTAGCTGATCATCTGCATGGGGAGCGAGCGAAGCAGGTCTCTCTCTGGTGGCCTACTCGTATTAGCATCGCCATAGAAACGGCCACCGCATTGGCTTACCTTCATGCGTCTGACACTATCCACCGTGACGTGAAGACTAATAATATCCTCCTTGACAATAACTTTAGCGTCAAAGTAGCAGATTTCGGCCTTTCTCGGCTGTTCCCCAACGATGTGAGCCACGTGTCAACTGCTCCTCAGGGAACGCCAGGTTATGTAGACCCCGAGTATCATCAGTGTTACCAGCTTACGGAGAAGAGTGATGTCTATAGTTTTGGGGTTGTGTTAGTGGAACTCATATCGTCCATGCCGGCAGTCGATATAAACCGAGACAGGCACGAGATTAATTTGGCCAACTTAGCAACTAGCAAGATACGGAACCACGAGTTCTGCGAATTGATCGATCCAAATTTGGGGTTTGAGTCGGATCCCGAAATCAATAGGATGATCAGGGCTGTGGCCGAGCTGGCTTTGAGGTGCTTGCAACAGGACAAGGACGTGAGGCCCTCCATGGAGACTGTCCTGGAGGAGTTGAAGGCAATTTCGAGTGGGACACAGGAGCCTGGCAAGTCGAAGGATGTGAGCTATGATAACAGCACCAGTCAAAGCGAGAACCCGCCTCCTTCGCCGGAATGTGACAATGTGGAGCTGTTGAAGAATATGAAGTCGCTGACTTCACCTGTTTCCGTGACTCAAAAATGGGGAAGCAGTGGTAGTTCTTCTGTACGTAGTGGTTAATATGTAGTCTTATCTGTTCTCTCCTGCAAATTTCCCTTGTCCATCTTGGTTTGCTAGCATCTGGGTAATGGTTTCTAGCTAATACTATACACAATGTAGATGATATATAGCAGTTGATCAAGTTTTCCATTTTGGTCTTCATTTTTCTGCCTCAACATGTCAGCACTTCTTTTGAGGCTGGAGGAGGATTCAATGTCAATACTACGTAGTAAAGAGCACTTTCCTAGAGCATGAATAAAGGATCGTACACATACTTGCCGGTGTCCCTCTTTATCACGGCATTTCGAGCATATGAAGAGTTTTCCCAGATCAGGTCGAAACATTGAGACTTGGGAAGATTTTCTCACAACAGCTTACGACATCATCAGATTCGCTCCTTAGAAGAACACAAGTCACGCCGGAAGTCATGTCGAGTCTCATCCTAGAAACAGGACTCGGATAATATGTGATAGCTTGATCTTTGTCGGAGTCTAGTAATGAAGTTCCTTAACCTTTGAACTTGCGAAGCGAGAATTTCACATGGCAGCAGACGCCATCAGGGAAGGAACTTGTAATATTCTATGTGTTGAGGTGGTTTCACAGACCTCATCATTTATGGAAATGGAAATCCAAAGCATCATCGCTCGTATCGTACATGTCACAAGGAAGGCTTGTTTTCACAGGGCTAATCTGCATAAATAAAGTACGAGACAGATTTTTCTGCGGAGGCCCGACTTTTTTCACCCTTTTCACCGTTTTCTCCCCTACGCTCCAAAAGCACAAGCCTCAGCATTCTGCGGTCAAAAAGTTGGGAGGACCAGAAGCTTTTTCCATCATCAGCTCATCAGTTTCATCGCGAGAATCGTAAAGCTACCCTTTAACTTAAAGAAACTGCATTCTTACTCAAATCTCTCTCTCTCTCTCTCTCTCTCTCGCTGTGCGTTTCTTTTGTTTCTTTTGCGTTCAAAAGTCATTCTTTCTTTGAGAATTGTGAAAGACGATTTCTGAAAAGATAAAGGGAGATCATCCACCAAGAACACGAAGAAAAAGATTGCAAAATCGCGCGGGTTCTCCAGCACATGACGATCCCTTTATTGTGCTCTCAAGCAATCAAAATCATCCTCCAGGACACTGTAGTAATATTTCATTCAAATTTCAAAAGCACCGAAACCCAAGTATCCACAGCGAGGCATACATAAGGAGTTCCCCGAAAAACAGAGCATCCTCAGGAAGAAAAACAGAGCACGGAAAAGATGGCGACTCTGCAGAAGTTCAAGCTCTTCACCGCCCAGTGCGGCGTCGCCCCGAGCCCCACGCGTAGCCCGGGAGCGAGCCCCGTCGTCCAGCTCCGCCGCCAGAGCCAGCAGAAGACCACCCTGCGGATGCTCTTCACTCATGGCGGAGGCATCGGGGCACGGGGGGTTGATGCGATCCAGTCGAGGAGAAGCTTCGACACGCCCGAAGCGGGCCGTGAGAAGAAGAAGAAGAGTGCGAGCGGGCGCACTCTGAAGGACCTGTTCGCGTCGCCCCCGCCAAGCCCGGAAAGAGATGACAATGGAAGTGGAGGCGCCAGAGGAAATGGACGTGGTGGGGAGGAGCTGTTTCCTTTCCATGCGGGCAATCTAGGCGGCCTGATTGCTGGGCCGAGTTCGCCGAGGCCGGTCTTCATGGGGTTGCGGTTCAGGTCGCTGTTGCTCAGGAAGGCTTGGCGTCCCACGCTCGAAACAATTGATCATAGTTGAGCCCTCTAGGTTCACTAACAGTCAATCATTTCGTTACTGTTTATTTGGATAATTTATTTTATTTCGTTTTTCAATTTTATATTTAGGATAATTATATAGTGTTTTCTTGTCCGTGAGCTAATTTCAAGTTCTTTTTTTTAATTAATTTTTGTATTTCTAAAATAAAATTTTTTATGGATATGTTTTTTATTTGAATTGCGATTTCTAACTGAGGTGCTAATTATTAACTGATAATTACATTTTCAGTAGGTTTAGGTAATTCTTTATATTTTTTGTACTTCTTTTAAGGAGATGATGTTTTCCATTTTTGATCTTCAATTGCCTAATTGTACTTTAGTTTTCTAATATCAACTATGCCATCATTTCTTAATATTTGTGTTTTTCATTAGTATTATTGTTTTTGTATTTTGGCAACTTTGATTTAAGAAATTTAGTGCCTACACTACAGATTTACATTTAGAACTTAATAAGACTCCGTTTGTTTCGAGAAAAATAAATGATCTAAATTTTTTCCTAAAAATAATCGTTTATATAATTTGAAGTAATTAGTAAACGAAAAATATTTTTTTCATCATAACAATTAATGGAACAGTGAAAGTAATTTTAGTTTATTTATTTTGATAAGCAGTATAAGTAATTATTTCAAGAAAATTATTTTTTAAATTATTTATTTTTTGTTAAACAAATGAATCCTTACGACAAATTTAGATTACTATGGAAAGGTGGACGTCATGGCTGATGGATCAAGAATCAATGAAAGTACTGAGTTTGATTTCTCAAAGCGGAGATGGGGGTGGAGTCGCTAGTTTTCTAAGCTATGACCGATTGCTGACGTTTGAATGCCGGAAAAAATGAATAGATTTCACACGGACATGAATGTCATAATATCATGAAGACTCCGAGTAAGTCAGCCTTCCTTAGACTTTCCGAGGGAAGACTTTGACCCAAAAATCCCGTGGACAACCCCCCAAGCTATGGAGAAACACATGGAAACACCAAAATCAAAGCTGGTTCCCTGATCTTTCTTTCCTTCTCTCTTCGCTTCTGAAATTCCAACCAAAAGCAGTTCCCAGACTGCACCGATACGTTATGGACGATGATATTTGTGCCCCTTTTTTTTCCTTATCGAGAGCCATGTGTCCCTATATCGTTTGCTTCTTCGCATTTGGACCGTGTCACGTTCGATGCTGAATTTTACGTAAATGTTGCTGATGTGAGTACATGGAAAGGTTGGACTTTTGTGCATGATTCGGACCTTATGTCTTCGTTTAACCATACAACAGCCAGTATATGGTGAGGTCATATTTTGATATCCAAGCAGGCATTTACAAGTGCTAAATAGTAACAATTTTGACCATTTCAAGGGTATACATGATTACATCCTCTCAAGTGCAATTCATCTTTATCTACTACCTTCACATTCTTCGGCAATGTCTCTTGGAACGAATCCACGAAATGTGTTGAGCTTTAGAGCCTCACTGTTTAGACGGATCAATATTATCATCAGTCTCGGGATGTTCTTATTCAACTTCGTACTATCTTTGGAGGCGAACTCGAAATTTGATGCTTGTCAGCCAAAGAACTGCGGTAGTGGTCCAAACATAAGCTACCCTTTTCAGATTCCAAGCCTTCAACAACCTTACTGTGGCTTTCCTGGCTTTAAGATAAAGTGCAATAACAATAGGCCAATTTGTCAGACATCTTGATCTAGTTATGTCATTAAAGATATTTCGTACGACAAGAACTCATTCAGAGTGGTGGATGAAGTGTTACTCAATGCTGGATGCCCCCTGCCCAGTCTCAATTACTCTTTTGACCACTTACCTGTTACTTTTGGTTCGGGCTAGGCTAATCTCTGCATCTTCCAAAACTGCAATGAGTCATTTTTTGTCAATTCTACAATATCTGGGGCCAAGTGTGGTCCTGGTAAAGAGAGCAATTCTTTTGCCACAATAGCTAGTAAGTGCGATTACTTGAACTGGAATAGAGCGTCGTGCCAGCACTTGGTGGCCACCCCGATTTAGATATAAAACTGGAAGGTGAATCAAAGTGTCGAGTACTTGAAGTTATTGGAGGACAGTTTCGCATTGAATTGGACGGGGTACAACTACATGAGGTGCCAAAAGTGGGGGACGGTGTGGCTGTGAAAATTGCAGGAGTGTGTTCTATTGCCCACACATCTCGAACACTGTGGCGACAGTAAGGTGCCGCAAACTATTCTAACTTAGGCTTTCGCATTTTGCTCTTCTAGAAAGTTTTTCTTCACCATCTGGTTCTCGTCCTCGGGAACAAACAAGACCAATCTGTGAGAAAATCAGGTTACTAAGGGTTTTATATCAATTCACCTGCATTTGAGATATGTAAAATTTCAAATGATCTCTCTATCTGCTTTATCTCTGTGGAATTAGTTCTTTTGATCCTTTAGTCCAAAAACTTTAGCTTGATTTCTTTGGCTTTCTTAGGTGTTCTTTTCTACCGCTTGATTAACTCCATCTGCTTACTTCCACTCCTCATTTCTAGTTTAAGATTAATATGTTGCATGGATAAATAAGCTACGGAGAGAACATGAGAGATCAATCTAGCTGAAGTTGCCGAGCACATATTAGCTTGAATTTCTCAAGTTGAGCTAAATTCTGAATAAATATTTATAGATCCTCCAAAAATACTCAAGGAGGAACAAATACCATCTCGGTTATTTAACATCATCTCGAGAATAGTGTCTAATAACTTCGTTCTTTTTCCACCATCTCTTCTGTCTCTCGACGTTGGGTTGTCGGATATGACGGTTTTTCAAGATACGCGATTTTGAACTTGTAGAAGAGGATTATTCTAGAAGCCCATAGGAGAAATTATCAGAACAATGATACCCACAGTCATTATGTCTATTCTTCAAATGGATGCATACTTCACTGGAAGTTCATCACTTTTCTCTTCTTCCTTCTCAATTTGCTACCACCCTGTCACGTTCATCTTCACGTGAAAGAACTAGAGAAGAAATCCGAGGTCCTGTTCGCTTATTGAGGCCAAAATGGGTAGTGCAACCTGAGTCGGGAATTAGTGTTTATGGGACTTTTCTGTTTGGACCTCCCCAACATCGACCTCCTTCACTACCAGTTGTCACCTGCCGTGTCTCTCCGCCTTTGACTCTCACGAACTCAAGTTGTCATAGTTCTTGACCTTCAAAGAGGTCGAGGGTGGAGGACGAGTCTCGGTAAAAATCGTCGCGGTTCCGAGGGTTTGGAATCGACCCAGGAAAGCCTATGGGAAAGCTTCGAACCCCGTCAAACAAAGTTGGGAACTTCGCAAGGAAATAAAGTTGGCCACGGAAACTAAGGTGGCCATGGGCCCGTGGCCGATGGAGTGAAATCGATCGTGAGTCCTGAAATGGACGTTTTTTCGGCGAAGTATCGACAGTCGTAGTTGATTTTTCCTCTCACTGAGCAAATATATGGTCCACCGCGTTTACTCTTTCGGGTCCTCTACGCTCAATTGACCCAGTCAATTGGCGCGTTTACGTGAAAAAAGGATTCAACGAGACATTCATATAATGCGATCTTCAGTTTGAGCAACCGTATCTCACTCTAGCCCCTTCTATCTCTTCTATACGCCATCAAAGCTTTCCTCTTTCCGACTGTTCTTGTGCTTCTATTTCCCCTCTAGAATTCCTGAAATGGGTGTCGATAGCTCCATAAGTTCCAAGGTTTTGCTTCGCCTTGTCATTGGCATTTTGACGATTCTTTCTTTGGAAGACTGGGTTGCATCAGCGAGCTTGAATGATAAATTCTGCAAGGACAGTGAGTGCGGTGACGTCATGAAGGGTTGTTCCATCTGGAGCGACACTGAACCGTGTCCTAATCCAAGTTTTGAAAACGAGTGTCGTGATACGCCACTGCTCAATCTACGACCTTTTGGAGAGGACGTTATCAATTATGAGACCAATTCTTTAAGGTTGAGCTCAGAGTTAAAGAGACCAGGCAATGCTTGTTTTGCTCTCACTCTGCCCAGCGAATTTCAAACTCCTGTTTCCAGCATTGAACCGCCCTCATCTCTTGGATTCAAATGGAAGGCTTCACACCTAGCATTTCTCCATGATTGCAGCAGCTTCCCAAATTATTCAAATCCTCACTCGCCCTGCCCCTTCGATAGTGCCAACCGTTCTTATGTCGCTCTCATAATAGGTAGAGAAGAAGACCTACATCTTGATCTGTCGGTGTGCAAGAGTCATGTTATTGTACCTGTTAAATTAGCCAGTCCGGATAGCGAGGAAATAGGAAATGACGATGACGAGGAGAAGTTGAAGCACGGGTTTAGACTGCAATGGAATTTAACCTCCTGGAAGAGTTGCGTCGATTGCCGAAAAAGTGGAGGCAAATGCCGGGAATCGGATGGGCAATTCCTGTGCTCATGTTCTGGTAAAAAGTACCCGCATCCTTGTAAAAGAGGTAATACTTTTCGGTTAATTCCCCGTAATAGCAACCGTTCAGATTCTCGCATGTGTTTTTCGGCGAATGTCCTCGCCACGCTCTCCAAATTTGATAAGGACTTCGAAGGAAGAGGAAGAGCTTTTTGGCTTCCCTCCGTTTTCTATTCTCAGTTCCTTTTTCCCACCTCGGCTTCATTCACCATGCCATTATTTTTTTATTTGTATTTCTTTCGAACATTCTTTTGTAGATCTAAGATGTGCTTGTTTTGGGGAAAATTTTATGATGAAGGAAAATAAATTCCATGAAAATCATTTTCAAGAAAAATATATTTTACTCTTTTTGAATTAGGGAATTCTTCTTCTTAATTTTAAATACACATGTTTTTTTCAACTGAAAATGATTTGACTGATCATTTTCAGTAAACCAAACACATTGAAGTTTGGAAAATTAATTAACGGAAAATTCTTTCACCTAGACAAATACATCTTTAGTAGTTAGATGCATTCAGGGCAATGTCATTTTCTTCCTCGCATCAAAGCTGAAGAACTACAGGACAACATATCCAGATCATGGATACATAGTCTTGCTGCAGTTGCTTCTGTGGATCTCAACCCTGTATTAATCATATGCGCAGCTCAGTAAATAGTGAAATTTTTTAGAGTGTCAATGTTTGCATAAGCTAGTTTTAACGTGAGTGCGGAGATGTGTCGAGGATTATAGATGATTACTGAATTTACGATGCAGAGGCCAGGGTATGATTCAATAAGAGAAGACACATGCACGGAAAGGAAAACTTACAGGGGAAAGTTTTCTGTGCGTGGGTTTGCTTATGCTTGTTTTGCATCAGCTTAAAGTTTCAGTTAACACTATCGCCAACAGTGCTCCATTAAGCTTAGTTCTGAAATTTCCTTGTGATCTGTAAGATGAGAGAATATCTATTTGTTCCTGAGATGTATAATGTTAAGTGATATTCAAGTGATCAATAGGAATTTATGTTAGATCAAGGAAGCTGGTGTCTGTATTCCTGTTCCATAATTTTCGGGATGTGGATAGTACCTGTATTTGTGGAATTCATATCTGACGCAAATGCCATCTTTTGGCACATCTTTGCTGCAGGAAACGACGCACCTTTGAGGATTGGATTAGGTCAGTCCAAACTTTATCATGGGGGACATTATACAATCCTTTGAGTATACTGTCGGTGCATTAAGCATGTCTTGTGATTGCAAAAAAATGTGGTCAACACATAATTTGAGTACAATTACGATACAAGAGCACAAAGACACGCTTCGTACATTTGGGAACGCCTCACAGTCAAAAGTTTTCCTGAAATTTTCCATTTCCTCTACCTGCCACTGATGCAATTCTAATGGAACTTTTGTTCTTCAGGTTGTGGATTTGGTGCCATGGCCAGTATTTTTCTCTGTTCATGCATCTACAAGATCCGCCACAAACAACAGCATTGCTTCTCAATATTCCGCTCAAGACATGCTTCTTCCGATTCTTCCTCGAAAGCAGATCTTGAAGTGGGCAATTTATACTTCAGGGTCCCCATTTTCACCTATGCTGAGCTTGAAGAAGCTACTAACCATTTTGATTCTGCCCGGGAGCTTGGAGATGGAGGTTTTGGAATTGTGTACTATGGTAAGACCTTAACGAAAGTGGCTAATTAGGCAGCCTGCATATAAATGGTGAGAAATTCTAGAAACCACTAGGAAGCTAAGAGGGTTCTTTCCTGAACAGGCAAACTTCGAGATGGCCGGGAAGTAGCTGTTAAGCGTCTATACGAGCACAATTATCGGCGGGTGAAGCAGTTCATGAATGAAGTCCAAATCCTAACTCGCTTGCGCCACAAAAACCTCGTCTCGTTATACGGTTGCACTTCGCAGCACAGCCATGAGCACCTACTGGTCTATGAGTATATCCCGAACGGCACAGTAGCTGATCATCTGCATGGGGAGCGAGCGAAGCAGGTCTCTCTCCTCTGGACTACTCGTATTAGCATCGCCATAGAAACGGCCACCGCATTGGCTTACCTTCATGCGTCTGACACTATCCACCGCGACGTGAAGACTAATAACATCCTCCTTGACAATAACTTCAGCGTCAAAGTAGCAGATTTTGGCCTTTCTCGGCTGTTCCCCAATGATGTGAGCCACGTGTCAACTGCTCCTCAGGGGACGCCAGGTTATTTGGACCCCGAGTACCATCACTGTTACCAGCTCACGCAGAAGAGTGATGTCTACAGTTTTGGGGTTGTGTTAGTGGAACTCATATCATCCATGCCGGCGGTCGATATAAGCCGAGACAGGCACGAGATTAATTTGGCCAACTTAGCAACTAGCAAGATACGGAACCACGAGTTCTGCGAATTGATCGATCCAAATTTGGGGTTTGAGTCGGATCCCGAAATCAATAGGATGATCAGGGCTGTGGCCGAGCTGGCTTTCAGGTGCTTGCAACAGGACAAGGACGTAAGGCCCTCCATGGAGAGTGTCCTGGAGGAGTTGAAGGCAATTTCGAGTGGGACACATGAGCCTGGCAAGTTGAAGGATGTGAGCTATGATAACAGCACCGGTCAAAGCGAGAACCCGCCTCCTTCGCCGGAATGTGACAATGTGGAGCTGTTGAAGAATGTGAAGTCGCTGACTTCACCTGTTTCCGTGACTCAAAAATGGGGAAGCAGTGGGAGTTCTTCTGTACGTAGTGGTTAGTATGTAGTCTTATCTGTTCTCTCCAGCAAATTTCCCTCCTCCATCTGGGGCTTAAACTTTGCTTGCATTTGGGTAATGGTTTCTAGCTAATATTATGTACGATGTAGATGATATAGCAGGTGATCCAGTTTTCCATTTTGGTCTTCATTTTTCTGTTTCAACGTGTCAGTACTTCTGTTGAGGCTGGAGGAGGATTTGATGTAAATACTACATAGCAAGGAGCACTTTCCTATAGCATGAATAAAGGATTGTACACATACTCGCCATTGTCCCTCTCGTTATCACAATATTTCAGGCGTTTGAATAGTCTTCCCAGATCAGGGTTGAAACATCGAGACTTGCAATGATCTTTTCACAACAGCTTACAACATCATCAGATTTGCTCCTTAAAAGAACACAAGTCATGCCGGAAGTCATGTCGAGTCTCATCCTAGAAACAGGACTCGGATAATATGTGATAGCTTGATCTTTGTCGGAGTCTAGTAATGAAGTTCCTTAACCTTTGAACTTGCGAAGCGAGAGTTTCACATGGCAGTAGATGCCATCAGGGAAGGAACTTGTCATATTCTATGTGTTGAGGTGGTTTCACAGACCTCATCATTTATGGAAATGGAAATCCAAACCATCATCGCTCGTATTGTACGTGTCACAAGGAAGGCTTGTTTTCACAGGGCTAATCTGCATAAATAAAGTACGAGACAGATTTTTCTGCGGAGGCCCGACTTTTTTCACCCTTTTCACTGTTTTCTCCCCTACGTTCCAAAAGCACAAGCCTCAGCATTCTGCGGTCAAAAAGTTGGGAGGACCAGAAGCTTTTTCCATCATCAGCTCATCAGTTACATCGCAAGAATCGTAAAACTACCCTTTAACTTAAAGAAACTGCATTCTCACTCAAAACTCTCTCTCTCTCTCTCTCTCGCTGTGCGTTTCTTTTGTTTCTTTTGCGTTCAAAAGTCATTCTTTCTTTGAGAATTGTGAAAGACGATTTCTGAAAAGAAAAAGGGAGATCATCCACCGAGAACACGAAGAAAAAGATTGCAAAATCGCGCGGGTTCTCCAGCACATGACGATCCCTTTATTATGCTCTCAAGCAATCAAAAACATCCTCCAGGACACTGTAGTAATATTTCATTCAAATTTCAAAAGCACTGAAACCCAAGTATCCACAGCGAGGCATATATAAGGAGTTCCCCGAAAAACAGAGCATCCTCAGGAAGAAAAACAGAGCACGGAAAAGATGGCGACTCTGCAGAAGTTCAAGCTCTTTGCCGCCCAGTGTGGCGTCTCCCCGAGCCCCACGCGCAGCCCGGGAGCGAGCCCCGTCGTCCAGCTCCGCCGCCAGAGCCAGCAGAAGACCACCCTGCGGATGCTCTTCACTCGCGGCGGAGGCATCGGGGCACGGGGGGTCGACTCAGTTGAGCCGAGAAGAAGCTTTGACACGCCTGGATCAGGCCGTGAGAAGAAGAAGAAGAGTGCGAGCGGGCGCACTCTGAAGGACCTGTTCGTGTCGCCCCCGCCAAGCCCGGAAAGAGATGACGATGGAAGTGGAGGCGCCAGAGGAAATGGACGTGGTGGGGAGGAGCTGTTTCCTTTCCATGCAGGCAGTCTAGGCGGCCTGATTGCTGGGCCGAGTTCGCCGAGGCCGGTCTTCATGGGGTTGCGGTTCAGGTCGCTGATGCTCAGGAAGGCTTGGCGTCCCACGCTGGAAACAATACCCGAGTGATATGCACATGCGGATCGAAAATTTTGCTATGAATCGTGACAGGGGCCGCCGTTTGAGTGGCAGATCAACTTGTTCTTCCCACTCATTCGCTAGACTCCCATCTCGATCTTTTCTTTGTGATTCGCGTTGCATATTTCTGTTGGGTCTCATGTTAATGCAGACGAGATTTTAATGAAATCAATCGCCATGAGTTTTGCATACTATCGTATCGTAAGTTACATTGTCGTCGTATTGTCCATCAGTTAAAATTGTCGTCCGTCAGGGCCTTACGATGACGCACTATAGGAGAGTCCGAGGTAACCCTATCCAGAGAGCCAGAGAGAAAAGGACCGAATACTAATAGTCGACAGTCCAAAGATTGTAGCTCTACAGTCCAGGCAATTCGCCGCTCGATGGCACAGCCTTGGAGCACGAGACGTTGGAACAGTTTGGCCGCGTTGCGAATGAGAAGGCCGCGCAGAACCACTACCAATGCCATCTCCACTATAACCATCAAAACCTGAACAACCGTTCGAGTTCGATCCCAACCCATTTTTTCCAGCCGAAACTGAGCGACATCTCTCTCGGAAACTGTCGAGATTACGGAGGAGAGGGAGAGAGCTAAATTGTGTAATAAAAGTAGTGAAGGATCATTACAAGAACCAAAGTGTGACGAGTAAGATAAGTATTGATGCAGTGAAAAAGGGTGTAATATCCTAAAGATTATAGAATCAAATCTAATATCATTGCGGCTCTGTTTGTTTTCTTTAAAATGTTTTCCGAAAAATTGTTTTCCTAAATTTCTGGTGTTTGAGGCGTGAAAAATCAAGTGGCCAGGAAAAACGTTTTTGGACAACAGAAATTACTCTTCTAAAACTGGGGAAAATGACTTCCCCTTTTTGAGAAAAGGAAATTATTTTCCTCATCTTTCTCGCGCAACCTAGGGCTTCTTCGTCTCGTTCCTCGTCTCAGGAGCTCCTCCTCCTTTGCCGCCTCGCGCTTCTCTTCTAGATAGCAAAGCAATGAGGATGCCCCATCATCACTCTGGCTTTGAGTCATCCTTCACAGTCCCAAGTCGATCATCGCCCGACTTGCTGAAGTTTCACGTCCATCGGTTCTCTAAAGTCTGAATTCCAGATCCAGGTCGATCTCCACTCCCTCATCTCTGAGTAATTTTCTTATTTCTAGTGCAACTGTGTCTTCATTCACGTCAAATCAAATGTGCTTGTTGATTATTGTCGTACTTCACTTGCTTTGGCGGGGGTCAAGTTCAGTGGATTGATGATTTAGTTTCTGTTGCTTTTAAGGACAGTCAGGTATCGTTTTGGTGGGTTGGGTTCATGTCCACTTCGTTTGCTCATTGATTTATGGTCTGGGGTGGTTTCTGGTAATAGTGAAAATTTTTATCCGGGGAAGCTACTGAAAAGGTTTGTTCATCGTACTTATAGGCGTTCATATAATTAAAGGTCGAAATACGTTTGGGGGTTGTGTTTGAGTTGAGTGAGAGGTGAAGAGGGTTTGAAGGCTGAAGTCTTTGGGCTTTATATTTGTTGTGATTGCGATGTTACTTTCTACTCCATGGAGAGGGCAAGGACTACATGAGGGAATTGCTAGGCGTTGGTGGGAATTGCTTTGAAGTGGCTGAGACAGAGATGGGGAGCTGATATTTGTTGATATAAATAAAAAAAGTAGCGAGAAGTTCGCGGGGAGTTTCGGGTTGCCCTAGAATGCGAAGATGGATTGAATTAGGCCTCGATGGAGAATGAAGTGCTCCCTGTCATTGTTCCAAAGGTGGAGGAGAAGAAGCCTGGGGTCAAGGCCATTGCAATCTCCGGTTGAGAGTTGGTGAATTTTTAGTCCTCGTTGCAACTTGTGTCTATATATAGAGTGTCTCTATGTATATGCTGTGTTCTGTAGGGGTTTGTGTGTCTGAGTTGGGAGTCTCAGTCCTCTTGCGTCTGATATGGCCATATTGTAACTATCATGACTTTCTACTGGTCATGGGATTCGACGTTATGATTTCCTAACATCTGTTAAATGTGATATTGGTTCCTCAAAGTATTGTTTCCCCCCTTTTTCTGTGGTATCGATTGATAGTTTGTTCTTGAGATGTTGCTTATTTTGATGTGATTAGAATTGCTATGATGATGATGCACCCCGCCTTTGCATGCCGCTTTTCCAAACATGAGTTCAATTAGTTCATTCTTTTCGTGATGTTCCATGGAAGGATCCCTAAAAAAATGTAAGTGCCGTATGGTGCACATTGTGATCATTTTTCCAACTGGGTTTTGGGGGTGCCTGTAACATGCATTGAGATGAGCTAGCAACTTTCGAGATGAAACCAGGCTTGAAACCATATTTCTCCTTTTGAGCTCAGCACGAGGTGCTGGTTTCCTTCTACTTCAGTCTATCAAATTTATCAAATAACAACACCAGACATCCCAACAAGTTTTCTATCGAAGGCAGATAATCTATCAAGTACTCAGTTCATGTGCATTAGCTATTAGTGCCAGAGTCCGGGTCCATCGAGGCTGGCCTAGGTCCCTAGTGGTTGGGACTAAGAAATCCTGGCTTTTGCTACTAAGACCCCAGTGCTTGGGCTTGGGAATCTCAGTGGCTAGGCCCATGTCCCCTGAGGCTGAGACCAGTCCTTGATGCTCGAGCTAGGATCCTGAGCACTCAAAAATAATCTATGGATTCCTTCTATCACACGAGTAGCGTATGTCTTTTTTGGAAAATAAAACCAGTTTCCTTTATTAAACAATGAAAAATATTTTTTAGTTCATTTTCAAGTTTTAGCCATTGATAGGAAAATATTGTCATTTCCTAAAAAATAACTTTTTGGAAAGTATTTTCTAGAAATAAACTAAGCTTAGATATTGTGGGTGAGTGCTTTGAGAAATGACCAAATAGAAGCTGGTGGATTTATGATGATCCAATTTAATGAGGTAATTTCAGGGTGTTGTAACAAACTTTTTGGATAGTAAAAGGGTACGTAAATAAATAGTTTTACCCTCTAGTTGTGCATGTAAAATTGGAATTCACAATGAGAGTCCCTGATGTAATGGCATCTTAAAAACTTTGAAGTAAATTTTAGTTGTTCTAGTGAGAATGTCACTAGAAAGGGTGACGTCTTGAGAAAGAAAAAGCACTCGCATGCCAACTAAAAATCACGAGGCTCCTTATTAAGTGGACAATACAATTAGTGAGGTTAGGATATTATAAGGACCACAACCTAACGATGGCTGCCCTCATCAACCAACCTAAAAAAATAATAATAATCTGAAATCTATTACACTTTTACCAATTCAGTTCTTTATTTTTTAATCGTATTAATTTAGCCTTCAACTTTTTTCATGTTTTATCTATTGAGTCCATCCAGTCAATTTTGACCGAAAATCGCTAACGTGTATAATAGTTATCGTATTTAATATGGCCAGACATCGATGAGTTTTAATAATATTTTTATTAATTTATTAATTTATTTTTCCTTTCTTTACTTTTTTTTTCCCTTATTTTTTCTTTCTTTTTTCCCTTTGCCGGGCCTCTCAAGCAAGGGTTGCCCCTGTTGGATCGAGCAAAAAACCAAAAAGAAGAATTTTTTTCGAGGGGGAAAGAAGGGTAGCCTTGCTTGATGCTGGTGGAGGGAAAAATAATAGATAAAAAAGTAAAGAAGGAAAATAGAAGAAAAAATAAAAATAAAAATAAAAATATTAAAATATTACTAAACATTGTTCATGTCAACATTGGCCGTGCCTGATCATGCTATGTGAGACTGCCAACATTAATGTGAGCGAAGTTAGGCTAAGATAAGCTGGATGGACTTAATTGATAAAATGTAAAAATAGTTATAATTCAAGTGATACAATTAAAATGTTGAGAGGTGAATTGACAAAAGTGTAATAAATTTAAAATTTTATAAATGATTTTTTCGATGGTGGACTCTAACTAACACGGACACGAGATATGTTGACATGTCATTCTTCAAAAAATAGAGAATTTCGACACATTGTGATACATTGTATATTAAATGTATATTTTTATATATACATGATAAATTATTATTTTTATGATTATTTCAATCAAATTAATTTGATTTAAATTTGCAAATAAATAACTAATAGAAAAGAAACTTAGAATGAATTTGCACTAAAAACATTAATCTACATTTGTTATTATCATTTATTGTTTCAATTTGACAAATTCAACTATATTCCATTCAAATGATGTATGAAACTTGGTTAGGGAAAAAAAAAATACAATCCACTTTCCACTATTAAATTTAACATTTAACAATAAGTCGAAAAATGATCCATATTTCACCATCAAATATACTAAGAAGTCTTTCCCCATTTATTATTTTTATTTTTATATATATATATTTACATTTTGACCCATTATTTATTGGAAAATTTTAAAATTGACCATGTATGTACTGGAATGACATGTTGGAATTCCAGACTCATGTGTCAGGGCATGTTGGGAGAGTTGATCATATATTAGAAAAATCCAACACATGTTGACCACATGTTAGACTTGTGTCGGGGTGTCCGACACGGTACGAAGAATGACGAAGAATGTCGGTGCTTTTTAGGGTGGACTTGATGATATCAATCATTGTAGCGGTTGCCATGGTGGGTTGGTGCTTGTGCAAGTAGGGCAGTCTTTCAGTTTAGTTTTTCCACTTTTAAATCCAAATTTTAGTTGATTCTTTTTTATCTTAAGAAGATTCTATTCATGTGCACCAATAATTATTTGTACGGTGTATGTTCATATGCAATATGATTTCCGTAGGTGCTTAACTCATTAGAGGCCTCTTTTAGTCTAATAGTATTGCTTAGCATGGAAACTCCATGCTAAGCGTACTTAGGTGATAAGGCTATTGTGATGAATGAACTTTTAAAAAAATGCTTCATTGCACGATAAAATCACAAGATTTAGTATTGGATGGATTAACCCTAAATGAGTTAAGCTAGGACGTCATAATGACGAGAAATATGTGAAGAGTCCTAAACTTATTGTATTGGTATTAATTTAGTCCTAAATATTTTAACTTGTGCCTATTCAATCATTTCACCTAATTTTAGCCCAATATTGCTGACGTAGATACCAGCTGGCTTATGTGACATTACCGACTCTGGCATGAATAATTTGTAATAGTATTCTAATAATTTTTTTTTTTTGATTTTTTTTCTTCTTTTCCCTTCTTCTTTCTTTTGTTGGCCATCGGCCACAAGCGATAGCTGGGTTGGCCTCGCCCATGATAGATTTGGTGAAGTCACCTTGGCTTGGTGAGGTGAGGTGTGACATCCCGATTTTCCAATTTTATTTTCAATAAATTGAGACGGGCATTTCGTTGGCACGCATATAGTTCTTTTCCTTGAGTCGGCCACTCATGTGAAAACTAGTCTATCAGGTGAAGCCGCTAAGAGTTTCTAATGCATCAGACTCGAGAATTTGATCAAGAAGCGATCTTTCGACCGAGCTAATCTGCAAGGGTCACTACGGCACAAATAAAAATCGATTAGATACCGGAGATAGGTTGATTCGACAGGGGCATGTGATCGAATGTGGGTGATTCCACCAGATCGCACAATTCTTGTCGATGGGCATTGGACCGACTTTCCTATCGATTGGGTACTCTGTGTTCGTATTTGAAATCTTGAGATTACACCGACAACCGAAAGTCGCCAATGTTTCAAAGATGTACATTGTGGCTTGAGATGATCAACCACAGGTCAAATGCATAAAAATTTCTAAAGGCTACCCGGTAGGTTGGGCCGCGCTAGTATTGTGCCAAAGTGAAATTAACCGTGGAATTGAGATCGAATTCAGAAATTGGAAGTCTGGGTGTGTCACAAATTAATTTAAGATCATTGACTTATCTTTGGAAGATTTCTCATGCAATCAGAGTTTTTCAGCAATTAAATCAGAAAATGGCTAATTTGGCTCGAGAAATTAGTAGGCCCGTCTTTGGTCACGTCTTTGGGACTTAAGTTGATTTTATGGACAAGTGAAGATATGAATTGAAGTGTGGTAACATTGGATTAATTTTATGGGCTTCAATTTAATTCAATTGGAAGAGAATCGAGTGAAATTGAAGAAGTTGTTGTACAAAGAATTGGACCGGCGGAAATTGCAAGTGAACCCATTGGAAGAGGTTGTGGGAGATAGTGGAGTGTGATGTCACCCTAGGTCATGGTGGGCCATTTTGTGGGATTAAAGAAAAAGAAAAAGAAAAAGAAAAATGGTCCCATCTCTCTCTCTCCTTCTCTCTCCTCCCTCTCTTCTTCCTCTCTCTTCCGTGCGACTCCTCCATGTTCTTCATCTTCTTCTTCGGTCCTTAGCAACCAGTGAAGCTGGAGAAGCCGCATGCCTCCGCCGTTCACCGCCGTTGCACGCCGTCGCCATTCGTCCGCCGTCCTCGCCGTCGCTCGCTTGTGGAAGCCAGTCGGAGCCAGCTGCTGCCGTCGCGCCTCCCCAGCTCGTCCAGTCGCTACTCCGCCTGGATCTGCTTGTCCAAGCCATCGTGCAAGCTGGGCCAGCCACCGTCAGAGCCAGTAAGGACCGCTGAAGCCGCCCCCCCAGCCAGCTCGCCGTCTTGTGCACCGCCG
Organism: Eucalyptus brandiana; assembly: GCA_014182725.1. Lineage (NCBI taxonomy): Eukaryota > Viridiplantae > Streptophyta > Magnoliopsida > Myrtales > Myrtaceae > Eucalyptus > Eucalyptus brandiana. The sequence goes on from CM024674.1 coordinate 37,803,593, forward strand.
TGGCTCCGCCTGCCCCCGTCTCCCTCTCACCGTCGTTCCTATCTGGTGTGCATCCAGAGCTACTGCCCAGCACCATGAGCCACCGCTGGAGCTCCCTCCGCCGCCGTACGCCTCCACCTGAACCGTTGAAGCTCAGCCGGACCACCACCGGCCCTGTCCAGCTCAAACCGGCGCCGGAACCGCCTCCTCCAACCCCAAAGCAGTGGTTGGAAAAATGGGTATGCAGCAGACGTTTGGCCCGTTTTGGCCGCCTTCCCGAGCCTAGATGCTCGGCCCGCTTTGAGGAAAGTTGTTCTCCTCGGCGTCCCCGTCGTTTTGGTCCGCTCAGTTCGTTAATCCGGTGAGTTTAACTCACTAAACCTTGATTAGAGGGTTAATTATGCTTTAGGTATGTTTAGTTTATGTTAAGTGTTATTAGGTGGTTAGTTTAATTTATTTAAGTGTAGATTAGATTAATGTGCTTGATTAACCTAAAGTGAGTTTAATTTAAGGCTAAATCAAGGTTTATATTAATATAAGCCTTGATGTGACATAAATGAATTTACTTTTGATTTATTTAAATATCTCGAAATTATTTAATAATTTAATAATATATTATTATTCGAAATTATTAAAATATTATTATTTAATTATTTTCGGAATAAATTTAATTATTTATTAAATTAGAAAATTTTGTGGGACCCTAAATTCTCAGAATTTCGTGCCGGTCGCTACTGTGTATTCAGATTTTGAAATTGATGGTCAGATATTATAAATTGAATGTGGATTGCGAAAAATATGAATATTATTATTTAATTAATTTTCGGAATAAATTTAATTATTTATTAAAGTTTCGAAAATTTAGTCGGGACCTTATACTCTCAGAATTTCGTGCCGATCACTGCTGTGTATTTAGAATTTGAATTTGATGATTGATTGTGGCAAATTGGGTGTTGATTGGGATAAATAATGATTTTATTCATAAAAACCCAAATGTCGGGTTTTGATGCAAAAATTGGATTTTAATGATTATATTAAATAGTGGGGTTTGAAAAAGTGAGATATTGGCTTTTTGATTCGAAATTAGCGTGTCCCCACACATGTGAGTAATTTTTGGAATATTTTTAATACGAAGAAAAATGGCCAGGATCACTATTTTAAGTGGAAGCATTTAATGAAATATAAAGTGTCCTGGAGCCGAGTATGCTTTGGCTGTGTGATAACTAAGAGGAATCGTCATTGGCTGTTGAGCCGGACTTGCCCCTATATGGGATGCCCACGCGGTGGATGCGAGTCGCAGTTGATTCTGGGCCCATGCTCCTTCGGGAATGCCGTCGATGTACTGACGAAGCCGCGCTCCAAGGTGGGGAGGCAATGCCTGGCTATGTGTCAGTAGATAGCCGAACTGCGAGTAGGCTATGCTCTTGTGTGGCAGTGAATAATAATTGGAATGCGTGCTAAGTGCGACTGTGATTTATATGAAAGTGATGGCGTTCCAATTGTTTGAATTATTATTACTACCTGAGATTGTGTGATACGAATTGTGCTAACTTGCAGGAAGGAATTGAGGCGAGGTAAGTTCTCTGTGTGATGTGGCTAGGCCACCATTGGGCGTATTTTCTTTCTAATAGGGGTTTAGGGGGTTGAACTTGCTGAGACATTGTCTCATCCCGGTTTGTGGATTAAAATTTCAGGTCCCTAGATGGCGGTCGTGGAGGACCCGAAGTCCTAAGTCTGGAAAGGTGGAGACTGAAGTATTGGTGGTCGTGTCCTGCTAGTTGGTTTTAGGATAGTCCCCCTTTTTGTCGAGCTGGTTTATTTTATAGACAGTCCAGAGTTGTATTTAAACATATGTGTTTGTAAATGAGTGTTTGGTATTGTGATTGATTGTCTGCTTTTCTATCCCAAGTTAAATGTTGTCAGGGATTTGTTTCGCTTCCGCATGCGTAATAAAATGAATGGGTCGGCGACGTATCCTGGGATGTCGCATATATGATCGACCGCAGTGGGATGTGCGCGCGCTCGGGGTTCGGGACGTGACATGAGGCCGACCTTAGCCTAGGCCAGGGTGACCTTGTCGGGGCTCAACCTTACCTTGGTGAGGCTCAACATGTCTAGGCCGAATCCGGCAAGGGCGATCTTTGCTTAAGCTAGGGAAAACTTGTTGAGTGTCACCTTCACCCGAGTGATGCCCTCTGAGTGTTGGCCTTGCCTAGGCCAAAAATGGTGAGGCTTACCATCACCATAGGAGGGGGACCTTGCTTATGACAGACGACGGCGAGTTAGGAAGTACTGACACTCTTTGAGAGACTTCATGTCGTGTTGGACACTTCGACACATGTCAGACACTGTTGAACACTCTCGAACACTTTCGGACGCTTGGTTAACACGTCATTTTCTCGACATTTCCCGACATTCGAGTTGAAATTCCAACATGCGAGTTTCCGTTATGCGATTCCAACGTGTGAGGTCAAGTTTAAATTTTTTTAATAAATGATGAATCAAATGTATATATGTGAAAAAGTAAAAAACATTAGTAAAAATAATAAATGGAGAAAGAAGAAAAATCCAGTCTTCTTTTATTTTCTGACTCTTACTTCCTATAATATACAATTTATTCTTTAAGTTTTTTTTTCTCTTCTCTTCTGACACATTTGACACGCGATTTTGTGAATGTGAATTACTTGTTTTTTCTCCAAGTTTATAGATTATTGGAATAAAGTTGAATCTGTCAAATTGAAACAATGAATAATTTTAATAAATAGTAGATTAATATTTTTAGTGTAAATCCATTCTAGGCTTTTTTTTTTTTTATTATTTATTTATTTGTGAACTTGAATCAAATTAATTTGATTGAAATAATCATAAAAATGATAATTTATTATGCATATAAAAGTAGATAGTTAATTTCAAGTTCTTTTTTTAATTAATTTTGTGTTTCAAGTATAAAACTTTTTGCGGATATGTTTTGAATTGCGATTTCTAACATAGGTGCTAATTATTAACTGGCTAATTACATTATCAATAGGTCTAAGTAATTCTTTATATTTATTGTACTTCTTGTTAGAAGATGATGTTGTCTACTTTTGATCTTAATTGGTCAATTGCTTAATTGTAATTTAGTTTTCTAATGTCAACTATGCCATCATTTCTTAATATTTGTGTTTTTCATTAGTATTCTTACTTTCATATTTTGGCAACTTTGCTTTAAGAAATTTCAGTGTCTACACTTCAGATTTATAGCTAGAACTTAATATTAGACTCCATTTCTTTGCGAAAAATAAATGATTTGAATTTTTCTAAAAATAATCACTTATATAATTTGAAATAATTAATTAACGAAAAATATTTTCATTATCATAAGAATTTATGTCTAACATTTTTATTAATGATGAAAGTAATATTTATTTATTTATTTTATGAAGTGATATAGTGATTATTTTGAGAAAATTAATTTTTAAATTATTTATTTTTTGTAAAATAAATGAATTTGGACAGTATGTAAAAAGGTCGATGTCATGGTTGATAGATTAAGAATCAACGAAAGTGCTGAGTTTGACATTTTCAAAACGGAGATGGGAAAGGGTTGCTATTTTTCTAAGCTGTGACCAATTGCTGACGTTTGAATGCCGGAAAAAATGAATAGATTTGACGTGGACATGAATATCTTAATGTCATGATGACTCCGAGTACGCCAGTCTTCCTTAAACTTTTTTTTTTTTGTCAAAGTCTTCCTTAGACTTTAGGAGGGAAGACTTTTACCCAAAAACCCAAGCTAAGGAGAAAAACAAGGAAACATCAAAATCAAAGCTGGTTCCCTGACCTGTCCCTGACCTTTCTTTCCCTTCTTTCTTCGCTTCTGAAATTCTAACCAAAAGCAGTTCCTGAACTGCACCGATGTGCTATGGATGATGATGTCTTATGTCATTTTTTCCTTGTCCAGAGCGTTGTGTCCCTGTATCGTTTGCTTGTTTGCATTTGGACCGCTTCCCGTTCGATGCTGAATTTTACGAAAACGTTGCTGATATAAGTACATGGAAAGGTTGGATTCGTGCATTATTTGAACCTTATGTTTTCATTTAACTATACAAGAGCCAGTATATGGCAAGGCCATCTTTTAATATCCAAGCGGGCATTTACAAGTGCTAAATAGTAACGATTTCGACCATTTCGAGGTTATATATAGTTACATCCTCTGGGGTGCAATTCGTCTTTCTCTACTGCCTTCACATTCTTCGGCATTGTCTCTTGGAATTAATCCACAAAATGGGTTGAGCTTTAGAGCCTCCTTGTTTAGGCAGATCAAAATTATTATCAGTCTCAGTATGTTCTTATTCGACTTTGTACTGTCTCTAGAGGTAAACCCAAAATTTGATGATTGTCGGCCAAAGAACTGCAGTAATGGTCCAAACATAAGCTATCCCTTTTGGATTCCAAGCTTTCAACAACCTTATTGTGGCTTTCCTAGCTTTGAGATAAAGTGCAACAATAGTCGGCCAATTTGTTAGACATCTCGATCTAGTTATGTCATTAAAGATATTTCGTATGGTAAGAACTCATTCAGAGTGGTGGAGGAAGCCCTACTTGATGCTTGATGCCCCACGCCCAATCTCAATTACTCTTTTGACCCTACCTGTTACTTTTGGTTCGGGCCAGCTTGATCTTTGCATCTTCCGCAACCGCAATGAGTCATTTTCTGTCAATTCTACAATATCTGGGGCTAAGTGTGGTCCTGGTAAAGGGAACAATTCTTTTGCCGCGATAGCTAGTAAGTGCGATTACTTGAACTGGAATAGAGCATCGTGCCAGTACTTGGTGGCCGCCCTGGTTCAGATACGAAACTAGAAGGTGAATCAAAGTGTCGAGTACATGAAGTTATTGGAGGACAGTTTCGTACTGAATTGGACAGGGTACGACGGCATGAGGTGCCGAAGAAGTGGGGACAGTGCGGTTGTGAAAATAGCAAGAGTGTGTGCTATTGCCCTGATTGAACACATCTCAAACACTATGACGACATTAAGGTGCTGCAAACTATTCTTAGGCTTTCACATTCTGCTCTTCTAGAAAGTTTTTTTCCCCATTTGATTTAGATCGTCTAGAACAAACATGACCAATCTGTGAGAAAATCATATTGTTGAGGGTTTTATATCAATTCACCTGCGTTTCAGATGTATAAAATTTCAAATGATCTCTCTGTTTGCTTTATCTTTGTAGAATTGGTTCTTCCGATCCCTTAGCCCAAAAACTTCAACTTGATTTCTTTGGCTTTCTTAGGTGTTCCTTTCTACCGCTTGATTAACTCCATCTGCTTACTTTCTGTCACGCCCCGTGCCTCGAGCGCGTGCCCATCCCTCTCTGGTCGATAATAATTTGCGACTTCCCAGGACGAGTCGCCGACCCTTTCCATTTTATTGCACATGCGGAAGCGAAAAGAAATCCCCGACAAAGTAATCATCTCGGGATAGAAAGGCGGGACAATAGATTTACAAACAAACATGCTTTTATATATACTGTTGAGTCATGAACATATGTCTATGGCCAAAAGACTACAAAAGACGGCGGCCTTCCAAAAGAAGCGGTCCTAACTGACCTACGCTTCCGATCACCTCCTCTCAGCTCCAGGTCTTCCACTCGACGATCCTGAAAATGTTGTCCCACAATGGGGTGAGATATCATCTCAGCGAGTCTAAGCTCTAAACCCCAATTAGGAGGGAAATACGCCAAGAAACGTCCTAAGCACGCAATCACACAATCAAGGAGACTTACCTCGTCTCGGATCCACCCCCGCAGTCGGCACAATTTATCTCACAGACAACACGAGAGCATGAGCAACAAATAAGCTCCAATAACTGAAACGCCACACTCAATTAATCATGCGTTCCTAGTTTTCATCTCGGCATATAGCACGGCCTACTCTCAGTTCGGCGGTCTTCTGGCATTGCCAGGCATCGTCTCACCCCATTGAGCACGGCACGTCTCTTTATCAGACGGCTTTCCCGAAGGAGCATAGGGTCCAGAATCAACTACGACCGGCTTCCCGTTGTCCAGGGGGTATCCCACATAGGGATAACGTCCAGCTCAACAGCCCGGGACGATTTCTCATGACCATCACACGATCACTCAAATATGGCACAGGGCACCGTGCATTGCACTCAAATGCTTCAAATAAAATGGTGAGCCTGGCCTTTTTCTTCGTATTAGAAATTCACATGAAATTACTCGTGTGTGGGTACACGGTCAACTTGATCCAGAAAATTTGATATTCATCCTTTTTGAAATCCCACTGTTTCATATAGTACTAAAAACCATTTTCGGTGTCAAAACCCGACACACAGGATTTTTCGAATAAATATTGGAAATTCACAATTTTTGGAATTAAATACCAAAAATCAAATCAACACTCAATTTGCATAATTTAACACTCAATTGCAGAAATTAACCACACCATTGCAATCAAGCACGAAATTCCGGCCACCTACTGCTCTCGGCCTAATTTCCGGAAAAATAATTAATAATTAAATAATTGCTTAAATTAATTAAATAAATCAATTTAAATTCTAAAAATACTAACCTAAGCCAGAATCATTAAATTAATAACCAATACGGACTCGGAAAAATTCCCGAACCCTTCTAAATAAATAGTACAATTTATTTAGGCCTTAACTAAACCATGCTAACCACCTAACATGCTCAATTAAATAATTAAATTTCTAATTTAATCTAACTAACCACTTAATTCCTAATAAAATAAATCTAACACCCCTTAAACGTTATTAGCCTACTAAGCAGAGTTTAGAGTATAAACTCACCGGTTAATTGCGGAAACCGGTTCACCGCAACGATGACTCGACGGCGGCCGAAATCTTAATTTTCGGCGGCGTCGGCAAACTTGGACCGGGCCTAAAACGGGCCCAACACAACTCAGCAAGGCTGAGTTTCGGTCTTGGGCTTCTGCAAGCTGCTGGTTGCGGGCTTGGGTCTTCTTCTTGGGCCCAAAATGGGCTGCTAAAATCAATTGAACTTGGGCCTGAGCTTGGACTTCAAAATCTGTTGGAGATGGGCTTAAAATAACTGGGCTGAAGCATTCGCTGGATCCATGGGCTTCAAAGGCTGGACTGAAATTTCTCTGCAGATGGGCTGAACTGAGCGGGCCTCTAAAAACTTGCGTGGGCTGAATCCAAGGAGCAACAACGAAAGAGAAGCAGCAGCTTCGACGGGCTGGGCTTCTTCGGCTGAGACGCACGCGCAAGAGGAGAAACAGACGCTGAACTCAAGCTGGGGGAGACGCGGCCACGGATTTGCTGGTCTTCGTGCAAGCTGAAATCCACGAGCTTTGAAGGCAATCGGATGACCGAGCGGTAGAAGGAGCTGGCGGTGGGGGACGTGGACTGAGAACAACGGCTGCAGGCGTGATGACCGAAGGGGATGGCCTGCTTCGGTGGCTTCGTGGGTTTTGCTTCTTCGTGGGGGTGTCTTCGAGCTATTGGAGAAGACCACGCTTGGAGATGGACACACAAACGGCCGCTGCACAGATGGCTTCACGCGAGGGGCTTCGGTCAACAAAAGAGTTGAGAAAGACTTGATTGTTGACCGGCGTGAGTGGGGGAAAGATGGAAGGAATTTTGGTGGATGTTGGGCGGTGAAAGAAGACAGACGCTGGCTTGGGCTTTGCTGGTTTCCAAAAATGAGAAGCAAAGCAGAGACGGCAACCAAGAAATAAGAGAGAAAAAGAAGAAGTTCGAAGAAGGAGGGGACGTCTAGGCGTGCAGAGGAAGTTTGGCAAAAAGGGCCCCAAAGTCCATCATCCTATCCCTTGAATTAAATGCTTGGTCTCCCACTTTTGGTCTCATGTAAATCAACTTGTCCCCTAATTCTTTCTTGTCTAAATTTCACTAATTAAACCAAATGATGCCAAAAATGCCGTCCAAGCAAAATTTCGAATTCCACATTTTAGTCTTCAATTTCTTCAACAAATTCTCAAATTCGACATCCAATTTTGATGAAGAAAAATCCCGAACAATTTTCAATAAATCCCCGACGCTCACAGGCTCAGTTTAGAATTCCCAATTTCTACCGATTTAGCCCATCTGAATTTCCGCTGATTTTCCGCAACGTCCGTATCGATTTCCCGCAAAAAATCTCGGAATCTCTGAAAATTTCTCTGAGAGTGAGTCGACGTTCCTAAAATAGCTTGTGACACCTCGTAACTTTCAATTTCGAAATCGGGTTCAAATTCGCGGTTATTTTCAATCCGGCGCGCTTTTAGCGTGACCTAGTCTACCGGGTAACTTTTAGGAATTTTTGGTGCAATTGACTCGTGATCGATTTATCTCGAGTCACAAAGTACATCTTTGACACATTGGCGACCCTCAATTGTCGTGAAAATCTCGAGGTTTCATTATGGGCACCGGGTACCAAAACGACGTAAAATCAATTTAATATCGATCGATGAGAATTTTTCAATCAAGTGGAATCACCCACAATTTGATCACATATCTCGCCCGAATCGACCTATCTCTGATTTCTGATCGATCTCTGACGGTGCCGTAATGACCCTTGCAGATCAACACGGTCGAGCAATCGATTCTTGGTCGAATTCTCAAGTCCAATTGCATTTAGATTCTCTAACTGCTTCCCCAGATAGTCCAGTTATCTCGTGAGTAATCAGCTCAAAGAATAGCACTATTAGCGTTTCGATGAAAGGCCCGATTTATTTAATCGAAAACAAATTATGAAAATTGCTGTCACAACTCTTCCTCTTATAAAAATTTCGTCCTCGAAATTTAAACCTATTACGAGACTTGATCAAAAAGGTGGGGGTACAATTCTCTCATTGACTCCTCGCCTCCCTGGTCGCTCCTTCGTACCGTGGTGTTGCTTGACCACTTTGACCAACGGGATGGTCTTGGTGCGCAAGACTTGCTCTTTACGATCGACAACCGAACGGGCTTTCGACGTATGACACACGGTCATCCACGTCCAATTCCTCAAAATTGAGCACGTGGGTCGGGTCAGGCTCGTACTTCCTTAACATCGACACGTGAAAGACATCATGCACTTGCGCCAATCTTGGCGGCAATGCAAGACAATACGCTAGGTTCCCGATTCTTTCAAGAATCTCAAACGGACCTACGTACCTCGGACTCAGTTTGCCTTTCTTACCAAAGAGCGAAGTTCCTCTCATTGGTGACACTTTCAGAAAAACGTGATCACCAACTTGGAACTCTAAAGACCTTCGACGCTTATCTCGCATAACTTTTCGCCCGCTTCCGTGCTGTCTTTAATCTCGCCTCGATCACGCCACGGCATCTACCGACCGCCTGAATCAACTCGGGCCTGTTATCTTCCTTTCCCCAACTTCATCCCAACACACCGGTGTCTCGCACGCTCGGCCATACAATGCTTCGAATGGAGCCATCCGGATGCTCGCCGATAACTGTTATTGTAGGCAAACTCCACCAGGTGAAGCTGATCTTCCCAACTTCCTTTGAAGTCTATTACGCAAGCTCTCAACATGTCCTCGAGAGTCTGAATTGTCCTTTCAGATTGACCATCCGTTTGAGGATGATATCTTTATCTTATCTTGAAGTTTTGTATCTAAAGCACTCTGCAAGCTTTTCCAAAAAGCAGCAGTAAACCTCGGGTCTCTATCTGAAGTTATCGTAACCGGTACTCCATGCATACGAACCACCTGACGCACATATAGGTCTGCGTGTCTATCCAAACTCAGGTCCTTTCGTACTGCAATGAAGTGAGCCGACTTTGTCAGCCTGTCGACCACTACCCAAATTGAATCATTTCCTCTTTGACTCCTTGGTAGTCCAGTCACGAAATCCATCGTGATGTGCTCCCATTTCCATTCTGGGATCGCGAGAGGTTGTAGAAATCCTCCCGGCTTGCAGTGCTGGGCTTTTACTTGCTGACATGTCAAACACTTGGCCACATGTTTGGCAATATCCGCCTTCATACCTGACCACCAATAGTGTTGACGTAGATTCTGATACATTTTAGTACTTCCAGGATGAATGCTATAACTGCTACGATGTGCCTCAGATAAAATTTCTTCTCTAAGCTCTACATCGTCAGGTACAATCAAACGTCCTTGGAACCTCAATGTTCCGTCCTCAGAAATCTGAAAATCAGCTTTTCTCTTATCAGTGTCCTCTTGCAGGATCTTCTGAATAACTGGATCTGTTGATTGAAGCGTCTTGATTCTGACTTGCACTTCCGGCTCAATTCTGAGGGTGGCCATAAGATTTGAAAGGTGGCCTACCTCAAATTTGAAAACCGAATCTCTAGCCTTCTCGATTAAAGTCCATTCCTTAAGTACCATCTGTGCAACTGAGGACTTTCGACTTAGTGCATCAGCGACCTTGTTTGCTTTTCCAGGGTGATACAGAATATCACAATCATAGTCCTTCAACAGTTCCATCCATCGGCGCTGTCTCATGTTCAACTCCTTCTGAGAAAACAGATACTTGAGACTTTGATGGTCAGTGAAGATTTGAAACTTTTCCCCGCACAAGTAGTGCCTCCAAATCTTCAATGCAAATATGATGGCTGCAAGTTCTAAGTCATGCGTCGGATAGTTCAATTCATGAGGTCTCAACTGGCGGGAAGCGTATGCAACCACTCTACCATGTTGCATCAACACGCAACCCAATCCTTTGAAAGACGCATCATTATAGATCTCGAATCCTCCAGAACCAGATGGAATCGTCAGTACCGGTGCAGTAGTCAGCTTTTCCTTCAGCTCTTGAAAACTACACTCGCACTTATCTGTCCATATGAACTTCTCATTTTTCTTCGTGAGCTTTGTCAGAGGCGAGGCTAACAATGAGAAACCTTCCACAAATCGTCTGTAATACCCCCGCTAAACCCGAAAACTTCGATTTTGTCATCCGTTGTTGTCGGTCTTGGCCAATTGATCACTGCTTCTATCTTGGTTGGGTCCACGGAGATTCCTTCTCCTGAAATCACGTGACCTAGGAAAGCAACACGAGTCAACCAAAACTCGCACTTGCTAAACTTAGCATACAGTTCATGAGTCCTTAGAGTCTGTAGTACTAGTCTCAAATGTCCTTCATGTTCCTCTGGACTCCTAGAGTACACCAGAATATCATCGATGAATACAATCACAAATTGATTTAGGTATTCTTTGAACACTCGGTTCATTAGATCCATGAAAGCAGCTGGAGCGTTCGTCAATCCAAATGGCATCACAGTGAATTCATAATGACCGTACCTAGTACGAAATGCTGACTTTGGAATGTCTTCTTTTCTTATCCTCAACTGATGATATCCCGTTCTTAGGTCGATTTTTGAAAATATCGACGCTCCTTGCAGTTGATCAAACAAGTCATCAATCCTCGGGAGTGGATACTTGTTCTTGATCGTCACCTGATTGAGTTGTCGATAGTCAATGCACAGGCGCAATGAACCATCTTTCTTTTTCACAAATAGCACTGGTGCTCCCCAAGGTGATGCACTGGGACGTATGAATCCCTTATCCAATAATTCCTGCATCCGTACCTTCGTTCTTTCAATTCCGATAAAGCCATCCGGTAAGGAGCCTTAGAGATTGGCTCTGTCCCGGGGGCTAACTCAATCACAAACTCTATTTCTCTTTCTGGCGGCAAACCTAGTAATTCTTTCGGAAAGACATCTGGAAACTCTTGAACCACTGCGATGTCTTCTATCTTTAGCTCTTCAACTGTCCTGTCCACGACAGTCGCCAGATAACCTTGACAACCCTCATCTAACAACCGGGTTGCCTCTAGTGACGAGATTAGGGAAATCGAGGATCCTCCTTGACTTCCAATAAACTCGAAACTTTCACCCTCTAACGGGTTAAACTGGATCGCCTTGCGATAACAGTCTAGCTTAGCTCGTTGCTTGGTGAGCCAGTCCATGCCAATTATCAGGTCAAAGTCGTACATGGCTAGGACTATCAAGTCTATCTTCCCCTCTCGCTCACCAATCGCTAACGTGCAACCAAGACAACCCACTGTAGCTAACACCTTATCCTTTAACGGTGTCGATATACTAATCACTGATTTCAACAACTCAGGAATTAATCCTACCAACTTAACATACTGCTCGCTATAAATGAATGAGTTGCACCGGGGGTCAAATAAAGCATAAGCAAAGCATGGTTGTTCGGTGAAACAGCATTGTAATCACATTAGGCGCATCCTCTGCCTGTCCTCTTGTGATAGCATAAGTTCTTCCCTGAGCTGGAGGCCTGAGTAGTCCACCCTGTTGTATAATCGGTGCCGGTAATCCTCAGTTCTGACTCATCTATGGCGGTGGCGGCAACTGCGGCGGTCCTATCGGTCTTCTGGGACAATTTCTAGCCATACCCTGCTGGCCACACTTAAAACAAGCACCCGACCTAGAGTGGCACGGGGCTGACCCATGTCGCTTTCCGCAGAAGCGACACGCACCATTCTGTTTCCATGCTGATTTTCCTATTCCACCCTTCCTATTGGGTGGGGTGAAGTATCTCCCTCCAGTCATCGGTCTTTTGCCAAACCAATTTCTATCTTGGTTCGAACCAAACCGCGATCCAGATGCGGCGGCTCGTTCATTCAGATTTTTCTCAATGAAAATTCAGGCTGTCACACTTTCACTCCTCAAATCTAGTAAAAGTTTAATACATCGCATGGAAAAATAAGCTACAGAGAGAACATAAGAGTGCAATCTAGCTGAAGTTGCCGATCACGTATTAGCTTGAATGTCTCAAATTGAGTTAAATTCTGAATTATTTGGGAAATATTTATAGGTCCTTCAAAAATACTCAAGGATGAACATATACATTCTCAATTATTTATAATTATCTTGAAGAAATTGTCTAAAAGCTTTATTCTTTTTCCACCATCTCTGTCTCGACATTGGTTTGTCAGATACGATGGTTTCAAGATATGCAAATTTGAACGTGTAGAAGAGAATTATGCCAGAAGCCAATAGGAGAAATTGTCAGAAAAATGATACCCTCAATTATTATGTCTATTTTTCAAATGGATGCATACTTCACTGGAAGTTCATCCCTTTTCTCTTCTTCCTGCTCATTTTGCTACCATTCTGTCACGCTCATCTTCCCGTGAAAGAATAGAGAAGAAAACACGGGTCCTGTTCCCTTACTGAGGCCAAAATGGGTAGTGCAACCTGTAAACGATCAAGATCCATCATCATAAAATCAGTCAGGAATTAGTGTTTATGGGACTTTTCTGTTTCGACCTCCTTAACATCGACGAGTCTTTATCTTGACATAAAACCCAATGGGCGGATCAGATGATCGCTTCACCAGTTTCTTCCTTCACCCCCAGTCGTCACCTTTCGTGTCCCTCCGCTTTTGACTGTCACGAACTCAAGTTGTCATAGTACTCGACCTTCAAAGAGATCAAGGGTGGAGGACGAGGCTCGGTAAAAATCGTCACGGTTCCGGGGGTTTGAAATCGACCCAGGAAAGCCTGTGGGAAATCTTCGAAATCCCGTCGAACGAAGTTGGAAGCTTTGGAAGGAAATAAAGGTGGCCACGGACACAAAGGCGGCCATGGGCCCGTGGCCGATGGAGTGAAATCGATCGTGAGTCCTGAAAATGGACCTTTTTTTAGTCGAAGCATCAACAGGCGCAATCGACTATTCCTCTCACTGAGCAAATATGTGCTCCACTACGTTTGCTCTTTCGGGTCCTCTACGCTCAGTTGACCCAGTCAATTGGCGCGTTTACGTGAATAAGGAGTCAACTCGACATTCCTATAATGCGGTCTTTAGTTCGAGCAACCGTATCTCACTCGAGCCCCTTCTGTCTCTGCTATCCGCCCCCCAAAGCTTTCCTCTTTCTGACTGTTCTTGTGCTTCTATTGTTCCCCTCTAAAATTCCTGAAATGGGTGTCGAGAGCTCCACGAGTTCCAAATTTTTGCTTCGCCTTGTCATTAGCATTTTGACGATAATTTGTTTGGAAGACTGGGTTGCATCAGTGAGCTTGAAATATCACTGCGAGCCTGCAAAGTGCGGTGCCGTGAAAGATTTTCCCTTCCAGAACGACACTAAACCATGTTGTCCTGATGAGCCGCTGTTACTAGAACCTTTCTGGGAGGACCCTGGCGATTACGATCATCAATCTCATTCGTTGATCTCAGAGTTCGAGAAAACGGGCGATTGACAGAATGTGTAAAGGAAGCAAGATGCAAGAGACGAAAGGATTGATAGAAGTTTTTCTATTCCTTCAATTGTAATTGATTCGATATACAATGTTCTGTAATTATAATACAGAGTGTACATGAAGAGAGGAAATAAAAAATTCTATAAATCAAATCTATATTTCTGTCTAATAATAATTGATCTGATTAGATCAATTAAGATCAAAATCTGGCGGATGATCAATTTAGATCAAATCCTGCGGATCTTCAGGCATATCTTCCAACACTCCCCCTCAAGCTGGTGGCTTGTAAATATCTAAGACGCCAAGCTTGCTTAGTAGATATGCATGCTGTCTTGAACATAGAGGTTTGGTGAAAATGTCCGCCGGTTGTTCAACAGTTCCAATTCCTCTTGTCTCGATTATCCCTTCTTGGATTTTCTCTCGAGTGAAGTGACAATCTACTTCTATATGCTTGGTTCTTTCATGCATTATGGGATTGGCTGCAAGTTTTAGTGCCGACTCGTTGTCACAGTACAGTTTTGTCGACCCTTTAACTTGTATTCCAAGATCTCCAAGTAAACCTCGTATCTACACAATCTCACATGTGGTTTTTGCCATGGCTCGGTATTCTGCTTCGGCTGAAGATAAGGAAACCGTCGCCTGCTTCTTGGTTTTCCATGAAAGAAGTGATTCTCCTAGTTTAATGCAAAAACCAGAGATAGATCTTCGACTCATAGGGCAAGTCGCATAATCTGCATCACAATATGCTGTCATCTCCATGTTGCATTTTCTAGATAAAAGTATTCCCACCCCGGACACTTCTTCAAATACTTTACAACCTTCAAGGCAGCATTCATGTGAGATTCCTTCGGTTTGTGCATAAATTGGCTGAGATTTTGCACGCATACGATATATCAGCCCGGTCATAGTCGGGTATATGAGTTTTCCAATGAGTTTCGATAACTTGTTGGATCTTTAAGAATAGGATCATCCCGAGATGTTTCCTTGTCATGATCCGCTGCAATTAATCGGTGTTTCGCTCGATTGGAATAACCGCCGGTTTGCATCCTGATAAACCTGCTTCTGATATAATTTCTAATACAAACTTCCTCTGACTGAGAGAAATTCCTTGGTGAGATCTGGCAATCTCAATTCCAAGAAAGTATTTTGGTGCTCCCAGATCTTTTATATGGAATGTGGTATGCAAATATTTCTTAAGATTCTCTATCGCAGCCTTCATCATTTCCCATAATAAGAATGTCATCTACATATATCATTAAGTAAATGGATGACGTACCTTTAGTCCATGTGAACAAGGCATAATCATATTTGGATTGTTTGAAGTCCGCAGTGATGAGAGCCTTAGCAAATTTTGCATACCATTGCCTAGAAGCTTGCTTTAGTCCATAAAGGGATTTGCGGAGACGACATACCTTATTCTCCCCCTGTCTCCGTAAGCCCTGAGGAACATCCATATAAATTTCTTCATCCAAGTCGCCATGGAGAAAAGCATTGTGGACATCCATTTGGTGTAAGGTCCAATCATGGATTGCTGCAACTGATAAGAAAGATCTAACGGTGACATCTTTAGCAATCGGGGAGAAGGTTTCATGATAATCAAAACCTTCTCGCTGAGTATAACCCTTGGCCACTAACCGAGCTTTGTAACGCTCAATTGATCCATCAGCTTTATACTTGATCTTATAGACCCATTTACACCCTATAGACTTTCTATTGGAGGGAAGGTGGACCAGTTCCCAAGTTTGATTATCATTTAATGCCTGTAATTCTGCTGCCATAGCCTGTTGCCATCGGGGATCTCTAGAAGCCTCATTATAACTAGATGGTTCCCTCTCATCAGAAATTTGACTAATGCAACATCGATGTTCAGGCGAGAGTCTATCAAACGAGACATATGAGGAGATTGGGTAGTGAATACCTGGCGAATTAAGAGAGGCACAGATATAATCCTTGGTCCAGGTCGGTGGTCGGGTGGCTCGTCCCGTACGACGTGGAGGATGCTCTGGAAGTGAAGGAGATGGTTCTCCTATGGCCGTTTCTGTCGAAATCTCAGAAAGATGGTCCACATTCGACATAGTTCTAGGCATACTTTCTATCTCTTCCTCATTCTTTGACTGATGAGTTGTTGGGTGTGGAGGAATTTCTTGAGCCGGGGGATAGCTGGAGCTAGAGATCCCTGTGAGAAAATATTCAGGGAAAATATCTTCCTGATGGGAAGAACTACGAGTATTATCTGAAACTGTTAAATTTTCCTTGTTTTCTCGGAACGGGAAAATATCTTCATGGAAAATAACATCTCTGCTCACAAAAAAATCCCCTGTGGATGGATCAAGAACACGATAACCTTTCTGTAGATTCGGGTAACCCATAAATATGCATCGTCGGCACGAGGACTCATTTTGTCCCGAGGTCCCACGATTCTGATAAAGCATAAACAACCGAAAACTCTTAAATGATCAAGTGCTGGTTTTTTTCCATATAATAAGTCAAAAGGTGATTTACCGGCCGTATTCGAGTTGGCATCCGGTTGATTAGATATGCTTTGCAGTGAGGATACAATCGCCCCAATAAATATCGGAATGAATCCCCGAAACTTCGGTGCTCGGCAACTTCTAATAGATGACGATGCTTACGTTCTACAACTCCATTTTGTTGCGGAGTGTAAACGCAGGAACTTTCATGGAGAATCCCATGAGATAGAAAAAGTGAGCTGCATTCATGGTTAAAAAATTCTTTCCCATTATCAGTGCGAATCCGTCTAATTTTCTTCCCAAACTGATTTTTGGTCAGAATGATAAATGATTTCAGATTAGAACATACTTGAGTTTTGGACTGCATTAGAAATATCCAAGTAGCACGAGAATGATCATCCACAATAGTAAGAAAAAAACGCGAACCATCACGATGTGCCGTGTGATAAGGTCCCCAAACATCGACATGAAGTAGTGAAAAGATAGTAGTGGAGTGACTTTTACTGGTGGGAAATGGTGTGCGAGATTGTTTTGCCATAGGACATATATGACATTGAGAATAGGGAAAAAAACGCTATGACCCATTCTTGAATGTAAAAGGAAGCTCTTATCATCGGTAGTAGCATTACACAATGATATTTTATTCAAGACAATTGAAGAAAAATCAAATTGATTTGGAAGGTCATTCCAAAAAAATAACCCTCCTGAGAGATTACCCAAGCCCATCGGTTTGCCGGTCGAAAGGGCCGGAAAAACAAGCATCGAATTAAAGAGGACTCGACAGGAATTTTCTTTGCATACTTTGGACACTGAGATAAGATTAAATTGAAATTCAGGAACATAGAGGACATTTCGAAGAGTAATTTGAGGATTCAATCGAACAGTTCCTGTCAAGGTGACATTAGTGATGTTGCCATTTGGCAATTGCACAGAAATAGGAATTTTCAGCCCTTTATGTATATCAGAAAAATAACTTTTATCACAAATAATGTGATCGCTTGCTCTTGAGTCCACTATCCAAGCTCTCCTTGAAATTGAATTTATCAGGCTATGAGATATACCTGAAAAACTGCCTCCTTTACTTGCAATGTCTGCCTTCTGTAGAGCCTGCATCAATTGCTCATATTGTCCATAGGAAATTGGCCGATCATTACCGAGCCCAGTAACTTGGTAAGCTGCAGAATATTCTTTCTTTTTTTCTTTTTCTTTTGGCTTTCCATGCAATTTCCAGCAATTATCTATAGTATGATGCGGGCGTTTGCAATATTCGCAATATAGTTTACCTCTCCCTTTCGAATTTTGGCCAAAATTCCTTGAAGATGCGGAAAAATCTGACCGTCCGATGCTGAAAAGATCGGCCGTTCGATGCTGAAAAATCTGGCCGTTCGATTCTCTCTTCGCGGGATTATATGCGCCGTTGGATTCCGCGAAGAGATCGGCTTCCCGGCCTCCGTCGGATCGGCGAGAGAAATCTGGACCGTTGGTGCCTCCCCTTTTAATCATCTTCTCGCCACTTCCGTGGAACCCTAGGGTTTCACGATTCTCTCTATCTCGCGTTAGGGTTTTGAAACCCGATCGCTCGCCGCGAAGTGCAAGTGCGATACTGTCGCTTCCTCCCTTGTGCTCCGGCGTCGCGAGTCGTTGGTTTTCTTCCTGGACAGCGAGTTGAAAAATCCTTCCGAGAGGAGGGACGGGATCCATCGCCAGGATCTGCGATCGGAACGTCAGGTAATTTTCGTTTAAGATCAAAAGGAAACGAGTGGTTTTCTCCCTCTCCTTTATAGATCTATACTGTTCGAGGGTCTCCGCCGGTCCCTTGAGTTTTTCTTCTGTGGCTTCGAGTTCGTTCCAAAGCGACGATAGCTTGTTGTAACAAGCCGTGACCGTCGATTTCCGCTTGAATTCACCGAGTTCTGCATGAGTGAAAAAGTTTTTGCTTGATCTAATTTTCCATACATTTCTTTTATATTCTCCCACATTTTCTTCGAATCTTCGTCGGTGGGAGGCCGGCCGCGACGCCTCGAAGAGACGCAATTGCCAATCCACGATCGGATTAGGTGGTTGCATTTTCTCCAGTGTCGGGCCAGTCGCTCGTTCGAAGGAACAGGCACGGTTCCGTCAAGGAATCCGTCCTTGTCCTTTGTGACGAGGGCTCGCCGGAAATCTTGTGACCATCTGGAATAAGTTTCTGGTCCAGTCAGTTGCAAGGTGATTAATCGCAGTTCTGGACCGTCGGCTGTTGATACGTAAAGAGGATCTCCAGATTCCGGTCGACCGGTGACTGCCGCGATCGGAAAGGGAAGAAAATTGGGCGAGAAACTCGGGTAGGGATTCGTCCCTGAGCCCGACCCGCCGGATCCGATTCCATGACCCGCATGCGAGAAACTCGGGTAGGGATTCGTCCCTGAGCCCAACCCGCCAGATCCGATTCCATGACCCGCTTCGTCCGACGCACCAACTTGTTCTGCTCCAACGGTTTGGTTTGCCCCAGTCGTGGCTGGTGGACCTCCGTCGGACTGAACGCTACTTAAGGATGGCCCGCAATGGGCAACCCCATATTTGACTGAGCCGGGAAGAATGGCCATTGCACGCCTTGAGTCTGAGGTTGCTATTGAGTTGTGGAAATCGGCACGAGATGGCTTTGTGCCTCTGAGATTTGTGGCGTAGTCTCTTCTGTGGATGAAACATCAAGGGCTGAGGATGAATTTGTTAGGTGAGCCATGGTAATCGTTTGTGCTTGCTTCTTCTTCCTTTTAGCGAAAAAGTGATTCCTTCGTAAATCTCTTTTGCAGATCAGAGAGTTCGAAGAACAGGCGGGTGCGGAAGCGTGTTCAGAAGCCTAAGGCTCTGATACCATGACAGAATGTGTAAAGGAAGCAAGATGCAAGAGACGAAAGGATTGATAGAAGTTTTTCTATTCCTTCAATTGTAATTGATTCGATATACAATGTTCTGTAATTATAATACAGAGTGTACATGAAGAGAGGAAATAAAAAATTCTATAAATCAAATCTATATTTCTGTCTAATAATAATTGATCTGATTAGATCAATTAAGATCAAAATCTGGCGGATGATCAATTTAGATCAAATCCTGCGGATCTTCAGGCATATCTTCCAACAGCGATGCTTGTCTTACTCCACATAAACATTTTCCTAGATTCTCCGGTGCATCTGATCGGGATAAGCATTCATACCTAGCATTTCTCCGTGATTGCAGTAGCATCCCAAATGTAGATTTTCCATATCCTCACTCAACTTGCCCGTCTCCTGGCGCCAACCGCTCTTATGTCGCTCTTATGGATAGACCAGAACACCCACGTCTTACTCTGTCAGCGTGCGAGAGTCATGTTATTGTACCTGTTAAAAGAGCCAGAAACGATGGCGAGGAAAAAGAAAATGATGACCCTGAGCGTAAGTGGAAGCGCGGGTTTAGACTGAAATGGAATTTAACCTCCTGGGAGAGTTGTGTTAAATGCAAAACAAGTGGCGGCAAATGCGGAGGACGTGATAGACGTTTTCGATGCTTCTGTTCTGATGGAAAAGAACATGCGCACACTTGCGAAAAAGGTAATACTTTTCGATTGATTCTCTGTTGTAGCAACAGTTTAAATTCTCCCATGCGCTCTTCGGTGTATTTCCGGGCCGTGCTCTCCAAACTTGATAAGGACTTCAAAAGAAGAGGAGGAAATTTTGGCTTTCTTGGTTTTCTATTTTCATTTCCTTTTTCCCTACCTCGGCTTCATTCACCAAGCCTTTACTTTTTTATTTATATTTCTTCCGGACATTCTTTTGTAGATCTAGTGTGTGTTTGTTTTGGAAAAAAATTTACTATGAAGGAAAATAAATTCCGTGGAAAGTATTTTTCAGAACGTTGTATTTGACCTTTTTCAGATTAGAGAATTCATTTTCCTAAATTTAATCATGCATATTTTCTTCAACCGTAAATGGTTTGACTATTCATTTTCAGCAAACCATACGCATTAAAGTTCAGAAAACTAATTTGCGGAGAATTCTTTCACTCAAACATATAGACCTCCAGTAGTTGGACGAATTCATAGCAATGTCATGTTCTTCCTTGCATCAAAGCTGAAGAACTGTGGTACAGCATCTGCAGATCACAGATACATAGTCTTGCTGCAGTCGCTTCTGTGGATCTCAACCCTGCATTAATCATATGTGCAGCTCAGTAACTAGTGAAACTTTTAAGAGTGTCACTGTTTGCGTTAGCCAGTTCCAATGTGAGTGCAAATATGCGTGGAGGATAGATGATTACTGAATTTATGATGCAGAGGCCAGGGTATGATTCAATAAGAGAAGACACATGCACGGAAAGGAAAAACGTGAAGGGGAAAGTTTTCCGTGCGTGTGTTTGCTTATGCTTGTTTCACATCAGCTTAAAGTTTCAGTTAACATTGTCGCCAACAATGCTCCATTAAGCTTAGTTCTACAATTTCCTTGTGATATGTAACATGAGGTAATATCTATTTGTTCCTAAGATGTATTATGTCAAGTGATATTCAATTGATTGATAGGAGTTTATGTTAGATCAAGGAAGCTGGTGTCTGTATTCCTGTTCTATAATTTTCATGATGTGGATAGGATCTGCATTTGTGGAATTCATATCTGACGCAAATGCCATCTTTTGGCACATCTTTGCTGCAGGAAACGACGCACCTTTGAGCATTGGATTAGGTCAGTCCAAACTTTATCATGGGGGACATTATACAATCCTTTGAGCATATGTCGGTGCATTAAGCATGTTTTTGTGATTGCAAAAGAATGTGTCAAGACATAATTTGAGTACAATTACGATGCAAGGGCACAGTGACACGCTTCGTCCATTTGGGAACGCCTCACAGTCAAAAGTTTTCCTGAAATTTTCCATTTCCTCTACCTGCCACTTATGCAATTCTAATGGAACTTTTGTTCTTCAGGTTGTGGATTTGGTGCCTTCGCCAGTATTTTTCTCTGTTCATGCATCTACAAGATCCGCCACAAAGAACAGCATTGCTTCTCAATATTCCGCTCAAGACACGCTTCTTCTGATTCTTCCTTGAAAGCAGATCTTGAAGTGGGCAATGTATACTTCGGGGTCTCCATTTTCACTGAAGCCGAGCTTGAAGAAGCTACTAACCATTTCAATTCTGCCCGGGAGCTCGGAGATGGAGGTTTTGGAATTGTGTACTATGGTAAGACCTTAACGAAAGAGGCTAATTAGGCAGCCTGCATGTAAATGGCGAGAAATTCTAGAAACAACTAGGAATCTAAGAGGGTCATTCTCTATTTTCTTGAACAGGCAAACTTCGAGATGGCCGGGAAGTAGCTGTTAAGCGTCTATACAAGCACAACTATCGGCGGGTGAAGCAGTTCGTGACTGAAGTCCAAATCCTAACTCGCTTGCGCCACAAAAACCTCGTCTCTTTATATGGTTGCACTTCGCGGCACAGCTGTGAACTCCTACTGGTCTATGAGTACATCCCGAACGGCACAGTAGCTGATCATCTGCATGGGGAGCGAGCGAAGCAGGTCTCTCTCCCGTGGCCTACTCGTATTAGCATCGCCATAGAAACAGCCACCGCATTGGCTTACCTTCATGCATGTGACATAATCCACCGTGACGTGAAGACTAACAACATCCTCCTCGACAATAACTTTTGCGTCAAAGTAGCAGATTTCGGCCTTTCTCGGCTGTTCCCCAACAATGTGAGCCATGTGTCAACCGCTCCTCAGGGGACTCCGGGTTACGTGGACCCTGACTATCACCAGTGTTACCAGCTTACGGAGAAGAGTGATGTCTACAATTTTGGGGTAGTACTAGTGGAACTCATATCGTCCATGCCGGCGGTGGATATAAGCCGAGACAGGCACGACATTAATTTGGCTGACTTAGCAACTAGCAAGATACAGAACCACGAGTTCTGCAAACTAATTGATCCAAATTTGGAGTTTGAGTCGGATCCCGAAATCAATAGGATGATCAGGGCTGTGGCCGAGCTGGCTTTCGGGTGCCTGCAACAGGACAAGGACGTAAGGCCCTCCATGGTGACTGTCCTGGAGGAGTTGAAGGCAATTTCGAGTGGGACACATGAGCCTGGCAAGTCGAAGTATGTGAGCTATGATAACAGCACTGGTCAAAATGAGAACCCGCCTCCTTCGCCTGAATGTGACAATGTGGGGCTGTTGAAGAATGTGAAGTCGCTGACTTCACCTGTTTCCGTGACTCAAAAATGGGGAAGCAGTGGTAGTTCTTCTGCACGTAGTGGTTAATATGTAGTCTTTTCTGTTCTCTCCTGCAAATTTCCCTTGTCCATCGTGGTTTGCTTGCATCTGAGTAATGGTTTCTAGCTAATAGCATATACAATGTAGATGATATATAGCAGTCGATCAAGTTTTCCATTTTGGTCTTCATTTTTCTGCCTCAACATGTCAGCACTTCTGTTGAAGCTGGAGGAGGATTCGATGTCAATACTACGTGGTAAAGAGCACTTTCCTAGAGCATACATAAAGGATTGTACACATACTTGCCAGTGTCCCTCCTTATCACGACATTTTGGGCGCATGAAGAGTTTTCCCAGATCAGGGTTGAAACATTGAGACTTGGGATGATTTTCTCACAACAGCTTACAGCATTATCAGATTTGCTCCTTAAAAGACGCCGGAAGTCATGTCAAGTCTCATCCTAGAAACAGGCCTTGGATAATACATGATAACTCAATCTTTGTGGGAGTCTAGTGATTAAGTTCCTTCACCTTCAAACTTGCAAAGCGAGAGTTTCGCATGGCAATAGATGCATCGGGGAAGGAACTTGTCATATTCTATGTATTGAGGTGGTTTCACAGACATCATATATGGAAATGGAAATCCAAACCATCATCGATCGTATTGGACATGTCACAAGGAAGGCTTATCCTCACTCGGGCTAATCTGCACAAGTATGAGAGATTTTTCTGCGGAGGCCCGACTTTTCTCACCCTTTTCACTGTTTTCTCCCCTACGTTCCAAAAGCACAAGCCTCAGCATTCTGCGGTCAAAAAGTCGGGAGGACCAGAACCTTTTTCCATCATCAGCTCTTCAGTTTCATCGCGAGAATCGTAAAACTACCCTTTAACTTAAAGAAACTGCAATGTCACTCAAAACTCTCTCTCTCTCGCAGTGCGTTTCTTTTGCGTTCAAAAGTCATTCTTTCTTTGAGAATTGTGAAAGACTATTTCTGAAAAGAAAAAGGGAGATCGTCCACCAAGAACACGAAAAAAAAGATTGCAAAGTCGCGCGGGTTCTCCAGCGCATGACGATCCCTTTATCATGCTCTCAAGCAATCAAAATCATCCTCCAGGACACTGTAGTAATATTTCATTCAAATTTCAAAAGCACTGAAACCCAAGTATCCACAGCGAGGCATATATAAGGAGTTCCCCGAAAACAGAGCATCCTCAGGAAGAAAAACAGAGCACGGAAATAATGGCGACTCTGCAGAAGTTCAAGCCCTTCGCCGCCCAGTGCGGCATCGCCCTGAGCCCCACGTGTAGCCCGGGAGCAAGCTCCGTCGTCCAGCTCTGCCGCCAGAGCCAGCAGATAACCACCCTGCGGATGCTCTTCACTTGCGGCGGAGGCATTGGGGCATGGGGGGTTGATGCGATCGAGCCGGGGAGGCCCGAATTGGGCGCGAGAAGAAGAAGAAGAGCGTGAGCGGACGCACTCTGAAGGACCTGTTCGTGTCGCCTCTGCCAAGCCCGGAAAGAGATGACGATGGAAGTGGAGGCGCCAGAGGAAATGGACGTGGTAGAGAGGAGCTGTTTCCTTTCCATGCGGGCAGTCTAGGCGGCTTGATTGCCCGGCCGAGTTTGCTGAGGCCGGTCTTCATGGGGTTGCGGTTCAGGTCGCTGATGCTCAGAAGGCTTGGCGTCCCACGCTCGAGACAATACCCGAGTGATATGCACATGTGGATCGAAAATTTTGCTGTGAATCGTGACAGGGGCTGCCGTTTCGAGTGGCAGATCAACTTGTTCTTCCCACCCATTCGCTAGAGTCCCATCTCGATCTTTCCTTTGCAATTTGCATTGCATATTTCTGTTCGGTCTCAAGTTAATGCAGATGAGATTTTAATGAAATCAATCGCCATGAATTGCATACTATGGTATCGTGAGTTACATTGTCGTCGTATTGTCAATCAGTTAAAAATTGTTGTCCATCAGGGTCTTACGATGTCGCATTATAGAAGAGTCCGAGGTAACCCTAGCCAAAGAGCCAGAGAGAAAAGGACTGAATACTAAGTCAATACTCAATAGTCCAAAGATTGTAGCTCTACAGTCCAGGCTATTCGCCGCTCAACGGCACAGCCTTGGAGCACGAGACATTGGAACAGCTTGGCCGCCACCCATAACCACTACCAATGCCATCTCCACCATAACCATCAAAACCTGAACATGACCACCGTTCGAGTTCGACCCTAAACCATTTCTCCTAGCCGAAACTGAGCGAAGTCTCTCTCGGAAACTGTCGAGATTACGGAGGAGAGGGAGAGAGCTATATTGTGCAATTAAAGTAGTGAAGGATCATTACAAAGAACCAAAGTCTTGACGAGTAAGATGAGTATTGATGCTGTGAAAAAGGGTGTAAAATCCTAAAGAATATAGAATCAAATCTAATATCATTGCGGCTCTGTTTGTTTTCATTGAAATGTTTTCCAAAAAATGATTTTCCTAAATTTCTGGTTTTTGGGGCTTGAAAAATCAAAGTGGCCGGGAAAATCATTTTTGGACAACAGAGATTAATCTTCTGACAATCGGGAAAATGACTTCCCCTTTTTATAAAAAAGGAAATTATTTTCCTCATCTTTCTCAGGCAACCTAGGGCTTCTTCGTCCCGTCCCTCGTCTCAAGAGTTCCTCCTCCTTTGCCGCCTCGAGCTTCTCTTCTAGATAGCAAAGCAAAGAGGATGCCCCATCATCACCTGGCTTTGAGTCATCCTTCACAGTCCCAATTCGATCGTCGCTTGACTTGCTGAAGTCTCACGTCCATCGGTTCTCTAAAGTCTGAATTCCAGATCCAGGTCGCTTTCTACTCCCTCATCTCTGAGTAATTTTCTTATTTCTAGCTCAACTGTGTCTTCATTCACGTCAAATCAGATGTGCTTGTTGATTATTGTGGTACTTCACATGCTTTGGCGGGGGATAAGTTCAGTGGATTGATGATTTAGTTTCTGTTGCTTTTAGGGACAGTCAGGTATCGTTTTGGTTGGTTAGGTTCATGTCCACTTCGTTTGCTCATTTATTTATGGTCCAGGGTGGTTTTTGGTAAGAGTGAAACTTTTTATCCGGGGAAGCTACTGAAAGCGTTTGTTCATCATACTTATAGGCCTTCATACAATTAAAGGTCGACATATGTGTCGAAATATGTCTGTGGGTTGTGTTTGAGTTGAGTGAGAGGTGAAGATGGTTTGAAAGCTGAAGTGTGTGACTTATATTTGTTGTAATTGCGATGTTACTTTCTACTCCATGGAGAGGGCAAGGACTACATGAGGGAATTGCAAGGCATTGGTGGGAATTGCTTTGAAGTGGCTGAAACAGAGATGGGGAGTTGATATTTGTTGGGCTAATTCCATAAAAAAAGCATCCACTTTAGGTCGATGGACAAATCTAACCAATTTTTTTTTTTTTTTGTCTCGTGAAAAAGCGCAAACTTTAGGTCGAGGGACAAATCTGGCCCGGACTTTTTTGTGTCTCGTAAAAAAGCACCAACTCTAGGTTAAGTGACAATTCTGGCTCCAATTTTTTTTTTTGTCTCATAAAAAAATCACAAACTTTCACTCCTATTCAAAATCTAACCCCTATCATTAACTTTCTATTTGAAATTAACCTTATTTCAAGAGAAAATGTTCTAGCCGTGAGATTGGTGGATCTCATCTGTGGTTTCTCTTGACGAGCGATGATCTACAGCTTCATATTATGACAAAACGATAAAGTCTAGCTAGAGAAATTCAATCTGGAGATTTTTTACTTTCTAGTGAAGTATAGGAGACAACATAGTTTCAGCATTATTCTTCAAGCTGTAGCTCAAACAAGAAGATAATGGATGGTGTTAGCCAACAAGTGTACATTGATTTATTGATAAGGACAATCAATGAATCTAAGTTTTTTTTTTTTTTTTGGTCGGTCATACTCTATTCCTACTCTACACTCACTCGCAGACTTGTGTGCCCCGCTCTTGCGGGGTGGGAGTCGCAACCCACTCTCGAAACTGACGCGTCCCTATCCCCATCCCCCCTGAGAAGGTGGAGATTTGAATCCTTCACCTCCCCCTTCCATGTTGAAAGGGTGGCCACTGAGGCGAACCCCAGTGGTTAATGAATCTAAGTGAAGGGGGGCCAAATTTAGGATTTAAGTGAAAGTTGGTGATTTTTTTCAAAAAAAAAAAAAAATTGGGCTAGAATTGTCACTGCTTTTTTACATGACAAAAAAAAAACTTGGGCCAGATTTGTCACTCGACCTAAAGTTATGCTTTTTTACGAGACAAAAAAAGTTCGAGCCAAATTTGTCCATCAAGTTAAAGTTGATGCTTTTTTTTTTTATTATTAACCCGATATTTGTTGATCTAAATAGAAAAGTAGCGAGAAGTTCACGGGGAGTTTCAGGTTGCCCAAGAGTGCGAAGATGGATCGGGTTAGGCCTCGGTGGAGAATGAAGTGATCCCTGTCATTGTTCCAAAGGTGGAGGAGAAGAAGCCTGAGGTCAAGGCCATTGCAATCTCCGGTTGAGAGTTGGTGAATTTACAGTCCTCGTTGCAACTTGTGTCTATACATTGAGTGTCTCTATGTATATGCTGTATTCTGCAGGGGTCTGTGTGTCTGAGTTGGGAGTCTCGGTCTTCTTGCGTCTAATATGCCATATTGTAGTTGTCTACTGGTCATGGGATTCGACGATATGATTTCCTAACTTCTGTTAAATGTGATATTGGTTCCTCAAAGTATTTTTTCCCCCTATTTCTGTGGTATCGATTGATAGTTGCTTTTGAGATGTTGCTTATTTTGATGTGATTAGAATTACTATGATGACAATGCATTGCCTTCACATACTGCCTTTTCAAACAGGAGTTCAATTAGTTCATTCTTATCGTGATGTTCCATGGAAGGATCCCTCAAAAATTTGAGAGTGCTAGTATGAACAAAATAAAGGAGTTAGGGAAGAGAATAAGAACACAAGATTTATAGTGGTTCGGCTTAATCCAAGCCTACGTCCACTCTCCCACGCTAACAGCCTTCTTGGCTGGATTCCACTATGCAATCAATCAAGAGATTACAACTTCGAGTGCAAACACTTAGTAGTAGATCACACTATCTCACTAAGTCACTCTTTTGGTATTTCTCTCACGATCACAAACGTTTAAGCTCTCCAAAGACAAGTTGATGATCGAAGGTTGCTCAGACTTTGAAATTATAAATTCTACGCTCTGTCTCTTGCTTGCTCATCGGTCCATGATCTCCTTAAATACTCCTCCACTTCCAAACTAGCCGTTGGACAGCATCCCGGAGAATCGTCTTCCAATATACCCATTGGACAGCTCGTATCTAGAAGATTTGGTAGCCGTTGAGTGACAAAGGTAAAATCCCAAATTGATTCCGATCGCCCATACAAACGAAATCTTGGTTTCCATAAGTAAAGCTTCTTCGTATAGAAAGTTCTTGTCTTCAATCAAATCAATCTTGATGTGGAATCCAAACCAGATCACTAGCCGTTGTATGATTGGGCTTGAGTTACGATTCATCGAATCTGGATGTAAAGTCTGAGTCTATAGACTTTACAATCTGAGTCTGTAGACTTTAAAATCTGAGTCTAACAATCTTCAGACTTTGAGTCTTGAGTCTGGCAGTCTTGAGACTTTGACACAGAAGTTTGGAAATCTTCAGAATATACTTCGGACATGTGTTACGTTCAGTCTTCTGGCCGTCTTCAGACTTTGACAATATCCTTTACATGTTCTATTATCTGCATGGTCTATTACTTAACCATTAAACATGTTAGTAGCCTTTGATTTATTTTGTCATCTTCAAAACATCATAAGGGATTTCCCTAACAATCTCCCCATTTTTGATGATGACAAAACAATCTCTGAATATGCAGATTTGTAAACATACTTTTAAATCAAAGGATATCAGAAGATAGCAAATAGATTGAGCATAACAATATATAGAAAAATAATCGCAGCTCAATATTATGCCATAGATAATATCATATCAACCAATCAGCACATATGCATATTCATATCTTCTCCCCTTTTTGTCATAATCAAAAAGCAATAATAATGGAAAAAGTATCACGTAGAGAATGATAACAAATATCTTGCAATATAATATCACAATTTCCAAAAATCAGCTTTTTTTTTTTTTATCGACTATTAAAGATATGCAATATAGCTCACTTCGATTATATCAGCAAATATCCAATAAAAATCACGGATGCATCATAAAATTTACGTACCATTTTTGTCATAATAAAATGATAATATCAATAAGAGATTTGTTAATGACAAAATGTAATAAAAGATGCACTAACCGGATTTTGTAGATCTTAACAATTCGACACATTTACCTTCCTTCTTTTCATAACAAGATCACGATCAATCAAAAAAATTCCCAAAATTGATCAAAGCTCCCCCTCAATTTGTTGCCTTTTTGAGATGATCATGATTCTTTTCCTTTTCTTTTGGATTTGATTTCTCCCCCAATCTTCATAGGAGATATTTTTCGATTGCACTAAAATCTGCGTAGATTTGTAATCATTCTTGCCTTATTGAATTTCCTGCAATCAACTCATTTCCCTTTTTGGTATCCATCAATTTGGATCCTTCCTTGACGTTAGAGTAAAATAGAAAATCTCCATAATCAAATATTCTTTCTTAATTCATCATAACAGAGTGCTAGTATGAACAAAATAAAGGAGTTAGGGAAGAGAATAAGAACACAAGATTTATAGTGGTTCGGCTTAATCCAAGCCTACGTCCACTCTCCCACGCTAACAGCCTTCTTGGCTAGATTCCACTTTGCAATCAATCAAGAGATTACAACTTCGAGTGCAAACACTTAGTAGTAGATCACACTATCTCACTAAGTCACTCTTTTGGTATTTCTCTCACGATTACAAACGTTTAAGCTCTCCAAAGACAAGTTGATGATCGAAGGTTGCTCAGACTTTGGAATTATAAATTCTACGCTCTGTCTCTTGCTTGCTCATCGGTCCATGATCTCCTTAAATACTCCTCCACTTCCAAACTAGCCGTTGGACAGCATCCCGGAGAATCGTCTTCCAATATACCCATTGGACAGCTCGTATCTAGAAGATTTGGTAGCCGTTGAGTGACAAAGGTAAAATCCCAAATTGATTCGATCGCCCATACAAACGAAATCTTGTTTTCCATAAGTAAAGCTTCTTCGTATAGAAAGTTCTTGTCTTCAATCAAATCAATCTTGATGTGGAATCCAAACCGGATCACTAGCCGTTGTATGATTGGGCTTGAGTTACGATTCATCGAACTGGATGTAAAGTCCGAGTCTCGTAGACTTTACAATCTCGAGTCTGTAGACTTTAAAATCTGAGTTTGTGAGTCTTGAGACTTTGAGTCTTGAGTCCAGCAGTCTTGAGACTTTGACACGAAGTTTGGAAATCTTCGAATATACGGACATGTGTTACGTTCGGTCTTCCGGCCGTCTTGATTTTGACAATATCCTTTACATGTTCTATTATCTGCATGGTCTATTACTTAACCATTAAACATGTTAGTAGCCTTTGATTTATTTTGTCATCTTCAAAACATCATAAGGGATTTCCCTAACAAAATTGCAAGTGCCATACTGTGCACATTGTTATCATTTTTCCAACTGGGTTTGGGGGTGCCTGTAACGTGCATTGAGATGAGCTAGTAACTTTCTGAGATGAAACCACGCTTGAAACCATATTTCTCCTTTTGAGCTCAGCACGAGGTGCGGGTTTCCTTCTGCTTCAGTCTATCAAATTTATCAAATAACAACACTGGATATCCCAACAAGTTTTCTATTGAAGGCAGATGATTTATCAAGTACTCGGTTCATGCGCATTAGCTATTAGCGCCAGAGTTTGGGTCCACCAAGGCTGGCCCAGGTTCCTAGTGGTTGGGACTAATAAATCCTGGCTTTTGCTACTAAGACCCCAGCGCTTGGGCTTCGGAATCTTAGTGGCCAGGCCCATGTCCCCTGATGCTGAGACCCAGTCCTTGATGCTCGAGCCAGGATCGTCAGCACTCAAAAATAATTTATGGATTCCTTCCATCACATGAATAGTGCATATCTCTTTAGGAAAATAAAACAAGTTT
Organism: Eucalyptus brandiana; assembly: GCA_014182725.1. Taxonomy (NCBI): domain Eukaryota; kingdom Viridiplantae; phylum Streptophyta; class Magnoliopsida; order Myrtales; family Myrtaceae; genus Eucalyptus; species Eucalyptus brandiana. The sequence goes on from CM024674.1 coordinate 37,834,552, forward strand.
CCTTTATTAAACAATAGAAAATATTTTTTAGTTCATTTTCAAGTTTTAGCCATTGATTGGAAAATATTGTCATTTCCTAAAAAATAACTTTTTGGAAAGCATTTTCTAGAAATAAACTGAGCTTAGATATTGTGCGTGTGTGCTTTGAGAAATGACCAAATAGAAGCTGGTGGATTTATACTAACACAATTCAATGAGGTAAGGGAGTAATTTTCAGGGCGTTGTAATGAACTTTAGGATAGTAAAAGGGCTACGTACATAAATAGTTTTACCCTCTAGTTATGCATGTAAAATTGGAATTCACAATGAGAATCGGTTAATATAATGGCATCTTAAAACCTGTGAACTAAATTTTGGTTGTGTTCGAGTGAGAATGTCACTAGAAGGGGTGACGACTTGAGAAAGCAAAAGCAGTCACGTGCGTAAATAATAATCATGAGGCTCCTTATTAAGTGGACAATACAATTAGTCAAGGTTAGGATATTAAAACGACCACAATCTAATGACGGTTGCCCTTGTTAGGCAACCTTAAAAATAAAAATAAAAAATCTTAAATCTATTACGCTTTTACCAATTCATTTCCTTTATTTATTAATTTTATCAATTGAACCCTCAACTTTTTTTATGTTTTATCTATTGAGTTCATTTGATCAATTTTGGCCAGAAATTGCTGACGTGTCTATTAGTTGTTGTATGTAATATGGCCAAACATTGATAATTTTTAATAATATCTTTATTAAATTTTCATTTTTATTTTCTTTTTCCTTTCTTTAATTTTCCTTTTTTTTCCCATTTTCTCTTCTTTTTATCTTTTTTTTTTTCTCTTTCTCTTTGCCAGGCCTCTCAAGCAAGGGCCGCCCCTGCTGGATTGGGCAAGAAACCAAAAAGAAGAATTTTTTTTCAAGGGGGAAGTCAGAAGGGTAGCCTTGCTTGAGGTTGGTGGAAGGAAAAATGATAGAAAAAAAAAAATAAAGAAGGAAAATAGAAGAAAAGAAAAAGGAAAAATAAAAGAAGAATAAAAATCGAAAAAATATTAAAGTATTACTATACATTGTCCATGTCAACGTCGGCCATGCCTGATCATGCTATGTGGGATTGTCAACATCCATGTGAGTGAATTTAGGCTAAGATAAGTTGGATGGACTTAATTGACAAAATGCAAAAATGTTTAGAACTCAAGTGATACAACTAAAATGTTGAGAGCGGAATTGACAAAAATGTAATAAGTTTAAAATTTTATAAATGAGTTTTTCAATGTGGACTCTAAGTAGCATCGCCACCAATATGAACATGCGACACGCCGACATGTCATTTATCAAAAAATAGAAAATTCTGACACGTTAAGACATATTTTATATTAAATTTATATTTTTATATATATATGATAAATTATCATAACATTTTTATGATTATTTCAATCAAATTAATTTTATTGAAATTCATAAATAAATAAATAAATAAATAATAAATAAATAATTTAGAATGAATTTGCACTAAAAACATTAATCAACCATTTGTTAATATCATTTATTGTTTCAATTTGACAAATTCAACTATATTCCATTCAAATAATCCATGAAACTTGGTAAGGAAAAAAAGTTAAAAAAAAAAAATCAACATTTCATTTGACAAATTCAACTATAAGAAGTCTTTCCCTATTTTTTTTTTATTATTTTTAAAATATTTACATTTTGGCTCTTTATTTATTGGAAATTTTTAAAATTGACTATGTATGTATCGGAATCATATGTCAAAATTCCAGACTCATGTGTCGAAGCATGTTGGGAGAGTTGATCATGTGTCAAAAAAAAAATCCGACACATGTTGATCAAGCATCGGACACGTGTTGAAGTGTTTGACATAGCACGAAAGCTCTCGAAGAGTGTCGGTGTTTTTTAGGGTGGACTTGACAATATTAATCACTATAGTGGTTGATATGAGTTCCGTAGGTGCTTAACTTATTCGAGGCCTCTTTTAGTCTATTAGTATTGCTTAGCATTGAAACTCCATTCTAAGCGTACTTAGGTGATGAGGCTATTGTGATGGGTGAACTTCTAAAAATATGCTTCATTGCACGATAAAATCACAAGATTTAGTATTAGATGGATTAACCCTGAATGAGTTAAGCTAGGATGTCATAATGACGGAAAATGTGTGAAGAGTCACAAAACTTATTGAATTGGTATCAATTTAGTTCCAAATTTTTCAACCTAATGCCTATTCAATCCTTTTGCCTAAGTTTAGCCCGATATTACTAATGAAAATACCAGCCGACTTATGTGATACTATCGGCTCTGACATGAATAATTTTTAATAGTAAATAATTTTTTTCAATTTTTTTTATTTTCTAATTTTATTTTCTTTTTTTTCCCTTCTTCTTTCTTTGTTGGCCATCAGCCACAAGCGATAGCCAGGCTAGCCTCACCCAGGATAGTTTTTTGATGAGGTCACCTTGGCCTGGTGAGGTGAGGTGGACTCTAGCCTAGGCTAGGGCGACCTTGTCGAGCTTGCCCTTGCCTTGGTGCGGCTCAACAAGTCCAGGCTAGATTTGGTGAGGGCGATCTTTGCTTAGGCTTGGGCAAACTTGCCAACTGTCACCTTCACCTGAGTGATGCCCTGTGAGGGTTGGCCTTGCCCAAGCCAAAAATGGCGAGGCTAACCATCACCCATAGGAAGGGGACCTCGTTTATGGCAGGCGACAGCAAGCTAGGAAGCACAGACACTCTTTGAGAGTTTTCGTGTCATGTTGGACATTTCAACACTTATTCGACACTTTCGGACATTCTCGAACACTCAGTTAACACTCGTAAGAACATCCGACATCTGTTCAATTTTCTTGATACTCCCCGACATTTGAATTGGAATTCCAATATGCAAGTGTTCGATATGTGATTCCAACATGTAAGGTTAATTTTAAAAATTTTCAATAAATGATGGATCAAAATGTACACATGTGAAAAAATTAAAAAAAATTAGTAAAAATAATAAATTGGGAAAGAAGAAAAAACCCTATCTTCTTTTCTTTTCTGACTTTTACTTCCCATGATATATAATTTATTCAAGTTTTTTTTTTTTCTCTTTTCTTCCGATATGTTTGACACATGAGTCCATAATGTAGATTGCTTGTTTTTTCTCCAAGTATATAGATTATTGGAATGAAGTTAAATTTGTCAAATTGAAACAATGAATAATTTTAATAAATAGTGGATTAATGTTTTTAGTGTAAATTCATTCTAAGCTTTATTATTTATTTATTTATTTATTTATTTATTTATTTATGAATTTGAATCAAATTAATTTGATTGAAATAATCATAAAAAATGATAATTTATTATATATAAAAATAGACATTTAATGTACAACATATCTCAATGTGTCAGAATTTTTTGTTTTTTGAGAAATGACGTATCAACGTATCGTGTCACGTGTTAGTATCGATGCTACTTAGATGGTGAGCCTAGCTTGGCCATGGCTAGCGGTTAGTGATCTTCAGTGGCCAATGGCTGGTCACTGGCAAAAGGAAGAAGAAGAAAAGAAGAAAGTTAAAAATGGGAAAAAAATATTGAATTATTAATAAAAACTGTCCATGTCAATGTCAGCGATACCATGTAGGTTGACTGGCATTTATCTTAGTAATATTTGGCCAAAATTTACTGGAAGGGCTAAAATGGCACTAGGTTAAAAGGTGTAGGATTAAATTGATATCATTAAAAGATTTATTATTATTTTGGCACAAATATAATAAGTCTAAGACTTTGTCGACACTTTTTCCTCATAGTGGCCACCTTGATTTTCTTTAACACAATCATATTTGTCTGCGCTAAACAATTATTTTGCATAGTATATATTAATCTCCAATGTTGAAATCCGTGGTTATCAAACAAAAGGATCCGATATATAAATTCTCATTATGTCTCATCTTTATCTGATCCTATCCTATTTGACCTAATAATTCAGGCCACCAAGTAACGTGCAAGAGTATATAACTAAAAAGTAGATGAAATACTACAAGCGTGCAAATGAAGAAAGGAAAAAAAAAGGAAGAGAAAAACCCACTTCGACACCTTTCTCAGTAAGGAACATGGTCACATTGGCATTTCTCGTTAATTAAATTTGACAAAATTAACTAACAGATTTGATTGCACCCATTTGACTAATTCTAGACTTTATTTTAAGTTTTTTAAATTTTAGAATTCAAATGGGCCTCCACAATAAGTTCTTGAAACTTCTAGTGCACTTTCTCCCTTAAAAGAGAAAATTACTGAAAAATCCAAAACTAATGACAATTGTGCCAATTTAATCATAACTCTTTTTTTTTTTTGGCTAATTAAGTCCTCAACCACCAACTTTAATAATAAAAAAATAAATAATTTGAAAAAATATTAAAGTATTAGTAAAAATTGTCTATATCAATGTCGGTTGACGATTGATATCTATGTCAACATTAATCCGCAAAAATTGGTCAGATGAATTAAATTGATACAAATATAAAAGATTTAGGATTCAATTGACCAAAAAAAAAAATATTTAGGACGGAATTAATATAATTACAATAAACTTAGGATTTTTTTTGATAATTTTTCCTCTTAAAACATCAACAAAAGTCTGCTGCTTTACTGGATAAAAGGACCTTTAGCGGAAATTACATTTTTAATCCCTTGGAGAGATTTCCCTTTTGGTCCTTGTCTTATTGGCCTGTGGAGTCTGGACAATCAAAGTCATTCGGTCAAAAGTTGGGTTTGAATATTCCCGCAAATTATTGAATCCCGACGTAGGACCTAGAGTTTCATCCACTGTGCGTTTAGAAATATCTAGTATTAGTTTCCGTTTCAAATCAGTTCTCTTCCAGATTGCAGAACGCAGCCATACGAGCAATTTTCCTGCTTTGGAGTATCCAGTCGAGGAAGCGTTTTGACTCATTGCATCAGAAGGGAGAGAATTCAGGAGGACAGCCGGAAGAAGTACGCAGATCAGATGTCGAGGTGATCTCTGTCTCTCTCTGTCTCTGTCTCTGTTTCTCTGCCTCTCGGCGATGAATTGGATATGACCACATCGATCTAAAGCTGCTACTTCTTGAGTTCTGAATCTATTTGTATAGGAAGCTCAAACAAGACCTGTTCAGCATCGACCAAAAGACTGGCCTTTGCGCCAAAAATAGGGAAGCTATTTTCCTATTTCCTTCAGAAGCTCCCTCATCGCCTGTTGGAAAAACAATTAATAGCCCTGTTACAGTCATGTAGGACCAAGAAACAACTTCATCAAATCCATGCGCAGGTTGTCTGTCATGGCCTTGAACGAAACCATTATGTCGCTCCCAAAATAATCACAACTTGTGCTCAGCTCAAGGAAATGGGACACGCCCATAAAGCCTTCGACCACATTCTCGACCCGAATGTTTCACTCTGGAACGCCATGTTCAGGGGGTACTCTCAAAATGAATTGAACAGGGAGGTCGTTCGTTTGTTCAGTCAAATGAGAAGCATGGGCGTGATGCCTAATTGCTTCACTTTCCCTGTTGTGCTTAAATCCTGTGGCAAGATCAACGCTTTGACGGAAGGCCAGGAAGTGCATTGTTTTGTGATGAAGTCCGGTTTTAAAGACGACCCTTTTGTAGGTACCACCTTGATTGAAATGTACTCAACCGGGGGAAAAGCTGGTACTGCTTACAAGGCCTTTGGCGAGATGCTCGAGAGGAATGTCGTTGCATGGACCTCGATGATCCATGGGTACATCTCTTGTGGAGATGTAGGTTCAGCGAGGCATCTGTTTGACATGGCTCCTGAACGTGACATAGTGTTGTGGAACACCATGATCTCCGGTTATATAAAAGCTGGGGACATGGCGGCCGCACGGGAGCTCTTCGATGCCATGCCCAATCGGGATGTGATGTCGTGGAACACTATGTTAAATGGTTATGCTAATAATGGTGATCTAGATGCTTGTGAAATGATGTTTGAAGAGATGCCTGAACGGAACATTTTCTCATGGAATGGCTTGATTGGAGGATATGCCCTCAATGGCAATTTCTTGCAAGTCTTGGCTACTTTCAAGAGAATGTTAATTGAAGGCACTGTGAGCCCAAACGATGCCACTCTAATGACTGTTTTGTCTGCGTGCGGTAGACTAGGAGCTCTTGATTTGGGTAAGTGGGTACATGTATATGCCGAGAGCCATGGATATGGCGGGAATACATATGTTGTCAATGCTTTGATCGACATGTATGCGAAATGCGGGGCTGTAGAGAATGCCCTTTATGTGTTCGTCAATATGAGCACGAAGGACTTGATTTCTTGGAATACTGTAATAAATGGTTTGGCAATCCATGGCCGTGGGGCTGACGCCTTGAGTTTGTTCGAGCAGATGAAACGTGCTGGAGTAAAACCAGATGGAATCACGTTCATAGGCGTCTTGTGTGCCTGCACGCATATGGGAATGGTTGCAGATGGTTTCTCGCACTTCCAGTCCATGATCGATGATTACTCTCTTGTGCCTCGAATGGAGCATTATGGCTGCATGGTCGATTTGCTTGCTCGAGCTGGACTTTTGGTCCGGGCTGTTGAATTTGTGAACAAGATGCCCGTAAAAGCCGATGCTGTAATCTGGGCTACCTTGCTCGGAGCCTGTCGGCTACATAAAAATGTTGACTTGGCTGAAGTAGCCCTCCATCAGTTAAATGAACTTGAACCAGGAAATCCCACCAATTACGTTACGCTTTCGAATATATACAGGGATGTCGGAAAGTGGAAGGATGTGGCAAGATTGAAAGCTGCAATGAAAGATACCGGGCGTAGAAAACTTCCTGGATGTAGCTTGATTGGGGTCAATGATGATATTGTTGAGTTCTATTCCATGGATGAGAGGCATCCTGATAGTGATGAAATATACGAAGCCTTGGACGGTTTAATAAAACTATCAAGGTCATCTGGGTATGAATCTGACTTAACTTCGTTTGAGCAGTGAACTTACAGAAGAAGACGTACCTCTTGAATATTAGAAATATATTTGGGAGATTCTGTATATTTCTCATGATTGATTTTGATGGATTGTAATTAACATTGTAATACTCCGTCGCTTTAGCGAAGCCTGATCTGAGAAAGCCTATAGAATCTGTTCCATGATGAATGTACCAAAAACAACCGCATCAGCTGCATTTTCTCCGTTTGTCCATAGCCTTCAGTTGCTGTTTCGGCTGCTTGTTTCAAAGTGAAGAATACTACCACCAGACTTGCTCTCCTCAAATAAGCCATGCCGTGAAGTTTCATCACAAATGGCCGCCGAATGTTGCCTCACACGACATCACACACCACCCCATCTCGGATCTGTCACACCACGAAAACTACAGGGATAGAGGTGACACGACTGTTTTTCCACCCGAATGATGCAGCCTCTAACCAGCTGAATCCAACTCCCAAAAGTCCCTGTGAGCTATGGGTCACTAACTAGGGGACCTGAAAATATTGAGAAAGAGAGGGATGAGCAACAAGTTCAATGAGTAACATATATCTCTTTTAAGTGGATTGAGCAGCCTTTATGTATGTATGTATGTATGTATGTATGTATGTATGTATGCATGTATAAAGCACCACCAGATATTCATAATCTAACTCATTTTATATACATATTAAATCAAATACGAGTTGTTCATTTCAACAGCGTTTTGTACAAGTAAGAAATACATATTTAAATCCATCATTATGTTTCAAATGTCAATGGTCAAATCCATTGATTAATATCTATGAAAAACTACGCCAATGATCCATCCATTGATCCATCTCATAATCGACCAATTTTTTGTTCAATATCAAATTATAGTCACAACACAACGTCTTGTAACAATGTGATCAAGATTCATTACTTGACAAAGTCTTCACCTACAAAGCCGATAGTTCGACCTAGAAAGATATCCTAAATTTGGTATGCTTACCCACTGACCCTTTAATAGGCTCACAATGATATTGAGTATCAAATCCATATTCTCCAATATCCAGAAATCTAATTCATAATCTACATTTCATTTTCTTAAACCAATCATATAGCTTTTCGTAATTTAGTGAATCAAATAAAATATACTCTGTGAGACATTTTTCATAACGTTTTGAAATCCACTTCATAAGCCCTTTGTGTTTTGAAACACTTCTCATAAAAAGTTTCTCAAATCATTATGCACACATCATTTCACAATACTTTTCATAACATTATTCTCAAATTATTCTCAAATATTAAAAGGTACTAATTGCCCAATCTATATTTTTATGCAACAAACATGTCTTAATTACTTGTATGATACTCAAATCTTTATATTTTTCAAGACATGAGTTTACAAATCTATAGAAGATATATAACACCACTCACCTGGATATGCCCTAAATCAAATAGCATAGCCCACTTGATCTAACGAACTCACATTCATAACATATAAGTGAGAGAGCATCAAAACTAAGTAAAATGTTATCTCAACTACAGTTTGCTTAAACTAAGCTTAAACGCTAACAAAATAAGAAATCGTTCACTTGAAGCAATTACTCAAACTTAAACACTTACCTGCAAAACCCTAAAATCTCACTCCAATAAAATTGTTATGTCAAAAATGATTTCCGTCAAAACCCACGGCTCTATAATGTCATAATCCATCATTCCCACAAAAACTTGAAGTTTCATAACCCAAAAATTAGACTTTGTGGCTCAATTTCTAAATAACTTCGAATTTTAGCTCTATTTCTGAAAACTACCTCAATTGGATGAATGAGAGGCACGAATACTTATCGGGTATTGTGATACATAATTGATCTGATTTGGTGGAGTCCATATGAGTATATGGTAAAAGCTCCTCCTTTCTTTCTCCTTTCCCTCTCACTTTCTTTTTCTTTTCTTTCTTTCTCGGCTTGCTCTCCGTCTCGAACGCTCATTTTTCCTTTAGGCTCCGTTCGTTTCGCGGAAAATAACTTCCGGGAAAATATTTTCCAAAATTTCCGGTGTTCGGATGGCGGAAAACACACGGTCAACGGAAAATATTTTCCGTTGACTGGAAAATCCTTCTTGAATGAGCGGAAAATGTTTTCCTCTTTTGAAAAGAGGAAAACATTTTCCGCAGCTCACACGAGCTCTGGTGCTCCCGCAGCTCTTTCCTCCCTTCATGTTCTTGTTCTCTCTCTCTCTCTCTTTCTTGCTCTCCCCCCGCAGAGGAGGCTTCGACGACGTCCTTCCGGATCGCCTCCGCCCTCCCCGCCGCTCCTCCGCTCCCCGCCCGCCCTCGCTCCAGCCGGGAAGCCACCGCTGCTGCCGCGCTCCGCTTCCCCGGCGGCTCGAAGCCGCTCGGGAGGATCCGGCTCAAGAGGGAGCACCGCGGAGCGCCGATCCGGCGCGCTCGGGTGAGATCGGCCGAGCCTCGAGCTCGCCGGATCGGCGGCGCGGCTCGCGGCTCGCCGGATCCGGCGACAGAGCTCGAGTCGCCGGATCCGGCGAGCTCGGGTGAGATCGGCCGAGCTCGATCTCACCCGAGCTCGCCGGATCGGCCACCGGTCTTGGTCGGCCGGGAGGAAGGAGGTGGGGCGGCGGAAGCCGCTCGGGAAGAAGGAGGTGGCGGCGGCGGAAGGAGGAAGAAGGAGGCCATGGCGGACGACGCCTTGTTGCTCGGGATGAATCGGGAGGAAGAAGGAGACGGAAGGAGGAAGGGAAAAAAAGAAATAAATAATAAAAATTTCTATTTTAAAAATATAAATAATTAAAAAAATCATTTAAAAATATAAATAAATAAAATAAATTTTTGGGTCAATTAAAAATATTAAATTTCAATTTTTGATAATTTTTCCAGGAAAATGTTTAAGCTAACTAACAATGGAAAATATTTTCCACTCAAATTTTAGATGGAGTACAGAACAGGAAAATAGAGTCATTTTCCGGAAAATGACTTCCAGGAAAATGCTTTTTTAGGAACGTGATATTTTCAAGTGAAACGAACGGAGCGCTTAAAGAGCTTCAGTCCTCTTTCCCTTATTTGTTGACTTTTCAACATCTTTTGTTTCTTTTTTTTTCTCTTTTTCTATAAAAATGTGTCCCATCACCACCTCTTTGACCTAGTCAAAGAGATATGGCTTGATATTACAGGATCCGTCAAACCCGACCCGACGCCTTTGAGTACTGATTTCAACACTTTTTGCTACTTCTTCTGGAAATCAAATGCTGCCTTGTCCTTCGACGAGTCACATTCCGGTGATTGCACCTCGATCAGCCGTCGAACGTGCCTGTATGCATGATTAGATCCACGCGGAAAAGTGCCTTCCACGTGATCAACTCCACCAGCAGCGTGCAGTGACGTCATTGTAGTAATGCCTAGACGGTTAATCCTCGCCGGATTTTTAAACTCCTAGCCTGAGAAAGGAAACCAGAACACAAAAAAGAGGGAAAAAGTACATCTATCAAAACTTAGCACAAAGAATACTTAAGTATCGAAAGTTAAAATCCACTCAAAATCCTATGTGATGATTTTTTTATTATTTTTCTCACTTATATGATTTGCTGGAGAGCTGACTAAGCAAAAAAAAAAAAAACGTAAAAATGAGGTCGTTTTTATATGAATTCGAATTTTAATATAAAAATAAATAAATAAATAAATAAATAAATAAATAAATATTTTTATTTATTATTTTTTTTTTTTTAAAAGAGAGAGGAAGAAGGTGGTTGAGGGCTAAGCCCTCACTGCTACCGTCTCTTCGCCGTCACTAGGAAAGTTTGGCAAAGGTGGGAGGAGGATTGGTGAGAGCCGAGTGGCGGCCCTTGGCCTAGCCAAGCGAGGGTTGCCGACCCTCACCCCAAATTTGGGCGAGGGCTCGCGAGCCCTTGTCGCTAGCCATGGCCAGGGCCCTGCGACCCGGTTGACGTTGCCCCATCGTCACCGGCCTTTCTTGGTAATGCAGCGGCGAGGGCTCGGCCCTCAATTGTATACCTCCTCTCTTCCAATCATTTTTTTTTAATGTTTTAAATAAATTTAATTTTAAATTTAATTTAATTAATTTTTATACTAATTATTTACCACGTTAGAGATAAATCGACGTCGTTTTTGCATTTGTCTAGCTACGTCGGCATGCAAAATGACGTTGTTTTGCACTTACCTCGCTGGAGGAATTGCAAGGTCAACATTTTAGTTGGATTTATCGTCGTTGGCATTTAAGTGATCCATTTTACTTCAATTTTGATACTTAAATGTCCCTCCGTGTCAATTTTTCACACTTCAGATGTCCGGTACTCTAAGAAAGAGATTTCAAGCTCTCGAAAATTGAACCATTGATGTGGTTGGCTGAATTGGTTAAGACTTGCTCCATGGTGGTTTGAAGCCATCACGAGTTCTTAAGCCCACAGATGCTTCTCAATCTTAGGATTCTGGTCTGTCTGTAGAGTGAGTCCAGCTTTGTATATCGGGTTCAGGGACTACTTCAGCTTTACTCCAACTCATATTCAGTGATGTAATTATGCTGGATTCCATCGAAATGAGCGGTAGCTACGGTCAAAGCCCCATGAACGAGTGACTCGAGAATGACCAAATAGAAGCCGGCGGGCCTCATTCCGATGAGGTAAGGGAGTGGTTGTGGGGCCAAGGGGCTTGAAACAAAAAGTTCAGGGATAGCTACAGACACTAAGGGCATGTTTGGTAACGTTTCTGTTTTGGGAAATAATTTTTGATCAGAAATAATTTTTTTGTTTTGTTTCTGTTCCAAGGAACAATTTCTGAGTATAAGAACGCGTTTGATAACTGCAAAAAATTTATACTCTAAGAACAAAAATGCAATCGGTAAACTTGTATATATATTTGTTTCTTTTAATTTTTCAATATTTTTATTATATTTTTCTTTTTTTTTCTTATTTCTTTCTTTTGGCCAGTCGCCGGTCTTGGCCATGGCCGACGACTGGCCGACAGCAAGGTTGAGCTCAAGCTCGCCCAGCCACCGCCAGGTTGGCGTCGCCCAACGGCGGCCAGGTGACGCTCCGGCGAGGTCGCTAGCCCTCGATGGCCAGTCACCAATCTTGGTCAAGGCTTGCGACCGACCAAAAGGAAGAAAAAAGAAAAAAAAAAAGAAGAAAAATGAGAAGAAAATAAAAGCATTTCTCGAAAGTGTTAGGGAATAAGAAATAAGTTTTTTTTACTTTTATGTTCTAAATCTGTTCTTAGGAATAAAAAAAAAAAAATTGTTCTTGGGAATAAAAGTGTAAATAAATGCGTTTCTTTTTTTCTTTTTTTTTTTGTTCCCCGGAATAAAAGAACAAAAAATTGTGTTCCGAGAAACAAAAACACAAATAAACAAACACACCCTAAAAAAGTATTTCCTCCGAATGTATGTATGCTATATTAGTAAATGAAATATGAACAAAGAGGTCTATGATTAGTATTTATTGATAGTTTAATTAAGCTTCCATTTATTCAAAGAAAAATTATTTTCGAGAAATTATTCTCCCACTTTCCAAGTATTTGAATAACGAAAAACTAATTGATTAATGTAAAATATTTTTTGTGAAGAAAAAATAAATTTAGATTGGAGGAAATAATTCTCCTTTCTAATAAAAACGAAATCACTTCCGTGAATCATCAAACAAAGAAGAATCTAACAATCATTTTCATGGATAATATTTCATATAGAGCCAATTCCTGAATTTTTAGTCAAAATAAAAAGAAATCTCCCATTCCTTAGAAAAACCTTTTTATTTCGAATTACGAGAGCAATCAATTTGCTTGGAATCCCGCCCGCGATGCTGTAGAAGACAGTCATCCTCTTCCTCCAGCCGTGTGCTTCGATTCGGAATCAGTTCTCTTCCGGGTTGCCAAAACGCCGGCCGGACGAACGATTTTCCCTGCGCCGGAGCGGAGGAAGCGATTTGACTTGCCGCATCGAAAGGGAGAGAATACAGGAGGAGGGCAGCTAGAAGAAGAAGAAGGAGAAGGACAGCGATTTTCCCGGCGACGAATTGAATCCTGCCGCATTCATCAAAAGCTGCTGCTCCTGGAGTTCTGAATCTAGTCGCGTAAGGAAAGCTCGAACGAGACTCGTTTCGCATAGCCCAAAAAATAGCGAAATTACTTTCGGATTTTGCTCACAAGCTCCCCCAGCGTCTGTTGGAAGAACAGTTCATCGCCCTGCTGCAGTCATGTAGGACCAAGAAGCGGCTCCATCAAATCCACGCCCAGGTAGTCTGTCACGGCCTCGAAGGGAACCATTACGTCGCGCCGAAAATCGTCACGGCTTGTGCTCAGCTCAAGGAAATGGGGTATGCCCATCACGTGTTCGACCGAATTCTCGACCCGAATGTTGCTCTCTGGAACGCCATGCTCAGGGGGTGTTCCCAGAATGAATTGAACAGGGAGGTCGTTCTCTTGTTCCGTCGAATGAGGAGCGTGGGCGTGATGCCTAATTGCTTCACTTTCCCTGTCGTGCTCAAATCTTGCGGCAAGATCAAAGCTTTGACGGAAGGCCGGGAAGTGCATTGTTTTGTGATCAAGTCTGGTTTTAAAGAAAATCCTTTTGTAGGCACCACCTTGATTGAAATGTACTCAAGTGGGGGAGAAGCTGGTCCTGCTTACAAGGCCTTTGGTGAGATGATTGAGAGGAATGTAGTTGCATGGACTTTGATGGTGAATGGATACCTCTTGTGTGGAGATGTAGTTTCAGCAAGGCGTCTGTTTGACTTGGCTCCTGAACGTGACATAGTGTTATGGAACACCATGATCTCTGGTTATATTGAAAATGGGGACATGGTGGCTGCGCGGAGGCTTTTCAATGCCATGCCCAGTCGGGATGTTATGTCGTGGAACACTGTGTTAAATGGTTATGCTAATAATGGGGATCTCGATGCTTGTGAAGTGATGTTTGACGAGATGCCTGAACGGAATATTTTCTCATGGAATGGCTTGATTGGAGGATATGCCCGTAGTGGTAATTTCTTGCAAGTCTTAGCCACTTTCAAGAGAATGTTGATTGAAGGCACTGTGAGCCCTAATGATGCCACTCTTGTGACTGTTTTGTCTGCATGTGCTAGATTAGGAGCTCTTGATTTGGGTAAGTGGGCACATGTTTATGCTGAGGGCCATGGATATGGCGGGAATACATATGTTGTAAATGCTCTGATTGACATGTATGCAAAATGTGGGACTGTAAAGAATGCCCTTAATGTGTTCATCAATATGTGCGAAAAGGACTTGATTTCATGGAATACCATAATAAATGGTTTGGCAATCCATGGCTGTGGAGCTGATGCCTTGAGTTTGTTCCAGCAGATGAAACGTGCTGGAGTTAAACCAGATGGAATCACTTTCATAGGCGTCTTGTGTGCCTGCACACATATGGGAATGGTGGCGGATGGTTTCTCATACTTTCAGTCCATGATTGATGATTACTCGCTAGTGCCTCAAATGGAACATTACGGCTGTATGGTTGATTTGCTTGCTCGAGCTGGTCTTTTGGTCCAGGCTGTTGAGTTTGTGGATTCGATGCCCATAAAAGCCGATGCTGTAATCTGGGCTACTTTGCTTGGAGCCTGTCGGCTACATAAAAATGTTGACTTGGCCGAATTAGCCCTCCATCAATTAAGTGAACTTGAACCTGGAAATCCTGCCAATTATGTTATGCTTTCAAATATATACGGGGACATTGGAAAGTGGAAGGATGTGGCAAGATTGAAAGCTACAATGAAAGATACTGGGCGTAGAAAACTTCCTGGATGTAGCTTGATTGAGGTCAATGATGATATTGTTGAGTTCTATTCCCTGGATGAGAGGCATCCTGATAGTGATGAAATATATGAAGCTTTGGACGGTTTAATAAAACTATCAAGGTCATCTGGGCATTCATCTGAGCTAACTCTGTTTGAGCAGTGAACTTATAGAAGAAGGGGCAAATCTAGACAAAGTCAATCGAAGTTACCGACATGTATCAAGTCGCTTTCTTTTGTTGTGAGGCGTTTAATACAGGTATGATTATTTCGATTTTGGGGGAAGGAAGAGGGATCATCATGACATATGCTTAAGAAAAAATTTAGTGGTTACCTTCTCAGCCATTCATATTTGTTTTTTTTCTTGTTGTAGACAATCTTCAGAGGAATCAGTTTGTTCCTTTTTTAGGAGAAAAAGGTATAGATCTCTAAGATATACACACACACACACACACACACACACACACACACACACACACATATATAACATTTGAATTGATCCTTATAAATGTAAATGAAAATGTTGATGTGATTATAATTTTGCCATTAAATGTAGATTTTCTCAATCGACGAGGCTTTCAAAATCTTTTGACAAATAAAAAGCAGGTATACACAGAGGATCTCGAGCCCCCACCTGTTGTGCTTCGTGTGGCGAAGACTGCCGTGTGGCAAGGGCTAGGCGATGTGTCGTCAGGGTTGTGCAACCTTGGCAGGTCCATCTCACCAAGGATTGCACAACCCCGGTGATCGCCTTTTTCGGGTATGTAACGGGAAGTCTCTGTTTTTGTCTTTCTATTTATTGGGGCTTGAGTTTATTTTATTTTATGCTTTTTTAACGCAATCAACACAAAAGACTTTATATTTAGTCCCAAATCTACCCCGAATTTGATGATTTTTCCATCTGCTACAATTCCGAATCTTGACTGCCTAATTCTTGATTTTGTTTGTAATAACCAATGGAGTCTCTCAAGTCTAGCAGGTGTCTTGTCTTAGTTTTGACGCGAATTCAGTCCATGCTCCCACCTTCAAGCTGTGGTGGAGATGATTTGCTGGTTTGGGGCAGCAATAACAATGTTTCATGCACTATTAAAGAAGCTTATGAATCGATTTCATTGAGACATCATTTGCCCATTGATAGACTCTGTAGTTTAGTGTGGAAATGGATGGGCCACAAAGGATTAGAAGCTTCTTGTGGTTAGTTTCTCACCAATGCCTAATTATGAAAGGTTCAACGTAAAATTAGTGCGGATTCCTTTGCGCTTCTTGTCCGCAATCTTCTAAAACAATTTTAGACATGCTTAGGGATTGTAAGCATGCAAAGGCTATTTGGCAAAAGATTTTGCCAAGCTTAGGGGGCGAATTCTTTGCTCATGATCTGCTCAAGTGGTTATTGGCAAATCTATTGGCTTTTAACAACTCTGGTAAAAGAAGTTAATTGGCCGCTAGTTTTGGGTGTAACTTGTGGCATTTTTGAAATTGGAGAAACGAGATTATTTCAAACGAACTTCTCTTCCTGGCGCACCTATGGACTTGATTTTGGGATATGTTGAGGACGTATGACTAAGAACAGAATGTCTTCTTAAAGGAAGAAACGGGATATTTTTGTAGGTTTGACCGTCTCTCCTTTTAGTTGGATCAATCTCAATGAAACAGAGCCTCTAAAGATAAACTGGGACCAACTTTAGTAGGCGGTCTTCTTCATCATGAATCGGGCAATTGGCTTGTTCTGTGGGAGTGTGTTATTTGCTCAAAGCAAGACTTCGGAGCATATATTTGAGACCATCTCATTGAACATTAACAAACTTACTGTGAAGGTGGACTCGCAAGCGGCTAATTTTCTTCTTTAGAAATCAATTCCCTCTCTCACTTTTGGTGACATTCTCCTTTCTTGGATTGGGAAAACATTAAAGAGTATTTCCCAACAGGTCAAAAGTGCATATACTTTTAGGTTAGGAAAGTCTTGCGTAGATTGACTAGCAAATTGAATATTAATAATCCCTTGAGAGGTTTATTTCCTTTGTTGATATGAGATCAGACATGAGATCAGACAAAATCAAGTTTTATTAGGAGAATAATGACATAAATCTAGGGTTTTGCCCTCATTTCTTACCCAAAAAAAAAAAGAAAATAGAGTTAATGATTTTTTTCTTATAAAAAAAAGTTTGGAGTATATGTGACGCCCCTAGCATGTCATGGCTAACGTAGAACTATTAGCATAGTTATCTTATTCATTTCACTTTTTCTTATGCATGTGGAAGCCTAAGGGATTAAAGTAATGCACGTGGACTTCTATAAATGGGGCAACTTCAGGTGACAAGTTGGGTAAGTTGGGGAATTCAAATGGTCAGTGTTACTTACTGACTACATCTAGTCATAAGTCAATCATCCCATCCTCCACCTAGTTATACACGTGATCACTTAACCCTGACCCTTAGCTCCATCCAAAAATCTTCCTAGCTCCCCCAATTGCCCTTCTCCTCTCTTCTACTCGATGGGCCTACCTTTGTTCCTTAGCCTATTGGCGAATAGTGGGAGAGGACTCACCGTGTGCTCGTTGACACTTTTGTACACTCCAACAAATCCAAACGTTACAAGCCCCATCAGAGGCCCAATATTCACAACCAAACCAGACATGATTCGGATAAAATTCGTATATGGGAAATTAGGGTTTATGAACTCGTCTTCTTGCTAAGTGAAATTGACCGATACTCTATAACGGACCATAGGAGAGATAGGTGGGATTGGCATTCTATTGATCTGAAAAGATGAAGTCAATAACCAGTGAGCCTAAGCCCAGCAAGCAAAAAATCCATTGATTTATACTATATCAATCGATTATCGTATTGACAGAAAAAGCCTTAGTATAAAGTATAGTAATCATCAACTTACCTGAGAATTTTTTCAAAATAATGTAATAGATCAGTAAAAGTATTAGCTCAATATAAGTGTACCAAGGTTATATTCAATAGGAATCTCTTGTTGCCATCATCACCTAGGGAACCTGTTACCCCCCAAGCATCTTGCACCCATCCGGCATCGCGAGGTCATCTGGGGGATGGTGTTAGTCTCCCAGGCATCCAGAGGAACCCAATAATCCCTCTAGGCCTCCCTACTACAACCTAGGGCATGTTGTTCTAAGGACCAACAACTTTCTTAGTGACACATCCACATCATGATGCGGCAATTCCATAATTCAATTTAAAAAACACACAGACGTTACTGCTATCTAGGAACTCAAGCGTGACTCTAATGAATTTTTAATCATTTTTATCCTCTAGATTAATATAAACTCACCTGTGCCGATATTAGATGAATTGTAACAAGAATTTCATACCGTAGGCCCTAAACTAAACTTATAAAGCGTTCCGCGTGCCTTTAGAAGTGGCAGCTATTGTCTAGATAAACAAGTTAAAAAAATTATGAAACTTTAATATGAGGTAGAGAGGATCTAGAGGGAGATTTTTTGTGAAGGACTCGAAGTCCGATTCGACTCACATAGTTCTAAATAATATTTGTAAATTGGGCCCAAAGTAGTAAAAATTTCCAAGCGTGATAGAGTAGAAATATAAAGATTTCGCAAGTTAAATGAGACCAAAAAACCATGGAAATTTTATATGTGATAGCATAGGATATACTCTACAACTTTCGTGAAGGAAACATGTTAGAATTCTTGACCCTAGAATTTGTGGGAAATGGAAAGTAGGAAGAAGTCAGTGTCGTACCCCTACAAACAGATTTCACACTCAGCAGTTTTTCATATGTTCCTTTACCGTACGAAATCCAAAAATTATGAAATTAAATTATGTCTAGAACAGCTAATAAGGGACGACTTTTGTAAATAATAACCCATAAAATTTGCATCTCATAAGTCGGTACAAAATTAACAAAGGCCTAGGGTCGAGCTAAACCAAACCTTACCTAAGTTCAGCACTAGTTTAGTTTGGAATTTCCGCAATCTCAGACCTCATATGATCTAGATATCGAGCAGCCATGCTCCTATGGTCCGACCGCAAACTCAACTACTTTGAACTTGACAATTTAACAAGATAGCGCGATCGGAACTTTTGATCAAACGAGGATCCAAACAACGCCTGCAGGATTTCTAGGAAACCATCCTCGTCAAACAGTAATCGATTGATCTAGGATAAAAAAGAGCCTCAGGTTCTTGTTGACGGTGGTCGCGAGTTGGTGGGGTGACGGTGTGACTGACAGGGCAACGCGAGCTGCTGGTCCGGTGGTCAACGGCTTGTTGGCCTTCTCTGTCTTCTGCGAGCGAGCAAGGAAGGTAAATTGGAACTGCTTGTTTGTTGCTTTTGGCTCGCTGGCAGCAACGGAATTGAAGAGGAGCAACTGAAGATGGGCCTGAGGAGCAAAAATGGGGTGAGTTCTGGGGCGTGAAAACAGAGAGGGAGCGGCGGCCCCTCTCTCTCTCCTCTCTGTTCGCTTCTTCTACCGCCAACGCTGTCTTCACCTAGGGCGATAATTTGTTGACTCAGCAATCCCAGCCGTTGTGTTGTCGCCAGCTTTGAGGGAACAGAGATGGGAGGGCACACGTTGACGTCTTCTCGCTGATTCGGCGAGAGGGATTGAGTGCCAGGTGGGGGAGAGATGTGACATCACTCGGGGGCAGGCGGCGCTGATTGGGTGACGCCGTGGTGCGACGATGGGGCAGCAGTGCTGAGTGGGTGAAATCGGGTGGTGGCGGCGATGAGGACTTGTCGTCGAGGTGGCATCGATTGTGAAACAATGGCGCTGTCATCGAGACTTAGGTGACTCGGTAAAGACGGAAACGAATGGGATTGTAAGTCTTCGTGGTGGTGCTATTGGTACGGTTTGATGACGAGCTTGATCATATAGCGTGGTTCGTCCAGTATTCAGGGCACGTTTTTTCTCAAGCAAAATTTCAGATGTTACAATATATTTAGGACTGGATCTAAAGTTTGTTCTGCCCTATAATTTTCAATCCTTAGTCAAAATCAATGGCTTGCAATTCAATCATAACTTAAAACCGCACAAGCTTTGGTGCTCTAAAATAGAAACTAGGTTCGTCTTGATATTAATTGATGAATCCAATTTTGTTGGGATTATGGATTAGTTTCATGAACTCATCCGGTAACCAGATCGTGGTCTGGTTCCCGAGTGGGTTCATGAAACTAACATGCTCAATTCTAATTTTGTGGAATCAGTCCTTAGTGAGCTTTTCCAAGTTTCGAGGTGAGAATCGCTCATCTAGACCATACTCACCTCTAATACTAGTAGTTTATTCAGGTAGCGCTAATGTGGCAATCTTCGCAGCATTTCGTAAGCATATTAACATATGCACTAATCTGATCAAATAAACACGTTGTTAGAAGTCCAAATGGCCAGAAAAAAAAAAAATCTAAAATGAGTCAAGGATCACGATTGTTTATTTTCTGAAAATACATGGACGATGGCTGCCTTCGTTCCAATAGAGAAAGGAAACACCATATGATAAAATTCTAAAATGAACTGAGAGATGAAAATCAAAATTTTATTTGTTCGTAGTCCTTATGAGCTGTGACTGACTGTTGCGGTGGCTACGCTGTGCGGCTGTGATTGGTTCGTCTGTCCCAATATCCTCCTCTGCATCGTTTTGTTATTCTTGGAATCTGTACCAAATAATGTGATAAATAGTAGACCTCTTCTCTCGTTTGTCTTCTCTACGTAATCGGAACCAAAAATGACAGGAGAAGACTTCACTTTTTAGGTCAATCGCCAGCCATAAACTCAAATCATAGTACTCGACCTTCGAAGGGATCCTGGGTCGAAGGCAAATCTCGGTGAAATCGTTGTGGCTCACGTTTGCTCTTTCGGGTCCTCTACGCTCAGTCGACCCAGTCAATTGGCGTCTTTACGTGAAACACGATTCAGCGAGACATTCATATAATGCGACCTTCAGCTTGAGCCACTGTATCTCACTCGAGCCCCTTCTGTCTCTGCCATATGCCACAAAAGCTCTCCTCTTTCCGACTGTCCTTGTGCTTCTATTGTTCCCCTCTAAAATTCCTGAAATGGCCGTCGGGAGCTCCATAAGTTCTGAGGTTTCGCTTCGCCTTGTCATTACCATTTTGACGATCATTTCTTTGGAAGGCTGGGTTGCATCAGTGAGCTTGACATGTGGATCCTGCGAGGCTGACGAGTGCGGTGAGGTCATGATAGGTTATCTCCTGGGGAACGACTCCAAACCATGTTGTCCTCATGAACCACTGTTGAAACTAAATTCTCTCTGGCAGGACCCTGTTGTTTATGATAATCAATCTCTTGGGTTGATCTCAGAGTTTGGGAGAACGGGCAATGCTTGTTTTGCTCCACCTGAAAAGTCTCCTAAACCGCCCAGCGCATCTGGTACTGGTGTTCCCCGCATTGAATTGCCCTCCTTTTCTTAAATCCAATCATGGGCCTTCCCACCTAGCATTTCACCGTAATTGCACCGGCTTCCCAAATGGTGATTATTCACATCCTGACTTGACTCGCCCCTCCATTGGCGCCAACCACTCTCATGTCGCTCTTATAAGTAGACCCGAAGACCTACATCTAAATCAGTCCGTGCGAGAGTCATGTTATTGTACCAGTCGAATTAGCCAGAGAGGATAGGGAGAAAAAGGAAAATGATGACTACGAGGAGAAGTCGAAGCAGGGGTTTAGACTGCAATGGAATATAACCTCCTTGGAGAGTTGTGTTAAATGCATAATTAGTGGAGGCGAATGCGGTAAACCGGATGGAAGTTTTCTGTGCTTCTGTTCTGGTAAAGCTTATCCGCGTACTTGCAAAAGAGGTAATATTTTTCGATTAATTCCCTGCACTAGCAACCGTTTAAAATCTCCCATGTGTTTTTTCGGTGAATGTCCTCGCCATGCTCTCCAACCTTGATAAGGACTTCAAAGGAAGACGAAGAACTTTTTGGCTTCCCTTGGTTTTCTATTCTCAGTTTTTTCTCCACCTTGGCTTCGTTTACCAGGCCATTAATTTATATCTCTTTTGGACAATCCTTTTGTAGTTTTAATAGTTAGATGAATTCATAGCAATGTCATTTGCTTCCTCGCAATAGTCACTTCTGTGAATGTCAACCCAGCATTAATCATGTGCACAGCTCAGTAAATAGCGAATTTTTAAGAGTGTTACTGTTTGCATTAGCCAGTTCAACACATAAGCAGGGGGGGAATGTGAAGTGAAAAGCTTTATGCATGTGTGTTTGCTCATGTTATGTTCTGCATCAGCTTAAAGTTGTGGTTAACACCGTTGCTTAAGACACTCCATTAAGCGTAGTTCTGCAGCTCCATAAGATATGTAACATTAGGGAATATTTATTTGCTCCTAAGATGTATTGTGTTAAGTGATATTTAGTTGATCGGAAAAAATTTATGTCAGATCAAGGAAGCCATAAGAGATTTATACATCGTATATACATGTAATCATGTCATGATATGTCATTCATAATAAGCCAGGTTTCCTTAGACTTCCAGAGGGAAGACTTTAAAAAAAAAACCTCTATCAACAACTTCTGAGCTAGATATACATAACAATCATTATGAAAGGTTCTTTTAAAATTCCAACCTAGACCAGTTGCTGAATTTAACTGAATTGTTATGGTTGATAATTATGTCCCTTTTTTCCTTTGGCCAGAGTGATATATCTCTATTGTTTGTTTTTTTGCTTGCTTGTGGATCGTATTACATTTGATGCTGAACTTTATGAAAACATTGTCGATATACATTCCCGTGGAATCATTGGACTTTCATGCATAAGTATTTTGTGTGACGACCATACAAATTTTTTATATATCACATGGTGAAATTATAATATACAAGAGAGAATTCATTAGTGAGAATATTATAATGACAAGACCATTTAGAGGGCATATATGCCTTGACCTCTCAAGTGAATTCACCTCTCTGTTTCCTTTACATTCTCCGAATGTCCTGTAATTTCTTAGAAACAGCTAAAAGTAGTAGAATTCGAATTGAACCTTTCAATTAAAATGTAAATGAAAATGCCGATGTGATTTTTATTTTGCCATTAAGTGTAGATTTTGTCGTTTTTCGGGGCTTTTTAAAAAACTTTTGACAAATAGAAAACAGAATTAACATTTCTAAAAACACAGTATGGCAAAAATTAAAAAGAAAAAGTGAAAGAGTGGACTGGCGGCTGATGGTGGTCATTGAATGGCAGTGCAATAGCATTAGCGTTGCTACCTGGGTGACACTGCCACCGCTGACTACACTTGAGAGAACACTCATGGAGAAAACATAAATTTTACAAATAAACAGATATACAAACTCAGAGGGTGACGAGCTCCCACCGCTTACGCTTGGTGTGGCGATGACTATTGTTTTCCATTCTCTAGGTGATCGTCGCCAGGATCGTGCAGCCTTTGCCTGGTTTGTCTCACCAGGGATTGCGCACCTTGGAGATTGATGGATTTAATTGGTGATGGGCTTAAGGCCCGTCCGCCCATGCTGGGCCAAAAGGCCCGGCCCACGGGAATAGGGCCCGTGGATGGGGGAAGGTATAAAAGGGAGGAGAGAGAGAGAGATGGCACCTGTTGGAAATCAAAAACTCACGTACGTTTTTCCTTTCTCCCGCGCGCTCTCTTTCTCCAAAAAGAAACAGTAAGCAAACGGCGACACTGTCTTCCCTTCAAGGCGTCATCGGATCGAACGAGGCCAGATTCTCTTCCTCCTATCGGCGTCGGTGTCTAATCGTGGCTAACAAGGTACGCTCGAATCCGTGGTGTGCTTTACGATCGGTGATACGTGTTATTCCCGGGCTTCGTCTTCCGCATTGATTTAGGGGTTCGATTTAGTGTCGAATCCGGTTTTTGGGGATCCGTTAACCCCAACATTGGTATCAGAGCCCTAGTTCACGTTTTCCCGACCCCTTTGATGTTTTTTGATTGAATTTTCGCAAAAAATTCTCGGCCGTACGGATTGCGGCGTGAAATCCCGACACCCGAGCACTGTACGTCGTTTTTTCTGAGTTTCCGTAAGTCGGAATAAAAATCTGAAGGTATAAGAAGAAAGGCGACGTCGAGATGAGTCCGGGGACAGGTCGTACGCCGCCGGGAGACGCCGCACGCGCCCACACGCGCGGCGGAAGGCGGCTAACGCGCGTGGGCGCGACGCGCCGGGGCGGCGGGCCGCCCGTGCGCGCCACACGCGCCGGTCGGCGAACCGGCACGTGCGCGCCGCTGGCGGCGAACCGGCACGCGCCTGTCCGCGGACCGATGCGTGCTGACGTCACGAGATGACGTCATCGTGACGTCATCCAACGGTCGGTAACCGTTCGGATGATGTCACCGATGACGTCATCGGACGACGTTTCGCCGGGCGGTAACCGACCCGACCCGACCCGACGACGACCGACCCGACCCGATCCGCGGACGCAGGCACGCGCGCGGCACGTGCCGGCTGACGTCTACGTGACGTCATCCCGAGCACGCGCGCGACACGTGCCGGCTGACGTCTGCGTGACGTCAGCCCGCGCATGTGCGCGGCACGTGCGTCGGTCCGCACGAGCGGTCCGACCGGCCCGACCGGCCCGTCCGGTCCAACCGTTGCGTTGACCGACGACCGTTGACCGTTGACCTACGACCGTTGACCGTTGACTGACCGTTGACCGTTGACTTTGACCGTTGACCGTTGACCCGAAAAAAAAAAAAAAAAAAAAAAAAAAAAAAAAAAAAAAAAAAAGGAATTTGTTTCTTTTCAGTTATGCCTATGTGGGTTATAAGTAATCCATTTTTAGTCTGCATTTGTTGCATGAATTTTGGAAAATTATGTATTTTTCCTTATGTTTATTATGGATTAGAAGTGATCCAATTTTAGTTTCTGCATTTGTTGCAGGGACTATAATGAGTTATGCACAGATACCTGCAAGCCCGAGAAGGGACGAGGGAAATGCAAGACTTAAAAGGCTGATGTTAGATTTAGCTAATTATCGGTGGTATGACGGTGATTTAGTATCGCATGTGATCAGAGTCAATCGATGATACGGGAAATCATCCTGGAATGGTTATCTTATGCCGGACTTTGAGAAGGTGCCGGCTTTGATAAACACTCTTCCACCCGAATGGCAAGCAGTGTTTGATCGGCTATGGGAGGTCAACGTGGTCCGGATTATAGGAAGCTAGTGGAAGCTTTTGTAAAGAAATCTTATAGGATTGAGTTGGCCAAAACTTCAACCCTTAGATTGAGCGCCACATGGCGCCGAGTGAATGCGCATTGGTGGCGACATGAAAGCTCTCCAAAAGTTTTTCCTTGGTTAGCAAATGTGCCTTCAGTTTTCTCAGATGTTTTGAATGACAGATTAGAAGGGACATTCCCTATTTATCCCTTGGATTAATTTGAGATGTTTTTTTGATGTCAATATCTCTTTCCATGTTGATATTTTTTCCCTGTATATATATTGCTTAGTGTAATGTATAGTTGTATTATGTGAAAGCATTGTTATTTTATTAGATATTAGATTTTATTTGCTTTTTCATTATTCTTTGGTTCTTTGTGGGTAATTAGTGTGGGTAGTTTTAGAAGCTTTTGTAGCTTCATATAATTGATTTTGCATATGACAATCATATTAATGATAGTTTTGAGTTAGGATTTTTGGAGGATGATTGGAAACATAGTGACCTTTTGATTCTGAAGCCTTACTTGAAATTATTTATTAATAAGATGGGTCTATGCAAATAGGGATGCATAAATGATAGGCATTAATTATTCGTGCATGTATGTCTGATGTGTTCAGAACGATGATTCAGCAATTAAGAACGTGATTGCTGATATGAACGGTAACAATTGTGAAATATTGAATAAGAAGATTCAATATGTGCTGGAAAAGCAAGAAGCACTAGAAGCTCTTGACCATGTTATGGAAGATCTTAAGGATGCCATGCGCCACCTTGAGCTAGTAGAGGACCGCCTAACGGCATTTGAGCCGAAAACGGACATTTGCAATGCTTTGGTTCTAGCTCGAAAGGGCTTTGTGCTCTAAGCGCAAACGTATTGATTCGTTCAATATGTGGGAATGCAAAGGATCAAGTCCTTATTGCAAGAAATCAAGAGTTAACCAACACAAGAGAGGAAAACGTCTTCAAGTGAAGAAAATGTCAAGGGTGGGGTGTTACAATTGTGACAAGAAATGTCACTATGCTTACAACCTGTTGTGAGTCAAAAAAAAAAAAAAAAAGTCAACACCTCTTGTACATTTGAGAACTTTGCTTATGTGTCAAGTTCAATATTATTGGCTAAATCCAATCCTTTGTGGTGTAGATTCGGGAGCGACAGACCATGTAGCAAAGGATAGAGGATCCTTCGTGGAATTCCGACGAGTACCAACTAGGCGAGTGGATCCATATGGGAAACAACTCTAGAGCGATGTAAAGGAATTGGCACCGGCCAATTGAACATGAGTGGTGGACGCACCTTTGATGTTCTATATGCTCTCGGAGATTCGTCGAAATTTAGTGTCCTGTCTTAGCGTTGGTTAAGCTTGGTTTTAGTGTGAACTTCCATAATAGTAGTGTAGATTTGTATTTGGATACAAACTACTATGGTTGTGATTATTTTCTGGATGGTTTTATTGTACTAGATGTTGATTATGGTGATATCAATATGTTATTTTCTTGTTTCACGTCTTCTACCTAATATGATAATGATGTGAATATGGTGGCATGCTAGACTTGGTCATATGGGCCAACAACGTATGAATAGACTAGCCATAGAGGGCTTGTTGGGCAATATTGAAAAAGTCGATTTGTCCATAAGTGAGCATTACCTAGTAGGGAAAATGACAAGGAAACCATTTGGAAAAGGTAAAAGAGCTGAATTTCCTCTGCATTTAATCCATTTGGACATCTGTGGTTCAATGAATGTGAGAGGAAGGCAAGGGGCTGTTTATTTCATCACTTTTTTATAGATGATTATACTCGAGTCGGATATGTCTATTTGATTTCTCATGAATCTGAAGCATAAGTTGTTTCAGAAGGTTTATGAACCTAGCAGAAAATCAATTAGACAAGAAAATAAAATGATTTAGATCCGATCGAGGTCGAGAATATTTATCTGATGAGTTCAGAAAATTTTGTGATGAAAAAGGAATAGAAAGATAGTTGTCTATTCCATATACTCCTCAACAAAATGGTGTTGTAGAGAGAATAAACAGAACCCTACTGGAATGGTTATGTCCAAGATGGCGCATGCTAACTTACCTATCACTTTTTAGAGTGATGCGTTGTTAACTGCCGCCTATATACTTAACCAGGTGCCTTCCAAATCAATTATTTCCACTTCATATGAGTTATGGATAGTTAGAAAACCGGACTTAAGTTTTCTTAAGCCATGGGGTTGTGCTGCCTATATTCATGAGTCCTCTCACAAGTTTGGGAAATTGGGTCCCAAAGGAAATAAGAGTATTTTCATGAGATACTCCGAACACTCGAAAGGGTATGTGTTCATAAATGAGCAGGAAAGTGGGAGTATAACTAAATTTGAATCACGAGATGTCACATCCTTAGTGGATGAATTTCCTAAGAAAGGCGAAATAAGGGAAGATTGTTTCCTATTTGAAACCTTGGATCAAGATAATGATGTCATTGGAGTTCGTCCAAGTGGGAGTAATATGAGATGTGATGAATTGGATTCAACTCATTCTTAATTGCAACCACCTGATATGACAACATCATCATTACCTAATCCAAGTGGGAGCATGATGGGGAATGATGTGCTAAGTGTACAATCTCCCATACGGTGAACAAGTCGCCAAAGTATTCCCCGTCAATGTTTTGACATTGAAAGGGAAACTTTTATGGTTGCTCCACAAGATGAGGATGAGCCAAGAAATATTAATAAGGCTCTAAATTGCCCTAGTAAGGAAAAATGGATTAATGCAATGAAAGAGGAAATGGAGTCAGTGAAGTCAAACCATGTTTAGGAACTGGTTGATCTTCCAAAAGGACGCATAGCTATTGGGAACAACTGGGTTCTCAAAATAAAGCGAAAGGTTGATGGCTCGATGGAAAGGCATAAGGCTCGCCTTGTGGCGAAGGGGTATAATCAACAGGAAGAAATTGATTATGAAGATATATTTTCACCTGTAGTGAGATTTACCTCGATTCGCATTATTCTAGCAATAATGGCAAGTATGGATCTTGAGTTACATCAAATGGATGTAAAGACTGCTTTCATCAATGGAGAATTAGAGGAAGGAACATATATGGAACAACCTGCTGGTTTCATAGTGAAAGGCCAAGAAGAAAAGGTATGTTGACTTTGGGGGTCGATATATGGCCTTAAGCAGTCGTCAAGATAATGATATATACGTTTTCATAATGCCATAATGGCATATAACTTTACAATGATAGATGATGATCATTGTGTATATATCAAAAGATCCAATGATCAATTTGTGATCATATCATTATATGTTGATGATATACTAATTGCCAGAAGTAATATGGAGTTTGTCAATACTGTCAAAAGTTGGTTGTCTTCCAATTTTGATATGAAGGACATGGGTGATGTTGCATATATTCTTGGAGTTAAGATTTCAAGATTGTAAACCCATAGACACTCCTATTGCAAAAGGTGAAGGATTGAGCCATAGAGGCGTGTCCAAGGACTCCACAAGAGAAGGAACAAATAAAACATGTTCCTTATACTAGTGCTGTTGGAAGCTTGATGTATGCTATGATGTGTACAAGACCTGACATATGTTTTTGCAGTTGGAATGGTGAGTAGATACCAATCCAATCCAGGTCTAGCACAATGGAAAGCCGTTAAGAGAATACTGAGGTATCTAAAGGGGATTGCTGATTATACGATGAGTTATAAATGAAAGGATCTGCGACTCTAAGGCTATCCTGATTCTGATTGGGGAGGAGATTTAAATGAAAGGAAATCTACCTCTAGCTTTGTTTTCTTACCAAATAATGGCGCCATATGTTGGAGCAGTAAGAAACAAACGTGTATAGCCTTGTCCACGATAGAAATTGAGTTCGTGGCATTATCAGCAGTAGTATAAGAAGATGTTTGGCTTTAGAGATTTTTGGAATGTTTAGGTGTTATTGGAAGTGCTGCAGATTCATTGTTGGTTAACTGTGATAGCCAAGCAGCAAAAGTGTACACCAAAGATCTAAAATATCATGGCAAGACCAAACATAAAGATACCAAGTATAATTTTGTCAAAGATATGGTTGCACGAAAAGATGTGAACTTAGAGTACATACTACGCATAGAATGGTAGCAGATCCTATGATAAAGCCAATACCTAGAGATGTGTTTTGTGGCCATATGAAATCTCTAGGATTGCGTAGAGGCTGATGTGCTGAATATTGTAATTTTCCTAAGTGTTCACAATTTGATGAATTTGTGTTTTCATCATTAATGCCTATGAATCTTTGTTTGATCTTTATGCATCTTAATGCTCAGTGCATTACTTTAAGTTGAGAAGTATGTCGGACAGATATAAGATTAGCCCACTCACACGGGTAATCGCCTCTATTTTCTTGTGTGATAAATAGAGATGAGACTGTTTTTAAGCTTATTATCTAGGTGATAATCGAGAGCTCAAGCTTAAAACACGTATGTCGCCTTAAGCGAGTGTTAAGATGAGGACATAATACTTACTATGTCCGAAAGTAAAATACCCCACATATTTTACCTTATCGTCTAAGATGCCGGATGTGAGTTCGATGAATTTTGTGAATGAGTAGATACGTGAACTCAAGTTAGACATTGGGTATGTCCGAACTATCATCCGTACGGTATTGAAAGAGTAGACATACGCTCCATGGGAAAGGAGTTAATACCGTAATACGTATTTCATACTACGTATGCATGAGACGACCAATAAGAGTGACAAAAGTTTGATCTCAACTTTTATGTCGTGTGAGACTCTTGAGGACAAGAGAGTTCCTCAATTTTTTTGTCCCCTCATGACTCTTACTTATTCTCAAGATTTCTATTTAGTGTTTGCTATCTTAGGATGTTGCCAATGGTCATGAGTGATTCGATCTAATGGGGCATTTCTAGAAAAGCAAGTTGAACTGAAATTGAGAGTTTGAAGGAAAGAGGAAGATCGATTTTGGAGAATCACATTATAGTTTTGTATTCACCGGTTAACCAATTATGACTGTCTTTGTGATAATCATAATTGTGAATACAATATATATATCATTGTTTAAAAGAGATCAAGAGAGATATAAATGTGATCGATCGATCTAGGGAAGCGCATACTAAATCTACTCGGAGTGTGACGCCCATTATGAGCTGCTATATATTCCTAACAGATGTATAGCAACGAGCTCTCAAAGTATGCTGGTCGCACGGATTATTCACCAGTATGAATGTTGAAGGGAGGTAAAGAGAATACTGTTCGGCCCACCATGTGCGAGTGGGAGATGATGGATTTAATTGGTGATGGGCTTAAGGCCCGTCCGCCCATCTTTGGGCCAAAGGCCCGGCCCACGGGAATAGGGCCCGTGGATGGGGAAGGTATAAAAGGGAGGAGAGAGAGAGAGATGGCACCTGTTGGAAATCAAAAACTCACGTACGTTTTTCCTTTCTCCCGCGCGCTCTCTTTCTCCAAAAAGAAACAAGTAAGCAAACGGCGACACGTCTTCCCTTCAAGGCGTCATCGGATCGAACGAGGCCGAGATTCTCTTCCTCCTATCGGCGTCGGTGTCTAATCTGTGGCTAACAAGGTACGCTCGAATCCGTGGTGTGCTTTACGATCGGTGATACGTGTTATTCCCGGGCTTCGTCTTCCGCATTGATTTAGGGGTTCGATTTAGTGTCGAATCCGGTTTTTGGGGATCCGTTAATCCCAACAGAGATCGATCTTTTGGGGTTCACGGCTGTTCGTCTTTATCTGTCTCTCTCTCCATGAGGGCTTGAGGTTTTGTTTTTTCTTTATATTTTAACCCAATCGACACAAAAGAAAATTCATGATACCACAAAAGAAAATGTGGCAGTCTCCGACAGCATTTCATATGCATATTAACATATGAACATGTTGTTAGAGATTTCTATGGCCAGAAAAAAAAAATTTAAGGATCATTATTGCTTATTTTCTGAAAATACAGGGATGACGGCTGCCTTCGTTCCAATAGAGAAAGGAAACATCATATAATAAAATTCTAAACGACATGAGAGACGAAAATCAAGATTTGATTTGTTCGGAGTCCTTGGGCTGTGACTGTTGTGATGGCTACGTAATTGCTATCGGGGCCTCTGTGCCAATATCCTTCTCTATATCGTCCTGTAATTCTTGGAATCCATACCGATAATGTGATAGAATAGTAAACCTCTTCACTCGTTTGTCTTCTACCTAATCGGAACCAAAAATGACAAGAGACGACTTCACCTTTTCAGTCAATCGCCAGCCATGAACTCAAGTCATAGCACTCGACCTTCAAAGGGATCAAGGGTCGAAGACGAATCTCAGTGAAATCGTTGTGGCTCTGAGGCCACGTTTGCTCTTTCGGGTCCTCCACGCCCGGTTGACCCAGTCAATTGACGTGTTTTAGTGAAAAAAAAATTCAACAACAAATTCATAAAATGCGATGTTCTGTTTGAGCCACTGAAGCCCCTTGTGTCTCTGCTACATGCATGCCCCAAAAGCTCTCCTGTTTCTGACTGTTCATGCGCTTCTATTGTTCCGTCTAAAATTCCTCAAACGGGTGTCGAGTGCTCCATAAGTTCCAAGGTTTTGCTTCGCCTTGTCATTAGCATTTTGACGATTATTTTTTTGGAAGACTCTGTTGCATCAGTGAGCTTGAAATATTCCTGCGAGCCTGCAAAGTGCGGTGACATTGTGAAAGGTCATCCCTTCTGGAACGACACTAACCCATGTTTTCCTGATGAGCCGCTGTTACTAGAACCTTTCTGGGAGGACCTTGGCGATTATGATCATCAATCTCATGCGTTGGTCTCAGAGTTCGCAAAAATGGGCAATGCCTGTTTTGCTCCACCTAAACATTCTTCTAGATGGCCCAGGGCATTTGATCCTGATGAGCATTCATACCTAGCATTTCTCCGTAATTGCAGCAGCTTCCCAAATGTTGATTCTCCATATCCTTACTCAACTTGCCCCTCTCCTGGCGCCAACCGCTCTTATGTCGCTCTTATGGATAGACCAGAACACCCATGTCTTAATCTGTCAGCGTGCGAGAGTCCCGTTACTGAGTAACGGTTACTCTACCTGTTAAATTAGCCAGAACGGATGGGGAGAATGTAGAAAATGTTGACTACAAGGAGAAGTGGAAGCACGGGTGTAGACTGAAATGGATTTAACCTTTTGGGAGAGTTGTGCTAAATGCCAAAAAGTTGGAGGCAAATGCAGGGGACGCAATGGAAGTTTCCTGTGCAGAGATAACACTTTCCGATCAATTACCTGTAATAGCGATAGCTTAAATTCTACCATGTGTTTTTCAGTGAATTTCCTTGCCATGCTTTCCAAACTTGATAAGGACTTCAAAGGAAGAGGAAGAACCTTTTGGCTTCCCTTGGTTTTCTACTCTCAGTTCCCTTTTCCCACATCTCGATCTACTTGTGTCATTAAAGATATTTCGTATGATAAGAACTCATTCAAAGCGGTGGATGAAGCATTACTCAATGCTGAATGCCCCCTGCCTAGTCTTTGACCGCTTACTTGTTACTTGTCCGAGCCAGGCTGATCTCTGCATCTTCCACAACTGCAACGAGTCATTTTTTGTCAATTCTACAATATCTGGGGTTGAGCATGGTCCTGGTAAAGGGAACAATTCTTTTGCCGTGATAGCTAGAAAGTGCAATTACTTGAACTAGAATAGAGTGTCGCGCCAATACCTAGTGGCACCCTGGTTCAGATACGAAACTGGAAGGTGAATCAAAGTGTCGCGTACCTGAAGTTATTGGAAAACAGTTTCACACTGAACTGGATGGGATACGACTGCATTAGGTGCCAAAGAAGTGGGGCTGTGTGGTTGTGAAAATAGTAGGAGTGTGTGCTATTGACCTGATCGAACACATCTCGAACACTCTGGCAATGGTAAGGTGCCACAAACTATTCTTGGGCTTTCACATTCTGATCTTCTAGAAAGTTTTTCTTCACCATTTGGTTCCCATCCTCTAGAACAAACAGGACCAACAAATTAGATTACTGAGGATTTTATATCAATTCCCCTGCATTTGAGATATATAAAATATCAAATGATCTCTCAGTCTGCTTTGTCTTTGTAAAATTGATTCTTCTGATCCTTTAGTCCAAAAACTTCAGCTTGATTTTTTTGGCTTTCTTAGGTGTTCTTTTCTACCGCTTGATTAACTCCATCTGCTTACTTCCACTCCTCATTTCTAGTATAAGTTTAATACGTCACACGGAGAAATAAGCTATAGAGAGAACATAAGAGATCAATCTAGCTGAAGTTGCCGAGCATGTATTACCTTGAATGTATCAAGCTGAGTTGAATTCTGAATAAATATTTATAGGTCCTCCAAAAATACTCAAGGAAGAACGGATGTCTTCTCAATCATTTATCATCATCTCGAGAAAACTGTCTAAAATTTTTTATCTTTTTCCACCATCTCTTCTGTCTCTCGACATTGGGTTGCCAGATATGATGGTTGCAAGATATGCAATTTTGAACATGTAGAAGAGGATTATGCTAGAAGCTGATAGGAGAAATTATCAGAACAATGATACCCTCAATTATTATGTCTGTTCTTCAAATGGATGCATACTTCACTGGAAGTTCATCACTTTTTCTTCCTCCTCATTTTGCTACCACCCTATCACGTTCATATTCACGTGAAAGAACTAGAGAAGAAAGCCCAGGTCCTGTTCGCTTACTGAGGCCAAAATGGGTAGTGCAACCTGTTAATGATCAAGATCACATCATCATAAAATCAGTCAGGAATTAGTGTTTATGGGACTTTTCTGTTTCGACCTCCTTAACATTGACCTCCTTCACTACCAGTTGTCCCCTGCCGTGTCTCTCCGCCTTTGACTGTCAGGAACTCAAGTTCTCATAGTACTCGACCTTCAAAGAGATCAAGGGTGGAGGACGAGTCTCGGTAAAAATCGTCGTGGTTCTGGGGGTTTGAAATGGAAAGCTTCGAAGCCCCGTCAAAGTTGGAAACTTTGTAAGGAAATAAAGGTGCCCACGGAAACAAATGGGGCCATGGGCCCGTGGCCGATGCGGTGAAATCGATCGCGAGTCCTGAAATGGACTTTTTTAGGCGAAGCATTAACAGTCGTAATCGATTTTTCCTCTCACTGAGCAAATATGTGGTCCCCTACGTTTGCTCTTTCGGGTCCTCTACGCTCAGTTGACCCAGTCAATTGACGCGTTTACGTGAAAAAGGATTCAACGAGACATTCATTAAAATGCGGTCTTCAGTTTGAGCAACCGTGTCTCACTCGAGTCTCTTCTGTCTCTGCTGTAAGCTCTCCTCTTTCCGACTGTTCTTGTGCTTCTATTGTTCCCTCTAAAATTTCTGAAATGGGTGTGGAGAGCTCCATAGGTTCCAAGGTTTTGCTTCGCCTTGTCATTAGCATTTTGGCGATTATTTCTTTGGAAGACTGGGTTCCATCAGTAAGCTTCAAATTGGATTCCTGCGAGCCTCCAAAGTGCGGTGACAGCGTGAAAGGTCCCCCCTGGGACGGCGCTGGACCATGCTGTCCTGATAAGCCACTGTTACTAGAACCTTTGTGGGACGACCATGTAGATTATGATAATCAATCTTATGCATTGATCTCAGAGTTCGAGAAAACGGGCGATGCTTGTTTTGCTACACCTAAATCTTCCACTAGACGGCCGAGCGTATTTGTTCCTGATGGGCATTCATACCTAGCATTTCTCCGTAATTGCAGCAGCTTCCCAAATGTCGATTCTTCATATCCTCACTCGACTTGCCCCTCTCCTGGCGCCAACCTCTCTTACGTCGCTCTTATGGATGGACCAGAAGACCCACGTCTTAAACCGTTAGCATGCGAGTGTCATGTTATTGTACCCGTTAAACCAGCCGGACCGGATAGCGACGAAATAGGAAATGATGACCACGACGGAAAGTGGAAGAGCGGGTTTAGACTGAAATGGAATTTAACCTCCTGGGAGAATTGCGTTCAATGCCAAAAAAGTGGAGGCAATTGCGGCGGATTGGATGGGCAATTCCGGTGCTCATGTTCTGGTAAAGAGTATCCGCATCCTTGCGAAAGAGGTAATACTTTTCGGTTAATTCCCCGTAATAGCAACCGTTCAAATTCTCGCATGTGTTTTTCAGTGAATGTCCTCGCCATGCTCTCCAAACTTGGTAAGGACTTCAAAGGAAGAGGAAGAGCTTTTTGGCTTCCCTTGGTTTTCTATTCTCAGTTCCTTTTTCCCACCTCGGCTTTATTCAACAAGCCATTACTTTTTTATTTATATTTCGTTCGAACGTTCTTTTGTAGATATCTTGTTTTGGGGAAAATTTTATGATAAAGAAAATAAATTCCATGAAAATCATTTTTAAGAAAAATATATTTATCTTATTTTTGCTTTTGAAATTCCAACCTAGACCACTTGCTGAAATGAACTAAATTGTTATGATCAATAGTTATGTCCTTTTTCCGTTGGCCAGAGTGATGTGTCTCTATTGATTGTTTGTTTGCATGTGGATCAAATCACATTCCATGCTAAACTATATGGAAACGCCACTGATATACATGCCTATGGAATGGCTGGACTTTCATGCATATTTAGAACCTTATGGTTTTGTTTGGTGACTTTACAAACCTTTTATATATCACATGGTCAAATTATAATATTTAAGAGGGAATTCACTAGTGAGAATATTGTACTGACAGACCTTTTAGAGGGCATATATGTCTCGACCTCTTAGGGTTTATAACATTAGGGTAATATCCATTTGTTCTGAAGATGTATTATGGTAAGTGATAGTCAGTTGATCAGTATAAATTTATGTTAGATCAAGGAAGCCATAAAAGATTTGTATACTGTATATGCATGTCATCATATCATGATATGACGTTCATAATAAGCCAGGTTTCCTTAGACTTCTAGAGGAAAGACTTTAACCAAAACCTTTGTCAACAACTTTTGAGCTAGATATACATAAAAATCATTATGAAAGGTTTTTTAAAAATTCCACTCTAGACCAGTTGCTTAACTGAACTGAATTGTTATGGTTGATAATTATGTCCTTTTTTCCCTTGGCCAAAGTGATATGTCTATATTGTTTGTTTGTTTGCTTGTGGATCTTATCACATTTGATGCAGAACTTTATGAAAACGTTTCTGATATACATTCCCGTAGAATCGTTGGACTTTTTGTGGATAATTTGAACTTTATGGTGTTGTTTGATGACTATGCAAAGTTTTTATATATCAAATTGTCATAGTATAATATCCAAGAGGGAATTCACTAGTGAGAATATTGTATTAACAGACCATTTGAAGGGCATATACGCCTCTCTCTCTCTCTCTCTCTCTCTCTCTCTCTCTCTCTCTCTCTCTCTCTCTCTCTCTCTCTCTCTCTCTCTCTCTCTCTCTCTCTCTCTCTCTCTCTCTCTCTCTCTCTCTCTCTCTCTCTCAATTAAAATGTAAACAAAATGCTGACATGATTATTATTTTGCCATTAAATGTAGACTTTGTCATTACACGGGGCTTTTTTTTTTTTTTAATTTTGACATATAGAAAACAGAATTAACATTTCTAAAAACACAGTATGGCAAAAAAATTAAAAAAAAAGTGAAAAAGTGGACTGGCGGCTAATGGTGGTCATTGAACGGCGGTGCAATAGCGCTAGCATTGCTACCTGAGTGGCACTGCGGTCGCTAATTGCATTTGAGAGAATACACGCTCAAAGAAGGTCGCAAGCCCCCACCACTCGCGCTCGTTGTGA
Organism: Eucalyptus brandiana; assembly: GCA_014182725.1. Classification (NCBI taxonomy): domain Eukaryota; kingdom Viridiplantae; phylum Streptophyta; class Magnoliopsida; order Myrtales; family Myrtaceae; genus Eucalyptus; species Eucalyptus brandiana. Next base: position 37,871,142 of record CM024674.1, read on the forward strand.
CGACGACGACTGTTTTTCCAATCTCTAGGCAACGCCTCGCTAAGGTCGTGCAACCTTGGCCAGGTCTGTCTCACCAACGATTGCGCACCCTGAAGATCCATTTTTTGGGGGGTTCGCGGTTGTCTCTCTCTCTCTCCCCATTAGGGCTTGAGGTTTTGTCATCTTTTAATATTCTTATCCAATTGACACAAAAGAAAATTCATGATATCACAAAAGAAAATGTGGCAGTCTCCGACGCCATTTCATATGCATATTTAACATATGAACATGTTGTTAGAGATCCAAATGGCCAGGAAAAAAATAAAAGTTTAAAGGATAGTGATTGCTTATTTTCTAAAAATACGGGGACGATGGCTGCCTTCATTCCGATAGAGAAAGGAAACGTCATATAATAAAGTTGTAAACAAAGTGAGAAATGAAAATTAAGATTTGATTTGTTAAGAACCCTTGGGCTGTGACTGTTCGATGGCTAAGTAATTGCTATCAGGGTCTCTGTGCCAATATCCTTCTCTATGTCGTCCTATAATTCTTGGTGTCACACCTCGAAACCATCATGAACGGGGATGACACGGCCGTCCTTTATCCAAAGGACGCAGTCTCTAAGCTCCCAAAATTCAATTCCTAAAAGTCCTATCGTCGATTTCACTCTTGTACTACTTATCGTTAGCTAAGGATCCTAAAAAATATTGGAAAAATAGAAAGGTGAGCAACCACGGCTCAGTGAGTAGTGCATCTCTTCTAAGTAGATCGAGCACTCACTATGCATATTTATAAACCAATACGCAACTCTTTTAACTTAAATCCATAAATAACAAATATAAATAAGAGAATAAGTCACATATGCTTTAACATAGCAGCAAAAATATTCATTTCACAATAATATCATAACAAACATTATGAACCAATCCATTGATCAATCTCATTAATTCACACACCAATGGTCCATTCATTGGTTAATCTCATCAATGGTATAATGAAATCATACATCGATGGTCTATTCTAATAATTAATCTCAAATCACATGTCGATAGTCTATTCCATCAATTAATTTCAAATCACACGTCGATGGTCCATCACATCAACTAAACTCAAATCACATGTCAATGGTTCACTTCATTGACCAAACTCATATCACATGTCAATAATCCACTCAATTGACCAATCTATTACTCAATATTAAATCATGGTCATGACACAATATCTAGTGACAAGGCGGCGACCAAGATTCCCCATTGGCAAAATTTTCACCTATTATTAGCCAGTGGTTCAGCCCACAAGGATATCCTAAACTAGTATGTGCATACCCACAAGCCCTTGGACTCATAGTGATATTGAACATCAACACCAATCTACAACAATCTCTACAATTCACAAAGCCAAATCCATAAATCATTTCATATGTCACAATACATTTCACAAATCAACTATATAACCTTTTGTAACTCAATTCATTCGCCACAATTAGTTTTCATAAAATATTTCTTAAATTATTTTAGAATTCATCTCATAAACCGGTTTTACAAATCGAATCAAATCAAATGCATGTCAAAAAGCTTATCACAAATCAAATTCTATATAACATTCCATATACCATCTCAAAATCAAGCTTTTTGCAAAAAAAATTCACACACCCAAAACATGTAATATTTATCAACTTCATTCATCAAACAGAATATATATTTCCAACAAAAAGTTCTCACACTACTTTCAAATACCAAAACGTAGTAAATGCCCAATTCAAATTTTATGCAACAGACACGCTTATTCATAACTCATAAAATATCGAATCTTTATCATTTTAAAGACATGAGCTTATAGATTCTTAAAAGAGATAGCACCACTCACATGGAAAAGCCAAAAATTAATTTATGTGGTTACTCGAGTCAACGCACTCGTATTCTTATCAATTAATCAAAAGCGATATCAAAACCAAGTAATATGTTACTCTCCAATTAACGACTCGACTAAATTATCCTTAATCATTGATAACACGACACATACATGCTAATAAACCACATATCCGAAGCGATTATTTAAGCCGTCCGCAATGGGAAACTTGAGCGTGAAACTTGGTCACATTATAACTTTCTCTATTGAACCTCATTTAAAGCCTTTCCAACATATTACAAGATCCCCAATTTAGCAAAACCGAAATCAAGATGAAAATCAACAATGGTCGCACATTGTTCAGCACGAGTGATAAACTTCAAAATTTTATTTCGGGTAAACCGTAAGCTCAAATCACAATCCATAAAATCCTAAAGTTTCACAATATCCTAAACTATAATTTTTATAAAAATACGAGGCTCAATGACTCAAAAATCGGGACAATTACCAAAAAAGTCCTAAACCTATTGCAATTGTGTCAATTTAGTTTTAAACTTTTTTTTTTGGCCAATTTAGTCATAAACCTTTTACAATTGTGTCAATTCAGTCCATCTGGCCAAAATTGGCCGGCCGGTGCTAACGTGGACCGGTGAACGCTAACGTGGCATTTTTAAATTTTTTTTTCCGAATTTTTAATATTTTTTGGAATTTTTAATTCTTTTTTTTTCCATCATCTTCTTCGCCTCCTAGCCGGCCAGCGCCAGCCGGAGGCGAGGGCCGGCGAGGTTAGCCTCGCCGGCCAATGGCGAGGCTCGCCCCATCGGCCGGAGGCAAGGGCCAGTGAGGGTGAGGCCCCGCCAGATCCAGCGAGCTCGGCCCTCGTCAGATTCGGCAGGGCCTCGCCCAGCCAAGGCGAGGGGTCGACCTCGCCAGTGGCCGGCGAGGCTCCTCGCTCGCCATCCACAATGCGGCGGCGATCGGAAGCCGCGAGCTCGCTCGCACTCCAAAGGCGCAATCGCAAGGCACGGATTGAGGCAAAGAGAGAGAACGATTCCAAGCGAGCGCTCGCAACTTCAAATGAGAGAGAGAGAGAGAGAGAGATAGCCACCCGTAGATCCTCCCATTGAGGAGGTCGACCTCGCCAGAGAGCGCTCGCAACTTCAAATGAGAGAGAGAGAGAGAGAGAGGGATAGCCACCCGTAGATCCTCCCATTGAGGAGGTCGCCTCGCCGGCCACCGGCGAGGTCGACCCTCGCCTTGGCCGGGCGAGGCCCTGCCGAATCTGGCGAGGGCTGACCTCGCCGGATCTGGCGGGGCCTCACCCTCGCCAGTGGCCGATGAGGCTGACCTCGCTAGATCTGGCGGGGCCTCACCCTCGCCGGCCCTTGCCTCCGGCCGGCGAGGGTGAGCCTCGCCATTGGCCGGTGAGGCTGACCTCATCGGCCCTCACCTCCAGCCGGCCAGGAGGCAAAGAAGATGATGGAAAAAAAAAGAATTAAAAATTCCAAAAAAAATTAAAAATTCGAATTTTTTTTAAATTAAAAATGTCACGTCAACATTCACCGGTCCACGTCAGCGCTGATCGGCCAATTTTGGTTGGATGGACTGAATTGGCACAATTGTAAAAGGTTTAGGACTAAATTGGTCAAAAAAAAGTTTATGACTGAATTGACACAATTACAATAAATATAAGACTTTTTTGATAATTTTCCCCTCAAAAATCATATTTCACTGCTTGGTTTTTCCAAAATTCCGAATTCCAAGCCCTAAGTCCAAACTTACTTTGATTGAATGAACAGGGGCACGGATGCCTACTGGGCATTGCATTACATGGTTGAGGTGGATTGGTGAGGTTCTCATGATAAAAATGCACGAAACCCTTTCTTCCTTTCCTTTCTTTCTCCTCCTTTCTTTCCCTTGCACGAGCTCTCTGGTCTCCCTTTCTCTCTCTCTCCTTCTTTTCCCTTTCTCTTTCCCTTTTTATTTCCTTCTTTTTCTTTTTCTTTCTTTCTTTTCTTTTCTTTTCTTTCCTTCTCTCTCTTCTTCTTTTTCTTCCTCTCTCCCGAAGACTCTCGGCCGCTCCCCCTCATTCTTCCCTTCTTTTCTTCTTCGTTCGACCGTTCAACCTTCTCTCTCTCTGTTTTTTTTTTTTTGACTGGGTCAAAACCCATATTTTACGCTTGGAATCTGTACAAATAATGTGATAGAATAGTAAACCTCTTCACTCGTTTGTCTTCTGCCTGATCGGAACCAACAGTGACAAGAGAAGACTTCACTTTTTAAGTCAATCGCCAGCCATGAACTCAAATCATAGTCCTCGACCTTCTCAGTGTAATCGTCGTGGCTCTGAGGCCACGTTTGCTCTTTCGGGTCCTCTACGCTCAGTTGACCCAATCAATTGGCGCGTTTACGTGAAAAAAGGATTCAACGAGACGTTCATATAATGCGATCATCAGTTTGAGCAACTGTATCTCACTATTCTATCTCTTCTATAAGCCATCAAAGCTTTCCTCTTTCCGACTGTTCTTGTGCTTCTATTTCCCCTCTAAAATTCCTGAAATGGGTGTCGATAGCTCCATAAGTTCCAAGGTTTTGCTTCGCCTTGTCATTGGCATTTTGACGATTCTTTCTTTGGAAGAGTGGGTTGCATCAGCAACCTTGAATGATGAATTCTGCAAGGCCGGTGAGTGCGGTGACGTCATGAAGGGTTGTTCCATCTGGAGCGACACTGAACCGTGTCCTAATCCAAGTTTTGAAAACGAGTGTCGTGATAAGCCACTGCTCAATCTACGACCTTTTGGAGAGGACGCTGTCAGATATGAGAACAACTATATAAGGTTGAGCTCAGAGTTAGAGAGATCAGGCAATGCTTGTTTTGCTCGAATTATACTGCCCAGCGAATTTGACCCTCCTGCTTCCAGCATTGAACCGCCCTCATCTCTTGGATTCAATTGGAAGCCTTCACACCTAGCATTTCTCCATGATTGCAGCAGCTTCCCAAATTATTCAAATCCTCACTCGACCTGCCCCTCTGATGGTCCCAACCGTTCTTATGTCGCTCTTATAATAGGTAGAGAAGAAGACCTACATCTTGATCTGTCGGTGTGCAAGAGTCCTGTTATTGTACCCGTTAAATTAGTCAGTCCGGATAGCGAGGAAATAGGAAATGATGACAAGAAGTTGAAGCTCGGGTTTAGACTGCAATGGAATTTAACCTCCTGGAAGAGTTGCGTCGATTGCCAAAAAAGTGGAGGCAATTGCTGGGGATCGGATGGGCATTTCCAGTGCTTAGATTCTGGTAAAGGTTATCCGCCTCCGTACAAAAGAGGTAATATTTTTCGGTTATTTTCCCCGTAATAGCAACCATTCAAATCGCATGTGCTTTTCGGCGAATGCCCTCGCCATGCTCTCCAAATTTGATAAGGACTTCGAAGGAAGAGGAAGAGCTTTTTGGCTTCCCTCCGTTTTCTATTCTCAGTTCCTTTTTCCCACCTCGGCTTCATTCACCAAACCATTACTTTTTTCTTTTTTTATTTATATTTCTTTTGGGCATTCTTTTGTAGATCTAGGGTGTGTTTATTTTGGGATTTATGATAAAGAAAGATAAAATCATTTTCACGGAAAGGTGTATTTTACCCTTTCCAGAATAGAGAATTCATTTTTTTTTTTAAGTATAATGATTTGACTAATCATTTTCAGCAAATTATACATAGTTTGCGAAGTTGCTTTTGTAGTTTTAGTATGTAGATGGATTCATAGCAATGTCCAAAAGAAAATACTATTTGCTTAGCCAGTTCCAATGCGAGAAGATATTCAGTTGATCGGTAAGAATTTATGTCAGATCAAGAAAGCCAAAGAGATTTATACATCATATATGCATCTCATGATATCATGATATGACACTCATAATAAGTCAGGTTTCCTTAGACTTCTAAAGGGAAGACTTTAACCAATACCTCCATCAACAACTTCTGAGCTAGATACACATAAACATCATCATGAAATGATCTTTCCTAATCTTTTTTTCTTTCCTTTTGTTTGTTTATTTTCACTTTTGAAATTCAAACCTAGACCACTTGCTGAAATGAACTAAATTGTTATGATCAATAGTTATGTCTGTTTTTCCTTTGGCCAGAGTGATATGTCTCTATTGATTGTTTGTTTGCTTGTGGATCAAATCACATTCCATGCTGAACTATATGAAAATGCCGTTGATATACATGCTTGTGGAATGGCAGGACTTTCACGAATATTTTGAACCTTATGGTTTTGTCTGGTGAATTTACAAAGCTTTTATATATGACATGGTTAAATTATAATATTTAAGAGGGAATTCACTAGTGAAAATATTGTACCTTTTAGATGGCATATATGTCTCGACCTCTTAGGTGATTTCACCTCTCTCTCTTTCCTTCACATTCTTCGACTGTCCTGTAATTTCTTAGAAACAACCAAAAGAACGCACACTAGCATCATGAGAGAATAGTAGAATTCATCTTCTGGCTATATAGAACCAGAAGAGAAGACTTCACTTTTCAAGTCAATTGCCAGCCTTCAATACCAAAAACATGAAGTGTTGGCTGACCAATTGAATTTTGTGGACTCCCCACTTAAATATGGTGTGTTAAAGTAATAAGACCTTTCAATCAGATGAACATGAGATCAATCGATAAATGTAGCATATACCCGAATCAAAGGAAGCCATTATTGATCCAATATGAGAGAATATGTATTCTTGTGAGTATGAATCTTCACCATTCTGTCTTGAGTCTTGACGATAATTCCATCCTCTAGCAATCTCTAAGTTATCAACACATACAAAATCAAGATGTAGCATCATCTTACTGATCATGCCGCCTCTCCCTCCACTCAGAGCCTCATATTAAGACTCCTGTTTGCAGCCTTATCGGCAAAGCTTTCGGTCTGTGTGATGAACAAGCACTGACAAAACTGCAGCATCCCCAGAACCTTTGGTGGCCACAACATCACCTTCCCATTCTCTATCCTAGACCAACAACCCTCTTACTGCGGCTTCCCTGGCTTCGAATTTGCTTGCATCGACAACAGTCTGATCCTTAACCTCTCAGGCGATGACTTGTCGTCCGCGATATCTTTTACCAGAAGTAGTCGCTCCGCATCTCCAACACCGCTTTCTCGAATAATTTAACCTTCTCTTGCACGCCTGTTCTCAAGAACTTGACCCTTCTATCGACTCATTTCCAAATTAGTCCGAACATAGCCGCCACTCTCTCTCCTTTACAACAGCAACATCTCTCTCCATGCGGATTACCTTCTTGGGACAATTATTACTTGTACTTGAAAAGAAGGCCAGGACAGTGTGGTTCGGGCAATATAGGGAGATGACGAAGATGGGGAAGTGGTGAAAGCGTCAACAAAGTGCGAGTCGGTGGTAAAGGCGCCGGTGATGGCGGAGTGGAGAGGGTGGAGGGGAGAGATAGAGGAGGCGTTGAGGCGTCATGCTGAATTAAACAGCACCCAATTGCAGCGCGTGCGAGGAGAGTGGTGTGGCAAATGTGGAATCAATCAGGAGCGGTTCAGGTGTTGCTGTCCTGTCCGGGCTTTCGTTTGGGTTTGTGCTCCTGGTGGGCTTATTAATTCTTCACCCTGTGTCTGAGCATAATACTCTCTTCTCTTTATGAAACGTTGATTAACATCATCGGATTGTGCGGTTCAAGTCGAGTGCACTTACCTTTCTGCCTAGGATGTGCTACGAGTTACCTCTGAATCATAAATATTCAGGGGCCATACGATCTCACCGCACAGCAGAGTTTTCTCGAGGGTCAGAACAACACAGCATCTGTCCGTTTGTCGAAATATTCTATCGTTGCATGAGAGTATCTCTCGTTGGTTGATTAGGGAAAAATCTCTTAAGGATCCATGGTCTGTTGAACCTTAACTCCTGTGCGAACCAAGGTACCTTGAGCCATACGGCACCGGTATTGGATTCACTCATTCTACCATTTCCTTGCCTTATTTCCTCTTCCTTGTTTAACTGTATACTATCATCTTAATCCTTGTCCTCTTTGTATTTTATCAATGTATTCGTCAAAGTAAATGTTCTAATTCAATCCCTAAATTTATTTTATTTTCCCTCTTAACTTGATTCTTTAGCACGAGTATCAAACTAGTCATTTTAAAGACATGAAATAAGAGTGACTGTGATGAGTGTGGATCAAATTATGATCCGTGCAGCTTTCGATCTTATATGCATAACATCCTCTCCGACTGTGTTGAAAAAGCATTCCTACTGTTGTAAAATGCATTCCTACTGGTTTCATCATAGTTTTGACGGGGAGAGTCTCTCTGACAAGGATTTGTGTCCTTTGTAACAGCGCAACATGGCGATTTGGTGATGAAAGTCGCAGGTACTCCATTAAACCTACATTTTGTCTCATATAGAAATTCACTGCTCGGAAACCTTGATAAAGTTTTGCTTTTCCATCATTAGGACCTTAGATTAGCAATATGATGGACTGAAATTGTTGCCCGCGAATCTTTTGGCTTTCTCTGATCAGCTGCATTAGGATTCGGGATTGCAATTGTCATTCTTGTAGTCTATTCCTTGAGGGAGAAACCGCTGATAAGGAAACATATGGCTATGATGATGGGAAAGAGAGAACATTCTGTGGCCGAACAGAAAATTGAGGAACTAATCTTTTCGAGGAGATATACCTACAAAGATATCAAGAGAATGACCAATTCTTTCCAAGAAAAGTTGGGTCAAGGAGGTTATGGTTATGTGTACAAAGGCAAGCTTCAAGATGGTCAAATTGTGGCCGTGAAACTTCTAAAGAAATTGAAAGGTGATGGAGAGGAATTTGTTAATGAAGTTGCGAGCATAAGCAGGACCTCGCATGTCAATGTTGTTAGCCTTCTAGGCTTTTGCTTTGAGGGAAGCAAAAGAGCTTTAGTTTATGAGTTTATGACCAATGGGTCACTAGAAAAGTTCATATTCAAAAGCAACAATTCAGAGGCAAATCAGCAATTAAGTTGGGAAACATTATACAACATCTCCCTAGGCATAGCGCAAGGGCTAGAGTATCTGCATCGAGGGTGTAACGCTAGAATCTTGCATTTCGATATAAAGCCTCACAACATTCTTCTCGATCGGAATTATTGTCCGAAGATTTCTGACTTTGGTCTTGCCAAAATATGTCCTAGAGAAGAGAGTACCGTGTCAATGTTGGGTGTGCGTGGCACCGTAGGCTACATTGCTCCGGAATTGGTCATAAGAGGCATCGGAGGGGTTTCTCATAAATCGGATGTCTATAGTTATGGCATGATGGTTATGGAAATGGTTGGTGGGATAAAAAATATTGAAGTTGAGGTGGACCATACTAGCGAAATATATTTTCCTCATTGGATTCATCAACGCCTTGGACTTCAGGAAGAACTTGGGTTGCGTGGTATCACGAATGGGGAAGACGAAGGAATCGCAAAGAAGATGATCATAATCAGTTTGTGGTGCATACAGATTGATCCGAGAGATCGACCAGCAATGACTCAAGTCATGGAGATGCTAAAAGGAAGTGTCGAGGCCTTGCCAATTCCCCCCAAGCCAACCTTGTCATCCCCCTCGTCAAGATTCCCCGTAGCAACTACAGACAACAGTTCGCTGCTGCAATTTGGTGCTACTTCAACAACTGTATGAATTTGTCTGAGATACTTTCCTAGAGAATTTCCTTCCTTTGTTTACATCGCTGGTAATTTCATTGAGAATGAATGGAGTGACACAATAGGATGCTTCCATTCACAATACATTAATCTGAATCGGTTTTGTAATCCACTTGGCGATCAAAAGAGAATGGTAAGAACTGGTCATTGTTCGATCATATTCCTATACATCATTCTCTGATCAGCCTTGCAATTCAATCAAGATTATCATTGTCGCGATTGGCAAGAACACTTAGGTCAGTTGTCAATGTATTGAACAGCCAATTCTAGGACCACTAAAAAGTTTAAGAAATCAGAACGTACAGGAGGCCATGGATTCAGCCATCATTCTTCACTTTGCTGGTCTATTATCAGTCTTCCTGGGTCAATTGCCCGTGTTTTGAATTCTGATGGAACCAAGTAACCAGATATATTTGTAATGAACTCAAGAGACTTGTCGAATTGGCGGGTGTTACATGTACAATCTATGTGATGATGATAGTCTTAGTCCGAGTTACCATGCGTATCCAGGCTATGAGCTCAACTGTGATGGATATAACCTGACCCTGTCCCTGGTGTCCAAGGAATATCAGATGATCCACGTGAATAAGGAGCACGTCGATCCTTGGGGTCGCATGGACGGATGGATGATCAGAAAAGATACCTCTTCCAACATATTCTCCGACCACATTTGACTTCAGTCCCTCGAACTACACTCCCAGTGACCTCAATTCCACGTTATTCCAGGAATGCGACTCATCGATCCCTCGACTTTATTTGTTCTCTTGTCCCGCCTCTCGAGATGGCGACTTTGCATACCCAGTATGCTAGAACTGCAGTTTCATCGTCCTGTCCTGATTTCGAAACTCTAGTTCTACTACCTCCTTTGGAGGGCCGCGACTATGATGCTGGTATTAGTGATGTGGGGAACAAAGGCTTGGAGATCACCTCGTTTGTTTTTAGGACAACGGCTTTAAGATTCCCCTTGTCTTTTAGGACTCATGACTTACTGCTGAAGCAAATCTATCGTATATTAGCGACCCCTTCCTCTTCTGAAGTACAAAACCTTAGATTAAACTAGATTTTTGTTATAAGAAATAAAGCAAAAACCAAACTAAAATTCTTAAAAGGTGAGTTTATATCAGTTTACGGCCAAATTAAAACAAATTAAATGAGATGGCTAGTTATTTTTCTAATTAATGTGAAGCAATATGTGATTAATGTTAAGGGAAGGAGGGGATGGAGCCTTCGGAGATGCGGCTCAACCCCAAAGCTCCATTCAACTAAACTTTCTTATCCATCGTGCCCGATCTACTGCACTGTAGGAAGCACTCTTTTACTGGTTTCATCACAACTTCATTTGGAACGTTCATTTAATAAGGCTTTGTATCCTAGCGGCAAAACTTGGAGCTTGCTGTTCGAAAATATTGTTTTGTTTTTGCAGCAATAGCTGCATCAGGAGCTAGCATTGGGATTACCCTCATTGTTAAGCATTCCTTTAGGAAGACACTGATGATTAAAAAAATTTAGGGTTTTGATGAAGTTGGGTAGAACAATGAAGACGGATCTTTAGAGTAGACAAGTCTGACTATAGCACATCCGCACTTGGATATGGTGGGGTCTAGCCCCACCCAATTATTCCTTTAGGTACACAAAATAAACCCTACACTTATTAATTAGCCAACTTCCTCCCACTTTTCCTATGTAGGACATGGAAAATGCACTTAGTTTGTTTTTACAAACAAACCTCCAACAGATACACCTACAAGACATCAAGAGGATAACGGAATCTTTTAAAGAAAAGCTAGCCAGGGAGGTTGGAGGCCATGGCTGCATGTACAAAGGCAAGCTCCTGGTCAACTTGTTGCGACGAAGCTTCTAAAGGGGCAGAAAGGGGATGCGGAAGCATTTTTTGATGAAGTTGCGAGTATGAGCAAGACTACTCATGGCAATGTTATTAGCCTCTTGGGATTTTGTTTTGAAGGAATCGGAAGAGCTTTGGTTTATGTGTTCATGCCGAATGGATCCCTAAAAAAGTTTATATTCGGTGGGAGTAACACTTCGGAGGTAGAACCGTAGTTTAGTTTGCATACAGTATACAAAATTTCTTTCAAACATACTCACAGGCTAGGTACTTGCATTAAGGCTGCAACATGAGGATCTTGCACTTCGGCATATAGTGTCACACCATTCTCTGAAATGGAAACTATTGTCCCAAGGTTTCCAACTTGTGATCTTGCCAAAATATGCCCAAAAGAAGAGAGCATTGTGTGGATGTTGGGTGTGCAGTGCACAGGCAGACATGTTGCTTCAGAATTGATCATAAGGAACATTGGAGAGTTTTTTAGAAATTGGATGTCTATAGTTGTTGCATGATAGTTTCTTAGAAATTGGATGTCTATATTTGTTTATTTAATCGTTTTTCTGATTGTTAGATTGTAATTCTTACACAACATTGTTGACATCCTAATTTTGCCAACCGTTCAAGTATCCATTTTTTGCAAAAATATAAAAATACAAAAAAAAAAAAAAAAAAAAAAAAAAGAGAGAGAGATAGCAAAAGTTAAATTAAAAAATGAGCAAAAAATGAGGTGGAGCGTGTCGGCATGTCCGGCCCACTCTTTTAATAAATTTTCGGTCAGCCCCTTCTTTCATCTAGCCCATCTTTCCTTATTCCTTTAAGTCTTCGATTTGAGCCCACATCAGAACCTAACAAAAGAAGGCCCAGCTCATCACCCATCTTCTCTCCTCTGCACACGCGCGCGGGGCCAGCAGAGGGAAGGGGAACGCGTGAGTGACGCCACCGCCGTGACGACGCAAGCAAAAGGGATAATCCAGCTATCGTCAGAGGAGAGGTGGGCGAATGGGCGAGAGGCATAACGGAAAAGATGCGCGGAAGTTCGAGGGCGTGAGCAGCGCGAGCAAGGCGTGAGAGGAGCTGGCTGTGTTTGGGGGAGAAGGTAGAAGGTGCTCGGATTTTTCGCAGGGGTTGGTTTTGGAGAGGCTGGAGAGTTTTTTCCACAAAAACTAGTCCTCCTTTTGCTAGACCGAGAGAGTGAGCAGGAAGAGAGAGCGATTTTTATGGTACGTTCATGATGGAGTGCAATTAAAACGCACCGTCTTGTTTTGATATGAAATAATGGAGAAATGTCTATTGAAATGGTGCGAGGGAAGTTATCTTTTGAGGAAAATTATATAAATAACTTTTGAAGATAATTGTTGTAACTGTTGGCGGAAAGAATGTTCTAAAAAACTGTTATCTCATAATCTCCTCTCTCCATCAAAGAATAAAAGGCAATTACATTACTATTTTGAGAAGATAATCGGCATAAATCTATCGTCCGTCGTTCGCTTGTGATTCAACGTAAGTTCCTAGGTAATTTGTTTATTGCGCATCGAAAAAATATGTTGTTTCCTCTGCCAACTCTTCTTTTTGGCTTCCGCTGGTTTGCTATTCTCAGTTCCTTTTTCCCACCTTGGCTTCATTCACCAAGCCATTCCTTTTTTATTTATATTCTTTCGGACATTCTTTTGTAGTTTTAGGATTTGTTTTGGGAAAAAATTTACGATGAAGAAAAATGCATTATCGAGAAATCATCTTCAACTTTCTAGATGGGCAACGTTCTTTTGTAGTTTTAAGACAAGATTGTTCTCAATCATTCACTTGCAATTTAAAGTGATGGTCCAATTTCTTTTTTCCTTTTTTTTATTATTATTTTTTACTTCCATTTAGAATCCATTTGCCATAATTAAGCATTTCACTTATTTTGTTTTGGTCTATTATGGATATATATATTGAAGGAATTATGTTTTCATTTTTATTTTTAGATTTTAATTCTGTATAAATAAAATTTGTCAAAAAGAATTTTTTAAAGAAAATATATATCAAGTCTCTTTAATTAAGACATCAAGGAATTTGTATTTTTTTCTTTACTATTAGCCAGATACTTTTACACAAAGCACATGAGACATTATAAGAGTATATAGGAATACACTAAAATTATCAATGTGAAAAAGTTATACATAATGAGGCATCTTGATATTTTTAACGTAAACACTTTATGTATGCTATGAATTTTTGTCAATCCAAAATGATGAGATTCCATTGACATTTGAAAAAAAAAAAAATATTTTGTGCAATTTTTTAAATAATAAAATTTCATCTTTTAAAGTTTCATGTTGGAAAGTATAACTGTGATTTCATTTTGGAAATCCTTTAAAGGATTTTTTTTTTTTTTTGTCCCAATCCTATCATCCCGTTTGCTGTATCTGTACATAAAAGACAACCGGTAAGAAGTGGATTGATTATGATATGCACAACAAAAGTGTAAAATTATAAAAAAAGTCATTGGGTTAAAAATTATCTATCTATTTTTTTAAAATATTTTCTTTGATAATCTATCCATAAGTATGTTAGATAACGAAAAAAAGAATTAGGTTTCCTGAAAATTTTCTTTTCAACAAAACTAATTTCTATGGAAAAAAAAAAAAATCTGTCAATAAAAAAGAAAACATGGTGCTGCAATAACAAAACATGATCCTACATAGAAATGGAAAAAACTAAGAAAAGAATTTGTGGCATTAGTTTAAATTACAATAAATGCTTCGTGGCAATTTTGTCTTTTTTTCAAAATTTGGGTGGATTTAATCATATGATGGGTCAACATAGCGTTGCCCTCTTAGATTAGGGGATTATTTTTCTAAGTTTAAGCATGAATATTTACTCTAGTCATGAATGGTTTGACTAATCATTTTTAGCAAAACCAAACATATTCTGCACAATCGTTTTTATAGTTTTAGTAGTTAGGAAAATATTGTGTGCTTAGCCAGTTCCAATGTGAGATGTAACAATGTGTTGAGGATTATAAATGATCACTAAATTTAGGATACATAGGACAGGGAGGAAAATGTAAAGTGAAAAGCTTTTTGCGCGTATGTTCACTCATGCTTGTTTTGCATCAGCTTCAAGTTGCAGTTAACACTAAGCTTAGTTCTACAATCTCCAAAAGGTATGTAAAATTAGGGTATATCCATTTGTTCTAAAGATGTATTATGTTAAGTGATATCAATTGATTGGTATAAATCTACGTTAGATCAAGGAAGCCATAAGAGATTTGTACATCGTATATGCATGTCATCATATCATGATATGACATTCATAATAAGCCAGGTTTCCTTAAACTTCCAGAGGGAAGACTTTAACCAAAACCTTTATCAACAACTTTTGAGCTAGATATACATAAAAATCATTATGAAAGGTTCTTTAAAAATTCCAATTTAGGCTAGTTGTTGAATTGAACTGAATTGTTATGGTTGATAATTATGTCCTTTTTTTCCCTTGGCTAGGGTGATATGCCTATATTGTTTGTTTGTTTGCTTGTGGATCTTACACATTTGATGCAGAATATCATGAAAACATTGTTGATATACATTCCCGTGGAGTCGTTGGACTTTCGTGCATAATTTGAAGTTTATGATGTTGTTTGATGACTATGCAAAGTTTTTATATATCAAATCGTCAAAGTATACTATCCAAGAGGGAATTCACTAGTGAGAATATTGTACTAATAGACCATTTGAAGGCATATAGGCCTCAACCTCTTAGGTGAATTCACATCTCTCTCTCTCTCTCTCTCTCTCTCTCTCTCTCTCTCTCTCTCTGTCTCTCTCTCTCTCTCTCTCTCTCTCTCTCTCTCTCTCTCTCTCTCTCTCTGCGCCCTTCACAATCTCTAACTATCCTGTAATTTATTAGACACCGCTAAACAAACATGTACTGACATCATGAGAGAATAGTAAAATTCGAATTGGTCCTTTCGATTAAAATGTAAACGAAATGCTGACGTGATTATTATTTTGCCATTAAATGAGACTTTATCATTACACGGGGCTTTTTTTAAAATTTTGACATATAGAAAACAGAATTAACATTTCTAGAAACACAGTATGGCAAAAATTTAAATTAAAAAAAAAAAAAGTGAAAAGGTGCACTGGCGGCTGATGGTGGTCATTGAACGGCGGTGCAATAGTGCTAGCATTGCTACCTTAGTGGCACTGCCGTCACTAATTGCATTTGAGAGAATACATGCTCGAAGAAGGTCGCAAGCCCCCACCACTCGCGTTCGTTGTGACGACAACGACTGTTTTTCCAATCTCTAGGCAACGCGTCGCTAAGGTCGTGCAACCTTGGCCAGGTCTGTCTCACCAACGATTGCACACCCTGGAGATCCATTTTTTGGGGGGTTCGCGGTTGTTTTTCTCTCCCTCTCCCTCCATTAGGACTTGAGGTTTTGTCACTTTTTAATATTCTAACCCAATTGACAAAAAAGAAAATTCATGATATCACAAAAGAAAATGTGACAGTTTCCGACAACATTTCATATGCATATTTATTAGAAATTAAATGGCCAGAAAAAAAAAGTTTTAAGGATCGTGATTGCTTATTTCCTGAAAATATGGGGACGATGGCTGCCTTCGTTCCGATAGAGAAAGGAAAATTATATAATAATATTGTAAACGAAGTAAGAAATGAAAATCAAGATTTGAATTGTTCGGAGCCCTTGGGTTGTGACTATTATGTGCCAATATCCTTCTCTTTGTTGTCCTGTAATTCTTGGAATCTGTACTGATAATTGATGGAAATAATTTGAAGATGAAACGCTCACAACTCACATAAGAAGAAGATAGATAGGCCTATAGATTTATTTTACCTTTAAAAAAAAAAGAAAAAACAAATTGCATGACAAACATATGAGAATGCAACTACATATTTAGCTTCACATGTCGATAAAGTGACACCGAGTTGCTTCTTTGATGACCATTTGAAAGCAATGTCACACAAGAAAAATAGAAAGTATGTTGTGCCCTTTCGATTATCGATATCTCCACCATAATCACTATCCAAATAAGCTTTAAGTTGGAAGGATTCAAAGCGATAATAGTGTAAGCCATGAGAAGTAGTATCTTTGATATACTGAAGTATCCTCTTTACAGCTTTAAGGTAAGATGGCTTCGGCTTCTTCATATATCGACTCACAATTCCAACACTATACATAATATCTGGTCTTGTGCATGTCAAGTATCTCAAACTCCCAATCAAGCTTCTATAATATGTCGAATCAACATCGACATCATCATCAAATTTTGAAAGCTTGGTTATGCACTCTATTGGTGTATTGACTGCAGTACAATTATTTATGTTGAATGTTTCGAGAATATTTTTTGCATACCCTTTCTGGGAAATAAAAATCCTCTCGGCACTTTGCTTCACTTCAATCCCAAGGAAATAATTCATGAGACCATTATCGGTCATCTCAAATTCTTTCACCATTGATACCTTAAAAGCATCAACATATAAACACGCAAGTAGAATATCACATTTTTCTTTCTTCAAATAAAGTATATGCTCATATGGACATTGAAAAAATCCATTCGCCTTGAAATATGCATCGATTATGGAATTCCATGCTCTCAGTGTTTGTTTAAGTCCATAAAGAGCTTTCTTCAACTTTAACACTTTGTCTTCATGACCTTTGACAACAAACCCCTCGGGTTGTTCAACATAAATCTCTTCTTCAAGGATGCCATTAAAAAATGTCAATTTGACACCCATTTGATAAATTCGCCAATTAGTTTGAGCAGTGATAGAAATAATCAATCTAATTGTTTCCATGCGGATGACATGGGCAAAAACTTCATCATAGCCGATTCCGGTTTTTTGCTTGTACCCCTTCGTGACTAATCTAGCCTTGTACCTTGTCATTTCTCCTTTCTCGTTCTTCTTGGCCTTGTATACCCATTTGACTCCAATTGATTTCTTATTCTTTGGTAGATCAACAAGCTCTAATGTTTGATTCTTCTCAGTGGCTTCAATTTCTTCATTCATGGCTTTTCTCCATTTTTCTTCTTTGGCTACATCATCATACATAAGTGGTTCATAATCTAGAAGAAGACATACAAGGTGAACCTTGTCGGTAGCTTCATAAATGTTGGACAATCTCCTTGACCTTGGCACTAGCGGTTCATCAACACCGTTTGAAGAAGTTGGCGATGACAAACTTGAAGAAGATACTAGAGAAGAAGGTGTAGAATGATCCTTCAACTCTGTTTGATCAGTATCACCATGAGCATTCACTTCATCTTTTGGGATGTCTTCCCATGTGCCATCTTCATCAATCTTGACATCTTTGTTTATATACACTTTCAAAGTGTTAGGATTAAATAAACGATAGGCTTTGGATAAGGAGTCATACCCAATAAAGATGAGCTTTTTGCTCTTGTCTTCCAACTTTGATCTTTTCTGGTCCGAGACATGAGCATAGGCAATGCTCCCAAAAATTCTTAACTGTGAAACACTTGGTATTCTCACGGTCCATGCTTCCTGTGGAGTTATGCCTTCAAGTCCATATGTGGGACATCTATTTTGAAGATAGACCACACACAAAACAGCTTCAACCCGAAGCTCCTTGGACAAATTTTTGCTCTTTAGCATGCTTTGAACCATGTCAGGAATGTTTTTTTTTTTTTTTTAGCTATGCCATTTTGTTGAGGAGAATATGGAGCCGTCAAGAAGCATTGAATGCCATGATCCTCGCAAAATTTGTTGGATATGGTTGATGTGAATTCTTCGCCACAATCGGTCCTCAAAGCTTGATAAAACAGTTGCTCTCCTTTTCAATCAGTTTTTTGAATTGTTTGAAAATATCAAACACTTATGTTTTTACTTTTAAAAAAAATACCCAAGTTTTCCAAGTAAAATCATCAATAAAAGTAACAAAATATTGATGACTACCATATGAGTGAGGAGTGATTGGGTCACACGCATCAGAATGAATCAACTCAAGTGGCTTCTTCGCTCGATAAGTCACTTCCTTCAAAAAGCTAGTTCTAGAATGCTTACCGATAACACACCCTTCACATAATTGATCAAGATGATCAATACATGGTAAGCCATAAACCATCTTCTTATGAGAAAGCAAATTAAGTCCGCCAAAATTGAGATGGCCAAACCTTAAATGCCACAACCATGAAGGATCATCCACGTACGCCTTCAAACATCGAGACATATCATTCTTTATATTAAGAGTAAATATCAGGTTCTTCAACATCTTTACGTTCACAATCAATTTATTATTCCTATCTCTTAGCACGAGACTAAGATCTTTCATATGAACAGTATAACCTTTCTCCAAAAGCTGTCCCAAACTTAAAATATTGCTTGACATTTTCGGGACATAATAAACATTAGTAATAAACTGATGTGTACCATTCTTCAAGCGAATCATAATTATACCTTTGCCTTTGACAAGAATTTTGGAGTTGTCACCGAAAGAGACTTTCCATTAATTGTCTCATCTAACTTGGTAAACATCTCTTTTCTCCCACACATGTGATTGCTTGCACCGGTATCCAAATACCACGTATCAGTTTGGCCTCCTTCATCTTCTTTGAATGCCAATAATAGAACTTGATCAACATCATTTACCAAGTTTGCCTTTTCATATGCTCCGCTACTCTTCTTGCTCCAGCAGTCAGAAGCATAATGGCCAAGTTTATTACAATGATAAATCGAATTTTGGATTTATCATACCATTGGCCTATCGAGTTCTTTCATCTTCCACGAACACCTCTTTGATACCGGTATCTACCGTCACTTCGATAAGCATCTCCTCTACTTCGTCCATGACCTCTTCCTTGAAAGCGACCTCAGCCTCGACCACGATCATGATCTTGGTTTGTCCCATGAATTGGGATCTCTTCTCATCTTAGATGGTTAATCGTGTTTGGAGAACTTCCTCCACTAGTTCAATCTTTTTTCTTCAAAACCTTTCTTCATGGGCTTGTAATGAACCCATAAGCTCATCGATCGTCATGGCATCCAAGTCTTTGGATTCTTCAATTGCAACAACAATGTGGTCATACTTCTTGTCCAAGGACTGAAGTATTTTCTCAACAACACAAACATCGGAAATGTCATCTCCATTTCTTTTCATCTAGTTGACAATCACCAAAACTCTTGTGAAATAATCAGCAATCGATTTAGATTCTTTCATATGAATTACCTCGAATTTGCCTCTCAAGGTTTGAAGGCGAATCTTCTGAAATTTTTGTACTCCTTGATGTGTATTATGAAGAATCTCCCATGCCTCCTTAGTAGTGGTGGCATTCGACACCTTTTCGAACATGGAATCATCTAAAGCTTGATAGATGATTGACGGAGTATATTGATCTTTTGAACGAATCTTCTCCAAGGCATTCCTCTAGTTATAGTTCAAGGTAGCTTCATCCTCTGGCTCATCATAGCTAGTATAGACAAGTTCCCACATGCCGTAGGTGCCAAGTAGAGCTTTCATTCTAACGGCCCAGTTACCATAGTTGTCTTTGGTAAGACGAGGGTATTGAAGATGGAGCTGATTGTTTGTTGACGTCATGATCACAAACCGTAAGCTCTGATACCACTTTGATGGAAATAATTTGAAGATAAAACGCTCACAACTCACACAAGAAGAAGATAGATAGGCCTATAGATTTATTTTACCTTTAAAAAAAAAAAAAACAATTACATGACTCTCCTATTTGTAGACTTGTTACATGACCTTTACTCTTCCTAGTAAGAAAAGCTAGTGTTTTGGATAAGATCTAGAAACTAATAAAAAATCACCATATCTCACCTTATCTTTAAAAATAATCACTATCTCTAAAAACAATCATTATACCTAGAAATAGGAATAGACTCATTATAGATAATGACGAACAGACTCGTTAAATATAACGCTGCAATTATAACTCTTTTTCAATGCAAGTACCGAACAATTATATACACCGATGAATTTGGTTTAATTTCTAACAATAATGTGATAGAATAGTAAACTCTTCACTCGTTTGTCTTCTGCCTGATCGGAACCAAAAGTGACAAGAGAAGACTTCACTTTTTAAGTCATCGCCAGCCATGAGCTCAAGTCATAGTCCTCGACCTTCTCCGTGAAATCGGGGAGGCTCTGAGGCCACGGTTGCTCTTTCGGGTCCTCTACGCTCAGTTGACCCAGTCAATTGGCGCTTTTACGTGAATAAGGATTCAACCAGACATTCATATAATGCGGTCTTCGGTTCGAGCAACCGTGTCTCACTGGAGCCCCTTCTGTCTCTGCTATACGCTCCCCAAAGCTTTCCTCTTTCTGACTGTTCTTGTGCTTCTATTGTTCCTCTCTAAAATTCCTGAAATGGGTATCGAGAGCTCCATAAGTTCCAAATTTTTGCTTCGCCTCGTCATTAGCATTTTGACGATTATTTGTTTGGAAGACTGGGTTGCATCAGTGAGCTTGAAATATGATTGCGAGCCTGCAAAGCGCAGTGCCGTGAAAGATTTTCCCTTCCAGAACGACACTAGACCATGCTGTCCTGATGAGCCGCTGTTACTAGAACCTTTCTGGGAGGACCCTGGCGATTATGATCATCAATCTCATTCGTTGATCTCAGAGTTCGAGAAAACGGGCGATACCTGTCTTACTCCACATAAACATTTTCCTAGATTCCCCAGTGCATCTGATCCTGATGAGCATTCATACCTAGCATTTCTCCGTGATTGCAGCAGCATCCCAAATGTAACATTTCCATATCCTCACTCAACTTGCCCCTCTCCTGGCACCAACCGCTCTTATGTCGCTCTTATGGATAGACCAGAACACCCACGTCTTACTCTGTCAGCGTGCGAGAGTCATGTTATTGTACCTGTTAAAAGAGCCAGAAACGATGGCGAGGAAAAAGAAAATGATGACCCCGAGCGTAAGTGGAAGCGCGGGTTTCGACTCAAATGGAATTTAACCTCCTGGGAGAGTTGTGTTAAATGCAAAACAAGTGGCGGCAGATGCGAAGGACGTGATGGACGTTTTCGATGCATCTGTTCTGATGGAAAAGCACATGCGTACACTTGCAAAAAAGGTAATACTTTTCGATTGATTCGCTGTAATAGCAACAGTTTAAATTCTCGCATGCGCTCTTCGGTGTATTTCCGGGCCGTGCTCTCCAAACTTGATAAGGACTTCAAAGGAAGAGGAGGAAATTTTGGCTTTCTTGGTTTTCTATTCTCATTTCCTTTTACCCCTCCTCGGCTTCATTCACCAAGCCTTTACTTTTTTATTTATATTTCTTCCGGACATTCTTTTGTAGATCTAGTGTGTGTTTGCTTTGGAAAAAATTTTACTATGAAGGAAAACAAATTCCGTGGCGAATGTCCTCGCCACGCTCTCCAAATTTGATAAGGACTTCAAAGGAAGAGGAAGAGCTTTTTGGCTTCCCTCCGTTTTCTATTCTCAGTTCCTTTTTCCCACCTCGGCTTCATTCGCCAAGCCATTACTTTTTTTTTTCTTTTGGACATTCTTTTGTAGATCTAGGGTGTGTTTGTTTTGGAGTTTATGATAAAGAAAGATGAAATCAATTTCACGGAAAATTGTATTTTACCCTTTTCAAAATAGAGAATTCATTTTTTTAAGTATGCTCTCCTTTTCAACGTAAATGGTTTGACTAATCATTTTCAGCAAACTATACATAGCTTGCGTAGTAGCTTCTGTAATTTTAGTATGTAGATGGATTCATAGTAATGTCCAAAAGAAAATACTATCTGCTTAGCCAGTTCCAATGTGAGATAGGGCGATGCGTTGAGGATCATAGATGATTAGTGAATTTATGATAAATTAGACAAAGAGGAAAATATAAAGTGAAGAGCTTTCTGCACGTTGTTTACTCATGCATGTTTTGCATAATACTCTCCATTGAGCTTAGTTATGCAATCTCCATAAGGTATGTGACGTTAGGGAATATCCCTTTGTTTTTAAGATGTATTGTATTAAGTGATATTCAATTGATCAGTAAGAATTTTATGTAAAATCAAGAAAGTCAAAGAGATTTATGCATCGTACATGCATGTTATAATATCATGATATGGCATTCATAATAAGTCGGGTTTCCTTAGACTTCTAGAGGGAAGACTTTAACCAAAACCTCCATCAACAACTTGTGAGCTAGATATATATAAACATCATCATGAAAGGATCTTCCCTAATCTTTTTTTCTTTCCTTTTGTTTGTTTATTTTTGTTTTTGAAATTCCAACCTAGACCACTTGCTAAAATGAACTAAATTGTTATGATCAATAGTTATGTCCTTTTTTCCATCGGCCATAGTGATATGTCTCTATTGATTGTTTGTTTGCATGTGGATCAAATCACATTCCATGCTAAACTATATGGAAACGTCGCTGATATACGTGCCTGTGGAATGGCTGGACTTTCATGCATATTTAGAACCTTACGGTTTTGTTTGGTGACTTTACAAACCTTTTATATATCACGTGGTCAAATTATAATATTTAAGAGGGAATTCACTAGTGAGAATATTGTACCTTTTAGAGGGCATATATGTCTCAACCTCTTAGGAGATTTCATCTCTCTCTCTCTCTCTCTTTCCTTCACATTCTTCGACTGTCCTGTAATTTCTTATAAACAACTAAAAGAACGCACGCCAGCATCATGAGAGAATACTAGAATTCGTCTTCTTGCTATACAGAACCAGAAGAGAAGACTTCACTTTTCAAGTCAATTGCCAGCCTTCAATACCAAAAAAATGAAGTGTTGGCTGACCAATTGAATTTTGTGGACTCCCCCACTTAAATATGGTGTGTTAGAGTAATAAGACCTTTCAATCACATAAACATGAGATCAATCAATGAATATAGCATACCCAAATCAAAGGAAGCCATTATTGATCCAAAATGAGAGAATATGTATTCTTGTGAGCATGAATCTTCTCCATTCTGTCTTGAGTCTTGACGACAATTCCATCCTCCGGCAATCTCTAAGTTATCAACACGCACAAAATCAAGAGGCAGCTGTTGGAAATTTCCTATAATATGGGCTTACATTAATTAATTGATTTTCTATTTTAAATAATCGGGTTAATGGATATTCCAATATTTGTTGAACCCTATAGTGATCTGATTGAATTGGGTATTGGCATCTATTGATAACGGGCCTGGTTGAGCAAAGCAAAGTGTAGGCAATTGTGTTTGATCAAGCCCAGTAATGGGAAGGGCCCAGGTTGACACGCTATTGATTAGGGTTTACAGTCCCCTCTCTAGCCTATAAAAGGGTAGGTTACACCTATCAGTTGCTTTAATCCCATTGAAAGCTGCTATATCGAAATAGGTCATAGAGAGGAAGATCTAGTATTCCGATAGATCCCTGATTATCAGAGTGATCTATTTTTCTGCAAGTAAAGCAATGGCTCAAACAGGTACGCTTTAATTCCATTTGTATTTATTGATCTTGGTGTTTTACAATCATATATGGATCCGTTTTTCTTGATTGATTAGTTGTAT
This sequence comes from Eucalyptus brandiana, assembly GCA_014182725.1. Lineage (NCBI taxonomy): Eukaryota > Viridiplantae > Streptophyta > Magnoliopsida > Myrtales > Myrtaceae > Eucalyptus > Eucalyptus brandiana. The sequence continues at coordinate 37,895,010 of CM024674.1, forward strand.
ATGTGAATAATTTTCAACAGCAGCATCATCTTACTGATCATGCCGCCTCTCCCTCCAGTCAGAACCTCATATTAATACTCCTCTTTGCAGCCTTATCGGCAAAGCTTTCGGTCTGTGTGATGAACAAGCACTGACAAAACTGCAGCATCACCAGAACCTTTGGTGGCCACAACATCACCTTCCCATTCTCTGTCCTAGACCAACAACCCTCTTACTGCGGCTTCCCTGGCTTCGGATTAGCTTGCATCGACAACAGTCTGATCCTTGACCTCTCAGGCGATGACTTTTCGTCCGCGATATCTTTTACCAGAAGTAGTCGCTCCGCATCTCCAAGACTGCTTTCTCGAATGATTCGACCTTCTCTTGCACGCCTGTTCTCAAGAACTTGACCCTTCTATCGACTCAGTTCCAAATTGGCCCGAACATAGCCACCACTCTCTCTCCTCTATAACAGCAACATCTCTCTCCATGCGGATTACCTTCTTGGGACAATAATTACTTGTACTTGAAAGAAGGCCAGGACAGTGTTGTTCTGGCAATACATGGAGATGACGAAGATGGGGAAGTGGTGGAAGCGTCAACGAAGTGCGAGTTGGTGGTAAAGGCGCCAGTGGTGGCGGAGTGGAGAGGGCAGAGGGGAGAGATAGAGTAGGCGTTGAGGTGTCAGCTGAATTGGACAGCACCCAATTGCAGCGCGTGCGAGGAGAGTGGTGGCAAATGCGGAATCAATCACGAGCGCTTCAGGTGTTGCTGTCCTGTCCGGGCTTTTGTTTGGGTTTGTGTTCCTGGTGGGCTTAGTAATTCTTCACCCTGTGTCTGAGCATAATACTCTCCTCTTTATGAAATGTTGATTAACATCATCGGATCGTGCGGGTCGAGCCGAGTACACTTACCTTTCTGCCTAGAATGTGCTACGAGTTACCTCTGAATCATAAATATTCAGGGGCTTTGCCATCTCACAGCACAGCAGAGTTTTCTTGAGGGTTGGTACAGCACAGCATCTGTCCGTTTGTTGAAATATTCTATCGTTGCATGAGAGTATCTCTTGTTGGTTGATTAGGGAAAAATCTCTTGAGGATCCATGGTCTTTTGAACCTTAACTCCTGTGCGAACCAAGGTACCTTGAGCCATACCGCACCGATATTGGATTTACTCATTCTATCATTTCCTTGCCTTATTTCCTCTTCCTTGTTTAACTGTATACTATCATCTTGATCCTTGTCCTCTTTGTATTTTGTCAATGCATTTGTCAAAGTCAATGTTCTAATTCAATCCCTAAATTTATTTTATTTTCCCTCTTAACTTAATTCTTTAGCATGAGTATCAAACTAGTCATCTTAAAGACATGAAATAAGAGTGACTGTGATGAGTGTGGATCAAATTATGATCCCTGTAGCTTTCGATCTTACATGCATAACATCCTCTCCGACTGTGTTGAAAAGCATTCCTGCTGTTGTAAAATGCATTCCTACTGGTTTCATCATAGTTTTGACTGGGAGAGTTCTCTGACAAGGATTTGTGTCCTATGTAACAGCGCAACATGGCGATTTGGTGATGAAAGTCGCAATAGGTACTCCATTAAACCTACATTTTGTCTCATATAGAAATTCACTGCTTGGAAACCCTGATAAAGTTTTGCTTTTCTATCATTAGGACCTTAGACTAGTAGAATGATGGACTGAAATTGTTGCACACGAATCTTTTGCTTTTCTCTAATCAGCTGCATCAGGAGTTGGGATTGCAATTGTCATTCTTGTAGTCTATTCCCTGAGGGAGAAACCGCTGATAAGGAAACATATGGCTATGATAATGGGAAAGAGAGAACATTCTGTGGCTGCACAGCAAATTGAGGGACTAATCTCTTCGAGGAGATATACCTACAAAGATATCAAGAGGATGATCAATTCTTTTTGGGAAAAGTTGGGTCAAGGAGGTTATGGTTATGTGTACAAAGGCAAGTTTGGAGACGGTCAACTTGTGGCCATGAAGCTTCTAAAGAATTTGAAAGGTGACGGGGAAGAGTTTATCAATGAAGTTGCAAGCATAAGAAGGACATCTCATGTCAATATTGTCAGCCTTCTAGGCTTTTGCTTTGAGGGGAGCAAAAGAGCTTTAGTTTATGAGTTCATGCCCAACAGATCATTGGAAAAGTTCATATTCAAAAGCGACACTTCAGAGTCAAATCGACAATTGAGTTGGGAGACATTGTACAACATCTCCTTAGGCATAGCACAAGGGCTAGCATACTTGCATTGAGGCTGTAACGCTAGGATCTTGCATTTTGATATAAAGCCTCACAACATTCTTCTCGATCGGAATTATTGTACGAAGATATCCGACTTTGGTCTTGCCAAAATATGTCTAGGGAAGGGAGTATCGTGTCGATGTTGGGTGCACGCGGCACTGCAGGCTACATTGCCCCTGAATTGGTCATAAGGAACATTGGAGGGGTTTCTCACAAATCAAATGTCTACAGTTATGGCATGATGGTTCTAGAAATGGTCGGAGGGAGAAAAAATGTTGAAGTTGGGGTGGATTGTACAAGCGAGATATATTTTCCTCATTGGATTCACCGACGCCTTAAACTTCAAGAAGAACTCGGGTTGTGCAGTATCGCAAATGAGGAAGATGAAGGAATCGCGAAGAAGATGATCATAATTAGCTTATGGTGCATTCAGATTGATCCGAGAGATCGACCACCGATGACTCAAGTGGTGGAGATGTTAAAAGGAAGTGTTGAGGCCTTGCAAATTCCCCCCAAACCAACCTTGTCATCCCCCTGAGATCCCCCATTGCAGCTACAGATGACAGTTTATTGCGGCAATTTGATGTCACGACAACATCTGTATAAATTATTATGAAATACTTATTTTAAGAATTTTTTTTCTTGGGTGCTTCCGTTCACGAAAGATCAAATCTTGATTGTTTTTCTGATTTGTTAGATTGTAATTCTTGCACAACATTGTTGACATCCTAATTTTGCCAACCGTTCAAATGTCCATTTTTTGCAAAAAAATATAAAAATACAAAAGAGAGAGAGAGAGAGATAGCAAAAGTTTAATTAAAAAAATGAGCAAAAAATGAGGTGGAGCGGGCCGGCATGTCCGGCCCACTCTTTTAATAAATTTTCGGTCAGCCCCTTCTTTCTTCTGGCCCATCTTTCCTTATTCCTTTAAGTCTTCGATTTGAGGCCACATCAGAACCTAAAAAGAGAAGGCCCAGTTCATCACCCATCTTCTCTCCTCTGCACACGCGCGCGGGGCCAGCAGAGGGAAGGGGAACGTGTGAGCGACGCCACCGCCGTGACGACGCAAGCAAAAGGGATAATCCAGCTATCGTCAGAGGAGAGGTGGGCGAATGGGCGAGAGGCATAACGGAAAAGATGCACGGGCGTTCGAGGGCGTGAGCAGCGCGAGCAAGGCGTGAGAGGAGCTGGCTGTGTTTGGGGGAGAAGGTAGAAGGCGCTCGGATTTTTCGCAGGGGTTGGTTTTGGAGAGGCTGGAGAGTTTTTTCCACAAAAAGCAGACCTCCTTTTGCTAGACCGAGATAGTGAGCAGGAAGAGAGAGCGAGCTGCTATATTTCTATGACCACCACCTTGTCTTGATGTGAAATAATGGAGAGACGTCTATTGAAAGGGTGTGAGGGAAGTTATCTTTTGAGAGAAATTATATAAATAACTTTTGAAGATAATCATTATAACTGTTGACGGAAAAAACGTTCTAAAACACTATTATCTCTTTTATTCTCCTCTCTCCAACAAAGAACAAAAGGCAAATAATTGACATTAACACTGTGGAACAAGAATACTTTCCTCGTCATTGTATTCAGACCATCATGAAGTCGTATCATCCATTGTTCGCTTGTGATTCAAAGTAAATTCCTGAATAATTCATAGTCGTTTCTTCCACCAACTTTTCATTTTGGCTTCCCTTGGTTTTCTGTTCTCAGTTCCTTTTTCCCACCTCAGCTTCATTCACGAAGCCGGCTTCATTCACCAAGCCATTCCTTTTTTATTTGTACTTCTTTTGGACATTCTTTTGTAGTTTTAGAATTTGTTTTGGGGAAAATTTTACGATGAAGAAAAATGCATTCTCAAGAAATCATTTTCAACTTTTTAGATGGGCGAAATTCTTTTGTAGTTTTAAGACAAGATTGCTCTCAATCATTCACTTGCAATTTAAAGTGATGGTCCAATTTCTTTCTTCCTTTTCTTGTTTTTATTTTCACTTCCATTTAGAATCTAGTTGCCATAATTAAGCATTTCACATATTTTGTTTTGGTCTATTATGGGTATCCTATATATATTGAAGGAATTATGTTTTCGTTTTCATTTTTGGATTTTAATTTTGTAGAAATAAAATTTGACGAAAAGAAATTTTTTTAAGAAAATGTATATCAAGTCTCTTTAATTAAAACATCAAAGAATTTGTTTTTTTTCTTTACTATTAGCCAGATACTTTTACACAAAGCACATGTGACGTTATAAGAGTATATAAGAATACACTAAAATTATCAATGTGAAAAAGGTATACATAATGAGGCATCTTGATATTTTTAATGTAAACACTTCATGTATGCTATTAATTTTTATCAATCCAAAATGATGAGATTTCATTGACATTTGAAAAAAAAAATATTTTGTGCAATTTTTTAATAATAAAATTTCATCTTTTAAAGTTCATATTGGAAAGTATAACTGTGATTTCATTTTGGAAATCCTTTAAAGGATTTTTTTTTTTTTCCAATCCTATCATCCCATTTGATGTATCTGTACATAAAAGACAACCAATAAGAAATGGATTGATTATGATATGCACAACAAAAGTGTAAAATCATAAATAAATAAAAAATCATTGGGTTAAAAATTATCTATCTTAATTTTTTTTGAAGATTTTCTTTGATAATGTATCCATGAGTTTGCTCGATAACAAAAAAAAGAATTAGGTTTCCCGAAAATTTTCTTTTCAACAAAACTAATTTCTACCAAAATAAAATTTGTCAATAAAAAAGAAAACATAGTGCTGCAAAAACAAAACATGTGAAATTGTTAATTTTGGCAATTAGATCCTACATAGAAATAGAAAAAAGTAAGAAAAGAATTTGTGGCACTAGTTTAAATTACAATAGATGCTTTGGCGCATTTTTGTCTTTTTGTCAAAGTTTGGGTGGATTTAATCATATAATGGATCGAAATAGCGCTGCCCTTTTAGAATAGGGAATTATTTTTCTAACTTTAAGCATGCATGTTTTCTTTAGTCATGAATGGTTTGACTAATCATTTTTAGCAAAACCAAACATATTCGGGAAAAGTACCAAAAAAATCATAAACCTATTGCATTGGTACCAATTCAGTTCTAAACATTTTTGCATCGGTACCAATTCGGTCCATCCAGACAATTTTAGCTTGTCGACGCTGACTTGGACATCGGCCGGTGACCGAGACGCCGACGTGGCAATTTTAAAATATTTTTATTATTTTTTTAAATTTTTATTAATTTTTCCTTTTTCTTTTTCTTTTCTTCCTCCTTCCTCTTTGGATCTGTTTCGACGATGGTCGGCAAGCCTCCGGTGAGGTTCACCAGCCACCGGGCGAGGCCTCGAAGCCCTCGTCCCGCCACCGGCAAGGGTTCTGACCCTCGCCCAGCCTCTCCTAGGGCCGCCGGCAAGGCGGCTACGCCCAAATCTGGGTGAGGCCAGCCTCGCCTTGGCCTCACCAGCCGCGGGCGAGGGGCCGGCAAGGCTGGCCTCGCCTAGATCTAGGCAAAGCCGCCTCGCCCGCAGCCTTGGGCAAGGCCGAGTGAGGACCACAACCCTCGCCGACAGCTGGCTAGCCTCGCCCTGGCCTTGTCGCAAGCGAAGGCAGCCTCGCTCACGACCGGCGAGGCCAACGAGGCCCTCGCCAGCCTTGCTTTTGTGGGCGAAGGCGGCCATCGCCCACGACAAGGCCGGGCGAGGGCCGCGAAGCCCTCGCCAGCCACCGCTAGAACAATCCAAGGAGGAAGAATGAAGAAAAGACAAAGGAAAATGAAAAAATTCAAATAAAATCAAATAGAATCAAATAAATAATAAATAATTCAAAATAATAATAATAAAACATTAAAAAAAAAAAATGGCCACGTCAGCGTCCGGTCACCGGCCGATGTCCACGTCAACACCGGCAAACCAAAATTGGCCGAATGGACTGAATTGGTCAAATTGAAAAAGTTTATAACTGAATTGGTACCGATACAATAGGTTTATGACTTTTTTGGTACTTTTCCCGACATATTATGCACAGTCGCTTTTATAGTTTTAGTGGTTAGGTAAATTCATAGTAATGTCCAAAAGAAAATATTGTGTGCTTAGCCAGTTCCAATGTGAGAAGTAGCAATGCGTTGAGGTTTATAGATGATTACTGAATTTACAATACATTGGATAAGGAGGAAAATGTAAAGTGAAAAGCTTTTTGCACATATGTTTACTCATGCTTGTTTTGCATCAGCTTCAAGTTGCAGTTAACACTGTCACATAAGACACTCCATTAAGCTTAGTTCGACAATATCTAAAAGGTATGTAACATTAGGGTATATCCATTTGTTCTGAAGATGTATTATGTTAAGTGATATTCAGTTGATCAATATAAATTTATGTCAGATCAAGGAAACTATAAAATATTTGTATATCATATATGCATGTCATCATATCATGATATGACGTTCATAATAAGCCAGGTTTCCTTAGACTTTCCTTAGACTTCTAGAGGAAAGACTTTAACCAAAACCTTTGTCAACAACTTCTGAGCTGGATATACATAAAAATCATTATGAAAGGTTCTTTAAAAATTCCAATCTAGACTAGTTGCTAAACTGAACTGAATTGTTATGGTTGATAATTATGTCCTTTTTTCCCTTGGCCAGAGTGATATGTCTATATTGTTTGTTTGTTTGCTTGTGGATCTTATCACATTTGATGTAGAACTTTATGACAACGTTTCTGATATACATTCCCGTGGAATCGTTGGACTTATTGTCATAATTTGAACTTTATGGTGTTGTTTGATGACTATGCAAAGTTTTTATATAGCAAATCGTCAAAGTATAATATCTAAGAGGGAATTCACAAGTGAGAATATTGTACTAACAAACCATTTGAAGGGCATATACGACTCCACCTCTTAGGTGAATTCACATCTCTCTCTCTCTCTCTGTCTCTCTGTCTCTGTCTCTCTCTCTCTTCCCTTCATATTCTTTAACTATCCTGTAATTTATTAGAAACTGCTAAAAGAATGTGCACTGACATCACGAGAGAATAGTAAAATTTGAATTGGTCCCTTCAATTAAAATGTAAACGAAATGCTGACGTGATTATTATTTTGTCATTAAATGTAGAATTTGTCATTATACGGGGCTTTTTTTAAAATTTTGACATATAGAAAACAGAATTAACAATTCTAAAGACACAGTATGACAAAAATTATTAAAAAATAAAAAAAGTGGACTGGCGGCTGATGGGGGTCATTGAACGGCGGTGCAAAGTGCTAGCATTGCTACGGTGCTACCTGAGTGGCATTGCCGTCGCTAATTACATTTGAGAGAATACACGCTCAAAAAAAGTCACAAGCCCCCACCACTCGCACTCGTTGTGACGACAACGACTGTTTTTCCAATCTCTAGGCAACGCGTAGCTAAGGTCGTGCAACCTTGGCCAGGTCTGTCTCACCAACGATTGCGCACCCTGAAGATCCATTTGTTGGCAGGGTTCACGGTTCTCTCTCTCCATTAGCGCTTGGGGTTTTGTCATTTTTTAATATTCTTATCCAATTGACACAAAAGAAAATTCATGATATCACAAAAGAAAATGTGGCAGTCTTCGACAGCATTTCATATGCATATTTAACATATGAACTTGTTGTTAGAGATCCAAATGGCCACGAAAAAAAATAAAAGTTTTAAGGATTGTGATTGCTTATTTTCTAAACATACGGGGACAATGGCTGCCTTCGTTCCGATAGAGAAAGGAAACGTCATATAATAAAATTGTAAACGAAGTGAGAAATTGAAAATCAAGATTTGATTTGTTCAGAGCCCTTGGGCTGTGGTTGTTTGATGGCAAAGTAATTGCTATCAAGGTCTTTGTACCAATATCATTCTCTATATCGTCCTGTAATTCTTGGTGTCACACCCCGAAATCATCATGAATGGTGATGACATGGCCGTCCTTCCACTCGAAGGACGCAACCTCAAAGTTTCCAAAATCCAATTCCTAAAAGTCCCTTCGTCGATATCACTTTTTTTACTACTCATCATTAGTTGAGGAACCTGAAAAAGATTAGAAAAATAGAAGGTGAGAAACCACAACTCAGTAAATAGTACATTGCTTCTAAGCAGATCAAGCATCCACTATAGATATTTATAAACCAAACCACAACTCCTTTAACTCAAATCCATAATATAACAAACATAAAATAAGAGAATAAGTCACATATGCTTTAACATAGCAACAAAAATATTTATTTTACAATAATATCAGAACAAACATCAATAGTTCAATCCATTGATCAATCTCATTAATTCACATGTTAATGATTCATTCCATTGGTTAATCTCATCAATGGTTTAATAAAATCATACATCGATGATCTATTCCAACAACTAATCTCAAATTATGATCCATTCCATCGACTAAACTCAAATCACATGTTAATGGTCTACTCTATTAACCAAACTCATATCATATGTCAATGATCCACTACATTGACCAATATGTTGCTCGGTATTAAATAATGGTCACAACACAAGGTCTAATAACAAGGTAACCAAAATTCCCCCTTAGCACAATCTTCACATATTATTTGCTAGTGGCTCGGCCCACAAGAATATCTTATACTAGTATGCGCATAGCCCCTTACTGGACTCATAGCCATATTGAACATCAACACCAATTTACAACAATCTCGACAATTCACAAAGCCAAATCCAAAAATCATTTCATATGTCACAATATATTTCATAAATCAACCACATAACCTTTCGTGACTCAATTCATTCGCCACAATTACTTTTCGTAAAATATTTCATAAATCATTTTAAAATTAATCTCATAAACCGGTTTTACAAATCAAATTAAATGAAATGCATGTCAAAAAGCTTATCACAAATCGATATCTATATAATATTCCGTATACCATCTCAAAGTTGAGCTTTTCATAAAAAAAAATTTCACAAACCCAAAACATGTAATATTTCTCAACTTTGTTCATCAAACAAAATATATATTTCCACTAAAAAGTTCTCACACAATCTTCAAATACCAAAACGTAGTAAATGTCCAATCCAAATTTTATGCAACAGATATGCTTATTCATAACTTATAAAATATCAAATCTTTATCATTTTAAAGACATGAGCTTATAGATTCTTAGAAGAGATAGCACCATTCACCTAGGGAAGTCGAAAATCAACATATGTGGTTACTTGAGTCAACACACTCGTATTCCTATCAATTAATCAAAAAATGATATCAAAACCAAGTAATATGCTACTCTCCAACTAATGACTCGACTAAATTATGCTTATTCATTGATAAAATGACACCTATATGCTAATAAACCACATATCCAAAATGATTATTTAAGCCGTCCGCAATAGGAAATTTGAGCGCAAAACTTAGTCACATTATAACTTTCTCCACCGAACCTCGTTTGAAGCGTACATCAATGGAAATCCCTTCCAACGTATTACAAGAACCCCAATTTAGCCAACCCGAAATCAAGCCGAAAATCAACAATGGTTGCGTACTATTCATTACGCACGATAAACTTCAAAATTTTATTGTGGACAAATCGCAAGCTCAAATCACGATCCATAAAATCTTACAACTCCACAACATCTTAAACTATAATTTCTATAAAAACAAGAGGCTTAATGACTCAAAAATTATATTTCACCGCTCAATTTTTCCAAAATTCCGAATTCTAAACCCTAAGTCCAAACTTACTCCAATTGAATGAATGGGGGCACGAGTGCTTATTGGGCATTGCATTACGTGGTTAAGATGGATTGGCGTGGTTCTCATGGTAAGAACGCATGAAACCCTCTTTTTCTTCCGTTCCTTCTTCTCCCTCTCATTTCTTCCTTTCTTTCCCTTACACGGGCTCTCTAGTCTCCCTTTCTCTCTCTCCTTTTCCTTTTCCCTTTCTCTTTCCCTTTTTATTTCCTCCTATTTCTTTTTCTTTCCTTCTCTCTCTTCTTCTTTTTCTTCCTCTCTCCTGAAAACTCTCGGCCTCTCCCCTCATTCTTCTTCTCTTCTTTTCTTCTTCTTTTGACCGTTCAACCTTCTCTCTCTCTCTCTCTCTCTCTCTGTGACTAGATCAAAACCCATATTTTACACTTGGAATCTATACTGATAATGTAATGGAATAGTAAACCTCTTCACTCGATTGTCTTCTGCCTGATCGGAACCAATAGTGACAAGAGAAGACTTCATGTCACGACCTAAATTTCAGGTGCACCATCTAAGGTTTAGGCTAATGAATTGCTAAATTTTAACTTAGTTCGAGCTCTTCCAAACCCATATCAATTCGCGACTTATATTCAAATTTTTAACATACAAATAGATTTTATCTAAGAATCGACACTAATCAGTTTTCGTTAGATCGATTAGACACCTAAGTAAAATAATGGGAGAATTATTTTACTCTTACAAACCAGAGATTTTGGGTATGGGGACTTGATTACTATCTAAGAATCGACACTAATCAGTTTTTGTTAGATCGATTAAACACCTAAGTAAAATAATGGGAGAATTATTTTACTTTTACAAACCAGAGATTTTGGGTATGGGGAATTGATTACACTAGACTTCTTTAATGCTATTTTGGTACCATTTTTTTTATTTTCAAAAATATTTTTGCAAATAGTTTGGATTTATTTTAACCTAAATTACTATCATGCAAATATGGTGACCACACGAATATTCATCTACTATTAAACATTCGATGAAAAAATAAATAAATAAATCACATCACACAAAGCAAGCAATTATTTTTTGGGGTTTTCTTAAACATGCATTTTAATAACCTAATTTTACTAACAAGTTATTTTTAATTAAGTGAATTTAACATGCAAACTAATTGACATGCGCCTAATTTTTTTTTGTATTTTTATATTAAAATTCGTAATAAGAAGGAAACATAATTAAACCATCTAAAATGAATAATTCTCTAATTTATTTTAGGGATTAATTTGACTTAAACCCTATCCTATCTCAGAAAAACTATTTTTTTAAAGAAAAATGATATTATTAAAATGTGCAAACTTTATCTAAGAGTCCATCTATATAAAAATTCAATCCTAATTTATTCCAAAAATTATCTAAAAAAGTAAAATCCTAAAAATGCAATCCTAAATTACTAATCCAACAACTCCAATGCAAGTTATGATTTTTTTAATTATTTTTTAGTGTTTTTTTTTAAGGATAAGCAATTAACAGATAAATATTAAATCTAAACTAATCAATATATTTATCAAATAAAGGATTAAAATAATCGAAAAAATAACTTGAAGTCTTACGGGTTAAATTAACGATTACTCTAACCCTAAACATCACGACATATAAAAAATGTTTAAAATAATTAAAAATCTGTTTCGAAATCTTATGGATTAAATTAATAATTATAATAATTTAGTAATTAAAATACTATCAAAATGTCCAAAAACTAATATAATTAAAAAATGATCTAATATCTTACGAATCAAAATAATAATTATAATAATTTTGGACAAAACTCCCGCGGATAATACCATAAAATGAACATCAAAATCCAGTGTTCCAATTTGTACAACAATAACAAACTTAACAAAATAAAATAAATGAAAAATAACAATAAAAACTACCTAAAGGGGAAGGGCAGCGGCGTCGACAGGGGTAGGCGCGGGCGAGGGGGACAGCCGGCGTCGGAGCTCCGGCGAGGGCTGGGCGACAGCAGCAGCAGGGAGGCACCGGCGAGCAGCAGCTGGGTCACGGGTCGCTGCGGTGGTGATGAGCAGTGACGTCGGGCTCCGGCGAAGTGCAGGGCAATCAGCGGCGAACGGCGAGGAGCGCGGGCGTCGACGAGGGTTGAGGCGCGGATGGAGTGGCGAGGGAGCAACTGCGGGCGTCGGCGACGGTGCTGGGCGGTGGAGGTGCAGGCACGGGCGTCTGGTCGAGCAGCGAAGGGGGGCTCGTGGGCGCTGCAGGTCGCAGGTTGCTGCGCGGTGGTGCTTGCGGGTGCTGGTGCGTGGAGCAGTGACGCAGCGGCAGCGGCGAGCAGGCAAAGGTGGCGCGGTGCTGGCGTCGGCAGAGGCGCGTTCAGAGCGGGGCTCAGGCGGAGGTGCGGGCGGGGCAACGGCGTCGGGCGCGGCGGCGATGCTGCTGCGCGTCAGGGGCGAGTCCGGCGAGGCGGCGGTGGCGGAGGTGCGGCGGGGCCCGGCGGTGCAGCTCGGAGACTAGCGGTGCAGGGTCGGTCAGCGGCAAAGGGAGGCCACGGAGAAGATGAACAGTGGCGCTTTTTTTCTCCTTTTCTCTTTTTTTTTATTCTCTCTCTCTTGTCTATTCGCACGTCTACTCTCTGCATTCACGTCTCTTTCACTCCTTCTTTTTCACTTTTCCCTCTTCCCCAACGAAAGAAGGGTGAAAGAAAACAAGCTCTCCTTTTAGTGTTTGAATTTTCGACAGAGCTCTTGCACGAATTTTTCTCTCCAATTTTTTTTTGTTCCCCCTTGGTCACGAAAATTGTGACTCTTTTATTGTGATTCCGATCAGCTGTAGAAATTTCATGGTATTTTCCGAATTTTCATCTTCATTACGTTGATTTATGGCCGCAAATCGAGCGTGATTTCGTAATCAACTCGATTTTCTTTGATTCATTTTCTTTTATCAAAATTATTGTCGCTTATTCATTTGATTTTTTAATTGCTTCTGTATTTATTAAAATCTGAATATTCATCATAATTTCGAATTTTCATGCATAATTAATCAAATTGATTTTTTTCTTTTTTTTATTTGCGATTTTTATTTTTATTTCTCTCAGGTTATTAAAAATTAGGTGTTAACACTTCACTTTTTAAGTCAATCGCCAGCCATGAACTCAAATCATAGTCCTCGACCTTCTCAGTGAAATCGTCGTGGCTCTGAGGCGCGTTTGCTCTTTCGGGTCCTCTACGCTCAGTTGACCCAGTCAATTGGCGCGTTAACGTGAAAAAGGATTCAACGAGACATTCATATAAATTCGGTCTTCAGTTTGAGCAACCGTGTCTCACTCGAGCCCCTTTTGTCTCTGCTGTACGCGCCCCACAGCTTTCATCTTTCCGACTGTTCTTGTGCTTCTATTGTTCCCTCTAAAATTTCTGAAATGGGTGTGGAGAGCTCCATAGGTTCCAAGGTTTTGCTTCGCCATGTCATCAGCATTTTGACGATTTTTTCTTTGGAAGGCTGGGTTCCATTAGTGAGCTTGACTAATGGATTCTGCGAGGTTGACGAGTGCGGTAAGGTCATGATCGGTTATCCTTTCGGGAACGACTCTCAACCATGTTGTCCTCAAGACCAACTGTTGAAACTAAATTCTCTCTGGAAGGACCCTATTTTTTATGATGATCAATCTCTTGGGTTGATCTCAGAGTCTGGGAGAACGGGCAATGCTTGTTTTGCTCCACCTGAAAAGTCTCCCCAACCGCCCAGCGCATCTGATGCTGATGATCCCGGCAGTGAAGTGCTCTCCTTTCTTAAATCCAATCACGGGCCTTTCCACCTAGCATTTCTCCGTAATTGCAACGGCTCCCCAAATGGTGATTATTCACATCCTGCCTTGACCTGCCCCTCTGCCGGGGCCAACCACTCTTATGTCGCTCTTATGGGTAAACCAGACGACCTTCATCTTAGTCGGTTAGCGTGCGAGAGTCATGTTATTGTACCTGTCGTATTAGCCGGAGAGGATTGGGAGAAAATAGAAAATGATGAATCAGCCAAGGAGGAGTTGAAGCACGGGTTTAGACTGCAATGGAATTTAACCTTCCGGGAGAGTTGTGTTAAATGCAAAATTAGTGGAGGCAAATGCGGGGAACTGGATGGAAGTTTTCTGTGCAAAAGAGGTAATATTTTTCGATTAATTCCCTGTACTAGCAACCGTTTAAAATCTCCCATGTGTTTTTCGGTGAATGTCCTCGCCATGCTCTCCATGCTTGACAAGGACTTCAAAGGAAGAGGAAGAACTGTTTGGCTTCCCTCGGTTTTCTATTCTCAGTTCCTTTTTCCCACCTCGGCTTTATTCAACAAGCCATTACTTTTTTATTTATATTTCTTTCGAACGTTCTTTTGTAGATCTGCTTCTTTTGGGGAAAATTTTATGATAAAAAAAATGAATTTCGTGAAAATCATTTTTAAGAAATATATTTTTCTTTTTTCGAATTAGAGAATTCATCTTCCTAACTTTAAATATGCTTTTTGTTTTTTATACCAAAAATGGTTTGACTAATCATTTTCAGCAAACCAAACATAGTTTGCGTAGTCGCTTTGGTAGTTTTAATAGTCAAATGGATTCATAGCAATGTCCAAAAGAAAATACTATTTGCTTAGCCAGTTCCAATGTGAGATCTAGCAATGTGTTGAGGATCGTAGATGATTAGTGAATTTACGATACATTGGACAAAGAGGAAAATATAAAGTGAAGAGCTTTTTCTACGTATGTTTGCTCATGCATGTTTTGCATAATTCTCTCCATTGAGCTTAGTTCTACAATCTCCACAAGGTATCCAATGTTAGGGAATATCCCTTTGTTCTTAAGATGTATTGTGTTAAGTGATATTCAGTTGATCGGTAAGAATTTATGTCAAATCAAGGAAGTTATAAGAGATTTATACAATGTATATGCATGTCATCATATCATGATATGACATTGATGGTAAGCTAGGTTTCCTTAGACTTCCAAAGGGAATACTTTAGCCAAAACATCCATCAACAACTTCTAAGCTAGATATACATAAACATCATCATGAAAGATTCTTCCCTAATCTTTTTTCTCTCCTTTTGTTTGTTTATTTTTGCTTTTGAAATTCCAATCTAGACCTCTTGTCGAACTGAATTGAATTGTTATGGTCGATAGTTATGTCCTTTTTCCTTTGGCCAGAGTGATATGTCTCTATTGATTGTTTGTTTGTTTAATTATGGATCAAATCACATTCAATGTTAAACTATATGAAAACATCATTCATGTTCACGCCTGTGGAATGTTTGGACTTTCATGCATAATTTGAACCTTATGGTTTTGTCCGGTGACTTTACAAACCTTCTATATATCACATGGTCAAATTATAATATCTAAGAGGGAATTCACTAGTAAGAATATTGTATTGATAGACCTTTTAGAGGGCATATATGCCCTGACCTCTCAGGTGAATTCACCTCTCTCTCTCTCTTTCCTTCACATTTTTCGTCTGTCGTGTAATTTCTTAGAAACAACTAAAAGAAGGCGTTCCAACATCATGAGAGAATAGTAGAATTTGTCTTCTGGCTATACAGAACCAGAAGAGAAGACTTCACTTTTCAAATCAATTGCCAACTGACCAATTGAATTTTGTGGACTCCTCACTAAAATATGGCGTGTTAGAGTAATAGGATCTTTCAATCACATAAATATGAAATCAATCGATAAATATAGCATACCCGACTCAAAAGAAGTCAGTATTGATCCAATATGAGAGAATATGTATTTTTGTGGATATAAATCTTCACCACTCTGTCTCCACCATAAATCTCTGAGTTACCAACACGCACAAATTC
Organism: Eucalyptus brandiana; assembly: GCA_014182725.1. Classification (NCBI taxonomy): domain Eukaryota; kingdom Viridiplantae; phylum Streptophyta; class Magnoliopsida; order Myrtales; family Myrtaceae; genus Eucalyptus; species Eucalyptus brandiana. The sequence goes on from CM024674.1 coordinate 37,910,803, forward strand.
AAGAGGTAGCTTACTGATCATGCCGCCTCTCCCTCCACTCAGAACCCATATTACTACTCCTGTTTGCAGCCTTATCGGCAACGCTTTCGGTCTGTGTGATGAACAAGCACTTCCAAAACTGCAGCATCCGCAGAACCTGTGGTGGCCACAACATCACCTTCTCATTCTCCGTCCTAGACCAACAACCCTCTTACTGCGGCTTCCCCGGCTTCAAATTGGCTTGCGTCAATGACAGTCTGATCCTTAACCTCTCAGGCGATGACTTTTCATCCGCAATATCTTTCACCAGAAGTAGTCGCTCCGCATCTCCAACACCGCTTTCTCGAATAATTCGACCTTCTCTTGCACGCCTGTTCTCAAGAACTTGACCTTCTATCGACTCATTTCCAAATTGGTCCGAACATAACTGCCACTCTCTCTCCTCTACAACAGCAACATCTCTCTCCATGCGGTTTACCTTCTTGGGTCAATAATTACTAGTACTTGAAAAGAAGGCCAGGACAGTGCTGTTTTGGCAATTTATGGAGGTGACGAAAATAGGGAAGTGGTGGAGGCGTCAACAAAGTGCAAGTCGCTGGCAAAGGCGCCAGTGGCGGCGGAGTGGAGAGGGCAGAGGGGAAAGATAGAGGAGGCATTGAGGCGTCATGCTGAATTGTACAGCACCCAATTGCAGCGCGTGCGAGGAGAGTGGTGGCGAATGCGGAATCAATCACGAGCGCTTCAGGTGTTGCGGTCCTGTCAGGGCTTTTGTTTGGCTTTGTGTCCCTGGTGGGCTTATTTCTTCTTCACTCTGTGTCTGAGCATAATACTCTCCTCTTTATGAAACGTTGATTAAAATCATTGGATTGTCCGGGTCGAGTCGAGTGCACTTACCTTTCTGCCTAGAATGTGCTACGAGTTACCCCTGAATAACAAATATTCAGGGGCTCGACAATCTCACCGCGCAGCAGAGTTTTCTCGAGGGTCGGACCAACACAGTGGGTCCATTTGTCGAAATTTTTTGTCGTTGCTCTGAGGGTATCTTTCCTTTGTTGATTAGGGAAAAATCTCTTGAGGATCCCTGGTCTGTCGAACCTTAACTCATGTAGGAACCAAGGTACCTTGAGCCATACGGCACCAAGGTTGGATTTATTCATTTCATCATTTCCTTGGCTTATGTCTTCTTTCTTGTTTAACTGTATACTATCATCTTAATCCTTGTCCTCTTTGTATTTTGTCAATGTATTCGTCAAAGTCACTGTTCTAATTCAATCCCTAAATTTATTTTATCTTCCCTCCTAACTTAATTCTTTAGCACAAGTATCAAACTAGTCATTTTAAAGACAGAGATAAGAATGATTGTGATGACTGTGAATCAAATTATGATCCCTGTAGCTTTCGATCTTACATGCATAACATCCTTTCCGACTGTGTTGAAAGCATTCCTGCTGTTGTAAAATGCATTCCTACTGGTTTCATCATAGTTTGGACTGGGAGAGTTCTCTGACAAGGATTTGTATTCTTTGTAACAGCGCAACATGGTGATTTGGTGATGAAAGTCGCAGGTAATCCATTAAACCTACATTTTGTCTCATATAGAAATTCACTGCTCGGAAACCTTGATAAAGTTTTGCTTTTCCATCATTAGGACCTTAGATTAGTAATATGATGGACTGAAATTGTTGCCCGCGAATCTTTTGGCTTTCTCTGATCAGCTGCATCAGGATTCGGGATTGCAATTGTCATTCTTGTAGTCTATTCCTTGAGGGAGAAACCGCTGATAAGGAAACATATGGCTGTGATGATGGGAAAGAGAGAACATTCTGTGGCCGAACAGAAAATTGAGGAACTAATCTCTTCGAGGAGATATACCTACAAAGATATCAAGAGGATGACCAATTCTTTCCAAGAGAAGTTGGGTCAAGGAGGTTATGGTTATGTGTACAAAGGCAAGCTTCGAGACGGTCAACTTGTGGCCGTGAAGCTTCTAAAGAATTTGAAAGGTGGCGGGGAAGAGTTTATCAATGAAGTTGCAAGCATAAGCAGGACTTCTCATGTCAATGTTGTCAACCTTCTAGGCTTTTGCTTTGAAGGAAGCAAAAGAGCTTTAGTTTATGAGTTCATGACCAATGGGTCACTGGAAAAGTTCATATTCAAAAGCAATATTTCAGAGGCAAATCAGCAATTAAGTTGGGAAACATTATACAACATCTCCCTAGGCATAGCACAAGGGCTAGAGTATCTACATCGAGGGTGTAATGCTAGAATCTTGCATTTCGATATAAAGCCTCACAACATTCTTCTTGACCGGAATTATTGTCCAAAGATTTCTGACTTTGGTCTTGCCAAAATATGTCCTAGAGAAGAGAGTACCGTGTCGATGTTGGGTGCGCGTGGCACTGCAGGCTACATTGCTCCGGAATTGGTCATAAGAGGCATCGGAGGGGTTTCTCATAAATCGGATGTCTATAGTTATGGCATGATGGTTATGGAAATGGTCAGTGGGAGAAAAAACACTGAAGTCGAGGTGGACCATACTAGCGAAATATATTTTCCTCATTGGATTCATCGACGCCTTGGACTTCAGGAAGAACTTGGGTTGCATGGTATCACGAAAGGGGAAGACAAAGGAATTGCAAAGAAGATGATCATAATCAGTTTGTGGTGCATACAAATTGATCCAAGAGATCGACCAGCAATGACTCAAGTCATGGAGATGCTAAAAGGAAGTGTCGAGGCCTTGCCAATCCCCCCCAAGCCAACCTTGTCATCCCCCTCGTCAAAATTCCCCGTAGCAACTACAGACAACAGTTCGCTGCTGCAATTTGGTGCTACTTCAACAACTGTATGAATTTGTCTGAGATACTTTCCTAGAGAATTTCGTTCCTTTGTTAATACCGCTGGTAATTTCATTGAGAATGAATGGAGTGACACAATAGGATTCTTCCATTCACAATACATTAATCTGAATCGGTTTTGTAATCCACTTGGCGATCAAAAGAGAATGGTAAGAACTGGTCATTGTTCGATCGTATTCCTATACATCATTCTCTGATCAGCCTTGCAATTCAATCAAGATTATCATTATCGCGATTGGCAAGAACACTTAGGTGTCTTGTCAATGTATTGAACAGCCAATTCTAGGACCACTAACAAGTTTAAGAAATCAGAACGTACAGGAGGCCATGGATTCAGCCATCATTCTTCACTTTGCTGGTCTATTATGAGTCTTCCTGGGTCAATTGCCCGTGTTTTAAATTCTGATGGAACCAAGTAACCAGATATATTTGTAATGAACTCAAGAGACTCGTCGAATTGGCGGGTGTTACATGTACAATCTATGTGATGATGATAGTCTTAGTCCGAGTTACCATGCATATCCAGGCTATGAGCTCAACTGTGATGGATATAACCTGACCCTGTCCCCGGTGTCCAACGAATATCAGGTGATCCACATGAATAGGGAGCGCGTCGATCCTTGAGGTCGCATGGACGGATGGATGATCAGAAAAGATACCTCTTCCAACATATTCTGCGACCACATTTGACTTCAGTCCCTCGAACTACACTCCCAGTGACCTCAATTCCACGTTATTCCAGGAATGCGACTCATCGATCCCTCGACTTTATTTGTTCTCTTGTCCCGCCTCTCGAGATGGCGACTTTGCATACCCAGTATGCTAGAACTGCAGTTTCAGCGTCCTGTCCTGATTTCGAAACTCTAGTTCTACCACCTCCTTTGGAGGGCCGCGACTATGATGCTGGTATTAGTGATGTCGGGAACAAAGGCTTGGAGATCACCTCGTTTGTTTTTAGGACAACGGCTTTTAAGATTCCCCTTGTCTTTTAGGACTCATGACTTACTGCTGAAGCATATCTATCGTATATCAACGACCCCTTCCTCTTCTGAAGTACAAAACCTTAGATTAAACTAGATTTTTGTTATAAGAAAAAAAGCAAAAACCAAACTAAAATTCTTAAAAGGTGAGTTTATATCAGTTTACGGCCAAATTAAAACAAATTAAATGAGATGGCTAGTTATTTTTCTAATTAATGTGAAGTAATATGTCTGATTAATGTTAAGGGAAGGAGGGGATGGAGCCTTCGGAGATGCGGCTCAACCCCAAAGCTCCATTCAACTAAACTTTCTTATCCATCGTGCCTGATCTACTGCACTGTTGGAAGCACTCTTTTACTGGTTTCATCACAACTTCATTTGGAACGTTCATTTGATAAGGCTGTGTATCCTAGCGGCAAAACTTGGAGCTTGCTGTTCGAAAATATTGTTTTGTTTTTGCAGCAATAGCTGCATCAGGTGCTGGCATTGGGATCGCCCTCATTGTTATGCATTCCTTTAGGAAGACACTGATGACTAAAAAAATTTAGGGCTTTGATGAAGCATAGGAGTGAATGTTTCGATGGCAAAATGAAAATCGAGGGATGCTGTCTCTTTGAGAAGATACAACTACAAGACATTAAGAGGATAATGGAATCTTTCAAAGAAAAGCTAGCCAGGGAGGCCGGAGGTATGTACAAAGGCAAGGTCCTGGTCAACTTGTGGCGATGAAGCTTCTAAAGGGGCAGAAAGGGGATGCGGAAGCATTTTTTGATGAAGTTGTGAGCATGAGCAAGACTACTCATGGCAATGTTGTCAGCCTCTTGGGATTTCGTTTTGAAGGAACGGAAGAGCTTTGGTTTATGTGTTCATGCCCAATATATTAAATTATGTCTTGAGTTTCGTTGGAAAAGACGAAATATAAAATATATATACGAATTTCCACACCTGGCGGAAATTCTGTGGAATCCGAAACGCCGAAGCCCATGCACGTAAAGAAGGAAAGTTACGGTGGGCCTAGAGTCAAACTTTATTGAGGTCTTCTTTCCTTCTCCCAGAAGCTACGTGAAACAAAATAGGTGGTTCCAATTTGACCTTGGGGCACACTCGCGCACACACGTATAAAAGCTGAAAGAAGTATTACGCAGGATTTCACTCTCTCTCTTTCTCGGTGGGTGGCTGCTATACGTACGAGCTGCAAGAAGCCGCACGCTGCCGAGAAGAAAGGAGCCGCACGTCAAGCCGAAGATAGAACCACGCGTGTTATACTTTGAGCTTTGAACGTGATAATTTTGTGCCGTGAGTTTATACCTAAATGAGTTGTTTATTTATAAACACTTAGAATTTTTGGTTAAATCTAGATGTGGGAAACACTTGAGTGATTGAGCGATTGTAAACTCTGATTCTCTGATTTTAGTGGTTTATTTGCTGCTGGCTCTCCCCGTGGACATAGGTACCAATACTCGGACCAAACCACGTAAATTTCTGGTGTTCTTATTTTTCTCGTTTATTTCTCTGGTGATTTTGCATTGACATAAATTGTAAGATTCTGTCATTTCCACGTATTATATCCCAACAATTGGTATCAGAGCGTGGGGTTAGATTTCTTGATTGTGATTTGGGGCTTTTGCTTGTCTGATTATTATCTAGAAATTCTGTTACTGCAATTATGTTTGAGAGGAAATCTGAGATTGAGAAGTTTGATGGGAGAAACAACTTTGTGTTATGAATCATCAAGATGCGAGCTTTATTGACAACACAAGGTTTGGCCAAGGCATTAGATGATGAAGATGAGTTGCCAATTATAATGAAAGCTTCGGAGAGAGTAGAGCTTATGGAAAAAGCAAAGAGCATAATCCTATTAAATTTGTTGAATGAGGCCTTACTAGAAGTTATTGAGGAGAAGGATGCCGCAGCATTATGGGCAAAACTTCAAACACTCTATGTGAAGAAAGGTTTGAATAATCGCTTGTATACGTTGAAGAAGATGTTTCAATTTAGATATACTGAAGGTACGTCTATCAGAACTCACCTGGATGAATTTAATAAACTCATGTTGGATCTGAAGAACGTCGGTAAGATACTTGATGATGAAAAGCGGGGCATGATGTTGTTAGCCTCTTTACCAGAGTCATGAGAGCACTTTACTGATTCATTGTTGCAGGAGCGTACTACTATTACCTCAGAAGAGGTAAAGTCCGTCTTATTCTCTAAAGAGTGACAGAGAAAGTTGCGAGATGACGGTCTAGCGAAAGGAGCAGCGCAAGCACTGACAATTCAGCGTAGAGAACAACATCGAGAGCCTAGTAGCAGCAGAGGTAAAAGCATATCAAAATCACGCCATAGAAAGTCCAAGGGACGTGTGAAGTGCTTTAAGTGTCACGAGGAGGAGCACATTAGGAGAGATTGTTCAAAGCAGAAAAATAAAATTGATAAGTAGAATGCCACAAGCAGTGTGGCAAACGTTGTCCAATGGAACACTAATGATGCAGAAGCTGTCTTATATGTGACTGCTACTTTGTCAGGAGATGAATGGGTGCTAGATTCGGGGTGTTCTAATCATATGACGCCTCATAAGAATTGGTTTACTACTTACCAAGCTGCAAATGGTGGTAGGGTTCTTTTGGGGAATAATGCAGTCTATAAGGCTGTGAGGATAAGGATAATTCGAATTCGAATGCATGATGGGGTGGTTCGCACATTGACAGATGTGAGGCATATACTGGAGCTCAAGAAGAACCTTATTTCTCTAGGGACACTTGATGACATCGGGTGTAGGTACACTGCTGAAGGTGGAGTACTGAAGATCTATCGAGGTGCCATGACAGTGTGAAGGGGAAAAAAGTGAATACTCTCTATCATTTACTAGGAGAGACCGTGACTGGAACCGCAGTAGTTTCATCAAGTGAGTCAGACTCTAACTTGACTCAATTATGGCATATGCATTTGGGGCACATGAGTGAGGCGGGTATGACGATGCTGAGTGAAATGGGGTTGTTGAAGGGTTAGAAAACAGAAAAGCTGGACTGATGTGAGCACTGCATCTATGGGAAGTAGCAGCGAGTTAAGTTTACTACAGCTATTTATTCAACCAAACGACCAGTTGAATATATTCATTCAGACGTTTGGGGCCCATCTTCAGTTCCTTCTAAAGGAGGTGCCCGATATATGCTAACTTTTATCGATGATTATTTGAGGAAGGTATGGGTTTACTTTCTAAAGCACAAATATGATATATTTGATCAGTTCAAGAAATTTAAGGCATTGATTGAGAAGCAGTCAGATAAGCAAATCAAGTGCCTGAGAACCGATAATGGCATGGAGTTCTGTGGTAAAGATTTTACTGAGTTATGCGAGAAAGAAGGTATTGTAAGACACCGCACAATACCTGGGACACCACAGCAAAATGGCGTGGCAGAACGGAAGAACATAACTTTACTTGAGAGAGCTCGATGCATGCTTTCGCATGCAGGACTTGGTAAGGAATTTTGGGCCAAAGTAGTGAACATGTCATGTTACCTAATTAATCGATCTCCATCGTTTTCTATCGAGTGAAAGACTCTTGAGAAAGTATGGTCGAGGAAACCTGTTGATTATTTCGGATTACGAATATTCGGATGTCCTGCGTATGCTCATGCGAGTGATGGTAAGCTTGAGCTGAGGGCAAAGAAGTGCATAATTCTGAGTTATGTACATGGGGTGAAAGGCTACCGGCTGTAGTGCACTGATCCTAGATCACCCGATTAATTAGCAGAGATGTGATATTCGATGAGACTGCAATGCTTCAACAGAGGAGTTATGTGACACAATCAGCAGAGAAGACAAATCATTGTGTCATAAGTGTGGTGGAGCTTTAGGTGGACACTCCAGAGATCTCAAAGGTAACAGAAGTTGAGACTACAGATAAAGTTGCAATTCCTGAAGTTAGTGATAGTGAACAACCAGAAAAGCCGCAGCAGACTATAGCCGCAGATAGAAAGAGAAGGCAAATTAAACCACCGGTACGTTATAGTTATATAAATATTACTTATGCATTGACTATAAGTGATGAGGTGGAGACAGATGAGCCTTCGTCTTACTTTAAGGCGATGGCTAGTTCGGAGTCATCGCAGTGGCTAGGGGCTATGAGTGAAGAGATGGAATCATTCCATCGAAATCAGACATGAGAGCTGGTCAAAGTACCAAAGAGCCAAAAGATTGTCGGAAGTAAATGGGTCTTCAAACGGAAAGAGAGTATTCCCAGTGTCGAGGCAGCAAGCTATAAGGCGAGACTTGTGGCGAAGGGATATACACAACGTGAGAGCATTAACTACAATGAGGTGTTCTCTCCTGTGGTAAAACATACTTCTATTCGTGTTTTACTTGCCTTAGTTGCTTCGTAGGATCTCAAATTAGAGCAGCTAGATGTGAAAACTGCATTTATTCACGGTGAGTTGGAAGAGCAAATTTACATGAGGCAACTAGAGGGATTTGCTATTCCGGGTAAGGAAGATCATGTTTACTTGTTGAAAAAATATTTGTATGGGTTGAAACAATCTCCTAGGCAGTGGTATAAACGTTTTGATGCTTTAATGGCTAGTCAAGACTACTTGAAAAGTCAAATGGATAGCTGTGTCTACTATAGGAGATTGAAGAATGGTTCTTTGATTTATCTACTCTTATATGTTGATAATATGCTAATAGCAGCTAAAAATATGTCTGATATTGATGTGCTAAAGAAGCAGTTAAACGCTAAATTTGAGATGAAAGATTTAGGTGCTACAAAGAAAATTTTGGGTATGGAGATTTTGCGTGACAGGGCTGCAGGAGTTTTACGTCTATCTCAAAAGAAATATATTAAGAAGATAGTGGCACGTTTTAACATGCAGTCGGCAAAATCTATAAGTACACCTTTAGCAAAGCATTTTAAACTTTTAGAAAAATTATCACCGCGGACTGAGGAGGAGGAAGAGCATATGTCTCATGTTCCTCATTCTAGTGCCGTGTGTAGTATTATATATGCTATGGTGTGCAGTAGGCCTGATATTTCACAAGTTATGAGCGTAGTTAGTCGCTATATGAAGCATCCTGGTAAAGCTCATTGGAAAGCTGTGAAGTGGATCCTCAGATATTTGAAGGGAACAATAGATGTGGGTATAGTATATTGGAGGGATAGCAACAGCAGTGAGACCACTGATTTTGTGGATTCGGATCAAGCCGGTGACTTGAATGATTGCAGATTTTTAGCAAGGTACATGTTTACACTAGCGGGTGATGCAAATAGTTGGAAAGCATCCTTACAGGATCGCATTGCCTTGTCTTTGACTGAGGTAGAGTACATGGCACTAACCTCTGTAGCAAAAGATGCGATATAGTTACAAAGTTTACTCTCAGACTTTGGGTTAGAACAGAAAAGTGTGGATATACACTGTGATAACCAAGGTGTGATATATTTGGCGTATAATCCAGTTTACCACGAGCAAATAAAGCATATCAACGTCAGGTACCACTTCATCCGAGATGTCTTAGTTAAGGGTATTGTTATTATCAAAAAGATTGTTACAGCAGATAACTCAGCAGACATAATGACTAAGTCTGTTCCTTTGGCGAAGCTCAAGCTTTGCTTGAGCTTTATTGGCGTCTGTGGAGAGTGAGTGCCCATTGAGGCATTGGGAGAATAGTATGGATGATGAACATTATAACTTGGTTTCAAACATCGAGCCAAGGTGGAGAATTGTTAAATTATATCTCGAGTTTTCGCTGGAAAAGACAAAATATAAAATATATATACGAATTTCCACACCTGGCGGAAATTCTGTGGAATCCAAAACGCCGAAGCCCATGCATGTAAAGAAGGAAAGTTACGGTGGGCCTAGAGTCAAACTTTATTGAGGTCTTCTTTCCTTCTCCTAGAAACCGCGTGAAACAAAATAGGTGGGCCCAAGGTCAAACTTTTGACCTTGGGGCACACTCGCACACACACGTATAAAAGCTAAAAGAAGTATTACGCAAGGTTTCGCTCTCTCTCTCTCTCTTTCTCAGTGGGTGGCTGCTGTACGTACAAGCTGCAAGAAGCCGCACTGTCACGCCCCGAACCCCGAGGTAGCGCACATCCCACTGCGGTTGATCAAATATGCGACATCCCAGGATACGTCGCTGACCCATTCATTTTATTACGCATGCGGAAGCGAAACAAATCCCCTGACAACATTTAACTTGGGATAGAAAAGTAGGCAATCAATCACAATATCAAACACTCATTTACAAACACATAGGTTTAAATACAACTCTGGACTGTCTACAAAATAGACCAGCTCGACAAAAGGGGGACTATCCTAAAACCAACTAGCAAGACACGTTCACCGATACTTCAGTCTCCACATTTCCAAACTTAGGGCTTCGGGTCCTCCACGACCGCCATCTAGGGACCTGAAATTTTAATCCCCAAACTGGGATGAGACAATGTCTCAGCAAGTTCAACCCCCTAAACCCCTATTAGAAAGAAAATACGCCCCGGGTGGCTTAGCCACATCACACAAAAGACTTACCTCGCATTAGCCTTCATCTGCAGGTTAGCACAATTTATATAATTCAACCACGTGCAATTATGATAACCAAACAACCATGGCACACTCACAATATCATAACAATTCAACCACTTGGATCGTCTCAGCGATCAATCGACTCGGCCGATTACATGTCATTCTAATAAATCAATCACTGCCTCCAATCACGACCCTACAGGAAGGTTTGACAACCAGTGGCAATCACGACCCCACTCGGCACGACCTTTAATTAGGTGGTCCATCACGTTCTCACTGGGCACGACCTCTAATAGGTGGTCAATCATGACCTCACTGGGCACGACCTCTTATAGGTGGTCCATCACGGCCTCATTGGGCACGACCTCTCATAGGTGGTTCATCACGGCCCTATTAGGCACGACCTCTCATAGGTGGTTCATCACGGCCCTATTAGGCACAACCTCTCATAGGCAGTCCATCACAGCCTCACTGGGCACGACCTCTAATAGGTGGTCAATCACGGCCAATCTCCCATCAATTTCCACACTTAGGATTTTATAAAGAATCCATATTTATCGCAATCACACTCAATTTACCACAACTAATCATCAATTTCAAATTCTAAATACACAAAGGCGATCAACACGAAATTCTAAGAGAATAAGGTCCCGACGAAATTTTCGGAATTTAATAAATAATTAATTTTATTCCGAAAATTAATTAAATAATAATATCCATAGTTTTCGCAATCCACATTCAATTTATAATATCCAATCATCAATTTCAAAATCCGAATACACAGCAGCGATCGGCACAAAATTCTGAGCAACTGGGGTCAAAAATAATTTTTCCGTTTTTTTTTTATAATAATATTTTTATAATTTCGGATTATAATATAATATTATAATTTCCAAAATTTCGAAGCAATTAAATAATTCAAAATTAAAATCCTATTATGTCCCATCAAGGTTTATTATTAAATAAACTCTCTTAGCCTTTAATTAAGCATACTTTAAATTAAACAAACATCTTAATCTAATTCACAATTAAATGAATTAAACTAACCACCTAAGCTTAATTAACTTAAGCTAAGTACACCTAAAGCATAAATAACCCTCTAATCGAGGTTTAGTGAGCTAAACTCACCGGATTAACGAGCCGAACGGACCAAAACGACGAGGACGACGCAAGGATTGACTTTCCTCAAGGCGGGCCGAGCATCTAGGCTCGGGAAGGCAGCCAAAACGGGCCAAACATGGGCTGCCATACCCATTTTCTCGGTTGCTGTCTTGGGGCCGAGAGGGAGCGGATCCGGCATCGATTAAGCGAAGGAGAACCGGCGGTGGCAGCAGCTGGTCTCGGCGGCTGCAGGTGGGACTCCGGCGACCTTGGCAACGGCGAACGGCAACCGGCGATGCTGGACGCAGCTCTAGACGTTGCTGGAATAGCAAAACCACAGAGGCGAGCAGGGAGCTCGCGGGGCTGGCGACTGAGTGCGACGGGCGAGCCAACTAATCCGGCGGTGAACGGCGAAGGGCGGAGGCGCGAGACGGCGGTCCAACAGCTAGCTGGCTGCTCTGGCGTCCTCAGATCTAATGGGTCTTCAAGCAGAAACTGGAGACGGAGAAGAGAGGAGAGAGGGAGGCGGAGGTCCGAGCGGCGAGGCGCGGCCGCGACGGTGAGCGGACGGGCGAAGGCGGCGACAGCTCCGGTTGCAGCTACGACGGCTGCTGGCTTCCGGTTGCTAGGTTTGAAGCTGGAGAAGAAGATGGAGATGGAGAGTGGTCGCACGGGAGAGAGGGAGGAGAGAGGGAGGAGAGAGAAGGAGGGGGGCCCTTTTTATTTTCTTTTTCTCTTTCTTTTATCCAACAAAAATGGCCCACCATGACCTAGGATGACATCACACTCCACTATCTCCCACAACCTTATTCCAATGGTTGCAATTCCATTTTCCGCCGGGGCATAAAACTTTGTACATCAATTCCTTTAATTCCAATCAATTCTCTCACAATTGAATCAAATTGAAGTTCATAAAATTAATCCAATGTCACCATACTTCAATTCACATCTTCACTTGTCCGTAGAACTAACTTAAGTCCCAAAAGCGCGATCAAATGCGGGCCTACTAATTTCTCGAGCCAAATTAACCACTTTTTGATTTAATTGTTGAAAAACTCTGATTGAATGAAAAATCTTCCAAAGATAAGTCAATGATCCTAAAATGATTTGTGACACACCCAGATTTCCAATTTCTGAATTCGATCTTAATTCCACGGTTAATTTCACTTTTGCACGATACTAGCGCGGCCCAACCTACCGGATAGCCTTTAGAAATTTTCCTGCATTTGACATGTGGTTGATCATCTCAAGCCACAATGTACATCTTTGAAATATTGACGACTTTCGATTGTCGGGGTAATCTCAAGGTTTCAAATACGAACACAGGGTACCCAATCGATAGAAAAGTCAGTCAAGTGCTGATCGACAAGAATTGTGCGATATGGTGGAATCACCTACACCTAATCACATGCCTCTGTCGAGTCGACCTATCTCCGATCTCTAATCGATTTTTAATTGTGCCATAATGACCCTTGCAGATTAGCTCGGTCAAAAGGTCGCTTCCTGGTCAAATTCTCGAGTCTGATGCATTAGAAATTCTTAACAGCTTCACCTGATAAACTAGTTTTCACATGAGTGGCTGACTCAAGGAAAAGAACCATATGCGTGCTAACAAAATGCCCGTCTCAATTTATTGAAAATAGAATTGAAAAATCAGGATGTCACACGCACACTACCGAGAAGAAAAGGAGCCGCACATCAAGCTGAAGATAGAACCACGCATGTTATGCTTTGAGCTTTGAATGTGGTAATTTTGTGCCGTGAGTTTATACCTAAGTAAGTTGTTTATTTATAAACACTTAGGATTTTTGGTTAAATCTAAGTGTGGGAAACACTTGATCGATTGAGCCATTGTAGACTTTGATTCTCCTATTTTAGTGGATTATTTGCTGCTGTCTCTCCCCATGGACGTAGGTACCGATACTCAGACCGAACCACGTAAATTTCTAGTGTTCTTATTTTTCTCGTTTATTTCTCTAGTGATTTCGCATTGACGTAAATTGCAAAATCCTATCGTTTCCGCGTATTATATCCCAACACAATGGATCCCTCAAAAGTTTATATTCAATGGGAGTAATACTTCGGAGGTAGAACCGTAGTTTAGTTTGCATACAATATACAAAATTTCTTTCAAACATACTCATAGGCTAGGGTACTTGCATTAAGGCTGCAACATGAGGATCTTGCACTTCAGCATATAGTGTCACACCATTCTTTGAAATGGAAACTATTGTCCCAAGGTTTCCGACTTGTGATCTTTCCAAAATATGCCCAAAAGAAGAGAGCATTGTGTGGATGTTGGGTGTGCGGTGCATAGGCAAACATGTTGCTTCAAAGTTGATCATAAGGAACATTGGAGAGTTTCTTAGAAATTGGATATCTATAGTTGTAGCATGACAGTTTTGGAGACGGTTGACAAGAGGAAAAAGATTAAGGGCATAGTAGATCGAACTAGCGAACATACTTCTGTCACGGGTCCAGCGATACCTAAAGCTTTGAGAAGAGCTTGAGCTACATGGGACGACCAATAATGAGGACGAAGGAACTACGAAGAAAATCATTGTAATAAGCTTATGGTTCATTCAAATCGATCCAAGAGCTCAACCCTCTATGCCACAAGTTATGGAAATGCTAAAAGGAATTGTTGAGGCCTTGCAACCCCCCCCCCCCTCCCCTAACCTGCCCTTTTCCAATATATATATAAACTACCTTGTTGTTTCCGTTCCGTGAAGGCCTTTCATATTTTGGGGTGAAAGTGTCTCTCCAAAAGAGTTATGCCTTCGGTTGGAGTTAATTCAACATCAATCATACGAGACCAATACAGTTTGTAATGGAGTGTTACATGAACTCTTGAGTTGGGTAGGCCTAATCCATTTATCAAGATATGTCGTTTCATCTAAAGATTTCATTTAATCAAGATTGAGCTCAATGTCTTAAAAGTTCCTTATTTATCTATGCTTAATCAGTGATCCTAAAGTACTCGTCAAAGATACATGCTCCTGTATGTACTCCTCACATGTAACTACGAAGAGTTCTCCCGCGCCAAACTTGAGCGCTGATTGCCATTTTCTTTAAATAAAAAAAAAGACGAATGGGAATAAACAAGAGCTCTCTTTCAAGTCAAAGCCATTTTTATTGCTCCCACTCTCAATTCGAGTTTTGAAGTGCGCTCAAGGAATCTCATAGTGATTCGCGAATTTCCTGGCACTCGCGCGATGCGGCAAAAACAAAAGTCCATCTCTGTAATTGTGCAAGAACCAATTAACTTAGTGCTTAATGCTCCCTTCCAAATATAATAAGACAAACCCTATCAGCTAAAGATTTAAGCTTTGTTTTTACATACCGAACACTCCCGTTCAGACTCTAAGTCAACAATCGTCTCCGTTTTTATTGGGCTAAATCTGAGTTGGGTCCCTAAACGAGAGCATTTTAGGCCAAAAGCCACATTCAATTTACGGACTTGGAAACTATTGATTTGAGACAAGTATTTATAATCCTTAAATCAATGAAGGTTAAGGCCGCACATAAAAAAATAAAATTTTGCTAGCATAATAGTCTTTAGACTAATGTGAGAACTACAACTTATCACGAGTCACAAATTCTCAAAGAAATAGACCTCATAATGATTTATGATTATTTATTATCTGATTTTTATATTCACAATAAATTAAAAACTATCACCAAAGGTTAATATTATGAAAAATCTCAAAATAATACATTTATGAAAAATTTACCTTAAATTAAAAAAATTTTAATCACAAAAAACCTCAAACCCGATACATTTGTACAAATTAATTTTTTTATTACTAAAAATCCAAATTGATACATTTGTTAGTATCCGTTAAATTAAATTAATACCAAAAATAATTACAAACTAAGGTAAAACTCCAAACTAGTATATTCGTTAATTGTTGTGGGTCATTCAACTTAATAATTTGATAGTAAAATTTAACGGAAACTAATAGAGAATGATTATGTCATAAGTATACTGAATTTAGAGTAAAATTATCACAAATTTGCCGATTTAGAATTTTTTCGTGATATTTAACTATTTTATTAATATTATTAACGTAATGTGCTGTTTTCAATCACATGGTCACAATGTTGCCCAGCGCGGGTTTCCCATTCCACCCTCCGCCTTCGACTTCGATTTACACTCGTGCCCCAACCCCTTTTCTCTCTCCTCCTCGAAGTTTGCATTGCGGAGAGCAGAGAAGCAAAACCTACTACTCACTTCTCAGTCAGTCCTCACTCACTTCCCTCACTTCACACCACTCTCTCTCTCTCTCTCTCTCTCTCTCTATCTGACACCTCCTCCGCCGCAGCACCAGAATGTCGCCGCCTCTTCGCCTGAAGAAGCTCGTCTCCCTCCTCCTCCTCCTCCTCCTCCTCCTCCACTTCTCTTCCCTCCAACCTTCCACCGCCAACCCGGACGCCGAGCCCCTCCTGGCCTTCAGAGCCGCCTCCGACGCCGGCGGCGACAAGCTCCCCAACTGGAACTCCTCCGCCGACGTCTGCTCCTGGGTCGGCGTCTCCTGCCTCCACGGCCGCGTCTCCCGCCTCGTCCTCGAGGGCCTCGGCCTCCGCGGCTCCCTCCAGCCCCTCGCCTCCCTCTCCCAGCTCCGCGTCCTCAGCCTCAAGCGCAACGGCTTCTCCGGCCGGGTCCCGGATCTGTCCAACCTCACGACCCTGAAGCTCCTCTTCCTCTCCCACAACGGCTTCTCCGGCGAGTTCCCGGCCTCCGTGCCGTCCCTCTCGAGGCTCTACCGGCTCGATCTGTCGTTCAACAACTTCTCGGGCCAGGTCCCGGCGGCGCTCAACGGGTTGACCCACCTGCTGACCCTGAGGCTCGAGGGGAACGGCTTCTCGGGCCCCATTTCGGGGCTGGACCTCCCGAACCTCCAGGAGTTCAACATCTCCCGCAACACGCTCGCCGGCGAAGTGCCCAAGTCGCTGTCGAGGTTT
Organism: Eucalyptus brandiana; assembly: GCA_014182725.1. Taxonomy (NCBI): domain Eukaryota; kingdom Viridiplantae; phylum Streptophyta; class Magnoliopsida; order Myrtales; family Myrtaceae; genus Eucalyptus; species Eucalyptus brandiana. The sequence goes on from CM024674.1 coordinate 37,927,204, forward strand.
CCCGAGTCCGCATTTGCACAGAACTCGGCTCTGTGTGGGTACCCACTCAAGAAATGCGATGCCGCCGCCGGCGACCCGACTCGACCCGGATCCGGCGGGGCCATCGCGACCCCATTGAGCCCGAGCGCGAAGCCCAACACCGTGGCCTCATCCCCGAGCTCCTTGCCCGTGACCGCGACGCCGGCCGCGGCCTCGTCGAGCGCTCGCCACTCCGGCGGCGCGTCCCACATCAAGCCCGCGGCCCTGATCGCCATCATAGTCGGCGACGCCCTAGTGCTCGCGGCAATCTCTCTCCTGCTCTACTGCTACTTCTGGAGGAGCTACGTCGGCGAGAAGAAGAACTCGAAGCTCCTGGAGAGCGAGAAGATCGTGTACTCGTCAAGCCCGTACCCGGCCGCCACCGCCGCCGCCGCCGCGGCAGCCAACAACCCCGGCGGGTACGAGAGAGGGAGGATGGTGTTCTTCGAGGGGGTGAAGCGGTTCGAGCTGGAGGACCTGCTGCGGGCGTCGGCGGAGATGCTGGGGAAGGGCGGGTTCGGGACGGCGTACAAGGCGGTGCTGGACGACGGGAACGTGGTGGCGGTGAAGCGGCTGAAGGACGCGAGCGTCGGGGGGAGGCGGGAGTTCGAGCAGCACATGGAGGTGCTGGGGCGGCTGAGCCACCCCAACGTGGTCAGCCTGCGGGCCTACTACTTCGCGCGGGAGGAGAAGCTGCTGGTCTACGACTACATGGCGAACGGGAGCTTGTTCTGGCTCCTCCACGGTACGCCCGTTCGCTTTCTCAAAACCCTTTTATTTTCTCGAGTTACTCTGTTCGAAATTTCATTTCTTGCTCTGTTTTAGTCCCTAGAAAACCTGCATCGATGTTCCAGTCGATCCGACTCGATCCCATTTCCTGTTGTCAACTCGAGATAGCTCCCGACCATTTTGGTGAACAGTAGCACACGCGCTCCATAAATTGCCAAACGGCACATTCCGTGAGTCGGCCTTCAATGCCGAGATCGACTGGAGTTTCGTGCGCCTCGCATCTTCCTTTTTCGAACTTAAAGCTCGAGCGTTTGTAGTAGCGTGTAGGGAAAAAGGACAGAGGGGGGGACAAAGGGATTTTGATTATTGTCGCCCTTTGTTTTCCGGGAGACGGTCCGGTCTGGTGGTGTGGGTCCGCCGATGGTACCAGAGGCGGAGGTGGGGCATTACTACGGACGAGGGGAGGGGAGGGAATGGGGGACAGTCATGGAAGATGACAGGGAAAACCTGCGACTTTAATTACCGTCCGTGAACAGGGAGCCGAAACACTTGTCTTTGCTTGTCGATGTTTCAGTACAACCAGGGGGGGGGCCCGCCCCTGTGCGACGTGGTTTTATTTTCCTAGGAAAGAGGATAGCTTTATTTAGCTGCATAATTACCCTTTTTTATCTCGAGATAACGACAAATGATGTCGGAATTGTGGCTTAACGCGGAATATGATCCTCAGTCTCGGCAATTTGATCATGTGCAATTTTTTCTCTGCCTGTTCAATCTATCTAATCCTTGAATTATAATATTCAATGTTTTCGGAAGTGAACATTGAATATTTTCGTATAATTTAGAGATTAAGTTGAACATATAAATTGAGAACTTACATTATATATTAAGTTATAATTTAAAAATTATATTGAATAAATTAAAAGTTCGGGACTATTGTATTGTGTCATTTTTCCTCTTTTTTCTTTAGCAATCGTATTTTGAATGTTTCGTGTTCTTTTTATCCGAACGTTGTTCTCATTTTTTCCTGCTCTCTCCCTCTCTTTCTCTTTTCCTTTTCCTTGCGAATAATTTATTCGTCTCGCCTCTTCTTTCCAGCTGAACTATTTCCGAAAGTGCGTGCTCCTGTGGGCCCTCGCCCGGGCACTTTCTTGTCATCGCCATCATTACCTCTGACCCGACTCTTCGTTCGACTTTGTTCTTTATTATTCAAATCGCGTGGCAGCATCGTGCGGTCTCTTTAAAGATCCCCCGTTCTTGATGTTAAAATCTTCCGTGAAGCTCCCTTGCGTAATGATCAGACCGAATCTTCCTTCCCTTCGCTTTTGAGGACATCCGTTTGGATTAAAGCTAAAACCTGGATTAGCATGTCGGCACTGTTTCGACGCGAATTCCCGATGAAATCGATCGAACCCTTTATCGTTTGCAAATTAAACATGATGGGAATCTTGTCTTTTTACTGTAGAATGTTATTGCAAATGGAATGATTTGATGCGAGAAAGTACCGAAGTAATGTGGGTTGGTTGCAGAACAGGTGATTGATTTTTTTCTGGTTATGCAGGCAACCGGGGTGTAGGCAGGACGCCGCTGGACTGGACCACCCGCCTCAAGCTCGCGGTGGGGGCGGCCCGTGGCCTGGCCTTCATCCACAGCTCGTGCAAGTCCCTTAAGCTTGTCCATGGCAACGTCAAGTCCACCAACATCCTCATCGACCACGCCGGGAACGCCCGCGTCTCGGACTATGGCCTCTCCATCTTCGCCTCTCCTGCCGCTGCTCCCCGGCCCAATGGCTACCGCGCGCCTGAGGTGGCGGACGGCAACCGTGGTGGCAGCGGTGTTGGGAAGATCTCACAGAAGTCGGACGTGTACTCATTCGGGGTCGTCCTCCTGGAGCTGCTGACTGGGAAGTGCCCGTCCGTGCCAGACCATGGGAGCGGAGCTGAGTATGGCAGTGGGGCCGGGGGCGGTGTCCTGGACCTCCCACGGTGGGTCCAGTCGGTAGTGAGGGAGGAGTGGACGGCAGAGGTGTTCGATCTGGAGCTGATGAGGTACAAGGACATCGAGGAGGAGATGGTGGGGCTGCTCCAGATCGCAATGGCCTGCACCTGCGCCTCCCCTGACCAGCGGCCGAGGATGGGTTACGTGGTCCAGATGATCGAGGAGATCCGTGGGGCCGACGAGGAGTCATCCTCCCCGTGCCACGACAACCTTGAGTCCGTCTCCGACTCGCCATCAATGTCGGAAGGCACATGCGGGACGAGCCAGTGATCCGATCTTTACCAGAAATACTTTCATTCGATTTCGTGGAACTCCCCTGTAGTCCTGTAATTACCAAGGCATCATCTGCTTTTTCCTTTTTCCTCTTTTTTCTCTTTCTTTTTTCCATCTTTTCATTTGTTCATGATGAGGAGGGATTGAGAATCATTTGTGCTTAATGAAGTGGTCTTCATTGCGATCGTTTCTGACAATTTTGCTGCACTGTTTTATCATGGCTAGTAGTTTGAGGATGATCGTGAACAGCTCTTTTACTCATGGTTGCAATCAGCTATTTAGCATGTTTTCATTTTTCCTTGAGTAGTTTTCCTGTTGGAAAAGCAAGTTTTTCCTTTCAAATTTCAATTTCGAGGTATGATCAATTACTTTAGCATTCACTTGTTTTCATCCCCTCATGAAAAAAAAAGCCTAATTTCTTTTAGAGAAAATTTCAAATAAAGGCTTAAAGTATCATTATTTTTTCAAATAACAATATAAAGGAAATTACATGTTAAATAAGGATTTGAAGTAATTATATCAGTCTTAAATAAGGATCTGAAGTGATTATGGCAATTTCAAATAAAGGATTGACCTCGCTGATTGCTAACTGGCTATATATTCCAATCGAGTAAAGAGTATTTTTGATAAAAGACCATTTTTATTTTTATTTTTTTTTCTTTCTTTTTTTCTTTTTTCTATTTTCTTTTTTTTTCCTTCCAATGAGGGCTAGTGAGGCCTCGACAACCTTGCTAGCCGCTAGGCAAGGGCCATCCTCGCCTATGGCCAACAAGGGCAACCTCACCTAGGGTGAGGGTTGCCTTGCCTAGCCCTCTCAAGGCATTGTTAGTGGCCAGCGAAAAAGAAGAGAGAACCAAAAAAAGGAGGGAAAGGAAAAATTCAAAAAAAAAGGTAAGTGACGAAAATATCTTTGACCAAATAGAAAACCAATTCGTTATTTGAAACTAATATAATCATTTCAAACTCTTATTTAAAATAGATTATACTTCAAATCCTCATTTAAAAAAATAATTATACTTTAGGCTCTACCACTACGAGCCTTTATTTGAGAAAATGATTATACTTAAAGTTCTTATTTGGAACTTTCCTTTTAAAAAAATAAAAAAGTATCAACTTTAGGTCCAATTTTAATTCCGTCTACAATTTGGACTCCGACTTATGTCCAGTCTAACAAAAGCTTATTCTTTCGTCCATGTAACATAGCACGAAGTCCATTACCAAGTCACCTGCTGTTGGGTTGGCCTTTAGCAAGCTTAGGATATGGGCTCAATTACGTGCGCCTACAAACGATCGCATTAACGTTAGACATTAAAAAAAAAAAAGAATCGATCCGAGACAAAAAAAACCCACCTTCGGATGGTGTGGTCTTGCACGATGGGAACTGCTGTGCACCAAAAAGATAATTGTGTTACATATAATCAGTATTTTGAAGAGGGCAACAACCACTGGGATTCGCCCCAGTGGCTACTCTTCCAACATGGAAGGGGGAGGTGAGAGGTTCAAATCCCCACATTCTCAGGGGGGATGGAGTGAGGATGCGTAAATTTGAGTGTAGAGTATTTTCCACCCTTGCAGGACAAAAGTCTGAGAGTGAGTGTAGAGTATTTTCCACCTGGCCATTTTTAGGAAATGGCCACACTACTTTTTCTCTATTTTATTATATTAAAGAAAAGTGATTTCTCAAATATTCCTATAACGTTTTACAAGCTCCATGTAAAATTATCTTGCTAAGAGTTTTGAAAAAAACATTTTTTATATAGTATAAAACTAAAAGTCTCTCCTTCATCATTGATCTGTCTCTCCTTCATCATTGATCTTATAACAACCTCCCTATTTTTTGTCCCTTTTATATCAAAACTCACTTTCTTGAAAAACTTATTATAAATGTCATTAGTCTAAAATATGTATCAAGTCTCTTTATTTACTAAATCAAATTATTTATACTTTTTCCTTAATATATTGGTGAGATATTTTTATACAGAGCATGCAATAAATTAGAGGAATATCTAGGGATACACTAAAAACATTATGTACAACGAGGTATCTTGATATTTTTTTGTAAATGGTTCATGGATGACATTAATTTTCATCAATCCAAAATAATGATATTTCATTTGCATTTATTTTAAAAAATTCTTACTTTATGCAATGTTTTTTGTTTGAATTAAATTTCGTCTACTTAACAATTTATCCATAAATTTAATCGACAATGTAGAAAATAAGTAGTTTTTTTTTTTTTTTTGGAAAATTGTTTTCAACAAAATAAATTTTTATGAAAGTAATATCTTACAATAAAAAAAGACATCATGCCTTTAACGAATATGGAAGATCTACAATAAGCAAAACTAAACAAATGAAATTCTTAACTAATGATGGGTAGATCCCACATATATAAGGAAAGTAAGTAAATTTGGGACCATCAATTTAAATCGCAATTAAATGTAGAGAGTAATTTTGTCTTTTTGGTGAAGATTGGGTGGATTTAATCATGTAAGGGTGGAAATAGTACCGTCCTTTGAAAATTGAAATATTTCCTAACTATATGTACATAAAAGAGAATTTGAAGCATACACGGCGTATCGATTTGGCAGAAAACTTGATTGTTACATGTGAACCGCTTCGTTCTATACATGGTAGATGGTGTACAATGTTGTACAATGTTTCAAAATGTAATTATAGTGGGGAAAAAAGGGTAAAACTTTGGCAAGATCAACTAGAACTAGATCCTTTACCCTATGTATCATTGCCAGAGAAAAGAATATGAACGAAAAATGAATGATTCTTTCACTCCTTTTTTTTTTTCCTTCTTATTTTCTTGGGAGATGATCCACCTAATTGAAGTGCATCACCTTGGGCGCAAACCTCAACAGCCGATCCAAGGAGCTGGGCAAGAACTTCCTCGCGAACAGGTAGCACACGCTCGTCACCTTCCCGTTGTACTCGCACCGCATCCCGTTCCCGTCCCTCAGCCGCTCCAGGAACTCGACAGTGATCTCGCTCCTCACGAACCGGTTCGGGTGGGGCCCGCCCTTCGACCAGTCGACCCAGGTCAGCGTCCGGTTCGAGTTGCTCGCCCCGAACTTCATGTTCACGAGGGTTGGCAGGTAGTGCTCGTCGGCGTAGCAGTTGTGCCGGCAGTGCCTCTGGAACAGAGGGAAGTAGGTCCGGTCGGACACCACCTCGACGGCGAGCCTCCGGTCCATCTCGAACCACTGCGCCCCCTTCCGCCAGTGGTGGATCTTGATGTGCGGGGACATCCCGGAGCTGTAGCGGCCGCGGCCGACGGGGCCTGGCAGGTCGTAGGACTGGACGAAGGTTTGGGTGGAGTTGACGAGGTAGGAGTAGACGGTGGAGAAGTTGAAGAGCGGGATGCACGTCTCGGAGACCAGGACGAAGCGTTCATTCGCAACGTCGAGGAGGGCGTTGGCGAGGAGGCGCCGCTCAGCCTCGATCATGTTGACGTTTCCCCATGAAACTTCCTGCATTTTGTGAGGACAATCGACACATTATACAAAGACAAAAAAAAATGGGCAGGCTCAATCTATAAACGATGTGATGGACAAAATCAATCATACTTTTTAAAGTGCATATGAACTTTTACTTTTGAAGGAGGGCTTCGCACGATAATATTTCTGAATTAATCCTACAGAGTAAGTTCTTGCTTGTGGACCGACGGGCAGCTAAGTTTATCATCGGTGTCGGGGAACAACTTGTATTGTTATGTAGCTCTTTCTAATCATTTCTGTAAAGCAAATTCAAGAATGGACCGACAGGCAGATAAGTTAAACAGGTCATGTCATGAGATCAAATGCAATAAGATCAAGATGGGAATGGTGGAACCACCGGGAGCAACAGATGGACCCTCTTTGATTTAGCTGGAATTGGGCCCAAGTATTGAATTTCCCAAAACCAATATCCATGTGATGAAAAGCCCGAGATCTAACCGAAGCAAATAACGTTTTTGACTACTACGAAGATTCAATTCGAGATCACCTATCGTCTTCTTCAATGCGCTTGTACCAAACGCAATCCAAATGAAGAAGCTCCAGATGGACCCGATTTTTCTTGGAATTCCTTTCTTATTGACTAGTTAATGTGACCAAGGCTAACCACTGGGGGTTCGCCCCAGTGGCCACCCTTCCAACATGGAAGGGGAAGGTGAGGGGTTCAAATCCCCACCTTCTCAGGGGGGGACGGGGGGTAGGGACGCGTAAGTTTCGAGAGTGGGTTGCGGCCCACACCCCGCACGGGCAGGGCGCGAGTCTGCGAGTGAGTGTAGAGTAGGAATAGAGTAGGACTGATAAAAAAAAAAAAAAAAATGTGACCAAGGCTCTATTCCTATAGGGAAGAGTGCACATGCATTGATTGCGTTAGGCAAAGGGGGTGGCGGTTTCTTTCCATGTAGAAACCCTTCGCCTTCCAAACGCATCCAACATGCAAAACTGTTCGTAAGAAAATCATCATGTTGCCGTCAATCTTTGGTCTTCCGGCGAAGAGGACGCCCATGAGGACCTAAATGAATTATCTTTGCTCCCGGCTCGAGGGTTAGGGCGGCCACGGCGCGGCTAATGAAAATGGCCTCAGTTGAAGAAACTCCGTCACACTTGCTATATATGACGTTGACGATGACAACAATAACAAACAACTTTATGGAATTTTGACCTCACAATAAGTCAGGTCGGCTTCAATTAACTCTAGTGTAAAGACGCTAAACAATTTCGTAACTCGGCATCTCTATGCAATTGTCATTTTTCAGTTCATCTTTAGTTTTCTGCCAAGCAAACATGCATGTAATGCCAAAGCATATGCCGGACACAAGGAAAAGATATGCCGCAACCTTATGCAACTCGAACAGACTACTGTCGATTGTAATATATCTACATTAGACACACACGAACAAAAAAAAAGGAATGGATATGAAGACATGCATTTTCTTGGTCAATCTAAATCATATCCACCGAAAGCAAAAGCAGACGAAACAAAGTTACTGTTTCTCTCAAAATAATTGCGTCCTAAAAGCTCCAAAAGAGACATGTCTGTAACTTGACAAAATGACGAAAAAGATAGACGGCTAGAATTATTGCCAGGAAAATTATTATACGCGAAGCTGACTGACGGTACTGACCTTACTGGGAATTCTTCTGCCGTGGAACACCGAGTCTTCCGGCTCCGTCTCGTTCCACGGCGGGTTCGAGTGCACGTACACCGAGTATAGCCCTTCATGCCCCTTGAAGAATTGCTCCCACAGAGGAGCCAATGGAACAGGACCCTTGGCCAAGAACAGGAACGCGACCTTCGGCGTCCTCTCGAACGGGTACTCGCGAATCCGCGGCCTCATCGACGCCCTCCACAGCAGCTCGTCGTCCTCCATGTCGTGCGTGACCGGCGCCGGTTTCAGGTACTCCGCCAGCCCCACACGGCTGGCCGGTGGGGCTGGCTGAGGGGCCGGCGGCGGCGGCTGTAGCGACTGCGTCGGCGAGAAGTCGAGCCGGGTGAAGTCGAGGTTGAAGGACAGGTTCTGGAGATGGAAAGTGAGGACTATTCCTAGGGTTAAGCCGCACCCGAAGATGATGATGGAGGAGAGGACGTTGGTGAACTGGAGGTGTGAATAGAAGGGCTTGAACATCGAAGTCGGCAGATTTTGGTTCTGTTGACTCTTCATTATCTTTGCAGATCCGGAGAGAGAGAGAGAAGCCCTGCGGGTTTTCTTGAACTGTCCTTTCTCGCCCTTTTTTTGCGACTGTGGGCTTTAATGTTGTCGTTCGAGTGGCATCTGAGCTAATCTCGAAGAAACCGTGTGGAAGACACAAAGAAAGAAGAGTTGGGTCACATCAAGTTTTGTCTATTCACGACCAAAAAAAAAAAAAAAAAAAAAAAAAAGTTTTGTCTATTCTGATGGGAAAAGGAGGTTTCTTTAGTGTAGATTCAAAGAGGAGCTTTCCTTTCGACGCAAGAGATGCTGCCCTCGAGGGAAAAGAACTGGCTCCGATTGTAACCAGAAATGCAGAATTTAAGAACGGAGAGAATTATATACAGCCTTGATGTTGGTGGATGAAATTGAAAATCATATGCAAAGATATAAATAAGAAAGAATATGAGATCTGTGTATGGTCCTTGCCCGACACACGGACCAATTGGAGAAAAAGGAGGGTTCGGTTCGGCCCGAAGAATGAATGAATGAATGTTGGTGTAACGTGCGGGGAACAAATTAAATCCCGTAACTAATAAGCTTTATGACAGATCGGTATAGACGGACACCACAGCTACGGTTACCATCAGGATACATAAAATCAGATCGAAGAAATCAGAAAGGCGAACCATAACTGAATGCTCGATGCCCGGCCCCCCACCACCAAAAGAAAAAAGAAAAGGAAAGAGAAGAATTTGTGCAAGAATTGACCAAGAACTGATGGAAGAACTGTGCAAGATATGTAAAGATCCAAACAAAAGTCTGACAAAGATAGAGGCGAAAATGGCGGGACGATTGATTCCTATCTTGCAGAGAAAGAAAGAGAGAGAGAGAGAGGGAATAGGGACTCCCATCCCTGTGAGGCTCTATTATATGTGCGTGCGAGAGACGGCTGCAAAGCCATCGCTATTAGCCATCCTCGTATAGCGACGGCTTTCAAGACCATCGACTTGGACTTTCAACTTTGCAGACTACGTACTAATCTCTAGTTTCTGGCGGAGCCAAACCCATTTTTAGTTGGCAAATCTTGAATTCAAGAAACACCCTATTAGTCTTATGAATCCAATAACCCTCGATATCATGTGGGGTTTCTTTATAATAAGGTCTTAAAAATGCTTTGGCCGCCATTAAATGTCCGATCAAGACAATAATAAAGTGAGTTTTAGGGCACGAGGATCGTGAACAAAACTACTGTTCAACGGTGTTTACTTTTCAAAAAGCACCTCTGGAAAAGAAGGGGAAGCGAACCGGAAGCTGCCATGGGGGGCAAGAAAAGGTCAAGGCAAAGCTGGATTATATCTCACCAGTCGTTCCTGGGGATCAAATCGCGTTCAAATGGAATTGACTCCGATGGAAGCGTCGGCCCGCGGACGGAGCGCGATGGCCCCATTCGAGAAAATGAGCGACACGTTTCAATCCATTGACTCCAGCACGTTACGCATTCCGCGCAAAATACAAAGATTTGTTCATGGGGATGTTCCCTAAGAAATCGGGGACTTGGTATGGAAAGTCTTGGACCTCCCCAGCTGCGCTCCCTTCCGCACGATAAGTTTGAAGATTGTTGCGATTAGAAAATTCCTCATCGTGAATAGACCTCTGGGAGAAGACGTCAACGAAGCGACAGCTCAACAATCTAAATTATTTTCTATGAAATTTAAACATATGAAAATGGAATTAAATGAGTTGAGTGTATGTTGGAAAGGATTGGAGATAAACCGCGAACGCGATGGACATATATCTAAGTGTCCAAGTCTCCTTGACAAGGTAAATAAAAAAGGAGGCTTATCCGATGGTCAAAAGTGCACTTTAAAATGTAACATCATCGGCGGCTTTTTCCTTTTGTCTCTAGTTGGATCCAAGCGATTGATAGATCACAGCAATGGGTATCGCCTACTTTTATATTTAGTTAAATTAGCATTCGAACGACTAATGTCCCTCTCATCGAAAATACATATGTAGGAAAGTACATCACGTACTCTAATATTATACTTGATTTAGTGGTGCTCTATGGAATCCCTTCGACTTTCTTCTTAACTAGCATGCGACACGTGCTGTGCATGAGTAAGATTGAGTAATGTTTCTATGTAGTATAGTTTGGAATTGCATTTTGTTTTTTTTTTTTTTTTTTGGTGATCCAAGGAACCCCGCACGGTCGATAGCCGGAGGTAAACCACTGGGAACGACATGTGCTAGCCACCACACACGTGCCACTGGATAAGTCGCCAAAAGTCTCAAGTTAGCATTCCTGCAACTTGCGTTGTAGGAGCTTCGAAGGAAGTTTAGCGCCTACCCAGCGGAGCCACCGCAACGGATGGTACATTTTGTTTACTTTTTCGTATACACGAGTGTTGCGAAAAGCATGGGAATTGTCCTCTAGCAATAGGACAACTACGTTATTCCAAACGATTAGTAACATACATGATACACCAATTATAGGACAATCGGCCATGTATTATATAGAAACAATATAAATTATCATCTCAAATTTTTGGAATTTTCTTAGCACAACTGTGATAAGGGAGTGTTATAATTGAAATATATAAGTTTAATCATTTCGAGAATATTATTTGTTTTGATGGATTTTCTTAATTTTTTGTAATGACTATCGATGAATTGTTTGTTTATTTAATTTTTCTATTACATGAATTTATTATTTCGGTCCCACCTTGACCGAACTCAATTATAGCATGAATAGACCATTTATTTACTTTACTAATTATTTCTCACAATGTCCAAGAAGTTGCATCTATTTCTTCCCCGTTGATGTTTCAAAACTTCATCTACAAATTTTTCTTCTTATTGAAATTTCGTTGATCGTTTTAGTCATATGTTGTGACCCTCATTCCGACGTATCGATGTGATATACATCATTTCTCAAGGATATGAGGCATTTAAAACGTGTCCTCCTCAATTTAATCTCGCATTCCTTTCTTTATCAACTTAAATTTTTATTCGTACACATAAAATCTTCTCAAGAATAACATGTGAATGAGGTATTTAAGGCGTGTCCTCCTCAATTTATTCTCAGATTCCTTTCTTAATCGACTTAAATTGGTTTTTGTACACATAAAATCTTCTTGGTTTTTCAGCCAAAATTGTTTGAATGCTACCTCCTAGGCTCCTCCACATTAAGATAAATCTTTGGCTACTGCTAGAAATTTTCCTATTTCATTGCCAATCTTCTTCATTTTTTTCAATATCGATCGGTTCGGTCACTAACAGTTTCTGATTTAAAATGAATTCAGTCATTCTTTAATCACGAAGAATAGTCAATTTGGCATATTTTATGTTATTTAATAAATTAATGAGTTAAACCTCGTTTAGTGCTGAAGTTCAGTTTCTTAACCTCGCGTGTCCATATTATACTGAAAGCTTTTAATTTTGTTAGTCATATGTAGTTTATTATGATTCTAATGTTGCAGAACTTTGTGGCATATCCTTTTTGTCTCAGAAGTGAGACAAGCACCACCAATCGAGAGGACCACATGTCGAAGCCCTCATTTACTTCTGCAAGGAGTACAGCATATCTAATTAGATTTCTTTTGGAAAATTGTCTGAAAAAGGAAGTAAAATTATTATACATGGACCAATTCAGCTCTAAATCTTTCAATTATGTAGATTTAGTCATAAATATTTTAACAAATTTATAATTTAATCTTAAACATTTCAATAATCTTAATTTTTTTTTTTATGAATTATCAATTTAGTTCTAAACATCTTAACGATTTGTCAATTTAGTCATTCAAGCTAATTTTGACCGAAAATCGCTGAAGCGGGGTACGCTACTCAAACACATAGATTTTGAACTAGCACCTACCTATTGTCAATCAAAATTTCCAAAGTTCCATTTTTTTAATCGTTAAATTTTTCACGATAAATTTTAACAAGTCTAGTATGTACGTCGAAGTGCATATACTTAGAAACATACTAGTGCGACTTTATAATAAGTCGAACCCTAGCCAATTCTAAGTATATATATATTATATATTATATTAATATATATATGTCAAATAAATAGTCATACTTTAATTCAGTCCAAGGGTCAGAAATGGCATGTAAGATGTCCTACGCGAGTGCGAATACCGTTTGCATGCATGCATGCTTTTTGACCGAAGGGAAATAACCTCCGCACAAGCAAAAAGACAAAACTAAGGTCCGAGCCGATGGCTCTGACGTTAAGCAAACGATTTATGACGTCATTGCATCTAATCTGCTCCTCCCACGTTGGCAATATGTGAAAGGAACTCGATTTCGTTTCCTCGAGTCAACAGAAGTTGGCCGACGTAGAATGACTGGAAACTACCAAATGAGGATGGCAATTATACACCGAAACCTAAACTACGCGTGAGTATTAAAGTTTAAACTTTGTCCGGAAGATCGATTGAGTAGTAAAAGTGGCTTTAGACTTTTGTTCATTAGGAAGGGCAAGCTCAGCCTAATTGCGGCGTAACTTTCGGATTGCGCCGAAATGTTTATCAGCGAGTCTTTGCAAATCCCCTAATTCATGCATGGATGACTTGCCTTCCGTTCCAGATTCCAACTAGGGATGGCTTAGAAGCAATTGATAACTTTAAAAAGAAATAAAAGAAATAAAAAGTTGGACTGAATAGTCAAAATGAAATCATGTCACCTACCCTCATTCTATTATACCAAGATAAGGAAACCTATCATATCAACAACTATTCTCACTCTATCATACCAAGATAAGCAAACCTATCATATCAACAACTATTGAATCTACCTTTACGTTGCGACAAAATGCCAATTCTTCTGTTTTATCTGTGTTTTGATTAATTTTATCGACATATCATTTTAGATTATCGATATTTATTGAAACAACAAGAAGGTGCTAGGCATTCCATCTTGTTTGATCTAATAATCTCTTGAAAAAGATTGGTTTGTGAAATTAGTTTTATGTATTAATGCGATTGACTCTTGTTAATTGCTTGAATGTGGCACACTTACTTAAAACTCATCCCCGGTCATAACACCACTCCATAACCAACAAATTAAACCAGTTTTTTTTTTTTTTTTTTACTCTTTAGGACTTCTCCCCTTCCTTTTCTTGCATCGATCCGTGCATGCTTCTAACATTTAACCACAGACCTCGCCATGGATGGACCCTAGAAGCCCGATAAGGTTATAGGCCCGCCCATCGACGAGGCGGCTGGAGACGGTTTTCGTGCCCGTCAGGACAGGCCCAATAGAACTCTGTTTAGTTTAATGATCTTGAGCAAGCAACCCCATTCTCATGTTTTGTTTGACTTGCCAAAGCGTTGATCAAATCTTCTCAACATTTAGAAGCAATTTCTTGGCCATAGGAGATTATTCTTTAAATTCTGAGGTATCAAAATCCAGAAAGCGAGTCCTTTGCAACAGTCCATGCCAATCGCCCCGAGAGAACCCAGGAAGAGGGGCATGACTCGACTCCAACGTTATCCTGTCACCTCCATGCGCAGCATCAGTAACTATAACCAAGCATCTGTCGTCAGTCATGGACAAAATCGTGGACCTCTATGCTTTAATTCACTCCCACTTTCTTCTCAGTATTGCATTCACACTCATCCCACCATCGCCTCCTCCCTCTTTTGGCAAATCCTTCGTGCACTTCAAGCCCACCTATTCTCATTGTTTATTAGAATTGTTGGGTACTTACTTTCGCATCTGGTTCTCAGCTGGATCTCCTTCCTTCCTTCCTTCCTTCCTTCCTTCCTTCCTTCCTTCCTTCCTTTATGCCTAAACGCCGGAATTTTAGATTCTGGGTGCGAGACCTAGTTCTAATGCCCAATCAAGAACACATTGCAGAAAGGGGAAAGGAGGAGTCTTTTAAAAAAGGGGAAAGGAGGAGTCTTTTAAAAAAGGGGAAAATACCGTCTCTAACGACGGCGGCTGCTGGTTTTGTATCGTCTAATTGGACAAGGGATTGCTAGGAGCTTCTACCACTTTGCTTCATGGTCATCATGATTCCACGAAACCATGGCTCGTGGGCATTTTTCTATTGTTTGAAGACGAAGACGTGCATACCACTGGCGGCCTCCAATATATATTCAATGAGCTAAGTTGGATGGTGGTTAAGTGGTCTCGGAACTTTTGCTAAGTATAACATCAATTCCTTTTCCCAATTTTCCCACCTTACCATTATTAGTCAAAGCAACTGAAATGGAATAGGCACCACCACCGCCAATAAATAAATAAACTCGAACGAGATACCCCTGCCTTAAATGGGAAGATTATTGTATAATTTATTTTTTTCAAATAAGTACATTAGCTTCACGGTACAAAACTTCATTGGGCCCATTTCAATAATAGGCCTAAAGTCTCTACTTAATTGATTTCATGGCATAGCTCTATTACTTTTGTGTCTTATTTTCTTAAGTGTACTAAAAATTTTAAAACTTGTCTTCAACGTGCAATTAAGTCTTAGAATTTTCAAAAAGTGTAATTAAATTCTAAAACTTATCAAGAAAGTATAATCGCATCCTAAAACTTTCAAAAGTTTAATCAAGTCCAAAAACTTGTCAAGAAAATGCAATTAAATTCTAAAATTTTTAAAAGGTGAAATCAAAGAAAAGGACAAAGATTGGACCAATTTGACAGGTTATAAGACTTAACTGGACTTTATGAAAAATTTAAGACTCGACTGCATATCATGATTAGTTTGAGGATTTGATTGTACTTTTTTGAAATATTAAGATTCAATTGCATCTTGATAATAAATTTTAAGACTTCCGGTACATGTATTCGTCAATGATAAAAGGGTTGACTTTTAGCTGTTTAACTCTAGATTCCATCACATAACTCACTAACATTACTCTCGCTATAAAAAGGGTCTGATGATGATATTCCCGTTTTAGTCTATTGCAAAAAGGGTGCCAAGGGAGAGATCCATTAGGGGAGGAAGATGCCAACAGAAAGTAAGGGAGAAAAGAGGGAAGGTGGATCCACTTTGGCAGGCTAATCTACACGATTAGTGGCCACTTGCATCGATGGTGGAGCAACCACGATCGTCAGGACAAATTCTAAATTATGATTTTCTTATTCGCGAGTGCGTGCCGAACTCGCGCACGACACGCTCGCGCAAATTGTTTAATGCCCGTTTCGTCAGAGGGTAGGTCTGAGGTCTGGTTCTTGCTCCGGTTAGCGACTCACTATATACAAAATTTATATGTCTATGTCCATAGAATCGATGAGCTTTCATGCTACTGATATTGAAACGGTTGACTCCATTCATCTTATGCAGAGAAGCGCCACCAAACGTGGCTCAATCGCCGGAGAAATTACTAAAAAAATCGTAAATTTATATTGTATCTATATCAATTTAGTTCAAATATTTTATTTTAGCTTGTTCAATTTCAAATTTTTTAAAAATTTGTTAATTGAGTTATTTCGACCAATTTTATTAGGAAATCATGGATGTGGACGTCGGCTGTCCTATCTTGACCTAACGGAGGTTGACATTGACAATTTTTATAATTTTTTTGTTAAAAAGGAAAATATAAGTAATTTTTTAAATTATAAAAATTATTCACATTGCCATTAGCCATGTTGTATAAGACGGTCGACATCCATATCGGCGATTTCCGATTCATAATTGGCCAGAAAGACTTGAACGAAAAAATTGTCAAAAGGTTTCGGGAATGAAGTGGGCTAAATTAATATGATCAAATCGAATTGGTGGTAATGTAATAAGCCTTTCATTTGGAATCTTCCTCCAGAACGGCCGGTTCGCGTCGGGCGCCACGTGCCGCGCGAACTAGGAAACGTGCCTTCTCTTATTTGTACCCGTCGCTCGGTCCCTGCCTTGCCATGGGAGAGAATCCACAGTTAAAAACAGAGTAGAGCCTAGAGAGAGAAAGCAAGAACGTAGAGAGAGAGAGAGAAAGCGAAAACGGCAGGCCGAATCCGGGAGACGCGAGCACACAGACGTTGCGAACTGCTCCTCAGCACCTCCTCGAGCTCGTGCATGTGAGGCATGGCGACTCCTGTGGCCGGGCCTCAGCCCGCCGGCGGCGGCGGCGGCGGCGGCGGCGGAGGCGGAGGCGGAGGCGGAGGGGGAGGCGGAGGCGACGCGGTCGCGACGTCCGGGCCCGCCGGCCCCGCCCGTTCGATGAAGTCGGTGCTCGAGTCCCCGATATTGATCTTCCTCTTCTTCCACCGGGCCATCCGGTCCGAGCTCGATCGCCTCCACCGGTCCGCCACCGCCATCGCCACCGGCGGCGGCGGCGGCGGTATCGGGCCTCTGTCGGAGAGGTGCCGCTTCCTTCGCGCAATGTACAAGCACCATTGCCATGCCGAGGACGAGGTTAGCTGCATTGCCGCCGTTTTCGCTCCTTTTTGGCTGTTTAATATTCGGCGGGGTTCGGTTTTCGTCTTTCTCTCGTCGTTTTGATGGTGCTCGTGTTGATTGGATTTGGTTTAGATGGTAGCTGTCGAATCGAAGTAGTTCCGAGTTCTACGAATTTTCCGTTTTTGCTCACTAGCGATTTCCGCACTTGTGGTTCTACGGCTTCGTTGCTCAGCAAATGAACTGCTCCGCTTGTCGGGGCGCAGGGCTCGTGGCTGAATTACGGACGATTTAGATCGTGACGTCTTGCTATGCTTAGACTATGTACTGTGTAAATCTTTCCTCCATTCGTATGCCGTGGTGTTCCAATTGGGTTTGCCTTCTCCTACTGATTATTTCGTTCACAAAGTTACCTACCCTGAGGAAGCTTTAAGCTTTTTCCTTTCGCCTTGTGGTTACGAAGGCAATAAGTGAAAAAGAAAAGCACTCGCTCAGGATTAGAAATCGAGGAAAGGAATGTCCTGAAGAGTCAGCTTACAACAGATTCACAATTCCAGCAGGAGGGATACCATAGAAATAGCTCTCAGAAATGTTGAGAATTGCCCATTTCTATGCACTTCTTTTGCTCTTCTGAACAAGTCTAGAATTGAACTCTTGTGGAGTTCTTTGCAATCCCTTGGTAGAGGATCGAGGGGATGCAATGTCTTAGATTAGCAAGTGGAAGCATCCAATGCACAAATCACTTTTTGTGGCCCCTATCTTCAACTAAGACAATCCCTGTTGAACTGCATCAAGTTCCACAACTATGCTAGAACATCAATCCCAAGGTGTATATACGATTGAATTTTTAAAAGTAGGATACACGTACAAGGCCAAGAGATACTCTATCCCACACCACCTCATCTGCAAATGCTCATTTGGTCGGACATTGAGTACTTGGTACTTGTTTCTCTTATTTAGATTCAGGTTTTCTCCTGGGCAATGTATATTTCGCTTTTGACGAAATTTCTTAAAGTGAGATGCATTTTGCAATTGAGTTGACCACCTCTTGCATGAGTGACATACATTTTACATGTTTTTACTCCATGAAGTTTAACTTCTTTCTTAGCCCATAGTTGTAGTTGTACCCTTTCGCAGGGCTGAGATTTGAAAAGAGCATGATCTGAAATGATAATCAAAATAAAGTCCCAGGTTATTTTCAGATAAGTTAAAGTGCAGCCAGCTGGAATATGCAATATGGAAAAGCTAAAATGCCTAGAAACACCAAGGTGATTGAAAAATATCTTGTCAAAGGAGAAAGGAATCAAGTCATGTCTAGAGAAAATTTCATAGTTTCACCTAACAATACAAACGTATTTACTCAGTCCATACAATAATGAATATAGAAAGAAACTAGAGAGAAGATAGCAGCTTTAGAAGTACTGTGTTGGTATTTGCGTCGCCTTATAATGGAAGTATGCGAATCTGTAGCTCTCTCACTCTCCCTCCCTCCCCCCCAAAAAAAAAAAAAAAAAAAAAAACAAAACCCTTCTCTCTCTCTCAGACAAGGGGGTAAGTCCAGAGTGGAATAGTCTCTCTGAGACTGTACCCTTCAAGTCCTATGGTCGTGACTGTTGTCAACTTGGTAAGATCCTCTGACCCTGTCCTTATGGACCTGGTGTATAAAAGTACTGCCGTTATAATCTACTTACATAGTACAGGACTTCTGTGCCATACATGTGGTTAACTGTCCTTAATTTGCTTATGCGTTACCTTATTCCAAGTGGATGATGCAAAAAGATTTAGAAGGAAGGGCAGCAAGCGTAAAAGTAGTTAGGCCATGTTAGACTTGACAGAACACTGTATTCTGAAATGGCAAGGCTTCTCATGCAACTTTAATAGTGCCATGAAGGTTCTTTTAATATGTGAAGAGGACCTTTAATTGAGACTTGGGTCTCTGTGGAAGCATAGAGATTGCATTCATATTCTCCTGCGTTTAATATTGATTTTCTAATATCAATGATCTCGGTTTGTGGTCTTTCCTCTTTCCATTTGCCTTTTTATTTTTTTCGCGGCTCTATATGAGATATGGCTTGAGATTCTGAAGTTACAGATTGGTGATGTTTCCAGTTTTAAGTGTAGGTCATATTTCCAGCTCTGGATATACATGTGAAGAATGTGGCCAGGACTTACACCTTAGAACACGAAGGAGAGGGTTTTTTATTTGATCAGTTGTTCGAGTTGTTGAACTCACAGATGCAAAATGAAGAACACTACAGGAGGGAATTAGCCTCATGCTTGGGAGCTCTTCAAACATCAATTAGCCAGCACTTGTCCAAGGAGGAGGAACAGGTCATTCTGTCCCTGATGCATCACCTTTTTAGAGCGGCCATTTAATGTATTGTTTCTCCGATGATTCACTTATGCTCATTATCTATTTGACATCTTTCTGTTTTCATTTTTCCTTTTATTTGTTAGTCTTATTTATCAATGTGTACTGCAAGCTTTTCGTTGATGGATTCCCATGCAGTTTTTAGGAAGATTAATTTTGATGGCGTTGATCCTAAGGGTTTTGGAACTACTTTCTCTTGGCATGACTAACTTTTTTAGTTTCTTCTTCAGTTTATTCTAAAATTTACTTTGTATTTGGAACTACGATACTAGTATCTCTGACTTGCTTTGGTTGTTGCAGGTCTTCCCTTTGCTTATTGAGAAGTTTTCCTTTGGTGAACAGGCATCATTAGTATGGCAGTTTCTGTGCAGCATCCCTGTTAACATGATGGCTGAGTTTCTTCCATGGTTCTCCTCTTCCATATCACCTGAGGAATATGAGGATATGCTTGAATGCTTGCATAAGATAATCCCTGAAGAAAAGCTTCTTCAACAGGTGAAAATAACCTGAGGGTGGTGCCATATTCTTCATAATTTCTAGAAAAAATAGTACTGGCTGACATTAAATTTTCTCAATGAAGGTTATCTTTTCCTGGATTGAAGGGGTGAAAATGCATGATTCTGGTAAGAGTCATGGGAACAGTTGTAACAATGTCCCATCATCGTTTAGCAATTCTTCTGAGGATGACGACAGTGCAGTTAAATCTTCAAAGAGCAGTAAAAGGAAATTTGAAGAGGTGAAACTTGACCCTGCTGATTCTGTTATGATTCATCCTATAGATGAAATCTTGTTCTGGCATAATGCAATAAGAAGAGAGTTGAATGATATAGTTGAGGCAGCCAAAAGACTCCAATTTTCTGGAGGTTTCTCTGATTTATCTGCATTTAACAAGAAGCTGCGTTTTATTGCTGAAGTTTGTATATTTCACAGGTATGGTGGTCTTTATTTTATATTAGTATGCTTATCGTTCTTGATGGGGTGGTATGGGGTCTCAGTAATTGTTGAATCTCCTCTCAGAAAACATATTTTAGGTGACTGGATTGGGTTGTGAGGGTTTTTTTGTATTTGGTCAAAGCCTTAAGCAATTAAAATATCTCATGGCAGTATCTCTTTGTAACTGGTGCTCTGTTGTTGTGGTGGAGGTTTTCTCCCATAGAAAATATGGATGCTTGAGCAGCTGCTTTGTGGAGTCAGAGATAATTTTTCTTTCACGAGAGACCTACTCTATCATTAATTTTGCACGTAACATTAAGGGTTCCTAGGAGTAATTATAGCATCAGTCGATGTTAGTTTCTGAGAGAAAATTGTATATTTTGTTTTTGTTTTTCCGCATTAGTCTATTGCTGTGCCTAGCTTCCTTTCTCTTGCTGACTAACTTTACTGGTTTTCTTACAGATCAATGCTCTTAAAATTCAGCTATTAGAATTTCCTTTCGACTTGAATATTCTTTTGGCTGTACTGTCACTTGCAGACTCTAAGCTTTTTGTTTTAAATGCAGCATGGCTGAGGACAAACTTATCTTCCCTGCTGTAGATTTGGAACTCTCTTTTGCTGAGGAGCATGCTGCAGAAGAGATACAATTTGATCGGCTTAGGCATTTGATCAAAAGTATTCAGACTGATGGAGCCAACACATCTTCTGCTGAATTTAATACAGAGTTGTGCTCGCACGCTGATCAAATGATAGATTCCATCAAGAAGCACTTCCAGAATGAGGAACTTAAGGTGTGCATACTATTTTTAGATAACCTAAATTTCCCATAGACAGGACATTTTCTCTCAGATCAATTAATCGAAGACAGTATAGCTTGTATATGTCGATGGTCACTTGTTTTCCCAAATAGGGATCTAAATATCACTTTCCCAGGTACTACCTTTAGCCAGAAAGCATTTCAGCCCCAAACAGCAGCAAGAACTTCTGTACCAGAGCCTATGCTTGATGCCATTGAGATTAATTGAGTCAGTCTTACCATGGCTGATTGGATCCCTGAGTGAAGAAGAAGCACAGTCATTTCTTCAGAATATGCATATGGCAGGTAGACCCTTGACCTTAATTGTTGGGGAAAGTAAAAGCAAAATTGCTCTTCAAGCTTTCTGTTCGTTGTGTCTAGCCTATTTGTAACTTGCAGAGTTTGTGGCTGCAGCTCCATCGTCAGATTCTGCACTGGTTACACTTTTTTCTGGTTGGGCATGTAAAGGCCACTCCAAAAAGTTTTTGTCTTCTAGTGCAACTGGATGTCCTGCCAAAAGAGTGACAGGGAGCAGCATGGAGAGAGACGGTCTATTTTGTAGGTTTGTTTCATTGTCTTATGCTGATGACTTAACTTCTCTTGGTTGTGAAGATGAGGCACCTATTTTTGAAAGGCTAATCAAGCAAGGCAACAGATTTTGTCACAGAGACCATGACACTCGTCAAATTAGAGGACTTCAATATGGCAATACGTTGTCTGGTGATGATCGAACTTGTGTAACTAAGTTACGAGTGAATTCTAATAAGCTCGGAGTAGGTTTTCTTGCTGCTGCAAAATCAACAAAAGCTTTGTGGTCCTCATCTTTTGACAAACGTGCCCCATTCCTCAAGTCCAGTCTTTTTAACTGGGAAATGGATATATGCTCTGCCGAAGTTGGAAATGCTAATCGTCCCATAGACAGCATATTTAAATTTCATAAAGCCATCCGCAAGGACTTAGAGTATCTGGATGTTGAATCTGGAAAACTAAAGAATTGTGATGGCACTTTCCTAAGGGAGTTCACTGGTAGATTCCAACTATTGCGGGGCTTATATAAAGCCCATAGTAATGCAGAGGATGATATAGTATTTCCAGCTATAGAATCCAAAGAGACTCTTCACAATGTGAGTCACTCCTACACTTTAGACCATAAGCAGGAAGAGAAACTTTTCGAAGATATTTTGGCTACACTTTCAGAGCTCACACAATGTCATGAATGCTTGAACAGTGAACTTTTGTCAGTTAATTCAGATGGAAGAAACTTTGTGTCTATTTATCACCATGAGACCACGAGAAAGTACGCTGAGCTGGCCACCAAACTTCAAGGCATGTGCAGATCCATCAAGGTTACTTTGGATCAACATCTTTTCCGAGAGGAACTTGAGCTATGGCCATTATTTGTTAAATATTTTTCAGTTGAAGAACAAGAAAAACTAGTTGGTAGGATAATTGGTACTATGGGCGCAGAGGTTCTCCAGTCTATGTTGCCATGGGTGACTTCTGCCCTCACCCAGGAGGAGCAAAACTATGTGATGGACACGTGGAAGCAGGCAACTAAAAACACCATGTTCAGTGAATGGCTTAATGAGTGGTGGGAGGGAGCTGCTGCTACAACTTTGCATACAGCTTCATCAGAGAGTGGCTTGTCTTTTGGTATATTGTGAGCTTTTACTATTCTCTTGTGAATGTGCTTCTTGCTTATGCACCAGCATTGAGTTCCTGCAGTTGACATTCTTCTGCTATATCACCAAATTGGAACTTAGATATTCATAATTTCAAATTTTATTGTATCCACACTTCTTAGGTGGTGGTATTTGTGGAAGCTTGGATCGTAGTGAAACATTCAAGCCTGGATGGAAGGATATCTTCCGAATGAATCAAAGTGAACTTGAATCAGAGATAAGAAAAGTTTCTAGGGATTCAACTCTTGACCCAAGAAGAAAGGCATATCTTATTCAACATCTGATGACCAGGTTCATTTTCAATGCCAACATTTGCGCTTCATCTATTCATTAGCTTCCCCTTTTTCTGACATGACTGAGTGCAGTCGCTGGATAGCCGCTCAACAAAAACCACCTGAAGCTGTTGCTGAAAATTCTACAAGTGACGTACTTCTGGGACGTTATCCATCATTTCAAGATTCAGAGAAACAAGTGTTTGGTTGTGAGCATTACAAGAGAAACTGCAAACTTCGTGCTGCCTGCTGTGGCAAGTTGTATACATGCAGATTCTGCCATGATAATGTCAGTGACCATACCATGGACAGGTGATTTCATGAAATTTTGCGTGCACCATCCTAGGACGTTCTATATTGCACACTAGAGTGCTCACACAATTCTCATGGTCTCACTCTTAAACTTGTGTTAAATCGAGCTGCAGGAAAGCCACTGCTGAAATGATGTGCATGCATTGCCTTGAGATTCAGCCAATTGGACAAATTTGTGCAACACCTTCATGCAATGGTCTCTCAATGGCAAAACACTACTGTAGCATTTGTAAATTTTTTGATGATGAAAGGTACGGATACTTTCTACGATATTATTAATTATTTCTCTGAGTATTTTTTTTTCTCTTCTCAGTTACTTTTTATTACTTGGTCAATGGTGTTAAAGAAGTTGCATTCTTCATGAAGTTCTGTACAATCGAATTGTCTCTCTTTCCACACATGCATTTGTGTTTCAATTGCTTATCCAAAACTACATTAACCGTGAAGAGTCATCTGCAAGGGGATTACAGCATGAAAAAGACGATATACGGCATCTTTTTCCCTTGTTGGTTGATTATCTTTTGTCCTCCTGTGAAATCTTCTTTATCAATTGTTAGCCTTAAAGTTGGGTGCTAACTGCAAAATGGAGTTAGAGTTTCTGCAAAGCCCAAATTCTCAAAATATGTCAGTGTATGTGGTAGCAATCTTGAATCTTGCTTACATAATGTTGTAATGATCTATTGCTATTATTATTATTATTCTTATCAAAAGTTTTAGTCTGATACTTCATGTATGTCCAGAGCGTCCAAGCTAAGTCAGTTACCTAGCAAAGAGTTTTGGTTACCAAGTTTTTACTGGAGCATCATTTCTGTTAATTCTCTGTCTCTGGGATCAACCTTGGCACAAGGCCCAAAATACATTCATACTACAGAATAATCTTATTTCCTTTTTCCCTCCAGGAGTATTTACCATTGCCCTTTTTGTAATTTATGCCGTCTTGGGAAGGGTCTTGGGGTTGATGTTTTTCATTGCATGACTTGCAACTGTTGTTTGGGGATGAAGTTGGTTGACCATAAGTGCCGGGAAAAAGGTCTGGAGACAAATTGCCCAATCTGCTGTGATTTTTTATTCACATCGAGTGCAACTGTGAAAGCTCTTCCCTGTGGCCATTTCATGCATTCAGCTTGCTTCCAGGTTTCTCTCATGTTTGGCTCTGCTCAGGTCTAATTTGGGTGTCTGAGTGTTGGTTCTGAAGATACTGAACATCGTGCTTCCTTATGTCAGGCATACACATGCAGCCACTATGTCTGTCCAATTTGCAGTAGATCCTTGGGAGATATGGCGGTATGAACATTAGTTGTTATATCCTCTTTTAGATGTTTAAGAATGTTTCTTTAGATAATTCCTATTGTGGTTCCTCTCAGTTATTTCTTTTAGAACTTGGATAAAGTTTTTCAAGGGTGCTTTAGAAAAGTCCCATCATGGTTCCTCTCAGTTATTTCTTGTAGGACTTTGACAGGATTTTTTTTCGGTGATGTTGTTGGAAGCCACTCAGTTGATGTAAACTGGATGTGTACCTGGGGAAAGAAAATCCTTTATAGACTCATAAAAACCCTTTCTGGTCTTAGAAAAGCCACCATATGATAAATAAGTGTCCAATTATTCTATGCTTATTGGCGCTGCTCACAACTGGAGTTACAAGGTTAGCCTGCGGTTGTGAGCAGTGTTGTAAGGCATGCTAACCCTGTAGTAGGCCTTTCACCCATCCTCACTCACCCTAAGCGCAGGTGGCTACTATACCAACCTACGGGGCAGTAGCCAGGGCACGCATGCACACCCTGACATGGAGTCTATCTTCTCCATTGTGAGGCCCCCTAATTCTCTGTCTATCTTTGTCTTCCCAACAGAGAGGGAATACGGAAGACAGCATGAGGTCTCCTACCCCAAGGCAGATCTCCCGCCTGTTTCCTCCTTGAGTCTTTTAAAGACCTGCTCAGGTCCAATCCAATTATTCTATACTTATCCACTAACTGAGCATCGGAGGAATTTGATTTCTCAATCCTCAAGTTTCAATCTGAACAAGTGTCAACTGTAAGGATTAGGCTGGGGGCAGACCATAATATTCACAAGCATTCTGGGAAGTTCAGTTCTCTTAATTTTCCATTACATGAATCTTATACAGTTAGCTAGTCTTTGCTTGCTGGAATCTCTTCATTATATGAGGCCTCTTTTTTTTTTTTTTTCTTTTTTTTGGCGTCGGTCTCAGTGAAAACAGAAATAACATTAAACCTTAAATGGATCTGTCTATTAAACGTTTGTACTTTTATATAAACTTGGGCTGACGGGCGTTGTAAGTCAAGGGCAGTACCTCTTTTGTGCAAGGTTAGAACACATGATCAGGTTCTCATTCCGTTTCAGCCCTGTTTTTCATTGTGGTTTTAGGTTTACTTTGGCATGCTCGATGCACTGTTAGCCTCCGAAGTGCTTCCAGAAGAATACAGGGATCGCTGCCAGGTAAACATTTCTCTTCTGTTTCCTTAGATCTTTCGTGCTGGCGCAGCCTGTCCACTAGTCTTCAGTTGCTCTTTTCGGTGATGTAGGATATACTGTGCAACGATTGTGATAAAAAGGGGATGGCACCGTTCCACTGGCTATACCATAAGTGCGGCTTCTGTGGATCCTACAACACCCGGGTTATTAAGGTCGATACACCGCATGTGGATTGCTCGACATCGCACTAGATTGAAATATGGCGAGTATTTCCCGTCCATCCTTCTCACACATGGCAATGTACATCGTCTGCCATCAAAATGGGAAACTGGTGTTGTGGTCCCTGCTTTTGTGTAAGGCTAACACATGCCAAAAGTTTGACTATCGTGTGGTCAGTCCAAAAATGAAATGGAGAAGACCAAGAGCTCATTTTAGTCTCATCACGTGGAAATAGGAAGTGCAAAAAGAAAGACGCGTTTGGTAACGGTTTTGTTCTTAGGAATAATTTCTAATTTTTTTTTTATCAGAAATGATTTTTTTATTCTATTTTTTAAAATAATTTTTAAGAAAAAAACGCGCTTAATAATTGTTCAAAATTTCTATTCCCGAGATAAAAATGCGTTTGATAGGATTCTTAAATTATTTTGTTTCTTTTAATCTTTTAATACTTTTATTATATTTTTTTTTTTCTTTTTCCTTTTCTCTTTCTCTTCCTCCTTGACAGTCGGTTGTCGTCGATCACGGGCTGACGAGCTCACTAGAGACTTGCTCTGGCCAGTGAGCCTTGGCCTCGCTAATGGTCGGGCGAGGCCAAGCCCGGCCAAGGGAGGCCAAGCCTCGCCGAGCCACGGCAAAGCTCTTCGATGAGCCTTGTCGTGGCTCGGAGTTCTTGTGGGCCCGTGATGCTTCGGTGAGGTCACTGGTCCTCTTCGGCTCGTCTCGGTGAGGTCACCTGGTCCTCTTCTGGCTCGTCTCTGGCCATGGTCGAGGCGCGACCGACCAAAAGGAAGAAGAAGAAGAAGAAGAAGAAGAAAAGGAAAGAGAAGAAAAGAGGAGAAAAGAAACAAATTAGAATTGATTCTAGGAATTGTTTTCGAGAATAAGAATCATTTTTTTTTTTACTACTTAATTCTATTTCAATTTTATTTTCGGGAACAAAAATATTGATTTGTATTTCCGAAAACAAACATTTTATCAAATGGATTTCTATTTTTTTTATTTCCTATAATAAAAGAATAAAATCAGTTGTTTCATGGAGTGTTACCAAAAAGGGCCCAAGTGTAATGAATTTTAATTTGTAATTATAATTGTATATCCTTCTTTTTTGGCTTTACAATTTTGATGTGTGGAGGCTTTTCAATTGTTCCCGTTCACTGCCATGGTCCCTTCCTCTAACCGGGTCAATGACTAGTGGCCCCCTTTTTCTCTTGAAAAAAAAATTGAAAGTAAATAAATTTAATAATATCTTACCAAGCATGTAAGCTACCTACCAATAGCCAATAGAATTTATACAGCTAATTTGGGAAGGAATATGTACAATATATTATCAAAATGGACTTACCTGTTTATGGATCAAAAAGGGAGGTTAGGAATCATCCTCAAATTTAAAAATAGCTAAATATTGCTGTTCTTATTTATTTTGTTACTTTCAAAACTAAAAGTAAAAGTTCGGTTACGCTTTTGACTATTGGACAAAAATTCTTTAAAACGATTTGATTTTCAAAATAGTCTTAGAAATTATTATTATTATTATTATTATTATTATTATTATTATTATTATTATTATTATTATTATTATTATTATTATTATTATTATTATTATTCAGCATTCTTGATTCTTGAGTCTCATAAAGTAAGTCTAACCTATTATAGCTGCTTTGATTTTACTTAATGCGGAAATATATCTCTACATCCAGTTATAAATCATGTCTATTTTGTTGTTAAAAAGAATATTCTGTATAACTTATGCCAGCAGAGTTTGACATATTTAAAAAATAGTGCTTGAAAATCACTTGCCCTATGAAATGGCAATATTCTCAACGACACTTGGAACCAATGTAAATGTTTACCATGAAATTGACATATTGACATTTCCAAACATTTTCAATCTCATTTAATGCGAGATTCAACATTATTCTACTTCCTCGTCCTGGGTATAATACGATGTTGATATATAATCCTCAAATGCCGACAAAAATCCGGAACAAATCTTGAAGGGAGAATTGATCAAACACGTACATTTAAATTCTTCCGAAAATGAAAGGACATAAGTAAGTCGAATTTGTCCACGAGATCCAAACAATGGCAGCTCTAATTGCTTTCCGCAACCCAGTTTTCCATTTTCGAAAATACAGAGAGCGAAATGACGTCGGATAAAAATAACTCACGTTGACTTCAATGAGAAGATCTCGGCGTCAATTTCTTAAAATGACGGGGCCAACCCAGTTCTTCCGGACAAAAAACAAGGAGGAAAAAAAATCGAGACATTCGCGGGGAGAGGAGAGGAGAGGAGAGGGGTGGGGGTCCCATCTCGGAGCTCGAGCTGACGGGGGCTTCCGACGTTCGAAAAACCCTAGAGCTCGATTCGCTGCCAATTCGATCCGATCTTCTTCCTTCCTCCGCCTTCGCTTCCACTGCCGTCGCGATCCGGTGGGACCTCCCGTCCGTCGAGCTCGCCGGGCCCACCGCCCACCCTCGCGGCGTCTTTCTGGGACCTCATTTCCCCGGCGCGGACTCCGAGGGGGCGGAAGAAGAGCGCGATCCGATGCTTCGGATTCCGCGCCTCGTCTTTTTGGCGGAAAAAATTCGTCCTTTAAGTTGAATTCGGGGGAGGGAGGCTCCGTTCGTTTTTTGAATTCCCCGCCTGGAGATTCGGGATGGAGTGAATCCAGGTGAACTGGGTTGATTTCGATAGAGGGAGGGAGAGATATGGGTCCGAAGGTGGAAGGGCCGTCGGCGCCGGCGTTGCGGCGAGACCCGTACGAGGTATTGAATGTGTCCAGGGATTCGACCGATCAGGAAATCAAAACTGCCTACAGAAAGCTTGCTCTCAAGTATGTTTTTTTTTTTTTTTTTGCCTTTTCCTCCCCTGAGTTCTTCTCAATCCATTTTTTCGTTCTCTCGGTGCTGTATTTCTGTTACTGAAGAATTAGAGGTCGACTTCGACGGATGAATGGAATTTAGGGGAAGGGTCGATGCTTGCTTATGCGCATTGCTGGTTCTGATGAATTAAAGGAAGTAGCTTTGTTGGAGTATGATTTTCGTCCCCGGTTTCAGTTTAGTAACTTAATCTTATGAGAATCAGCTGGGAGCGCGCGAGTTACGAACTGGGTCTTGGTGATTGATTCGGACGCTCTTAGTAATTGGGATTTCCCAAATATGTGCCGTGGCATTTCGGGCGAGCGGATCAATTATGATGAAGAGGATGGCACGGGAGCTCCTCTGAGTGTTCCAGTCAACGGAGCAACTGTAGGCGGAGTCTCATGCGCTTGGAGGGTCTGTTGATGATTTAGGACATGTAGATATTTGTTCGATTGATGTCTGGATGTTACGCTTTCGATAGAAATGACTTCTTAGTTCCATCAAATGTTCTTTTTTTTTTAATTGGAATTGCATATCGTGTCTGTGCAGCAGTGATGTTTATGATAAGTTTGTTAGGACAAATATAACTGATGAAAAATGATGATCTTGGATCCTGTCCTTTTTCTGGCTCGAATGATCATGCCCTAGATGCTTTCATCTCCCGGTAAATCATTTATGGGAAGTGCCAAAATTTTTGTTCTAGGGTAATGTGAGTTAATTGATGGCATATGTGAGAAAAAGATATTCCTTAACTAAATTGCCACCCTAGTATGATGTTAAACATATGCTTCTTGATCATTTTAGGCCAGATGCAGAGCCTTTCATTTGACAACTACCATTGTGTAGTGCTTGGAATGCTCCTTTAAGTTTAGTCTAGTGCAATACTTTTGATATATTAACATGACTCCTCGAGAGATCTTCAGTCTTAACCTTTAAAAGTATATAATTTAATATGATTATTTCTTTAAACTTGCAGGTATCACCCTGACAAGAATGTTGACAATCCTGAAGCTTCTGAACTTTTTAAGGAGGTTGCATATTCATACAACATACTATCTGACCCAGAGAAAAGGAGACAATACGATAGCGCAGGGTTTGAGGTGCTTCAATTGATCTTGCTTACTCTTCCCTGCGCACTTGTTTGGACATGTGCTTGTGCATGTCTGCTAGATGTACGAACGATCATGCGAATGTCTTAGCATGATGTGATCAAATGTTGCTTTTGGCACGTGAATTCCTGTGAAGTGCTGTTGTGTTGAGTGGGCAATGCCAATTTATTGTACCCAGGCATTTCAAGTGTGGAAGGAGAGATTTTTTTTTTTTTTGGTGAGAGAGGGAGAGAGGGTGGAGGGGAGTTTGAACTGTACATAAGTGTGCCACCTCGCGTGCCAACATTTGATTGCGCTTGCTTCTAGTAATAATATCTCTTGACTTTTGCTTTTTAATAAGGTGAGATATGATAAATTGTGAATTTATGAGGTTATACTAGTCTTGCAGAGGTTGTGTTGATTTAGTTTCAAAGAATTTTGCTAAAGATTGAGCAGTGTCTTCTAAGTGGTCCTGATCATGCATGCTATCTCCTAAGTTAAATTGTTTTATCTTATGACGTATGAATGGGCAGCTCAAGTAAGTCAGTAGTGGCCATTGAAGTTGTAAGTTTTTTTGCGGGATTGGTGCCAACTGTTCTCAAAGCTTAAGTTGTTGAATAAGTGTGTCATTTAATATCTAAATATTTTGACACTCCCCTTACGCATAGGCTGGACTTTGGCGTAAGACTAAAGCGTGGAAATACAGATATAGGGACGCAAATAAGGGTTCTGAAAAGAGTTGAACTTAATGTATATATTAATGCTTTATTTTCTGCTATTTTAGTTCATTTTTGTAAAGCTCATCAATGGAATTCATATAATATGTCATTCACAATGGCAGAGACAGATGCTGCTCTTATTTTGTGAAGAAGACACCTTATGGGGATCAGTGATGCATGGCTTTATAAAGACTGGTTAATATTTTGGTTAACTTCAGTTTGAAATAGTAGGCTGCGGTGCCCCTAGTAGATTTGGCTTGTTCTGTTTTCTTTTGAAATTTAGTTCTTGCATGGTTTTTCTCCCTAGTGTCCTTTTACTTTATCAATCAAACAATAAGATTTGAATTTCATATTCATGAAATAAATTAGGCTCTCGATGCTGAAGGCATGGATATGGAAATCGACTTGTCTAACCTGGGAACTGTCAATACAATGTTTGCAGCATTATTCAGGTGCTTTTTTCAAACAGTCTGGATATTTTTTTTTTTTTTTTAAGATTCATTTGGCTCTTTTGCATCTCTCATCGTACTTGTCAACAGCAAACTGGGTGTGCCAATCAAAACTACGATCTCTGCCAATGTTCTTGAAGAAGCTATCAATGGAACTGTAACAGTACGACCCCTTCCAATTGGAACATCAGTCAGTGGAAAGGTGCTTGTTTTTGTTTATAGACTGATTGATCAGCATCTGTGAGAGCACATTCTTCTGATTTTGAATTATCATGCAGGTGGATAAGCAATGTGCTCACTTTTTTGGTGTAACAATTAATGAACAACAAGCAGAAGCTGGTATTGTAGTAAGAGTCACTTCCACAGCACAAAGCAAATTCAAAGTAAGCTTTTCACAGCAAATGTTGGTCTTAATTTTTTAAATTTTCGGGATGGTTTTGTTTCAGGGACTCATTTATTTTGTTCTTTGTTTGCTTTTCCAGTTGCTTTACTTCGAACAAGAGGCCAATGGTGGTTATAATTTGGCCTTACAGGTACGTTACTAGTCTGGACCTTTCCATTTCTCTCTGTTTTGTCAAAAGGGGAAAAATGGCTTTTTTTTTCAAAGGGAAGGGCAGCTGTTGGTGTTTTAGCTGGGGGACTGTCCCAATCATGTGCTAAAACATAAAAAGTCAAGTTGCATTTTTTCCTTTCACATTCTTCAGTTTGTTGGTATCATGTTTGCGATCTTGAGAACATATCCTGCTCTTAATTTTGGACTCAGCTAGTGAGGCTGTTACTGTTATTGTAGCTGTGATATGGTAAGAATGAATGACGTGATAGCAGCATTCGTGTTTAAGGATGAAACATTGAGCTGGGGTTTTCTTTAATAATGAGTTGCTGTGACATAGTGCAGTCAAGGGATGTTGTAAAAGGACCAAGGCCTGTGGCTGAGTTAGATAAAAAATATTGCACCTGGAGAGTGAATAATTTCTGGGCGAGTGCTACTGCTACCATTTCGTTGCAATTGTGATTTGTTCTAGTCAAGTAAGAATCATGGAAGACTTGTTTATCAAGAGCTATTTATGAGTTCTGTAATATTGTTATCTGTGTCATGCAATGTGCTCTACTTCTAGAGTTTTTGATTTATTTGGCATTCTATGAGATTATTTGTTTTTGTTTTTTTTTTTTTTTTTTTTTTTTTTTCTAGTCATAAGATTATTTGTTCTTTATATAGGAAGACAGCGAGAAAACAGGCAAGGTGACATCTGCAGGAATGTACTTTCTACATTTCCAAGTTTACCGAATGGATTCAACCGTGAATGCAGTGCGTTTCTTTCTATTATTCCTCCCCTCACTTACCTTTTTCACCCCATTTCCTATTTCTAATTGTTAGTGGTGGGCAGTTGGCGATGGCCAAGGATCCTGAAGCTGCATTCTTTAAAAGGTTGGAAGGTCTACAACCTTGTGAGGTTTCAGAACTTAAAGCTGGAACTCACATCTTCGCTGTCTATGGTATGGTAGCTTATCTATTGCTTTTGGTCTCTTCTGGCAACAGAAGTAGGATTCCCCTTTGATATTTAGGTGGATTAATACTCTTAAATTGATTCAGGAGATAACTTTTTCAAGCCTGCAAGCTACGTGATAGAGGCTCTATGTGCAAGATCGTATGAAGATTCAACGCAGAAGCTGAAGGAAATTGAGGCTCAGATATTGAGAAAAAGGATAGATCTACGCCAATTTGAGACAGAGTATAGGAAGGTGTCTTCTTCTTTCCTATGTTATTTCCGTACTTATTGCTTCGTGCACATTCTCATGATTTTATTCTGATACTTGTAGGCCCTTGCACGATTTCAGGAGGCAACCAACAGATACAGCCAGGAAAAGCAGTCTGTACGTCATTTTCTCTTCTTGGCTTGTCTTGCTCATTCAGAATCTGTGATTCTTCTATAGCCATTTACATCAGCTAACATGATTCGTTCCTTTGTTATTAGCATCTCATTTTGGCAGAATAATGGTATCCTCATCCATCTCTCCTATGAGGGATCTTCTATTCAAAGCATGTTGCCTTAGTTGATGTGTTTTTATGCACTGACGCATACAACCATGCATTCTACATATGTCCGTTTAAGATTTCAGATATGGAAACTTTTGTGCTATTCACTTGAAAGATGCTGCAACTTTCATGCCATTTGTCATCCTTATTCCAAATGTCATTTTCTCCAATTAGCAGTTTTCCTTAAATCAGATGTCCTCCTATGATGTTAACCCATTAAGTCAAGTCTTTGATAGATGGTTACTGCTGCATTCTCCTTTCCCCCTCTTTTGGACATGAGACATGACTCCTCTTCTCTTTAGCTGAATTAATCTATGGTATATTTTAGGTAGATGAGTTACTAAAACAAAGGGACGGCATTCATTCTTCGTTCACTGTAACCCGGGTAGCAAGTGGTGACTTTGGTAGCAGCGGTACTGCTGGTAATGGTACTAGCAGCAGCAGCAGCAGCAACAGAGTTCCAGGTGAAGATTCGAAGATGGGAAGTCCAGTGGAAGATGGATCTGTTGAAGGAAAAGACAAATCCAAAAAGAAATGGTTCAACCTTAATCTCAGAGGATCTGATAAAAGGGTTGGTTGAATTGTAGAATTGTATAGAGGGTGTATTTATATTCATCCAGCATTCAACCGATAAGGGCACTACCTTGCTGTCTCTTAAGAGCTTCAATCTCATATTCACTTATTACTCGTCTTGTGGTCTTTTTTTTTTTGGCTGTTTATGCAGAATCAATGTTGTTTATAGTGGCTATTAGTTGTATCTTGTTTTCATCTTCCCAGTGCTGACACGATGTAATTGTATCAAGGAAAAAAGGCACAGAGAAAGAATGGAGAGGAAATGTGGTGCCTTTTGTAGTAATCCTTGCATTTGCCATTAGTGTTGCTGTTCTTTCAATCATGTAATAACTCTAACCTGCAGTACAGTATATTGGTCGTGAATGCCCGATATGATTTATTTCAATTATGGTTTCGGATAATGCCTCTGCCCGTCGGGTTCACGATTCTTTGTATTCAAATACCATTTGAGCAGCAATAGCAATGGCTTCTCACAATTGGGTCATGTATCTGAGAAATGCATCCTTCGCAGAGTCTATCTTGTTAAAATTCTAAAAAGAAATCAGAAAGAAGAGAAAAGAACAGAGAGAAGTGAGGAATGGGACAGGTTTTCAACCTTGTATTTTGGTTGTGTGATGCCAGGACCGAATCTAGAGATGACATTTGACCGGGAACCCTGCAGCTGATGATGAATACTTTATTAGTGCATCGATCTTGAGTAGTTAGTGATGAAATTTAATTATAGCGACAGGTCAAGATAGAAGACGAGCTTAGCTGTTGGGCTAAAAATCAGCCCAATGAGCGACTTCGAGAATACTTTCTCGTGGGTCGTAGGTGGCCGACCAGTATTTGTCGTTTATTTGGGGACTTAAGGAAAATAAATAAATGAAATAGAGGGATGGTGTTGAAAGGGGAAGAAGAAAAATCCTCCTATTTCCATGGCCTAATTCCTACGAAGCCTCAACTTTAGGTTTAACCCAATTCTATCTCAAACTTCACCAACTTTCACTCTAGTCTAAGTTCTGCTCATGCATCAAGAATCACCATATGAAATTACAACAATATCACGATATTGATAATCTAAAAAAAAATCAGTGGTGATTCTTGAACTCTTGGACAGATTCGGGACTAGAAGCAAAGGTTGAGATTTTTTTCAGATAAAAAATAAAAAAGTTTGAGTCGAAGTGGAATAAACTTAAGGCTGAGAGTTTCTTAGAGAACTAGCTCTTATTTGTATATATAGGTCCTATGTCGTAGCAATGGACTTGCATTATTTTTAGTGCAAGTGCTGGAGGTATGCCCTTTTCTTAATGTGCGTTCTTTCCTCTGAAAAAATAAAAAATTAATGCGGCTGAGTAGATGTCCATTTAATTTCAGTTGCCTATTAGAGTGGCAACATTTTCCTTTGTAACTCATCCACATGAAGAATTCTTGAGATGTATATAATATAAGCTTATAGGTTGGTCCACAGGATAAAGTTCCATATTTGTTGGTGCAAAGTCTTAACTTTGAGATCTTCTTGAAGTGTTTGACAAGAAGAAATTCTTTAAGTTTTACTAAAACCAAATTGCGTATCTTGTGACTCCTCCTGACTGTGTGCGTATACATTTTTCGGTAGTCCAAATAACTATAGTTGATTTCTTTACAGCAAGGAGGCCAACCTCAAGTCCTTTAAGTCGATAAATTTAGGTTTCGTATGAAATATCTCGCCAACCTTATGCATATGAAAAAGCGCGAATCAATTGAAATGATTCTCCAATTCCTTTTATTCCCTAAGTAACCTATTCGGGTCCACAAATTCCTTATTTCTCTAGCACCGATTCTCCTCTCAAGCTTTTTACATGTTTT
This sequence comes from Eucalyptus brandiana, assembly GCA_014182725.1. Taxonomy (NCBI): domain Eukaryota; kingdom Viridiplantae; phylum Streptophyta; class Magnoliopsida; order Myrtales; family Myrtaceae; genus Eucalyptus; species Eucalyptus brandiana. The sequence continues at coordinate 37,962,760 of CM024674.1, forward strand.
CTTACTTCCGCCTTTTGTGTAACTAATAAAGGAGTCATCATTCTTCTCCGAAGAAAATGTGAAGATTAATACTAGATACACCATCAGTGTAACTTTTTTTTCTACTCATCCCGCGTTCGTCATCATCACTCCGAGTAATAGGTACTTGCTAAAAATAAAACTACTCGTATCAATATTGATAAGCGTGATATACTTACATAAAAAAAAAATAAAAAAATTACGTTACCTTTATTTATTACCCTCATCCAAAGAAAGAAGTCATCTTTTAGCTAAAGTTACTTCCAAGACTGAAAAGGTAAAAGGTGTACATTGTACCGAAATGAAGAAAAGAAGTGAATTAAGGTTCCATAGTAGATATCATGGACTTAAAGAAGAAGTAAAATAAGGTTTCCATTAGTAAATACAACAACTTGCATCATGAAGCTAATAAAGTTAATCCACTCCTGGCCATGTCGATTAAATTAAGGAGCTATTGACTAAGAACTCAAAGCGACATCTGGAGGATTTGACTGAGTCGACATGCTGACGAGGGCAAAGTGGCTTCAGTATAAAGCAAGGAGATTAAAGGCGACAGTCCTTCCTATTTAAATGGAATTTAGTCCTAAAGTGACACTTAAAATTTCATTTTTAGTAATTTTTCCATTCGGTGCATGCATGCGACGAAAGTCACGTTCTTTTTCCTTAATGGACAAGTCCGTGTGAAGAGGTGAAATTACAAGAAGGATTGATCCACCCTTGAGATCAACCAGGCGATAAGGGCATTTTCGTGCTTTCGACCTTAGAAATCGAGAGTTGCGGATTTGATTCCCATTTCCGGGAACTCAACTTTAAATTAGTGATCATAGCGTAAGTTATTTTACTGATTTTTTTTTTTTTTTCAAATAACCAGCTAATGACATTGGTCTCTCTTAAATTATAAAAGAGAATGGATGCGTATTGAACGGCTAATCCATATAAAGATATCACATTATCTCTCTCTTTTAAACACAGAAATTATTGTAGCTCTCCAAAAAGGATCATATATTTTAAGCGAAGTATTATTATTATTATTATTATCTTTTCATCATTACACAATCTTGCAAGGTGTTTTATATTCCTTGCTGGACTGCAATTAACATTACTATACTACTACAACCCCCAGAAATCTCCAATGATGTAAGGCTTAATTAGTTTATAAGCGCAAGGACTGAACCCAATTTAGCGTCTAATGAGGCCAACTTCATCGTACGCTCACCCATTAAATAAATCAAGGGCACGACTTTTTCTCCAACCCCCTCTCAACTGACTCGAACTCTAACTGCTTTAGACCGCAGAACACAACTCTTGTCTCGACCCATGTCGAACGATACGGCCCCAGATCGTTTGTTTATTCAAGAACCCGAGTTCGATCTTCTTGGACTCTTGCAAGGGACAAAACCCATGCAGAATTCCAGGACACCAATTTAAACAGAAACTCTTGCTGATAAAATAATGACGATGATGATAACAGCGTTAATCCCATCATGTGTGGCAGCGACTATTAAATGCTTCGAGACCGCTTTTTTCTCTCTTGTTTTTTCATGGGACGAAACCCCCCACATGCAGAGGAATAAAAAGATCAGTTGTGTTCCATGAAGGCCAAAAGATTCCTGGTCGAGACTGGGGACATTATAGCTGAGGAGGATGGTGGCAGCTGATCTGAAGGCCGAAGCTATTTGCCTCTCCACGTGAAAGGGGTCGAGATGGGCAGTCGTGCTTATATTTCTTTTTCATTGCCTTGCTCTTCCTTCCTCCTCGGCACATGAGGCGAAAGAGGACAAGGGACTAGCCACTCAGGCCTCTTTCGTGGAGTGAGTCACCGACATGGCAAGTGATCATCCATTCGCAGTCAAAACTGACTCCGCGAATAGGCTTATGGCCTACACGTGTCTTGCACTTTGAAAGAGCAGAACAAGACGGAAATAATGGAACGGATAATGACACATGGGATAAGGAATCTTATCAATTTTGTGGGGGTAAGTTTAACAAGTAAATTTATCATCCTATAAGATAAACACATAAGTGGTCGATAGAGTTGAGGGCCTCGATTTAGGTCACGAAAAAGAACCCTTATCCCAACTTACTAATACTCTCTTTCTTCTCTTGCCCTAGCCATCACGATCATGCCAACCTAATTTATCATTCTAAAAGATAAACACGTCGGTGGTCGATATAGTTGAGGGTCTCAATTTATGTGACAAAGAACCCTCATCCTAACTTACTAACACATCGGTAGTTGATAGAGTCGACGGTCACACATAGTGGATGTCAACTCGTCTAAGTCATGCCGCCTTTGGCAACTAAATTAATGTGTTTATCGTGTATACAAGCTAATTAATATTTAAAAACAAGTTAATGTATTGCATCATGTTGTGTTGGCCCTTGACAAACGTAATATGTTTGATAATCGTGTTGGTTGTGCCATAATTTTAACACAACGTGGTGTGAATGGTTAGCCCTACTCTTTCCGATGCTACCTATCTCTCCTCCACGAGTGTAGCTCTTGCGGACATCTCTCTCTTCTTGATTTAGGCTAAAATTGGAGGTTGTGGATGGATCTAAGGTCCACGATTTGCAACTATGCTCATCAATGGTCGACGAATGGGAAAATTATCCAAAAAGTCATAACTTTATTGTACATCGGTCAATTTAGTTTTAAACCTTTTAATTATGCCAATTTAGTTATGATTGTATTATAGAACGGCCAATTTAGTTCTAAACCTTTAATTGTGCTAATTTAATCCTAAACCTTTTGACGATTGCTAATTTGATCCCAAACCTTATAATGATTTGCCAAAGTAGTCTTTCGGTAATTTCCAGCCAAAATTATTTGGAAGTTTATATTAGCAAATCATTAAAAGGTTTATGACCATATTGGCAAATTATAATAAGATTTAATACTAAAATAGCATAATGAAAGGTTTAGGACTAAATTAGCTACCATACAATAGGTTTAGGACTAAATTGGCATAGTTGATGGGTTTAGGACTGAATTGATTATCGTACATTAAGTTTAGAACTTTTTGGACAATTATCTAGTCGACAAGCATTGAGGCAGGGGGGGAGAGGTTTACCACAGTGAAGTTTTCAACAACGGTAGAAACAAATGATGGTAATACGATAGGGGGCGCTTACTTTACTGTGGTTTAGACATGATCTTTTGTGCAAAAGTGGAAAATAGAAAGAAGAAAAGAAGAGGGGAGAAAGATGCTAGACATATCTCGCTAAAACAAATTTACACAAAAATCTATTGATGGTACATGTGACGCCCTAGGTACTTCAAGCGCTACATGTGTCATATTTTTTTTCTTTCTTATTAATTTATTCACAAGCGGAAGCACAACAAAATAATTACACACATCATATCATTACCTCACATACTTAATAATGTACATATGCATCACTTATAAAACAACATCACAATACAAATCACCTAGGAATGGCTCGATAACTCCTATCCCCGTTACCATATCCCTGCTTTCAAAAGCTTGCCTGTACAACATTGATTGTATATTTAAGGATCAACAATCTCCCTCAATGTCCGCTTCTCGGCAACGTAACTAGAAGGACCATCAAAACCATTAAGTGGTCCTAGCCAGTCACCATCAAAGATCACTTACCAGGCTATATACCGATGGGAAACCCACTTAACAAGTCCTATGTGGAATCACATCGTAGTAGTACACTTGATATATGTAAAAAAACATATTGGGCAACACAACCTCCTCATATTCATGGCGGGAGAGCCATTCTACCTATTTGCAAAATAAAGGAAGAAGCCAAAGCCTCGCGAGTAAAATGTCAAAGTCTAAAGTAGGAGTTTATCTTCGCACTTCCCTTGGCAGAACAATTACAAAAATTCGGAGCAATATAATCAATGCATGAGTACATACCTTACCTTCTTTGCAAAGGCCTCACACGAATGCATGGTATTATCTACTCAGTGCACATGTATGGCATATAATTTTTTTAATGCATCAGTATCGTTTGGTGCATTATCAACATGCATATATGTATATTCATGAGCATGCATCATCTCATCATCTTATTCACATAGGGCATCCCGATATACGGGGCATCTCAACTCCGAAACATCAAGCAACATACCCACGGGGCATCTCACCATACTCATTCATATCTTAAACGCAAGGCATCCCGACTCTTGAGGCATCTTGAAATATTCTCCAGGGCATCTTGATACACCGGACAACATTGCCACCCTCACGTGGACGATGACACTTTTCTTTTTCAATATTCAATGAATATACATGAAGATGATCAACATCAACATTCAATGCATCACGTCATTTCACCTAATTATCACTAATTGAACATATTCCATATCATAATTATATGCATTGCATCATTTTACATAATCGTCATCAAATGAATATATTCAATATTAACATTCTATGCATACTTTTCTCAAATATAATGGATATGTATTTACTAAATAATGATTCTAAGGAAAAGAAGAAACATGAATGACAAAGATATCCATATAATAGAAAGCATGAGAGAAATTTTTAATTTTTTTAATCGATAAATATTATTTTCAGAAACTCACTATAATTGGTAATTGGTAATTGCCATATTCGATAACCTGCTATAATCGGTAATTGGTAACTACCATCTTCAGTAAGCTGTAATCGATAACTACCATCTTTAGTAACCTACTATAATTGATAATTGGTAACTGCCATATCCGGTAAGCTGCTATAATTGATAATTAGTAACTGCTATATACAAAATCCGTTGGAATCAGTAACTTTCTCATTTCTTGCCCTTTTTACACTCTTTTTCAACCAAAACACCACCAATCATCAAAGTTTTAACTCATAAAATCATCATACACAACTCAACATACCATCATCAAAATTCACACAAGTGATGAACCCAACATGCCATCACCAAACTTACTTACACATGTTCATAAAACTCACGTAAAATAAACACCCATCAAGCGATCAATTCAAGTACTCATTAGAACAACCTAGCTTAGTGCCTAGAGTTTTCACTTACCTTGATAATTGTTTATGTAAAATCATCGCTTTAATTTTCCTTCAAAGTAAAACAAAACTGAGATCAATGATTTTTGTCTTGAAAATGACAAACCCACTTATGAAGAATAGAGGAAATTAATGAGTTTACCTCATTCAAACCCAAAAGAAACTTGATACTTTAATGAAATATGAACATGGGACCCTTTGCTTTTATCCTCGGAATTGAAAACAAAAGTCGAAAGAAAAGTGGGGAGTGATTGATGAAGTAATAGAGTGGGACCTTGTTTTGGGGTTCTCTCCCTCTTAAATTTTATATACGGTCATAACAAAAAATGAATGAGGAGACAGGTAAACCATGGTTAAAGAATTTATTGCTCATAGGGTGAAATCATTGAATCAAATAGTAGAGAGGGTAAGTGTTACAATAAAATTTCATGTGGCCTCTAGATAAATGGCTTAGACATGTGGCACATTCTCATAAGCTAGGAGGAGATATTTAGGAGGGATTAATCTCCTTTGACCAAGTAAAAAAGTGAGTCACCCCTTGCATTAATGAACTAGAAGTTAATATAGATGAAAATAGGCATAACATCAACAAAGGCTAAGTTCAATATCTCAACTTGTTGATAAAGAAAGAAAGAAATGTAAGGTTCAAGGTCTCACTTACCGATGGAAGAATGAGCCATAAGAATAACTTTCCAAAGTACCTTTTTCGGTTAAAATACCAAAGAATCAAGAGAATTGATACATAAATATGAAAATCAGTGTCCATTCTAAATATTGATAATTCCTAGAAATATTTGAACTTGACAAAACATTTAGCAAAACTTTCCGAACATAAGTTAAAACTTTTGAATCCATCAAAACATTTGGCAAAACTTTCCAAACATAAGTAAATAATTAACCTAGTAAATTTCTAATCCATCACTCAAATGTAACAGTCATATTAATCCATCACAACTGAATTCCTACGTATTAATAAATGTAGGAATTTTCCAGATGTCATAGCACAAGTTTACAATTTTAAGCTTACCTCCTTTGATGTACAAGATCTCTCTATTCACGTCTATATATATATATATCGTATGTGTAATTAGATCTCATTACTAATACATGTTGTATTCAGGTGGCGCCATTGTTCTTGGATGTAGATCAACAACCATGACAAAACAAGCCCAACATCCTCTCTTTTTTTCAACAAAGGCGAATCAAGACTTGATAACATTTTTCTAAACGACTATGTTTAGTATTCTTAATGCATGGTAGATCGCTGTCTAATATATAGTTCAAGTATCATAAACAATAAGACGAGATACCCCAACGACTGTGAATACTCTCTCCAGCAACTGTAGCAACATAACAGGGGTGTCCATATTTTAATCAAAACAGGAGGAAGTGGCATGACTGTTCTTCCGGATTGGACGGAAATGAGTATGTTTATGGAGCCGTCTATGTGTGTGCTTTCTTGGCAAAGCCCAAGCAACTTTCTCTTGTCTCATTGATTGACCGAAGAACCCTTTCTTCACGTACTTGTTTCACGGGTGTTTCTATCCTTCTCTTTTTCATTTAAAGTCCAAAAGCCATCTCGATGCGTTTCATTGGAATGGCATCATATTTTTAAAGACATCCTAGACTGAAATCTAGGCTTAGCTTCCTCTTAGATAATCATACAACGAGACATAACTTAATCAACTTCTTTTGGGGGGCGAGAGAGAGAGAGAGAGAGAGAGAGAGAGAGAGAGAGAGAGAGAGAGAGAGAGGGTCACTTCACATGACTTAAAGCTAACTCCACCCCAAGCCCTACCAATTTATAAATTAATTTCTCGAAAAACTTAGAGAAGTGGGTAGTGGCGCTTGGACGACATGGAAGGGGCTATTTGTCACACCCACGTTGCTTCGAATATCGATTAAATATTCCTTTCTTTCACCGAACATATCCCTCGAAAGGGGATTTTCTCGCCAACTTGAAAACTAAGTCTACTGGGGGTTCCCTTTCTCTTTTTAAGCCCCTTTTTGGATCCTTCCAAAAGCAAAATGGTCGCACCAAAGAAACAAAAAAGCTGTGATTAGAAAGCTAATGGAGTCGCAACACGATAGGATTATGTCTCAAATAATCTTCTCATCAACAAGACCTTACGTGCCCTCATTGGCTGGAATTCCTTGATAAGCACAACTTGGTGGGCCGCCACCCACGATTCGGGCAATCTTTGGAACGATAATATCGGCATCACTTCAATCAACAATGAAAGGAGAAAAAGCATAATCAACGTCTTTTTAATAAAAATTGCGTATTAGACTGTATGGTGGCAGCCATTACACAACCGAAGGTTAAATGCTAAACTAATGAAAGGGACCATTGCTGAGAGGACAGTTGTACCCGTACCAGCAAAGAAGGGGGAAAATTGCTGATTGGACAGTGCCATCATCACCCACACTTAGGGAAAAAAATTTCACTTTCGATGTCAAGAGAGGCTTCTCCAGTAGGGTGGGGTCGATGCGGAAAGACTTTGCCACATGTGGTCCCTTTTGTTCCCAATGTGCGTGGGCCCGGACTTATACTTATAATCTTATAGTTAATGTAAAAATATATATATATATATAATTTATCATATTGTTGGATGGACCTTCACATGTGTTTTCCTACATCAGTGGATAAAATCTTGTGCCTATGTCCACCCTCCGCATTCTGACAAATCTGTAGCTCCCTCTGCCATTTTTCTCGTCTTATATGTATTGTCTATTTTGATTCCTACTTAGGTATCTACCTATAATCTAGATATATGATAATTTATTAGACCAAACTAACCCCATTTCATAAAAGTTCATGAGATCCAGATTGGAGTTCTCATAATTTTTATCTAACCTCTTTATATGAGTTTGCACCATGATTGAATATTTCTTGTGGATCAATGGTACAAATGGATTAAATATGTAGGTTTTCCTATCTTGGAAGGTGTGTGTACTGTGAATTTTTAAGTAACGTCTAAACAAAGTGGCCTTAGCTACATTGGTATAGAGGCATCGATCTCCGTGTAGTGGCCCTACTTTGGGTTTGAAAAAAAAGTGATTTACGTGACTGTTGTTTGTTAGTGTAAGATTCAAACTTAGCGAAGCAGATTAATGCCTCTAGCTATATAGGTAGAGAAGTTGAGAGATGACAAGTCTTGAATTCATGCTCCACACTATGCTGTGGTAAAAAGTTCGAGAAAGGATGTACTTTCTAGCTAGTTTGAGTAACAATTTTCAATTACAATGTCTTCAATTGGAGATTTTGTCCTTTTAATTTTGTGAAAAGGGTCTTATCTTGACTAGAGGGAACTTTTCCCTAAAACCCCATTCCATTTTAGTGATTAAAAAAAAACTATTCTAGTTATGAAAAATCTACTATTAGAAGATAATAACATCACTCTTATCCTCTCAATTGCAACCCCCATCTAGTCAAGCTCGTTTGCAATCATCACCACCACCATTGACTCCTTCGACCAACACTATCGAAGGATCAATTTTCCCACAAAAACACATTGTAATCGCGTAAATTTTACCGTACTTCCATTACAAGGTGTCATTATACATAAAATAGAAAAACCCTAAAAAAAAGTGGACGGACACCGGGTGAATGAAAGAAGTATTCCTCGGATTGTAGAGTAAAAGCCCTCTTCACACATCACAAGGTCTAGATCTCTACTGATCCCGAACAAGCGACATGATGCCCCTTCCTACGAATCACATGTGAACTAAACCTAAGCTCCAACGCTGCAGTTCACATCAACTCGACAATAAATGTCAATTCGGCGGGTTTCTTTTTCCAGTGAATCCAGCTATGGAGTCCCCATATATAGTCAGGGCGCAGTGGTCCCATACCTTGATCTCCAAACTTGGCATGAGTGAGAAAGACCTAAAGAAAATGATCGCAAATCATTTGGACCCGCACAGCCAGGGAAACAAAGTGGGGTTAGGTTAAGCTAAAAAGACCTTTCTTTTTCTCAGTACATCGAGAACCTCCAACTCACGTTTAACCCTAACCCAAAGTTGCTCTATGTCTCACGCGTTGTGAAAAGTGCACCGAAATCTTCAAAATTCTTTATGAAGTGCGAGCAAATTCTTTGAATTACTTATCATTCGAGTTTCCAAACTTTCTAAATTTATATTAAATCCATTGCTTCGAATGACTTTTCTCGCTGAAAAAACGCCACATGATCAAAGTATTAACCACGCTATGCACGATTTTTCGACAAGAGAAAACCATAACGATACTTGATCGAATCATTTAAGAATATTTCATCAAGCCAATCACTCGAAATATTTTAAGGCCCCTACTCAACTCGCGTGACAATTTTAGTACGCCTATTTTGCATTTGAGCAATAAGAATGATGGGTCCCATCTAAATTATCCTAGAATTGATTTGCCGCGTCTTTTTCATCTCCAGCTTTTACCAGGGGGTTCTGAAGTTGATGTCGAAAAGTTGCGTAAATTCTCTTCTTATAATCATATTTTACAGGCGTGGTGAGCAAAACTAGCCGCCGAGCACGAATGATGTCGAGGTGCGTACATGGTTTGGTGAAACAATGTGTTCAACACAATCGGGACACCGAATATATGATTAATCATGTCCTTTTACATCAATATGGCCAAGGGTTTTCGCAATAAAATTTAATAATGCACGGAAAGGGCATCTAGAAATCATATCAAAACGGTGGAATGATGAACGAGATTGACTTTCCAATTTCCCAAGTGAGATAATAATGATTCCATTTCCGGTGGAGGGGAGGGGAAGCCATTTTGACAAGAAAGCTGATCAATAATGGGATTATGCGTCTAATCCTCGAGCAATGATGTTTAATCATCGAATCAAACGGTCGAAAAAGAGCGTGACCTTTCGAAAACCAAAGGCGATGGATCCGATCATGGCAGGGATAAGATTTTTCTTTTATGGGAAATTTTGACTATTTCCAAAAGTAGGGAGAAGGGGAGCGAAGGGAAAGGAACACACATGAGAAAAGAGGGAGACAGTGGTGGGTCATCCTCGAGGGGTTGAGATGAAGACTTTGGAACGGTGCATGATAGTACATGAGAGTAGACATATGCCCTCTTTCTCTCTCTCTCTCTCTCTCTCTCTCTGGTTTGCTAATCTTTTTGAAAAACCCTAAGTGGAAGATTACAACAAAGGCTAACCCCTCTTTTCTCTCTCTAGAAAGATTCGAGGAGATCTCTCCGAAAGAGAGAGAAGACTATATTAAAATCCGTTCCAACGTCAATCACGCAAACATCCTAAACAACTCCTCATCATCAGCACGTAATGGCGGGCCAAAAGAATAGTTTTTAAGCCACAAGCACCTGAAAACTTTCAATTTTTATCAACTCTTTCAAGCAGAGAGAGAGAGAGAGATCAAACTCAAAGCTTCTCATGTTGACTTCACTCACAAAATTGCCATCTCATGTCTCTTTTTCTTCCTCTATTCTTTATGAACATAATTTGTACTTCTTTACCGCAAAATATTGATGAGCTACTCTATTCCCATGCATCGAATAAACTTACATCCGCAAAGCGACGGGTTTCGCTCTTAAATTTGTTGTGAATAAAAAAGAAAACGATGTAAAATTAAGTACAGAATATTGCCGTTTTTTCAAATTGAAAATTCGATCGGTCAGATCGAGCTTGAGGTTTGAAAACGGAAGGGAGAAGCGAAAAGGAAGACGGTAGATAATGTGAAACACGAGCATCTGATGCTGGGATATGGAGGGCGAACATGATGGAGACACGTGGGGCCGGGGGTCCTTACTCGGACCGACGGTGATAGATCCCATCAAGTACCGAGTTGCAAGAACTGGACACCATCAAAGCTCTTGCATGCATGGATGTCTTTGACTTTTCCCATAACCCCAGAACAAAGACTCATGGGGTGGTGCTGTCGGCCCCTCGATTCGCGCCACGTGTCCCATCATCAATTGTCAGAGAGAGATAGATGGCAGGTGAATTTGGGAAAGTTTTGTACATACCCCTTTGCATTGGCTAATTCACCAACGAAGTCTTTTGGTGTTCATTACACTTGATTCGCCATTAAAAAAACACGAGCTAAATCAGAGTCTACGGATCCAAAGCGTGCCATCTCGGATATACTCAACTTTTTAGGTCTTGACGTGCATAAATGGAACTCAGATTTTCACAACATAAAAAGGAAATGAGATATACAAATTTATCAATAAAATAAACCATTCGAAATGTTAATTGATATGACCTTGTAATAAACCAAAACTTGCTCAATTTGCCACCAATCATTTACCATTGTCTGGGAACCGCACTCTCAATCAATGAGCATGGCGCATGCTCAAAAGAGTTGCAATTGATCAGGAGCCGAACGAAAGAAAATTGGGTTTGGCTTGCTTAATGGCTGAAAAAAAGAGATAAAAGAATCTTTAAGTAAGAAGATGGACAATGCCAAAAAGAACCCAAAGGACGCAATCAGTGAACTACATGCGTCCTGACCCTTGCTCTTGCAAGACAACATAAGCTAGTGCTTGTCATGGAAGCAAAGCTGCCAATTATAATATGTAAGCCGGAATACAGTTGGATGCGGACTCAAATCCCATGAAAAACGAGACGAAATTGCCCGTGTTGACTCATGGGAGCATAGTGCACCACAATCGTTAGCCAATCAGACAGGGCCCCTCCACCAAGTTCAAAGACCCTCTAACACGCTAAGCTCCCACGAAACCCTAAAACTTCGAAACGACCCGCGCTACACGTCTCAGCAAATCTTTACGAAACTTTCTTACCAAGTCATTAGTCGATTTCAGGGGAAAAAAAAAAAAAACTAGCCGGGCCATTATACTCACTATTCACTTACATCACTTGGTCTATTTCACGTGGATCGACGATCGACGATGCTGACGCCTGAAGTTAGTGGAAATAGCCACAGGTTTTTTGACGATTTAATCTGATGGCATGGTTCATTCAGTTGATTTCAGTGCGTAATCAATGTTCACATGCACCGCATTTCTCTCCCTGGCCTCTCAATTAATTAGAGTCCGCAACAAGCCGCTATGAGCCAAAAAGAATCAAAATCCCAACCGTATTAAGTAATACGAAACCGCTCGATCTCAAGGGGATTGAATAAGTAAAAGCAAGCCAAAGAAATGGAATCCCCCGGTCGATCTCGAGGAGGCGAACCTCATTACTATAATCCCAGATTTGAGTATATTTAAATCGGCATAATAGATAACGTGTGGAATTCCATACCAAATGCTAATTATGGCTCGTTTATCTAAAATGTCCACTTTATAATATAGTGAGCCAGGGGCATTTCGGCGATTAAGGAGACTTTGCCGGGACAATTGCGAAATATTTTTAATCTTTTAACATTTCGTGGGTGGCCCCAAGAGAGTGCTCCCTTTTTTTTTAGGGCCGCGTTCCTCCACATCACTCCCACTCTCTATGTTCTCGTCTTCTTCCTCCCTCCTCATCCTCCTCCTCCTCCTCGGGATGTCTTCCTGCTTCAGCTAATCATCTCTCTCTCTCTCTCTCTCTCTCTCTAGAGCTTGTACTGTGTTCTGCAATATTAATATCAAAAACCTTTTCAGCCTATATATATACCCTTACACATGCAACTACTCTCTTGCACTCAAACTTCCTAGCTGAAACTATTACTCCCACTGGTTCTCTCTCTCTCTCTCTCTCTCTCTCTCTCTCTCTCTCTCAAACATGGCTGAATTAGATTATTGCCAAACCAAAAGCAGCCCCGGCGCTGCCGCCACGCGCTTAAAGCTCTTCGGCTTCAACGTCTCCGATGAGGAAGACTCAGCCGTCAGCGACCCCATTACTGTTGGCGCGAACGGCGGCGGCGGCAAGGCCACGCCGTCGGGCTCGCCGGACGGCAGCGTCCCGGTGGGGGGCGGCGGCGAGCGGAAGTACGAGTGCCAGTACTGCTGTAGGGAATTCGCCAACTCGCAGGCCCTGGGGGGCCACCAGAACGCGCACAAGAAGGAGCGGCAGCAGCTCAAGCGCGCCCAGCTGCACGCCAGCCGGAACGCCGCCGTGTCGTCGCTCGTCCGGAACCCCATCATCTCGGCCTTCGCTACGCCGCCGCACCTGCTGGCCACCGTGGGGCCGGTGGTGGTGACGGGAGCGGCGCCCACCTCCCCGTCCTGGGTTTACGTTCCGCGTAGCGCCCCGCCCTTCCAAGTGTCCCACGGCTGCGTGTTCACGACCGGCCAGGGAGCGGGCGGGAGGTCGCCGGGGGGTCTGGTGCCGTACGGCGGAGGCGCGGGCGATTCCACGGGGTCGCAAGTCACGAATCAGGTCAATGGGAGAGCGGTCCTCGACGGGCTTTCGTTGAGCAAGTTTTCGAAAGGAAGCGGTGGGGGAGGGCCTGGTTTTGACGACGCTTTGGGGCTTGACCTGCATCTGAGCCTAGCTCCGGCCGCACCGTGACCGGAGGACTCGGGTCCACTCAGCTAGCTTCGCGGGGATAAATTAGGCTTGAATCGTGTTGGGATAATCTAGAAGTGCAGATTCGAGTTCAGGTTCCGGTTCGGTTCGGACATAGGCAGACGGGGTCCTTTGTACATCTCTCTTTAAGGAAATTAATTCGATTAATTAATTTTTTCTACTCTTCCATGATTGAGGTATTTCTCTCCCTCTGATCTTTGCTTTAAGTGAAATTCCACGGATCAAGTTACGGATCGCAACCATTACATGCACGATCGATCTCGAGCTATATTAGCCCAACATATCCTGGTGTGGAGGTGATATTTCTGTTCCCGCTTAGCTTGGGGTCCATGAAAAATCGATAAAGGAAAAAAAATGTCTTCATCGAGCCTGTCATGACGTCAAAAAGAGGAAACTTCTGGGCGGGAGTTTGGAAAGTCATGAACTAAAGTGATGCCTTAGCTTAGCTTTCAGATTGGAATTGAAATGACCAAAAGTTTGGGAAAGATTGAAGTTCTGTCTGGACAAAAGCGGGAAGTTAGTACAACGCTATGTTAAAGTAGTACTTCCACTTCCACAAATGTTTTTGGGGGTAAATTGAGGTAATTTTGCTGCTACTCGTAGATCTTGAAGTTATTGTTTCCTCTGTGATCTTTTTTTTCTCGTTTCAATTCATAAATAGATCCGCATATAGAATTTTCCTCAGAGATGAAGGCAAGAAACTTAAAATTGACAGCGAAGTCAAGTTTTCTTCTTTTCTGTTGCAATAATCTAATTAATTAGTCGGTCCCGGCGAGCCAGCTCTCGCTAGCTTCCTCAGTTAGTAACTTCTATTGTCCTACCTACATACATTGAATGGGACTGCAAGATGATTCTCTAATTAAAGTCGAAAGCTGCTAAAAGGTCAAGCTTTACTCATCTAGCTTTTAGATAGCCAGTGGTGATTCCTAAGATAAACCAATGAAAACCTAAATTTTGCGTTACAATTGATGCAAAGGCAACTTTGAGCAATTATCGCAATAAAAAAATAGGATGTGCTTTTCATCTAAACATGCAAGATGAAAGATAAAACCACGCGCTCCCGTGTCCTCATGGTCTTCCGGCAGGAGCCTCTTGTGCTAAACCCTAAGGCTAAACAGAAAAGTCTGAAAAAACCTATTTATCATTCATAATAAAAAAATATTTTTGCTTAAATGGGGTTTGAATATATCTGGAAGGTGAGACATATTGTTTAGGTGCGAGCATTTGGGGTCTCAAGGAACTGCCAACTACCACTTTGATGATTAGCTGAGTGCCTTCCTGTCAGTGTCGCCCATCAACTTGACCAGGGAAAAACACCATGTGGGGCCGATCACATGCAGATCAATTCTCCTCTTCCTTTGACATTTAGATATAAATAGGTCTGCTTAACTAGTCAAAATGCCGATGATCTCTCACTATGTTTTATAATCGAGAGCTTAGGTTTCTTGTCCGATCGCTCATGTGTTATTGTCTACTCTAAGAGAGAGAGAGAGAGTTTGTGTGTTTCTTGTCCAATAGCCTCAAAGGTATTGTTTACTTGAGTGAGGGAGAGGGAGACTGTTGAGGACAACATTTATGCTTCGGTGTTTTTGATGAGACCAAGCACCAACCCCTAGAAAATATGTCGAGTAAACAGTGTACTTCGGCAAAAAAAAAGAAAAAAGAAAGTGAATTTGTATCTTCCATGGCATATCCAAGGTTGCATTCTAACTTTTACTTATTATTTTTATATGGTAACTCCGGATAATCACAGAGCCGAGTAGACAAATAGAAAAATGATTACATGTCAATCTTTAATATATTGTGAGAATAATAGCATATTTAGGACAAAAAAAAAATCACAAATAATTAGTAATTGTTATTGGACTCATTTTTTTAAGAATTTATGACTCATAATACATTATTGTTCTCACAGTACCCTGAGAACTGTTATGTTAGTAAAACTCAATGGAAAACCCTCTTCTACTTCGTGATTGTTAGGATCCTGATCTGGATCCCACAAGCATAAGAAACGGTCTTGATCTTAAGTAGGATCTTAATTCGGTAGAATCTTAAAGAAGGAAGTAAACCATAGGAACAAGTAGATCCTACCAATCTTATGAATTCAGTTTCGAGATCTTGCAACCAAGGGATTTTCATATCCTAATATTTAGGAAATGGAAAATTCAATTTTCATGTTTGTACATTATCAATATGACATACACTTTATGTTCACACTATTTTGGAGTTCTAATGTCAAACAATATTCACAATTGATGAATTTCATTTGAATATCCAATATTCTATGTCGTTGCAATTTTTGGGAACCTACAATCCAATCTTTCGATGCGAGCCTTTAGACACCCTCATCGGGCCTAAGTTGTTATAAAAGAACAAACAAGATTATGAACTCACCCTCAAATCATGCTTGGTATTTCGAGGGAATTCCACACAAACTTTTGACAAAGAATTTCTCAAACGTCCACAAAAAAGGGGTGGGACAAAAGAGAAAAAGAAAAGGAGGAAGGGGCGTGGTACTGGCACACACTTAAAATGGAAGATTTGTTTTCGGTCCGAAAGTGGGGGCGCAAAAGCGTTCATAATACATCAAGTCGGTCTTGCTTTTGTGTTCACCTCGTATGATCAAATCCCCCTTGAAGGAATCTTCTTGGCTCTCTTGTTGAGGGGTCATCGATTGAGGGACCGACCCACAAACCTCACTGGCCCGCAATCATCCAATGGAGATCTAGATCAGCATCACCTCCCAACTTAAAGATGAAGTCATTGGAGATGCTTGTGGAAGTTGTGTGGGTGGTGATTCATATGATTATGGGGGATTGGCTGCTTTTTGGCTGTGTTCCCAGTTGTTTCTTTTCCCAAGGACTTGAATTAGGGTTTGATGATCGTTTTCGCTTATTCTTTTGTTTGATCCCTAGAGAGAGAGAAGGGAGGAGAAAAAGGGAATCAAAGTAGGGTGGGGAGAGCATAATCGATGTGTTTTGAATAGGGGTTGTGCACTCTTTGAGGAGGGGGAGGGAAAAGTTTATGATTGCTTTGGGAGCTTTTTTGACATGATCATGGAAAAGGGATTTCACGAGAATGGAGAGAGCTCGTTCCGTGGTTGGTGAGTCAGAACTTTGGGCCGAAAAAACCTATGATCAAGACTTGTTCGTTCGCACAGCTTTTGCCTTGAACGCAAGTCTCGCAGACGGGGTTGGGCCACCGAAGCTTTTTGCTTCATCAATCTAGTGCCGAATTGACCTTACACAGAAATCCACTGTCTGACCTGCTTGGCTCTCTCTCTCTCTCTCTCTCTCTCTCTCTCTCTCTCTCAAACACTACACCCTTCGTTTGGTTGGAGAGGTGTTAGTACCTCTAATATAATCTTGACATGTCTCGTGAGATATATTAATCTTATAGAGTTAGCATCCGATAGTCGATAAAGAAAGTATTCTTAACAAATGACATTTGATATCCGTGCAAATCTGTCTATTCATTAAAGAATCATCAACACTCGACAAACATTTAAATGGAGATGATGAACATCCGTTGGCCAATTTCTCATCTGTTGTTGATGTGATTCTCCAATGCCATGGTAAATTTGTCGTCACTAGGCCTTTGAGCTAATCCTTTACATAATCTGTCATTGTTAAACATAAACAAAATCCACCAGAAGGAAAAGTTGTTGGAGTGGTCCACCGTGATTGAGCGAGCTGAAATGAAACAACTAATACTATCCGTCGCTCTGCTTAGCATTCTTAATTAAACATATGTATGTCCCCAAATGGTGCAACTTGATTCGTACAACTGGAGATAAAAACAATGACACGCTCCTCTCTTTATATTTCTTCCAATCCACTCACATCCGATTGCTTCACTTCTAACTTCAAGCATTGGCCACCTCAGCTGTTGCCACTTCCTTGGCCATTTGAATTTTGAAGTTCAGGAAGACAGAACTTGACTGGGATTGATCTGACCCAATCAATCGAACATTGGAACTCATGCTAGATGATGTTTAGCCTAAAGAGCTCAGCCACAAGCTTATGACAGCATACTACGGCCTTTGATTCTATAAGCCGAGCATTGTGACTGCCGCGCTGCTGCTACTGCATCACGATTCCAAAAGAATCACAGGAGTACACGCAGCTTCACTTTGAAGTTTCCATCATGCCCAGCACTTTAACGCTTTGAAGAGGGATGGATGTGAAAGGCTATGCTAAGGCCTAGTGCCCTAATGTGTACGCATCGCATAAAGGCAATTGCATTGTTTGAACGGGAGGAATCTCAATGGGAGTCGGATATGATTCTCGTTGGATGGAGAAGACCAATATTTTTCTTTTTTTACTTGAGGAAAGTCATTTGATTATCATCAAGTCTTAATCATGTGTTATCAACCCTATCAAACCGATTAACTCTGTAATGATAATTCGATAGGAAAATTCATCTTCTTACAATGCTATGAGTCATAACTCATTAATAATTTCATGTGAAATCGTGTACTTTATTATTATGGTTAATATCTTGAAAAATCTCAAACTAGTATACTTGTAACAAATTTACTAAAATTAATTTTTTGATCACTAAAAACTCAAAATTGGTACACTTTTGACAAATTTACCACAAATTTGCATATTTGTAACAAATTTACCCTATATTTTTTTCAATAAATTTACACTCTATTAGTTTCAGTTAAATTCTATTGTCAAATTATTAAATTAAATGACATGTGATAGTTTACTAGTATATCAATTTGGGATTTTACTCTATGTTATCACAATTTACAATTTTTGTGATTTTTTTGCGGTATTGTTTGGGATTTCGGCGGTCAAATAAATTAGTTTTTGGTAAATTTATCATAAATATACCAGTTTATGATTTTTAATGGTCAGTCGGAATAAATTTGTTACAAATGTACTAGTTTAGAGTTTTTCATGATCAAAAAAATAATTTTTGGTAAATTTATTACATATGTATTAATTTAAGATTTTTCAGAGTATTAACCCTTTTTATTATAACATTATACTCGATGAAATTCAATAAGAATTTAGATATTCTACCCAGATTATCAGTTTTATTAATAAAAACAAGTCTAGGCAATATTTTTACCGCCCATTATTTCTTTCACCAACTTGGCGATGCAAAGAAAGTGTCAGAGACTATGGTAGGGACCAAGTACTTTAGCAATGGAGGGGAAGCGGACCCAGCTTTTGGGAAAAAAGAATTCCTCCCTCTCTCTCTCTCTCTCTCTGTACGAAAATTACAGGACATTCGTGAGTGACTTCTTTCAAGACCCGACACATCGATAATGGCTGTACGATGTCTGCCAGTCCTAGATAAGACATACAAGGTTGATTGATCCCTCTTTTCTAACCAATAGAACTTGAGCTCTGTACTGAAATTAAAGTAACTTAACAAGACATTTTGATTCCGGTACGACCAGCATAATGCAAGACCGCGAGTCATGGATGGACTCATGCATGCTTTATGGCCTGACTCCGCCAAGATACCTCATATATTGCAGCAGTTATTGTTCATGGAAAGGACAGACAGGGGCGATTGGACGCCCTTGAAGCATACTTGCTCTCTTCAATCCTGAATTGTATTATCGCTGCCTCCATTGCAGCACACGAGCCACTCCTATCGATGTGATTTTGTGTCGTTGCCTAAATCCTATCCCTTACTCTTGATTGTCTCTATGTAGAACTGACAGGTGACGGCCATTTATAATGAAAGGTTGTGAGTTTCGTATTGCCTTAACTGAGGTTTAGTGAGGTTGTGGACCTCTAAGATGAGGCTACAAAGATTAGTGGCTGCTTGAGTTCGTCTCGGTGGCTTCTATGCCCTTTGTGACCATACCACAAAGAGGGAGGAAGAGATAGTTAATATATCTTAAAACTTGTTATCTTTTAAAAGATATCCTAAATACCAGCTACCAAAAAAAAAAAAGTTCATTCAAATCCAACTTAAACTTGTAAACTTGTGAAAGATGGCATATCACACATTCGTCATTAGACTATAACTGGAATGTGCCATTGGTTGTTTGATAAACTATTGATTGTTAAGAATCCTACCGACGCTGATTTTCACTTTATCATTCATGGCTTGCCATTAGTCAAGGTACATATACACTTTTTCTTGGGCCTAAGCCCACCCCATGTCTCTCCCCTCAGACTTTGAACTGGTGACCTCCCGCCAATGAAGTTGCCAAGAGGCCCAATGGCCTACGACGAAAATCTTTCTTCTTTCTTGATCAGAATGCTGGAGAGAAAGCACCGCATTATCAAAAATCCGATCCCCCTAGTTGCAGGTAAGTATCCATCCAGTTACTGAATAAACTACCTACATAATCAATTAATTAACTAAGGAATGTAAGCACATGTTGATACATTATTTGGTTCTTTAAGGAAGGGGATAGAGACTCCATTTAATTTAAATTGATGCCGGAGAGGGCCGCTTGATTCGACTGACTTTTGGATAAGAAGAAGGCGAGCTGATCTGCTTTGATCAAGGAAAAAGCCCAGTCAGCCACCAACTCAGTTTGGGTCACGTCAAAATCCACTCATTCCCTTCCCCGCCCTTACTTTGATCGACTTTCCCTTGCAACGTGTTTTTTTCTATAGAGAAAAGGTCAAGTAGCTAAGTGACTCTCTAAAGTCACCTTTGGATCGGGTTAAGAGAAATGACATAGATAAGATGATTGCTTGGAGAGTTTCATTGTCCATGAATAGAGGGGTGTGCTTTCCCTTTGAATGAGAGGATCTTCTAGCCCCCCTTGCCTCCCTTTACTCATCGATGGATCCATTCTGCATCAGTAGGGATTAACCAACACAAGCTAATAAGTCCATGTCTTTCTCATTATCTCTAATCTCTCCTCTCTATGCAATTTGTGTTAATTTGATGATTTAGTGCGTGCCTTAATCTTGGAATCTCAACTCACCAAAAGAGAGAACTAATGGTCTTCCAGCCTTCATCTGTCAAAGTGCTAAGAAAGAAAACTGGGGATAAAACAACGAAGGAAGTCTTACTAGACTTTTGCCCTGCCTCCTTGCAGAGCGTGGGAGTCAAAACCCACTCTTGAAACTTAATCGTTCCCACCCTAACCCTCCTGAGAAGGTAGGGATTTGAACTCCCCACCTCCCCTTTCCATGTTTGAAGGGTGGCAACTGGGGCAAACCCCAGTGGTTTGCCAGAGTCTTGATCGAGTGCCTTGAAAAGGGAGCCCATTAAATCAAGAGTAGAGCCAATTAGCGGTGGATTTGGAGTTCCCCTCCTTCTCTGACATCCGCTTGTGCGTGCCCTTTGGGCGCCTTTTTACGTACGGCGCTTCTTTACGATCTCAGCATCCTTCTTAAACCCTTTATTGGAGCCAACATACTAGCTCATTGAAGTTGTCACACTCTGAATCCCGAGACGTGAACATCCCTCAATGGTTGATTTATTTGTGACGTACCAGTACGTATCGCCGACCCATTTTTTTTTGTCTTTTGACTAAACGCAAGCGAAAGCATAATATAGACAACACCACAAACATTTCCAAAAACACAACATTTATTTATTAATTTATTAATCCTAGGAAGTTTAATAATTACAAGCTCATTCCAAAAGGCGACTTCCTACTGACCAACTCAAAAACCTGTTGGGGTCAAGGTTAGCCTAACTTCTCTAACGCGAGACCAACCAAAAGCGATACCGAACATGCTTGCATCTTGGTCCATCGGGACCCCAAGCCGCACATTACGACATTCCGTGCTACGGGCCTAAAAATAATTAACAATAACAAGGTGAGATAAAAGTCACAGCGAGTTAATAGCCTAAACCTTAACTAGGAAGCAGCCTAAGCATGTTCAGTATACAAACTTTCCTCGCCTTAGCACACCCCTATACATTAATACACCAAATATGACAATCTCAATGCAACAAACATAAATAATAATTAGAACACAATCTATAATAACCAAGTGCACTGTCAAACATACGTGTTCCAATTATTACGACATCTCGGGTCATGGTCAATACATAAGTTGGCGGTCTTCTGACATAGCCAAGTATCATCCCGCCCCATCGGGCATTGCATCATTTAAAACCCCCTCCTAGGCAGCATTTCATAAAATAGTATCCGTTCAACCTTAACCGCGACTCGGCATCCGGACCCTCGCGGGGCATCCGATAAGAATTGGGCATCACTCTCAAACTTCCGTTGGGTGATAAGTTCAATTAAATGACCACACAAGCACGCCGATAATGAAGTCAATTCCCAGTATAAAAGAGTGCATACTCAAATAACAAGTTTCGGGAATTTTCTTTTTTTAACTTTTAAAATTGCGATAAAATATTTGCACGTGATCAAGTAATTAAAATCAATTGGTCAAAATTAGCATGCTTTCGTTTTAAAACCTCATTACCCCATTTAACACGTAAAATCTAGTGTTCAAACCCGACACCTCACAATTCTCTATTTTTTTGTCCATAAAACCTTCTTTGGAAATATTTTAAATAAGGCCTATAATTGCATAATCAATAATATGGCATAACAAGTTCAAACAATCGGAATTAAACATAAACTCATCTAGAAAAACGAGTATAAAATTTTAATTAAAGACTAATCCATCATTAATTACAGTACTCGCAATTAATTAGGCTAATTGCAATTGGTTCGCCCCAGTGGCCACCCTTCCAACATGGAAGGGGGAGGTGAGGGGTTCAAATCCCCACCTTCTCGGGGGGGATGGGGATAGGGACGCGTAAGTTTCAAGCGTGGGTTGCGACTCCCACGCCCGCAAGAGCAGGGGCACAAGCGCGAGTGAGTGAGTGATAGGAAATAGAGTAGGGCCGAAAAAAAAAAAAAAAACTATAATTAATTAAGAAATTAATCATCATTAATTAAAATAATTACAGTTAAATAAAAAATTATGATTAAATAAGACTAACAGTAATTACTTAAACTAATCGTGCTTAACCTTAATCTAAACCGTCCTTAATCACAATTAAGGCTAAATTAAAATTAACTAATACTAACCGTCATTAACCTTAAACTAACACACCTCATGAACATAATTAACTACCTAATCAAGAATTAGGAGTTAACTCACAGGTTTTTTAGCAATAACAAGCTCGTGGCGATGGCAATGCGACGGTGTCGAGAATGTGATTTTTGTGGCTCGAACGGAAACTCGACGACGGTGGCTACGACGACTCAAGCTCATGGCTTGAGCTTGGGTGTTCAGTGGTGGCGGCTTGAGCAAATGGCGGCAGCAACAAATGGCGGCAGCAACAGTGGCTTGGGGACGACAGTGGTGACAAAGACGGCTCAACGGTGGCAAGGTGGTGGTGATGGAAGTGGTGGTGGTGGTGGTGGACGGTGGTGATGAGGGTGATGAGATGGGGATGCGGGTGGTGGGATGAAGATGATGGTGGTGAGGGCGTGTGATGGTGGTGGTGAGGGCGGCCAAGAAGAAACCAAGCAAGGCAAAGAAGAAGAAGAAGAATTCGGGCGGGGGCGGGGGGGGGTGGTGGGGGAAGAGAGAATGGCGTAGGGTGAGAGAGAAAACAGAGAAGAAAAAAAAAATGATTTCCCAAGATTTCCTTTCAACCGCCCCACTAAAACCCTCTAAACCTTGCAAATTGTCCTCCACATTATCTTCTCATATCTTTTTTTTCTTTCAAAACCAAAATCTTGGCCCATAAATTACAGCATTGCCATTGGGTCCCCTTTTTTCCTTTCTAGTTCTCAATTTCAGTCTGATAATTTCTTTCCAAAAATTTCGAACTTGCCGATAATTCAACAGACGAGGAGACGACATCTAATAAATTAGTCTTGAAACCCTCAAAAGTTCGATGCCCCAGATCGAATTAAATTTCATAGTTAAAAATTGATTAAACGTGACTTTAATACGACCTAAACTATCGGGTGGCTTTTAGGGGTTTTTCGCGCGGTTGACCTGTTGTCGATAATTTTCAATCCATGTTTATATCTCTTCGAATCGTGAACAACCCTCAGTTGTTATGTAATCACAATGGCTCAATTATGTACATTGTGGACAATATCAATAGAAAATCGGTTTATCGTCATTCGACGAGAGTATCATAATCGTATAGAATCACCCACAAACCAACTACGTACTTCCATCAAATTGATTTATCATTGTTCGCTAATTGACTTATAACACTGTAGTATTGACACTTGTCAATCCTTATAGTCGAGCGATCCATCCCTAATCAAATTCTCTGGTCTTTTGCATTTTAACCCTTTACGGTCTCATCCAATAAATTAGTTAATTCGTGAGCGATCAATTTAGAGTAAAATAACCATAAGTGCATCGATGAAATAACCATTTCAAATATTTTGAAATATGGACCAAATTTCGAAATATCACAGAAGTAGCTAGGCACCAATGATAACAAGTTAATCTCACTACCCTAGTCCCTTTCTCTCCTCGAATGTTTAAACAAAGAATTTATGAAAAGAACACGACAAATTTTTTAACCCATTAATCTTAATAAAATAGAGATAAGGATTCGAATAGTAGACACGCTACGATCTTTAGTATTCCAGTTTTCCCAAAGAGAGGGGAAAGCTAGAAGGAAGGGAATGAGCTAGAAGATGCCTGATGTTTGCAAGGCAATTCAATTCTGACTGTCCTAAAAAGGTACGGAAAGGAGGGAACTGATTCCCCTATCTTCCAGGGTTAATGGGCGAGTCAGGGGAGGTTGAATCCGCTTTTAGCCTTCATGGCTTTCGATCGTGTGCGGGTGTATTTCTTTCGTCCTGGTGCCTTTCTTGGTCAGTATGCCTAGTCCGTTGCTATAAAATCCGGTACTATTGAATCTAGCTAGGGCTATTTGAACTAAGCCGAAGCTTCATCTGAGGGGATTTTAGGAAGGAACTGACATGACATAAACTTACACTATTCAATGTCCGAAAGAGGAAGAAAAAGTTCGGCTGTTTAAAGGCATCGAGTCTCGAAAACCCATAGACCAATTGCCTTTCGTCACTTCCTTCCTCAGACCAGATGAAATAGCAGCTTCTTCTCGAACAGCGTATTTTAACTCTAACCCAAGACCAACAGCGGCTAGTAATTGAGCACTTACAAAATCTCTAACACCGGATACTATAACGGTAAGAGCTCCTTCTGGAACAACTTCCATTAGAATTCAATCTCTGACATTAAGTCAGTTGCTTGCCTTGTAGATGTGTCAAACAATTGATTATCCCTCTGCTTTGGAACTTCAAACAAAGGCTTTTCTCTTATAGTGAGGACTTCCTGCTAATGACGGTGCCTTAACAGAAAAAAATCCCTAATGAATACCTTCGTGGAAAAAATAGTACTGTGGTACCAATGACAATTTTTGAAAATGAGATTGTTGATGTGAGACCCAATCTACTTGTGAGTGCATGCTTTACAATCTCCCTTCTTATGAATATATGATTAGTGAATTGACTTGGGTTGATGCAATTAACTTGACCTAGCTTGAATCAAACATAGCAATCGCAATTTGTCATGCAACTAAGAAACTTCAATAGAATAGTCAACCTCTCTCTAGTTATGGAGAGTTTTCTCTCTACCTCTTATGGTAGCTTACCCCAAAACCCAAAACCCTAAGTCCCTGTTCCATTCCCACAATGAATCCCAGACCATGTCTTCAACCACATCCTCATCTTCATCTATTGGTTCTCCTGACTCTTTTCGTTTAACACTGATCGTAGTGTTTCCTCATCTTTGAGTGATTTCTCAAAGGAACTCTGCTGTCATACTTTCTATCCTTTTTCTTTCTCTTAATCTACATTATATGGGTTCCTCGGAGCATCTCGTCTTCTTGTGAATCCTTTGAGTGCTAGGGGTATGCCCCTTTATTTGGCTATCTTGTGAGGAAACTTTACACTAGGGTTGTAAGATTGGCCTATCAACTCAATTGGGTGAAGGTATTTTCCTCTTGAATGACTACTTTTGAATAATATCAATGATTTTGTATGTGTCCATCGTTCAATTCTGCTTCATTGGAATGGGAGTATATAGCATTTCAGATGGCCGCCTTGCCCTTCTATGTAATAAACTGGGTGATCTATGGTTAGAAATCTTTGATTCTAAATTGGAAGGCTCCACTTATCTTGAACAATATGAGGAAGGTTGCATTACTATATTTGGAAAACTATACCCAAACCCTAATGCTAATATCCAAGCACTAATCAACACTGTGCAGAAAGCTTGGAAAGTACAACATCTTAATTTATCACAAGTTGGCCTGAACACAAGTCTATTAGCCTTTACTTTCAATTTTGAAGAAGAAAAAAATAGAATTATCAAGAATGGTCCGTGGTCTTTTGCCAGTAACCTTATAGTTCTAAAACCATGGACCCCAAATACCCCATCTCAATATTACAAGTTTACTTCCTATGCATTTTAGGTCCAAGTTCATGGACTCCCTTATGAATGGTATTTGGAGGAACTTGTGTCTCGTGTAATTGAGTTCACGGGGAAAGTTATAGAAGTTAAAGTGGAGATGAAGGGCTTTGCCAATGATCAAGTTTATTTGGGATTTTTTTTAACTTGTATGATCAAAATGGGTTTTGAAAACAAGTGGATCACTTGGGTTATGCAGTGTGTGACAAACGTCTCATTCAGTGTGAAGTTTATTGGGAATCCCTCCCATTTTTTAATCCCTAAAGAGGCACTAGGCAAGGGGATCCTCTCTCATCGTACCTATTTATTCTTGTGGCTAACTATTTATCTTTGATGATGAATAAAGCAAAGGAAAATGGAATTATTAATGGTATCGAACTGAATAGATTCAATCCGACCCTATCACACCTTTTGTTTGCTGATGATTCCATTTTTTTCTTAGATGGAACCTTAATGGAATGCAAGCAATACTTAATCAATATTCTTATGCATGAGGCCAAGCCATAAACTTAAACAAGTTAGGCATCAATTGGCGAAGGAGTTAAGGATACCCAAGATTGGCCACACAGGCAAATACATAGGCATTCCTTCTAACTGTGGCAAATCGAAGAGAAATATGTTCGCTTGGTTCTTGGAAGAGTAAATGCTAAATTAGAAGGTTGGAAGGAATAATTATTTTCTAAAGTTGGAAAGGAGATTCTTTTGAAAACAATGGTACAAGCCCTTCCAAACTATGCAATGTCGATTTTCAAAATACTTATTTAAGTCTGCAAAGCAATTGAGAGAAGGATTGCCAATTTTTGGTGGAAAACTATGGATTCCAAAATAGGACTTCATTGGAAAAATTGGGAGATTCTAACGCTGAGGAAGGACCAAGGGTGTATGGGTTTGGAGATCTTATATTAGTTAATAAGGCCGTGCTTGGTAAACAAGCATGGAGACTCACACAAAACCCTAATTCTCTCAGGAGTAAGCTCTTCAAAGGTATTTACTTTCATCAGGGAGATTTTTGGCAAGCTAAAAGAGGTTCCAAGCCTTATTGGGGATGGCAAAGTTTGTTATTAAGGAGGGATTTTATTGCTAACTCAATTATGTGGTCAATTGGGAACGGTAAATCAGTAAAAATTTAGAGAGCAGAAATGGTTAAAAAATGGTTTAATTGGGGGACCACCAAACAGAAATGACCCTATTTTAGTGTCAGAACTGATTTTGGTTGAGGAAGGAAAATGGAATACTCGAAAGCTAGAGAATCTTTTTGATAAGCAATTGGCACAGGGATTCAAACAATCCCCGTTAGACCATCCTATGCATTGGATAAATTGGTGCGGTTAGGCACCAAATCAAGTAACTATAATATTAAAAAGGGCTACAATGTGATCAGAAAAGAGATTGAACAGGAGCGCAACACTGAACAAGCTTTCTCTTCATACCAAAATCCCAAGACACTTTGGAAAGCGGGACATGCAAACCTCCCATAAGGTAAAAGTTTTCCTATGGTCTCTTTGTACAAATGCAATCCCCTCAAAAGAGAACTTATGGAAGAGGAACATCATACCTGACCCGTTATGCCCCCTATGTCAATGGGAAAAGGGGATAATCGAGCACATCTTTTTACTTTGCCCATGGACTCAAGGCGTCTGGGCTGACACTAATATGAAGATCCAAACCAACTACAAGAAGATCACAAGGATTGAGGTATGGCTAATGGAATTTGCTATAGAAGGAGTTGATTTTCCTTCTCTGTCTTCGGTTAAATCCTCTCTACGGAGCCTTTGGAAAGCCCGAAATAATTTCATTTTTCGAGGTAAACATCCGAACTCGCAAGAAACAGTTGGATCGGCGTTATTCTTGCAAGCAAACTACAAAAAATGGAACTCTCATAAACCGGAATTGAGGAAAAATCCAACCTTTACTGAGTTGAAGGCCTGGGCACCGCCTAGGAAGAAAGCTCTGAAAATTAATGTTGAGTGTTGACGCTTCCTTTGTTGATGGTTCAGTGGATGACGCCATAGCTGGTATATGTCGAGATTACGCAAGAGCGATTGTTACTGGCTTCGCTAAATCAGTGAAGGTCTCCTCGGCATCTCAAGCTAAAACCCTAGCCGTACTTGAAGCTCTTCGAACAGCAGCGTTTCATGAAGACAAATCTGATAACCTAACTGTAGAATTTGATCGTGTGGGATTCAGTTGAAACCGTGATAAGTGGGTTTGTAGATATCAGTTCAAATGGGAAGAATGTCTACTTATCAATGACTGTCTTCAATTTCTCTAGGCCCACCCCTCAATCAGCGTAGCTCATTGTCCGCCGGCCTCAAATGCAGTGGCAAATTGGATTGCAAAAAACAAGCGTCTTGATTCTCTTCCACAGAATTGGTTTTATGTTCCCCTGCAAGCCTTCTGAGCTCTCTTATGTTTAGACCCATCTTGTTTGGGACACTTCAGAGTATCTACTTAAATGAATAAATTCACTTCCGACCAAAAAAAAATAAAATAAAAAGAAAGTTAAAGAAGCTTCAATATAAGAAAGTAAGTAATTGAGAGGTCTTTAGTTGCCAATCCGGAAGGTGGCTAGAGCCCAAGGGTCCTATACACTTGAGAAGGCCCATTTACTTGATGGGGTCCATATGTGATTTTGTTGTCCAAAGCCCCTTCATTAGGGGCGGGGAGTGATTTAACATTATAGAAAGTAACTATCTATTTATGTTTGTTACCTATATTACTAGGTTAGTGAACGACTTTGTCCTCATGCGTTTCACACTTATTTATATCAAATGCTTGTACTTTTAATATCTCAATATCAAGTTTTTCTACTTTCACAAACTTTCTAATTAAGCCTTTTGGACAGATAATCTAACCAAATTCAATTGGTGCGACCATCGGAAAATATAAGAAAAGTAGTGACATAAAATATAGGGATGCTCACGTAGTCCTTGACATAGATCTAAGAGAGCAAGTAAAATCGAGAAATTTGGACGAAAGGGGCCGATCGACCACCATAAAATTGACACAAATTTGAGAAGGGAACACCCAAAACTGAAATTTTTCTGATATCCCCGAACAATCTAAACCCAGAAGAAAGAAGAATCGAACGAATTCATAAACCCCACCTCCGCAATCTCTCTAAAAAAAAAATTTCCTGCGGAGAGCCTAGAACAAGAAAACAGATTCGCATGATGCAAGAGATATCGCTGTTTTACAATCCTGCAAAACGCGATGACTTTGGATGGCTCCACGTCTAAATGGACAGCCGCCTCTGCATCCTCATCTCTTCGTAGAATCTCCTGATGAACATCTCCGCTCTCAGGTCGACCGAATCGCCGCCGTCCTCCTCGTCCAACGCCTCGCGCGCCGGCTCGATGAATGTCCCCGCGCCAAAGAAACGGTCTTCTTCCTCCCAACCTGACGACGGAATCCCCCTCCCCAGACAGCTGCACAGGACCAAGAGCGACTGGACGTCTTCCTTCAACCTCCTACCCCTCCCGTTCAGCTTCAGCTTCTTCCTGTAGTAGCGGTGGATGAGCGGGGTCCTGGAAGGGGAGAACTCGTACTCCTGGAGGAACCGGTAGCCGCCCCCCGCGCGTTCCAGCCCGCCCGGCCTCGCGGCGGACCGCCTGAGCAGGGCCAGGCAAGGGACCGCGACGCGCTTGCTGGTCCTGGCCAGGCGCGCGCATCTCCTGAGAAAGCTGGAGACTTTCTTGAGGACGAGGAGCCTCTTTCTCGGGATCGTCGCGGCAGCGGCGGCGGGAGTCCCTGGCATGGCGGAAAGGTCGCGAGCTGGCTGCTGTGTATTGAGCCGAGTGAGTCGGGTCGAGCCTTAAAAGGGCATGGGGAATATGCCGGTGGGCGGAGTGGAGGAGGAGGAGGAGCCATTGCCGAGCTGTAAAGAAGGCCTTGGTCGGTTTGCCGAGTTTTGGAGTTTTATTACGTGTAAAAGAGTAGGGTCGCAGGTAGCCGTTGGAATCTCTCCCCCACGTGCGCCCTTCGATGGGGCGGGACCCGCGCGGGTCCCACCGAGATCTAAGGGCTCTCGTGGGCTCGGCCGACTGCATCGGGACCCACCTGAACATGGCTCTGGTTTTTTTTTCCCTCCCTTCGTGGGATTAACTCAGTTCCGTCTGGTCTCGGATGTTGATTTCTTGGTCCGAATTTGCGCAGGCGAGGACAGATGATGATATGTTGACCAGAAAAGGACAAATAATGTTAGATGAGAAAAGGAAGAGAGATGGTCGTTTAAAAATCATTAGATTTTGACAAGATTAACCCAATTCAAATATACTTTAAAAAAAAAAAAAACTAATTCCAGTATAGCCAGAAGGAGAGAAAATCCATCGTCCAAACATATCCGCGCCAAAATAAGTAACATTTGATCCATAAAAGCCTATGGATTAAAAAAATTTAGTCTCTTCAACTTGAAGGATTCAAAATGATAACAAATGAAGATCTTAACCTTTTTCTTCTTAATAATTAAGTATGGAATATGAGAGCAATATTTATGATAGAAAAGACATGTGTCTTTAATTTGTCAATTGTATATCAATAATATGGATTGTATTTACCTTTCTTTCTTTTATTGAAACTGACAAAAAATTATTTAAATATTTACATTTTGAAATAGCAATTGTACTTTTGCAAATAATCACATCAAAAACTAAGATCCATCTTATGATAGAAAACAAAATCCATGTATGCATACCGATGAAATAAAAATTATAAACAATCAAATGAGGAAGGTCGGAGATCAACTGCACAACGTCTCATTCCCTAAAAGTCATAATTATTAGAAAGTCTAAGCCGAAAATTTAAATTAATTGATGGAGGAAGATTATATGTATATAATGAGAATAAAAATTGATATTTCAACACCCCACCTCACATGCAAGTCAGATTAGAAATGATTTTGCGCAAAATAAGCTAGGGTACAATCAAATTCTAATATCATGTTAGAAAATCCAATCTAAAAATTCAAATTGATAGATGGTGGGGGACAGCCTACATATGATGAGTATATAAACTCTATAATCAAGCGATGTGGAATATTTTAATAACAATTATTGAAAGTCATCACTTTTTGTATCTAATTTTTTGAAAATACAATGTGAAAATGTAATTATAAAAAACTTGGATGTACATAGTTAGGTGAAAATATTAAAATCTAATTGTAACGTGGTGAGATAAATTTGAAATAAGAAGTATCCAGTGATTGATAAGAACATATTCTTTGATTGGTTCGTTTTTAAATAAGATGCTCACATTGTCGAGTTGCCAAAAATAGCAATTGGTATGTGGACAATACAATGACTAGAGTTTTGCACCTCGACCTCACATAATTAATGTTTCAGATAATATCAACCAAGCCGTCGAAAACGGCAACCTGAATGTATTTCGTTGGAAAGAAATCTCCAATGGTCCATGGTCAATATAGCAACCTCGGCCTGGCACTATTAATGCTTAGGATAATCTTGGCCGAGCCGTCGAAAACGGCAACCTGAGTGCATCATTGGGGGAAAAGAAATCTTGTATGGTTTCTAGACAATTTAGCAATTCCGACCTCCCCTTATTAGCATTCGAGATAAGATCGATTTGAATCGGCGAAAACAGTAATTAGATGACACCCTCGGAAAGAAATCTGGTGGGAGTCTAGACAAAATGTAGCAAAGTGCAATATCATCATAGGTATAATCTGCCCTCCAATCCTAATATTCATGTGTTGCATGATTACCCATTTTTACCCAATTTTGCAAAATAGTTGCCTCTATTTTGCTTTGTTTTGGAGGCGTGGGGCCCTCCCTCCCTCGATCGGACGGCTCACGTTCGCGATCTCATGCTCGAGAGTCACATCCTAACGCTTCCCTCGTTCTCTCTCTCTCTCTTCTCGCGTGAACAAGTTGTCGCTCTCTCGCTCCTCGTATAAAAGGCCGACGTTTCCCGGCCAAATTGTTCGTGACAGAGACTCCATTGTCGCTCTGAAAACTACGAACTTTCCCCCAAGAAAGCACTGAGGAAGACCCGAGATCAAGTGGGTCGATCGGTTTTCTCCTGTCGGGGAGCTTCCCGATCGAGGGCTCTGCGAGTCTTGAGTCGCCGGCGGCGATGGTGAGCGCGAGGTTGAAGGAGCGGGAGAGCGCGCGGGGTGGTTCCGCGGCGATGGGCTCCTCCGACAGGTCGAAGCAGCTCCACAATTTCTCCCTCCCGTGCCTCAGGTGGAGCAACCAGAAGCACCTGCGGTGCGTCAAAGTGGGCAGCCCCAGTCCGAGCCCGAGCCCGACCCCGAGCGTCCCGGACGACGGCGGCAGGAGCGGAGGCGGGGGCGGCGGCGGCGTTGGCGTTCGATCCCTCAAGTTCGCGATCAGGCGGATCAAGGAGGGCACGGAGGCGGCGGGGGAGGTGGATAGGCCCACGGCGGTCGTCTTCGGGCCGCAGAACGGAGGAGGCGGGAGCGGCGGCAACGTCGACGGCGACCGCGACGATGGGATGGGAGGGCGGAGGGAGAAGAGGAGGGCGGGCGATGAGCTCTGGGGAGAGAGGGAGGAGGATTCCGGAGTTCCGGCCGAGAATAAGGAAGGGCCGGAGCAGGAACCGGGTGCCGTGGCTGCGGCGCAGGCCACCGTGCCGTGGAATCTGAGGACGAGGAGGCCCGGTTTCAAGGTTCTGGCCGCCCTGAATATAGGAGC
This sequence comes from Eucalyptus brandiana, assembly GCA_014182725.1. Taxonomy (NCBI): domain Eukaryota; kingdom Viridiplantae; phylum Streptophyta; class Magnoliopsida; order Myrtales; family Myrtaceae; genus Eucalyptus; species Eucalyptus brandiana. Next base: position 37,995,276 of record CM024674.1, read on the forward strand.
GAAATACGGTGATTCTCCATCGAGGAGCGAGGGCGTTGATGTTGGCGGTAGTGGTGGCGGCGCCGACGGCGGCAATGGTGGGAAGAACGAGGAGAGAGAGAAGTTCGCGGTGCCGCTCAAGAGGAAGGAAATCGAGCAGGATTTCCTGGAGATGACCGGACGTCGGCCTCCGCGGAGACCGAAGAAGAGAAACAGGACAGTGCAGAAGAATTTGGATGTGAGTGGATGTTTAAGATTGTCTTGCTCGCTTGATTATTGAACTGCATTCTTGTTCTCCTTTTCCTTCCAATTGCGTTGTGAAGCTGCTTTTCTTCTGTTGTTGCAGGCTGTCTTTCCTGGATTGTGGTTGACGGAAGTTACGGCTGACGCCTACAAAGTCGAAGAGGTTCCCGAATATCCAAAGGTAATTTGCCTCGTCCTCCTTCCATATGAGCCGAACGAGAACTAAATGTTGAATCTTTCTCTGCTTTGCTTCGATTTCCCGACAGAACCGAGCCGATGTTTGACTTTGGCTTTAGTTGTGATCAGGGGTTGTTTCTTTCCTTCGTGTTAAATGTTAGTTTCAAGATTCAATTTTTTCCCCCTTGTCTCTTTCTCTCGGAATTCTCAACTAGGAAAGAGACGATTTTGCGTCTGTCTATCGAGTTGCACAATTAGCTCCATTCAGCAATTCTGGAAAAGAACTGATTGGTTATCTGAAAAGCCAGTCATTTTGGGAAATCTAACTTCATTTATGGGTTCTTCTCTTGCAGAGATAGCAAAGGGGGAGTGGGCACCTGTAATGGAACTCCAATGCTTTCTTTTGGCTCGCTGGACATTGGGTAGATGGTGGAACCGTGGAAGAGTCCTTTTCCACCTTGCTTGTCACTTACGATTAGTTGCTTGGAATTGCTGATTTAGGCTGATAGATTAGTTTTATATCGAATATCTCTCTCGATCTCAATAAGCCTCTTTTACATAAAGGTGGGCGGTTGCCCTCAACTGAGAGGGTTCTGTGAATAATTGAGTATTGGATGTTTCATTGTGGTTTTTGATCATTGCACATGTTTATCAGCAACATTTGATGGGATTTTGATTTAGCTGATGACCGTAAGGCATTCCAGCATTATTTGGAGCTCCATAGTTGAGCAAACAATTTACTTCCATTTTTTTCTCGCTGTTTTATGTGATATTGTCTCATCGAATCTGGTAATAATTGGACAAGTTGTGGCCTTCTGGGAGGAGAAATTAACAGGAATGATTAGGTGCAAGGGATGCATCTGTTCATTAAAGAACTTAAGCTGGTTCTTTTAGCTTCTTACAGTTCTGGGCCCTCGACCTCAGGGGGTCTTGACAGTGAAATTCCAGCAAACCTGCACCATTTTGGTGAGATGATGACTTCCACCATAGATGGTGGCTGTTCTTTTGTTAATTGGGAAAAAGGACTTGTCCAAGTCAACCACTCTTGAAACGACCGAAGTGTGATACATCTACTTGGTCCGACTGCTAAACTGCGGGTGCTGCTTGCCTGTCCATGCTCATTTTCCATCATACTTTAGACTCCTTATAGTAAGAGCTTATCATTGATCTTGCAGGTCATCTTTCACTTCGGTGGAGAAAATGTCTTGCCTTAATCCTGTATTCATGTCTTGTTTTTGGCGCAGAACAGTTTGCTTCTTTATAGTATAGGCTTCCTGCGCTGTACATTACTTCTACGTGCAATTGCAAGCGCAGGTATGTGGAAGCCTAAATTCAGATTTCGGCAGATCATGAAGCTGATCATTCCTGTAACTCATAGCTATCGAATGAGTAAGCAGAGATTACCGAGATGCTGAAACTTTTTGTTTGATGTCTGGATGAGCCTCAACTTAATCGGTCATCGAATCTGCAAATGATGGACCAATAGCTGAACGATGCATTGACAACCGGGTTCTGGACGGAGCGGGTGGATCCTTCATATCGGGGGAGTCCTCTCTGGGCTCTAATCTCTTTCTCCAGAATGACGATCTTCGAAATGGAGAGTTTTCCTAAAAGAAAGATTAGGGTCCAAAGATGATGTTTTCAATTACTTCTGGTGGAGATGATTCCACTATGCCATTCCAGAAACCAGGATCTGGGATATGTCCTATGTTGCTCTGCGAGGGTCGGCCAAAACATTCCGAGAGGATTCTTGTCATATACCGAAAGTTGGCGCAACTGACCAACCGACCTTGTCCGGTTATCTTGAGCATCATCACAGGATGTCACAAGCTTAGACACAGCAGTTAGTTTTGACAGGTCAATCTATGTATTGGCTAGCTCTGGTGCAAAAGGGGGAATTTTATGGAAAGTGACTTTTTATCCTTGCTACGTTCCCTATAGACGAGCGTGCTGTGCCTTTGTGCAATCTTCTCCTATCTTTGGAACTTTTAAGGTATCGCCCCTGCCCAGATTTTTTTTTTTTTTAATAACTTTTTTTTATAGCAAGTTTACAATTGGTCACGGCAGTTCGCGGTGATATCATTAATCGATTTCACAGCACATTATGACATCTTTGCACTTAAATACGACAACGGGTCGTGATGTTGTATAGTACATCTGGAATTGCCTCTCACGTCCAAGGTAGTGTTCCCACAACCGAAAAAAATTGTCCCTTGTAATAGTGCTTCTGGATATTTCTAATAATGCAAAGATGGTTATGCCGTATTTGATGATGACTACGTTAGCTGCCAAAATCGTCAACCTGTATCGATGGGGGCTACGAACAAGCAAGTGGAAAGTCAAAAGTCTTATCTCGTCCTTTTTTTTTTTTCTTTTTGTCAACTGCAGATATTTTTCTTCATATTCTCTTAGAACTTTAAGACGTTTTCTTCATTGACTTGGCAGAAATAGAACAAACTTACTACGCCCGTTTATCAACGGGCAATCCAGGGTTAACTCCGAGTCCTGCTCGTCCAAAGCGTTCGGGTTACGTGCAGATTCTCGTGTATAAACATTCTTATTGGAAACTCGTATTCCGATGGAAATTTCGTACATAAGCTCTCGTTAGAATACGAGGGTGTAAGATATCGTCACGGTTTGAGACTCCTGGAATGGGGTTCGCGGTTAATTACTATAGTTTAGGCAGGCTGGGGAACGGCACAGATGAACCGACGAATTAAGCAACGTATAACCGAGTAATCAATTAGAGCAAGGCAACAATACAAAGACGCCGTCGGATCTGATGAGGAATAAGAACTTGCGAGGGCACGCAAGTGATGGGGACCGACGTCACGCATGATCTTTTCGAGAAGCAAAGGATTCCTTTACTTGCACATAACCAGCCCCGAAGAGACGAAAGAATAATGATGATGATGATGATAACCATAATAAGCGCTGAAATACGCGACGAAGGTTTGATGACGAGGATGTAGAATCTCGATGGCCTCTTCGTGAAGGTTTTGATGATGACGACGGAATGGTCGGCGCGAGAAGAAACCTTCTCGCGCCGAACGGCCAGCGAAGAGCTTGGACGAGAAAGGAGCCACGAAATTCGACCCATTTGATCGCGTGTAGCTGACACGGTCGTGGGATCGGCTCCTCGGTACGAGTCAAAAAGGCGAAATTAGCTCTTGAGAACGAGAGGTTGTGGGGCGTCCGAGAGGGTGGTCCTGTGGAAAACAAGACCGATCGTGTAATTTCTCGGCTGTTGGTCACTTTTTTGCATATCCACGTACATGTCGCGGTCACGGTGTCGCCAGACTTACGTTGCAATTGAGAGGGGACTAATTGAATTCTTAGAAAAAAGTACCAAAAAAAGTTTTAAATTAAACATATTATATTTGTGTCAATTTAGTGCTAGATTTTTCAATTGGATTAATTTAATCATAAACATATTACATTTGTGCCAATTCAGTTCATCTGATAAATTTGGGTCAGAAATCATAGACGCGTCTTTTAAAAAATTTATTTTATGTGGTATTTTTGGTCCAAGCTAACATAAATAATATTTACAATTAAAAGAAAATGAACTTTTTTATTCTTTCCTCTCTTTTTTTTTCCTTTCATTTTGGCCAACAAGGTTAAGTCGACCGTGAGGGAGGGCACAAAGGCCCTTTGCCAGGCCCCTGTTTCTTTCATTTTGGTCGGCGAGGGTCGTGGCCTTGTCAACTACCAAGAAGGAGGAGACCTTCACCGACAAAATGAAAGGGAAACAAATAAAAAGGAAAGAAAAGAAATAATAAAAAATAAAAACATATTATTAAAAATGTCACACCCCGAACCCCGAGCACGCGCACATCCCACTTTGGTCAATCAAATATGCGACATCCCAGGATACGACGCTGACCCATTCATTCTATTATGCACGCGGAAGTGAAACAAATCCCCTGACAACATTTAACTTGGGATAGAAAAGCAGGCAATCAATTACAATACCAAACACTCATTTACAAACGCATAGGTTTAAATACAACTCTGGACTGTCTACAAAGTAGACCGGCTCGACAAGAGGGGAACTATCCTAAAACCAACTAGCAGGACACGTTCACCGATACTTCAGTCTCCACTTTTCCAGACTTAGGGCTTCGGGTACTTCACGACCGCCATCTAGGGACCTGAAATTTTAATCCCACAACCGGGATGAGACGATGTCTCAGCAAGTTCAACCCTCTAAACCCCTATTAGAAAGAAAATACGCCCAATGGTGGCCTAGCCACATCACACAGAGAATTTACCTCGCCTCAGTTTCTTCCTGCAGGTTAGCACAATTCAAATCACCCAATCACAGATAGTAATAGGAACTCAAACAATTGGAACGCCATCACTTTCATATAAATCACAATCGCACTTAAGATGCATTCCAATTATTATTCATGCCACACAAGGGCATAGCCTACTCGCAGTTTGGCTATCTACAAGATATAGCCGGGCAGCACGCCCCCCATGGAGCGCGGCCGTCGATACGTCGACGGCATTCCCGAAGGAGCATGGGCCTGAGATCCACTGCGACCCGCAACCACCGCGTGGGCATCCCATATAGGGGCAAGTCCGCTTAATGTGACCCGGGGACGATTCCTCTTAATTATCACACAGTCAAATCATACTCGGCCCCAGGATACTTTGCATTTCACTCAACACTTCCACTTAAAATAGTGATCCCGGCCATTTTTCTTCATAGTAAAAATATTCCGAAATTACTCACGTGTGTGGGGGCACGCTAATTTCGAATCAAAAGCCAATATCTCACTTTTTCAAACCCCACTATTTAATATAATCATTAAAAATCTGATTTTTGCATTAAAACCCGACACTTGGGTTTTTATGAATAAAATCTCTATTTACCACAATCAACACTCAATTGGCCACATCCATTCATCAAATTCAAATTCTAAATGCACGGTAGCGGTCGCCACGAAATTCCAAGAAAATAAAGTCCCAAAATAATTTTCAGAATTTATTAAATAATTAAATTTATTCCGAAAATTAATTAAATAATAATATTCACATCTTTCACAATCCACGCTCAATTTATAATATCCAATCATCAATTTCAAAATCCGATTACAGCGAAAGCCGATCGACACGAAATTCGAAAGAAGGGCTCGGAAATAATTTTTCCGTTTTTTTTATATATAAATAATATTTTAATAATTTCGGAATTAATATAATATTATAAATTTCCAGAATTTCGAAGCAATTAAATAATTCAAAATTAAAACCCTATTATGTCACATCAAGGCTTTATATTAAAAATAAACATACTTAACTTTAAACTAAACACACTTTAACTTAATTAAACACCATAATCTAATCACCAACCAAATAAACTAATCTAACCACCTAAACTTACTTAACTTAGACTAAGCACACTTAGGGCATCATTAACCATCTAATCAAGATTTAGTGAGTTAAACTCACTGGATTAACAAACCGAGCGGACCAAAATGACGGGGACGACGCGAGGATCGACTTTACTCAAAGCGGGCCGAGCATCCGGGCTCCGGAAGGCGGCCAAAACGGGCCAAATAGGTGCTGCCATACCCATTTTTCTTGGCTGCTGGTTGAGGCCGAGAAGGGGCGGTTCCGGCGTCGGTATGGGCGGAGGGATGGCGGAGGAGGACCGGCGGAGCTTGGACGGCAACCGGTGGTGGCTCACGGCGGCTAGGCGGGCCTCCGGCAGCCTTGAGGACGACGAATGGGCAGCTGGACGGTGGAGGGACGACGGCTGGGTGGCGGACGAAGCAAGAACGGGAGGGGCGGAGCAACTCGCGTGCGGACGGGCGGCGGTCGCGAACGGCGTGCGGCGGCGGCGAGGAACTCCGGCGACGAGCGTGCGGACGGCCGAGCGGGCGGAGGGGCGGCCGGCGAGCTGCTGGTTTTCTTCCCATTCGGTTCTCTCTCTCTCCTCCTTTCAAAATCCAACAAGCTTCCTTGATTCAAGGAAGAAGATGATGGTGATAGGTCACATTTCCAAGAAAGAAATCCTCACCCTCCATGTGTCAAGATCCTAGCCATTCTTGCTTCACACACTATGACATCACCAAGTGATGTCATATTCCACTATCTCAATTCCTCCCACAACAATATCCAATAGGTGCAATTTATTTTTCGTAGGCCGCATAAATCTTGTGCATCAAATTCTTCAATTACAATCAATCCACGTCCAATTAAGTCCAAATTGAAGTCCATAAAATTAATTCAATGTCACCACACTTCAATTCACATCTTCACTTGTCTATATAATCAACTTAAGTCCCAAAAGCGCGGCCAAAAGCGGCCTACTAATTTCTCGAGCTAAAATAGCCATTCTCGGATTTAATTTGCCAAAGAACTCTGATTGCATGAAAAATCTTCCGAAGATTAGTCGATGTTTCTAAAATGATTTGTGACATACCTAGACTTCCAATTTCGAATTCGATCTCAATTCCACGGTTAATTTCACTTTGGCACGATCTAGCGCGGCCCAACCTAGGGTAGCCTTTAGAAATTTTCACGCATTTGACCTGTGGTTGATCATCTCAAGCCACAATATACATCTTTGAAATATTGGCGACTTTCGGTTGTCGGGGTAATCTCAAGGTTTCAAATACGAACACAGGGTACCCAATCGATAGAAAAGTCGGTCCGGTCTTGCGTCGATCGACAAGAATTGTGTGATCGGTGGAATCACCCACACCTAATCACATGCCTCTGTCGAGTCGACCTATCTCCAATCTCTAATCGATTTTAATCGTGTCGTAATGACCCTTGTAGATTAGCTCGATCGAAAGGTCGCTTTTCAGTTAAATTATCGAGTCGATGCATTAGAAACTTTTAACGAGCCTTCACCCGATGACTAGTTTTCACATGAGTGGCCGACTCGAGGAAAAAGAACTATATGCGTCTTAACGAAATGCCCGTATCAATTTATTGAAAATAAAATCGAAAAATCGGGATGTCACAAAAATGTCTACATGTTAGACTTAGGTTGTACCACGTAAAATGTTCAACGTCTATGTCAATGAATTTCGGTCAAAATTGATAAACTGGATTCAATTGGCATAAATATAAAAGATTTAAAACTAAATTGATCTAATTAAAAAGTTTATAACTGAAATGATATACCAATACAATAGGTTTAAGACTCTAGGAATTCTTACAACTATTCTTGTTTAGCATATCATAAAGTATGAAGCCAAAGTCAGCTAAATTAATTGGGTCTTGGTTGGTCAAATAAAATGAGGTGCTACTTGGGCATCCTTAAAGAGGCGGGCGTGAGAAGCGTGGACCACATAAAAAGTAAGGTAAGATGCGTCACATACAATGTTAACTATGGCCATAAAATGTATATACTTTAAAGAAAAATCTAGAAATTTGTGGAACGAAATCTCAAAGAAACAGAGGATGATGCAACGAAAATCACCTTTTAGACTCTAGGAAGAGTCCACATCAGCTCTCTTGACCCCAGTAGAATCCACACAATCGCGTCCCAAAAGCAGAGGAAAAATGATTTGACACAAAGGCTTCATTTACTTGGAAGAAAATGAATAATTTGAAAATTATTTTTCTTAAAAATAATTATTTATATCACATAAAATAATTAGTTAATAAAAAATGTGTCAATTCTTGATAATAATTTATATTGAAATATTTTCACGAACAATAAAAATAATCTTCGTTGATTCATCTTTATAAGTGATATAAACAATCACTTTAAGGAAAATATTTTTTAAATCATTTATTTGTCGCGAAACAAATCCATTAGAAATAATTATTTTCAATGTGCTATCTTGTATGCACACAACTTCTCATGAGCACCAATCTGGCTCTTTTTATTTTGGTCAAAATCTGGTTAGTTGTATATGATATCTATACAAATTTCAAATGTTAAATCTAATATAAAAGAGGTAACTTTATTAAACTTACATCTTCAATTTATGTCACAAATAAATGAGACATCAACACGTTGAATTTCAATTATCGAGATGTGTTTTCCTCCTTTTATTCCATTTCTTTCTTTTACACCCTTCTCCTTCTTGAGCAACTAATTTATGTGAACACTACTTAACACCTAATGTCGCATCCAACGCCACTGGCTACCATTACCTTATTGACCACTGTAACCACCGACATCGCCTTCTTTATATGGCTCATGACTCTCTCTCCCCTAACAATTGATGTCGCATCCAACACTTCTAGCTGAAATTATCTTAATGATCGCTGTAACTCCACCCTCCCCCCTCCCCCCCCACAATTTTTAAACGTGCAACCTCTTTCTCACTCAACCTTGACAAAATCGTACAGAATGCCAACTTGAACTGTAGTAATTAAACTTCATTATTCCATGATGCTTAATTACTCGATGAAGACGTGCATGGCTGCCGCATGTAACTGTTTGAACACTTGACGGCAACTTTGCTCGTAGATGACAATTGCAATTGGAAGTGAGTCCCACGATGAATAGCATGCATGGTACGCAATGTTGAATGCTTACCAAAATTGGGAAGTTGAAGATGAGGCGTTGCTGATTGGAGCACTAGAAAGCCTTGTCTTCCTGTTTTTCTTCTTTTGGATTTGGAAATGGCAGAAAACAAAAGAAGAAAAATAAAGCTTAAAACAAAGGGGAAAAAAAATCATTGAGAAAAGTAGCTTGATTTTGAGGAAGAAGGTGGAACTGATTCACGGTGGATTGAAGTTAGAGAACAGAGAGTGGCTCGGCTAATGATGGACTACACCGACGCAATGGTGTCCGCGACAAGACTGAAAAAGCCGCAGCAGAGGACGGCAGCTCTCCGTAATGATGGCAGCTCACGAGATTTGGTCTAAAAAACAACCGGAATACATTGAATACCGCAACTAGCGGAGGACGATGATGCTGTTGAGGACGACCGGTTTGTGGCCTTTCTGGATACAAAGGACTTGGAACGACGAGTGATGATGGTCTCAGTGTCAACGATGATATAAGGAACGAGGGTCCTATTGCATTTAATAAGACCGGCGGCAAAAGAAGAAAGATGAAATTAGAATTTTGACTTAGGCCACATCTCTTCTTAAGGCTCTGATACCGTGTAAATTATTCAAGAATCTTCGAGTGGAGAGAAAATATTCAAAAATTACATCTTTAATCAATAGCTTAATGCATGACTACATAAGGACTCTATTTATAATACATAAGGACTCTATTTATAAAGCATACAAGACAATTAAATCTCCATTTATTTCATGAAAAATGTGATATTTTTGAAAAATATTTTCTGAAAAATCATTTTCTAGGAATGTGACATTATTTTATAGTATTTGGCTAAGACTTAAAAATGAATCGGAATTTTTTTTGTCGTCATTTGGTAAGGAAAATTAATTTTCCTAAATAGACATACACCATTCAGGCACTAATGAATTGCACATAAATAGTCAAGAAATTCGACATGAACATCAAAGTTTGAAGCTTGAATTCCCGACTCTCGGGCACAAGCATGTGCACTAGTCTTGGGTCCATTGAAACCAAGCTTGAGAACACGACAACCATACCCAGCACCTTTTTGCTCGAGCTAGGTCCATGGCAACCTAGTCTAGATATGAGCACTAGGATCCCCAAACTTGGACTCCATGGACTCAGGCTTGGGCTCTAGTTACTTTGATGTAGGAGCTGGGATGCACGACCCGATCATGATGGATCTGAGCACCGGCATCAAGGTTACGACTTGACCTTGATGGACTCAGGTCTAAGTGGTGGGGACCTAGTCTCAAGCGCAAAGGTCCCACGCTTAGCCTCAATGGACCCAAATCCCAATGTCTCCAACACGAGTACTTGGGTTTCAAGTCTGTCCTCGATTGACCCAAGTGCATGTGTGGGGAACCTAGGCTTAGCCTCAATGAACTTGGGCATGGTCGTCGAGGTCCAAGCATGGCCTTGGTGGACCTTGCTCCAATGCAAGGGACTTGGATGCGGGTGCTAGGCCCAAGGACTGGCTTCGATGGACTCAAGCGTGGGTGCCAAGCTTTGCAGCCCAGCGTCAATGGACTCGGATTTGAGCACTGACAACCTAGTCCTAGGTGTACGGGGTCTACTGCTTGACTTCAATGGACTTAGGCGTGGGTGGTGGGGTCCCAAGCATAGGTGGTGGGGTCTTGGGCAAGGCCTTGATGGATTCAACCTTAGGTGCCAAGAATTCAAGCACGGGCACTAGGTTCGCACGGATGGCCTTGGTGAAACTAGGTTCGGGCATCGATTTCTCAAGCCTGACATTTGGTGCCCAACATCAATAGATTAGGGCACAAGCGCAAGGGATCTAGGCATGGGACTTTCCAAGCCTAGCTTGCATGAACATGAGCATGGGAGTCAAGGAATTGGGCACGATCTTCAAGATATAAGGCCTAACCTCAATGCTACTATGTCCATTGTCCCAAGCCCTGCTTCGATGAACACAGCCTAAATTGACTTGGGTTCAGCCTCGGTGGACCTAGTCCTAACCTCCAAACGTGGTCTCATTGCCAAGGGTCTAGGAAGAAGCATTTGGGTTCCCTTGTCCAAATGTGGATATCTAGTTATATATTGGGAAAATGATTTTCGATTTTTTGAATAGGAAATCATTTTTTTTTTGTGAATTTAAGCATTGATTTTTCATAAATTCGTTTTTCTAGACGATTTATAGGTTGAAAAAAATGAGAAAAATGTTTTCTCGAAAAAAAATCACAAAACATACTAAGCCTAACAAAATCCTAATTTCTCTATTAATGACCACCTAACTACCGACTAATATCCATCGAAGTCACATGTCCACTCCAAGGATTCTTTCTGCAAGCTAAGCTAAGCTAACCCCAAAATAAATTCATCCACTTATTTCTTATTCACTCATTGTTAGATAAAGTGTCAACTTGATCAATTTTCCCAAAACCCCTTTGTAAAATTCCCTCCAATCCTAGACAAAAAGAAGGACAAAAAACAAAAAGGCCCCCACACACCATGACCCCATCACCATCCTTATTCAGTCTCCCCAAATAAAGAAAAGAGCAAACTGCTAAGCGAGCTCCCAATCAAAAGCAGAAAAGAACAAACGAGACAACCCACATTAATTATTGACCCCAAAAAAAGCAAGGAAAGAGAGTAAGGAAAAGCGAAGGGATGGTGTCACGAAAGGGCAAGGCCTTGTTCAAGTGTCTCCCGTGTCCAGGACACGTTGATACCGATGTGCAAAATGCATCATGGACCAGTTCCCCTGCCCTCTCTGTTTTCCTCTGTAGTTTTCTCTCTCAAATCATTCATTAGCGGCAGAAGAAGAAACCAAAACCTGATCTTTAAACATGCATCGGCAGCAGAGACACGTACATTATATCTTTCCTGGAATTTTCCGAGAACCTTATCACATGCTAATTCCATCAAGCACCCAGATCTACCCCCACGAGATCGATCTGAACATGTGCACCAAAACCAGAAGAAAATTAAAAAGCTCATTTCTTGTTTTTTCTCTCTCTGTGTTCATCAAGCACAATTAACAAGACGGATTGATCAGGATTGCTCATTTCTTCTTCTTCCTGACCTTGCCATTACAGAACAGTGAGCCGAGCCCGAACAAGCTCACCGTCCCGATCGTGATGTGGGGCTGAAAATTTAATACGGGATTGACCCTCACGCCAGGTCCGTATCGTTTCTTCGTCGGGGGCTTCTGCGATTGCGACGGGCCGTACGAAAATGGCATGCCGAAGGAGGATTGATATGAGTCCGACGATGATCTTCGGCTTGATATAGAGGGCTGTTTCTGCAAATTCTGCCTTGGGTTATCTTTGACGGGGAATTTGTCCTTTGGATTCGGAACTGAACCGGTCGAGTTGCTCCGCGAGAGGAACTGCAGCGACCGGATCAGTCCTTTGCTCTTGGCAACGTCGCAATTGAGGCTGCTGCTGCGCTTGAACTGCCAGAACGGCTTCGGTGGCGGCTTCTCATCCCCCTCGTCATTGCCGTCGTCGTAGTCGTCGTCGTCGTCGAAGCTGTCCGACAGGAGCTCCTTCAGACTCTTCTTCTCCGTGCACGCGGCACTAGAAACCGGAGTCCCAGATGGAGGAGGAGGAGGTGGACGAGGACGAGACGACGGCATTCGACGACAATTACTGTGATCTGCACTTACCCCTCTGTCCCTCCTGATCTCGCCCGGGAGGATCTTGCCGTCGGAGAAGAGCTCGTCGGCTGAGGAGAGCTCGAGGACGAAACTCGAAGCTCCAACGCAGAAGTCGAAGTCAGAGTCCAGCAGCGACCGGTCGAGCCTCTCGCGGCGCCCACGGTCATCTCCTTCGACGGGCACGGCGTCGCCGCATTCCTTGAGATCGTGGGAGAAGGAGATTCGAGGGCTGAGCAGACCGGGGCTCGATATCTCCGAGCAAACGTCGATCGCCATTGCCAAAGCAGAGTCGAGAGAGTATCCCCCCGAGCTCTTCTCCTCTCAAAAGGCGAACAGAGCCCGCCGCATCTTCACGGTACGTTAGTGGGGAAGCGCGAAGAGGGTTTGAAAAAGGAGGAGGTGGGGATTCTGGAGTCAAAAGGAGCGGCGACAGAGAGAAGTCAGCAAACTTGCAGCTTTCGAAGCTTTTGGGATTTTCGTCCGAGCGAGCGGCCCGTGCAGGCAGAGAGGGGAGAATCTGGATGATGGGTTTGATGGAGAAATCGAAGGGGAGGAAGGAGAGGAGGTGGATCGATGGAGGAAGGGATGAAAGGAGGGGGACACCAACGCCCAAATGATAGATCTTTGGCCCGTGATGAGGGAAAAAGGGAAAGGAAGCCGTTGAATTTAAGCACCGAAAGGCTATTAAAGGATCTACCCCCTATGTGGGTTTCCAATGTTAACCATTTTTGTTTTCTTTCTTTCTTTCTTTCTTTCTCTCTCTCTCTCTCCCTCTATTTTCTATCATTTTTCCTTTTCAATCCCTCGTTTTCCCATTCATCTGATGTTGTTAATTAATGAAAATGTTGCCGCCTTCAATTTATTAGCTGTTTTTTTGTTATGTATGATCATTGTTTTGAAAAATTGTAGTATTATATAAGGAATCCTTTCAAAATGCCAAGATACTTATTAAGTAGTTAAAAAATGCATAGTTTCCAAAGCATTGTCTTTTTATTGTTTTGTGTATAATTATTACATTGAAAATCAAGACATTAAGTATAGTTCACAAGTGCCGCAAGAACACTTGTTAACATAATTCTTAATTAAGTATGTGTAAAGAGTGTTTTAGGACGCTTGTTAACCTCATTCTTATAATACTCACATTTGGCTCTTTCCTTGTGCTACATTAAAAAAAAATGAAAATAGTTCATTTCACTTATTTTAGTGGGAACATTCTAACCTTTTTAAAGGAATGATAATGGAGGTGAGGCTGGGCGGCATGAGGGGGAAGTTGTGCGTTCCCCTATCACCTCAAGAGACTTGCTCAACGCTAGCATCTTCTGGACTTAGTTACCTTCCATGAAAGAATGACTAAGAACAGTTTTAGTTTAGAAAAAAAATGCCATCTATACCATTTCTAGAATAGAACTTATAATTTCTAGATTGGAGAATAATAAATAAAAAAGGGTCTATAATACAGGCAAGGTCGGGATGAGGATAGCTTGATTCATCGTTATGCCAGTCCATATGTATGAAAATATCTTTGGCTCCGTTTTCATCCCTAAAACTCGCCAATTGCGGATTTCTACATGCCTCATTTGAAACGGGTAGTGAGCATATGGACACCGCTCTAATTGCCATCCCTAGTAAATTTTCATGGTTATAGTCCTGACTTTGTGGTTTTTAATTTGTCTATCTACTTCTATATTTAAGACATTGAAGATGCAGCATTTTCATGATATCTCCCCATTTTTGTTTCCTATTTTTTCTGATTAAGCTTATTGAAACGGCTTTAGGCAAAATTCCAAATTCATGATAGACCCGTTGATGAGAAACTGTTTGAAGATGCTTATTTCCAAGATGCTTTAGGAGGGAAGATCACAAGCCATTCATTTGTTACTAAGAAAGAAGTCATTTCTTGACAAAGTGAAAAGCTGATGATGAGAAATTGGGTGCAGCCGTCCGATCACAACGTACGGACCAGGTAATGAAATAGAAGGAGGGTGGAAGATGTCAATGAGGTCACATCACACTGAATTATTCCAAAACCATGTTAGCTGTCCCTAAGCAAAATCATGATTAACAAGTTTTAAGGGGAGGTACGGCTTGACGAGGGAGTGGATTGGATCTAGCATTAGATCTTTTGAGCCTCATGGTTTTTTAATATGTTTTTTTTTTTTTTGTTCATCACATGACATTTGGCAATTGTAATTGCTAAGTCCAAGGTTATGTACATGAAAATAATGCGGAAAGAGAGTGACTTCTTTGCCTCATGTTTGACAACAATATGGCACGACATTAGAGAAGCATGGAAGTAGTCTTAGTAAAAAAAAATGCACAAATAGTTCTTAAATTTTGATTTAATGTACAATTCATCCATGAATTTTTAATTTATTTAATCTTGATAATTTACATTGAATATTATTATTTGATTTACTATTCAAATTTGAAGCCAAATTTGGAAATTCCGTTAACTTGAACAAATGAAACAAAAAAATTGGACATATTCATATAGTTCAGGGATTAAATTAGACATTTATCAAAAGTTCATGAGCCATATTGAATAAATTAAAAATTTATGAACGATATTGCATGTTGGGTTAAATATTGAATAAATTAAAAGTTTATGGACAATATTACATATTAGACATTAAACTAAAGTTTAGGGATTACATTGAACGAATTAAAAATTTAGATATGATATTGCACACTATATTAAAGTTCACAAGCCATTTGTGAAATTGTCTCTACTATTAACTAGAAACATTTTAATATGCATGCATTTTTCCGGGTTAAAGATTGCTTTTCACCGTCTTCTGATGCTTTCAGAGATAGAAAGTAAGATGACCACAGTTCAATTCCCCTGAACTTATGAGGAATAAAAGTAAAAAACGTAGATGAAAACAACCTCAACAAGAAAAGGCAATATAAGGATAAGTAAAACACACTATTCACACGTCGTCGTTTAGAGACACGGTCTTTATTTAATATCTAGATAATAAATTCGAATGTCGAGCCCCAACTTACCAAGGGTCGTTTCAACAGGGAATTTTTTTTTAGCTTCTTTCGGCTTTTCTGACGATTCTCCTTCCGAAATTCGAAAATACTTTCTAAAGTTTCGTAACATAACGAGAAAAGAAAAAACAAAAAACATAGGTGAATCCCATCCCTTCAAGCCATAAAATCGCGGGCAACTAGTGCATCATAAATCATCTAAAAACGAAAGGGGCGGTCGGCATTTTGGTCCTGCCAAGTGGGGTAAAAAGTGTGGACCAGATCGCAGGTGAGCTCTGGTCCTGGGAGTCGGGGGGGCTTTAATGAAGGGGCATCTCTCGCGGGACCGGCGGGGAAGCCTGAGACGACGAAAGGACGAGGTGAAGTCAGTTCGACGCCGTCCTTTATGTTTCCCCATCTCCTTCGTTGTTCCATCGTACGTTGTTGTGAGATCAATGGTGCAGTACCCGCATTCTGGCATCTCCATCCGAAAAGGATGTAGCAATTATGGAAGCCCGGACCACCATCCTCCCCTTATTTACCATTATTCCTCGGAATTATTTCTCGTATGTTCTTTATTTTATTTTACTTTACTGTGAGAATAGAATCTCTATTGTGGTAAGGGGTACTCACATCAGCAGTGAGTTTTCTATATTATCAGATATACCACATTCGATCGTTGGTAGGCAAACTCGATGGGCAGTATTCGAAATTCTTGTGCTGTTTTAGCAATAAAAAATGGCTCCGTTGTTCTTGTCTTCTTATTCACTGTTCAAAATTGTTTGAAGATTTTTATTTCGCCAGTCATTGTATTCTTGCTTCTATACCATGTAGATATATTTTGTGAATTTACTACCGATTGTTTTAAAAGTTTAAACTATTAGATGAATGTATGGTTTAATATTAAAATATAAACAAATAAATGTGTAAAAGAACTCAAATTCAGGATTTCTTATTTTGATATTGTTGTACTTTTTAGTTAGTTATAAGACGCCATGATGATGGGGTGCGATTGGGACCGCACCGGTGGGTTTGATATGTTACGATGGAAAAGCGCACAAATGGAGGGTATGAAGAGAGACGTATATAAAACTCCCGAACACAACCATTGAAAAGGTTGGCTATTCATTCGCACCAAATTTCCTCTCCATTTCCATTGAAGAAGATCAAAGGCGTTCCATTTCAATTTTGCAAGAACAATCGGCATTTACGCTGTGAAAATCGGGTGTTTTTCCTTGTGATTGCATCCAGACTAACGTGAGGAAGTATTGTTCATGATAAATTCGCAATTCAACGTTCGTTAGGGGCCATTTTTGTTTGCGCATCGGAATCAAGTAAGTTGTCTTCCGCCGACTTGAATTCCAACATTGGTATCGAGCCCGATCGTGATTTCGCCTTGTTTTTCATCGAGTTTTCTTGATTACTTTTTGATATTGAGATCATGAGAATGTATTCTACACTTTGTTTGGATCTCGATAATCGGAATTGCCCCATGAAAAACTCGAAATTGAACCGGAGCGAAGAACGGGTTCGGGGTTGCGTGATCCGTGAGGTTTTCATCGTTTTCGTAATAATTTTTTTGTCAAAATTAATTTCTGAATATACGGGGTGAAAGAGCTCGTCGAGACGAATCCGGGGATGGGTCGAGCGCCGCCGAGAGACGCCGGACGCGCCCACACGCGTGGCCAGAAGCCGCTGCACGTGGGCGCCACGAGCCTGAAGGGCTGGCCAAGCCAGCGCGTGCGCCACACGCGCCGGTCGGCGAACCGGCGAGTGTGACGTCACGGTGACGTCACTCAACGGTCGGTAACCGCCGGAATGATGTCATCGATGACATCACCGCCGGAGACAGTTGGCCGGCCGATCACCGGCCGGCGACCCGACCCGACCCGACCCGACTCGTTGACCCGACCCGACCCGTTGACCGGTCAATGGTCGGACCAGTCATTGGTCCGACGGTCAAACCGGTCGGACTGGCCACAAGCCGAACCGGTCGGACCGATCACCGGTTGGACCGGTCTGACCAGTTGGACCGGCCAGGAGCTGTTTGGCTCGCTGGTGCGTGCGCCACACTCGCCACACACTCAGGCGGCGCGTGGGGGCGCGTGCGAGCTCGGATTGGAGCGTGGTTGGTCTCGTTTGGTTCGTATGAGTGTCCTCTACACAGTGGCTTAATTATTTTATACTTTTGAATTTTATAAATGTATGAAAATGCTTTGGAAACCCTATGTATGCGTATTTTTGGGGGTTTTAATGCAGTTTATTTCATTTGTAGCTTGTATTTTCTTATGATTAGGGAAATACAGTAGCTAGCTTGTGTGCAAATGATGTTATATATGCTGTGTAGAGCTTGGTTCTATGACGTGAGGTGTATATTTTAATATACTTGCAATTTTCTAGTTGCTAGAAAATAAGAACAATGGTAGGAAATCCATTACACGTTGAATTGCAATTTTGATTATAATTGAAGCATGATTGTTGTTTATACATGTTGATTATTGTCATGCTATGTTCTTGTGTTAAGGAAAAATGTAGAAATTACATAAATTTCCTAGTGGGAGTTCGTAGGTTGGTAGAATTGAAAGGAGTTCTCACCTAGAACTTAAAAATTTGTGCAAATTAAACTAATTAATGATAATAAAACAATTGTACATAGAAGTTGATTGGGAACGAACTTTTGCTTTTGTCTCTTTTGTTGAATTATCATTAATTTAGTTTGTCTTTGCTGCAAATTAAATATGTGTGTTATTCTATAAAGTGTGCTAGTATTGATTCTGCGTTTATTATGTCAATGTGTTATAGCAATTGACTATGGCTCCGGCATCCAAGACCATTGTGGCTGACCTCAATAAGGGTGAGAAGCTGAACGGTGACAATTATGATATTTGGCACCGAAAGGTTTAATACATCCTTGAGGAGCAAGAGGTTTTGGAAACCCTCAACCATATCATGGATGAACCTGAGCGTGGAACTTCAGCTCAACACGGGAGAGATCCGGAAGCTTATCAAGCTTGGAAAAAGAAAAATAGCATTGCTCGCATCACGTTCTTTGAGCTGTATGCAAGATGATCTCATGTGTGAGTTTGAGAGTTATGACAAAGCTCAAGCTATATGGGTTGCCTTGAAAGATAAGTTTGGGGGTACATCGCCACTAAGCCGAGGAGACTCACCATCAAGTTTGACACCTTCCGAAAGCGCCCAAATGTAACGATGAGGCAAAGCATCTTCGGGAGATGTCAAACATGATCCGTGAGTGAAGTCGGCTGGTCACTCCCTTACCGATGAACAAAGCAAGTTCAGCCGTTATAAGGTCTCTTCTTGATAATTGGGAGCATATGAAGATCAATATGACGCATAATGAGAACATCGTCACTTTTGATGACATTGCGCGTCATTTGGAATTAGAGGATGAGCGCCTAGAGGCTGCCAGATCCTCTACCCATGCTTATGTTGCTGAATCGAGTTCGCGCAAGGCTTCGGGCTTCAAGCGCAAGAGGAACCTTCAGTTCAACAACAAAGGGAAGATGACTGATCAGGGACCCAAGAGAGCTAAGATCTTCCGACGCAAGAAGCGTGGTGGGAAGAAGGACAAGGCCAAGATGGAGTGCCACAATTGTGGCAAGTTGGGTCACTTTGCTCGTGAATGCACCGAGCCGAAAAGGTACCCTATTACTCCATTATTTTGAGTAATGCTTTTGTTTCTAGTACTGTAATGCTTGCTGAATCTCATCCAATGTGGACTGTAGACTCAGGAGCAACGGACCATGTAGCTAGAGATCGAGAAGTATTTGTGGAGTATCGTCGGATACCGCTTGGAAGAAGATGGATATATGTTGGGAATAACTCAAGAGTTGAAGTGAAGGGTATCGGCACGTGTAAATTAATCTTACATGGTGGTCGAAACCTGTTCTGCATGATGTCCTTTATGCTCCGGATATTCGACGAAACTTGGTCTCGTAGTTGTTCTTCTTAGCTTAGGTTATGTATTGAATTTCCATGGTGATTGTGTTGACATTTTGTATGGAACGGTTTATTATGGTTCGAGTCATGTATTGAATGGTTTTATGGTGTTAGACATTGACTATGATCAGTACAATGTTAATGTTGATGGTTGTTTTTCTTTAATTGCGTCTTCAAATAACGTTGAGATTGATGCAAATACTTGGCATGCTAGATTAGGTCACATTGGATTGCAAAGAATGCAAAGATTAGCTAAAGAAGGCCTTTTGGGGTCACTCACTAATGTTAGTCTATCCATATGTGAACATTGTCCGGCGGGAAAAACAACTAGAAAACCATTCGGTAAAGGGACTAGAGCTGAATTTCCATTGCATCTCATACATTCGACATTTGTGGTCCTTTGAATGTGAGGGCGAGGCATGGAGCCTCATATTTCATCACTTTCATAGATGACTTCACACGTTTCGGTTATGTCTTTCTGATCTCCCATAAGTCAGAAGCATTAGATTGCTTTAGACGATATATAGCGATGGTAGAGAATCAGTTAAACAAGAAAATAAAGGCATTGAGAACCGATCGTGGACGTGAGTATCTATCGGAGCAATTTAAGGCTCTTTGTGATGAAAATGGAATTGTACGACAATTGACTATTCCTGGTACTCCACAACAAAATGGGGTAGTTGAGAGAAGGAATAGAACCCTATTGGAAATGGTTAGGTCTATGATGGCGCAAGCAAATTTACCTGTCTCCTATTGGGGAGATGCATTATTGATCGCCGCCTATATACTTAACCGTGTGCCCTCAAAATCGGTTACTTCCACCCCTTATGAATTATGGATGGTAGGAAACCAGACTTGAGTAGTCTGCGTCCATGGGGATGTGCAGCTTATGTTCATGATTCTTCCCATAAACATGGCAAATTAGGTCATAGAGGGAAGAAATGTATCTTTATAAGATATTCCGAACACTCCAAAGGGTACGTGTTCGTAGGTGAACAAGCTGATGGGAGTGTGACCGAAATGGAGTCACGAGATGTTACGTTCTTGGAGATCGATTTTTCTAATAAAGGTGAGATTGATAAGGACTTCCAATTATATGAGATGGAAGATCTAGATAACACACCCACTGATGTAGTAGAGGGAAATGAAGATTTACCTCAACACACAAGACCTAGTGGGAGTGTTGCATCGCCTAATGAATTGAATTCAAGAGAAATTCAATTGCATAAAAGTAATCGTAAAAGTATTCCCCGTCGTCGTTTTGAGATTGAAGGGGAAGCATTTATGATTGCTCAGAATGACAATGCCGAGCCTAAGACTGTTCAAGAGGCTCTCTCATCCTCTGACAAGGAAGAATGGAGAAAAGCTTTGGAAGATGAGATGGAGTCAATGAGGGCAAACCATGTTTGGGACTTGGTTGATCTACCACCCAATCGTAAGGCCATTGGAAATAAATGGGTCTTTAAGATTAAACGAAGGGCGGATGGATCCATTGAAAAGTATAAGGCTCGCCTTGTTGCAAAAGGTTATACTCAACAAGAGGGTATAGACTATGAGGAAACTTTTTCGCCAGTTGTAAGGTTTGCCTCAATACGCCTTATTCTAGCCATCGTTGCACATTTGGACCTTGAATTACATCAAATGGATGTAAAGACGGCATTTCTCAATGGAGAATTAGATGATGAAATCTATATGAAACAACCAATAGGTTTCATAGCTAAAGGTCAAGAACATAAAGTTTGCAAGCTTCATCGCTCAATGGCCTTAAACAATCATCTAGACAGTGGTATCTTCGTTTTCATCGAGCAATAATAACATTTGGTTTCACGATGATCGAAAAAGATCACTGTGTATATGTCAAGCGGTCCAAAGATAAGTTTGTGATTTTATCACTTTATGTGGATGATATTCTGTTGGCTGGAAATGACAAGGTTTTGGTAATCACCATAAAAGAATGGTTGTCCTCCAATTTTGAGATGAAGGACATGGGAGAAGCCGCTTATATATTAGGAGTTAAGATCGAAAGAGATCGATCAAGGAAACACCTTACTTTATCACAAGAGTCTTACATTATGAAGATTCTTGAGCGTTTCAATATGCAGCATTGTAATCCCATTGATACCCCTGTCATGCAAGGTGAAGGCCTAAGTACTGAGATGTGTCCTAAAACTCCAGAAGAAATCAAAGTGATGGAAATTGTTCCTTACGCTAGTGCAGTCGGAAGTTTAATGTATGCTATGATGTGTACTCGACCCGACATATGCTATGCCGTGGGATTGGTGAGCCGATATCAATCAAATCCTGGTCAAGCACACTAGAAAGCAGTGAAGAGGATCCTGAGATACTTGAAGGGCACCGTAGACTATCAACTTTGTTACCAAGGGAATAATTTACGCCTATTAGGTTATTCGGATGCCGATTGGGGTGGAGACCGGATGAGCGTAAATCAACTTACGGATATGCTTTCTTGCTCAATGGAGGTGCAATTTCTTGGAATAGCAAGAAACAGACATGCACGGCCTTGTCTACGATGGAAGCAGAATTTATTGCATGTTCGCCGCGGTGCAAGAAGGTATGGCTAAAACGTTTCTTTGAAAATTTAGCCACCTTTCACCGAAGTTCCAAGAGCGGTGACAGTTTATTGTGATAGTCAAGCAGCCATTGCCTATGTGAAAGATCCCAAGTATCATGGAAGGACAAAGCACATCGACATAAAGAATAACTTCATCAGAGAAATTATAAATGGATGAAGCTTGCAAACTTTATGCTCTTGACCTTTAGCTATGAAACCTATTGGTTGTTTCATATAGATTTCATCATCTAATTCTCCATTGAGAAATGCCGTCTTTACATCCATTTGATGTAATTCAAGGTTCAAATGTGCAACGATGGCTAGAATAAGGCGTATTGAGGCAAACCTTACAACTGGCGAAAAAGTTTCCTCATAGTCTATACCCTCTTGTTGAGTATAACCTTTCGCCACAAGGCGAGCCTTATACTTTTCAATGGATCCATCCGCCCTTCGCTTAATCTTAAAGACCCATTTATTTCCAATGGCCTTACGATTGAGTGGTAGATCAACCAAGTCCCAAACATGGTTTGCCCTCATTGACTCCATCTCATCTTCCAAAGCTTTTCTCCATTCTTCCTTGTCAGAGGATGAGAGAGCCTCTTGAACAGTCTT
This sequence comes from Eucalyptus brandiana, assembly GCA_014182725.1. Classification (NCBI taxonomy): domain Eukaryota; kingdom Viridiplantae; phylum Streptophyta; class Magnoliopsida; order Myrtales; family Myrtaceae; genus Eucalyptus; species Eucalyptus brandiana. Next base: position 38,017,923 of record CM024674.1, read on the forward strand.
AGGCTCGGCATCGTCATTCTGAGCAATCATAAATGAAGTAGTGGTTCAGTAGGATTCAGCCCATTAGACCGTGGTGGGCCCGGGTGGCACCGGCCCGTTCTCCTTCCACTGACGAGAGCGGGAGGTCTTCGCTGCTCTGTGAAGCCAGCCTAACGCGGACCCCTCCACTCTAGGACCCACGTAGCCCAGGCCTTCGCCCGGACCGCATGGTTCAACTCTCGGCTTGGAACGGGCGGGCCAGCAAATTGCCAAACCAGACCCGGCCCAATGGATCCGAATCCATGTTCCACCACATTGATGCCCCCACTCGGGTCACAAGCCCTCGTTACTTGGCTCGGCAATACATTTCAACCAATAGAATGGTTGCTGATCCATTTACCAAGGCTATTCCTAGAGACATATTCTTGACCCATAGGATGTCACTAGGATTACGTAGAATGTGATATCTGTTATTGTAGATGATCATTGGTTTATGTATTTGTGGACAAATGTATTGTACTTGTTTGTTTATTAGTGATTTGATGTTTTATCAATAAGTACAAATCCACTATAAGACTAGCACAAACACACATATATTATTGAAAAGTATGTCGGCGAGGCAATGATTGGCTCACTCACACGAGCAATCGCCTCAAGTGCTGTAGTTAGCACGTTGAGATGAGACGTTATGTACAAATAAATTTGAAGAGCAAGTTTGGTACATAAAATATGTCGCCTTGATTGGAGTCAAGATGAGGTCTCGTGATTGATTCATAACAAGACCGAACATGATAGTCCCACAATCATGTATGCCTCGAAAGATGCCGGATGCGAGTACTTAATTAGGTGCTATAGAAAGCGAGGCGATATAGCACTCGGGCTAAACATGAGTACGTAAGAAGCGCGTGACTATGTTTAGGCTAAGATCCGTATAGTGGATATGGTTAATAAATGACATACGCTCTTATAGAAAGAGAAATCTACTATAGCATATAATTCGTACTATATGTGCATTGTACGACCAAATAAGGGAAGATGAGTAAAATTATCTCTATTTACTCATCGTGTGAGCCCTTGAGGTAATTTGTATTTTATCTCAATTTTGTGCCTTATGTTACTTCTGACTATGTTCTCGAAGTGAAAGATCAATGTTGCTACTTTAGCATGTTACGGGCGGTCATGAATAGATATGGCTTATGGGACATGTCTAGGAAAGCAATTGTTCGAAATTGAGAGAGACATGAGTGCGAAGGAAGACTATTGTTGTTTTACATCTACCGCGTGTATTTACTGGTCGACCAATTATATTGCCCTATGTGGTTGCGGATGTAATTGTAAATACATGATGTTTTTAAGAATAGTCAAGTATAGCCTTTAAGGGATAGGTATACTTAGACCGATGTAACAAAATATGTCAGGGGGGCACTTTGTGAGACATCGATTGTTTATTTCTTTTCGGGGTTGTAGCCATTATGTTATCCCTAACAGGTGCATAATTTGAGCTCCAAAGTGCAGGTGTACTCACTGGTCGCACGGCTTATTTGTCAGTATGAATTGTTTTGTAAAATTGATGAATGTTAAATGCCTTATATTCTTAATAGAATGCAATCAAGCCCATCATGTCCGAGTGGGAGATGTTGTACTTTAGCTAGTTAGCTAGTACGTCCATGATGGGGTGCGATTGGATCGCACCAATTGGGTTTGATATGCTACGATGAAAAGGCACAAATGGAGAGGTACGAAGGGGGACGTATATAAACCTCCCGAACACAACCATTGAAAATGTTGGCTATTCATTCGCACCAAATTTCCTCTCCATTTCCATTGAAGAAGATCAAAGGCGTTCCATTTCAATTTTGCAAGAACAATCGGCATTTACGCTGTAGAAATCGGGTGTTTTTCCTTGTGATTGCATCCAGACTAACGTGAGGAAGTATTGTTCGTGATAAATTCGCAATTCAACGTTCGTTCCGGGGCCATTTGCTGTTTGCGCATCGGAATCAAGTAAGTTGTCTTCCGTCGACTTGAATTCCAACAGATATCATGTAAAAATTTAGGAGATTAAAGATTTTATGAAATCACTGTTAACTGTTCTATCACTCTTGTCATAAATAATCTTATCATTCTTGACAGTGAATTTCAATGATTGGATAATACTTCGTCCATTTTGCATCTGTTAAGGCCTTTTTACTAAGGAGCCTATGGAAGTTTCTATTTGAGAATGTCCTTGAATAATGCCACCATATTGCAATGAAGCATCCGGTTCTCCACTCTGGTTCGCCTACCACGGTCTAGGTTAGGGTGGCATGTAGTTGGAAGAAACTCTTGCTCAAACCCGGACCCCAAAGTCAAATATATGATGATCATGTCCTATCTATAGATAGGGTGCCCACATGATCAACGACCGATGGCTGCAGACCACATGAAATTACCGTATGTTTCTTCCTACCTAGGGAAAGTATATAAAACCCTCATCATTTCTTGCACTTCTGTCACTTTACAATCTCTACTTTCTAGAAATGCATGTTCCCATCCTCTACCAAAGCCCAACAACAGAAACGACCAAATTACCCCATAGATCCCTAGTTTACCTACATACCGTATTTTTTGCACTATCCTTCACGACTTGCATCCGTTCGACATTTGACCATCGTCTGTGCCACCGCCATCAATGTTGTCGACCCCCCTCTTCCCTGCTCATTACGATCCTCTCTCTCTCTCTTGATCTGAGGTCACAGGCCGTCACGGATGACCTCAGCTCGACACAACCCCCGAGAAGGAGGGGATAAGATGGACGGAGAAGACACGGGGACAGAGGTCGAGAAAGAGGTCAGGTGAGAATTTATGAGGAGTTAGGATAGTCAGGTGCCACCATCTTTGGCTGCCGATGGTGGGACTTAACCAAGATGGAAATTTCCGACATAATTAGGATATGAAAATTCTTGCAAGGGTCGGGCCGAGCAATCCGCCCCAGTGCGTGTCTCTATCTCCTACCTTTTTTAAACACTCGACATTTTATAGAAACTAATGTTTGATATGTGCTGCTTTCCTCTTAGAAAGATTTCAGTCACCATTCTGTGGAAACTACTTGACGGGTAGTTGGCAATGTTCAATTTCGAGGGACATAAGATCACTCCTGCCATTTCCCAAGCCATGGTGACATGGAACGACGCAGGATTTCCGTCTGTCGCTCATCCACGAACCCACCCAACCCAAGGGGCAATCTACATGGAAGCAATGCACTTCACTTCACAACCCTTGTGTGCAGAGACTGCGGCTCGAAGACAAACAGCAAGACAGAAGTCGTTCATCGAGATGATGTCTCGCACGTCCTACGCAGACCTTATACTAACATGTTTGATTTCACGGAGAGAGAGAGAGAGAAAGAGAGAGAGAGAGATGGAGATGGACAAGAAGAAGAAGTAGGTGGTGGTGATGGTGGGAATGGACGACAGCGAGTGTAGCCACCACGCTCTTCTTTGGGCGCTCCAGAACCTGGGCCAAACGTTCTCTGGGACTCACCTCCTCCTCTTCCCTGCTCAACCCCTGCTCGAGTTCAGTTGTGTATTCGTTTCTAGCTTTGCAAGACTGAACATTCCTAAACAATTGAAGTTTGCTTCTTCTTTTTTTCCAGTTCATGCAATTTACGAATGGTGCTTCTGTGCTCTCGATAAATATGTCTTGACAGCCGTGGATTTGATCAGCGATCTTCAAGAAGATCAGAGGAAGGGCACTTTGCTAGCGAATGCAAAAGAGATTTGTGCCTAGCATGGGGTACGGGCATTTCCTTTAGCTAATTTCAATTCACTTATTACATTTTTTGGCATTTCTAATGCTTTTGAGCCAAAGCGGACTAGTGTTGTAGTCATGAATAAATATGCATATGTTAGGACATGAGCTAAACAACTCTTGGTGATACGACCTTTGGTTGTTATTCTGGAGATGATGATATAGATATCACGCAATAACCCCTCTTCTAATAGCTAGATGCAGCTAATCCAGACTAATAGGTTAGCAATCTTTAAGTATGTATTTATTTTTCTGTACATCAAGTAGATGGTAATAGTATTTCCTTTTAAGTAGTCAATGAGTATACTTATAGTTAGTATCAGCAATCGAACTGGCCTCAAACACATTGGTGCTCTTTCATCGCTCATCAGGGGTTCGGGGTTGATTATTCTTACCGATCACGTGAATGGATCAGGAAAGGTCTCGAGTCTCGTGACAATGAAGAAAATAGAGGATTAGATGATTCTGCAATAGTGCTTAAGAAGATGATTGTGATGCTGTGCTCCGAAAGCTGAAGAGAACTCATGCTAATGTCGCTTTGGGTTCAAGTCCCTGCAGTCTCAGGCATCTCAATTTTGTCAAACTTAATGGCCCACTGCATGTTGTGCCGCACCCTCTGGGGTGACAACTGTGTATCTGTTTCGTTCATTTCTAATAATAAGCTGGACCAAGATCGAGTCACTCTCTGTCCTATCGACTGTTTTTCGTTGACCTGCTTTGGTTCAGAAGGTTGAACCTTTTACTTAATGAGTGCTTATGAGAGGTCATGACATAATTCCAATTCCTCTTGCAACAGCAAGTTAAATGCAGTCACGATCCAATGTGCATGAAACGGAAAAAATGGTGTGTATTGTGTGATTCACATAGCGCCGTGACATTGCCTCTAGACAATTGATTTAGTATATTGGTCTAGCATTATGGCCTACATCCATGAAACTATGTCTAGCTTAAGGTTTCGTCCTTGACGTAGATTATTTTGCTGAGATGGCTTCAGAAGTTGGGGAACCCAAAGAAGCGATCTGTGAGGCAGTGGAGAAGCTCGATGTTCAGCAACTAATTTTGGGAAGTCATGGTCAGAGAGCCATCCGAAGGTTAGTATCACCTTCCTGAAAGTCTCATTAGATTGTCAAATGGATAGTTAAAGGACTGCACATTTGTTCCTTGCTAGTATGCCTGTTCTTGTTTGTCCCTTAGTCCTACAAGTTATGCCTCAATCCGCCTAGCAGTTTGGTTGCACGGTCGAATGCTTCCACTGATGGGCTGCTTTGAATTGGGATTGGCTGATTTTCCTTTGTTTTTCTTCTATCGAGAATGCTAACTCGAAATTCTTGATTCTGGGATTTGACCTTACCTTCTCTGTCAGTCTTTTTGGATCCTTTTGGGCTTGTAATTTGATGGAAGTTCGCCCCTAATCATCTTCAGAGCTTGTTGAAGGTGTTCTGTCAGGACAGATTCAATGCTCACGACTATAGGACTATTGAGTTTTATTGTTGCTGAGCTCCTCGAACTTGTCTTGCGCGCTGTCTCGAGGATCACTGCATGTTGGGATTGTCCCTCCAATCATCTCCTTGTGTCCTTCAATTTCTAGCACATCGAAAAGAATTACAAGTCTCTCTATTTCTCATGAAAAAGCTTGCTCGTTGTAACAGAGCATTTCTGGGGAGTGTGAACGATTACTGCGTCCACAATGCCAAGTGCCCCGTTCTTGTTATGAAGAAACCAGCTTGAAGAGCCTCATTTTCGTTTCTCAGATCACAAAGTAAAATGTGGAAACTTATGGAGTTGCGGTATTCAACTCATCCCGAAAATAAAAGGTGCAATAGGATTTGCTTACACTGATTTAAATATAATCAGTTTTAACTTAAGAGGTAAAAGCACTACTGGTCATTTGACTTTTCCAATGTGTGCATCTTGCCGGCTTATCTCCGTTCTTCCCTGGCAAAAGTATACTTCAAGTGTCATAACTTGACATAAAAGGATATTTAAGTGCCATAACTTACGAAAAATACACTTAAATATCACATTCGAAGAAAAACATATCACTTAAGTGCCACTCCGGCCAAAGTTCGGCCAAAATGCTGATGTGGCATTTTTCCGGAAAAGTGAGTACAAAACGACACCGTTTTGCATGTTGATGTGGCCAAATAATGTAAAAATAGTATCATTTCAAGCTGATGTGATAAAAAATATAAAAATTAATTAAAATATTAAAAAATAATAATTTTTAATTTTTTTTTAAAAAAGGGGGCGGTGGCACCTCTCCGCCGTCGTCGGGAAGGGTCGCAACGAGAGGGGGAGGGTCGGTCGAGGTCGCCGGGCCCTAGCTAGGGGTCGGCGACCCCGGTCGACTAGCGGCGAGGGCTCGCGAGCCCTCGCCCAAATTCGACGAGGTGCGACCCTCGCCCAAATCCGTGGTGTGGGGTCGTGGCCCTCACTTGGCCGGCCAAGGGCTGCCACTTGCTAAGGTTCACTTTGGCGAGTCACTTGGCTAGGCGAGGGCCACCAACCCTTGCCGCCGATCGGCCGAGGTCACCGGGCCCTGGCCAAGGGCCGACAACCCCGACCGACCCTCCCCCTTTGTCGCCAGCCCTTCCCGGTGATAGTGGGGAGGTGGCGACGGTGGCTCGGGGCTAAGCCCTTAGCCACGCCCCCACCCCCTTTTTTTTAATTATTATTTTTAAAATATTTTAACTAAATTTAATTTTAAAATTATTATTTTTTAAATGTTTTAACCAAATTTAATTTAATTATTTTTATATTATTTTTTATCACGTTAACCCAAAACGACATTGTTTTTGCATTATTTGGCCACGTTAGCGTGCAAACGGCGTCGTTTTGAGCTCGCTTCGCCGGAAAAATACCACTTATGCAATTTGGCCGGATTTTCGCCGGATTAACACTCAAGTGATCTATTTTGTTCCGATTTTGGCACTTAAGTGTACCTTTTGTAAGTTATGACACTTAAGTGTCCATTTTTGCTAAGTTATAGGACTTTAGGGGTCCGCGTCTCGCTCTTCCCCATGCAAACTCTCCAACATTGACGGAAGGATTAACATGAACAAAAAATCGATAGTTCATTGTCCCTTGATTGTCTTTCCCTATAACTTCGACTTAGTGTCTTTTGCTGCAATTTAGGTAATCATTATTTTGAAGGTTATTTTTTTGAATATGCTTAATAAGTGTTTTAGATTGGCGAAGAAAAGATTAGATTTAAACTAAAATTGAGAAAATGAGATTTATCGCCATTATTTTACTTAAATTTAAACTTGGGAAGATAATAAATTTATATAAAAATGTGCAATGACGTCGTGACATATCACAATTGTCATCCACACTAGCCGCCATATAAGATTTTTAATGGCAATTCATTTTTGCACAAAAAACTTAATCGATGCCAAAATTAGTCCGCAGGTTAATATTAAGACATATTCGAAAAATCATGTTAAAAGGGTACCGAGAGTAAATGGTCGTGCGTTTCTCAAGACATTAGGAAGACTTGAAATTTTCGCAAACATAAAAAGTTGTTCCTTATGTCTTTTTAGAGAGATAATGACACAAATGGTTTATAAGCTTTAGTTTAATATATAATGTGGTTCTTAAGTTTTTAATTTGTTATTGTCTATAGGCTTTTAATACATATTCAACTTCTTCCCTGAATTGTATGAAAATATTCAATTACATGGATTATATTGAATAAATTAAAAGTTCATAAATCATATAACGCAATGACTATATAGAATAAATTGAAACCACAGGAACTACATTGCATAGTAAGTTATAGTTCATGGACTAAATTGAGTAAATTAAAAGTTCATAAGTTATATTACACATTTATTTAGCTAAAGTTGAACAACTATTTATGTCATTTTCTCTTTTGAAACTTCCAAGGGTGGTGCGTGTTGAAACTGCTAGGCTTTGTTTTCTGGGATTTGGCCATTGAAACTCCCAAGAAAAAGCGGTTGGCGAAGGCGACGTCTCACCACCGAAATTCATAAGGTTGACTGGTGGTTCTTACCAGAACTTCCCGCCGCCTGATTTCCCAGCTACCTTTTCGGAAAGGGCGCAATTTCTCCAAACCTTGACCCCACCTACACTGTCGCTTGTACAAACAAATGCATCCATTAGTGTTCGTGTATAAAATATCTGTCTACCTATCCGAATTCCGCCGGAACTCAATATTCATCTTCTGTCGGCGCCTGCTCCGTGCTTAAACCCTGAAGGAAGACTCAAAGAGAAGAGACTCCTGCCGCGAGAATGGCGAACGTGCTGCTGGCTAATGGCTTCGACAGGAACGTGATGGTGGCGATCGACGAGAGCGACTACAGCCACCACGCGCTCATGTGGGTGCTCGACAACCTCAAGGAGTCCGTCGAGCGGTCCACGCTCCTCATCTTCATGGCTCACCCTCCTCCTCGGCCCGTCAGCACTTTCCAAGCCTCCCTCAGCTCTGCTCGCGTGTATTGCTCTGTTTCACCCAGTTAAGCCCCTCCTCTCTCTAGATCGTGATAATCGTTGTTATTTGCGAAATCCACCGATTCGAACAAATTCTTCTCGCTAGCTGACTCGTGTTTGCTGTGTTGCAGCTCCGGACCTTGTCAAGTCTGTCGAAGCCAACAACAAGAAGCTCACTTCGGCCTACTTGGACAAAGCCAAGGAGATTTGTGCTAACCGAGGGGTATTGCTATTTCTACACTTCCTCTGTTTCTTCAGTAACAAGGGATTATAGCTATCTAGTGCGGAAGGATATGATTGAGTGATTAAAAAGTGGACTATCTTAATTAACTTAATAGCTGAAGTCTACAGTACTGTAGTGTTGAAGCAGTAGCGATGGGTGTCTAAAGAATTGATTTCTGCTATAGTTTCCTGCTACTACTTATTGAACACATTCTCTCGGGTCATTTTGCTTCTCTGGGTATGCTGTTGCCTCCTATGCTCGTTTTAGATAATGCGAACATTTTATAACTTATAACGTTCGTTTCTTATATGGCTGATTGACTCGTCTTCAACTATGAGATATTGTCCAGGCTCAATAGGGAATGTCCTTAGAGCACTGATACTATGAGGGTATTTAATAGCAGTATGCTTAATTCCTTCAATTTTTGTCAGTCAAGGAAAGGGAAAGGGACTTTGCTCTAAAAATAAGAAAAGTTTCTTTCGATCCTCAAGATAGTAGTGAAAGTGTTGGTTTTGTTCTCTACCAGCCCTCTAGATTTGATTTTTTCTTGTTGTAGAGAATTGCTTTCGTAGCTTCGAAATTCCAGCACTGTAGGAGCACTTTGTCTTATGCCAATAGTCTCTCTAAATACAGGTAAGGGCTGAAACAATTGCAGATGTCGGGGATCCTAAAGTGGCCATATGCGATGCCGTTCTAAAGTACAATGTTAGTCTTCTCGTTATGGGGGAGCGTGGAATTGGAAAGATAAGAAGGTGCGCTTTCCGATTCCTACTCTCTTCCTCAATGAGACAGTTTGATGATATACCTATAAATGCTCTCAATTAGTTTGTGCAGAGATACAATTTTGAGGTTTCCCACTGTATGCTTATGATAGTACATACATCTGCAAAGAACACAGAGAAGGACTAAAACATGGAAAAGAACTTCCGGATAATGACTTTAGCGGTGAATCGATGGGATGTATGTGCTAAGTAGATGCTAAAAAACTGTTCTGCATGAATAAATCATTACATACATATCCACAAGCACTCCTCAGATGAGACACGATGTTATTTTTCTTCTGGTACTTGGCATTGGACAACTTCCATTTGTGAAGTAGCTGCTGAGATTTTCTAGAGTTATGCTATACATTCTTAATAATTTCAATTGCAATTCACAATAACTAATTGAGTGTGCGCTTAATTTTCTCTGGCTTTCTGAATATCCTGAATTTGCAATTTCTGCTTCTTTTCACATCGAGAACTAAATTTAATGTACTCTTAACTTCTTCTGCAAATTTGCAAGATTTGCTCTGTTATTTGTGGCTCTTTATGCTTAAGGTTCAGATAATGAACGTACCCTAACCATAGTACCATAACAGGGCTCTAATCGGGAGTGTGAGCAACTACTGTGTTCAATATGCCAAATGCCCGGTGCTTGTGGTGAGGAAACCAGAATAGAGGTAACAGCCTACAGCTTCAACTTATCTCATGTGACAAAGGTTTCTATTGACAGCATGCTGTCACAAATATAAGGGATGCTCTCAAATCAAAGCTCGCCTCCACCTAGGGGTCTTTGCCAGTTCCTAGATATAATTCAATGTGACTTTATATTGCCTGAATTTTGTTGCAGAGGACTATCACATATGCCTCAGTTCCATCTCTCTACTATAGCCTCTCGATCATTTTCTGGTTGTTCATGTTGAATGGAAACAACCATTCAGTTAATTGTGAATGTGAATTATTTGCACATATTAAGGAAAGAATGGATAGAGAGTTGCAGCAAATCTGCAAATAAGAGGAAGCGTAGGGGTCATTTGGTTGTACTTGCTATATGCGAGCAAAGCATTGGACTTTAAACTCAAACAAACTCAGTGACCTTTCAAGGTTTGCTCTGCTTCACAGCCGTGAATTAGGCCAAAGATGTTAGGACTGAAAGCAGGAGGTTACACTTTGAGCTAATCAGAGGTTTATTTGAAGGAATACTATATATTTGATACAAGCCTTTTATCAATCAGTATTTAGTCAGTATGTGCTTGCCTTCATGTGCTAAACGTTCGCCAAATGAATTCATGCTTTCAGTCTCGACCAAGGAGTTCATCTTGTCCTGTGAACTGCTGCTCTTATTCTGGTAACTTATGCAAGTAAGAAGTTAATACTGCATAAGCATGACATGGTATAATGACTTCTTTTGACAGGATAGTGAGCGATGGGAATTAGAAGACCACCACTTATGGATAGAAGGATTGCCGGTCACAGTTTGGCCCTTTTTCTTTCTTTGCTCAGAGTTCAATGTATGACTGACCTATGTCTCGAACCTCATCGGAAGTTTTTACGCTAAGTTTATCCAAATACCGATACGGAGCGATGATTGCTCTTCAGGCAGGGCCAATAACACGGCACCCTTCCTTCGCTTTTCTTTGGCTGCTGGCTGAGATAACTGGCGACTGCTCTTGTTCTTTCTTCCATTCGCATATGGCAAATGGCAAAAGTTCTTAACGAATGTCTGTGCCTTCTAAAAGATCTGGACTCTCTCTATGCTAAGGATCCATGGCCATTTCAATGAGTCAACTACTTCGACTCGAGCGCATTGAACACAGTCGATGACAAATCAGATTCTTAGAGCACCTGAATGCGAGTGAGCGAGGGAGAGGCGGTGGAACAATCTTGCGCATGGAATAAGACGATGAATAGTAAGGCCAACTAGAAACCTAAATGCTCGAAGGGACTCGAGGTCCAATGAAGCAGGGTCATTGAATTGAGTCCTCAAGCAGACAACTCCCTGGGGGCCGCCTAAGTGGTTTATTACCACAGTAAATTCGCATTCGTCCATATCATTACACGCGACTCGAAAAATTACCAGCAACCCCGTTGGAGTGATGAAAGAAGTACTCGTGCGAGAATGAAATGTGTCTAGATCTATAAATGTCCATACAACATATTCAGCCTTCGGATCAATAAGCCTCGCGCTAGATTCACGAGACACCTCCAACATCCGGCGATCGATGACACTGTAGTAAACCGTCTCGTTCAGAAGGGTCGGCGAAATTGCATATCCAGTGGACATCGCTTTTATGGTCAAGACTCTAGTAATCCATCTTCCGAAAGTCCAAAAGATCTTTTTCATTTTAAGGATGCATTAACATCTACCTTTCATTCTCGGTTAGGTTAACTTGACCAATTTGACGTCATATTCCTCCCCTTCAAACCTAAGAGTCTCGAAAACCAGGCGAAACCCCACAGGGAAAACTCCAAGTCACTTATCCAAGAACTTCGCCCTCCGCTTTTTCGACCACGTGATCCACAGAAGCAGCCATATCGTCACGGCTGACTCAGCTGCTTCCATCTCGATCTCTTCCTTGGCTGTTCCCGAGAAAGCCTGGAGCCCTCTCCTTCCGACGTGGACGGAATATTCCTCGGCGGGCCACTGGCGTTTCTCCACGTCACGCGCCCGAAGAAAGGCTTTCCGTCCACGCATCACCTACTGTTACTCTGTCGTTATCCGTTCTCCCTTTGTCTGACTTTCTTTATAAACCCCGGCACGACTCCTGTTTCCATCCCCTCTCCTCGCTTTCGTTCTCCTTCGCATATCCATCGCGAATTCCCGCATCAAAGAGCCTCTGGAAAAAAGAGAAAACTCCATTCTTTCCTCCTCCTCGAAGCCTCGCATTCTTGGCTGATGAATCTTTTGCAGAACCCACCTTTTCTTTCTCAGATCTTGTCTCGATCGTGGTCTGACGAAGCATTCGTTTCGCAAGCCTTGGAAGTCTGCAAATGGAGCGCCATCTTTCTGGCGACGCTCGCTTGCTTCGGCACGCTGTGCCACCGAGTCGTCAAGTTCTCGCCCCTTGGATTCCTGAAGAGTGCTCCCCTCGCGGCTCAGCAGCCTCTTGTCCCCGATTTCGACGATAGCGACGACGACGACGCGTGCTCGTCGTCAGCGTCGGAAGAAGGCGATGGCCGGTCGGACGAAGACGAGCTTCCCTCCCCGCCGGACGACCGCTCGCATGGGGACTTCCTTTTCCGGGTCGCGGGCTCCGGGGGCTCTCAGCTCCGGCGGCGTCGCAGCTTCGCCGACAACCTGTCGCAGTTCGTCCTGGGCAAGAGCGTCGTGAAGCTTTGGGACAGGTCGGACAGCCGATTGCTGCGGCTGCAGGACGCGAACGGAGAGTTCGTCGGGAGGTTCTGCCAGGTCCTGGCGTCGCCGAGGTCGCCCGTATCCGTCGTGTCGGCGGGGCTGAACAACCTGGGGAAGATCGCGCTCAACGTCTGGGACAACCGGGTCGGCTTCCGGATCCCCGCCATAGTCGCCGAGTGGGAGCCGAGCGCCGGCGGCGAGGTGACGGTCGGAGACCTCAGGAATGTCGCCTCGCCGGTGGAGGGTTCGTCGGGAGCCGATGCGGAACGGTGGTGGGACGCCGACGCCGCCGTCGCCTTCGACGAGTTTGGACAAGACTAGCTGTTTGAAAAGTCGCGGGGCTGACCGGCGATGCGGTACGATCTGACTCGGAGATAAAAGTGGCGATTCACGTGGTCAAATTTGTAATACTTGTCGTCGGAAGTAAATAAGGGTAAACCTTTGAGAAAACGAGTTCGAACGAACGTGATGTAAATAATATTACTAATTCATTTGCTCCATATCTTATTATACGCTTCTTCAATGAAGCAAACAAAAATATCCGTAATTTGATTGTTCTTTATCATATATTTTTGTCCATGCTCATAGATTTCAAACTCAATGTAAAAAGTCTCCCGTCTTGCTCAGGTTTTAAATGGACCAATTTTATCTACGTTGGCTATACGAGGCCGGCACAATGTCTAGATTAGGTTCAAGCAAGAAAAATATAAATTATTTTTTATGTATTACGAAAAAGTATTGATGTACCCTTAAATGTTCTTTATTGATATACTTTTGGGAATTTTTTACGTTTGTTAAAGTAAAAGATTGATTTTAAGCTCGAGTTTTGAGGAAGAACAAAACGAGAATTTTAAAAACCACATCTACCTAACATGATTTGATCAATGTGAAGTGTGCTGCTTTTCGTCAAAATGAAAAAGTCTTGGTCAATTCTCGATCCAATGTAAAAGGGTTAAAGGAAGTTTCCGAGATTAGGCCCAAAAAAAAAAAAAAAAAAAAATAAAAGACAATTTAAAAAATAAGAAAAAGGGAGTTTCCTAGAATCTACTCTGCGTTGATAAAATGGAGTTTCTTGAAGTCCACGTTTAAAATCTGCGGTGGCCTGGAACCAGAGATCAAGAACGCAAAAGGAGGGAGAAAAAGAAAACATGTTTCTTGGACCACGCTATCGCGTGCCACGTGCCGCATGGCCGGCCCGATTAGGAGTTTTACATCGCCAAGCAAGCGTAGTGTTAGGTAACATGAAATTAAATACGAACGAATCACCTTTTTTTTCCCCTTCATGTGTTGTAAGCTACCCTTTAAAATCGGTCTTCAAAGCAACATGTGGACCCAAATATGAAAGAGACGTGGGCATCTAGTAGCTCTGGCGTCATCCATCCGTTCGATGTCTAGTCAGATTGCCGACGACCAAGTATTCAATGAATATAATACATATACTAAATTGAGAATTTAACTTAGTACATATAGTATAACACATCGCTATATAAATATCTCTTACTTGCATTCATAGATGCATCAAATATTAAATTTAGTAGATTTCATATTGAGACCACTATCGATTGTTCTAAAAATTTAATCTGTTAGATGAAAGCGTGCCTTTTCATTATTAATTACTCTAGCATTTCCCCTCACGTGTAGGTTGGACTTTATCTTATGCTTTAATACCATGTGAAATTTTGTGTGATCATTACCAACTATTATAAAAGTTTAAACTATTATTAGATAAAGGCATAGTTTAATACTTAGTTACTCAAACTAATCTAACACATATGAGGTCCATTCGATCAAGCTTATACAGGTCTATGTGCATGGAGACGAGCCTTTGAATTTAACTCTTTAACAATTTCGTTTCTCTAAGCTTTTCATGACTTCTTTCTTTTAATTTCTCTCAACTTTAATTTTTGAGAATATACGAAAAATTGATCCTGAAAATGTTGGGGATCATGTGGGCAAATGTTCTTTGGCAAACGCCTCAAATTTTGGGGTCGAGGTTTTGCCAATCAAGGAAGAATGGTGCAATTCATACAACTGTTGAAATTGTATGAATTATTGTACAATGACCAATATAGTTCTAAATATTTTAATTATGTCAAATCAATTCTAAATCTTTTGACGATTTATCAATAAAATCTTAAACTTTAGTCATAAACCTTTTAAATATTTGTCAATATAGCCTTTGTCACGACATTCCCAAGGATAACTAACAATGGAAATCTAATGGATTATTAAGCATGATGCTTAATACGAACTCTCCCAAACCCTATTAATTGTAACTTTGTACTTGATTCAATTTCCAATTTATTCACCCGAGTACATTTTACTTTTACAATAATAAAAAAAAAAAGTTCATGAATTCAGGAACTTAATTGAGTTAGATTAATCTAAAACTCTTTCATTACTTGTTCTCTTTATTTCCAATATGTTTTGCATGCAATCTTTGTCAAATTTTATCCATTGCCACTAACATGTGAGGGATGAAAATGACATTATGAATAATATGGTTATATGACATGCATGATGAGTTCTAAACCACATGTTATGGAATTAATTCTTAGTGTTATTCATGTGAGATATCAATTAAAATTAATTGTACATGACATGAACCTACATATGACATGCCATGTGCAATTTGGACTTTACTTAATTTATTCTCCTCATTGATGCAATCTATATGAGATCTTTTCATCAATCAATGAAAGGACAAATTGACCTTAAAGATTTACTTATTAAATGAACATGCATTAATTACTAATCATGAACTCGATTAATTATGCATGACCTCAATTACCACGTGAATAATGAAAAAACAATCTAACTCCTATGTGCAAGATGACGTATTTTTCTTATAAAATAATGTATATATGCAACTCTGAGTTCACTAACATGTCACGAATTTATGGTATAAAGAAAACTATATGAAAAATTATTTTTATTTTATTTTCTAAAAACAGCAAATTTAAAACCTAAAACTCTGCATACGGTTTAACATATTGCCATTACATTATTATTTGACTAACAACTAAATGATGCAATAATAATTCTTTGAATTCTTTTTATGCTATATGAACATTATGCAATGTGGGTAATGCGTCTAATGCAATTATTATCTGTATGACGTGATGATAAAAAAATCAATCCTAGAAATCTATGATTTTCTAGGCGACGTGGATTATATGACATGTGATTAATTAACCCTATCTCTACATGAAATCTAGATGAATTTTTTTTAATGACATTTTTATTTGATCTTATTTAATGAAACTATGGATTATCCTAAATCTATATGCATTCTAAACTAAACTGGCATTACCAATATGAAAGCCCTAAAACATGAATTATGAATGCGGCCTAACCTATAAATATGAGCATGGCATGCTGAATCTCACGAGGTACCTAAATATATGTATTATTAAAGTTCATTAAAATCTAAAGACATATTATTTCAATTCGTGCAAAATTTATTCGATGAATCACACGCAGAAACACACGAGTAATGCGTGACACAATATTAAGGAACCGCCCTTAAGGCTCAAAGGTCCGTGCCAAGAAGGCCGGCGGCTGCAAGAGTGAGGCGAACAAAGAACCACGGTTGTCCAACCACGAACAGCGACTGAAGGGCAGCAGATGACGCCGAGGCTACTGGCACGGTGGGGACTTCGCCCGGAAACTTACAAGTAGAGGTGTTAAAATGGGTCATAAACCCATTTATGACCCATTTAAATCTTAAATGGGCCATAAATGGGTCACTTGTTTATAACAAAAGATAGTTAAATGGGTTTCACAATTAAAGGTTTAAGATAGGTGGGTCTTAAGTGGGTTTTTAAATGGATTGGGTTGAAAACTCATTTTTAACAAAAACATTATAATCCCTCCCTCCTCTCTTTAACTTTATAAAAATCAAAATTATAATTTTTTTATTTTTATTTTCTCTTTTCTTTTTCTTCCTTTTTATCTTTCTCCTTTTTTTTTTTTTTTTTTTTCTTTCTCCTTCCTCCTTCCGGTCGCCGGCACGGTGACGGCCGGCGACCGGCTAGGCGAGCCTCGAGCTCTCAGGCGTCGGGCGAGCTCGAGCTCGCCTGGATCGGCGAGGCGGAGGCCTCGCCGACACCCGGCGAGCCTCGAGCCCGCCGGCGTCGGGCGAGCCTCGAGCCTCGCCGGTTCCGGTGAGGGGTGAGCTCGAGCTCGCCCGACACCGGCGAGCCTCGAGCTCGCCGGATCGGCAAGGCGGAGGCCTCGCGGCGTCGGCCGAGCTCGAGGCTCGCCCGTGGCGTCGGCCGCCGCCGACCTCGTGGCCGTCCAAAGAAGAAGAAGGAGGAGAAGAAAAAAGAGAAAAGAAAAGAGAAAAAGAAAATTATATTTTAAAAATAAAATGAAAATAATTAAAAACTTAATTTTTTAAAAAATAATTAAAAATTTAATTTTTTTAAAAAATAATTAAAAATTTAATTTTTTAAAAAATAATTAAATTTCGATTGTTTAAATAATTATTTTAAAATTTATAAAAATTTTCCATTAAATTTATATTGTATAAAACTATTTTAGCAATACAATTTTTTAAAAAATAGTATATATATAAAAGCTTGGAAGTATTTTAATAATATAATCTAAAAAAAAAAAAAACATAGGAATAAGTTTTTCTAAATTTGTTAAATATGAAGGTATTTTATTAATATGAGTTGGGTCGGGTCGGGTATGGGTTGGGTATGTGTCGGGTTGGGTTTGGGTCAAAAAATTTACATTAAGCATAAATGAGTCATAAATGGGTTAATGGGTCAATTTGGGTCCGACCATTAATGACCTGACCCAAACCCGACCCGATCCACCCGTTTAACGGCTCTACTTACAAGGAAACCGACAGTGCAAAGAGGCTCGATTGAAGTGTCAGGAACTAGCAACACAAGCCAAGCAGTAAGCAAGGCCCCAGTGAACTGGCGTTCGTCAAGGATCACTGCACAAGGCGTCAAGGCTGCAATGAACACCTGGGATTTCGGTAGAGGGTGGCTACACTTCCATGGGTGCTGGTGCGGCAGTCGAGCAGGGCATTGGGTTTGCCTTATCAAGGCTGCTAGACTATGAAGCCAGAAGCTGCTCGATCGGCGGTGAGGCTCGACCAAACACTGCTAGAGGGTTGCTAGGAGCACCGGAGCTGGAAAAAAAAAATGTACTTAGGCTCCGTTTGTTTCGCGGAAAATGTAGCGTTTCAAAAAATATTTTCCAAAAAGTCATTTTCCAGCAAAATGTAATTATTTTTCGGTATTTAGATGAAACCTGAAAATGAAATAGAAAATATTTTTATTTGTTCGGTAAGGAAAATCTTTTCCTTCGTATACTTTTTTTTATTTTTTTATTTTTTAAAATGGATTTTTCATATTTTTTAAAAATTGATTTTTAATTATTTTCAATTTTTAAAATCTATTATAATTTTTTCATTTTTATTTACATTTTTATTTATTTTTCTTTGTTTTCTATCTCCTTGTTTCTTGACCGGTCGTCGGCCACGGCGATGGCCCACGACCGGCGGCGATCCTCGAGCTCGCCGATGAGCACAAGGCTTGTTGCTCACCAGATTGGCAAGCTTGGGTGTCGATCTTAAGGTTCGCCAGATTGACGAGTGCAAGCTTGAGATCGACGAGCTTGAGGTTTGCCCTGGCGACGATTGATGATTAGCCAAGAAAGAAGAAGATAGGAACAAATAAAAGAAAAAGGAAAAAAGATTAAAAAAGAAATAGAAAAGAAAAAAAGAAATTAAAAATAATTCGAATTAAAAAATAAAAAAATAAAAAAATAATTCGAATAAAAAGAGAAAAGAAGAAGAAAATGGGGAGGGGGAAGTGCGGATTTGTAGAGGTATGAGATAAAAGAGATCAAATGAGAAAAATGTTTTCCACTTTTCAAAAATGGAAAATATTTTTCCCTAATTTAGAAGACTTTTTTTCTTTTTCTGAAAATATTTCCCAATGAATTCATTTTCTATATAATGAACGTCATAAAATATTAAAATATTTTTTTGGAAATTATTTTCCGCGAAACGATACTGTGCACTCTCCCGATATCAACTCCCCCTTCTTTCGAGCGTGCTTCCTCTATTTATTGATAGGGGCGGTTCTTATTGATATGAAATTCATGATCACGATCATTTCGATGAATTTAAAAAAATATATATATCCACTCAGCTAAAAAGATCATGATGTGCGTGTTCCCCTTTCCAAACCACCAATCTAGCCATTACACATTTTCGATTCCTCATTGGCCAAATTTTTAACTCCAATTCGGTTTGTCACCTCTTTTGAAGTCTCCACCCAATTGAACTTCGTCTTTTATCATCATCCACGGTTCTATTTTTCACTCGCAATCTGGACGAAATCCTCACTCAAATTGCGACATGGATTGATAATTGATAGCCCATTTTGTTAATCCAAAACTTTCGGCCAAAATATATAAGTTTCAACTGGTGCCAGTCAATAAGAAAGATTTTTACTTTTCCCGAATTTTTCATTTTTTTTTCTTTTCCATTCCTTTTTTCTTTTTCCCCTTTTTCATCCATGGACCATCATTGACACCCTTGCCAGCATCAAGGGATGGCCGTTCTTGCCAGCCTTGGGTGAGGGCAGCCCTTGTAGGATTAGGCGAGGGTCCCTCTTGCTCGAGGGTGGCCTAGGTTGCCCTTACCGGTGGTCAAAGAAAAAAAAAAGCAAATAAAAAATTCAAAAAAAGAAGAAATAATTCAGAAAATTTTAAAAAAATTAAAAATTGTGCATGTTAGCATCAGTTGTTCTATGCCGGTTGTGCCACATAGAATAGCCGACATTGACTAAATTGACATGTTAGCGATTTCTAATCAAAATTAGTTGAAATGACTAAATTGGTAAATGTTATGATTGAAAAGGCAAATTGTCAAAATTTTAAGGATTAAATTAGTACAATTGAAAGGCTAAAACTAAATTGGCATATTTAAAAGGTTTAAATTTTTTGTTTCGTTGCTATCAAGAGGTATGAGACTTTTAGACAGTTTTTTCATGTTTTGCCTAGTGCAGGAAAAAAAAAAGGAATCATATATTCATCAAGTTTATAATTTTTTTAAATCCTCCATCTATTTAATAAATTTCTCAGGATTTTATTTCCCTTTTTTAATTATTTGATAAGATAGATAATAACATTTTAAATTAATTATACAGTTTTTAAACAACTTTCTAATTAGGTAACGATAATATTTTTGTTGGACTTTTAGGCTCTTTACATGCTATAGTTAATCTAAGAGTGTAAATTATGTATTTGAGTTAATGATAGAAAGTTGAGAGCTCTCAATGTTTACGATTTGAGTGTTGCAACCTTGTGTCCAATACACTGAACTAGACTCGTCAAATGAAAAGATCGTGTCAGGTTTGGGTCGGGTCGAAAATGATTTGATTCAAATTGACTTACTTAACTCATTTTGATCAATTTATATTCAATACAAATTTAGTGACTCATACTCAATTCAACTCTACCCAACTTGAATTGGAATTCATTTTTAGCAAATTTTCTCCTTAAATTATTGTTTTTGAAGAATAAGATACTCTATGGACCAACTCGTCAAATTAGTGAGAGAGCTCCGAAGTGGTTTTGAACGGGGCGCGAAGGTGGTGATGAAAGTTTAGGTTTCCTCAAAGGTGCCTAACCTATTTTTCGAATGGGTTGAAAGTATATTTATAATAGATCTACTGAAACCCACTTGTTTTGGGTTTTTAATTTTAAAACTTATTAGAGCCCAAGTACTTGTACATGTGTGTTGCACATAAAGAATATTGCAACTGCCCGACATACTATTGAAAGTGAAAGTTGTTTTTGTTCAGTACAAGATCATTTAAATCTTAGAGTGCGTTTGGTTCAACATTCCCAATGGGCTTTTAGTCTCCAAAGCACCTTGAAAAAATGCTAGATCGTTTGGCAACTATTTTAAAGAAGATTTCACTTTAAAGTCAGCATTGAGAAGACTAAAAGCCCATTTGCTAGTAAAGACTAGCTTTGGGCTTTCAGTATTTGGTCAAATGCTGAAACTCATTTTTTTCTTCAAAAACTACCCTCACCAATTTTTCAAAATTCCAATTTCATCATTCATTAGTTTTTTTTTTTAATTAAAAAAGGAGCAAACCCTTCATTGGAT
Organism: Eucalyptus brandiana; assembly: GCA_014182725.1. NCBI lineage: Eukaryota > Viridiplantae > Streptophyta > Magnoliopsida > Myrtales > Myrtaceae > Eucalyptus > Eucalyptus brandiana. The sequence goes on from CM024674.1 coordinate 38,038,628, forward strand.
CAACAAAGGGCTATGGCCACCAGCGAGCCAAATCTGGTACCACCGACCGTAGGTTGAGGTCACTCGAGGGTAACCTCCAATGAGGGTCGTGCAACTCAGCCGAAGGCCGCCGGAGGTCGCACAACCTCGGGCGACCCTCAACCAGTCGCACAACCCTCGCGACACCCAGGCAAGGGCCACCTGAGGCTACGAGACGGGTGGCAATCACCTAGGTTGCGCAACCCTCACTTGTTAGGAGACCTCGACCGACGGCCGTTGGTACCAGATTTGGCTCGTCGGCGATCGTAACCCTTCGCTGGTCTGGCGAAGGGTTTGGTCATTTTTCATAAAAATATATATAATATCCAAAACCCATTGTAATTTTTTTTTTTTTTTTTTTGCCAAACACACATTCAACTCAAAGTCCATTTACAAAGGGGTTTTAACTAAACACAATTTGCATTTCCCAAATAGTTTTGACTTTTAGCTTTTACGTTACACCCAAAATCCATTTGCAATGCTAAACCAAATGCTCCCTTACAGTGATTACACCTCCTTAAGGTTTGGGATTTGTTCCTTCGTTGGGCTAGATCCTTACTTTTGGTGATCGTGAAAAGGACAAGTTGGTATTGCCCTCCTCAGAAATTAGAGCTTCATAACTTTCTTTGGCCTCTTTACATCTGTTTCCTAACCATCTGAAATTGAAGATTGGAAAGAGAGCTTGACCCTTTTGAAAGAACAAGAAAAGGCTGCGATGAACTGCTTGCCCTAAGTGAACTAACTGCCTTTCTCTCTCTCTCTCTCCTTTTTTTTTTTTTTTAAGTCAGGAGAGGAAGTCAATGAATATCCAATTGAAGCAAGGCCCCCAATTGACGATCTAATTGGGAAGAGAGCGGCGCATAAGCATGCCGACGATGGGTACTAAATCCACGAAGGAAGGAATTGAAATGTCTGCCTCATCTTTACAAAGAAAAGGAACTGATGTTAATATTCTACTATGTAAATATCCGCATAGTAAATGAAAATTACTAGATATACACAGATTGCTTGGGGTAATAGCTATTTTACTGTTGCTGTGCTCCCTTTCATACATCAAATTGCAATGTGATAGTCAATACATGCAACATCATTTTAGCAATTCACAAAAAATAATTACTGTGAGACATAGAAAGTATTCAAGATCATTTCTACTACATGTTTCATATGTAAAATCAGTGTCAGCACAGACAGAAGAGAGAATCAAGATCGACCAAAATGAATGAATTGAATCCTTTACAAGTGCATGCGCGTGTGAAACCCCTATAGCTAACTCTTTCACAGGGAAAGAGAGGTGGGAAACCAAAAGTTCGTACAGCCGATCTCTCTCTCAAAGCTATGGACAGGAAAGAAATCAAACATTTCTAAGAAAAACCACAAGAAAATAATCTCCAGCTCTGTTCAAACTTCCATCACCAACCATTCATGTTCTTCGTGCATCTCAGCATTCTGGCATTTCTTTCATGAACTCGGCTATGGAAGGCGATATAATCCGGTTCGATGTGCTTGGAGACATGTAAGCAGAATAAGAGTATCTGTACATTCTCTGTCCTGGGGACAGGAAAAAATCCGCGGCGTTCGGCGTAAACAGCGGGATATCCGAAATCAATGCGTTTTGGTGGCTCGGAATCGGGGAGACGCAATTAGCTTCGTGGATCGCTGGGACAGCACCACTTCGTCTATCCTCACTCAAGACCGAGGACGATGCATCCCGTTTGTTAAGAGTGGTCTTATCATCAGTCGGCGCTATTTGCGGCTGAGGCGGATCTGGAGCCGGAACCGGTTCGCCCTTATCGTGCTGATGGCACCCTGTGAGCTTCTGGACGAGGGCCATGAAATCCCGGGCCTTGGTGTGGATGATCTTCGGCGAATGAGTATAGATGATGACGGGGCGGGCTCCCTGTGGCTGCTGCAGCCGCCGCGGTTGCTGCTGCTGCTGCTGCTGCTGCTGCGACGGGTCCGCGGGCATATGATGATTAGGGTTCGACAGGGAAGACGAGGAGGAGGAGGATGAGTTATTGGAAGAAGAGGAGTGATGGGAGGCGGCCTTCTTGATGAGGCGGGAGTCCTTGTGGATCTTGAGCAGCGGCGGGCGCGGGCCGTTGATCTCCCTCCTGCTGGCGGCGCCGCCGGTGGCGGTGGCGTTGGGATCACCGTGATCGGGAGATTTTGCAGGGCTCATTGGGTCGGTATACTAGAGAGATCACAAGGGACGGGGCTCGAGTGTGATTGAACAAGGGAAATAAAACCGACCGCGATGCGAATGTATATATACTGGTTGCAGTAGCTGGAATGTTAGAGAGAGAGAGAGAGAGGTAGTTGGTTTGGAAGGGGGTGAGGTTGAATTGAGGAAGGGAGGAAGAAGAAGATGGAGGAAGAAGATGATGACGAAAGAGAGAGAGAGAGACTGCGCCAGCGATTCTGACCATTGACAAATGTGCGCGCGTGTGTGTCGTGGAGAGAGAGAGAGAGAGAGAGAGAGAAGCTGCAAAAGTTAGGGTTGTTTCTTTGTTGGCTTGGCCGATCGGTTAGGCTTTAGCCAGCGACTTCCCAGTTGGCACTTGTGCCAGGTAAATTTGTCTTCCTAAGAAATGGCGAACAAATTCCCCTGTTGAATAGACCAAATTGCCCGTTACAAACGCGTGAAACCCCAAACGCTCGCCAACCGTGGCTCCGTTGCCGGTTCCGTTCGCTGCCGCCGCTGCAGCCACTCCCCCATGCCAATCGTCGGCCTGCCACCCCTCGACCACCATGTTTGCCGCCTATGCAGTAACTACAAGAAATTTGACATGTAGTGTTTTAACGGTAATTGTAAGGAGTCATGAAAAGATTTACTAATGATTATGCAATTGCTATTATAGGTTATGCCACTAAAAGTTTTACCAGCGATTGTAGGAAGTTCCTTAACGAAGTCATAGCTAAAAGTTCAAAGGTATAGTTAGAAGTATCACGGTGATTGCAATTATTGTTAAATGTATAAAAAAACACTTCTCAAACTATATTTTATTGTTATATTTTCAATTGTCGCTAAATTATATAATACAATATATAATAATAAAACAACAATGTTAATGATTTTTCTTATTATTTAGATACCAAAATGCAATGGGTAGTTATATATTTTTTACTAAACATAAGCTTTCACTCATTCAATAACATCCTAATCTCAAGAAAGATTATATGTAGAGTTTCTTCTAGCACAATCTAAAATAAACCACATTAAGACGCATCTACAGTTTCCTCATCCATTTAATGCAAGCGAGGTCAATGACGGCCAACATCGAGCTCAGCAACGGAGTCAACTATCTTTGCATGCAATTATTTATAAATTTTTACGTGTCGCTAAAGAGGTTAATAAATATGGATAAGCCGATCCATTATCGAATACCATGCACTTTCACTTTGCACATTAATAATTAAGCATATTCACTAAATCTATGCTCATAAATTCGCATCAATATGTCACTAATTTCTCGTTTGCTATGCAGGTTTTAGAAATATAAATTGACGTTTGTGAACTACATGTGAAAATTCCCAAAACCTCGCAATGTTGTTCGATAAAAAAATTGGAACCCATCGTTCGGTGTGGTTCCCACTTGTTCACTCTGACTAATTCAATGAAGCAGATAGTGTTGCCTCAATGCTTATGGAAAGATGGTTTAAAATGCAACCCCATCAATGGAGTATCTCTCTTACGGAAAATCCGCGATCACTATAAAGTCCCATTTCTCCAAACTTCTGCTTTTCGGGGTTCGAGGCTACAACGGAAGCCATGCGTAAATTGTGGTCATGATGATGTGATTTTTCAATCATGAACTCATTGGCACATCACATTGACATATGACAATGACACGAGGCACGCTCATGCTATTGTTTCTCCATGCTAAACATAAATATTGCTTGTGAATTGGCAATATTATTAACTGAAGTTAATAAAATGATAATACTAAACATCTTCATATAGTTTATAACCTAAATAAAACATGCATCAAATCTTTAAATGTTATATTAAACAACTTAAAAATCTAGGGATGATGTTGGATATTGAGTAAAAGTTCACGAATTATTTGTATTATTTTTTCTATTATTCACTCAAAAGGATAAGAAAGGGTTAAAAGGGAAAAGAACAAGGAGAAGAAGATCACGGCTTGGCTCGGCTTTTTTTTTTTGTTGCGCTAGCAAAGCGGCTCGGCTCCGGAAGATGCGGCTGACAACATCGACTTGAATCTCAAAGTCAAAGGTGCTTTTTTTATATTTTTTTAGTCCCCATTTGATTTAATTTCTTAAAAAAGTTTGCAATCAACTTATTGTCATTATGGCACCGAAGAATTTCGTAGTTGACTATTGCATTAGCGACGACATTCACGGAGGATCCAATACATGATTTGACCGGTCAATATCAAAGCTTTTTTTTTTTTTTTGTTGGGTCGAAAAATATTAAAGCTTTACATGATGAATCTTTGACTGTCATTAAGGTCCATCTATACTACTAATCACGAATTTACACCGTTATTGTTGAATAGGCGACATGCGTAATGTAAGCTATTAGGTGTCCAATTTTCCCACATACATATCGATTCCTTCAATGATGATCACGTAGACTTTTCCCTTTGATATTGCCAAATGAATTCAGTGAAAACTTCATAAACATTAACCTTGTAAAAGGGGGTATTCATCATATTGGTGGTCAACATCAATGGTTTGACCACGGAAAGATGTCACGTTTCATATATGAACAGGACTCGTTTTTTTTTTCCCATGATCCATTGACATTAGGATTAATGGGAAAAATATGATATTACTTTGGCAGGACGGCAAAACAACCCCCCAACAAAAAAAAAGAAAAAGAAAAAGAAGATGAATTGACGGACAGATTAGATTAAGTGACATTTGAATACAATTAATTAGTGGAGTGGAGGCAATCTCTTGCCTTGTATCCAATGCCAAACAAAAGCTGGCTCTACCAAACACTAATATGTTCGGTGGAGAAAAGAGAGGGTAAGGCTTCACCCTCACCGTCATATTTATTTATTCAAACCGCTAAGTGTCAACGAATCCCGATTGACGCAACTAAAATACAGTTCAGGATATATTTGAAAAACTCATAAAAATATAGGGGTTTTAAGAAAGAACTCCTCTCCTTTTCAAGTAATTTATTTCTTCTATTGAAGCAAGTCAAAATACCCGGCGGCCAAGTATAACCTACGTTTTCTGCTTTTGAAAAGTATGGGATAATCGTTTGTTGTCTGTACAAGTGACGCCCACGGAAAAATCCTAATCTTTGTTCTTTTCTTGAGCGGATCTTGTTTGCGTCAGCCAAAAGAAAAAAAAAAAATTGAGTAGCGAATCTAAAGGAATGCAGGAGGCTCCATTCGAAGCAGGTGGCTACTTTCTTGCTCGATTTCTTGGCAGGAAATCAGGTTTGCGGCGAGCCATCGCTAATGACCCGATTTAGATATGAGGCGTAGGTTCATAAGTCATCTCTGATGATCACTTTTGACTGCGGACAAATGTATTTTCTGAAAAGGACTATAGTATAGACAGAATAATTTCATAGCCAAAGGTCCACGATTGTACGATGAGATATATACATACACATTACATCATCGGATCCTTTAACAAGTAGGCCTTGATAGCAAGTTGCCATTGACATTTGACCAAGCAAGTTCTTACTTTTCTTTCCTTTTGGGGGGTCAGAAAAGCAAGTTCCATGTTCGAACGGTTGAAGAATGACCCGATCGTTCAAATAAGGAATTTCCGAAACATTGTGCTCGATTGACTTCTGAAATGCGACTTTCGGTTAAATTCACTGGGATGACATAATTGTCACCGGCTAATCGTTTTTACAAGATGGGTTTGCAAAGTAGAGATTCAAACCAGTCCCAAGAAGCACCAAAAGGCCGATGATGGGGCAAGATTAGTAACGAGATTGGGCTTACCAATGTTACTAGAACATTCGAATTTTCATAAGACCTTAAATTCTTCGAAGAAAGCCTCGCCTAATGTGGGCCCACAGTTACCGCATCGCTTGTTGTACGATGAGACCGAAGATAGTTGCCACTAGACACTGGGAAAAACTTGGAAAGAAATTAGTTTGGATAGGGACAGTACTAAAGATAAAAGCTTAACTGAAAAATGTTTCGCAGATAATCTAGATTTCAGGTCAGACGTAAAAAAAGGAAAATTGTAAGTTGTGTACAATTTCCACATGAACTAGCTAAAGATTATACTGAAAAAGATCATGTCAAACAAGCAGCCTAAGGATATTGGCTGAAGGTATACTTAACGAAGGAATAATTCAGATTTCAAGGTACCAATCGAACATATTTGTAGAGTAAGCAAGTATATTCGAAATCGGATGTATTGTTTATTTAGTTGTTGGACAAGCATCTTAAGGATGTCTATTAAGGAAAAGTGTTATTATGGTGCCATGGACAAGTTATGAGTAATTCTTTTTAAGGCTTTTTTTTTTTTTTTTTATTTCGAGGAAAATGAATGATCTGAAAAATATTTTTTTCAAAAAATGATTTCTTATGTCATATGACATAATTAATTAACGAAAAATGTTTCTACATCGATAGAAATTTACATTTAAATATTTTTACAGATGACGAAAAACAAACAGAGCTAAGAATGATTCCAAGTTCCCAATACATGATTTAATTTTTGTTACCAATGATTTTAATGCACTCACAGTGGGCCTTAAGGAAAGTATTGGCCATAAGATCGTGAGACTTGTTAAACTAGAGTCTTTTTTTTTTTTTTTTTTTTGTGACCCAGGGAACCTCCGTACGCCGCTTCGCAGTGGAGAGTAAATCCTGGGGTGGACTGGGCCACCACCATAGGTAAATCGCGCGTTTTGCATTGAAGCAACGCGGACGCGGAGTCTCGAACCCTTCCCCCTGCGGATGGGGTACCAAGCCTTAACCATTGCGGCCCCCGCGGGTGGTGGTTTAAACTAGAGTCTTTGTTAACAAGTAACAGGCGCACTAGTTTTTTTTTTTTTTTTTTTGTCATACTCTAATTTCCTCTCTCTCTCTCTCTCTCTCTAGTTTGGTTTAGTTTCCACGAGGTATTTTAAAATAGCTTATTGAAAGCCTAATGCTACGCCCATCCAGTGTTTGAAAACAGCATTTGTGAAACGATGTAACTAGGATTAAAAAAAAAAAATTCTTTTCAAAACTACTCTCATCAATTCTTTAGTTTTTCAATTTTGGCCCTTCTTATAACTGTTTATCTTCTTTGAATGAGGATAGTTGGCGAGACTAGATCTCACCAGCGAAAGGCTTGCAAGGGTTGGGTGACCTAGGTGACCTCGGGTGACTACCACCTAGGTCTTACAACCTCAAGTGACCCTCGCCCAAGGTTGCGCAACCCCAAGTGGTCGCTTGGGTTGCATGACCTTAGGCGATCCTCGCTTGTGTCTCGCACAACCCTTGCAACCCAGGCATCACCTACATGGTACACCACCTGGGTTGCGTGACCCTCGCTTGGGTCGCACACTGCCTAAGTCACGCAATCCTTGCCAGAGGTCGCCAAAGGTTAGGCTACCTCAACCAATGGCTGCCGGAGCGAAATTTGGCTCATCTTGATTTCTTTTTTAATAAAAACATATAAAAATAAAACCAAAAACCATTGTAATTTTTTTTTTTTGACCAAACACTACTTGAATCCAAAGTCTCAGTTTTTACCAAACAAAATTTGTATTTCCTCAATGGGTTTTGGCTTTTGATATTTGCATCGTATCCAAAGTCCACTTGTAAAGTTGAACCAAATGCCTCCTCTCTCTCTCTCTTTCTCTCTCTCTCTCTCGGACTGCCACCCCCACATTTGGAATTAAGCATAGCCTAATGAGTTAGAGGCGCACTAACTAAGATTACGGGAAAAAAAAAAAAAAAAAAAAGAATAACGCGTATGGACACACTTTGAAAATTGAGCTCCAACCCATTTTAAAAAGCCCGCCTTACTCCAAATAGAAATATGTAATTTAGTAAACAAACTCCTCCACCATCCGGCCATGGATGCACGAGGGGGATGGCAACACCAGCTTCTGCAAGTGGGAGAGAGAGAGGCATGGGGGCAACGGAACGCGACACAAAGGCTTTGGAAACATGGGCAGGAGTGCCTTGCGACCAACCGCATCGGTACTCGGAATAAGTGCTAATAGGCTCTGCGTGTTACGGGATCGTGCGCGACGAACCGCACGCGCGCTCTGGCTCGGTTCATTGCCTCTCCTCTCCCTAGACACACGCTGCTGCCTCGGCCTATGCCAAATTCCTTCCCCATCACCATCGTGTGTAAAAATTACCGATGTTGTCAGTTTTTTTATTCATTCGATTTTTCCCTAGGAAGTGCATGTTTGATCACTTTTCGATGCTTTTGTCTTTTCACTCGGATCTGTCGTATTAAATTATGCCATTCCCCCATCATTCATTCCCTTTTTTGGGTACTCGACATGATCACTCCGCCTAATCGCCAATACTCTTGTAGATCGGCTTCGCTTCGGATGCGATAGAGTGAGGTAATCGAGCCTATTAACTGCAGAATGCATTCGATGATTTCGAATGTGTTAGAGGATGATTTATGCCGTGTTTTCATTAAAAAAAAAGGTGGTGTCGGGCAATAGTGTTGTAAAGACCGATTATCAAAAGAGCGACCCCAAATGAACTGAAAAATCAAATGAGTTATAACAATAATCGATAACAATGCTAGTAAATTTAAGCAAAAGTTATGCTAGGTTTTTTCGCTGTGTGTTCGGCTAATCTATCATTTTTCTTTGTGAAAGGGTCTTAGGAATGAGTTCTCTAAAAAATATTGACTAAGCTACAATTAGAAAACCAAAAAGTGAATTGAAAATATAAAAAGTACCTTTTCTAGTTAAAAAAAAAAAAAAAGAGAAGAAAATTGGACCCCAAAAAAAAGTTGAATCATTGCTCTTTATTTCATCAAGCACAATGCATTCGGACGTGTTTTTAGGTTGCCTTTGATCATATGAATTTTTTGACCTAATAAAAAAAGGTTAAAAATAACATATGATTTATTTCTTAAATCTTTTTTATTGCGTCGTAAAGAACAGCATATCGCATATACAAACCTATGCGAATGTTTGATATTTATATGACAAGACTGGATTAAAGTAAGATGTAAGTGAAAAAGTTTATCTTCCTAAATCAAGGAAGATGGTTGTTGGCTGCCAACTCAGGGCCGCGACCACCGCAAGTGGTCGCCGACACCTTCAGTGGAGGACGGTCATCTGTTCCAGCCACCGCAAAGGTAATACAAGAGGGAGATCGAGTCGGCAGGTGGACAGCAACCACCACACGGTGGTCGCTCGGGTTCTATGACATCATGCATGGGGCCACCTGCGGTAATGCCGAGTAAAATGCTAATGGTATTCCATTTTCTTTTCTTTTTTTTTTTAACCGATTTTGTTTTCCTTGTTCTAAGCTTTTTTTTTTCCCGTTAGGAGAAACGATCCAAACTCATCACATGCGCAAGTGTGATAATTTTATACTATCTATATCTTGCTAGACACGACCTCTCCAGTGCCGAATAGGACAATTATCCTATTAAGACCATAAGGTCCGATTACCGCACACATAGCCTAAGAGAAATCTTTAGGGTTTGTCTACTTAAAAGGAGGAAAGGGTTAAAATATGTAATGCACTGGAAAGATCAAGCAACTTGGTAGACTGAGACTCGTATGAAATGAAGTCACATTGGGAAAAGAGTAGCAGGTAGTAACCGTGTTTACCGAAATCAGTAGCTTGATGGGAAAGTTTGCAGCAGCGAATATCTAGAGAACTCAACAATGCCGTGAATTAAATCTGGAAAGGCTTTGTCGTTAGCTTGCTTTTGGTTAAACCTATCTCCAAAAGGAAATATTGCTTTCTGCAGCGACGAAGTATCAGATAACCTAGGGAGCTCATCCTCCATGCAATGTCATAAAAATGCATATGAGCCATGTTTTGACAGATTTATTACGAAATGACCGACCTCATATTTGAGACATTGGAAGTGAGCGACTACTAGTAAGACGCGTACTTATTTTGGTGCACAACATCTTATGTTGCATATAAACCGAGCTTACTTTCATTTTGTTGTGACTTTAGTGAGGACAACCTACACCAACTGCAGGAGTGGCTTTTCCGAGCTGGTGAATGCCGTACTTAGGGAGAAAGCTTTAGATATATCACGTCGCATAATGCAGACATACTGCTCTGGAAAAGCAAGGTTGATACATGTGAACCCTCATTAACTCAAATTCATTTGATCATGTAAATCTCATGTGAGGTCCACTTCGCCTGACGGTACGCGTGAACTTGGCTCTATGCGGACTGAGTGCATGTATTAAACTCTTTCTATAAAGAGGCTCGCTGAGGGAGCTGAATAGGGGAAGCCCAGTATGTGCGATCTCTAGAATCCCTGGGCGATGAAATGGACAACACACGAGTTAGTGCCTACCTAGCCACCTAATTGTTCTGAATGCGCCCAAAATCGAGAACAGCTCGTTCTCCAGATCTAGCGAGCTGCAGTAATGGCGATTCCCCCAGAAACGGAAATGCAGTACCCTCTCGCATCCTTGTCCTAGGTTCAATAGGGTGCGCATATAGCGCATCGAATTCTAAGTCGAGATCGATGAGGACCACAGGGCAAACACATCCGTTTGAACTTGGGAAGATCTCCATAAAGCCTTCGTTTCGCTTTCTGAAAGCGTGTTTTTTAGGTGGTAGCATCCCCAGGCCATTCAGCAGAACGGACGCACTGAGTTCAAAGACAGGGTCAATGCATTTACCGTGCAACACGCCAATCTAACACCTCGCACCACGTCCAAAAACCTAAATATTAATCACACACACCAACTCCAAGAGGCCTAACTTGTGATGATGTGCTCGAATTGCACTAGTCTTCTGATATCAACAACGAAACATCTATAAACTAGTGCCCTCGAAATGCTTATATCAAGCATGATAATGAATAATTCGATCCTCGAAATATCGAAAATCACAAACATTTCTCATCAGATTATTTGACAAATACCTCAAAAACACTTTACCAACAAATCTTACTAACTTAAAAAGAAATAGTTCGTGACAGAGACGAAAATTAACATGATTTTGTCAATGAACATCCCAGTTCCCTCAAGGGTGCTCGATCAAACGAGTTGTTTCATTTCGAAAGTTTGAGTCTATACATCTTTTAATATCACAACTTTTTCTTGTGACATGTGTAATGGTCGCCTTAAATATTCAAAAATTCTCTCACTAAGTATGCTTAAATATATATTTAATGAAAATACAGGGCATGAACCGAGTCAATCATGAGTCAACACTGGCAATGATTTCATTCCTTCAGGTGGCTCGCAAGTCCAGAGGGATGCATCTGCATACCGGACACCCCACGTAGTTTAATCTAAAATAGGTGATTTCCTGTTGGTCCGTGAGCAGTAATTTAATCGTCGGGTAGAAGAAACACTCGACGCTCTCGGTTTCCATGCTAATCTTCTATCTCAAGGCAAAGCTCGTTACCAAAAACTAGAAGGAGCACGAGCAGGGAGACCCGTATTCCAGTGTCTCTCCATTGTCTGTCCGCTCGTGCACGTGGGGGTGATAATGATGATGGCTGGCTGGCTGTGCATAGGAATGAACCGACCTTGAGTGCTTAAAAAGCTCTTGTATCTATGGAAAACTCACCATTATCCATTGTTTGTATCATCATACCTCGATGGAAGAATGTGCTACCTATTTGATATTTTAGAAATTTGCAAAAAAATACAAATTTATTGAGTCGCGGCCGCCTCTAATTTGACTATTGCTTTTCGATGTCATATGGATTCTGCGAGCCTCGTGACTAATAACAATCAATATGGTGATGCGGTAGACACAAGTGTGTACAGTGGTCTCTGTCCTCGTGCTGTAGTCTTAAACCAAGAATTTCAAAACCATCTTTGGGTTTATGATGTTGTTGCTAAGCCAACACTTTGTTGGTGGTTCTGTAGTCTTAAACCAAGAATTTCAAAACCATCATTGAATTTATGATGTCGTTGCTAAGCTAAAACTTTTCGGTGGCTCCGAGACGTGCTTGAAAGTGTCCTTGTTTACACTCGGTATGTCTACAACATCAACACGTCTAGCTAAAAGTTGCATAACAAGCTTTTTATGCAACGCCCGATATGCATTTGCATAATCTTTTATAAGCGCTGCTCAGTCAAAACTCTAGGCAACACTTTTCAAGGGTTCGCTTGTGCAGCCGTTGTCTAAAGACAAGACAACACTTTTTAAATATTGGACAACAAATGCTTTAGTAAGAAGCACTTTTCGTCAGTGTTGCCAAAACTTTAATGAAACACACTGACGAAACGTTGCTTAAACCCTAAAACTGAGCAAAATAAATGAGGCACCTTTCTAGGAATAGCAGTCGGTTATATACATGTTATAAGAATTCTAATCCAACCATAAACCTTTTAATCCAGTCATTCAAATCAGTTTTGAACCGGAAATACTAACATAGAGATCCACTTGGAACATGAAGATCCAATCTAAATAATTTCACTCAGAACAACGTCATTTTACTTGATCTTTTCAGTTTTCATTTTCGATGAGTTTTCATTTTTCTACTGCGCACATATTTAGATTTTTGAGATGGAACACTATTGATTCTTATCTAAAATTTGAAAGTAGGCACTTGTTAAATAACTAAATGAGGAAATATTACAATTCTTGATACACCATCGATTATTCTTGTGATCTACACAATTCATATCTGGAAAATCAAAAAAAAAAAAATCATTAACTATACTTCACAAGTGCTTCGAGTTCCTCGACTCCAATCGAAACATGTAAAAAATTTCTGTGCCTTTCTATGTTTCGGCTGACCAAGAGCAGGAAATTTAAAAACCAAGGGAGCGGTGTGGGGCCTCCACCGTCGCCCTGTTGCCGTCGTGCCAATAGACCCTTTTGATGGGACCTGGTGCTCGCTATTGGCCCCTCGATTCCCTCTTTAAGGTTCAAGTGCTCTCTGCAAGAACGCTCGGCGGGTATAAAGCAAGGCGAGTCGCTTCGAACTCTTTCGGCGTCGCTTGTGGAGTGGCTTACGCTAATACGCTTATGCAAAGAAGAAGAAGAAGAAGAAGAAGATTATGATGATGATGATGATGATGAATAAAGAAACTGGAATCGTTATTTTTTTTTTTAATTCTAAACTTCGGCGCCGAGGAGGAAGGGTGGTTCGTTTTTGTTAATATTTTCGGACACGACAGTGCGACGACACCTCGCAGTTCTGCTCGCGCCACTTGTTTTTCGTCCAGTAGTTTGAAAGGAGATTAAGAAAAAAAAGGGAGAAAAATACGAGAATGTTCAACGGTCTGTGGGACAAAAAAGAGGATGACGTCGAGAGGAGAGAGACAGAGAAAACTGGAGTACCGAGCAGGTGTATTACAGGCCCCGGCAATAGGCGATCCTCAAGTGAAGTTCGTTTAGGTAATAATGAGATTTTGCTCTGTTCCAAGACCCGCGTCCTAATCAAGACTAATAAGGGTCTTTTAGTTCAGAGTCTTACGAGACACCTTGGCTTTTGAGCAACCCAGAAGTGGTTAGTGTCCGAAACGAACCCGCGAAATCTGGTCTCGTTACGTGGAAATTTTCAAAATTCATTACATGCGATCCGAAGTCCGAGGACGACGAGAGGAAGGCGAAATAACTCTCCGTGAATTTTTTATACCATTTTCGACCTTTTCGGCAATGCCCCCAAAAAAAAGGAACGAAGCTCCCCCCGACTCCACTTCCAAATTGCACAACCCAAGTACTATTGACAGAAACCAAATCCACCCCCCAACCCAAAAATGACCGACCCGACCCGACCCGAGCCGACCCGAGCCGACCCGAGCCGTGTGGCTCGAGCCGATCTGCGGACCGGCCGAGTCGGTCCCCAGCCCCGGTTCCCTCTGGAGAGAGAGTGAGAGGGTTGTGATCACTTCTTTTGACCTCTCCCAAAATGCGTAGTGTGATCACTTCTTTTGACCTCTCCCAAAATGCGTAACAAACAAGAGAGAGAAAAATTAAGAACCGATGAAACGACACCTACTCTTGCAAGAACCGCTTCACAATCTTCACGCTCGGCCCCACCACCTGCCTCTCCCAAACGTCCCGCCGCCTGCCGCCGCCGCCGCCCTCGTCGGCCGCCATCGCCAGCCGGAACGTCTCCGTCGCGTCCAACCTCCTCAGCTCCCACCCGCACTCTCTCAGCCACTCGATCTTCTCGATCTGCCGCTTCGCCAGCTGGCGCGTGTTCTCCTTAATCTCCCACACCGCCTCCTCGTATGCGCCCTCCCGCGCCCGATCGTCGTCCCCCTCCCTCCCCTCCTCCGGCCGCCGCGCGTCCCCCTGCCCCTGGCCCGCCCACCGCGGCGGCGGGTGCTTCTTGAAGTAGCGGTCGAACTCGGGCACGCCTATGGCCTTCCTCAGCCCGGTCCGACCCCCCGGGTCGGTCCGGCCCGGGTCGTAGTACCGGGCGAGCTCCTCGAACATGCCCATGTCGAGCATGTCGTCCACGCGCTTCGAGAGGTACTCCTCCAGGACGGGCGGCGACACGTCGACCCACAGAAAGCAACAGTCGTACCTCAGCTCGGGGCTGGCCGGGGAGGCGAGCCCGCCGAACACGTCCACCTCCGGGTCGAACCGCTCCACCAGGAGAGCGTGGATGAAGGAGTTGGAGCCGCCGGCGAGGAGGGGGAGGTTCCCGCGGGAGGCGATGCCGGAGATCGCGGAGTGGCCGAGGGAGCGGAACATCGACGGGCTCATCTCGCCGTCGTCCGGGTCGAAGGAGCCGAGGAGGTGGTGGGGGACGCCGCGGCGCTCGGCCGGGGTGATCTTGTTGGTGGTGATGTCGAGGCCCCGGTAGACTTGCATTTTGTCGGAGTTGATGACCTCGGAAGGGAAGACGGAGGCGAGGTCGATGGAGAGGCCGGACTTGCCACACCCGGTGGCCCCCATGATGACGACCACCTTGGCCCGGCGGCGGGCGGCCGCCGAGGAGGAGGAGGAGGCCACTGGGGACCACCGGGCCGGCGGCCTGGGGTGGGCGGAGCTGCCATTGGGGTGATGGTGGTTGATGGGAGTAAAGAGAGGAGGGAAGGAGAAGAGGGATTTAAGATTGGGGGAGGGAGAGTGTGATGGGTTTAGGAAGAGAAGTTTCATAGAGAGAGCGTGACGATTCTTTGGTTGTACCAACAAAAGAAGGGAAAAAAAAGGCTGAGCTGTACACTTCTTCCACAGCAGAAGGCAGAAGGTGAAGGCGTGACTCTGTGTGCGCGCGAGAGAGAGAGAGAGAGAGAGAGAGAGAGAGAGAGAGAGAGACGTGCGGGTACAGAGGACACTGCAGGAATGAATGACAATGCCAGAAACGCTCTGAGCGAGCGAGGGAGTGAATTCTCGCTCCCCCCAGCAAACGAAAAACAAGTCTTTGAACGTATTGATGCTAGCTCCCTCCACCTCTCGATCAATTCATGCGAGAATCGGGGCGAAACAGGGGACTCTCAGCTCTGCCATGCCGCCTCTCCGGGGAAGATCCGCGGCGCTGGGCTCGGGAGCTCTTGCTGCTGCTGCTGTTCCTGGGGGTGACTCCCTGCTGGGCGAGCCCGATCAGCACCATGGAGGGGAAGAGAGCGGGACAAGAAGGATGGGAGAGAGAGAGAGAGAGAGAGAGAGAGAGAGAGGGGGGGAGGGAGTATGTATATCCGCGGTGGGCTGCATCCGCAATGTTGGCTTCTTATAATCCTTCTCTACTCCCCTTCTCCTCGATTATAATTTATTATTCCCTTCCCCTTCTCTTCTCTTTTTATTATTATTTTTTTTATAGAAATTTTCCTTTTAAGCCTCTCGAACAGTTCTTACTAAGTGATGCGTACGGTATGTTGGGAGTGTGTTTTCTTTCTTTTCTTTTCTTTTTAAACAAGCGAGTTCTATTCATGAATCGAGAATAACCTGATATATCACTTAGTATATTAATTTCATAAATCGAAATTAACATATCCAGCTATTTTGAGGTCGGGAGACTTCTTTTCTGCTTGTTTAAGGGTTTGTTCGAATTAAGACGCGACCCTATTTTCACGTCAACTAACTGCTTTTATGGATAAGTGTCTTAATTTTCCATACTATTTGTGTAAAGAAAATATTCACCATTTTCTTTTTTCGCGGATTTCACAGATGGATTTTTTTAATCATGCGCATCTTTCGCAAAACGGAAAGAGGTAATTACACGAGTTCAAACTCAAGACTTCGATTTGTTGCTCAATTAGAAATGACTTTAGTTTTATTAATTTCTTTTATTCTGATTTTCAATGTAGTGGATTAGAATGTAATTAAATTTGTGTTTACTAAATTTCTTCATTCAATTAAACAAAAAGGGTTTCATGGGAAAGTCTACTAGAGTCGATATTGGATATTTGGACAATTTTGAAATATTGAAGGCTATTTATTTTTGTAACTTTTTTTTTTTTTGGCTAGTGAAGCCAAATTACTATTGAGGGCGAGTTCGATCCAGCACAATGGAGGATGGAGAGAGAGAGGGGGGGAGAGGGAAGATATGGCCGCGGTGGGCTCCATCCGCATGTTCGCTTCATTATAATCCTCTCTGCTTGTCTCCCCTTCTCCTCCATTATAGTCTGTTGTTTTCTACTCTTCTCTCATTATTGTTATTTTTTTATATAGAAATTTTCCTTTTAAGCCTCTTGAACGGTTCTTAGTACAAAAGAAAAGAGAGAGGAAAAACAAAAGACAAATATGTACACACATAATAAAAGAAGGGTAATGCTAGGCTTTAGAATTGATCTATGAAATAGATTTACTAAGTGATGCGTATGGTATGTTGGGAGTGTGTTTTCTTTCTTTTCTTTTCTTTTTAAACAAGTAGGTTCTATTCGTGAATCGAGAATAACCCGATATATCACTTAGTATATCAATTTCATAAATTGAAATTAATATATCTAGCTATTTTCAAGTCGGGGGACTCCTTTTTTGCTTGTTTAAGGGTTTGTTCAAATTAAGACGCGACCCTATTTTCACGTCAACTAACTGCTTTTATGGACAAGTGTCTTAATTTTCCATAGTATTTGTGTAAAGAAAATATCGGCCATTTTCTTTTTTCGTGGATTTCACAGATGGATTTCTTTAATCATGCGCATCTTTCGCAAAAGGGAAAGAGGTAATTACACGAGTTCAAACTTAAGACTTCGATTTGTTGCTCAATTAGAAATGACTTTAGTTTTATTAATTTCTTTTATTTTGATTTTCAATGTTGTGGATTAGAATGTAATCAAATTTGTGTTTACTAAATTTCCTCATTCAATTAAACAAAAAGGGTTTCATGGGAAAGTCTATTGGAGTCGATATTGGATATTTGGACAATTTTGAAATATTGAAGGCTATTTATTTTTGTAACGATTTTTTGGCTAGTGAAGCCAAATTACTATAAGTTCTTTTTTTTTTTTTTTGTCTTTTTCATTAAATTTGCTTTTAGATCAAAAGCTATACTTTTATATCATCGATAGTTAGACACTAGCTGTCAATACGCTAAAAAAGAAAATAGAGATAAAAGAAAAAGAGAGAAGAAAAAATGAGTTTTTATTTGTAATTGTTATCAATCTCTTTGTGTCTTGATTTTGGGAGAAAATCATTGTTGTATTCTAACTTTCTTCAAAATCCAGTGGATTCGCAGAGTGCCTCTGCATGGAGACTTAATCTAGGTTCGGATGAACTTCAATAATAAATTTTACGACACGTTCTTCTGATTTTGTTCTTTTATTATTATTTTTTGTCTTGTGGATTGCTTGCTTGTGGTATTTTTCTAGAATCAACGTGTGATTCCTAACAATTGGTATCAAATCCTCAGTTTGCTAATGGAGAACATCGAGGGTTTTCTAGTGACATTTCATTGAAAACAGACAATATGGCTGAAGATAAAATCAAAATCAATAAATTTGATAGGCAGGATTTCAGATGGTAGAAACTCCAAATTGAGGACTATTTTTATCAAAAAAATCTTCATGCACCACTTGAGGGTTAGAAACCCGAGATGGTAGAAGTGGATCTGATAGTAGAATTCTGATGCAAAATTCTTGATCGAAAGGCATTAGGTGCGATTTGTCTCAGGTTGACGAAAAAGACAGGTACTACATCACGAAAGTAAAAACGAAATCATGGATATTCTAATGAATATTTATGAGAGGACGTCCATGTCAAATTAGGTATTTTTGTTGAAAAAAATAAGTTAATATGAAGTAATCTGACAGAGGTTCTGTGGCAGAGCATATTAATAGTTTTACACATGTCAAGAGTTAATTAGAACCCGCGGGCATAAATCTAGATATGAAGCTTCAAGTTTTATTATTTTTATGTTCCCTTCCAAAAAAGTACAATACCTCGGTGCAAGGAATTTTAAGCACCATGAATGATGATTTGATTTTGGATGATGTTGTAAGTAGTATCATGGATAAAGATATGCAAAGAAAAGTCTCAAGTCGAGATGATTTTTCGGCTTCTGCATCTTTGATAGCACTAGCAATGGAGAACTGTAGCAAAAGTAAAAGCATATGAAAATTCAGAAAGTGTGGCAAGTCACAATTAAGGGGAAAGAGACGGGTTGTAAAAGATGAGTGTTAGTTTTGTCACTAGACTAGACACCAAAGGTTTAAATGTGAATCCTAAGCAACAGGATGAGAATCAATGAACTAATATCATTAGCAATAAACCTTTGCTAGAGAACTTGTGTTTATCTACAGGGTTTAACTTGACAATAAACAAGTGATCCATTGATTTCAGTACTTCTTTCCATCACACCTTGCAAAAAGACATTTATTGATTATGCTAGTAGAGATTTCAGGCAAGTGGTCGTGGGAAATGCCCATATGTGTCTAATCATTGGAAAAAGAATTGTGATTGTAAACTTCTCAAGTGGAGAACGTCTAGTTTTGCAAGAAACCGAGCATATTACAAATTAAAGAAAAGTTTGATCTCAATTAGTAAATTTGACCAAGAAGGTTTGGCAACCTTTGGATGCGGCAAGTGGAAAATAACCTCAGGGAATAAAGTGGTAGCAAAAGGAAATCATACAAATACACTTTACCTTTTCTAAGGAGACAATATTAGCAATATTGTTGCAATTACAATGGCTACAATGGCTATAGGTAATTTTTCTACTCTTTGACATTATCGTATGGGACATTTTGGTGAAAATGGTGTAAAGTAGCTACACTTGAAGAAATTACTTCTAGGATTGCAAAAAGTTGGGTTAGATTTTTTGTGAGAGTTACATTAATGGAAAACAAAAAGCAATTAGTTTTCAATTGAACATGTGATAAAATAAAGGCCAAAAGTTAGAATTAGTTCACGCTGATGTGTAGGGACCAACTCATGAACTTTCTTATGGTAATAGGAGATATTTTGTCACATTCATTGATGATGCAACAAGGAGGATTTGAAATCAGAAGTATTTGAAATGTTCAAAATGTAAAAGACAATGGTAAAAAAAAAAAAAAAAGGTTATCAAACTAAATTTCTAAAGTCTGATGATGGTAATGAATATACGAGTAAGGAATTTGCAGAATATTTGAACAGTGAAGACATACACAAGTTGAAGATTGTTCCTAGAACTCCTTAGGACTATTCTAAAATGTGTGAGATGCATGAGGCTATACACGGGTCTCCCGTTACAATTAGGGGCTGCTACAGTTGATGCAGCTGTCTATCTAATCAACAGGAGTCCATCTACTGTGTTGGATGGAGAAATTCCGCAAAAGCAATAGTTAAGTAAAAAGGTTAATTATTCATATCTAAAAGCTTTTGGTTGGCGAGTGAAGCCAAATTACTATTAAGCATTTTTTTTTCTCTTTTCTATTAATTTTGCTTTTAGGATAAAAGCTACACCTTTATATCATCAATAATTAGACACTAGCTGTCAATATGCTAAATAAGAAAACAAAGAGTATAGAAAAAGAAAGAAAAAATGTGAGTTTTTTCTTTTGGGATTTTCAATCTCTTTATGTCTTGATCTTGAAAAAAGATTGTAGTTGTATTCCAACTTTCTTTGAAGTCTAGTGGAATCATACAGTGCCTTTGCGCAAAGACCTAGCCTAGGTTTGACTGAACTTCAATAACAAGTTTTCAAATGTGCTCTTGTGATTCTATTATTTTATTATTATATTATGTTTGGTGAATTGTTTGCTTGCGGTATTTTTTGGGAATCAGCGCACAATTCCTAACATTTTTTACCATCATTAATTTGTAATGGTTTTTATTTTCCATTAATCTATAATGATTTTGTAACATTTTATAATTGCTTTGCCATGGTCATGTAACGACTTTGTAACGTGTGATTTATTTCTTCACAAACCCTCCATTATTTTATAATAATCATGATTTTAAGGCTCTAGCTATTTCCACCCCCTTATTAGCTTCTGACATTTCTTTACGTTGAATTGACTATATTATCCCTCACATATCTCACTTTTAGCTTAAAATTATTTTGTCTTTTTTTTTTGTTTGATTTTACTAGAATCAAACAACCCATACTCCTCTCAAACAACATTTATCAAGGCTAAATATGGGACCTACTCTTGATTTAACATTATTGCTTTCTTTCTTTTCTTCTTTTCTTCGAATTCTAGTGGATCTGCAAAGTGTCTCTACGAGAAGACATAGCCTAGCTTTGGGTGTACTTTTATAACAAATTTTCTAGCGTGCTCTTCTAATTGTGTTCTTTTATTATTATATTCTACTTGATGGATTGTTTGTTTGCGGTATTTTTATGGAATTGGCATACGATTCTTAGCATTTTTTGCCATCATTAATTTGTAATGGTTTTTGTTTGCCATTAATTTTATAACGGTTCTGTAACATTTTACAATTGCTTTGTGATGGCCACGTAATGGCTTTGTAAAGTGTACTTTATTTCTTCACAAACCTTCCATTATTGTATAGCAATCATCGTTTCAAGGTTCTCGCTATTTCCACCCCCACATTAGTTTCTGACACGTCCTTTACATTGAATGACTATATTATCCATCGCATGTCTCACTATTTAGCTTAAAATCATTTCTCGTCTTTTTTTCTTTCCTTTTCTTTTGTTTGATTTTACTAGAATTGAAACAACCCATACTCCTCTCAAACAACATTTATTAAGGTTAATTATGGGACCTACTCTTGATTTAACATTATTGCTTTCTTTCTTCTTCTTTTTTTCCTTTTCTTTCTCCATTTGAAACAAAATTTGTGTACCTCTTTTCAAAAAAAAAAAAAATGGTAGATAGCTAACTAATTTTTCGAACAAAAAAAGCTAATTATTGTGCTAATGAGTTGCATATTTCTTTCTTTTTTTTTACTGGGATTTAGTATGCATTTCATTTAATTATAGTTTTAGTATATGCCATTATGTTGTAATTTGTTAATTTTAACTACCCAATTTTCATTTTATTTAGTGAAGCTAATAGTCAAAATTTTAATTATTTATTATGTGATGCATTAAATATTTTGAGTGATCTCGATCCATTCTTCTATTTATAGTAATATACTTCAAAAGGGCAATTAATAAAACGAGATCCGGTCTTTCTTCTTTGATGTTCAATAGAAATATTGTGTCAATCATGATAACTACCTTCCCAATCGCAACCAAAAAGAACATATTTATCTCTCTTTGACCTTTTTATAGAGATAATATAATCTTAAGTAAGAAGAAGTGTCTGCACACTGCTCAAAGAATCCTCTCGTGTTACAAAATTAGGTAGTAAAGTTTCAAATGGACTTGTTGACATGATTAATTATTATTTTATGTTCATAGTTTCATCATCAACATATACATTTAAGCAAAAAATAATGTTGCCTCCCTTAATAACTACATTAGAAAAAAATAATATTATGAAAAATGAGTAAATTGTGTATAACGCAAACATCAACCATAATATCGAAGTCAAAATATTTACGATCATGAGGATAATGTAGGGAAATAAAGTAAACAATTTGCAAATGGAACTAACATTTTTTTAATCTAGTATATGATCAATGCTTGCTCATATTACAACCATGGAGTATAAGTTCAGAAGAAGACAAACATGAAGAAAATGTTAAACGTAATGGGTGTGGAAGAAGCAATTAGGGTGAAAAAGAAAAGTTGTTTGAAAGGGATGTGAGTAGTTTTCTCTTTTGGTGAAATTGAAACAAAAGAAAAAGAAGAAGAAAAAAGGCAAAAAATAATCTTGAGTCAAGAGTGGGACTTGCAAGGTTAATATAGTCAATTCAACGTGAAAATATATGTCAAAAGCTAAAAAGGGATAGAAATAGTGCAAGCCCATTTTAATTACCAATTGATTACGGAAATGGCTCTTTTTCTTTTACCTACAAATTGTTACTCCAAACATATTAGGAAAGTGATATTGATTTACTAAAACAAAAATATTATTGTTTCTCATTGCATATCTTTTTTCTTTCTTTCTTTTACCTCTTAATTGTTACTCTTAACATATTTGAAAAGTGATTTTGATATATTAAAATGAAAATATTCTTATTTCTCGTTACATATCTTTATTTCCTTCCTTCATTGAGTTATACACAAAACGTTGTTTCTGTTTCTTTTAGCATTCAGTGCGTAGTATAAAATAATGTCTATTGTATTTTAGGAGGATAATTGCTAGAGTCTTACACATCGAGTTTCGTACTCCACGAGATCGAATTATCCTTAAGGACAATATTGTATGCATAAGATAATTAATATTATTTTTCTCATCTTTCTCAACAAATTTCTAATGATTCTTATTTTCCATATTGTCTTATATTTTTCCAATAGTCGAATCATCCATTTTAATATCAATGTTATCACTTTCTCATTGGGATGTATATGCATCACATATTTTTCTTGTACTACATATTTTCGTTCGCCACTTTCATTGATTTGGTACTCATTCCTCCATGTTTATGTCTTCTGAATGCGCCACTAAACGTGAGGTGGAATAAGAGATGGCAAACATAATAATTATATTCAGGAATGAGCAAATTCGGATTCATTTAGCATATCAGCTTATATATATCATATGCATAAAATCGAAAATCACCTCAAATTCATCTCCCATTTTCAACGGGATATTTCACTTTTTAACTTGATTTTCCATTGAATATCTTTGAAACGCTACCGAAAGTAGAGCTCTATCCGGCATATTTTGCTTTAGCTTTAGAAATAAAACAAAAGAAATAGCTTTATGTATAGTCTCTCACCAAAATACTCTTAGTCAAATATCGTACATGATACAAGAGTTAAGATTCTATTGTAGCTCCTATGTGCCCCCTCTTAATCAATTCCTAATTATGTTGCGGTACGTCTCCGAACACAAATTAAGCTCGGAATTGGTGGCCACTCGCCGTCACTTTATCGCTTGATTAGACAGTTTAATCATACGCAGGAAAGGAACATTGAAGATTGTCCGCTTGTTAACACTGAGTTTTATGTGGGAGGGTTTTATATAATCTCGAAAGATTGCAACTTTAATTTGGTCATTAATCGAAAAATTAGTTGGCGGAAGATGCGTCAAGCCCGCCGTTCCTGCCTTTATTTTATATGCACCTTAATTTAAGTGATCAAGAGGGTTTCAAAGAGAGAATCACGGTTGCGCCACCTTTCTGAAAATGTGCAAGTTGCTGTACTCTTCCTCAGGCCATCCTCCACAGATTGGACATTTATAAGGAGTCACGTCTAGCGACTTCGTTCTATCTTAATGGGGATGATTAGGCCTTTTTGATTAAGCCCTAATTAATTAGAAGATTAAGCGACCTTTTCTTCTTCTTTTATTGGGGGGAAAAGACATGGGTGGATGCGATGTGTTGTCCCTCTGTACTTTGTGTGCGTTCAGTGCATTGAGGCGCACGGGGGTGTTGTTATTTAGAAGAGACTTTATGCTTTTTGCCTAAATTTAACGAGATTTTTCGTGGTCATTTACACGATCCATTTCGTTGCGATCAATAAGGTGTTTACAGTTCGAAAAATCGACAACTATACGAATCAACAACTATAAATGAAACACATGCTAATATGAAAAGTATGTGTAACTTGCTCTTGATACTTCTCTTGTTCGGCTAATTAATGACAATTCTCCAGAATTTATCTTTCCATATATTTTACACGAGGGGGTTGCTGTGGAGGTAGTGCCAAAGGAATGTCAAAGCGTCAAAAAGTATGCAGTCCTAGTGCGACGAAAGCGCGAAGACTAAGTAATATAAGAATAACGTGAGAGCCCACCACCAGGTTTACCTGCTTTTAGTGCTTTGAAAAATGGCGTTTTAGAGACGAGAACGTCCTCGTTCGGCCCCCACTTCTAATCATGCCGATTCCCTTTTTCTCTTTCGGAAAAAGGGAGGAATGAGCGTTTTCACATCAATAACGTCGGGTATAGGAGCTCCGAAGCCATCGTGGGAACGATGGGAAATACTCAATTTGAGCTACAGCTATCGTTTACTTTCGAAGCGAGCCCATCGTCACCTCAAAACCTAATGCGAGCAAGAGTAAAGTGGAAGCGATCCTTGTGCCGGGCATTCGAGTCGAATAACGCCACCGGTCACTGGATTCGGAGTTTCGATCGAGGGAGCTAGAAACGTAGAATGCAAGCAAAGTCTCTTTGACCATTAGGAGCCATCAATTCCCACGATGAAACTGGCCAAAAAGCCCATTAGTTCCCGTTCTAAAATCAGCTTTCGAGAGATAGTGTTGATCCTACACGATTATCATGAAAAACGATTATCAGTGGCCACCGACCAAGCCATGTGGCCTAATGGCGAAGGTTTGGAAGGGATGGAATTTGGGATATGGGGTGGTTATGAAACCTGTAGACCTAAGAAGCTACGATGCTTTTTAACTAATCATCACTTGGTTTCGCTCTCCAGCTTCCACAACCCAACACGTACCCTGTTTGTAAATGCCTATAAAGACGAACAGAAAAATCCTACTCCATCGATTTCATCAATTTTGATTTCTTTGATCCATTGGTTTCGCACAAAATGAATAGTTTAAAATTCATTTTACGAAAAAACTGATCGTGTCTATCACTTAAAAAAATAGATGAACAAAAAATATCTTTATCGTTCATAAAAATATTCAGACATATATTATTGTGGAAAATGAAAACATATTCCATTGACTAATCATTTTAAGGGATACAATTGATCATTTTTAAGAAAATATTTTCCAAATTATCTAATTTTCATGAAATAAACGGAGCATGAGTTTATGATAATATATCATTATGTCCAATATCAACACTCAAAATTGTGATTTTCAATCAATCTACGTCATAATTTTTAATACTCCACCAATTTCATTCAAAGAAATGAAGGTCGAGCACCCTGACTTCAACAGGTTGTAACTTTTGATTTGTGAAGAGCTATGAAGCTCATAGGTATACTCCGAAATGTTCATTCACAGTCCAACATGGTGGTTCCAAGTTGAAGAGGCAGAAAGCCCTTCTTCCTTTTTTTTTTTTTCGGGGGGTGGGGTGTGGGAAGAGGCAGAATGCCTGTTTAAATTCTACAAAATCTCACTCTTTTTCGCATTGTTTCAAGCCAATTTTTCAAATTCGACTCCCCAGCCACACATGCCCGTAGCCCATTTTTCATGTTAAATTGCTAAATTTACGGCTTCGTTATATTTAAGGTATAAATGACTTATATTTCTAATGTTTAGGGTTTTTTTAATGTATTTTTTTTTAAATACATTTTTAGTTGCATCCGAGCCTTTTGAACTCCTCAATCCCGAGCCTGAGATGACCTGAGCCCAAACCTAATGGTGAGATAGGCTTGAAAATCCGGATTTGGAGTGAAAAATCCAACCGGATTCATCTAGGCCGATTCAGGATCCTCGGTCTTTTTTAATATCCCTAATTAAAATTTAGAAGTTAGAACTAGCAAGGATATCATGTACCTGCACATAGGTGAAGGTCCCTAGCATGTATGGATACCCTTTATGATGTCTTGACAAATCTCAACGGTTGATAAAAACAGAACTCAAAATTAATGGGTGAGATGTATTGAGGTACCAAGAAGATCCACGTCCTTTGCGCATGCAGCCAATCGGAATAAAAGAGTTTGAATCTAGATCTCCCCAAGAAAAATAAAGATTTGCTCGAAAAGGGTAGAGCCAAAGAACCATTCAATGATGAAGTGGGAATGAGAACCAACTAAACAACAAGAAGGTTTCACATCTGCAAAACCTACAAATCGGGGGAATGGATGTGCCCGTGAATTTGCAAGGCCAGGGCAAGGCACCGGGACGTGACCATGTTAGCCTGAAGAGAAACCAGTATTTCCACGTAGCTTTGTGCTTTGACTGCTCTCTATAAGACCCGACCAACCTTCCAATGGCCGATGGATTGTCGCCAACATCGCAGGTGTCTTGTTGGACTCATAAACATAATATGATTTTTGTTTTTCGCATTGTCGATCGATTGGTCTGAAATTATTGAGAAGAAAAGAAAAGTAAAAAGAAATGGGAATCGCTACGACTGATTTAGGTGACTACAAGAAAATGCTCCGAGGGAATGGGGCATAATCCAAAGTGTCGATTATGTTTTGCGATATGATGTGAAAGCTCGGAACCAAATTGAATCCCCTTTCTTTTTCGTTTGGGTATTTGAGATGAATCTTTATGAGTATCATACACAGTAATTGTTCTTTCGTTTATGTTACGATTTTATCACGTCATTTTTATCCATTTAATATATGTTTCTCATTGTAGAATTTATGCCGATCGATGACGATTTTCATTCTATTAATTTGAGAATTCAAATGAAAACCACGTTAAAAGGGTTTTCAGATACGATAAAGGAGGCCGAAGAAATGAACTCATTAAGGAATCTGTTCATTATTAAATCCATAATCGTCAAACATTCTTTGGGTTTACTCGTTTAAATATTTCAATTTGATTAAGGGATGGGATAGAATCTCATATACTTTAGCTCAAAATTTTTAGCGAAACATTATACTTGAAATGTCGACCGTGTATATTAATAGGAATATATAATTGACTGGCTATTATGCAGTAATTCCCTTCATTTTCTTCACATTATTAGATTGATTTGTCTAGTTTTGCTAATAAATATGACGGGCAAAACCATAATTAGGAAAAATGATAGTTTTTTTAAGGAAAGAGATAATGGCTTTGCAAACGTATT
The DNA here is from genome assembly GCA_014182725.1 of Eucalyptus brandiana. Lineage (NCBI taxonomy): Eukaryota > Viridiplantae > Streptophyta > Magnoliopsida > Myrtales > Myrtaceae > Eucalyptus > Eucalyptus brandiana. The sequence goes on from CM024674.1 coordinate 38,065,839, forward strand.
TGATGTGTTCAGCTAAATAGATGTTTTCACGTGACAGTTATATCATGTGACAGTGACATATTAGTTTGACTTGCTAATAAAAAATAATTATTTTCCAAGAATTTTAAACACCAAGTATGATGTGATGTGAGCTAGTCGGCACTGTGATTAGCTAGTCACATTATGTTAGCTATGTGATCTACTCATAAAACATTTTTTTGTTTAGCTACCATATGATGCATTGAAAAAAAAATGCCGGGCAAATAAGATTTTTTTTTTTTTTTCAAATTTGTTGACAAATAAGTGATACGATTACTTATAAATAAATGCTTGATGATGTCTCATTCGCCTGCAAATAGATTTGGTATTTATAAATCACTTTGTTCATTAAAATATAGTTCCCATAGGAAAAGCATTATTGAAGACTAATTGTTCAATTCAACCGAAAAGCATACACACATATAAATCATCCAAAAACCTTACTCTCGGAAAGATGTGGTTCGAATTGGATACCGCTTGATCCCTTAATTGAGAGAGAGAGAGAGAGAGAGAGAGAGAAATCTGGAGAATTACAAATGTACGTTCAAATTAAAGCTTTTCTTATATTATCTGGAGGCACGAGCGTGGAAATCCAGTAACATCCGCCCAATGGATCAGTTAAGTCTAAGAATTTTAGTTTGCGCAGGCAGCCTTAAACCCAAAGTACTTTATATAAAGTTGTAGCTATCGAACGGATGACTTTTCAATTCACAAATCAAAAATTCATCAACTCGCAGCTGGAAGTGCCGACCCCGGATCATTATTAAGACTTTTGAATGAAGGGCTTCTAAGATATCCTCGTTAGTCCAAAGCAGATCTTGTACATCATTGCTGCTTGCATTATTTTTCTATAAATCGTACACAAACTCCATCATCTGAACTCGCCCTTTGGGAAGAAAGAGGTACTTTGGGCGACATTGACATGAGTATGACATGCGTGACTAGTGACTGGATATCGGTCAATCAAGGGGCCGATTTCTCGAGTGACATGGCTGCTCACCGACCTTCAATCATCACTTAATTAATTATTCTCCATGAATCTTGAAATTCAACTGATGTGGCCTCCTGCCGCTGTCATCCTGTTGAGCTCCCCAACCGTCGGTACATAAATTTCGTCAATCGAATCGTCAATGATGGCAGCAGCTTTCGGGATGCTGGGTTCCACTTGGACGCATCTCGGTAGTGAACCAGCAGCGATCGATCGGTTCATGCATTCACACGCACGCTCGCATGCCCACATGAATCGGAGAGATTGGAGGAGCATGTAGTTATGCGGGGAAGTGGAGAGAAGAGCTGAATTTTTCTAACTTGATCGTCCGCGCTGAAAGAATTAGGGTTTGAAAAATGGGGAAAGTTGGGAGAAATGTCATGGAAAAGTTTGCAGATGACATCGCCCCAGTTCTGTATTCCAAGCCAAATCAGCCAAATAGATCTGAAAGAATAAAGGTTATGCCGACAAATAGATGACATCGCCCCAGTTTGTGTATAGTATAATGTTTGATTCCAAAAACCGCCTCGCTACTGACCTCTAAAATATTATTCATTGCAAGTTAATTAAGCTACTAGCATAGTTGCATGTACTCTTGAAGTTAACATATTATGCGATCTTAGTGTTGTAATAGCTAATCATCATAGTTATCTCCCAAGAAGATCAATGAAAGAGTTATTTATTTCGGTCCACTTTGGAGCTAAGACGTTCTTTCTTTTTAGATGCTATTTATGCACTCTTTCTCTAAGTGAATGATATTTCCCTCACGAAAGGTGGGACATGATAGATGGAAATTATTTTTAGGAAGGACTTGTTTATCTACTTATTACAAAACATAACTCTTTTTTTTTTTTTTTTTTTTTTTGCCCCTTAAAGAGATGTGAAGGATTGTATCATCTCATTTGCACACCCATTTACATAAAATTTTCTCTAAAATTTACTGTGTCAAGCGTTAATGTGTTTGCTTTATGAATCACCATTCTCACCTCCTATCCCCTTATCTTATTCTGCCAACATTGTCATTCCACACATGTATCTCAATTATAGAAAAGAGGAGAGAAGAAAGGAAGGAGAAAGGGCATCGTGCCTTGACTAGGCAAAATAATGGGGAGAAACTCTCGTGAACGGAAATACCGATGGGAGAAAAGCCTCGTCAGCTGAGGATAAAGAGCAGGGAATTTTTCAATGACGTTGACAGTCACCATCCCGGCGAATAGATCTGAAAAGATCGTGACAGGGACTATGACCATTTTGGCCACTTTAACGTTGAATCTGCCGAATTCTCGGACCCCTCGAATGATTGCCCCTGTGATAATAATTCCGAATGCCATTTTGACAAAAATCCATGTGAGAGCGGGGTCTTTAGATTTGATCGCATGTGGGGCTTACAGTCTGAAAAAGCCCTCATCAATGCGTCAATTCAAATCCGCCGTATCAACAAACGCATGCTTCTATGCGAAAAAATAAAAGAAAAACACGTGCACGTTTTCCTATCCGGGATAACCCTCGGGTTTGAAAGCAGTAAATATGGACTGATGCCATTACAATCCCATAATCTCGTTCCTCAATTTTTCCACCTGCATATTGGGTTTTGCTGAAATATTTTATGTTGAAATAGTTCATTATCATAAAAGAAGCATCTATTGATTAAGAGAATACGTAATTCTGAAGCATGAAAATATGTAATTCTTCGTCTTAAAAAGATATTATCGGTTGTTATTAAATGAATTTATTTTTTATATGAAAATATGTGATGGTTGGAGATAAGGTACTTATTTCCAAAAGATGTGTTGATTGGTTACTTGTAAATAGATACCAATTTATACATTTTTTATAATAATCACAACTGTTCATAAATACTTAATCGTCAAAACTCTCTTTTAATTTCTTTTCATACACATAATTTAACATATTCAAGGGAAGTTCCAAGAGAGAAAATTGAGTAATTATTGAACTTGGTTCTCTATGACTGGTATATAGCCTAGAGGTGTATTTGTTTTAAATCCGACAATAACAATCGTGGGGCAAATAATACCTTAAAGACGATTAGCATCAATGATCTAAAAGACGATTAGCATCAATGATCTACTACTACTTCTCTATCTTCTTCACTAAACAAATTTCCGTAACATCTTGAAGTATTATTATATGTATCAAGTGCTCGCGATCTTGATAGATAAGTATCAATGAAAGCTTTGTTTCTATTTATATGCTTAAGTCATTTTCTTTATGGCAAACTAGATTATCTCATGTTGGCTATAGTACTTTGAAATTTATGAATGAAAGTGGTGTGATAATCTTGACAAGAAAATGATAATGAAAGGAAGTGCCAATGAATGATTCCCAATACTATATTAGATTGTCTATATTAAATGTTTTGATCTTACACAAATACCGGTGACATTTGAAATGCCTTAGAGACCAAATTACAATACTAACAAACAAGGTATGGATAGAATTATTGCTTTGAAATATTTTGAATTTGCCATGATTAATGGAAAATATGTCTCAAAGCAAGTGAATGAACTTTAAATATATATTGCCAAACACAAAAACCTTATGATTGAAGTTTATGGGCCTCTTCAAGTTGTTGTAATTATTTCAAAATTGCCTTAAACTTTGAATGATTATTGAAATAAACTTCTTCACACGATTGAGAACCTGGTTGTGGAAAATGTGATAAAATGCATTCGAATTGAGGAAGGTTATCCTAATTATGAGGCAAATTATGAGAAAGAAGTTGTAAAAAAAAGGAGCATTTTGTTGAGAATGATGGCATGAGTAAAGAAAAAAAAATAGTGAAACAATGTCATGAGATTTGATTCGGTGGTTTTATCATATGGATTAAACATAATCATAATACTGATAAGTGCATTTACTCAAAACTTACAACATAGTATGGAGATATAATTTGCTTATATGTAAATGATATGCTAATTATTGGTACAAATATGCTTGGCATAAATGAAATTAAAAGGTATCCATTTTCTTAGTTTAAAATGAAAGATTTGGGAGAAGTGAATACATTTTAGGTATCAAAGTGATTAAACATAATGAGGGTTATACTTTAAGTCAAGGCTTCTATGAGGAGAAAATCATTAAAAAATATTAGTATTTGGGAATTAAAGAGTCAAATGTAACATGTGATATATTAAATAAGTTGATGGAAAATAATGGGCTACCTTTAACACAATTAGAATATGTTAGTGCAATTGAAAGTCTGATGTATGTCATGCATTGCACAAGACTAGATATAGCTTTTATTATGTGTAAATTGTCCAAATTTATTAGTGATCATAATACTATGCTTTAAGAAGTTGTAAGTAGAATTCTTGATTACTTAAAGAAAACAATGTATTATGGTCTATTTTATGAAAGACTACTAGTAGTACTAGAACGATATTCAAATGCTGGCCGGATAATTAGCATGAGTGATAATAAGTCAATATTTAGACTGGTTTTCAAGCTTGCAAAGGGTGCACTCTCTTACGCATCAAAGAAGAAAACATGTATAGCTCATTCAACGATAGAATCTAAATTTGCGGCTAGTAAAGAGGCAGAATGGCTGCAAAATTTGTTATTGAATATAGAGTTGTGGCCACAACCAATGACAGTCATATCTTTACATTGTGATTGTGAGGCAACTATGTCTAGAGCATACAATAAATATACAATAGAAAATCTAGACATATTAATTTGCAACATGAGTATGCTCAACAATTAATTACTAATAGAGTTATTTAAGTAATTTATTTTCAGACAAATGATAACTTGACCGATCCATTCACTAAGGGACTCTCGAGAGGTTTAATAAATAATGCTGCCAAGGGAATGGGTCTTAGACCAATTGATAATAGTTAAGCATAGTGGAAACCCAACTTTATAATTTCCAACGAAATTATTAAAGTCAGATAAGTAACAACAAGCTATTGTAACTTGACAATGATTGATATTAGGGCACAAGGCTAGTACTCATGAAAAGTTAGAAGGATGAGTGTAAGACAACACTCTTAATGAAGTTTAAGTTTTTCGCGAGGAAATGCTAAGATAACAAAAATAGGAACTTCACCTATATGAACATAAGAAGTGGTGCTGCTTCTACAAAAGTTGGATGACCTTTTGTAAATGTTTACGAATTCATGAGGAGCACAAGGCCATAAAAGTGCCGAAGCATAGGAAATTTTTAACAAAATGTGTATAAATTTATACATTTGATAATTTGATTAATAAGTGAATTGTGATTTAGAGTTTTATCTACCACTGATTTTGTTAATGGAATTTTTTACATTAATTGAAGGTTCAAATCCTAATAGATGCCTTCTTGTATAGTGTAGTTAACAAATTAAGTGAGAGATTGTTGAGATAGTTTGTTATCATAAAAGATGTGTCTGTTAGTTAAGAGAAGACGAGACTCTTGATCAAAGAAGACATGACTCTTGGTTATGAAAAGATGTGATTATTCATCATAAAAAAAGATTATCGGTAGTTATTGAAGGAAGTTATTTTTGACATAAAAAGTGGTGATGGTTGGGATAAACTACCTATTTCCAAAAGAGGTGTTGATTGGTTATCTATCAGTAGATATCAATGTGATAATAATCACAAATGTTCATAAATGCTTCATCATTAGAACTCTCTCTTCTTCTCTTTTCATACACACAACTTTAACACATTCAAGGGGAAGTTCCCAAAAAAAAAAAAAAATTGAGTAATTGTTGAACTTTTTCCTCTACGGCTTTGATATATAGTAGTTGGGGCAAATAATACCTTAAGGATGGTAATCTTCATCACGCATCAAAGTATCAAGGATCTACTACTACTTCTCAATCTTCTTCACTAAATAAATCTCCCCAACACTTTGGGTTATATAGGTCTCTCAATCTCGAATGAACACTCGATTGATATACAATTCTCTTCCCCACCTTCTACATATAAAAAATATAAGTATAATTTAGTCTCTCAATCTAAGAGATAGATAGATTTTTTTTTTTTTCAAATTTCCCCCTTTTATAAGAATATTATATTAGCTCACCAAGAATGAATGGTACAAATTGAACAAATTTACTGACCTTGGAAAGTGCCAATTTGGACAAATTGAACAAATTTAAGTTGATTCGTGAACGTCAAAGTTCCATGTCTTAGCAAAACGAAAACCCTAGTTTGATCGCTTGCTCTCGTCGGCTCATGGCTAGTCTTCTACATGAGTAGAGGCTGCGTCTCTAGCTTTCCTCTTTAGTTTCCATACTGTCCAGCTAATTTGGCACCAACTGAGCACAAAATCCAAGCCAAGTATCCTCCAAATTATTTAGAAAGACAACTTCAGTTATTTTTGTCATTCAAAATAGATAGAGCTAGCAAAAATACTCAATTGCACTTTATGGGCAAATTTTAGATCTCAGCTGCACTTTGACTAAAAAATTTAGGAACTCCGTTGCACCTACTTACAAAGAAAAGATTGAGATGTTGTACATCTCAATAATCCTCTATGAAGAAAATCGTAGAATTTCTTTCCAAAACCAAACAGCATATCCTCCAATGACCGCATGCATTTTGCGCCTCCATGGAAAGCTACAGAGAGTATACCTTCTGATAACTCGAATTATATTGCTTGCTTGTATCGTTCATCACACAATACAAATATTTGCATAAGATATTGCTTAACAAAAAAGGAAAAGAAAAGATCTACCCTATACTTCTAACTAATTATAAAGGACATACCAAATATTATGCTAACTAAAAACAAAAAGTAAATCTTAATTAATGATAAGAAATACACCAAATATAAGAAAAACAGAATGTAAATGTTCAGCAAATCTTCCGTAATGATATACCCTTTGAATCTTGTGGAGGAATATATTTTAACATGAACATGAAATAAAAATCGCAGGACGAGAGCTAGCTAAACAAATAAACATAAGCCGTGCGTCTGTGTCATTGGATGAAAACATGGTTTTAATTAAGAGAATAATATAATCTCAGTTTTTAGGTTAATTTCGTTGTATTATAAGTTGAACTCGAAGGATTTATTTATCAATTGCGAGTCACGCAAAACCCCACCTGCCAATCATCCGTCCCTGGCAGAACTTGATCCGTTGGCTTATTTGAGTTCCAAGCGACTGGTTCATGGAGATCGGCGGGTTGCTGTCATCTCGTCATGCAAAAATTGATAACATTAGACAATGCGACTGTATAAAGAAATCGATGGGCATTTGCTGATTAGTTTGTACGAAGTTTGTTTAACTCCAGTGATGTTGACGAAGTTCAGTCAAGTGGTTAACGTTAATGATTCAGGCCCTAAAATACGAAGGAAAGCCCGTGCGACGGTCCCCAATCTCCACTGCTAACTCGTCCGAAGAGTAAATAAATTAATATCACCATGACCAAACAAGGTCGATAAACCCTCGGATTTATGTACTTCCCCGAAAGAAACAAAGCAAAGGAATACGAATCATAGCAAATGAAAAAAAGGGCGTCGATCGCTGTCGGTTGACATGTGATTCGTTTATCTTATGAACGTTGACATATGCAGACGAAGCTTTTATTTAATCGTGGAAGTAAGGTCTTGCGATTGGGTTTCATGAGTGGCTTAAAATAAAGTAGGCTCTTCCGACTACTAAAGGCGAAACTCATTTGATATTTCTATCTTAAAGAGGATAATGTTGTTTTTTAAATGGAGAGGAACCATTGATGACGGTTCGTTTTCCCAGTCATGAAAAACAAAGGCATCTTTTAATTGTCAAATTTTGCAGAAACAAGAGGCTTTGGAATTTTTTAATAGAAGGGGGTTGCGCAATATCAAGTACTTAGAAACTACCTTGTACCAACAAATGTGCGGCTAACTTGCCGAGAAGAGAGTCAAAATGTATATAGGCATATATACATGTTGTACGATTCGAGTTCCTTAGCGAACTTGTGAGCGACAAAACATGTCGATGAACTCAAACTCTAGGTTCCTTTTCATGACTCATCGCTTCGAAGATATTAAACTTCCGCTGTGCATGCGGTCCAACCATAACGAGCTTCGTCCGTCTCGTTGACTGCATCTAATTAGCAAAAAATTTTGTCTTTTGCCTTGGCTTCCCTCCGTCGCCTTCCTTTCCTCGTCACCTCAAACCCGGTTACGTTCGATGCATTGCATTGCGAAGCGCCAAGCTAGAATATAACATGCTAACCTATTCTTTAATATCAAGTCAATAGTTAATGCTCCCACGAAATGCGATCTAGTCATAATCATATCATACTCTAACATTTGGCAACTTTACAAAGCAGTTTATGCAGATGTAGGGCCATCAACTGCTTCCTACTATAGTTGAATAATATCCACGCATGCGTCGTTGGTGAGATTTAGAGGTGTATGAGGGACAACAACTATGTGCGAACTACTGAGTTTGTAATGCTTACTTCAAGCCGAAAAAAAGGGAGTAGTTCTAAACAATTCATCAGAAGGTAATTGGACTCGTTCTTGGCCTTTAGCTCTCATCTTTATACAACCATCAGCACTTTGCAGTCTTTGATATAGCTTGCGCTTCATCGCTACGAAATTACAAAGTTGACAATGAGTTGCTTAAGGTAAGCGGGATTAGAATAAACGATCGACTCGTGACGTGCATTGCCCGAAATGAGAAAAGAGAAATACATGCTCGTTAGACAATGAATCATGTTTATGAGCAGTAGCGACGCAATATTGATGGATTGATGGAGTAGCAGAAGTGGGAGCGCTATATTTGCGGCAGAATTCTATGGTTCCCAGCTAAAAAATACGGTTCTTTTTGTTAATACTTGTACATTTAAAGTATTGGTCTGTTTCAAAAAAAAAAAAAAAAAACAGTGGGAAAAGAAAAGAAAAAATATATACATATATAATTTACAAATTACAAATCTCTATAATAATTTACCAACTTTAAAAGCATAATTTACCAACTTTCCAAATTTTACTAACTCTTATATGAAACTACCGAGCTAAATTATTTGATTTATCAGTTTTTATCATATTAAAATATCAACTAGCTTTGGGTTTTCAATTTTCATTTGACAACTTAACAACATTTAATTTTCTTTTTATTTACCTCTATTAGCAATCCCTTACATATACTAATTTTTTTTAGAGATTATCAACTTAAATTAATGTGATTCACCAATGTTCCTCACATTAAATTATCACAAAATATTGGCTTATCAACTCTTGTTTGAGTTACTCGACTGTATTTGTTTGATTTTTTTTATTAATTTGCCAACTTTTCTTATTGCTTACAAAATTTTATTTGTAATTTAAAAAATGCATTGAATTTACCAAATTTAGAAATTACCAACCTTAATTAGAATAATTTACCAACTTTGTTATGATTAAGTCATCAACGAGTTTTGGGTTATCAACTCTCATTTGAATTACTTACCAAATTTAATTTTATTTTAATAACCACCTTTCATTAACCTTTCTTAGCTATGGCTTAACTTTGTTAATTCTCATGTAATTGTTGACACTCAAAAGTGTCCGATTTTTAGTTATTATCGATATGTGATTATCATTCGAAAACAACAGTGAACTCGACAACTCCATATGCAACATTAAAATTAGCTAAGAAAAGGGAAAAAAGTGGAGAATATATAATCCGAGCATGTCTGGTCATCTGTGGAGGAAGCCAATTGATTGGATTGAAGATTGGTTGATATTATATGCAGTTGATGACTTGGATGAAAGTGTCAGCACATGTCAACTAGTGACAAATGATGACAGACTATTCTACCAAAGTTGTCAATACTGTGTTAACTAAAGAGCAAATGATCAATTTAGAGAATTGCATCTAAGGCTCAGGCATATGTAAATCCATTAAGGAGATCGTGGAGAATAGTTAGGTGAAAATGGAGATTGAGGTTGCTATTTTGGAGGGAATTGACCATGTAGGAAGTTAACAACTCTTTGGAGATAAGGCTGTTATTTTCAAGGGAATTGACAATGTGGGAAATAAATAACTCATTTGAGATAAGACTGCTATTTTTAAGGGAGAACAATGTGGGAATATGAGACCATTATTTTCGGAAGCATCCAACTACAATTCAACCACGAAAAAACTACTCCGTGACGGTTATGATAGAAGGTCTATGAATACCAAGTTCTCGTCAATTGGAAGGGACCTCTCAACACTCAAAATGTAATATTTTATTATCTTTACTTTTTTGCACTTTATTTTTCCTTAGTTATTGTCTTCAGATTCGTGTTGTCAATTAAATCCCGATGCATATCTTTATCTCGATACTTTGTTGTCGATTCAATTTTGGCGTGCATCTCTATCATGGATGTTGCGTCGTAGATTAAATTCTAGCATTAACTCTTTGCACATTCTCGACCTTTGTCGTCGATTAAATTTTGTCATAGTTCATGCATGTATATTGCTGTGGAAAAGGTTGTATTTTTAAGCCTTGTAGGTTGAATTCCGGAACAATTTTTATGTACAATTTGGTTCAAAGTTCAAAATAAAGGTTTGCCGTTATTTCTTGTCCACTTGGATATTTCCTATCTAGAGTCGTCACAGAACCCATATCCTCTCATCAAAAGCCAAAGAACGACTTTCGAAAAAGATGTTTCATGGTAGATTAAATTCCGACAAAACAGTAATATAATAACTACAAATTAAGTGATCTATTGCGTTCTCTTTTTTTTGTCTGTACCAACTCTTATTTGAGTTGATTACCAACATTTATTTGATAGCCAATTCACCCAATTTTGTATTAGGTCACTTGATTGGGAAAAAAGTTAGTAAGTTAGCCAATAAAGATAGCTGATTTCATATACTATGATTAATATAGAGTGTTTATAAGAACAATAAGAAAAGTTTTTTTCTGTCGAGCGTAAGAAAAGTTGGTAATTTTAAAAAGAAAACTTTTTTAGTAGGTTAGTAAGAAAAGTGTTGACTCGTCGAGCGACCAATAACTTTTTCATAACAACTATTTTTTAATACATACCTACCCTTTCAAAATTATACCGGAATGGAAACCAATCTGCTTCTCTTTATAACAGAAGAGTATATCTTCCGATATTTGTGACTCGTGCTAATTGACAAACACACATACATACATAATGTTATACATATTGATATCTGAAACCAAATTAACTCAAGCGAAATATGGAACACGGAGATAGTAAATGGCTATCAATCAAATAACAGACCGTTTAGATTGGTGAAATTAAGTCGAGTTAGAGATTAGAACTGACTTTTCAAACTAAGAATGTGAACGCCACTAGTGTCTTAAAAAGTGCATTATGCTTATCTCTAATTAGGATAGTGATGGGAAGGAAATAATATAGGAGGAAAAATTGTTCCGCACATTTTAAAATAGACAGATGATGATCACTTTACCGACTATAGTGGCTCTTTAGACCGTGCCAATAGCATGATAAACATGAAGAAAATGTGACGTTATGGGTTTACGTCTTGGTCGTGAAACTTTAAAGTTGGCCATACGTTTCCATTGTAAGGTGGACTGATGATGAATCGACGCGAGTCATACGCGAACACCAGAAAGTTAGCCTGCCGATCGGAGACCTTTTTGACCTCACGAGCCACGACTTCACAAAGAATTTGCTTTTACCTACTATTTCTAGATAAAAACGTGAACCCACTTTCTTTTTGGCCGCCGATTATTGGAAGGTAACGTTTACCCGTTCGCATTCATGGACTAATCCATTCTTGTAGAGCGTGATGAAAATTAGGTTCACCAGCTAAATTTTGACGAGGGCTTGAAGAAAAAGGAGAAACATGGACAAGGACGGACTAAAGTTAAGAATCGAGTGATTCCTAAGTCGTCAAATGCCAATAGATTAGGATGGAGATGTTGGATGGGGATTGCTATGCCTTTGATCTCACGTCACCCAGTTTGAGTTGTTGCTCTGATAAATAAGTCTCGTGTAACTTTAAAATTGGCACAACGATTTTTATACTGTACTAACATAGACGGGCGGCAATATGAACAGGCAATACTATGCAAGCACCAAACTCGAGTGGAACTACCTATCTACACTAAGAATTGTCATGTGGGATATAAGCACCTTATGAACGATGGCCATACTTAAAATAGGTAAATTGGTGATAGATGAGTCAAAGGAAGAAACACTTCTGTCTTTAGTCCCGCAATATCAAGCGTGCTGATAGTGGAAGTTGCACTTTGATTCCCTTTAATCAAGTGTTATAGACACTATGGTGCAAATATGGTGGTACCAAATTAGCATAACCTCACGGATTATGTGACAAAAAGAGGTCCTTTTGAGCCGACAGCCAATAGCACACGTTTCCTTTTCAGAAAAAAAGTATAAAAAAATGTTGTAAACATATTATATTGGTATCAATTCAGTCATAAACCTTTTAATTTGACTAATTTAGTCCTAAACCTTTTTTACGTTTTGCCAATTAAGTCTATTAAGCCAATTTAGGCTAGAAATTGCTTATGTAGACATTGATTATAACTAGCATTAACATTGACTTTTTTATTAATTTATTCTTTTCGTTTTCCTTATTTTTCTTTTCCTCTTATTGTTTTTTTTTTCCCACTGTAACTGGTGAGGGTTGTGGCCCTTGCTTGGCCTCGCCTAGATGTGGGGGAGGCATAGGCAGTCATGAGTGAGGCCTTGGCCGCCGTTGCTCATGGTCGGCAAGGCTGGTCTCACCTGTGGTTTATATGAGGCCCAGGCAGCTGCGAGCAAGGTAACCACAGGCAAGTTGGCCTCACTAATTAGGGGCAAAGGCAGCCATGGCCTTGCCAATCACAATCAAGGCCGCCTTTGTTCATGGCTGCCTCACCCGTGACCATTTGCACTGTGCCCACATGTAGGTGATGCCAAGCGAGGGCCAGCAACCTTCACCATCATAGTGGGAAAAAGAGAAAAGAAAGAAATAAAAAGAAATAAAAATTTAAAAATAAAAATAAAAATTAAGAAAATTGTCCACATTAGCCCCAATTAGGCTACGTGAGACATTCGGGGTCCATGTTATCAATTTTCAGCCTAAATTGGCCGGTTGAACTTAATTGACAAAACGTAAAAATGTTTACGACTAAATTGATCTAATTGAAGAGTTTAGGTTTGATTTGATATTATACAATAAATTTATGATATTTTTGGTACTTTTCTCATTTCTTTTCTCATTAGAAGGAAAATGCGACGCTCATAGTGCCATTTCAAATCTCAACTGGGTATGCAGTCTAAATATATAATTCAAGCAAGGACTGCCATGAAGCAAGAGACTAGGGTCCATTCCTCTGTCACCCTACCTTGTCGTGAAATGAGTTGACTAGCATGCTCACCAACTACTCAACCGTTACGCAACTCATAGGGTTTGGATCAGCACGAGCTAACATGAAAGAGACATACGAATAGAAGAGAGTTCTACTTTGAGTTCATAAACAGAACAAAAGGGCAGGATACATTGCAAATATGTAGAATATTACATAACTTTAGTGGACCCTCTCAACTATAAGATACTTGAATTGCAACGCCTTGTACTGTCATCTCTTTTTTTTTTATAGAAAAATTCCAAAAAAGAACCCAAGTGACCTTATTTTCTCAAATAATTGCTCAAAGTAGATCTTATTTCAAATAAGAGTCTGAAGTGGTCATGATTATTTCAAATTAAGGTTTTACCTTGTCGGTCATTGACCAACTAAATTTTTCAACTGGTCAAGGGTGTTTTCATCCAAATCTTCTTTTCTTTTTTTCTTTTCTGACATCAACCGGCAATTGCTAGCTCTCGCCGGCCCTCACTGGCCACTAGTAAGGGCTGGCAAAGGCCTTCAAGCACTCGCTGACAGCAAGTGAGGGCCTATAAGCCCTTACTGGCCGCAAGCAAGGGCTTGTAGGCCAACCCCCACCCAATCTAGTGAGGGTGGCCTTGCCCGCGATCGGCGAGGGCCGTTGAGCCCTCACTGGCTACGGGCCCTTGCCGCCCCTTACTAGCGGCCAACGAGGCCGATGAGACGGCTGCGAGGGGTGGCCTCCCCCAAGGCAAGGGTCACCTCGCCTAGGCAAGGCCATCCCTTGCTTGTGGCCGATGAGTGTGGCCCTCATCGGATTGGGCAAGAGCGACTCTTACCCAACCCTCAACAAGCATCACTGGTAGTTGGCCAGCCACTAGTGAAGAAGGAAGAAAAAGAACCAGAAAAAAGGAAAGAAAAAAGATATAAGGAAAAATGACGAAAATGTCCTCAACAGCAGGAAAGTCAAACCCTTATTCAAAACAAGCACAACCACTTCATGCCCTTATTTAAAACAAGATTCGTTTTAGGTCTTTATTTGAGAAAATGAAGGCACTTCAAGCCTTTATTTGAAATAAAGTTCATTTCGCGCCCTTAGTTGAGAAGATGAGGGCACTTGGAGCCATTTTTTGAAATTTTACCCTCTTTTTTTTTGTTGTAATTGTCCCACAACGATTTTCTAGCACATATCCCTTTACACTGAGGGTGCACTTAGTAATTATTGTGTTCCTGTTAATAATTTTTACTTAAAAATGATTTTTTTTATTCTGTTCTAGGAACAATTTATATGTTTTTGAAGGTGCTTGACAACTATCCAAAATTTCTATTCCCGATTAAAAATGCGCTTGGTAGAATTCTTAAATTTTTTTGTTTCTTTTAATTTTTAATACTTTTGTTATATTTTTCTTTTTTTTCTCTTTTTTTCATTTTCTTTTACTTTTTTTTTCCCCTTTTCTCTTCTTCTTCCTCAAGTCTAGTGAGCTCATCGGAGTCTAACCGTGGCTAAGCGAGGTTGACTCGACGTTGCCGGGGCCGGTGACATTTCAGCGAGGCCGTTGGCCTTCGATCGGCCAAGAGGAAAAAGAAGAAAAGGAAACAAAAGAAGAGGAAAGAGAAGAGAAAAGAAGAAAAATTATACTTGATTCTAAGAATTGTTCCTAATAACAAGAAGTAACTTCTTTTTACTTTTTGATTCCGTTCCAAATCTAATCTTGGGAACAAAAAAAAAATGATTTTTATTCCCGACAACAAAAAATTTATCGAATGAATTTATGTTTTTTTTTTTTTTTGTTTTGAATAATAAAAGAACAGAATCAATTGTTCTCGGGAGTGTTACCAAACAGGGCTTGAGAGTAGTAATGTCATGTACCTATATACCGTTGATGCGAATGAGATGTTTCTAATTCAACTTCACTCTTGTGAAAGGGACATATTGAGAACCCCTATGTCAATGGAAACAAGGTCTAATATGAATCTTAAGTATACACGCAAGAGTGCAGCAACAGAGAAACTACCTTTCAAAACCGTAGTACTTTAGGCAAAATTTAACTTACAATTAGAGTATCATTAATAAATTATCTAGGATAAGTTCCAGGTTAGATCCAGCCCGTTGATAGATAACCCAAAATAATAACCGAAAAAATCCACAGCTTTCAATCGCTTGTATAAGTCTGTACCATCTGGTAATAATCTCGGCCATCGAGGACGACAATAGCCAAAAAAAAAAACACCGAAAGCCGGTGGCTGAATTTGCAATTGATCTATATACCCGAGGGGTTTCCTACCGAGACGCTTAGATTACACTCCACTTGGCGCCTGTACCACTCGGCGCTGCATCAAGGGTCAAAGTGGTCGGCGTGATCATCATGCTGAAGCCGTAACCAGTGTCGAGATCATTAGGTTTTTTTTTCCCCAAGGTCCGAAACCAATATATTAATCGCAGTGAACATAATACGTCCAAACCCAGACGACATTTCATTTAATAGTAGGAAAACCCACGACAGTCTTTCTGAGGCAGCAAAATCTGGATTTAAGAAAACCTTCTGTCCTTTTCCTTGACGTGGGGTTCCGTCCTAAAGTGCTCGTCGGAACACTCTTTTGTTCGTACTCGACAATGATAAACCCTAAGAAATAGTTATTAAAGCTCGAATCTATCCGTTTAATCTAATCTTAAAATACATAGATGGGAGCTACGACAGCGAGGGATGATGCTGTCTCTTTGTATAAAATACTGCGGCGAGTTGGGCAGCGCACATGCGTCGCACGACACGCGCGTGCTGCTCAATGAATGATTATTTTTCCCTTCGTATGCGTTGATGGTTTGATTATTGTCTGCTAAGTTAAGCGACTCGAGCAGAAAGTTGGACGAAGCAAATCGACTACTTCAGGCGCTGGAGAGAGAAGGATTAGCTTGAGTTGGTTATGATTCTTCCTTCTTAATCCCAGCGAAAGATCTTGGAGAACATGATCGATCGTTTAAGTCATGCCATCCCTCCGTTTCACTAGAATCCATCGTATTATCGAGATGGCAAGAAGGCCCATTCAGTCTTAATCTTTTAATTAGCTCGTCTTATCAATACAAGGTCAATAAAATATGCAAGTGACCTTTCGTTAAGGAAAATCCATATGGTCTCTATGAAGAAACTCGGAAATTGAGTTGATGAAGCATCCTTTTTCATTGATAAGTTGTACAATATACATAGAGGTATCACCCATTTACAGTGTACATGGAGTTAAGCTAGAGTGCAAGCTACATTCGGTATTTCCAAATCTCTCGTCTAACGAACTTTGAGGTACCAAAATAGGAAGATGAACTCCTAATCGTGTGTGTGGAAATCTTAGACCCCGCACGAGATTGACCACGTTGGTAAAAACACGAAGGGTTTAGAGTATTTAGGAAGGCCTACAATTTTGGTTCTTATTCGACAATAAATCTAAAGACAAAGCTTCAACCACCGCATATCCTACTTTTGAAAGTTAGGAAAAAATAAAAATTACCTCTGAACATTGTCCGGCTAGTTGAACGAAATATATTAATAACTATATAACTAGAAACAAAAAAAAAAATTAGCAGAGCATTGTGCTTAGCGACCAGAAATTTGAAGAAAGAGAGCACGAGATGAACGGGAAATCTTCAGTCAACTTCTCTCAACTTGGAACAAAATAAACTTAATCGATTTCTCTTGATTGAGAACGAAGTAAACCCCTTATCCCCGTTAAACTTCGACTAACCACCGTACCTAGGAAGAATTTTGGGGTAAATTAGAGAACGAAATGCAGCGCAACATGTTCCGGTCCTTTCGGCTGGAGAAGAGGAGAGGAAGCCCATGATGATGTCAGCAAAACCCTTTGATGCATCGGCCCATGATGTCGGGCTCATACGAGGAACTTTGAACAGCATCGGTCGGCCCATACTAAGTATTTTGGACCGAGATCTCTAGAGAGAAAAGCAAATTGGGCTGGGCACAAGTCTTAGGAAGAGACCTTGGATCACTTGACTCGACGTAAGACTCGTTTGGTTTGACTTCGGAGAAATGTCCTTGATGAAATATAAATTGGTAAAATGCAAATACTATGAAGCTTGCTCTCACTAAAACTCTCACACTCAAGAAAGGGAAATTCTAAAGAAAGAAAGTAGAGAGAGAAGCTCCATCATACTTATATTACTCGAATAAAGTGAATAATACACGTGAGGGGAGAGGGGTCCCCCATTTATACAAAAATCTCTCTAATCTCTATTGCATAGTCCAATAGTAGAGGATGTCAATTCTCATTAATCAATTTGACGATAGAGATCTACTTGATCTAATGGCGGAAGATCTTGATCCGCATCGCATTAATCCAACGGTGGATATTGATTCCATCCAACGATCAGGATTACTTTCCTGACCAATATCCCCAAGTATTAAATATCAAGGACATGAAATTCTTCATGATTTTGAGTTTGACTCATCAGAGTTTCCACCTAAAAAGTCTTATCATCAAATTTAAAGAACTCTTAAAAAAAGTTTTGTTAATCATCAAAACTAATAAGGGAATTTTTCTCAACATGGATACCACATTAAATATTAGACTAAGGTTTAGAGTTACATTGAATAAATTAGAAGTTTATATTGAGTTATAGAGCAAAATTATATTATACGTTACGTCAAAATTTAGATATTATTTGCACCATTTTTTGGAAATTTAGTTTGCATTATTGCTTTCAAGACCTCTCCAGAGATCGCAGTCGGACGGACGATGCGGACCCGCACGTGATGCACGGTCAGCCCATGTGGAACGCATGCAAAATAATCTCGATCTAAATTCCGCTTTTTGGGTTCCGACATCTGTTCAGTTGTTCTAGGAAGTTGCATTCCCGCACCTCCAGTAGAATCCCATGGACCCGGCGTTGACCCTCGGATTCCGGTCGCCGGAGCTGTCCCTGTTCCGCCTGAGAAGCGACCCTCCTCCTCCTCCTCCTCTCGGCGACCCCCGGAGAGCTCTTTCCCGACGGGCGGTGCGGGCGAGACTGAACCTGAGCTCCGCATCGCCGCCGCCGCCGCCGCCGCCGCCGCCGCCGTCGTCGCCCAGGACTCGCTTGACCGTCGCGGCCAAGAAAAAGCCGCCGATCGATGGGCTCAGCGACGAGATGAACGCGATCGCGTCGCAGAGGCTGGATTTCGCGCCTGCTCGGAGGAGGGTCCGAGCTGCGTTCGCCGAGGTCCAGCGACAGCTCGATCATTGCTTGTTCAAGGTCCGTCGTTTTATGTTGGTGATGGTCGTTTTGGCGATGTGCTGAGATATCTTTTTGCAGTGTGCATAATTTACTAATTGGGTTTCTTTCTTCACTGATCTATTAATGGTTTTTGGATTCATGCGTGGCTTGGCGTGTAGCTGGCTCCTGCTGGGATCAGAACAGAGGAGGTAAACAAGTGGACGCCGCAACTGCAAGTGCCTTTTTGTTATTAATTCATTCTTGCTGGGATTTATTAGTTTCTGTGTTTGTTGACTTTTAAGAGATTTGGAAATGCAATGCGTGTGTTTCTGTTTGTCTTTTAACTAATGGGGCACAATCTCATTGAAATTACCAAATGTTTGTTCATGTAGTGGTATGAGACGAATTCAAACGGTCTGCAAATTTTCTGTAAGAGCTGGTTACCTAAAGTGGGTGTGCGAATTAAAGGTGCAGTGTGTTTCTGCCACGGCTATGGTGATACTTGCACTTTCTTCTTTGAAGGTCTGCTCAATTACTCCTCCTTTTTCTAGAGAAGTTAATTTCATTGCAACACCGAAATAGTGCACTTATGCCATCACCAATTACCCAAATGGAAATTAAGGATTCGCAGTGCTGTTGGAACATTGGGATTTCAGGTATCGCCAGGCACTTTGCTTCAAAAGGATATGCTGTTTATGCTTTGGACCACCCAGGTTTCGGCCTTTCAGATGGATTGCATGGTTACATCTCAAACTTCGATGTATTAGTCGACAACGTCATTGAACAGTACACGAAAATCAAAGGTGTGAACTGCAAGATTTGCCTTAGAAAACAATCAAGATCATTTCAATTGCTGTAGTCCTCCATACCTCCTTTTCTCTCTGGAAAAAAGAAACTCAACGAGTGCCCGAGCGTGCACACACGCACACACGCGCACATACAATGGACAAAAAATCCATTTCTCAGAATTGATCTACTATCGATGGGTTGTCTATATCTTTGATGAGTTTATTTCACGAATTGCAGAGAGACCTGAAGTGAGAGGATTGCCTCGCTTTATATTGGGACAGTCCATGGGTGGAGCTGTTACTCTCAAGGTTCATCTAAAACAGCCTGATGCATGGGATGGTGTCGTCCTTGTTGCCCCGATGTGTAAAGTATGTCCTCCATCAAAACTGTCACCACTTTTGTCCTGTTCTTTTGCGTGGAACCTCCTTTTATCCTTTGCATCAACCAAACAAATTGTCAATTATAGATATACCATAAAGCAAATTTATGCGGAGATTTTAAAATTATTAGGTTGTGCTCTTGTTTCCAAAGTAGTTCCAGTTAGTTAAGGAACTAAGTCGCATGCAGTACCTCATCTGTATAGACTCTGAATGAAGAGTTGGAAAATGACCATTGACTGTGCAAATGATGCATGATTTCGTGGACAGAATATATGAATGCAAATCACTTAGGTTTATGACCACACTTGAGAGAAATAAGTTTCTTGTTTATTATGTTAGTTGTTGAATTTGTAACAAGATGCTGGATGATAACGACTATAAATATTGTATAGTAAATTCCATATTTTTCAACAGAAAATTTCCTTTACTTTATGAAGATTTTCCTGTTAAGTTGGTATTCCATATTTTTCTCATATAAAATTTACTCCGGTAAAATCCTCATTTAAGAATTCTATGTGCAAGAATGCCAAATCGACTGCTATTGCACCACCATTTTGTGAGTCATTTTTACCATTAGTCCCTCTCTCTCTCTCTCTCTCTCTCTCTCTCTCTCTCACACACACACACACATGCACATGCATGTGCTAAGAATGCTTGTGTGCATATTGTATAGCAAGAAAAACTAATGCTTGTGCCCTGTTTTGTCTGATCAAAAGTTTTTGATACTGGGCGAAACTGCACCTTCAAGTTCTTATTGGAACTGATGCTCTATACTTATGCACATGTATCTCGACACATATAAAGTGTCTATACGAAGCTTTTTGTACATTGATCTTGACCTGTACTAATAGAAACTGCATTTCCAAGTTCTAATGGGAACTGATGTCTGTGCTTAGCAAGATAAATTGCTGACTCTAATTGCTTTCAAGATTTCAGATGCTGTTAGACCACCCGAAGCAGTTGTCAAAGTCTTGACATTCATGTCTAGCATTCTGCCAAAAGCAAAGCTCTTCCCGCAGAAGGATCTTGCTGAGCTGGCTTTCAGAGATTTGAAGAAAAGGAAAATGGTTGGTTTTCTTCACTATGGTCTCCTATGCTAGAGTTTATGTGAGCGGTTGGAAGTTCAGGCTGTCTCATCCTTGTCGTGCAAAAGCTTATCAGTCAGCATCACAGACTAATTAATTGGGGTTCACTGCAGAGTTATAATTGACTTCCATGAGCTGGTAAAAGAAGCATCTGATGCAATTTGGTTAGATTTGTTGAAACAGATCAATTTCTTAATGGCATTCTGTGTCTGCTCATGTAGTATGTTACGGTATTCCAGTTGTGTCACCTTTCTAGCTCAAACTACACTGGGGGACATTTTGTTTCTTCGTAGAGTGCCCATATCATAATCTGAAATGAACATGTCTACATTTTGCCAATGCCCATAACAATGTTGAATCATTTCTTATGTTCGCAAAAGAGCAGAGCCACTTTAATTTTGCTGAAGTCAAGAGATTTTATGATATGTTAGTTCCAACTTCTTTCTGTGATTTAAGCTTTACTCTTTCACTTCGCTGCATAATGTGTAAACCAATGTCCTTTCAGTTAATTTTGTTCAATATATCTGCATATTTTCCCAATTCGAGATGGTTACCAAGCGTAATAGGGATCAACTGCTATTCAGATAATTAAAATGAGGTTTTGTTCATCTTATTATCTAGTTGTTTACTATCCTTATATGCTAAATATAGGGTAATTAGTACATCTTGCAGATGAGTATAAGGAAGTTGCATTCTTGTGTGGCCATTTGGTGATCAAGGATTTTAAGAGTATCAAAAAGGCTGCAATCATGATGGTCCAGGGGTTAATTTAGGGATTCCTCTAAGGCCAATTGTCTTTTTTCCTTTAACTGTTAACTTAAAGAAAAATAAAAAGGCTCTAGAAAGTATGGAACTTGATCTTTGCATCGTGATTTTTGCAATTTTCCTGTTACATTGGTTGTGATTGGGCATTGCATTTCTGGAAAATCCCAATGAACTAATTAAGACATTGGTAGTTCAATCTTCATGAGATTTGTGCATAAGTTCAATAATTCTATTTGCCTTGTCTTGTTTTAGGCTGTCTACAATGTGATTTGCTATAATGACCAAACGCGACTGCAGACTGCCTCAGAACTTCTTAGGGCAACTGATGATATTGAGTCACAAGTAGAGAAGGTTGGTGTTTTCCAGTTCTGGCTTCACAATTGCTTGCCTATTCGCATGTGTTTGTAAGCAGAAGAAACTTAAGGTCAATCAATATGTATTTCAGGTTTCATCTCCATTGCTGATTCTTCATGGAGCAGGTGATAAGGTGACAGATCCTTCAGTGAGTAAGTTTCTCTACGAAAAGGCCTCTAGCAAGGATAAAACCTTAAAGCTTTATGAAGGAGGGTATCACTGCATTCTTGAAGGCGAATCTGATGAAAAGATATTTATGGCCCTCGATGATATTGTTTCGTGGCTGGATTCTCAGTGTTCCCTCAAGTAGAACACCCATAGTTTTGGCCCTGAAAGCAAATTCATTTGAGATCATCATTGTTAAGTTGCACATTAGGCAACTCAAACATCATTCACTGATACGATTAAAGAATGGGGTGCTGTTCCTGATTATGTTGCTGTTCAGTGCCCCTGCCTAGTCTTCATTATGGACTCCTCTGCTTAATTGGGTAAAAGTTCATTCTTTCGTTTGCCCCTTTTCTTTTTCAGCGTTTATTACAGGGATCACCTCTGAATTTGAGACCATTTCTAGAAAGTCATTAAACTTTTCTTTGCCTTTTCATTTGTAATTGTTACTTTCGGAGGCGGAAGATGTATTTGGGCTCGACTTGGAAAGATGAAAAAATTTCTCTATTGACATTTTAATTTTACCGCAAGAATATAACTTGATGCGTCCTTTTGCTTCGTTATGTAAATTGAGAATGGTGATCAATCTTTTCCTTCCTCCTTGAAAAGGAAAACTGGGAATAGAGGCAAATGTGGGTTTGTAGCTCTGTTCATTTGGTTATTCAGACACCTGCGAAGAGGTCGGTGTAAACTGATGACAGAGTCCTGCAGTGGCGATACTGGTGCTGGTACTTTCATTAACATCACCTCGGTTGTTTTGTTTCCTGTGTTATGGTTTTCACAATCTGTGTTCATTTCAGGCATGAATATTTGATCTGCCAGTTGAACTCAAGCGGATGAAGGGACACCATTGATTGAATGCATGTGTTGTGGTTGCTCTTTTCACATTATCATCCTACACAATGCAGCATGCTTTGATATAGGGAAGTGGCCAATGTGAACTCTTTCCAGTCTTGTGTTCGGTAATTTGGCAAATTAGAATGCCCCAGATCCAACGCGTCTGATCAAGAAATTTAATATGAAGTGCATGAATTGTATTTCCTAGGGAAATGGGTTTGTGGTCGACGGCGTAACAGATCAACCGGACCATTTAGTCGTGCGGCATGATGGTCTAGTTCAAGGTCTCGTCCTTTCTGGTTCAGGCACTTCGTGTCGACCGTTAAATAGGACAGTCCGGTAGTTCCAAGTACCATTATTCTCTATACCAAGGCTCTGGTCTAAAAAAAAGCTTTCTGATCCTTAGGGTCCACTTAAATTGCAGATGAAAAGCGTATTTACTAAACCAGCTCAATTTGTCGCATCAACATTATAGTTCTATCCTTCAAATAGATGTTAATTTTCTCATCTTTTGTGGTTAGTTTAATGGGAATTCGGTCAATTCTATAACAATGTACTGGTGTGATGGCCACATTGTAATTGTTGGCACTCCATGCAAAATTTGCGCAAACATATTGATTGTAAAATGAATGAAATTTCGGTTTGTCCGGTGATTGTAATCAAAACTTAAACATGTAATTTTAAGACATTTGTGATTTCAATTATCATGGCTCTCAGAATATTCTTTTTAGGTAAATATCATAAAAAAATTCCAAATCGATATATTTATAATAAAATTTATCCTATCTTAATTTTCATTAAATTTTATCGTTAAATTACTAAGTTGGATAAATGTGATAATTAATGGGTTTATTATCCGTTTATCATAGATGTATCGGTTTATGGTTTTTAATAAATTAATCTAATTTAACAGAAATTAACATAAAGTAATTTTCTCACGGATATACTAATTTGTAGTCTTTTGTTAGTTAAAAAAATTACTTAAGAATAAATTTATTATAAATGTATTAGTTTAGAATTTTTCGTAATATTAATCTTTATTTTTTGGGTATATGTCGACTGTGTTATGTTTCTAGGTACCATAAGTATGAAAAGAAAAATAAAAACTCACTTTAGAAACTGAAAAGGACGATTTCAGGCTGAGGAGGAAGTCAACAGCAAGAAGCTTCCCGTATGCATCCATCCAAATTCACGGATTTCGCACCAATTCGCTGACGATCGCGGCTGTCGGGCGGAGGAAAATCCATCCAAGTTCGATTCTTGATCTCCCCCGACAAGGAACAGCTCACCCTCTCCCCCAAATTTCAGCTCTTTGATCGTCTTCTCCATCGAAGAACAGAGCCCAGCGACCTCGAGGGACCCTCTGCCGATCCCGCTCAGAACCCCCGATGTCGCTTCTTAACCAGCTGTTCAACAGAGGCGTCTTCGGCGCAAAATGGTCAGTGCTTTCTCGTTCTCCGTCCGACCCATGTCTTGATTCATCTTTCTTGGAGGTCAATTTCGCGCCTTTTTGCCGTCTCCGGTGATTGCGTGCTTTTGTGGGTTCCGGAATGTCGAAACGTTGTTGTGCTTTTGACGCGCTTGCTGTTCGCAAGCGGCGTTGTGGCGAAAAGGGTGGTTCTTTATACTGATGAACTCCGCTCTCCTAGTTGCTATGTTTTTGATATAGCTCCGAATTATCGTGCTTAGAGATTACGGTGATGATAGTGCGTGCTGTCACACTCTGGCTGATCGTTTAGTGTCTTAATTCATCTTTCTTGGAGGTCAATTTCATGCCTTTTTGCCTTCTTCAGTAGTTGTGTGCTTTTGTGGGTTCCGGAATATTGAAACGTCGTTGTGCTTTTGAGGCGCGTACTGTTCGCAGTAGGCGGTGGGGTGAAAAGGGTGGTTCTTTATACTGATGAACTCCGCTCCTAGGTGATATGTTTTTCATAAAGATCCGAATTATTGTACTTAGAGATTAAGATGATGACAACACGTGCTGTCACACTCTAACTGATCGTTTAATGTCTTAATTCATCTTTCTTGAGGCCAATCTCGTGCCTTTTGCCTTCTCCAGTGGTTGTGTGCTTTTGTGGGTTCCAGAATATCGAAACGTGTTGTGCTTCTGAGGCGCTTGCTGTTCACAATAGGCCTTGTGGCGAAAAGGGTGGTTCTTTATACTGATGAACTCCGCTCTCCTAGTTGCTATGTTTTTTGATAAAGCTCCGAAATATTGTGCTTAGAGACTAAGGCGAAGATAGCATGTGTTGTCACACTCTGACTGATCGTTTAATGGGCTGCTCTATTGGTTGTTATTTAGCAAGACAAGCTTGACATTGGCGATCTCGCGGATCAAGTTGCTGCAGAACAAGAGAGACTTGCAGCTCAAGCTCATGCGCAAAGAAATAGCCCAATTTTTGCAGGCTGGGCAAGAACCAATTGCTCGCATCAGGGTAATTTCGAGAATTGCACTCAAGAGAATTTCTTTTTATGAGATTTGTGTATTTTTATTCATAATCCTTGAGGAGTGTGCATTCGGTTGAGAGTTGTTTTTAAGCATGATTGCTTTTGTTGACATAGGTGGAGCATGTTATACGGGAACAAAATATGATGGCCGCATATGCCATATTGGAGCTGTTCTGTGAGTTTGTAAATGCTCGCACCCCTATAATCGAAAGTCAGAGGTAGGCCACTGTGTATCTTGCTGAAACTGTAATGTTGCTCCTAGGCTAGTTAGATTAATTGCCTGGATATCCTCTTTTCTGGAGTTCATGCTAATTCTGTGTGGAATCGATGAAGTTGCTAGCTTTTGGTGCATGTTCATATATTTTATATGGTAGTTCATCTGAGAGTTTGAATTTCTAAGTGCGAATGGTCAAGGTGAACATAATGTTGTCATCAGGCCTAAGTGGCCCCGAACAACACAAATAGATAACGAGACAAATTGTCCGTATCCTCTATATGAGTGCTGGAGCATTTGCCTAAAAGTTGTCTATTTGGGGGGGGACTGGACCCAATATCTTATATTTCAATTTTAAACTCCCCAGTTATCCTGATTTTGCGGTTTCCTACAATACTTAAGTGTTTCGGGATTGTTCCTTGGAAGGCTAGTTCTGGTTAGAATTTGGTATCTGTATCAAGGACAAAAAGACACAATTGAGACAATTGGAACATGAACTATCAATTAGCTTGAGAAGTAGATTGCATAGATGCATATAAGTCGACTGCTAATATAGTTGTAAATGTGGTGATTTCTCCTGGGTAATCTAGATCATCCACAATTCTATCATATATGGTTCTGGGATTGCACTGCTGAATGCATAGTGAATTATGAACTTTGAGTGGAGCTATTCGCATTATATCTTGATGTAGACAAGTTAAATGGAGCTCATTGGTTTGTGGGCAAGTTACATACATAGTAACATGGAAGTTAGAGGTGGATTTTTCATGAAAGAGGAAAAAGAAAGGCTTTTGTTTCTGCCGCTACAATGGAGAAATTGCTTTAGCAGCTTATCCTTAGAATTGGTCTTCAACTTTCAAATTGACAGCATTTCTTTTTCCCATGCCTCAGAGAGTGTCCAACTGATTTGCGTGAAGCCATTGCCAGCATCATTTTTGCAGCTCCAAGATGTTCAGATGTGCCGGATTTGCTGCAGATCAAGAATCTGTTCACTACTAAGTATGGGAAGGAGTTTGTCTTAGCAGCTGCTGAACTTCGTCCTGAATCCGGAGTCAATCGTGAAGTTAGTTGGCTTGTTCTAGTTTCCTAACTTCAATCATGCTTCGTCCATTGATTTTAACCTCTTAATTTGTTGATATGATTGTTGCAGTTAATTGAAAAGCTCAGTGTTTGTGCTCCTCCAGTCAAGATAAGACTCAAAGTCTTAAAGGACATTGCCCAAGAACATAATTTGGACTGGGATTCTTCTAATACAGAAGCAGAGTTGACTAAAAAGCATGAGGATCTCCTGGTAATTTTTTTTTATCTTTCTAGGTTTAGTAATGCATATAGGAAACAACCTTATTTTGATTAAGGTAGAATCAAGGATCCTCCCCACTATTCTTTGTTTGCAATGAAGAGTCAATATGCTTATTTTTATTGCGTTGAAGGTTTCCAAAATGATAATTGCCAGCAAAATTCATGAAGTTCTTTTGGTTGGAGCCAAGTTTCAGAGAACATATCCCTGACAAGAAGCTTTAGTTACCAAATCTGATGCATACATCTTAGGTTCACTTGTCCACATTGTAGCTGTGTAGATCCTCAGTTTGTTTCAAGTCTGATCCCAAATCTAGCTGTTAGTTTTAGTTCCTGCATCTCCATCTTCTGGAAAATATCAATGAGCTATCAGGTTACCATTGGTAATTCAATGTCAACTACGTAGAGAAGTGAGATCAGAGCTTTAACTAGCTACGCTATGTCGATATAGTTCCAGAATATATTGACCTCCCTCTTGAATAGCATCAAAGTTCTCTACCTTTATAGCTTTGTAATCACGCTCTTTCCATTTCACATATCTGTGATCTAACGACTGCAGGTAGTATTTGGCCATTACTTGTAAATCGGATCTTGCATCATATTGTACGTTTGGCTTTCTGAAAATTATTTGCTGCCTTAAGTAAAAACTTCTTGATTTTCTTGGTGGTTGATTTATCAAAGAGAAAGCACTGAGGTTTGCCCAGTGGCCACCTTTCCCAAATGGGAAGGGGGAGGTGGAGGCTTGGAATCCCCACCTTTTCAAGGAGAGTTGGGATGGGGACGATTTAGCTTCAGGTATGGGTTTTGACTCTCCTGCCTTGCAATGAGGCAAAACAAAAGTCTGAGAGTGAGAGTTAGAGTAGAAGTAGAGTAGGATGAACCAAAAAAAAAAACTATCAAAGAGAAACCAATATCAGGTCCCTATGATAGTGTAGGTCCATTTGTGAAAATAGATATTTAAGGTGTTCACTTTTTGCTGGACAGAGGCCTCTTAAGTGAACTCACTTAGAGCTTTTCCCATTTTGAGTTAAATGACCTGGTCGATTTGTGTTGAGCAAGCATTGCTTGGCTGTACAGCCTGCAAGTTACAAGCCTCTGAAAGAAACGAGTATATTCTCACTCTTGTTTTTATGGACTTACTACATTCAGGCAGGATCTAAGCAAATTAACAATGGAGCAGTGCCGGCACAAGCCCCCACAAAGCACGTCTCATTCCAGTTACCACCTTCTAATGGGACCCATGATATCACTCCTGCAGAGAGTAACAAAGAATATGCACGCCTTGAAGTTCCAGTCACCGATCATAAGACATCCTCGCACATCACAAATGAGATCGAAACATCTCAGAAGAGTCAAGATGCTGGAATGCTGACCGATTTGAAGATTGAGACAAGGCCACAATCATCTGAAATTCTGGAAAGAGCTCGAGTTGCCATTGCTTCTGCGGAGCGCGCAACTGCCGCTGCACGTGCAGCCGCTGAGTTGGCGAAAATCCAGTACGGGATGCAGAAGAGTTAGGACGGGAGGTCTTCCTAGCATCCGAATGTGATGAGGGTGAACGCATTGCCTGCACATGATTGAAAGAAGTGAGACAGATATATTTAGAAGCCATTTTTTATGTGAAGACGTCCTAGTGAGTGCACGATGCTGATCGTCTCCAAAAGGGCTAAGCGGTTGAGAAAGTAAATGTATTTTCTTCTCCTTGAAAAACTGATAAATGTGTCAAAGCGACTATAAAGAATTCTGGAAGCAAAAGTTTTGTGCCCGAGGCCGATTACGGGAACGGTCATCTGTTTGTAAATTCTTTTTAGTGTGCTCTTTGGCACCAATCTTGTGATACGGTCGGTGTGAAGCTTAAGATAAACAGGAGCATTGATACTTCTCAAGGTACAAGTTCAGTGTGCAGAAGCTTCATGTATAGGGGGCGAATTTATGCAGTTCATAATGAGTTGAAATCTTAAATGACCTAAGATCATTTAGTGTATCGCTTGGCTTTTTGTGTAATACAAATCTAGCTGTTCATGCACCTCGCTTTATACTATTAAACCCGGATTTTGTTGAACTTTCGTACTTTGACTCGTAGATTTTCACAAAACTTCGCAATCTTTTGAAATTTGCATGTCCTATTTTTTCCTTTTAAACGCAAGCAAACATATCCCGTGAGATGTAAACAGGCGGGGGTCTTTACATGGACCAACAACGAGTTTCCATATGCTTTGAGATCTTCAATTAGATTTGAAGGGATATTCATAAGTTAGATATACATTAAGTTTGTCAGAGCAGCAGCTACTCAAAGCCGTCTCAATTCCAATCTGCAGACGGTATACAGTTGCTCAGCAAAGTTCCCCTTAAGTTGAGCCAAAGCTAATTCTATGCAGCTATAATCAACGCTAATGCGAAAGAAATGGACGACGTCGATCTGGGTTTTTTAGTCCCATCTTGTTCTTTCGCAAGACAGGTATATATCCGGACAGATGGTATAGAAAATTATGCCATTGGAATTGAAGCTGTATGCGCTCCGGCGTCAGAACTGAACAATATTGGGCTGTGCGAGATGGGTTGAGACCGCCCGAAAACGTCGGGGCATCGACAAACTTGAAATTGAATCGGATGCAGGAATGTGCTACTTATTTAATCGACCATACATATTCCGGTACATATTTGCACAATGCACTCATTAGTGATTGTAAGTCACCATCCAGGCTAATTCAGAAAGCAGGGATTATGCATAGTTTTTAAGAGGGGAATCAATGTGCTAATGATCTTTGAAAGGGGAAAATTATCCTAAGAGTTCTAAATCTGTTATAAGGTTGTCAATTCATTCATAAACCTTTTAATAGTGTCAATTTAATCATAAACTATTTCACAATTTGTTAATATAGTCCTTTCAATTAATTTTTGCTAGCGGTTGCTAATATGGATGTTGGTTGTTTTGTGTGGCACAACAAGCACTTAAGTGGATAATTTTTTACGTCTTTAAATTTTTTTGAATTTCTTTTATAGATTTTTTGAATACTTTTCTTTTTCTTTCTTTTCCCTTCTTTGTCGATCACCATGGCTAATGAAGGTCCACCTTCCTAGCCAACAAGGCTTGCCCTCGCCTGTGGCAAACACTGACCATTGCTAAGGCTCGACAACTAGTAGAGGAATAAGGAAGGAAAAAAAATCTTTAAAAAATTTATAAAATTTTGGAAAAATGCAAAAAATTATCTATGTCAACATCGGCTTATGTATGTAAGCATAACCCAGTATTCACGTCAACGATTGCTAAACAAAATTGATCGGAATAATTACATTGACAAATCATCAAAAGTTCTAGAACCAAATTGGCATAATTGAAAAGTTTATGGTTAATAAATATTCATAAAATAAGTTTATGACTTTTTTCTCTTTCATATAGTTTTCCCTCTTCAAAAGCATGTTTTGTCTTGGAAAGGAGACTCATTTCCGTTCAACACCAGTTCATAGCTTTTCTGTATTATTCTCCCATGTTCATGCAAATCCCGACCGGGATCTGTTTCCCCGCGACATATGTTGGTGATGTCCGAATGCATTTTCTATTTTAAGACCATAGGAAGAATCTACTTCTGCTTCATGCATTTTCCTCTCTATAGAAAAAAAAAGAGGAACAGAAAACGTAAAAAGGCAAAAAGGAAAGGCTATGTGCTGGACTGGACTGGGACGGGAGCATCTTTGAAACCAAAGCAGCGCCACCAGAACGAAGTCCAAAAAAGTCTGCCGGTCGGTCAGAGGAACCAAAGACATTCTTGTCGCTATTCCCGATCGACCCCAGCGCTGATCTTTCTCTCTTTCTTTTTTATCTTTTACCGGGCTCTGCTCTCACCGCATCGACTCTATCACTTCTGCTGGGAGCAGAGAGAGTGGCTAAACCCTAGCCAGGCTACGCCTACGCATGGACAGACAGCCACCAGCAACAGCACCACCGCACTTTGCACAGGCGATGCATGCATGCAGAGGGGCGTGTGTGTGTGTGTGTGTATTACCTGAATCAATGCATGTATTACGGATAAAAACAAAGCCATAAACACAGTCTATACGCACTTTTACACGCCCTCTCTCAATTCTCGAAGTCTCGCCCCCCCAGAACTCGAATGCACGTCTCCTTCACAAAGGACACCCCGCCTTGTGCATGAAAACTTCAGCGAACGCCTAGCTTAGCTCCAGGTATCTACCCATGATTACTTTTAGGGTTTTTTAATGACGACAGACACACACCGAGAGAGAGAGAGAGAGAGAGAGGAGAGAGAGAGATCAGGAATGGGTGGTCTATTATGAGATCCCACATTGAGATTGGTGCCTCTCACGTTTGAAAAATTAGAGCTCGCGTTTCTGCTTTTTCTCTGCCAGATCTCTCGTGTATTTAATGCTTTGTTTGAAATGAAATGATTGAGTTCAAAGCAGCCACATTTAATTCCACTTACTGCTTTGTTTTCTTGGGAATTAGTTAGAATTGAGAAGAGACTAACTGGGAAACCTTATAATTTTCAATGTATTAATTGTTCTGCCAAAGTGTGCAATCAATGTATTAAAAATCCAAACTTTCCTTATACTGTTTATTTGCCAGCATCCTGCAGCACTCGTTGATCGGATTCGTTTATTTATTATTTTATTTTTTAATTGTAATAAGATTAAACCACTTTTTTTATAATATAAGATGTTTAGATATTGTGATTCTAAAATTCCATGCATGTATATGCAAACTATCCCGTCCACATTTATAGAGTAAAACTTCATGAATTGGGTGGCGAAAATGATCCTTAAGATTAATATGAGTAAGTGGTGCTTTGATTTGGACATAAGAATTGCTCAATCAAATCTAAATGCTTAACTACTCAATCAAACTATTAGGGTTGGATTATGTTTTATTGGGTTGTTAATTAGTTCTCTCCCTCTTGTGGAAATGACTAAAATTAGCTGATGCTTGACTTTGATAGATCGATTCAAGGCATTAATCTATGCCAAAATCACATGTGATTATTTACTTAATTTTCTTTTTCTAGGAAAACCCTCTTTCTCTCTCTTTACACTACCATAAGGGCTGTATTTTACTCCATTCGTGATTAGAGTAAATCATACCTTTGATTTGAAAGTTATAAGTCATAAGCATCGCTCACGTGCAAATTTAACTAAAAAATTAAAATGTGCGTGGTTTGAGGAATTTGGTTTGGTCCTTTTTAAGTTATTTAATTAGGATTGGTTAGTGATGTTATTTTCCCATGGGAAAAAACAGGTTATAAATTTTTTAGTCCCCTAAAATTATTAAGTAACAACAAATTGCTTTTACTCCTACACAAGTGAAACGTGCAACATGGGTCAAAACCACATTTAAGCAGGAAAGCAACATGTCTCAACCTTGTAAATGATGCTCTTTATAGTAGACAAATTGCTCGGCGGTGTATAAAGATACATTAACTTTCATCCTTCTGTTTGATGCGCGGTAAAATAGTGTGAATTTAGGGTTATGGTCACTACGGTTTCGCTTAAAGTTCCTTTTTGGTTATAGTTATAATTAGAAAATAAAATAAAATAAAGAGGGACAAAAAAAGGGAAATTATCCGATTAATCCCAAATCTATTATATATATATATATATCAATTTGATTATGCACCTTTCATTTTTTCTAATTTAATTCTAAAACTTTATGTGAAATTTCAATATACTTCTTTCAGTCAATTTTTACTAAAAATCGTTGATATGGTGATTTAATCATTGCATGCCATCCTATATGGCACGTTTCCAAGTTAGCAATTTCCATTGCATATTAAATGGAATGACTACATTGGAATTCGTGCAAAGGTTTAAGAATAAATTGATAAATTTAGAGGGTTTATAACTGAATTGTTATTTTTTTCGAAAAAAGAATTGACAGATTAAGCAAAGAAATGATATGAGCCTAGGAGGATCTAGACGATGATGTCTTGACGTTGATGGGATAAGAATTCTTAACTTGTAACTTATTTTTCTTGTGGGCGGGGGAGGGGGCCAAACTTCAATTGCACGTTTATCTAATAGGATGTTGTCAATATATTGGGCAGTGATAGATTGTTGTCTATTAATAAGACAAAATCGATCTAAGGCATCGTAGACCATCATCTGTCGTTTACAGCTCAATCGAAACAACTTTATATGGCGGATCTAGTTACCAAAAAAAAAAAGGTACTCCTCTCAGAGTGAGAGAGGATTACAACTGGTGAAAGCAATATGCACTTCTATTTCGTGCCGCTATTCCAAATTTTGCAAAATTCATTGCCCATTCCTTCACCATAATACTTTTAATAATAATAAGCCGATCACAATTTTGAATAACGCGCTGCTTATCACATGAAAGTATGTTATATTCATATTTAGAGGTATGTAATCTTCTTGATGAGTCGCTCTCGCTTGATATATACCGAAGATTCTTGTCCGAGCGCTTGCATTATGTTCTCTACTCGAATTTGTCCGTGGCGCTATCGAGTATCATATCCGAAGACTTGTGAATACTATCAAGTATCTTCGTTTTGACAAGAACCGTGGTTCTCAAATTTCTTTGATATCTTGGTACTCAAACTACATGACAAAACGAATCCATCCTGCTGTGGACGCATTGGTTAGGGCGTTCCCCCCTCTTCCGGTTGGGGGGAGTTCGAGTCACCGCGGTCGCATTTACGTGACTTAAGTGTGGCACCGTGAGAGGTGGGTCCCCGCGCTAGCATCGCCCCGCGTTTACGTCGCTTGCCGGCTGTATGGCAGTTCTTGAGTCATCAAAAAAAAAAAAAATACATGACAAAACGAACACATGTCCGCAAAGTGTTTTGCGAGGATTGGCTATGGTACCACGCGCTCCAGTTGATGGTCTACTAATGGTACAAATCTGGTGCACGAGTCAAATTGATTTCGGTTTGAATAAGCCTTTAAAGAAGCAAACCTACGCATCAATGGCATGCAAGTACTGCTCCGATGGAGAGACAGGTAATTCACTCACTTTGGTCACTGTGAGTAAAGCGAGCGTTCGGCTGGGTGTTTACCCAGATCAGGTCATTGCAGCAACATGCAAAGGCCCTAGCTAGGCGCATGGATATATAGCTGAGCCTGTCTAGTACACTGTACATCTATGTAGCTCTGATGCTCGAATTGGCACCAATTGGCGTGATTTCTCGACCGCAGCTTGCCCCTACCCCTCTTGCATTTAGAGCTTTGATCCGTCTCATGTTAAAAAAGACCCAGGGACGGGCCAATTCAGTTTGCTTCATGTGTGATTTCGGAGATATGGTCTATCTTTCTAGATCCTACTCCGTCTATTATAACAGATAGAACGAACCCTGGCCGTATCTTTCTCTCTCTACCAGAAGTACGTAGGTTTTGGATGTGTTTTAGGCTTGAAGTTGACGAATAAAAAAAACTATACCCTAATCTATATGTCAATAGCTTGAGTATGTCTCAGGTTCTGACGGACGACTCCAGGGAAGATCGAAGTCCTAAAAACAAGATAGGTCAAAGACAGAGGAGTTAGGAGGCATCCGTCGAGTGAGAAGAGAGAGGAACGAGCCAGGTAGCTGAAGCTACCCAGTGGGGGCCGAGTGCTCAGTTAACATGTGATCGGGTTGCCGACCGGCCCCTCCAGGCACCCGGGCCAAACGTGGTCGGACGCCCGGCTAGTCCTCCAGAAAACTAGTATCGTATCGGTCCTAGCGATTTAAGACCTGGTTTCGACTTATATTAGGCATGCATAGTGAGAGATTACACAATTAAAAATTTCTAGAAAGTTCTTCTAGGGTTTTTCTTCGAGAGTTTTTCGAGAGAAATACTTAAGAGATTGAGTGGATATCACAAGTAAGGATCTAGAGTTAATAAGTTCACCTCTATTAATTTTTGTCAAGCTTATTACTTTGAATTTCACAAAAAACGAAGATGATCCGCTCCACCCGATTGATGATGCTTCGATGGAAAGGCGATCCCTTAGCAGAAACTTTGTCCCGATGATCAAGAAACCATGAGCTACGCATGAGCTCAAACGAAAGCAACTATTCTTTCGGATAGAAAGGGACTCTTCTTTCTTTTACTTCCCGATGAAAAGAACTAAATCTGAAGAATCCACCGAGTATTTGATTAAACAGGTCTCGCTGGCTTTTAATCACGATTGTTTCTGGTCTACTGATTAACACAAGACCAGAATAACGAGAACCATTTGCCGTAATTCTTTTCTCCCCCAGGGCATAGTCACTGTCCTTGTCGTGCTGGCATGATGTGAGCACAGATACGTCTGGACAAGCGAGATCACAGTAGAGAGAGAGAGAGAGAGAGAGAGAGAGAGAGAGAGAGAGAGAGAGTTCACAAACTTACAACCCCATGCAAGGTGGGGAAAGGGCGGTTGGGAACTTCCAGTTCATATCGAACTTCCCTTGTCCCACATGCACGACCAACCAAACATCTCAAAAGCCCCTCAAAAGCTCAAGCTTTTGGTCTACTTCGCTTCCACACACATCATAGCAACGATTCATAATTGATTTATAGATCGAATAGGTTAATCCAAATACACGACGACACACACTCTCTCTCTCTCTCTCTCTCTCTGAGGACAAACTAGCTGAGGAGAGAGTGTACCCGACTCCAAAAGCTGTAACATTCAACCCCCTCCCTCTGTCCCCCAAAATAAACCAAAACTTATCTCCTCTCTCTCCTTCCATTGCATGAAATGAAAACCCCCTCTCTCTAGTCAGTGTTTGTCATGTCCTCTCCCTGTCTCTCTCTGTCCCTGAGGGTGGATTTTCGAGAACTCGGTTCAGCGCTCCAATATACGTCCAACAAGATCAAATTTTTAGAACCCATCGTGAAACCGATTGATCGAGGGAGGATCCAATCTTGACACCCAATTCGATCCTTCCTTCTGACCCTGCGGCGACCTTTCCCTGCCACCTCCCCCGGGTGCACTGAACCCTTCTCCGACCGGCGCCCCGATGCAGGTGTAGTTCGACTCCAACGTGCCAAAGTGCGAGCTTGAGCTCCTGCCGAACACATGGCCCATCGAGTAGTTATCGCCGGCGGCCGGGTGCTGGTTGCCATTGTAATGCGAAGGGTAGGCCACGAGGCGGGGCGGCGACGGATATAGGTAAGGCGGCGGTGGTTGGACGATGGAAGATGAGGAGGAGGCCGAGAAGAATCGTGGTGGCGGCGGCGGTGGGTACATCGATGATCTGAATGGAAGCGGCGGATCTGCCACGTTGGTCGCCGCGTGATAGCCTCCCGGTATTGATTGGCAGCTGCTGAGAAAACAAAGACCTCACTTGGGTTAATGCACATATGTTCGTTAAGGAAGTATGATGTGAACAAGGTCCTATTAACCATACTTAACAGGATAAGTTTCTAACATTGAATTTGACTAAAATACAACAAGAAAAGTTATTTACTCGACAAAAGTCCGCTTAAAATTACCAAAGAGGAGAATCCCATTTTTTCCTTTTCATCTTTTTTCCATAAAAAAAGTTCAGATTTGGTTTCGGGATTCGGAGTTTCCATTTACATGCTTAAAAAGAAATACGAGAGAAAGAGAGAGAGAGAGAGAGCATACGCTAGATGATGATGAGGAGGAAGGGCTGGATGAGCGGCTAGGGTATCGTTACCGAAGACCAGCTGACGAGCCTTGTTCAGTGTCTCAGTCTCTCTCTCTGACCAAACCCAACAACCAAAGAAACAACAATAGCACAAATCATTTCAAATCAAAGCCCCAACAGTAGTTCCCCTCAAGGGTTTCAGCGAACCCCAACTGTTACTCCGAGTTTGTGCGGGTGTGCGTGTGGAGAAACCGAGATTTGACATGACTAGGCCTTTCACCGAAAGCAAGATCATGTAACCGACGTCCACAGTCCATTTCAGGTTTCATCAATAGTGCCGGTGAACTGTGAAGAACAGTTCAAGCCTCGTTTCTTTTTCCTTTTCTTCTTCCTAATTAAGAGAAATAAACAGAAGGGAAGGGAGAAAGAGAGAGAGAGGACGGACCTTGACGGTGGCGATTCATGTGCCCGCCAAGAGCTTGAGACTTGCAGAACTTGAGGGAGCAGAACCTACACTCGTAGACCTTTCCGCATTCTTCTTTTCCGTCGCTCTTCTTTTTCCTGCACCCTGTCAACCAATTAAAGCAAACTCGATTTGACCCTTCTTGCCCAAAAACAAGGTCCAACCCTAATCGGCTCCTGCCCCAGATAAATTTTTAGGGTCGTACCATACTATTTGAAAGATCGACTTTGGATCGACTCTTTCTCTAATTTTGAGAAAGATGAGAACCTTTGGTCCACACTGTAACAGCTCAAAACTCGCTTTTTCACTTCGAGCTTGGCAAGTTATTACAATGTCTCTCTTTCTTCGCCCATTAAATGGAACTGGTTTTTGTATTGACAAAAGCGAAATGAGCTTCACAAACAAAGTAACTAGCAGTCTAAAGGAGAAAACTCTTGATACCTGATGAGGAGCTGCTACCCTCAAACACTTGCTTATTACCATCCCTAGTGTAATCCTCAGGCAAGTTGTTGAGGTCTAAGGAGTTGTTTTCCAGCTCTCTCCTGCAACAAACAAACAACAAAGAAAAGAAAGAAGCAATAGACCTTAGTCCTGAAGAAGAGACCGGGGATAGTCAAATTAGCTAATGACAAAGAGAAGCTAAAGAGTAAAGAGAGGGCGCGAGAGAGAGGGTTTGTGTTGTGGGGGAGACCTACATGGTTCGGTACCGACAGAGAAAGACAGAAAAACGTGAGGTTAAAGCAATCTTCAGGTTAAGTGGGGGTGTGTGGGAAGATACCAAGTGTTAGAAAAAAGAAAAAGAAAAGGTGGTCTTAGAGATTAGGCAAAATTCACAAGACTTGCAGTCGAAGACTGCAATATAAAGGCCAGTCGAGTGGAGTGTAGGGTAGAGTGAGAGAGAGAGGAAAAGGAGGGCCTTTGAAAGTTCTCTATCAGTTCACCCCCTGCCCCGCCCCTGCACTGCACACCCCTCTCTCTCTCTCTCTCTCTCTCTCGAAAGATGAGAATTGAAAGAACAAAGAGGGCATTCTCGTGACTCTACTTGAGAATGAGGAGCTAGGAGTCTACGAGAGTGTCATTCTGGTTCGGTTGAGACGAGTGAAGGGAATTGGACTTCTCCCTGACCAAGGAGAAAAGAATGATTTACGCTTTCCCTTTCGAGAGAGAGAGGCTTGGTTCATTTTTGGCAGGACCGGGCGATATAAGTGAAGGAAGGGAAACGAGAGTAGGACAAGATTAGGCAATGCGTATTCAACTTCCACCTCTGCTCGTTGTCGTCGTGCAACAGCAACGCGAAGGACAAAATCCAAGAACGATGCGCTCGTAAGAGAAACAATGTGGAGATGCAGAGCAATCGGTACTAAAGTATCAAAAAGTAATGTCTGGTTTATTATGACTTTTGTAATTTTAGTACGGTACCTTCTTTCGTGCATTATTATTATTATTATCATTGGAGATCCAAATGAGCTACTTATTTGAATGTTTACTTTCCATAACAACTACGAAACTTAATTTATCAATTTTTATATATCATATTTTACATTCTAATGTAGCGTTACTCAATTATCAAACCACCTTTCGATAAAAGAATAATACTTGACATACTAATGGACTGATTGGAGGGATTTGATCGGCATAGCAATCATAGAGTGATTCTAATGGTTGAGAGGATGAGATGCATAGTTCATTCTTAGATAGTGATTAAATACCTTTGCATTACTAGATAGGAAAAATAGAGCAAATATCGCTAGTGTATTTGTCTTTGAGGGAAATATTCTAAAGGAGATTTTATACACAACCGAGATTATCTGTCCTCGATTGAATTACAAGAACCCACTCACCAGCTGCAACTGTATTTGTCTTTGAGGGATGACGACAACGACCAAAAACCCCTTCAATCAACTAACAGCATCTTAAACACGTGTGCCGCACAGACACGACATTAATTAATAGGGTTACCTATGATTGATTGATTTCTACGGATATGGCGACCTTTTTATTCTACATCGCGTCGAGTCAGTAGATCAATTAGTACATGATCCGCTTATTAAATAGGTAAACCAAACATCAATCACATAATAAAGTCCGCCAAATTTGGTCACTCCAGCTCCACATGACCCACACTACCTGATAGCTTCTTTTGGATTAAACTACTAATTGGCCTCAGTTAATTAGTGATGTGCTTAACATGATTTTATCTGCACAAATCCAAATAATTGCGAGGCTTGACAAATTACGGCTCAATTCCTTTTTGATGTAAATGAACGAAAAATTGGAAGATTGATTCTAAGATGTATAGGAAAAGAACTTTATAATTACAATACTAATATTCACTTTTGGTAGTCATTACTAAAGGATCCATCACAAGTTAATTAAAGATGAATAAAGGGAATTGAAAAGGGTAAAAGTAACACGAAGAGCACATCTCAACCATTGAAAATTGTACGGTGGGTTTTGGCTGAAGTACCTAAGCTGCTTGAACTTGAAAAGAGTCCAATGGGGATTCAAGGAAATTGAGTGGCTTGACTTATTTACACCATGTTTGATATTTAGTCTCCAACACTAGGTGGTCAGATGGGTAGGTTGAGTTGGGTTGGGTCGGGTCGAGCCAATAACAATCCAACCCATTTTTTAAAATATGGCTGAAGTACCTAAGCTGCTTGAACTTGAAAAGAGTCCAATGGGGATTCAAGGAAATTGAGTGGCTTGACTTATTTACACCATGTTTGATATTTAGTCTCCAACACTAGGTGGTCAGATGGGTAGGTTGAGTTGGGTTGGGTCGGGTCGAGCCAATAACAATCCAACCCATTTTTTAAAATACTTCAATATATAATCCAATTTATAAATATCAATATTCACCTATGTAACCCACTTTAAGCTCTCTCTCTCTCTCTCTCTCTTCTCTCTCTCTCTCTCTCTCTCTCTCTCTCTCTCTCTCTCTCTCTCTCTCTCTCTCTCTCTCTCTCTCTCTCTCTCTCTCTCTCTCTCTCTCTCTCTCTCTCTCTCTCTCTCTCTCTCTCTCTCTCTCTCTCTCTCTCTCTAGGTTGGGTTGGGTTGGGCCGATAACAATCCCACCCATTTTTTAAAATACTTCAATATATAATCCAATCTATAAATATCAATATTCACCTATGTAACCCACTTTAAGTTCTCTCTCTCTCTCTCTCTCTCTCTCTCTAGCTTTGGACATTGCATAAAATTTTCAATTTTTGTATTAATGCATAATGAAAAATAGTGAATTTATAAAATTGTAGCAACAAATAATGTGGTAGACTTGAAATTTTAATTAAATGGAATATAATATATTGAAGAAAATGATTTATGCTAAGCATTGATTGCAATAACAAGAACTATAATTATAGTATTACATAAAAATAACAATCCCAACAGCAATCAAGGAAAGATATGCTCCAAAAACTAATAGGCAAAACTTACAAGATTAATAAAAACAAAAAATGGGGAAAAAAGAAGCTGTATTGATATTTTTAATAAGAGTGAACTCGAGTCCATCTTGCAGGCCCACCAACACTTCTCTCAACTTGGAATAGAAACAATCAGAGAAGTCCCTTATTTTCTCATAAAATTGAAGAAAGAGTAAAAAATGTGGGTTGGGTATAAATCTATTCAATACCTATATATTTTTTTAGGTTTTGTCATTCTAAACCCATCTATAACCTATATTTTGAACTCGTCTAACTCATCTAATGACTCAAGCCATCAAATATGAATTTATGACCTATTTTGATAGGTCAACCAACTACCTATCCATATGAATATATGACACCATTGTTTTCCCTAAAACTTACCTACCTCTAAGGTCCACAAATAGGATTCTCAATAGAAATAGGTTAATCATTCTCTCTAAAAGGAGTATTCTTTTTGCAGTATCTACTTTTTTGCTCCAACTAGGAAGTTGTGCTTGCCTCATCAATATCACGAGTTTTGTTCAACAATAGAAATAACGGAATTTAATGAGTTTGAATATTGCATATCAAGAATTCCACAAAATTCTAGCATTTGTCATGATTCTTCCTACTGAGTATTTCCCTGAAGATTTTGTTGTTCTCTTTCAATAGTTCAATAAAGTTCGATTGCTTTCGAGATTTCCCCAAGCCTAACCTATATGTCAAATAATGGACGGATTTATTTTCTTCTTTTGATGAGCAAGTTTTGTGAAAAATTAGAGAAATGATCATGGAAGATGGAGAGAGCCTTCTTAATATGTTAGTTTTGACTTTTGTATTCTGATAGGTAACCATATAACTTTTTTGTTACAAGAATCAAGCATATTAGATGTTTAAATTTCGGTTGTACTCTTTTCCCTCTTTTAGCAACCTAAATTTCAATGTGTTTCTTTTTTCTCCATTGGCTGGTTAGAGTTTTGTTTTATCTTCCTGATTTGATTAAGCACTAATGAATTAGCAAGAAATCTGATAGATAAAAAGGCTCGTGACAATTGCATGTACAGCTACAATGGGCATTTAGTTATTGGGTTCCAACTTTCGATTTTTTTTTTCTTTTCGATTTTAATTTCCTTATATGTTGGTTAGCTGAGATTTATATATGTTATTTGGCTGAAGACTAAGATATTAGCCAAGGAAATGTTAATAA
Organism: Eucalyptus brandiana; assembly: GCA_014182725.1. Lineage (NCBI taxonomy): Eukaryota > Viridiplantae > Streptophyta > Magnoliopsida > Myrtales > Myrtaceae > Eucalyptus > Eucalyptus brandiana. The sequence continues at coordinate 38,107,243 of CM024674.1, forward strand.
ATTAATCTTTAACAAGAAGAAAGTGATAGACAATAGCTCATAAAACAACATTTTCTTCTTCATACTGAGGAAATAATTGAGAGGCTCTATACACTTCTATAATTATCGGAAGATAACATTCTAACACAACCCTGGTCTTCCAACTATAATAATATCAATGTCATGGTGTATGTACTTGAATCACAAGGAACTTGACTTATACAGTTAAGCTTTTCGTACTTTATGTATGAAATTAGAAAGCAAAAGGATATGCTTTCACAATATTCAATTTTCATATTATAGACACTTGTATGATTTAAGACGATGAGAAATATACATGAACCTATTCCCATGCTTTCTATCTTAGTTATTAGATCTAGGACGACAAAGATGGTCACTCGTCTCTCTCACAACAGCAGGTGAGCTACAAGACGCGGAGCTCATTACTGCATGAGGTCGGTGTCCTGAGCTCATGTGCCTTCGACAAGCTCGAGCAAAAATTCAAGCGATGTCAATCCAATGAGCAGCACCATGGTCGAGCTTGGATTCAAGCGAGCGTGTATCTGCTGTCAGTTTCGCAACTTAGGGAGACAATCCGGGCACAATGCGTGCATCCGAGTGTAAACTGGGATGGTCGAAAGGAGATAATAGCAGGCGACATGAGGACATCCATACACCTACATTCAACCAAACTTTTCAATCATGCACTGCAGATCGGGGCATATGATCAGATGAGCCATGTCCCGTCGACAATGTCACGTCCACATACGACTTGGTGAAAGATTTCCTCTAAATACACGCACCTCTCTCTCTCTCTCTCTCTCTGTGTTACTTCCTGGCGGTGTCAGCTGCAACAAGTTAAAAAGCCAACCCAAGAATGGAAAGAGGATGATGTATGGGCTTGGAGGCAAATGAACGCATGCCAAATCGTGCAGAGTTTTTGCTGCGATCTGCTCATCATGTCGAGATGGGCAAATTCTACGGATCACCATCCACATGGTTGCACGATCTCCCCCCTCCCTCCTGATTTATTGTTGTACCCGGTTTTTGGACTGGACCATGCAACCGTAGCTTTCAGCCACAAGTTCTTATTATTTTGTTTTTCGAATTGGAGGTTTCTTGTTTTTCTCCGGTGGGACCGGAGGGAATCAGGCGAAACCACACAAGTGACACAACTAGCCACATCAACCGACCCGAGTGTTGTCCTACTCCTTTGAACACGAAATTAGTGTCCTCAAAGTACTCTTCGGTCCTAAGACAAGTCATACGCTATAAATACATTGTTGACTCATTTCATAACAAACTAACTTTTTGGATGAACCATTTGTTTAATATGATATCGGAGCATAGATCAATAGTAGAATCTTGATATTATCTATAATGTATGATCCTACTTGTTATTCTGTTTGTTTGTTTTTTTTTTTCGGACATCCGTCATATCCCATTAATGTTTTTTAGTCCCAAGACGGTCTTGCGAATGTAAAGACCGGCATGCATGAGGGGGGGAATGTTAAATTATATATTATAAATACGTTGTCAGCCTGTTTTCTTAACGGGTTAATTATTCTTTTCTGGACAAACAATTTGTCTAACCTGTCCATATGTTAAAGGTGGTCCTGAGGCAGAACGAAAGCGAGACGGGTTAGACTTAGTTTTATAAAGTGATCTTAAATCTCAAGGAATAGAAAATTTGAAGCGCCAGATAAATGCAAATAAACCAAAACTTTATTCTTTTGAAAGTTAAATAAAAGAGAATGCTCCTATTTATAGATAAGTTAAACTTGAACACCTAGCAAAAAGACGTATAACCTAGAGATATTCCATTCTTTAATCATATCTAATCTTGGATGGAACTAAGATAACAGTTGTATCTTTCTTAATTTGGCAAGATCAATCTTCACTAAATCTTTTGTTGCTTGTCCAACATCAGCTCAACAAGGAGATTCCAATCTTGAATTTGATTCTCATTCCGTGCATTCTTTGACAGTGAAGTTATAAGAATGTTATTCCAAACAAACCTTCAAATACTCGCACTGATTGAGAAAGCCATTTCACTTATGATACACCACCCGACACAATAATGGAAAATGCTCAAAAAGTCTGCATTTCCCTCCCTTGCCCTAAGGCCAAAACGCCAAGATAGATTGGGAGTGCGTCTTTATGGCCTGTCTCTTTCCTTCTCTCTTCTTGAATAATGCTCCTTTCCCATTTGTTTGTGACGTTGGCTCCAAACGCTCAAGTGCAAATTTTTCAAAGTTTACCCCAGAAGTGAAGAACCTGAAGTAGAAGCTAAAATTCACGACCGCTCCGAACAACCATCCAAAAGAGATTGTGCTTGCGATTGAAGAGTGACTATTGGTTGATTAAGGAAACACTGTGGCTGGTCGGGGGAAGAGGACAAGCGGCGATCGCTCCAAAAAGTCCCCAAGGCGAAAGAGGAACTGAGTGGGAACTACCAGTTCATATCCAACTTCATTGTCCCACCTCTCCACGAACCACCAGTTGCTCATCATTTACGTACAAACCCTCCTCCATTCCAGCTATCGGCCAAACTAACTGACCTCGGTCTGCCCATGCTCGCTCTCTTCGTCCCCCAAAAACTTCACTGGACACTTTTCAGTCGAATGTGTGCAGCGCGACAAAGCCACGATACTAATGAAAAACTAACGATCTAATGTGGTTGTAAATTCATTCTGGGTTAATTCGATCAAATTGAAGGAATGGGGATATACTTTGCCGCTTGCATATCATAGTCAAGATAAAACTCACATGTTGGGTGAGTAACCAAAAAAGTCATAAATCTATTACAATTGTACAAATTCACTCATAAACCTTTTTTTTTTGTCAGTTAAGTCATAAATATTTTTCATTTGTACTAATTCAATCCATTCGGCCAAATTTGGCCGATAGGCGCTAACATGGCACAATTGGCACTAATATAACATGATCGACACCAACATTGATAATTTTTAATAATATTTTGATATTTTTTAAAATTATTTTCCCTTTTTTTTTTTTTTTTTTTTTTTCTTCTTCCTTCTTCCTTTGGCTGGTTGTCGAACGAGGTGAATGGCCAAAGGTGAAGGCCAACGAGGTCAACCTTGCTCAACCCTAGCTCACCTCGCTTTTGCTAGGTGAGGCTTGCCCTTGCTACCCTCCCCAGATCTAGCAAGCGCTTGCCTCAATTTGGTAACCTGCCAGAGGAATAAGGAAGAGGAGAAAAATTAAAGAGAAAAAAATAAAAATTCAAAAATAATTCAAAAATTCAAAAATTATTAAAAATTATCCACGTTAGCTCCATCCAGCCAAACTTGGATGGATGGATTGAATTTACGCAAATACAAAAGTTTTAGAACTCAATTGACAAAAAAATGTTTAGGATTGAATTTGCATAATTGTAATAGATTTATGACTTTTTTGATAATTTTTCCTCCACATGTTTGATGCACAATGGATGTGATAGATAGCAAAGTGAACCATCTGATTTTACATGGCAAGTAGTTATTTGAAATAATGCTATCTCAACGTATATACTGGAACTATTTTATAAAATTGACATAGTGAACAATGTGAAAGGCTTCATTTTGGGGTTAAATACTTAGCCTGTCCATCGTGTCACTCGATACACTCTTTTGTGTACACTACTCTTTCTATACTAAGCATTAGCCTTATGTATTTCAGATGAATAGAGAACGGGAAGAGAACGGGAAGAGAACCCCGTTTATTTATGTCATAAATATTGATTTCCACCATGTACTCCAATATTTTAGACTATGATCTCTTGGTGTTTTTTCAGAAAGGATTCAAGCAGCAAGTTCGCCTCTTGAGAAAATAACTTTTCTCCTCTCTCCCGAATCCTGAGGATAAATGGTGGTTTTACTAGATACATTAGCTGCATTTCTTTCGAGCCAAAAATTTCTCGTGTTAAAGTAAAAAATTAGCAAAAATTTAGAAATTATAGCATGGCTTCAACAAAGAATCAATGAGATACTTTTAGAAATACAAAAACGGTCAAAACGTACATAAGAAAGTCTAATTGCGACTTGTAACCTAAGAAATCTTTCAATAAATGACATTTAATTGAGTAATTCGCCACAAATAAAAAATGAAATTCCTTTTTAGTGACGATATGGGGAAGAGAAAGAACAGTTCTACTCTTCCGTGCCAAAAAAAAAGAACATATTTTTGTCCATGTTAATAAGATTCAAGAAATATTGGTAATCATCAAGAAGTGTTTACAAAAAAAAATGGCTGATTTCTTTTGCTTCTGGTATACTGTTGGAAAATCATTTACACTTTTTAAAAGCTACTAACTTTTTATTAATTATTTAAAAATTATTAACTTAATAAATTATCGAGTTTTATTTACATAGCAGATTTTCGAACTTTCCAACTCTCTTAGAAAAAAATCATATTTTATTTTAGTGACTCGCCAACTTTTTCTCCCATTAACTTTTCAATTATTTTAGTAAACATCCTGTAATTCCTGTATCTTGGGTGAGTAGATCCCTTTCTATTTTGCTCGACTTGTATCAAGAAATCATAATTCCATGGCGGCTGATGGATTTATGAGATGGGCTTAAGGCCCATCCGCTCAAGTTGGGCCCAAAAGGGCCCGGCCCACGGGAATAAGGCCCGTGGAAGGAGAGAGGTATAAAAGGGAGGAGAGAGAGAGAGAAGATAACGTTGTTTTGCAATTCAACGTACGCTTCCTCTCTCCCGCGCATTCTCTCCCTCCAAGAACGCTTACGGCGTCCCGTCTTCCCTTCAGGCGAATTGGCATCATCGGATCGAATTTCTTCCTCTTCTTCGGCGTTGGTGTCTAATCGTCGTGGCTAACAAGGTACGCTCGAATCCGTGGTGTGCTTTACGATCGGTGATACGTGTTATTCCCGGGCTTCGTCTTCCGCATTGATTTAGGGGTTCGATTTAGTGTCGAATCCGGTTTTTGGGGATCAGTTATTCCCAACATTGGTATCAGAGCCCTAGTTCACGTTTTCCCGATCAATTTGATGTTTTTTGATTGAATTTTCACAAAAAATTCTCGGCCGTACGGATCGGGGCGTGAAATCCCGACACCCGAGCACCGTACGTCGTTTTTTCGAGTTTCCGTAAGTCGGAATAAAAATCTGAAGGCACGGGAAGAAAGGCGACGTCGAGACGAGTCCGGGGACAGGTCGTACGCCGCCGGGGGAGACGCCGCACGCGCCCACACGCGCGGCGGAAGGCGGCTGCGCGTGGGCGCGACGCGCCGTAAGCGCGGCGCCGCCGGCGCGTGCGCCACACGCGCCGGTCGGCGAACCGGCCCGTGCGCGCCGCCGGCGGCGAACCGGCACGCGCCGGTCCGCGGACCGACGCGTGCGCGTCACGAGATGACGTCATCCAACGGTCGGTAACCGCTCGGATGCGTCACCGATGACGTCATCGACGACGACGTTTCGCCGGGCGGTCACCGGCCGACGACCCGACCCGATCGGCGACCCGACCCGACCCGCGGACGCAGGCACACGCGTGGCACGTGCCGCTAACGTCTGCGTGACGTCAGCCCCCGCACGCGCGAGGCACGTGCGGTCGGTCCGCGCGAGCGGTCCGACCGTCCTGTCCGGTTCGACCGGTTCGACCGTCGCGATCGGTCCGACCGGTCCGACCCGCGCGCTCGTTGACCCGACCCGCCTGACCGTTGACTTTGACCGTTGACCCGAAAAAAAAAAAAAAAAAAAAAAAAAAAAAAAAAAGGAATTTTTTTTTCAGTCATGCCTATGTGGGTTATAAGTAATCCATTTTTTATTTTGCATTTGTTGCATGAATTTTGGAAAATTATGTATTTTCCCTTATGTTTATTATGGATTATAAGTGATCCAATTTTAGTTCGCATTTGTTGCGGGAACTATAATGAGTTATGCACGAATACCGCAAGCCCGAGAAGGGACGAGGGAAATGCAAGACTTAAAAGGCGATGTCGATTTAGCTAATTATCGGTGGCATGACGGTGATTTAGTATCACATGTGATCAAGGTCAATCAGATGATATAGGAAATCATCTGGAATAGTTATCTTATGCCGGATTTTGAGAAGGTGCCGGCTTTGATAAACACTCTTCCACCTGAATGGCAAGCAGTGTTTGATCGGCTATGGGAGGTCAACGTGGTCCCGGATTATAGGAAGCTAGTGGAAGCTTTTGTAAGAGAGTACTATAGGATTGAGTTGGCCAAAACTTCAACCCTTAGATTGAGCGCCACATGGCGCCGAGTGAATGCGCCTTGGTGGTGACATGAAAGCTCTCCAAAAGTTTTTCCTTGGTTGGCAAATGTGCCTTCGATTTTCTCGAGATGTTTTGAATGATGATTAGAAGGAACATTCCCTATTTATCCCTTGGATTAATTTGAGATGTTTTTGATGTGAATATCTCTTTCCATGTTGATATTTTTTCCCTGTATATATATTGCTTAGTGTAATGTATAGTTGTATTATGTGAAAGCATTGTTATTTTATTATATATTAGATTTTATTTGCTTTTTGTCATTCTTTGGTTCTTTGTGGATAATTAGTGGGTAGTTTTAGAAGCTTTTGTAGCTTCATAGAATTGATTTTGCATATGACAATCATATTAATGATAGTTTTGAGTTAGGATTTTTTGGAGGATGATTGGAAACATAGTGACTTTTTGATTCAAGCCTTACTTGAAATTATTTATTAATATGATGGGTCTATGCAAATAGGGATGCATAAATGATAGGCATTAATTATTCGTGCATGGATGTCGATGTGTTCGAACGATGGTTCAAAGCAACTAAGAACGTGATAGCCGATATGAACGGTAACAATTGTGAAATATTGAATAAGAAGATTCAATATGTGCTGGAAAAGCAAGAAGCACTAGAAGCTCTTGACCATGTTATGGAAGATCTTAAGGATGCCATGCGCCACCTTGAGCTAGAAGAGGACTACCTAACGGTATTTGAGCCGAACATAGACATTTGCTATCTTTGGTTCTAGCTCGAAAGGGCTTTGTGCTCTAAGCGCAAACGTATTGATTCGTTCAATATGTGGGAATGCAAAGGATCAAGTCCTTATTGCAAGAAATCAAGAGTTAACCAACACAAGAGAAGAAAACGTCCTCAAGTGAAGAAAATGTCAAGGGTGAGGTGTTACAATTGTGACAAGAAATGTCACTATGCTTGCAACTGTTGTGAGTCAAAAAGGTCAACACCTCTTGTACATTTGAGAACTTTGCTTATGTGTCAAGTTCAATATTATTGGCTGAATCCAATCCTTTGTGGACTGTAGATTCAGGAGCGACAGACCATGTAGCAAAGGATAGAGGATCCTTCGTGGAATTCCGACGAGTACCAACTGGAACTGAGTGGATCCATATGGGAAACAACTCTAGAGCTGATGTAAAGGAATTGGCACCGGCCAATTTAACATGAGTGGTGGACGCACCTTTGATGTTCTATATGCTCTAGAATTTCGTCGAAATTTAGTGTCTGTCTTAGCGTTGGTTAAGCTTGGTTTTGGTATGAACTTCCATAATAAAGATGTAGATTTGTGTTTAGATACAAACTACTATGGTTGTGGTCTCTTACTGAATGGTTTTATTGTATGAATATTGACTGTGATGATGTCAATATGTTATTCCCTTGTTTCACGTCTTCTACCTTATATGATAATGATGTGAATATGGTGGCATGCTAGACTTGGTCATATGGGCCAACAACGTATGAATAGACTAGCCATAGAGGGCTTGTTGGGCAATATTGAAAAAGTCGATTTGTCCATATGTGAGCATTGCCTAGTAGGGAAAACAACAAGGAAACCATTTAGAAAAAGATAAAGGAGCTGAATTTCCTCTCGTATTTAATCCATTATGACGCCCGTAGTTCAATGGATGTGAGAGGAAGGCATGGGGCTGTTTATTTCATCACTTGTTATAGATGATTATACTCGAGTCGGATATGTCTATTTGATTTCTCATGAATCGAAGCATAAGTTGTTTTGAAGGTTTATGAACTTGCAGAAAATCAATTAGACAAGAAAATAAAAGCATTGAGATCCGATCGAGATTGAGAATATTTATCGATGTGTTCAGAAAATTATGTGATGAAAAAGGAATATAAAGATAGTTGTCTATTCCATATACTCCTCAACAAAATGGTGTTGTGGAAAGAAGAAACAGAACCCTACTGGAAATGGTTAGGTCCATGATGGTGCATGCTAACTTACCTATCACTTTTCGGAGTGATGCGTTATTAACTGCTACCTATATACTTAACCGGATGCCTTCCAAATCAGTTGCTTCCACTCCATATGAGTTATGGACAGTTAGAAAACCAGACTTAAGTTTTCTTAAGCCATGGGGTTGTCTTTGCCTATATTCATGAGTCCTCTCACAAGTTTGGGAAATTGGGTCCCAAAGGAAATAAGAGTATTTTCATGAGATACTACGAACACTCGAAAGGGTATGTGTTCATAGGTGAGAGGAAAGTGGGAGTATAACTGAATTTGAATCACGAGATGTCACATTCTTAGTGGATGAATTTCCTAAGAAGGGCGAAATAAGGGAAGATTGTTCCCTATTTGAAATCTTGGATCAAGATAATGATGTCAGTAGAGTTCGTCCAAGTGGGAGTAATATGAGATGTGATGAATTGAATTCAACTCATTCTCAATTGCAACCACCGATGTGACAATATCATCATTACCTAATCCAAGTGGGAGCATGATGGGGAATGATGTGCTAAGTGTACAATCTCCCATACGGTGAACAAGTCGCCAAAGTATTCCTCGTCAATGTTTTGACATTGAAAGGGAAGCTTTTATGGTTGCTCCACAAGATGAGGATGAGCCAAGAAATATTAATAAGGCTCTAAATTGCCCTAATAAGGAAAAATGGATTCATGCAATGAAAGAGGAAATGGAGTCAGTGAAGTCAAACCATGTTTTGGAACTGGTTGATTTTCCAAAAGGACGCAGAACTATTGGGAACAACTAGGTTCTCAAAATAAAGCGAAAAGGCGATGGCTCGATAGAAAGGCATAAGGCTCGCCTTGTGGCGAAGGGGTATAATCAACAGGAAGAAATTGATTATGAAGGATATGGGTGAGGCTGCATACATTCTTGAAGTTAAGATTTCAAGAGATCGTTCGAAGAGATCGTTGTCTCTTTCGCAAGAAACCTATATAAATAAGGTTCTTGAACGATTTCGTGTGCAAGATCGTAAACCCATAGACACTCCTATTGCAAAAGGTGAAGGATTGAGCCATAGAGGCGTGTCCGGGGACTCCACAAAAGAAGGAATAAAGGAAACATGTTCCTTATGCTAGTCTTCTTTGGAAGCTTGATATACACTATGATGTGTACAAGACCTGGCATATGTTTTGCAGTTGGAATGGTGAGTAGATACCAATCCAATCCAGGTCCAGCACAATGGAAAGCCGTTAAGAGAATACTGAGGTATCTAAAGGGGACTGCTAATTATACGCTGAGTTATCAAGGAAAGGATCTGCGACTCTAAGGCTATCCTGATACTGATTGGGGAGGAGATTTAAATGAAAGGAAATCTACCTCTGAGTTCGTGGCATTATCAGCAGTAGTATAAAAATATGTTTGGCTTTAGAGATTTTTGGATCATTTAGGTGTTATTGGAAGTGCTGCAGATTCATTGTTGATTAACTGTGATAGCCAAGCAGCGAAAGCGTACACCAAAGATCCAAAATATCATGGCAAGACCAAACATATAGATACCAAGTATAATTTTGTAAAGGATATGGTTGCACGAAAGGACATGAACTTAGAGTACATACTACGCATAGAATGGTAGCGAGATCCTATGACAAAGCCAATACCAGAGATGTGTTTTGTGGCCATATGAAATCTCTAGGGTTGCGTAGAAGGCGATGTACCGAATATTGTAATTTCCCTAAGTGTTCACAATTTGATGAATTTGTGTTTTCATCATTAATGCCTATGAATCTTTGTTTGATCTTTATGCATCTTAATGCTCGGTGCATTATTTTAAGTTGAGAAGTATGTCGGACAGATATAAGATTAGCCCACTCACACGGGTAATCGCCTCATTTCTTGTGTGATAAATAGAGATGAGATTGTTTTTAAGCTTATTATCTAGGTGATAATCGAGAGCTCAAGCTTAAAACACGTATGTCGCTTTAACTGAGTGTTAAGATGAGGACATAATACTTACTATGTCTGAAAGTAAAATACCCCACATATTTTACCTTATCCGTCTAAGATGCCGGATGTGAGTTCGATGAATTTTGTGAATGAGTAGATACGTGAACTCAAGTTAGACATTGGGTATGTCCGAACTATCATCCGTACGGTATTGAAAGTGTAGACATACGCTCCATGGGAAAGGAGTTAATACCGTAATACGTATTTCATACTACGTATGCATGAGACGACCAATAAGAGTGACAAAAGTTTGATCTCAACTTTTATGTCGTGTGAGACTCTTGAGGACGAGAGAGTTCCTCAATTTTTTAGTCCCCTCATGACTCTTACTTATTCTCGAGATTTCTATTTAGTGTTTGCTATCTTAGGATGTTGCCAATGGTCATGAGTGATTCAATCTAATGGGGCATTTCTAGAAAAGCAAGTTGAACTGAAATTGAGAGTTTGAAGGAAAGATGAAGATCGATTTTGGAGAATCACATTGTAGTTTTGTATTCACCGGTTAACCAATTATGACTGTCTTTGTGATAATCATAATTGTGAATACAATATATATATATCATTGTTTAAAAGAGATCAAGAGAGATATAAATGTGATCGATCGATCTAGGTGTACGCATACTAAGTCTACTCGGAGTGTGATGCCCATTATGAGCTGCTATATATTCCTAACGAGATGTATGGCAACGAGCTCTCAAAGTATCTTGGTCGCACGGATTATTCACCGGTATGAATGTTGAAGAGAGAAAAAGAGGATTCTGTTCGGCCCATCATGTTAAGTGAGAGTCTATTCTGGATTTTTCTCTGATGGGGATGAGTAGGGCCTGTCCGCCCATGTTGGTTTTGGACCACCATGTGCGAGTGGGAGATGATGGATTTATGAGATGGGCTTAAGGCCCATCCGCTCAAGTTGGGCCCAAAAGGGCCCGGCCCACGGAATAAGGCCCGTGGAAGGGGAGAGGTATAAAAGGGAGAGAGAGAGAGAGAAGATAACGTTGTTTTGCAATTCAACGTACGCTTCCTCTCTCCCGCGCATTCTCTCCCTCCAAGAACGCTTACGGCGTCCCGTCTTCCCTTCGGGCGAATTGGCATCATCGGATCAGAATTTCTTCCTCTTCTTCGGCGTTGGTGTCTAATCCGTGGCTAACAAGGTACGCTCGAATCCGTGGTGTGCTTTACGATCGGTGATACGTGTTATTCCCGGGCTTCGTCTTCCGCATTGATTTAGGGGTTCGATTTAGTGTCGAATCCGGTTTTTGGGGATCAGTTATTCCCAACAGCGGCTGGTGGCCGTAGAATGACATGTCTTGCTTCGTGGAATCACGTCTTCAGTAGGGGTGGTAATGTGGGTTAATATCTCTAAATCGAGGGCTGCTTAGCTGTGTTGATAATGATTGAAGGAGGTAATCAAAGATAAAAAGCTGGAACCCATAAATGGATGAGAGCAAAGGAGGATCCGGTGATTGGAAATTACCGTCGGGAATATTGCGGTAATGGCCGGAATCAACGGGGTTTAAATGATTAGTGGGGATGGCCGCCAGTGTCGGCGGTCGATTTTTTTTTTGGTCGGTTCGGCGGTCGATGTTGGAGTGAAAGGAATTTGCATCGAAAGTTCATCGTGGGGAAAGAGTCGGTTCTTTGAGGAAGGCAATTACTAGAGGGATAAACAAATACCTAGAGGGCTTAATTGGGTTGAGCCTACGTTGGTTTAGTGAACTTAGCTTTCTTTTCATTGCATGAGTGTGACTTTTGTTTTTAGGTGACTTTGGCTAAGTTTTGGTTACATTTAAGGGTGGGTCCTAACAGAAGAGGGCTTGATTGGTAGGCTCACTAGTTAAATCTAGAGTCATCTAGAATATTCCCAAAGAGGGGAGATATAAATATACCGTATTCTAGAAAATTCTCGTCTTAAATATTGATAGGTGATTGATGAAGAGATGTAATCTTCACCGTTAAATCGAGAGGAAATCTGTGATCATAATGAGCGAAACTCTAGTATAAATATGGAGGCTCTCTCCCTTATTTATATCTCGAACAATAAAAACACTCTATCCCTTAACTTTTCTCTCTAAACTCTCTTTCTACAATCCGAGTGAGCTAACGAGTAGGGTTGACGCCGGTTTTATTCGGATTTTCGGGAAACCCGAATTGAACCATTTGAGTGTGCATTAACTTTGAAACAAACCACGCCCTAATTCTAATATAATCACAATGGAAGACTCAAATAAATACAATTTATCAGTTTTTTACTTCGGTTCGATTAACTAATCTGAACCCCAAAAAAAAAAAAAAACAGTTATTTATTCACTATCCGAATTGAAACCAAACTTGAACCAAACATGCATGGAAATTCGGTTCAGAGCGATTTTTGTTTCAGTTCTTTTCTAACACCTACAAGATTCATGATGGATAGTGGCTTGCCCTCTCAAATCACGTTTTCAAGATATGTGCTAATGTAAGTTAATATCTCTAAATTGTGGGTTGCTTAGTTGTGTTGATCATATCGAAGGATGCAGCCAACGAGTTGTATCAAGTCGTGGCAGTAACAACGCACCAAACGCATGAGAGTTTGCAAGTAATTCTCCCATGTCCATGATGAAAGCTGCAAATATATACACAGATATCAATTTAGGCTATGCATAGATATCAGTATAGGCTTCACACATATCGGTACATCATGCTCTATGATCCATTGATTTCTCAGAAAATTGAGGTGGCTTAAGAACTTTAATTTTGTGCATAGTGCTTAGTAATTTGGGGCAATACATTCTCATGGATTATGTGACAGACTAGCTATCCAGTTCAATTCGATGCTATGATACACAAGGAATCTACATGATCCTCATCTAGTGTCCTCAATTCAATGACCTCGTTTATAATATGAAACGTGGCTATCAAATTCACCACATATTGTTACTCAAAGAGGTAAACAAGAATTCTATATTTTCATCACTAGAGCTGTCCTCTCCAAAATTCTCCATAGTCTCTTCATATCTCACATGTTCACGGTCTTCTTTCTTCGGTTGCAATTGTTCCATATCTACTATAGAGAGAGTAAGCACACATAGAGTGGAATGTGTCAAAAGAAGTGAAACGGCAAGGGGCATAGGAAGTTATTTAAAAAAAAAAAAGGAGGTCATGTATGTTCTTACTGTCCAATCTACATTTACACAAAAATAAAATTCAGGGGGATTTTCTATGAGTTTTAGAGTTATTGTAAACCTTGGTGCAAGGGTGCGGTTGCTCAATTGCAAGGATGCGGTTGCTCAATTTAGACCTAGCCACCAAAACAGCCCCACAAAATAGAGATGAGATGCAAAATAACCTCTCCCACCCACGAAATGCAACATAATTTTGTAGTGTGGCAGTCTTTCAATATTTGTTCTGGTTATATTTAAAGGTGGGTCGTAAAGAGCTTGATTACTGACTCACCGGTAAAATCCGGAATTGTCTAGAATATTCTCAAGAGTGGGCCATACGGGAAATGTATCGTGTTAATGTTGATAATAATAGATGGAGCAATGCAATTTCCATCATTAGATTGAGAGAAAGTATAAATAGGGGAGCTGTCTCGCTCATTTCTATCACCAAACACTAAGCAATAAAAACACTATCTCCCATAACTTCTCTCTTTAAACTCTTTCTCTCTTTACAATCCGAGTGACTTAACAAGTAGGATTGACGACAGTTTAGTTTGGATTTTTAAGAAACGCAAACCAAACCATTTGAATATGCATTAACTATGAACCAAATTGTGCCCTGAACTGAAGATTCGGATAGATTCAATTTTTCAATTTTCTTTTTTGAGATATTAAAAAGAGATTTTATGGAAAATGAGAGGGATTGTGTGAATTATAATATCAAGAGGGGGGTGATTTTCAGTTCAGTTTGGTTAACCGAATCAAACCAAAAAAAAAAACAAAAACAAAAACAAAAATAGTTATTGTCTCATTATCCGAATTGAAATTGGGCCCGAAATGAAAATGCACAAAAATTTAGTTTGGATCAATTCGGGTTTTAATTCGGTTCTAAAACCCCATCCTCTATGGCAGCTAGTGGCAGTAGGATGACATATCTCGCTATCTGGTATCACATTTTCAGTCGGGTGCTAATGTATATCTCTAAATCGTGGGCTACTTAGCTATGTTGATAATGATCGGAGGAAGTAGTTGGAGGTAAAAAGCTAAAACCCATGGATGGGTGAGAGCAAAGGCGGATTCAGTGATCGAAAACCATGGTTGGGAATAGTGCAGTAATGGCCGGAATCAACAGGGTTTAAATGATCAACGAGGATGGCCGCGAGCATCGGTGGTGGATGTTGAAGTGGAAGGAATTTACGACTAAAGTTCATCCTGGGAAAGGAGTTGGTCTTTTGAGGAAGGCGATGACTAGAGAGATAAACAAATACGTGGATGACTTAATTGGGTTGAGCTTAATTAGTGGGCTTAGCTTTCTCTTCATTGCATGAGCATGGTTTTTGTTTTAGGTGAATTTGTGCTAAGTTTTAGTTATATTTAAAGGTGGGTTGTAACTGAAGAGGGCTTGATTAGTAGGCTCCCTACTAAAATTCAGAGTCATCTAGAATATTCCCAAGGATGGATGATACGATAAATAGACTATGTTCCAGAGAATTCTCGTCTTAAATGTTTTTTTTTTCGGTAACCCAGGAAACCCCAAAAGCCAACAGCCGGCGGGAAGAACCTGGGACTGACGCAAGCTGGCCACCACACTCACGCCAGCGGTTAAGTCACCAAATAATGCCGCTGGGATTCGAACTTGGCACCTTTCGTGGGAAACACAAAACTCAAGCCAACTGCGCCATCGCAGTGAGTGGTTTCTCGTCTTAAATGTTGGTAGCTCATAGATGAAAAAATGCAATCACCACTGTTAAATCAAGAGGAAATTTACAGTTGTATGGGCAAGACTACTATAAATAGGGGAACTCTCTCCCTCATTTGTATCACTAAATAATTAAGCAATAGAGACACTCTTCCATGGCTTTTCTCTCTAAACTCTTTCTCTCTCTACATTTTGAGTGAGCTAACAACTAGGATTATTAACGGTTGCATTTAGATTTCACAAAACTTGAACCGAACCATTTCAATGTGCATTAACGTTGAACTAAACTGCACCTTGAATTACCCGAACCAAAGATTTGGATAGATTCGATTTTTCGTTTTCTTTTTTGAAATATTAAAAAGAGGTTTAGTGGTATTGACAACTAAATTTTTGTCAACATTTTCGATATCTATTTGTTTTACAAAAATATAAATATAAATATAAACATATATATAAGGGATAAAAGATAAAAGCCAAGAAAATGAAAATTGAGTAAAATGGAACAAATGAAAAGGAAATTAAAAAAATAAAAAGGGAAATTGAGTGGGCCGGCTCGTCCAACCCAATTGACTTTTCGGCTCACCCCTCTGGCCCAGCTTCCCTTTGTTTTTAAGTCCATTTTCATTTCTTTCTGTAAACCCACAATATGAGCCCAAGACGAAGAAAATACAATGCAAAGCCTGGCCCTTCTTCTTCTTCTTCTTCACGCACGCATCGCCCTTTCCCCCATCGGAAGCTTCCGTGACCGAGGAAAAAGAAGAGTGACGTGCTGCGACAGAAAAAAAGGAGCGTCCGTGAGCGAGGGTGAGAAGCGACGAGCAAGTGACGCGAGCGTGTCCAAGAATAGGTGAGGGAGAGGGACGCCTAAGGGATTCAAGCAGAAGCGAGGAGGGCATGAGCAGGGACATGCTCGACGACATGAAGAAAAAATGCTCGAAGAAAGAATGTCTTCATTCAGAGAGTGACAGAGAGCTTCGACAAGGAAAAAAAAAGAAACATTAAAAAAGAGCCTTTGAGAGAGAGCTCGGGGAAGAAGGGGGCATGGTTCTTCTTCTTTAGGGGTTGTTATGAGAAATACAAAGGGAAAGAAAACCAAGAAAAATGAAATGGAGATGAAGAGAGGAGAGACGTAGGCAGAGGGAGGAGGATTTGTTGGGAAATTTGATTGTTGAAGAAGACGGAGAAGTTGTTGTAGATCTTTGATAAGTAATGACTGTTGGGAATAACTGATCCCCGAAAACCGGATTCGACACTAAATCGAACCCCTAAATCAATGCGGAAGACGAAGCCTGGGAAAACACGTATCACCGATCGTAAAGCACACCACGGATTCGAGCGTACCTTGTTAGCCACAGATTAAACACCAATGCCGAAGATTGAGGAAGAAGATTCGGTCGAATTCGATCCGATGAAGCCTTGAAGGGAAGAAGAACGCCGTATGCTTACTTTTTTTTCTTTTGGGAGAGAGAGAGCGTAAGAAGGAAAGAACGTACATTGATTCTTAATCCAAGAGGTGTCTTCTCTCTCTCTCTCCTCCCTTTTATACCTTGCCCCTTCCACGGGCCTTATTCCGTGGGCCGGGCCCTTTGGGCCCAACTTGAGCGGATGGGCCTTAAGCCCATCTAATAAATCCATCATCTCCCACTGCACATGGTGGTGCAAAACCAACATGGGCGGACGGGCCCTACTCATCCCCATCGAGAAAAATCCAAAGATAGACTCTCACTTAACATGGTGGCCCGAATGAATCCTCTTTTCCTCTCTTCAACATTCATACCGGTGAATAATCCGTGCGACCAAAGATACTTTGAGAGCTCGTTGCCATACATCTGTTAGGAATATATAGCGACTCATAATGGGCATCACACTCCGAGTAGACTTAGTATGCGTACCCTAGATCGATCGATCACATTTATATCTCTCTTGATCTCTTTTAAACAATGATATATATATTGTATTCACAATTATGATTATCACAAAGACAATCATAATTGGTTAACCGGTGAATACAAAACTACAATGTGATTCTCCAAAATCGATCTTCCTCTTTCCTTCAAACTCGCAATTTCGGTTCAACTTGCTTTTCTAGAAATGCCCCATTAGATCGAATCACTCATGACCATTGGCAACATCCTAAAATAGCAAACACTAAATAGAAATCTTGAGAATAAGTAAGAGTCATGAGGGGACTAAAAAATTGAGGAACTCTTTTCCTCAAGAGTCTCACACGTCATAAAAGTTGAGATCAAACTTTTTGTCACTCTTATTGGTCGTCTCATGCATACGTAGTATGAAATACGTATTACGGTATTAACTCCTTTCCCATGGAGCGTATGTCTACACTTTCAATACCGTACGGATGATAGTTCGGACATACCCAATGTCTAACTTGAGTTCACGTATCTACTCATTCACAAAATTCATCGAACTCACATCGGCATCTTAGACGAGATAAGGTAAAATATGTGGGGTATTTTACTTTCGGACATAGTAAGTATTATGTCCTCATCTTAACACTCGTTAAGGCGACATACGTGTTTTAAGCTTGAGCTCTCGATTATCACCTAGATAATAAGCTTAAAAACAGTCTCATCTCTATTTATCACACAAGAAATGAGGCGATTACCCGTGTGAGTGGGCTAATCTTATATCTATCCGACATACTTCTCAACTTAAAGTAATGCACTGAGCATTAAGATGCATAAAGATCAAACAAAGATTCATAAGCATTAATGATGAAAACACGAATTCATCAAATGTGAACACTTAGGGAAATTACAATATTTAGTACATTAGCCTCTACGCAACCCTAGAGATTTCATATGGCCACAAAACACATCTCTCGGGTATTGGCTTTGTCATAGGATCGCTACCATTCTATGCGTAGTATGTACTCTAAGTTCACGTCCTTTCGTGCAACCATATCCTTTACAAAATTATACTTGGTATCTATATGTTTGGTCTTGCCATGATATTTTGGATCTTTAGTGTACGCTTTTTTGCTTGGCTATCACAGTTAACAAATAACAAATCTCGCAGCACATCCAATAACACCTAAACAATCCAAAAATCTCTAAAGCCAAACATCTTCTTATACTACCGATAATGCCACAAACTCAATTTCTATCGTGGACAAGGCTATGCATGTTTGTTTCTTACAGCTCCAACATATGGTGCCATCATTCGGTAAGAAAACAAACCGAAGTAGATTTCCTTTCATTTAAATCTCCTCCCCAATCGGCATCGGGATAGCCTTAGAGTCGCAGATCCTTTCCTTTATAACTCATCGTATAATCAGCAGTCCCCTTTAGATACCTCAGTATTCTCTTAACGGCTTTCCATTGTGCTAGACCTGGATTGGATTGGTATCTACTCACCATTCCAACTGCAAAACATATGTCAGGCCTTGTACACATCATAGTGTATATCAAGCTTCCAACAGCACTAGCATAAGGAACATGTTTCCTTTATTCCTTCTCTTGTGGAGTCCTTGGACACAGATTATGGCTCAATCCTCCACCTTTTGCAATAGGAGTGTCTATGGGTTTACAATCTTGAAATCTTAACTCCAAGAATATATGTAACCTCACCCATATCCTTCATCTCAAAATTGGAAGACAACCAATTTTTGACAATATTGACAAACTCCATATTACTTCTGGCAATTAGTATATCATCAACATATAATGATATGATCACAAATTGATCAATGGATATTTTGATATATACACAATGATCATCATCTATCATTGTAAAGTTATATGCCATTATGGCATTATGAAAACGTATATATCATTATCTTGACGATCGCTTAAGGCCATATATCGACCCCCAAAGTCGACATACCTTTTCTTCTTGGCCTTTCACTATGAAACCAGCAGGTTGTTCCATATATGTTCCTTCCTCTAATTCTCCATTGAGGAAAGCAGTCTCTACATCCATTTGATGTAACTCAAAATCCATACTTGCCATTATTGCCAGAATAATGCGAATCGAGGTAAATCTCACTATAGGAGAAAATATATCTTCATAATCAATTTCTTCCTGTTGATTATACCCCTTCGCCACAAGGCAAGCCTTATGTCTTTTTATCGAACCATCAGCCTTTCGCTTTATTTTGAGAACCCAGTTGTTCCCAATAGCTCTGCGTCCTTTTGGAAAATCAACCAGTTCCCAAACATGGTTTGACTTCATTGACTCCATTTCCTCTTTCATTGCATGAATCCATTTTTCCTTATTAGGGCAATTTAGAGCCTTATTAATATTTCTTGGCTCATCCTCATCTTGTGGAGCAACCATAAAAGCTTCCCTTTCAATGTCAAAACATTGACGGGGAATACTTTGGCGACTTGTTCACCGTATGGGAGATTGTACACTTAGCACATCATTCCCCATCATGCTCCCACTTGGATTAGGTAATGATGATGTTGTCACATCAGGTGGTTGCAATTGAGAATGAGTTGAATTCAATTCATCACATCTCATATTACTCCCACTTGGACGAACTCCACTGACATCATTATCTTGATCCAAGGTTTCAAATAAGGAACAATCTTCCCTTATTTCGCCCTTCTTGGGAAATTCATCCACTAAGGATGTGACATCTCGTGATTCAAATTCGGTTATACTCCCACTTTCCCCGCTCACCTATGAACACATACCCTTTCGAGTGTTCGTAGTATCTCATGAAAATACTCTTATTTCCTTTGGGACCAAATTTCCCAAACTTGTGAGAGGACTCATGAATATAGGTAGCACAACCCCATGGCTTAAGAAAACTTAAGTCCGGTTTTCTAACTGTCCATAACTCATATGGAGTGGAAGCAAGCGATTTGGAAGGCATCCGGTTAAATATATAGGTAGCGATTAACAACGCATCACTCCGAAAAGTGATAGGTAAGTTAGCATGCACCATCATGGACCTAACCATTTCCAAGAGGGTTCGTTTCTTCTTTCCACAACACCATTTTGTTGAGGAGTATATGGAATAGACAACTATCTTTATATTCCTTTTTCATCACATAATTTTCTGAACACATCGGATAAATATTCTCAATCTCGATCGGATCTCAATACTTTTATTTTCTTGTCTAATTGATTTTTCGTCGGGTTCATAAACCTTCGAAACAACTTATGCTTGATTCATGAGAAATCAAATAGACATATCCGATTTCGAGTATAATCATCTATAAAAAAAAGTGATGAAATAAACAGCTCCTTGCCTTCCTCTCACATTCATTGAACCACAGACGTCCAAATGGATTAAATGCATAGGAAATTCAGCTCTTTTATCCTTTTCTAAATGGTTTCCTTGTCATTTTCCCTACTAGGCAATGCTCACATATGGGCAAATCGACTTTTTCAATGTCACCCAACAAGCCTTCTTTGGCTAGTCTATTCATATGTTGTTGGCCCATATGACCAAGTCTAGCATGCCACCGTATTCACATCATTATCATATAAGGTAGAAGACGTGAAACAAGGGAATAACATATTGACATGATCACAGTCAATATTCAGTATAATAAAACCATTCAGTAAGAGACCACAACCATAGTAGTTTGTATCTAAACACAAATCTACACCTTTATTATGGAAGTTCATACCAAAACCAAGCTTAACCAACGCTAAGATAGACACTAAATTTCGACGAAATTCTAGAGCATATAGAACATCAAAGGTGCGTCCACCACTCATGTTCAATTGGCCGGTGCCAATTCCTTTACATCAGCTCTGGAGGTGTTTCCCATATGGATTCACTTAGTTCCAGTTGGTATCGTCGAAATTCCACGAAGGATTCTCTATTCTTCCCTCTATGGTCTGTCGTTTCTGAATCTACAGTCCACAAAGGATTGGATTCAGCCAATAATATTGAACTTGACACATAAGTAAAGTTCTCAAATGTACAAGAGGTGTTGACTCTTTTTTTTTTTTTGACTCACAATGAGTTGCAAGCATAGTGACATTTCTTGTCACAATTGTAACACCTCACCCTTGACATTTTCTTCACTTGAGGACGTTTTCCTCTCTTGTGTTGGTTAACTCTTGATTTCTTGCAATGAGGACTTGATCCTTTGCATTCCCACATATTGAACGAATCAATACGTTTGCGCTTAGAGCACAAAGCCCTTTCTGAGCTAGAACCAGCATTGCAAATGTCCATTTTCGGCTCAAATGCCGTTAGGCGGTCCTCTACTAGCTCAAGGTGGCGCATGGCATCCTTAAAATCTTCCATAACATGGTCAAGAGCTTCTAGTGCTTCTTACTTTTCCAGCACATATTGAATCTTCTTATTCAATATTTCACAATTGTTACCGTTCATATCAGCAATCACGTTCTTAGTTCTTTGAACCATCGTTCGAACACATCGACATCCATGCACGAATAATTAATGCCTATCATTTATGCATCCCTATTTGCATAGACCCATCATATTAATAAATAATTTCAAGTAAGGCTTGAGAATCAAAAGGTCACTATGTTTCCAATCATCCTCCAAAATCCTAACTCAAAACTATCATTAATATGATTGTCATATGCAAAATCAATTCTATGAAGCTACAAAAGCTTCTAAAACTACCCACTAATTACCCACAAAGAACAAAGAATAACAGAAAGCAACATAAAATCTAATATCCAATAAAATAACAATGCTTTCACATAATACAACTATACATTACACTAAGCAATATATATACAGGG
This sequence comes from Eucalyptus brandiana, assembly GCA_014182725.1. Classification (NCBI taxonomy): domain Eukaryota; kingdom Viridiplantae; phylum Streptophyta; class Magnoliopsida; order Myrtales; family Myrtaceae; genus Eucalyptus; species Eucalyptus brandiana. The sequence goes on from CM024674.1 coordinate 38,128,954, forward strand.
AAAAAATATTAACATGGAAAGAGATATTCACATCAAAAACATCTTAAATTAATCCAAGGGATAAATAGGGAATGTCCCTTCTAATCTATCATTCAAAACATCTGAGAAAACTGAAGGCACATTTGCCAACCATGGAAAAACTTTTGGAGAGCTTTCATGTCGCCACCAAGGCGCATTCACTCGGCGCCATGTGGCGCTCAATCTAAGGGTTGAAGTTTTGGCCAACTCAATCCTATAAGTCTTCTCTTACAAAAGCTTCCACTAGCTTCCTATAATCCGGACCACGTTGACCTCCCATAGCCGATCCAACACTGCTTGCCATTCGGGTGGAAGAGTGTTCATCAAAGCCGGCACCTTCTTAAAGTCCAGGCGATAAGATAACCATTCCAGGATGATTTCTGTATCATCGATTGACCTTGATCACATGTGATACTAAATCACCGTCATGCCACCGATAATTAGCTAAATCGACATCAGCCTTTTAAGTCTTGCATTTCCTCGTCCCTTCTCGGGCTTGCAGGTATCTGTGCATAACTCATTATAGTCCCTGCAACAAATGCAGAATAATCCATAATTTTCATAAGGGAAAATACATAATTTTCCAAAATTCATGCAACAAATGCAGAATTAAAAAATGGATTACTTATAACACACATAGGCATGACCGAAAAAGAAACAAATTCCTTTTTTTTTTTTTTTTTTTTTTTTTTTTTTTTTTTTTTTTTCGGGTCAACGGTCAACGGTCAAAGTCAACGGTCAACGGTCAACGGTCAACGGTCGGTCAACGGGTCGGGTCAACGGGCGCGCGGGTCGGACCGGTCGCGACGGTCGAACCGATCGGACCGGACAGGCCGGTCGGCCCGGTCGAACCGCTCGCGCGGGCCGACCGCACGTGCCTCGCGTGCGTGCGGGGCGCGTCACGCAGCGTCGGCGGCACGTGCCACGCGCGTGGCCGGCGACGTCACGCAGACGTCGGCTCGCACACGCCGCGCGCGTGCCGGCGGGTCGGGTCGGGTCGTCGGTCGGGTTGGGTCGTCGGTCGGGTCGCCACCGCCACCGACGTCATCGCGCGTCATCGATGACGTCATCCCGACGGTTATCGGCCGTTGGGTGACGTCACGATGACGTCATCGGGTGACGTCAAGACGCGTCGGTTCGCCGACCGGCTCGTGCCGTTTCGCCGGTCGCCGGCGCGCACGTGCCGGTTCGTCACCGGCGCGTGTGGCGCATGCGCCGGCGGCTGGCCGCTTCCGGCGCGCCGCGCCCGCGCGCAGCCGGCTTCCGCCGCGCGTGCGGCGTCTCTGGCGGCCGGCGACATGTCCCCGGACTCGTCTCGACGTCGCCTTTCTTCCTATACCTTCAGATTTTTATTCCGACTTACGGAAACTCAGAAAAAACGGCGTACAGTACTCGGGTTGTCGGGATTTCACGCCCCAATCCGTACGGCCGAAAACCTTTTACGAAAAATCAATCAAAAAACATCAAATTGATCGGGAAAACGTGAACTAGGGCTCGATACCAATGTTGGGAATAATCGATCCCCGAAAACCGGATTCGACACTAAATCGAACCCCTAAATCAATGCGGAAGACGAAGCCCGGAAAACACGTATCACCGATCGTAAAGCACACCACGGATTCGAGCGTACCTTGTTAGCCACAGATTAAACACCAATGCCGAAGATTGAGGAAGAAGATTCGGTCGAATTCGATCCGATGAAGCCTTGAAGGGAAGAAGAACGCCGTATGCTTACTTTTTTTCTTTTGGGAGAGAGAGAGCGTAAGAAGGAAAGAACGTGCGTTGATTCTTAATCCAAGAGGTGTCTTCTCTCTCTCTCTCCTCCCTTTTATACCTTGCCCCTTCCACGGGCCTTATTCCCGTGGGCCGGGCCCTTTTGGGCCCAACTTGAGCGGATGGGCCTTAAGCCCATCTAATAAATCCATCAATGACAATCACTATCCTTAAGGTATTATTTGTCCCAACTATTGTTGCTATTGGATTTAGAACAAATATACCTCCAGAATGTACACCAAAGCCACAAAGAAACGAGTTCAACAATTACTCGAATCTCTCTTGGAATTTCTCCTTGAATGTGTTAACGTTGTGTATATAAAAAGAGAAAAGAGAGAGCTCTGAAGAAGAAGTGTTTTTCAATAGTTATGGTTACTATAAATAATGTGTCAAGTGATGTCTATTTATATACAAACAATCAACACATCTCTTGGGTATAAGTACTTTATCCCCAACTATCACCACTTTTCATGTCACGAGTCGCTTCATTTCATAATAACCAATAACTTCCTTTTTAGAATAAAGAATCGCCTTTTTTTCATAACGAAAAGTCACGTTTTCTTTAATTAAGAGTCACGTCTTGTTTTAACAAAAAGTCATATATTTTCTTAACTGAGAGACACCTCTTTTATGATAATAAACTATTTCAACAGGATTTTTGGCCAAGGACAAAAGGCTAAGGAGAGGGTCTGCTTGAAAAAAACCAGAGAAAAAGAGAGCAAAAACGAGAGTGAAGAGAACTAGAGATAGAGAGAGAAGAAGAGAAAAAAACTAGACGAGAGCTCGCTCGAAGAAGATCCTCGGCCGGACGAAATACAAGGCAGAGGGAGAGCTTCGGTGAAAGGGGGAAGCTTCAGCCATAGCAGGACTACCAGCGAGAGAGAAAGCTAAGGAGGTCGTTCGCGTTCCCCGGAGCCAACCAAACGGCCATGTCCACTGCAGTCTCGTCCTCTAACCAAGTAATGTCTCCCGAGTGCATTATGTTCCTCTTCTTCGCTAAAGCGTAGAGTTTTTATTTTTGTTGATAGTTTGACCGAAGTGAGTGAAATTGAAATTGTTTATAATGAAAAATGATGATCTAGAGCCATGTGTAGCATGTTCAGACTGAAATCGTGTTAAAATCTAGCTCAGATTTCACATCTTGAATTGCACATCAATCGCTTGACAAAATGCTTGAACGAGACCCCGGAATGCATGATGTCTTATCGACGTTAGAAGTTTTGTTTAGTGCTCTATTGTTCGTATATTGTTGAAGCGCATCTGATTTTTATGTTTTTCATGGTGTTTGCATGTGATGTGGTGAAAAATCCGCATTCAACTTGGTGGCCATAGTTCCTCCCTCCTTTCGATCAGTGTTTTCCTTTCGGCAATAGCTTCAGGATGTCTTGTTAGTGTCATTGTTGGAGGTTTGTTTGTCAAAACAAGCCGAGTGTGTTTTCCTTGTCCCACATAGGAAAAGTGGGAGGAAGTAGGCTAATTTATAAATGAAGGATTTCCTTTTGTACCTCAATGAATGATCGGGTGGGGTTAGACCCCACCATACCCGCGGTTTAATTAGCACTAATCCCCTTTGTTATTTTATTTTATTTTCGATTATGTTATTAATTTTTTATTCGATTTTTTTTTTTTTGTTAGTCCTACTCTATTCCTACTCTACACTTACTCTCAGACTTTTGCCCTACTTTTTGCAGGGCGTGGGAGTCGAAACCCACTCCTGAAACTTACGCGTCCCCACCCCATCCCCCCCTGAGAAGGTGGGGATTTGAACCCCTCACCTCCCCCTTCCATGTTAGAAGGGTGGCCACTGGGGCGAATCCCAGTGGTTTTTTATTCGATTCAAAGGTTGCTTTTTATTTTGAGAATTTTCAGAAATGAAATATAAAATGAAAATTCGAAATTTTATTTATTTATTAAAAAAACTATTATTCCGAATTTTTATTTGTGTTTTTTCGATACAACCTTTGAAAAATTACTTATTCGGTTTGCAACTTTTCCCGAAGGGTTGCAATTGTTCGATTTCGACTTCTTCCGAAGAGTCGCATTTGTTTATCCAAACAATTTTTCTAAATGATGTGTTTGTTCATTCTTTGGCAATTTTCACGGAGAGTTGCAAGACTGTTTTATATATATACTCGTTATTTTTCAGAAAAACGAGAGTGATCATTTTTCATCTTTTTCAAGCTTTCTGTCTGAAAAACTACAGTCATTCTTTCAATTGTTTCCTAGAGAGACCCTAGAGAAATACTAGAATTGCTATCTAGTATTCTCATCCGAGACTTTGTTGTATTCTGGGGATTTTTGCCGGTGACCATTAGCAATGATATAGGGCAAATAAATCCTTAAAGAAAGTAATATCACGCCTCAAAGTTCGACTTGAGTACTCTAAATATCTGTCTTCATTGTTCTACCCAATTCAAAGCCATATTTATCCAACAGTCATGGGTCGGTCGATTACAATCGATCAAACGCCGTGGCTTTAGGATTTTCGATCCCAAGTTAGCCTTTCACGCAAACGCACAAGCATGAGGGTCGGATGCACAAAGGAACGAATGAATTTGCTTGTGAACAAGCTGAACACAATGAGGGGAAGGAACCCCTATTTATACAAGTGCGGGTCTTATCCTATCATCCCTCCAATCCAATGATGATGTTTGAATATGCATTATCATTACAAGTCTACTAATCAAGCCACTCAATGGCTCTAGTCCTTGGGAAAACCCATGGGCGTGTGTCAAAAGCAAGATCAAGGTTAGCAAGGCCACCTGACACGGAGTAGGTGAACGGTCGTGGGGTGCACATGGGCTGGCCGAACATTGATCATGGGTTGATCATTGGTCGTGCACGGGCTTTCGTCCAAGTCACACATGGGCCAATCGTGCACAATTCGTGGATCGGTCAAGGCTGTCCGCGAGCAAAGCCCTTGTTCATGACACGACCGCATCATGGATGGTCTTGGAACATACTTCGTCCGTGGGCCGTGTCATTAGCTTCCTACTTCCCTTTTGGTGTTATATGCATGATTAGGAATTATACTCCTCAAGAAATTAATTGTTTTGTGAATTTTACAAGTTGGTCTGAGGGAGACTAAATAACGTGCCCTGTGTTTTAAGTAGACCATTAGGATTCTAGTTTCTCTCTCTAAGTTTATTTTTTTTGTTTGATGAATTTCTTCTGATGAAACTGAATTTTCTTTGAGTAGATTTAATCTCGTCGCACAAGTAAACTATATTCTAAGAACTTCTTTTGTGAAATTCTTTTGTCTATAGGCATAAACCATTGGATTTAAGTCCCCGTATATTCGGTCCTGCTTTTAATAGATTTAACAACTCTTTAGAACAAAGCACAGTCCAACACATGAAATTCATTCTTTCTAAATTCTATAAGCTGGTCTAAGGGAGACTAAACTAACATGCTCGATGTTCTAAGTAAATCATTGGGATTCTAGTTTCTCTCCCTAATTAATTTTTTTGGTTTGATGAAATTATTTTGATTAAACTGAATTTTCTTTGGGTAGATTTAATCTTGTTGCACAACACGCACAAAAAGTAAACTGTATAGGCATAGACCATTGCATTATAATTTTTTTTTTTTTTATAAATGGTTATAGTTTCTCTCTATTTGATCCTGTTATTTTTTAATCCAACCTCATGGTTCGGGGTTGGATCTGGATTTTTTTCCAAACTCGGTCCCGATCCAATCCAACAAAAGCACCCCCGGCTCATTTGGGCTGCGTTTGGTTCAGCATTTGCAATGGGCTTTGAGTCCAATGCAAATGCTGAAAGCCCAAAGCTATTTTGGGAAAATGCAGTTGCGTTTGGTAAAAAAATTTTGCAAATGGACTTTGAGTTGGATGTGTGTTTGGTAAAAAAAATTTTTGCAAGGGGCTTTGGGTATTATTTTTCTTTTCTTTTTTTTTTTTTTTTTGAAAATTCACCTAAACCCTTCGCCGGACCGGCGAAGGGCGGCGGCCGCCGGCGAGCCAGATCTGGCGCCGGCGGCCGTCGGCTGAGGTCGCCCGAGGTCGGGCGACCTCCGGCGAGGGTCGCGCGACCCAGCCGAGGGCCGCCGGAGGTCGCCCGACCTCGGGCGACCCTCGGCGAGGGTCGCGCGACCCGGCCCGAGGGCCGCCGGAGGTCGCCCGACCTCGGGCGACCAGTGGTCGCTCGACCCGGGGCCGCGCGACCCGGGCGACCGCCGCTGCGGCCGCGTGACCCTCGCCGAGGGTCGCTCGACCCTGGGGCCGCGCGACCCGGGCGACCGCCGCCCGGGTCTCGCGGCCGCAGCGGCGGTCGCCCGGGTCGCGCGGCCCCCGGGTCGAGCGACCCGGGTCGCCCGAGGTCGGGCGACCTCCGGCGGCCCCTACGGGTCGCGCGACCCTCGCCGAGGGTCGCCCGAGGTCGGGCGACCTCCGGCGGCCCCCTACTGGTCGCGCGACCCTCGCCGGAGGTCGCCCGACCTCGGGCGACCTCGGGCGACGGCCGCCGGCGCCAGATCCGGCTCGCCGGCGGCCGTCGCCCTTCGCCGGTCCGGCGAAGGGGCTGCTCCTTTTACATTTATAAAAAAATAAATAAAAGGGCAATAAAGGAAATATGAAAAATCAATGGGGACAATTTAGGAAGAAAAAAATGCTTTCAGCATTTCCAAGGACCTTGCTTTCAAATGAAAGCTCCTTGAGGAGGTTGCCAAACACCTCTTCTTTGGCTGAAGGAGCTTTGGGGGCTGGATGGGCTTTCTAAATGCCCATCCAAACGCACCCTTGGTCAGTTACGTCACATAAGTGATCCAATCCGACATGAGTGTACATAATGCTCAATTGGCTGAACCGGCTCATTTATTCCAAGTTTACAAAATGTAGTTTAGAAAACGTTACTTTGAATGAATAGGTCAAACCCAGATCAATTCGAAAATTAGACCTGACTTTATTGTGTATGCTCGTTTATTTCCCAATTGATACATTTCAATGTCTAGATTTAATTTTAATTAATCAGTGACGCACCACAGATACATCTAGATAAGAAAAGTATAAACATGCTACCTGGCCGTAAATAGAATTTAAAGTTGGAGCAGTGGACTCAACTGACCAAATAAGTGAGCTATTCCCTTCTTTGACATTATTAACCATGCTCTATCAATTTTATGACACAAGGTATCACAATTTTTTTTAAGTCATTATTATATTTGGATAATGATTTTTGGGCTCAATATTAAGCATGGCCACTTAGGCTCGTCCATTGATTGATTATGTTTACCCACGAATAAATATTATGCCAACATAACGATGGGTGTATGGCTGTGGCACCACAATGAAAGGGCAAACATAGGAAATACACCCACCAGAAGATTGCCCCTCTAAACATTTTATTCATTAGAATGTTAGCTTGATGGTTCAGCGTTAGAAGTCTTTTCAAACAAAGATCCTCAATTTTCATTTCTAGGCAGTCTTGAAAGAAGTAAAAACCTCCAAAAGAACAAGAAAAAAAAATTTACTCACTCAACCGATATAGTGGTGTGCGCATAGATGACAGGTGCCAACATTCATTTTAAAAGAGTGAACAACAATTCGTTTGTCCACTTCCCTATAAAGAGCAACATAAATTGAAGCAATTAGGAAAATACACCCACTAACACTCACCAAAAGATTGCTCCTCTCAATATTTTATTCATTAAATGTTCATTTGATGGTTCCACATTAGAAGTCTTTTCAAACAAAGCTACGACCCTAATGCAAGTTCAGAACCACGATTTCCATTTATGGGCAGTGTTGAAAGAAGTAAAGACCTCCAAAAGAATGAGAAAAAAAAAAATTACTCACTCAACCGACTTAATGGTGTGCGCGTAGGCGACAGGTGCCAACATTCATTTTTAAAAAGTGAACAACGATTTCTTTGTCCACTTCCCTACAAAGAACAACATAAATTGAAGCAATTAGGGAAATACATGTTAGGAACATAGGTAAATACATGCCTATATTGTTGGGAAAATATGGCTTCGAATTGGGTGGAACAATGAAAACAACAAAGTCTTTAAGGATTTATTTGCCCCACAAAGTTGCTAATGGTCACCAGCAAAAATCATCTAGGATACAACAAAGTCACAAATGAGAATATTAGATAGCAATTTTAGTATTTCTCCGGGATCTCTCTAGGAAACAATCGAAAATTGGCTGCAGTTTTTTTTAGAAAGAAGACTCGAAAATGACCACCTTTTTTCCTTCCAAAAATTGACAAGTATATGTATGAAATAGTCTCAACTCTTCGTGAAAATTGCCAAAGAATGAACAAGCACGTCCTTTAGAAAATTGTTCGGATAAACAAATGCAACTCTTCGGAAGAAGTCGAAAACCGAACAATTGCAACCCTTCGAGAAAGGTTGCAAACCGAATAAGTAATTTTCTAAAGGTTGTCTTGAAAAGACACAAACAAAATTCGGAATAAGAATTTTCATTTTATATTTCATTTCCGAAAATTCTCAAAATAAAAACCAACCTTTGAATTGATTAAAAATTAATAACAAAAAAAAATAAATAAATTACAAATGGATTAGTATTAATTAAACCGCGGGCGCGCTAAATGTTAAGTGCACCAAATAATCGCACACCCGCACGCGGGTATGGTAGGGTCTAGCCCCACCCAATTATTCCTTTAAGTACATAAAAGAAATCCCACACTTTTAAATTGGCCCACTTCCTCCCACTTTTCCTACGTGGGATAAGGAAAAAACACTCAGTTTGTTTTGACAAACAAACCTCTAACATATATCGTTAGGTATAAATAAAAATTCATTTGTTCACTTTTTGATCAATTATTTGTTTAAGAACCTATACCGTTAGGTCTAAATGCATGCCTACATGTGAATACATATTAGGAACACAAGTAACTCTTGGATTTACTTTATCACGGACTTAACGGAGGACCAAATGGATCGCAGATTAAACAAATTAATCAAATAGGTGTCTAAGCCACCTTTAAGGCCATTTAAAACCATGTAAATGCAATTCATGAATTCATCTCTGGTTTGGACCATTGATTGTCTTATTTGGACCATTGATAGTCTAATGATTGTCTTGTTTGGGTCATTAATTGTTTTGGTGTTGAATGAAATGTATGCTCAAGTTGAATGACATGTTTACATAGTTTAGCTTTAACCTTTAATTGTAAGATGGCCAAGCAAGCTTGAAGACAATGACTTTGTCAATGTGCCATCCGACTCTTCACTCTTTGTTGTCTTTGGTTTTTTTTTTTTCTATTGGGTTGTAATTTTTTTTCCATTGTAATGTAAAACACCCAAAGAGTTGCGGGTTTTCTTTTCTTTTGCACTTAGAATAGAAATTAGAATAGAAATTATGTGATGTCTATTTACTCTAATTTCAATTAATTGATTGATTTTTATTTCCAAGCATTATCATTCTATGCACTTAATTATAGGCACCCGATTCGACATTCTGGCAGCTTATCAATTCTGAAATTTTCTTTGGGTCGCGTAAGAAAAGAAACTAAGGGCGCATTTGGTAACATTTCGTTTAAAAATTGTTTAGGAAACGAGAAATAGAAAAAAAGTGTTTCATCATTCCGGAGAACAATTTTTTAACAAAAAAACGCGTTTGATAAACTTGCAGGAATAAAAATGAACGAAACACATTTGGTAAATTTGTATAATTTTTTTCTTTTATTTTTTAATATTTTTATTTTATTTTTTCTATTTTCTTTCTTATTTTTCTTATTTATTTTTCCTTTTTCTTTTTTCTTTTTTCTTTTTCTTTTTCTTTTTCCTTTTTCCTTTTTCCTTTTTTTTTTTTTTTCTTCTTTTAGCCGGGTCGCCGGCCTCGGCCATGGCCGGCGACTAGCCAACAAGGGCCGACGGCCTCCCCAGCCACGGCGAGGCTCGCCGGCCCGGCCAGCCGAGCCTCGCCGTAGATGGGCGAGGCTCGGCCTCGCCTTGGCCGGGCGAGATCAAGCTCGCCCGGCCCGGCGCGAGGTCGGCCTCACCTTGGCTGGGCGAGCTCAAGCTCGCCCGGATCTGGCGAGGCCGAGCTTCACCAAGAGCCGACGACACTCCGGTGAGGTCGTCGGCCCTCGACGGCCGGTCGCCAACCCCGGCCGAGATCGGCGACCGGCCAAAGAAAAAAAGAAAAAAAAAGAAGAAGAAAAAAAGAGAGAAGAAAATGGAAAGTGTTCCTAAATTTTGTTCCTTAAAAACAAGAAATAACTTTTTTTTTATTTCTTGTTTTATTTCATATGTGTTTAAGGGAACAAAAATTAATTTTAGAACAAAAACACAAACGAACAAAAAAACAAAAAAATTGTTTAAAAACAGAAAAAAGAAATCAAAACAAACGCAGCCTAATATGCCTCAACCATTGGGATTCTAGTTTCTCTCTTGAGTTGACAAAATTTGATCTTGATTTATTTTATGAAATTCTTTTGTAAATTCTCTAAACAAATCTAAGGGGGACTAACCATTAGGATTCCAGTTTTTCTCCGGCAAAAGATCTCTTCAAGTGCCATAACTTGGCACAAAATGACACTTAAGTGTCATAACTTACGAAAGTAACACTTAAGTGACATATTTTAAGCAAAGTGGGACACCTGAGTGCCACCTTTGGTGAAGTCGGCTGGAAATCATACGTGGCAATTAAATATTAATATTTATCGCCGAAGTAGCTCGCCGGAGAGTTGACTCAGCTCTAATTCACCCAATACGACGTCATTTCTATAGTTGGCCAAAATAGAGCCCTTAAATCAGTCAAAACGACGTCGTTTTGACATAATTTGAATTTTAATATAATATAAAAATTAATTAAATTTAATTAAAACAAAATAATAAATATAAGTTTTATTTATTTATTTTTTAAAAGGCGAGGAGGAGAAGGAGGAAGGCCAGAATGACCGAGGGCCGAGCCCTCGCCGCCGCCGCCTCCCCGCCATTACCAAAAGGTGGGGAGGGCCTACGTGCCCTCACCGCCGGTTGACGGGGCCACCGACCCTCAACCAAGGCTTGACGGCCCCAGCCCTCACCGTCGGTTGCCTCCCTCCTCCTCCTTCTTCCCCCCTTTTTTTCCTCCTCCCCCTTCCTCTTCCTCAACCACCAACTGCCTCCCCTTCTCCTTCCCTCCTCGCCAGATCTGGGCGAGGGTCGCGAGCCCTCGCCGATCTAGGTGAGGGCCGACCCCCGCCGGCGGCGACCCTTGGCCCGGCCAAGCGAGGCTCGCCAACCCTCGCCGCCAATCGGCCGGGGTCGCCAAACCCTAGCTAGGGCTCGGTGAACTCGGTTGACCCTCCCCCCTCCGTCGCCAGCCCTTACCGGCGGCGGCTAAGGGCAACCCTCAACCACATCCTTTTAAAAAAAAAAATTAATTTTTTTTAAAATTTTGAATTTTTTTAATATTTGCATTTTTTTATAAATGTTTTAAATAAATTTAATTTTAAATTAATTTTAATTAATTTTTATATTAATTTTTACCATGTCGCATCAAAACGACATTTGTTTTACACTTGCTTCGCCCGAAAATTGACACGTTAGCGTTTTGGCCGAATTTTGGCCAGATTGGCACTCAAGTGATCTATTTTGCTCCGATTTTGACACTTAAGTATCACTTTTGTAAGTTATGGCACTTAAATGTCCCTTTGTACCAAGTTATGGCACTCTAGGGGTCTGCGCGTCGTTTTTCTCTATAAGCTTCAAAATTTAATTTTTTTGTTTGGTGAATTTCTTTTGATGAAACTGAATTTCTTTTGGGTAGATTTAATCCACTTGATCAAAGCAAAACAAGTAAACTATATTTTATGAAATTCTCCATTGGGTTTTAAAGCATTGAGCACAATCCGGCACATGAAATTCTTTTGTAAATTCTATAAGCTGGTCTAAGTGAGACTAAACTAACATACAAATTCTATAAGCTAGTCCATACCTGGTGTTCTAAGTAGACCAATGGGATTTTAGTTTCTCTTCCTAAGTTAATTTTTTTTATTTGATAAATTTCTTTTGATGAAACTGAATTTTCTTTGAATAGATTTAATTTTGTGACACAACACTTACAACAAGTAAATTATACTTTAAGAAATTCTTTTATTAAATTCTTTGTAAATAGGCATGGACCTTTGGTCCTGCTATTCTTCTGAATTATTTGGTAGATTTAACAACTCTTTAGAACAAAGCACAATCTAGCACATGAATTTATTCTTTTGTAAAATCTGTAAGTTGGTCTAAGGGAGACTAAACTAACATGCCCAATGTTCTAAGTAGATCATTGGACTTCTAGTTTTTCTCCCTAAGTTAATTTTTTTATTTGATGAATTTCTTTCGATGAAACTGAATTTTCTTTGGGTAGACTTAATTTAATCTTGTTGCAACTATATTTTAAGAAATTCTTTTTTTCTTTAGGCTCATATGAAAAATAATGTCAATAAAGAAGATCAGGCCACCGGAGAATGGTTAACTGGCCTTGGAATCCATGGATATATTCTACAATATCCTCTTTAGATTGCCACTTGAAGATATCAGCCCACTGAAGGGCGTATTAAAGAGATGGAAGTCAATCATCGATGGCCAAGGCCTAATGGGCCGGGACTTTGCTAGGAGGTTTGCTAACCTCCACTCCACCTCCACCATCCTCCTCTGTCTTTCGTACATCGATGATGAGTCGATTCAACCCATCCTTCGTTTGTACTCACTTAAGCTCGCAACTGGCTCTATAAATCTGTTGCACAACCTCCTGGCTTCTTTGAGAATGGGAATAAAATTTTCCGGACCATAAGGGGGATTTGTAGCTACAACCTCAAAGAACCTAGTGGCATCCACAAACACACTGTAATATACAATCCATATACTCGTGTTGCTAAGTTGCTTCACTTTCCGAACGCCGCCATCACCGATTGCCTTTGTGGGACTCGCCCCGTTCCCACCTGACTTTTAGCACATTAGGATATGATCCTGCCACCGAGGATCACTTTGTGTTGAAGAGCCAGATTCACTTGAACCTTCGCAATGGCGACCATGAAGGAGGAGACCATGAAGACGGCAATGATGATAATGAAAATGGTGATGATGTAGATGCCAAGGATGATGATGGAGGGGATGATGAAGATAAAGATGGCAATGATATGGAGGAGAACATAAAGATGGTGACAATTATGGAGTACACTATGACCTTGAAGATGGAGTAGTAGTCGGGCACATGGATAAGACACTATGACCATAAAAATGAAGCAGTAGTCGGGCACATATTGTACAAGTTTCAAACGGGTCGATGGAGCAAGCTAGACTTGGCCCCTATCGATTTCATTTGGGGAGAAAGCATTTGCATAACTTGATGCATTTACTTCTTCGCCCTTAATAGGGATGATAAACTAGTTATCGCAGCATTCTTAATTGAGAGTGAGAATTTCATGATTATCTCACTCCCCAATTGAGACTAAGAATATACATGTTGATGTGTATATGATTTCCGCCTTCTTCCTCCACGATATGCAATGGCCTCAGCTTTTGTTCAAATTCAATCAACACTCCCCAATCATAAAATGGAGTAAGATAGAGTAATGCTGATCGAATTCGAACAAAAGCTGGGGCGATTACACATCGTGAAGGAGGAAGGCAAGAATCTCTACATGCAGGTATGAGCTACATTACTAGATGATAACATTTGGAAATGTGTGACATTATTTAGTTCTAAATGTTCTTTTCCCCCCTTTTTGGCCACTACATGTGAAGTATTCACTTACAGTACTCACAGTAGTTGAGAGTGATCAACATTGTGAAATTAATGCAAGTCTTATGTACAAAAGACAAACCAAATTGCAATGCTTGTCCTATGAGAGGAGAATTCAGACACTTTGCAAGTGCTTTTACAATGTATAGTGGTCTCCAACAATTATGTTCATATCCTATGTGAACACAACCACATTGAAGTTCCACCCAAGCAAGACCACTACTTCCAACACAACTGTTTTAGATGAATGAAAATTAAAGCTGAAAAGTATGGCCTAGGCAAACAATACCATTAAAAGGCGCACTTGCTTAGTTCGTCTGTAAGAAAGATACCAAATCTTGAAAATGCAACTTGGACTTTCTACATCCAATTCAATTCTAATTAGTTGATGACCAATTATTGTTTTCTTTTCATTGTGATAGTGATACTTCAATAGCAATAGGTAGTATGAATATCATTATCGTAGTATTGCAAATATCACCGGACAAGAACACATGTTTTTCCATATACTCAGCACTCATAATTTGTGTAGTGCAAGGCCTGTGCTACATTGGTGAGACTTTGTTCATGTCTTTACCACTAGCAAAGGAGAATGGAAAAGAACATCAACAAGAAGCAAGACCAGGAGCAAGTAACTGTCAACCTATTATAGAGGAACCTACGACCCAGAACTAGACTACACTATGATACGAGAAATTGACATGGAGGATATGTTTTCAGATGATTTCAATGAAATTCCTATAATCAAACTTAATGTGGAAGAGTTCACTCAGAATTTACAGAAGCAAATGCAACAGAATACGGACCTTCAAGAAAATGACATGTCAAAAGTTTTGGTTGCTTTGACCCTATAAGCTGCCTTCATTTTTGTGCCTAAGCTTAAAAATGTGAGATGGCTATGAACAGAGCACCTAGCATGAGGTTGGGAAGGTTCGACCCTAGTCCTCTTTGATGATATGTCCATAATTTGCATATGTAGGCTTCTTATGCTATTATCAAAATCCAATTTAACATCACTTTCGGCCAACGACTCTGACAAAAGATTTGCTTCATTGATCTACCTACTTGCTTTGACACCATTCTTGTTTGAGTGCTCATAACAAATATTCTTTTCGATGTCAGTTTGCTTACCATAGGTTGAGAAAAATTCCTTCTCAACTTCTACGGCTCTTTTCTTCCTATTCTTTCTCATTTGCTTCTCTGTTGCCTTTTGCATTTGCTGCATAGTCCGATAGTATGTCCTCTCAGCTTTAACCTCTACTTTCTTCCCCTTCCTCTATATTTTCTTCTCATTTCTCTTCTATTCCAAACTTTGATAGGAATTGCCAAAAGAAAATGTTATGTTATCTTGCTCATTACTATGCAAACTTTCACTTTTCCTTTTCTTTTTCTTTCTCATTGCAAGTGAAAGTGGAGGTAGGACAGAAGAGGTGGTGGGGGTGGGGGAGCTGATGACGGTTTGTGAGTTAGTGTTAATCAAAGTAATATGAGGCTTGAATTTGGGTAGAAAACCAGAGGATATTGTACAAAAGAACTAGGTTGTTTAAGCTGCAAATTGACCCAAATTGATCGGGTGCCAATGTGTAGTGTGCTCTTGAATAGGAGAAGGCAATGGTGCTACTTGAAAAAATTCTTGCTCAGACGGACCAAAAGGGGGAGAACAAAGTGAGGGAGTTAGAAAGTGGTGGGACTTTTGGGTCCTTACATGTAAAGGATAATGTGAGTTTCACTGAGAATTGGGACAATGACTAGTTGGAGGAGCTTCGGGTGGATCATTATTTAGAATATAAGGTGGTCCTCGAAGAACATGACCATGCATGTGACGCATAAAAATAAAATTGTGCCGCCAAAGGTTGGGCTGAGCAAAAGTTGGAGGAAAGAAGGCTGTGGGCAGATGATGTTGCGCCTTAAGATCTTGATTGGTATGATAACCATAATTCCTCTGACCATACAAATTGATAAGGCTTGGACTTTCAATTTGGGTAATTAGTTACAACATTTCTTGCCAAAGCATAACTTGCTCACCACAATATGGTCCAGATAATCTGAACCATCCTGTAAAGTAGAAAGATCAAATCATGAAGTTAAAATCAATGGCTCAAAAGGAAATGCCTAATTGTGTTAATGGAGCAAGTTCGGAAGGCAAAGATAAACTCATGTATTAAACACTCCTTGTAAAACAAGTTATACATGTGTTTTGCCTGTATTACATTTCAAAGTAAGAAATAAAGTTCCATGAAAATTTGGATTGCTTTTGAGATTTTCACAATAAAGTTTGATTGCTTGTTGAGATTTCCACAAGCATAATCTATATGTCACATAATGGATGGATTTCTTTTCTTCTTATGATGAATAAGTTCTGTGAAAAGTTGGAGAAATGATCATGGAAGATGGAAAGAGCCGTGTATGGATATGGAGTAGTATGATTCTGCAAATTATGTTAGGATTCATGTAAGTTTTGACTTTCGTATTCTGATTTTAGGTAACCATAAAATTTCTTTTACAAGAATCAAGCATGTTAGATGTTTAAATTTGGGTTGTACTCTATTCTCTCTTTTAGTTACCTAAGTTTCAATGTACGTTTCATTTTTCTCCATTGGCTAGTTAGAGTTTTTTTTTTTTTTTTTTTTTTTCATCTTCCTGATTTGATTAAGCACTAATGAATAAATAAAAAGGCTCATGACTGTTGTAAAGTATTGCATTGCAAATATATAATAAAGAAGATATTGAGAAAAGAAAGCAAGTGAACACCAGAGGTAGTAGAGAAAGCCAGAGAATAGAGTTTTATTTACAGTACCTCACAATTGTTCTGTGTTGTGATTATTGTTCTATATTATTGTATATCAAAACTAAACTCTTATTTATAGGAGACCAAGAATGTACTTATCATTAATATCAATGTATCGAACGATATATGTACTGGATAGGGGAGATGAAGGTTCATTGTATAGAGAGATGTATTTAGAATGTATGATACAAATGTACCATAATAAGTATATTAGATAAAATGAATATAATGAATATATTCATGTATTTCATTCATTAATGTATTTCATAACACTTCCCCTTGAATATTCATTGTATTCATTATGAATGTGCATCGAATGATACTGCCTCATTAAAAACCTTAAGTTAGAAAAACCCAGTGGGACAAAAATTGGACAAAAGGGAAAAAGAGTGCAAAACACAAATGTTATGATCTCTACCTTTTATGGATGCATTAATTGCCTCGTTAAAAACTTTAAGCCGGAAAAACCCTGTAGGAAAAAACCGGACAAAAAGAAAAAAAGAGTGCAATGCATATATAGCCACTGCTGGGGCTAATCATTCTTGCATCTTGTAAACTCACCGTATATCAATGCTATAATGCATAGTTCATAATATCTCCCCCTCAATTGAGCCATATAGCCACTGCTGGAGCTAATCAATCTTGCATCTTGTAAACTCGCCGCATACCAATGCCATATACTAATTTCTCAAAGGTTGATGTTGGCAATGATTTGGCAAAAAGATCTGCAAGATTATTTATGGATTGAATCTGTTTAATATCAATTTGTCGATTTTTTTTCTTGGAGTTCATAAGTATAGAAAAATTTCTACGAGATATGCTTGGTCCTATCACCCTTGATATATCCTCCCCTGAGTTGTGCAACACAAGCAGCATTATATTCATAAATTATAGTGGGAGAATTTGTAAACGGTATTAAGCAATAAAAATTATGAATATGAGTTATAACGAATCTTAACCAAACACACTCTCTTCCAGCTTCATATAAAGCAATAATCTTATTAATGGTTAGAAGATGTAGCTACTAGTGATTGCTTCGTAGAACGCCAAGAAATAGCGGTGCCGTTATAACAAAATAAATATCCGGTTTGAAAGCGAGCCTTATGTGGATCAGATCTATATCCAGCATCAGTATATCCAACTACACCAGAGTTAATGGAATCCTTAGAATAATATAATCCCAAATTTATGGTTCCTCGGAGATAACGGAAAATATGTTTAACTCCATTCCAGTGTCTCCGAGTTGACTCAGAACTAAAACATGCCAATAAATTTACCGCAAAAGCAATATCTGGTCTCGTATATTGTGCCAAGTACATCAAAACCTCAATTGCATTGAGATATGGTACTTCAAGACCAAGTATCTCTTCATTTGATTCTCTATGATGAAATGGGTCTTTTTGGGGATCTAGAGACCTTACAACCATATAGGTGCTCAATGGGTGAGCTTTGTCCATGTTGAAGCGTTTAAGCAATCTTTCAACGTATGCTGATTGATGGACAATTATTACATTTGCTTTATGCTCAAGCTTTAGACCAAGACAAAGTTTGGTTTTACCCAAATCTTTAACTTCAAACTCCATTTTCAAATACTCAGTAGTTTTAGCTAACTCTTCTGGAATTCCAATTAAATTTATATCGTCGACATAAACTGCTACAATAGCAAATCCGGTTTCTAATTTCTTAATAAACACGCATGGGCAGATAAGATTATTCTGGTACATTTCCTTAATTAGGTACTCACTTAGGCGTTAATACCACATGCGACCGAATTGCTTTAAACCATATAAGAATCTTTATAATTTTATTGAGAATAAATTACAGGGAGTGATGCTTCAGGTATTTTGAATCCCTCGGGAATTTTCATATAAATATCAGAATCTAATGAGCCATATAAATATGCCGTCACAACGTCCATAAGACGTATTTCCAATTTTTCAGAGATTGCTAGGCTAATGAGAAAACGAAATGTAATCATATCCATCACAGGTGAATATGTCTCATTATAATCAATCCCAAGTCTCTAGGAGAATCATTGGGCAACAAGTCAGGCTTTATATCTGACAACCTCGTTTTTCTCATTTCGTTTTCGAATAAATACCCATTTATATCCAACGGGTTTTATATTATCGGGGATACGAGTTACAGGTCAAAAAATCTCTCGTTTAGTTAGGAAAGCTAATTCAACT
Organism: Eucalyptus brandiana; assembly: GCA_014182725.1. Taxonomy (NCBI): domain Eukaryota; kingdom Viridiplantae; phylum Streptophyta; class Magnoliopsida; order Myrtales; family Myrtaceae; genus Eucalyptus; species Eucalyptus brandiana. Next base: position 38,147,426 of record CM024674.1, read on the forward strand.
TTAATTACTTCATCCCACTTAAGTCAATCTTGCCTTTGACAACATTCAATAATAGATTGCAGCTCACAATCATCATCCATAATTTTATGAGCAACTAAGAATGCAAAAGCATCATCAATGATGATTTCATTTCTATCCCAAATTTCATTACAATATGTAATGGAATTCTCGGTATTCCTGGGGCTAGTGTTCCTTTCATGGGTTTGCGCCTCTTTAGAGGCAATAAGCTCTTTGGGAGCAAGCATAACGCCAGGCTCTTATGGAGCGAATTCCTAATTCTTTCCCCTTCATTTTCGAGAAGCAGTATATTTTGATCCTATCGGTCTACCACACTTTAAGTGTGGGGGATTTTGATCCATTTTAGCCTATCTTTCGGGAACAGCTATCCTAGCTAGAGCATTTGCAGCTAGAATATGATAATAGTGCAAAAAAACGTGCAAATGTGACATTGCGCGTAGATAATAAGCAAACATGGGACCATCTACAAGATGCGTCCACTAGTACCATAAAATATCGAAATTGTCCACTTTGTGGTTGTATTGGTCCACAAATATCACATTGAATTCTTTGCAAGAATAAAGGAGATTCAAGATTAATCTTTGTTATATAAGGTTTGATAATGAGCTTTCCTTGTGAGCAAGCTTCACAATTATAATATTTGGACAACAATACCTATCATGCTACAATCCAAACTGATCAGGGCTTACCAATCTCCAGGATGTGGTGGCGTAAGGTTCAACAGCCTTAATCATGACACAATACAAACCCATAGAAGAAGCTTCTAGCTTCTCATGATGGTCTTCAAGCCCATCTTATAAGAGGAAATGCCAATATATTTCTTATCTTATTCATAAATAATCTCAATATGGTACTCATTACGGCGTACATCTTTGAAACTAAGCAGATTCATTTTTGACGTAATACTCAGAAATGCATTCTCAATATGCAAGATTGTGCCATTTGGCAAAATAATTATGGCATTCCCAAAACCATCAATAATCGGAACATGACCTGATATTGTATGGATTTGCACCTTACGCAATGTCATACTCAAGAAAAAGTGTCTATTACGAAATATAGTATGTGTTGTTACACTATCAAGCAAGCAAACAAACATCTTCATTTTTCTCGGTATTTTCCATTTACATTTATATTGACAACTTCAGATGTTAAGTATCATAAAAGTTGCATATTAGTTATATAGTCGAATAAAATTTCAAAAATAAATATTATATAAGGTTCATAAGCATTTCATAACCATATTAAAGAACAATAAAAAGTAATACATTTAAAGCGAAACAATATAAAATTCGAAATTCAAATTATCATCCACCAATCTAATGCCTCATCAAAGTAATCAGGGGTCCTCAAAGAAATCAAAGACATCCAATGATGCATTTGCTACTTCAAGAGCAAGAGAAGTCCCACCAACGGAGATATTGTTGACCTTAATAGTGGTTATGCAGTATGATTGATTTCAATGGCATGGGATTCACTACGCTTGCCTGTATTTCTTAAAGATGCTTGGTATAGATCAACAAAATGTTTTGGCGTACGACATGTATGTGAATCATGCCACAGCAATGACAAATACTTTCATTAATCACCTTTTTAGCTTTTTTCTTTGTCATGATTCAGGCCAAAGTTTGATTTTCTAGGGCGGTTAAATTTCTTGTCATCCCTTCTAGGATTATGTTCTTGCCTGCGCTTATAGCCCTTAAAATGGCCAATATTTTTCTTAAAGTTAACATGTGCTTCAAGCAATACTTTTGAGCTAGCAGGTCTAAGATTATGATTTTTTAGCAGCAATTCATTAGTTTACTCTGTAGTAAGGAGCACGGAAATTAATTAAGAATATGTGGCAAACTGACGCTACCGGTATTGCTATTGCAATATAATATTTGAAGCATGGAAGGTGGAGAAAGTTTTCTCTAACAATTCCGTATCAGCGAGTTTGATACCGCATAACTCAAGCCGAGAAATAATATCAAATAAAGCGGAATTATAGTCAGACACTGATTTAAAATCTTGCAGTCTGAGATTTTGCTAGTCATATTGTGCTTGAGGGAGGATAACAGTTTTGGTATGATCATACCTATTCTTCAACCTCCTCCACAAGATATGAAGGTCTCGAACGGATAAATATTGAGTCTACAGGCTCTCATGCAAATGACGGCGAATAAAAATCAGTGCATTTGCTTTATCCTTTTTATTTGAGGTTCCATCCTTTGTAATTGTATTAGCGAGATCTTGCCCTTGGAGGTGCATTTCCATGTCAAAACATTAGGATAGATAATTCTTTCCACTCACTTCCAGGATGTGGAATTTGGGCTTTTCAATATTTGCCATAATCCTTGCAAAAATAAATCCTTAAATTAATTAAAAGGATTTCCAAATATCCACCGCTACTTCAGGAGCAAAATGATACTTTTAGATTTGAAATTTGGCTTCGGGCCAAGAAAAATAACAATTAAGTATAAGTTGATTAATAAAAGGAATACCCACCTTGCAAAACTTACTTACTTAGTTAGTAGATCTTCGTGTTGATAACGTGTTGTAAAATATTACGTTACAAATATATAATAGAGAAGAGATTGAGAAGAGAAAACAAGTGAACATTAGAGATAGTAAAGAAAGCCAAAAAAGAGAGTTTTATTTCCAGTACCTTACAGTTGTTCTGTGTTGTGATTGTTGTTCTATATTATTATACATCAAAACTAAACTCCTATTTATATGAGAACAAGAATGTACTTATCATTAATATCAATGTATATAATGATACATGTACTGGATATGGGAGATGAATGTTCATTGTATAGGGAGATGTACTTAGAATGTATAATAAAAATGTACCATAATAAGTACATTAGATAAAATGAATATAATGAATATTCATTCATGTATTTCATTCATTCATGTATTTTATAACAATGACCATTGCATATACAATTACAATGGGCTTTTGGCTATTGGGTTCCAACTTTTGATTTTATTTTTTCCTTTTTGATTTTAAATTCCTATTATGTTGATAACAATGACCATTGCATATACAATTATATATATGTTATTTGGTTGAAGACTAATTTATTAGCCAAATAAATGTTGATAAATTAATCTTTAACAAGAAGAAGGTGATCGACAATAGCATAAAACGGCATTTTCTTTTTCACACCGAAAAAGTAATTGAAAGGTTCTTTATACTTCTTCTATAATTATCATAAGATAATATTCTAACACAACCGTGGTCTTCCCAATAATAATCTCATTATCATGGTGTATATACTTGAATGGCAAGAAACTTGACTTTAATTCCAATTAATTCTTACGGTTAAGCTTTTTGTACTTTATGTATGAAAATTTGAAGGTGAAAAGATATGTTTCCTTAATATTCAATTTACATATTATACACACCGCACAACTTAAAGCGATGAGGAATATACATGAATCTATTCCCCTGTTATGTAATTCTAGTTAGATTTAGGACAACAGAGAAGGCCACTCGTCTCTCTCGCAACAGCAGGCGAGCTACAAGACGCAGGGCTCATTGCTGCACAAGGTCGATGTCCCAAGCTCATGTGCCTTAAACGAGCTCAAGCGAAATTTCAAGCGACGTCTATCCAACAAGTGGCGCCACAATCGAGCTGCTTGGATTCAAGTGAGCGTGTATTTGCTGTTAGTTTCGTAACTTAGGAAGACAACGCAAGCACATTTTGTGCATCCAAGTGTAAAGTGGGATGGTCGAAAGGAGATAACAGCAGGAGACGTGAGGACATACACGCCTCCCTTCAACCGAACTTTTCAATCATGCACTGCAGATCAGGGCATATGACCAGTGGAGCGATGTCCCGTAGACAATGTTACGTCCACATACGACTTGGTGAAAGATTTCCTCTGAATACACACACCTCTCTCTCTCTCTCTCTCTGTGTTTTCTTCCTGGCGGCGTCAGCTGCAACAAGTTAAAAAGCCAACCCAAGAGTGGAAAGAGGAGGCAAATGAACGCATGCCAAATCGTGCAGGGGTTTTTGCTGCGATCTGCTCATCATGTCGGGATGGGCAGATTCTACGGATCACCATTTACGTGGTTGCACGATCTCCCCCTCCCTCCTGATTTATTATTTTACCCGGTTTTTGGACCGGACCATGCAACCGTAGCTTTCAGCCATTCTTTTTTCGGTTTTTCGAATTTGGAGGGTTTTTGGTTTTTCTCTGGTGGGACCGGGGGGGAATCGGGCGAACCCCCACCAGTGACACAACTAAGCCGCAACGACCGACCCGAGTGCTGTCCCACTCCTTTGAAAACGAAACGAAAGTGTCCTCAAAATACAAGTCATACGCTATGAATCCATTTTTGACTTGTTTCATAACAAACAAACTTTTTAGACGAACCGGTATAGGAGCACAAATCAAATTCAAATTTTGGTATTACCTATAATGATATGATTCGATCCTATTTGTTATTTTGTTTATTTATTTTGTTGACACCCTGTCGCGACCTAAATTTTCAGGGCAATCCTAAAGTTTAGGTTAATGGATTACTAAGTCCGAGAACTTGGCACGGACCCTCCCAAGTCCTACCAATCGCGACTGATAAAAATTAACTCATTTAAATATGCAATTTCAATTGATTTGGAGCCGCCACTAATCAATTAGGGTTTGATTAGAAACCCAAATAAAGTATCGGAGAATGCTTTATTTTTACGAACAGAGATTGATAGGTCAGGGGACATAGTTACGCTAAATTATTCTAACGCCCTTTCGGTACCTTTAATTTTAAAAATATTTTGCAGGCAATGTTAATTAACTTAAACTAATAACATGCAAATGGTGGTCATGTGGGTGCACAATCAATAAAATAACATTCAAATAAAAAATGCTAATAAAATGCATGCCCTAAACATGATTTCTAAATGACATGACACCTAATTTTTCTTTTTTTTATTTTTGTTAAAAAATGTTAATTATATGTAATCTTGATCTAAATTTAGTATGCATGGATTTTACTTTAATGATATGTGAAATGCAATTCATATGGCATAACTTGAACTATCACTATAAATATGCAATCTAATTTATATAATCTTAAATATGCATGAGTCTCATGATATGGGATGAATGACATGATAATTCTACATGCATGCTCTTTTATAATTTTTTTTATGATTTTTTTTTATTACATATATGCAACCTACATTAAACAATGATGACATGAAATTTGATTAATTATAAACTAATTTATTAACTAACCAAGTAAATGACATTTTGTGTTTTCTTTTTCAAATGACTTAACAATTCTTATTAAAAAAGAAAGTAACGTAATGATACAATATTAATTTTTTGGCATTTTTTATATATATATTAAAAATATATATTACATGGTGAGAATGTTAAAACATTAACCTATAACTAATTAAATAAAACGCAACATGTAATGTGCGCATTATAAAATCTATATGACCTAAATGACATCTCTTTTTTTTTTTTGTTTTGGTTTTATTAAAGGAAAATCATCCTAATTCTACGTGAATCTTAAACTAAAATGTATTGCTTCAAATGTGAAATGTGTATAGACCTAAATACCCAAATTCTAGATATGCATAATATGTTACTAATAAAAAAATTCTAATTAAACCTATTATGCAAATTAACTAACATGTACCTAATATTTTTTTGGATTTTTTTAATTGAAATTGAAATTAATAAAGAATAATTAAACTATCTAAAGTGAATAACATTCTAATTTATCAATTTAACTTAAACTATATCTTATCTTAAAAGTTATAAAAATCAAGACATGCCAACATTATTTAAAATTGGCCCTAACAAAAATTACCCATCTAAAAGTATAATCTAAAATTATAATCCTATAAATGCAATTCTAATTTACTAACCCTAAAAATACCGTCCTAATTTACTAAACCTAAATGCTCTAATGTAATATTTAGATTTTTACGCACTTTTTGATTTTTTGATTTTTTAATCTTTCCAAGTAAGTAATTATTTTAAAAGAATGAAGATAAGAATTAAAATAACCGAAAAAATAATCCGTTGTCTCACGGATTAAATTAACAATTATTTTAACTCTATAATGATTTAATGATTGAAATGTTATCAAAATTTCTAAAAATTAAAGTAATTAAAAAAATGACCCGACGTCTTACGGGCCAAATTAATAATTACCTTAATTTGGGATAAAACTCCTAATGTCTACAAGGTCTACATATAATACTACAATCCAAATAATTAAACTTAAAAAATAAGCTAACATAATATGAAATAAGTAAAAGATTAAAAAAATATACTACCTGATTCCCTTTTCTTTTCTTTTTTTTTGTTTTTTCTTTTCTTTACTTTTCTTGCTTTCCTCACCCACGACTGAGCGACTCCGGTGATCCACCGGGGATTGGGTCGCCGGCGTTCGGGGTTGCTCGTCGGAACTCCGGCGAGGCTCAGGTGATAACCGGACCTGCAACAAAAAAGGGGAAGCAGCAGGTGGGTCGTGGATGGATCTCGAGCGGAACAGGAATGGCTCCGGCGTCAGTGGCAGAGGAAGGCTGCTGGTGTCGCGATCTGCAGCAGCGGGGAGTGTGGGGTCGTCGTCACTTCGGGCGAGGGACGCGGTGACGGAGCTCGTGGGTACAGAGGCGCAAGCTGCGGCAGAGCAGAGGTGTGGCGTCGGCTGACCGTTGAGGACAAAGGCGAAGGCTGGCCGTGGACGTTAGGCACCGGCGTCACGACGGGGAACGGCGGTGGTGCTGGTGCTCTTCGTCAGGCTGGTGGAGCGAATTGGCGAGGCAGCAACAGTTTCGCAGGGGCGATGGAGCTGGAGCCGTGGGTCGCTCGGATTGCTGCAGCGGCGACGCGCGGTGCCTCGGGGTCGTGTTCCGGAACGGCAAATCTGTTGGGCGTCGACGAGGGCTGAGGCGGAACGGCTAAACCGGTGGAGCAACGCGGCGGAGGCGCGGTGGCGCAGGCGCGGTGCCGACGCAGCGGCCGGTGCGGGCGCAAGGTTGGCACGAACAGGGCAGCGGCGGAGCTGGGTTGTCGGTTGCAGGGGTGTCACTCGATCATAGCGGTCGTCGGGGGTTGCACCAGTTGCAAGAATGGCGGTGAGACCGGCGAACGGCAGACGGAAGTGCGGTGCTTGGAGCCAGCGAACGAAGCGGCAGTGGTAGTGGCGCAATGGTGCGATCGTGGGCTTGCAGTAGCGGAGGGATCAGCGAGGAAGAAGATGAACAGCGCTTTTCCTTTTCTTTTCCTTTTTGCTTTCACATCACTCATCTATCTCTCTCTCACGTCACTTTCTCTGACTCTTCTTCTCTGCTTTCACCTCTCTTTTTTTTACTTTTTCCTTCTTTTCTCTCTCACCTGACACTCTCTCTCTCACTTGTCTCTCTCACCCTCTACCGAAGACTTCCCCCATTAACTTTCTGCCACTGAACTTCTTCTCTTTTTCTCTTTAATTCGCTATTTTTTGGACGAACAATCAAGAGAAGCCCCCTGTTTTCTTTCTTTTCACTTTTCAATTTTTTTCGACGAAAGAAGCCCCCCCCCCACGAAAGGTAAAGAGGAACCCCTATTTATAAAGCGGAAATTCGAGTTTGTTTCGCCGGTGGAGATTTTAGCTCAACCTTTCGCCGTGGAGATTCTCGCTCAACCTCTCAACAAAGAAAACGGCTCCAAAATACCGCCGTTGACTTATTTTCAATTCAAATTTTTTCAAAATTTTTCTAACCTATTTTCCCTCTACAACCAAACGCTATATTATTACTTTCTAAAATATAAATTGAATTTTAAAATAGGTGTCAACACACCCGTCATATACCGTTAATGTTTTTTAGTCCCAAGACGGTCTTGCAGATGTAAAGACCAGCATGCATGAGAGGGGAATGGTAAATCATGTACTATAAATACATTGTTAGCCCGTTTTTCTAACGGTTTCATTTTATTTTATTTTTGGACAAATGGTTTGTCTAACCTACTCAAATGTTAAAGGTGATCCTTAGGCAGAACGAAAGTAAGACGAGTTAGACTTAGTCTTATAAAGTGACCATACGTTTCAAAGAATAGAAAATCCCAAGCATCAGATAAATGTGAACAAATTAAAGCTTTATTCATTTTGAAGTTATTTAGAAGGGAATGCTCCTATTTATAGAGAGGTCAAACTTGAACGAGCAAAAAGATTTATAACCTAAAGATATCCCATTCTTTAATCATATTTAATTTTTTTGGATGGAAATAAGATGACAGTTGTATCTTCCTTAATTTGGCAAGATTAATCTTCACTAAATCTTTTGTTGCTTGTCCAACGTCAGTCCCACAAGGAGATTTCAATCTTGAGTTTGATTCTCATTCCGTGCATTCTTTGGCAGTGAAGTTATAAGAAAGTTATTCCACCAAAACTTACAAATGCCGACGCACTGATTGAGACGACCATTTAACTCATGATACACCACCACCCGACACAGTAATGGAAAATGCTAAAAAAGACTGCATTTCCCCTCCCCTCCTTGGCCTACGCCAAGATGGATGGGGAGTGCGTCTTTATGGCCTGTCTCTTTCCTTCTCTCTTCTTGAATAATGCTCCTCTCCCATTTGTTCGTGATGTTGTCTCCAAACGCTCAAGTACACTTTTTCCAAAGTTTACCCCAGAAGTGATGAACCTGAAGTAGAAGCTAAAATTCACGATCGCTCCGAACAACCATCCAAAAGAGATTGTTCATAATCTTTGGATGTGGATCCAACAAACTTGTCGCTTAATTGGTGTGGAATTTTGTTCTTTGTCTAGCTTGAAAAGCTTGCTTGTTCTTAGAAAAAGAAAAGGGAAAAGGCTCTTTTTATTTAGGTATACTTAGAAAGCGATTACCGTTTTCGTGTACCTACCGCTCAGTTATGCAGCTTTTAGTAGTTAGTTATATTAGAAATGAATTCTTGGGCAAATGGAGATCACTAGAATTTTCAGTCTTCCACCTGCAGACTTCACCATTCATTTATTCCGAGTCACGGTTGTTTCTAGCTGAAGCTGGTTGAGTTTACTAGTTTACCATAATTTTGAATGTTTCAACACTGCCCATGCTAGTTTATTGTTTCTCTGTGTACTGACTTCATGGTAAAGCAAGCTTTACTACAAAGCTACAAGCTACAAGCTACAAGCGAAAATAATAATAATAATAATAATAATAATAATAATAATAATAATAAATCTATTGCAATAAGGACAAGTCTCTGGTCATTTTAAACTGTTTGTCACATTAACCTTTGTGATAATGCTGCATTTAATCAGCAAGCGGACGTGGAAAACTGGGATGACTTCATACAACTCCATTAAAAAAAGGGGGTTTTTGGATCCTTTTTTCCTGGATATTGCAGTTTAGCAAAGGTAGTTCATCATGTTCGATCGCACTCATTCAGAAGTTGTCAATTGATGACTTGGCCTAGTCATGGGTTCATCTTGTCCCTGTTTCTAACTAATTATTTCAACTTTAGTTGGTAGTTACCAAAAGCAAAATATGATGTCACCCTATGCGCTGTGCATATGATTATGGGATGAATTATGCTTAAATATCATGCTGATTAAATTTTTTATGGAAGCAAGGATATCGCGGCAAGGCATGCGAAACCCTTGAGAAGTTGGACAAAATGTTTCCCCAACAGGTCTTCTTGATAGTGTTTTACCCTCGCGTGTTATATAGTTAGCATCTATTTATGCACAAGTATCTATGTACATTGTCCACTCTTTTTTATCAAATCTTACGGTTTCCATGATGAGTGCTTTTATGTATCCCTAATTTGATTCATGGTTGCCCCATCATTGTCAAGGAGTCATCCTTCCTTACTCTAAAACTCATGACATGAATACCCTCTCCCCTCTAACGGTAATAACAGATACGTCAGTCAAATGGACCAAAAAACCAGAGAATTCAAAGATTCTAAAAAGATTTTGTTCCTCAAATTTTCCTAGCATCATAGTGTAACCGGCATGCACTTGACTTGGGCCTTCCTATATCGGAGGAACAACTCACGACAGCATCTCATATCGTAAATGTCAACCATCGGATGTTATGAAGGTTTTTTAAATTTCATATGTTCGGACGAGTCCCATTTGTTATATCTCAGTTAATGAAAGGTCATGGCTTCTGAGGGCCTGTTTGGTAAATGGCCAAACAATGCCAAATTATATTCTTTTGTTCTTGGGAGTAGTTTTGGAATAAAATCGTGTTTGATAAAAAATTTATTCTCGAAAACAAATTTTTATTTTTTGGTTCTTGGAAGTAGATTTGGAATAGAATTAAGAATAATTATAAAAAAAAATTGATTCTTGTTCCTAAGAACAATTCTAAAATCAAGCTCATATTTTCTCTTCTTCTTCATCCATCGTTGTGGATTCTAAAAAGTTGATTCTTGTTCACCACTTTTGTCCATTTGCCCCCTCGCCGCCGGTTGTAGGCAACTAGTCCGGCGATGCTCAGCCTCGCCTAATCTAGCGAGGCCAAGCCTCGGCGGGGCTGGGCAAGGCTCGATCGACGAGGGCTGGCAATGTTCTGATGAGATCGCTGGCCACTTGAAGAAGAAGAATAGAAGAGAGAAAGAAAAAAAAAAAAGAAAAGAAGAAAAAAGGAAAAAGTAATAAAATCATTTTTAAATTAAAAGAAATTTCTACTGAACATGATAGCAAAAGCAATTTTATTTCGAGGATTGAAATTTTGGACCATTACCAAACGGCTTAAAATGTTTAGAAATTATTTCTGGAAACAGAATAAAATAAAAACATCTCTGACCAGAAATTATTCTCGGGAACAGAATCGTTACCAAACGTGCCATGAATTTCTTGTTGTCATGTCAACCCCCCCAAGAATGACAGCGAAACCATGTCGAACCGGGTTCGAAGGAAACGCGCTACTGAACCGGGTCTTATCCGTTAGCAAAAACATGTTCTGATTGCAAAGCAAGGCATCGGCACTCCATCTTCAACTCGCTCGTCCATGGCGTCTCTTCTCTCTCTCTCTTCGGCTCCCTTAACGAGGCTCGCCGTCGTCTCCAATCATCCCTCTTCCTCATTCAAGGTACTCCCTTTCCCTCGGCCGCGATGACCATTCTCGCCGTCGGAAGCAAATTCTCAATCTTTCGCCTCGCAGGTGGGCTCCGGCAGCTTGAGAGCGAGACCGTGTTTGTTCCCTCCCCCGAAGCTGATTCAGCTGAAGAGCAGACAGCGGCAGAAGCCCACGCTCGTCGTCAGCGGCAAGGCGTCTTCGTCGCCGGCCGTCGAGCAGCCGTCGTCGTCCTCGCCCGCCCGTTTCAGGCTGGACAACCTGGGACCCCAGCCTGGGTCGAGGAAGAAGGCCAAGAGAAAGGGTAGGGGTCATTCGGCGGGCCAAGGGGGGAGCTGTGGGTTCGGGATGAGGGGCCAGAAGTCCCGGTCTGGACCGGGCGTCATGAGGGGCTTCGAGGGTGGTCAAATGCCGCTCTACCGGCGTATCCCTAAATTGCGTGGCATTGCGGGAGGTAATGAATTGTGGCTGTTTCGTGTTGCTCTGTCGGGTTGCGGTTAAGATGTCTTGGTGTGATTGTTTGATTTTGGGATGAAATGAGGTTTCTTGTGGGATGGGCATTTGTTGAGGTTTGTGGATATGACGTTTTTGTTGGGTGGTGGACGTATGATCAAGGATCATGCAAAAATTGGGGATTTTGAGTGTCTGGAAGTTGTTTGAAGAAATGTTTCTCTGAGGAAGGAACAAGCAGAATGGGGGTTCAATCTTTGGACGCGGATCCAAAAAACTTGTCGCTCAATTGGTGTGGAATTGTTAAAAAAGTACTTGTCTTAAGCATTATCTCTTGAGAATTGTTCTTTCTCTAGCTTGAAAAGCTTGCTTGTTCTTGAGAAAAGCAAAAAGGAAAAGGCTCTTTTCATTTATACTTACTTAGAGAGTGATAACTGTTTTCATGTCCATGCCGCTCAGTCATGCAGTTATTAGCAGTTATATCAGAAACTAATTACTTGTGGTGATGGAGATCACTAGGATTTTCAGTTTTGCACCTGCAGTTAGGCCTTTGCCATCCATATTCTGAGTCACCTGTCATTTCTAGCTGAAGCTCGTTGAGCTGACTAGTTTACTGTGATATTGAATGTTTCAACACTGCCCATGCTAGTGTATAGTTTCTCTATGTACTCGCTTCATGGTAAAGCAATACAAAGCTGCAAGAGGGAAAAATAAAATAAAAAAATCTATTGCAACAAGGACTGGTCTCTCTTCATTTTAATCTGTCACATTAAGTTTTGTGATCATGCTCCATTTAATCAGCAATCAGACATGGAACATTGGGATGACTTCACACAACTTCTTAAAAGAGGTTTTCGGATCCTTTTTTCCTGGATATTGTAGTCTAGCCAAGGTAGTTCGTCATGTTTGATCACTCATTCAGAACTTTTCAGTTGATGGCTTGGCCTAGTCATGGGTTATCTTGTCCCTGTATCTAACCAAATATCTGCATTTTATTTCTTCTTTAGTTGGTAATTACCAAAATCAAAATTTGATGTCACCCTATGTGGTGAGCATATGATTTTGGGATGAATTTGCTTAAAAATTATGTTGGTTTAATTTTTTATGGAAGCAAGGATATTGGCATCCTCAAGAAGTTGGACAATTTTTCTCCGACTCTTCTTCTTGACAGTGTTTTACGCACGTATATTATATAGTTAACATCTGTTTATGGACAAGTGTCTATCTTTTTTAAGTGTTTTTTGAGAATGATCGACAATTTTTGTTTCCACCCTTACAGAGTACATTGTTCACTCCTTTAAATCAAATCTTGTGGTTTCTGTGATGAGTGCTTTTATGTATGACTAATCTCATTTGATGGTGCCCCATCATTGTCAAGGAGTTATACTTCCTTTCTCTCTTCTGTCTCAGCACCACTAGTATTACATGGAGAGGCCTAATGGAAATAATTAAGTAACAGTCATCCAGAGTTAAGGCAATCCAGAATAAAAGACTTCTGAGGTACCAGAATTAACTTATTCGTACAAGATGCCATCATATCTATACTAACTGGGAAGGATCATTGATTGTGGAACGTCATTGGGGAGAACCCTTGATATGCAATAACTCCAGCTTTAAGGATCGCCTGAACTGATGACTAAATAAACAAAAGATTGTCAAGAATTTCTAGGGGCCAAAAGTCATATCTTCCCTGAAATTCTTAGTTTTACCTACAAATTGGAATGAGTGGTGTAAATATAGGTATAGGCATGTGGTGGTAAGCCAGTTCTCTTGTTTTGCTGTTCAGCCTTATGTTTGTCGCTTCAGTTGAAAATTCTAGCAGCACAGGTTTGTAGTAGAGAAGATATCTGCTTTGTCTGGGCAAAAATGTCTATGTTCCATGTGCCTAATTATACTTTATACAATGTAATTGCTGAGACATTTTGTTTCATTGTTTTACTGGTAAGGCATGCACGCGGGATTACCTAAGTATGTTCCTGTCAATCTAAAGGACATTGAAGCAGCTGGATTTCAAGAAGGGGATGAGGTGTCTCTAGAGACTTTAAAGAGTAAGCGTCTGATTAACCCATCTGGAAGAGAAAGGAAACTCCCTTTGAAGGTATGAACATGCTAGGGTATGGCTAAAGTGTTGCCACAGTAAAATAGAGGCTGTCCCTTCTCTTCTTTGATGCATCGCCTTTTTCTTTTTCCCCTTTTGAGCAGCACTTCTACACATAGTGGAGGCTTTTTAACTGTCATCTGTAGCACTTAGGCCTCAAAATTTTGTCAATGATGTCTCCTTCTTATAAAGTTCATTCAGAAGCACATGCTTGCTCCCTATATCTGCTTAATGGAACTTGTATACCCCGTTTTTCCATCATAAGCATAAGTGGACTTATCATTGTCTTCAGTGCTTGCGAGTTGAATCCATCTAATATTCCCTTCTCTGATCATTAGATACGCTTATCCCATAATGCTTGTGTTTTTCTAGCTTTGTAGAAGAATCGTAAGAAAATCTTTTATTTCTTGATTTTGAAGGCAGCAACAAGTAGAGCTTGTCTTGTATGTTTTCTTGAACTGTTGTGAACTGTTCGGTTGTTACCATGAATGCAGATTTTAGGAGACGGGGAACTAAGTGTCAAGTTAAACGTAAAGGCCCGTGCCTTTTCAGCAGCAGCGAAAGAGAAGCTCGAAGCTGCTGGCTGCTCGCTCACTGTCTTGCCTGGGCGAAAGAAGTGGGTTAAGCCTTCTGTTGCCAAGAACTTGGCACGTGCTGAAGAGTACTTTGCCAGGAAAAGGGCTGCATCTGCTGCTGCATCGGAACCCTCTACGTGAGCCATTTCAAACTTTCAAGGTGTTCCCTTTTTGGCCCCTCTCTCTCCTGTGTCTAGTTGCCCTTCTAGCTCTCATGTTGAAGTTGCATCTCTTATTGTATCCCCGATTCATTACCATTAGTTTAGTTCAGCACTAGAAAGGTGCGAATCAAGCTTTGTTTCCTGTAGATTCATTCGAAATTTACTATAAAACTTTAGCAAGTCTAAATGCAGTCTGAATGCAGATGTTTGCTGATTCTTTCTGTAGTTGATGATGCCTGATGAAACTTCCAGCTCCTTTCCTCTGTTTAGTTCCGTGTACATCGAGACCCTAGATCCGGGACTCTACCTTCTTGGATCATTCTTTCTCTGGAAATAACTTGGACAGAGGGAGATCTATCGCAAATATGCAGGTGCTAGAATTGGAAAAATGACTAGTACTTGCAAGTGCATCGAGTGGTATACATACAGGGCCGGCCTCGTGACAGCACCAGATGTCTATTGTCGAATCATCTTCATTAAGCATCAAACCGACCAAGTTCCGGACCACATGCATCGTTTTAATGCCCCCGCTCGTGATGGGAGTTGAATCTCACGTTTCAATCACCTTTCCACACTTGAAATATATTACCTCTCTTTGACTCATTTCATCGGTCGCCATCATGTGGTGCAATTAATGAGCAAAACTATCTTTCATCTTAAGCATCGTCCGTCCAAATCGATAGTCTCATGCTAAATGGGTAGGGGATTCTGCTCGGTTGTTAGGCGAACGCTTACTCTCGAGGGCCACGAGCGATGACAAAAACTCCGGTTCTAGACAGCGAGCGAGCCTCAATCCTAGAGACAATGGCCATACATACGACGCGAGTCGCGTGTCATTACAATCGTTCGATCGCGTGAATCCATCCATGAACAATTGCGATCGATGCGGTCCACGTTCGAACCGGATCCGAAAAAACTCTCTTTCAGGAGTATTATCCGAACCCGGACTGGGGCAACAACGACAGGAGAATGGGATCGTGGGGACAATCACAAACGGGACCAGATTTGACAAAGAACTGCTGCCGGATCTTCCCCCACTCTTTTTTAAAAAATATACCCAGATCCCCTTTTTTTCCTCCTTTTTCTCTGTTTTTTTTTTTTTCCATTTTCCTATTCCTTAAAATAGTTTTTTATAAAAAAAAAAATGAGAAAAAGCATATTTTATTTTTAATTTAGGTGGGGTGCCACGTGTCGAGCAAGTTGAGGGGGAGAGAGGAGACGACGTACCACGATTCCCCAGAACGGGACTGACTGACTGACAGCGGAAGACGTGGCTTCACTGTTCCCCGGGGCTCCTCCTCCGGCCCACGTGATGATTCAATGTCGCCCACAATTAATCTGACTTGTTATTTTTAAATCTCAGATAAATAAATAAAAAATTTAAAAAATCGGAAAAGATAGAAAAGAAAATAAAAAGAGAAGAGCGAATGTGTCCTGGGAAAAAAAGTAATGGAGATAATAAAGCTGGAGAAGGAGAAAAAGAAATGGACGGCTGAAAATATCCGAGAGGAGAAGCATCCTAGTCACCTCCATCGTCACGCATCTTATCACGTTCTCCCTCTCTCTTTCATTTATTTATTTTTTGAATTTTCTCCTTCGAGTTTTCTTTCCTTTACATTTAAGCAAAAATCGCGTCCGGCATTAATGTCAACTTTTTGCGAATTTCGCGATTGCGTTGGCGCTTTCCCATGCGGCGGGGAGAGATATGACCGTTCGATATCTTCGCGATATTAGCCGTGAATATCTTCGAGAATGTATTATTTTATTGCGATGTGCTGGAAATAGATAATGCTTGAGAGACAAAAAGAGAACAAGAAGAAAGAAGATGTTCCGTCTAGACAATTTTGGTCAATTTCCCGTTCGGCTGGAATTTGAAGTTTCCCTAAATTTAGTTATCCATGGTCGTCCGGATGATATGTCAAAGGCCAGATCGTGCACATGGAACGTCCGTGTGGTTAGCCAGGAAGTCCGAAGGTTGGTTATGCAGATGACTACAAACTCGCTTCCCAAGTCTATCCTCAATTTCATGAAATCCTGGTTAGTGTTTCAAAAGACAATCCCGAGCTTAGGTATATTGTCAATCTTAAATTCCGAACTCATGCCTAGGGACATTATGGTGATAGGCTCCCTCAATGAGTTGTCGATGCTTCATCGACATCTTAAATTGACTATTCTATCGACGGAGTGCGTATGTTCAACTCCATCCAAATTACTGACCAAAAAAAAAAAAACTCCATCCAAATTCTTTTTTTAGCGAAGAAAAAGTTACGATTATGATTTACCATTATTGTAGATTATATCTAGGTATAATGTCAAACCATGTTCTTCATCATTTTTTATCATCGAGGACTTTGTGTTATTTGATGCCAATTACCGACTTATTCACATGTAAACTTAATTAAAACACAAGTGCATGCACAAAAACCAAACATAAACACTAGTCTTACCTTCCATCTATTGCTCGTGCACTTGTAATGATCGCCATCCCGTGCCAACCTTGTGATTGTGGCGCCATAGATACCCATCATTTTCACCAGCTTTCGAAACCAATATCATACGTTTTAAAAGTTTAAGTTGTTAAATAAATACATTGTTTCATATTTAATTACTATGATACTCTCACTCATGTGTGGGCGTAAGCCTCATCTTACTCAGATATCATGTGAGATTGAGTAAGATTACTGTCAATTATTCAAAAAGTTTAAGTCGTTAAATGAAAATATAATTTAATATTTAATTATTCTAATGGTGTCATGAGGAGAAAAAGAAAGAGGTTCTCAATGGATTGATCGTGAATGATGCCTGCTTGAGTGTACAATTTGGTAAAAAAAGAAGTGTGCGGTTTGTAAAGTAATCCCTCGATGAGATTTACCTGAATTTCCTCTAACAACAAATAAAGGTAAACACACCTTCATCATTACTACCAACCACTTTCAGTACATCAGCTGGGAATCTTGTCTTGCCAGATATCTAGACTTTAACCTTCTGTTTGGAAGGGAAACAACACGACCTTGTTGTCTTTATGTTTTTTTTTTTGGTAAAAAACCTTGTTGTCTTTATGTTCACCTCCACTTTCTTCACTTTCATTTTCTTTTACCTTTACTTTACTTTCCTTGCCCATTTAAAAACCATTCCAAGCATGGTCCAAGTCTAGTCAATCGACAGTCAGGATAGAAAATCAATGGATATTGTTTCGACCTTGTAGCAATACTCAACTCAGCATGGCGAAACTCTCACTTATTAATTACATAGAGAGCTAAGTTCATCATATCAAAATGTGTCAATCACTTTAAATTGTAACAGTTCGGATCACATCTCCTCTTATAGTTTGACTCACTATTTATATCCCTTTTTTTTTTTCATTAAGACAATTGATTTATGTCACGTGCAAATTCCTTTAAGAGGGTATGAGGTATAGGTGATCAATGGAAAAGCGGAGCTAGATTAGAGAGCTTTCTATCATGCCTAATATGTTAATTAGACCCATTGTAGACTAGAAATATGTATCATTTTAAAGTTGGTAAGCCTAGCTTGGGTTTACTCGAGGGATATCGAGTCTTTTAACTAATTGTTGTTGCAAAAACTGTCCAGATTTGTGCTTCGAGCCCCCGAGAAGATTGGGGGCTTTGGTAGCTAGGACCATAATTAGGTCTATTTCAATGCCACGAGCAATTCCATTATAAAATATTGGTTTTAATTTTTACTTGAGCCCTATGACCACACTTTACTAGTACACAATTTGACATCAATTCCAATCGCCAAGCCCTTGGTAAAGTAATCAACCATTCAATAATTTAAAAGCACATGGCATAAATTTATTCATGAGTAAACGTAATTAATGGACGAGCCTCAGCAGCCATGCTTAGTATTTAACCTCAAAATCGTTATCCAATCATGCTAGTGACTTAAAGAAATGTAATATCTTGTTTATAAAATCGATAGAGCTTAGGTAGACTTGAGTAAACCAAAGATGGTTAATAGGGTCAAAGAAAAGATTAACCGGACCAAACTCTTTCATATGATCATTTAGGTATGGGCTTGCTCATTGAATCACTTGCTCCAATTATAAGATCGATTCATGGATTAGGAGGTGGCATGCTTATTTTATCTAAATGCATCAGTCATGCGTTACAAGTCAATTCGATATAGACATTAAAATATATCTATTGGGAAGTAAACGAACAAACATTATACCGATATTTTCTTAAATTGGAATAGATAGGCCAATTGAATTGAAAACCCCGCCATGATCCGATCTGATCACGTACCCTGGAGGTGCAAGCCAACCGAGCTAGGGCACTTAGGTCGGATGGGGACCGGGTTTAAAGATAACACTGAACTGATTCGGATCTGGATCTGGATCAGGATCAAGACCCAGGCCCGGTTTCAAAGCCCCCCGGCGCGCGGGGGGTTGAAATGGAGGATTTTAACCATTTTTACTCATCATGGATCCGTTGTGTCTTTGCCCTCATTCTTTTCAACCCCCCTTCTTTTACTTTTTCGGGGCACAACTCCTGAACACCAAACAGTACCCCAAATCCGGCTTTTGCCAAGACGCACTCCAATTTCAAACCTAAAAACCTAACTCCATTTTGAAAACGCGGACTCTCCTCGGAAGAGCTAGCGAGAGCGGGGGCCGCTCCCGCGGGCCCCACCGGGGCCACGAGATATTTTTTTCTGTCTAACGATTCTTTCAGTCCCTGCCCTCTCGAAATTAAAATAATGATTTCCCAGAGAGGGGGTGGGTGCTAAAATCGATGAGATTTTCTCGCGGGAGGCACCGCCTGCGTGAAACAATCAAAAGGAGGGAGACAAAAAATAAAAAATAAAAATAAAAATAAAAATGGGAAAAATCTCCGCTTCTTACATTAACCTCGGTTAGGTCAGGACTTAGGAGGGGACGATGGGAGAAAGAAAATTAAAAAAAAATGCGATTTTTTCTTCCTTCTCTTTCTTCCTTTCCACTTCGGCTCGATTCATTTTTTAGTTGCGGAGGAAGAGAGAAAGAGAGAGAGAGAGACAGAGACAGAGACGTTGCAGCCTTGCATTTGTGCAGGCCTTTGCCTCTCTCTCTCTCTCTCTCTCTCTCTCTCTCCTCTGTCATCGTTGTTGCCCAATAACACGAGAACGCTTTTGCTTCTCTCTCCTCCCCCTTCTTTCTCTCTCTGCCCATATTAATTTTCTTTTCCGTAGCAGATTCTCTTCCCCCTCTCTTCTCCCTCCTCCGAGAAAATCCTCCTCCCTCCGCGTCTATAAGTTGAACTGTACCTCTCCTATATGACCCTTCGTTGTACCTCTCGCCTAACCTCGTCTCTTGTTGCTTGTTAATACACCTTCCCTTCCTGATTTTCTTTCCTTTTTTTTTTCTTTCCTTCCCCTCCAAAAGATTAGTCCTCCTTTGGGAGGTGCCCCTTGTACAGTTTTTAGCTCAGGTACCTCTCTCTCTCTCTCTTGTGGGTTTGTGTTGGAAAGGAAGGAGCTTTGGCCTCTCGGGTGTTTGAGGCCTTGACGGGGTCGTCTCGTGTGTTTCTTCGCGGTAATTAGTGCGTTTTTTATTCTTCGAGTTGCAGATCTTGACGACATGTGGGTTTCCGTTTTAATCGGAGCTGAGATTTGGGGGATCTGCGAAGCTTCCTTAATTTCTTCACCTGCCTGAAATTCATCTTTTCATAGCAAGCAAGTTTTTTCTTTTTTCCTTTTTAAAATATTTGTTTTAGGTCCATTTACGGACCCTATGTTCCCAGATCCATGTTGGCAGGGCACAAATCCTGCAGATTCGCTCTCGC